>OX030949.1:140519334-141896834 GCA_943735915.1 Pherbina coryleti | reverse complement strand
CTGATTGCATTACTAAAATTATTTGCTTCAAAAGCAAAAGTAAAAGCCAAAGTCAAAGCAAAAGCAAAAGCAAAAACAAGACCAAAAACCAAAACAAAATCAATAGCAAAAAAAAATATTAAAGCAAACACAAAACAAAAGCAAAGCATAAGCATAAGCACAAACAAAAGCGAAAGCATAAGAATATTAAAAGCAAAAGCAAAATCAAAAGCAAAGGCAAGAGCAATATCAAAAGCAAAAGTAAAACCAAGAACATAAGCCAAAGCTGAAGACGTAGTCAAGCCTAAAGCAAAAGCAAAAGCAAAGACAAAAGCAAAATCAAAAGCAAAAGTAAAGCCAAGAACAAAAGCCAAAGTCAAAGCTGAAGACGAAGTCAAGCTAAAGTAGAAGCAAAATCAAAACCATAAACAAAATCAAAATCAAAAGCAAAAGCAAAATTAAAAGCAAAAGCAAAATCAAAGGCGAATGCAAAAGCAAAAGTAAAAGCGAAAGCAAAAGCCAAGGCAAGAGCAAAATCAAAAGCAGAAGCAAAAGCAAAAGCAAAGGCAAGAGCAAAGTCAAAAGCAGAAGCAAAAACCAAAAGCAAAAGCGAAAAGAACAGCAAAATAAAAACAAAAACAATAATAAAAAACAAAAAGAACATAAATTAGGACAAAGCTTTTAAGATTTTAAATTTTAAGATAAGAATTAAGGCACAAATTTTGAGAAGGATTATGACATGAATTAGGACAAGAATAGGACAAATGATTTTAGCAAAGATAAGAATACAAAATATTATGTAATAGGAACTATGAAGTTAAAAAACATAACGTCATTTTGATGATTTTTTATTTATTATTCATGCTCGTATATTTCTTATTGCTATTCTATTTGTTGATTGTGAAGCAAGACCTTTTATAACTCTCACTCTCTCCCATACATTTTGTTACGTCAGTACTACCGGCTGTGTAGATATACATAAAAAAAATAAAAAAGAAATAACTGGCCATTTCAGCCCTTGAAAGGACTTTGACCTAGCTTCTTATGATTAATTGTGTTGTGTGTGTTATTAAGTTTGTACACAATTGACCGAGAACCGGACCTACAGGTTGAACGGAACGTTTTTGTTCTCAAGAAGCTTTACATGGCATTTTGATTACTCTCTGAGGTTTGCCATTGTCTGCAGAGTGGTGGCGGCCGTACAGAAAAATTACTTTAATTCAAATAATTTTCTGTCGCTGCTGGGGTTCGAACCTGGGCCTCCTGGGTGTAGATATACAGCCAAATTCTTATTTTTTCATATTTCCTTCAGAAGAACAAGAGTGAATTAAATATCCTTTGATTTCAAAATTCTTTCCTTTTTTACTTAATTTTCAGGGTGGTATAAAAGCCGTTGTCTGGACCGATGTTGTACAAGCGGGTATTATGATATTTTCTGTTGTTCTAGTTGGAGTTTTAGGAACTATTAAAATTGGCGGTATAGCACAAGTTTTCGAAAAAGCTGGTGAAGGAGGCCGTTTAAATTTTGAGTATGTTCTTGGTTTGAGATAATTTCATAAATGATTTCAATAAAACTTGAACACTACACTCCACAGCTACTCATGGGATCCACGCACTCGTATAACAGCTTGGAATTCCGTAATTGGCGGCCTTGTTATGTGGATTGGACATGTCGGACTCAACCAAAGCTGTGTGCAACGCATAGTTTCGTTGCCATCATTACGGCAGGCCAAAATGTAAGTTGAAATAGCTTAAAAAAAAAACAAATTAATTTATATTATTAGCTCTATTTATTAAAAATAAAATTCTATAGATCACTTTACCTAGCTGGTATTGGATTTATAATTATCATGACATTCAACTGTTTCATTGGCATCGTCATGTATGCACGTTACCATGGTTGCGATCCTATGTTGTCTGGAGTAAGTTCTATGTTAATGATCTTTTAAATACGCACATGCAATGCAAATATGTAAACTTTTTGGGTTTTATTTTTACTGTTTATAGCTTGTAGACAAAGCAGATAAGTTGGTGCCTTTCTTTGTACAGGATGTCATGGGCCATCTCAAGGGTCTGCCGGGTGTCTTTATATCGTGTGTCTTCAGTGCTGCCTTAAGTTCCATGTCGGCCATTCTGAACTCATTGGCCGGTGTTGTATATTTCGACTATATCAAACCTTTTGTGGAGCACACCGAAGCCAAGGCCAATGCAATAATGAAATTGTTTGTCATTGTCATGGGCGTATACTGCGTACTGGGAGGATTTTTGGTTCAGAAATTTGACTCTATCTTGCAGTTAATTGTCACTATTTCTGGGATCAATACGGGAGCAGTGGTGGGCGTGTTCCTGTTGGGCATCTTTGTGCCGCGCGTAAACGGAAAGGTAAGTTATTTGAATATGTCTAATGTTATGGAAAAGTGTTTTTAGTTCATTAAGAAATTCACTAATATAATTTTGTGGTCGAATTACCACAAAATATACACAAAATTTGGAGCTTCTAACGTAACCCCAGCAAAAGTTGTGATTCAGGTTGTCCAACTCTTGGTCCTTTCACTGAAGATGTGGGGTGCTCTTCTTCGTTGACCGTCACCGGGCACTGAATCGAAAATTTTTCGCTAGAGCGTCGTTTTCCATACTCTCAACATGACCTATCCAGCGGAGCCGCTCGACTTTTATGCGCTCAAATATGTCGGTATCGACGTACAGCTTATTTAAGGGTTGACTTTTAAGTCTTGAGATAGACAAATAAAAACATACATAAAAAAATTAAGATCGATACACTTTTGTATGCCCTTGATCCAATTTTGGAAGCACTTCTTCTTCACCGATTTGATTTGAACGCATTAACCGCTTCTTCAGGCATCGAAAAACGTTGACCTCGCAAATTTATTTTTGATCTACTGGAATAAGAAGTAATCATTGGGTCCTATGTTGGCTACTCAGCTCAAAGAAATACCTGTTGGCAAGAGTTATCCTTCGTTTTATATCAATGCTGACATCGTTGGAGGAGCTTATGCTGTATTCTAGGTAGTTCTTAACAACCTCAAAGGAGGGTTATCGAAAGTGGCGTGGTTTTCAAGACGATATGGCTATTTGTTTGTTGACAGTATGTAGGTATTTCGTCTTATCTGCGTTCACTGCCAGATCCATTCGACTCGACTCTCTCGCTAAAATGGAGAGTGCTGCACTGACTTCGTGCGCATTATGATCAATGATGTCGATATCATCAGCTAGTCTTATTTATCAACACAAAACAAACATTAAATTAAGACAACTATTGCTTCTCTTCCAGGTCGCCGTCGCATCAATTTGTTTGAGTGTGCTAACAATGGTGTGGATTATAGTTAGTGCACAGATGAACTTCCGAGCGGGCATCATGAAGTACACTCCGTTGTCTACAACAACAGATCAATGCGAAGTAAACACTATTCATGATGTTACCAAGTCAATGTGAGTCAAGATTTCAAATGCATTTAAGTAGCTTTTTATAAAATTAATTTTCGATTTATCATAATTTTTCTTCTTCTTCTTCATACAAAACACAGCTTGGAAAATACAACAATGAGCTCACTTCTACCAAACGTCTCAACCACTGAGCTTCCATTGGTTACCACAGCTTATGGCAGCAATCGTACATTTTCCATTACTGAAATTTCCTTCTACTGGTACAAGTTTCTCGGTGCATCTCTCATATGGCTGACAGCCATACCACTGAGCTATGTATTCAAACCTGAGCAGGCAGAGAAACAAAATCCTAAACTATTTTCGCCCGTCATTAGAAAATTTCTAAACAATAAAGTTATAGAAATGGAGGAAGTGCCACTAAAGAAACCACAGACAGATAAAAAATTGCCACAAACAAGCATATATATGCCAGAGAAGCAAAATGGCGTAGGTCTTAAGTCATAATTAAGAACATAAGATGACTGTATCACCTGCATTGCATGGTTAATTTTTAAGAATAACTTCATAGCTTAAGAAACTTTTAGAATACGATTTATTAAGCAGAATGTGGTATTATAATATGACACTCATAGGCGTGCATTTCAGTGTTTTTTAGTTTAACCCTTTTCGGCCCAAAGTAGCATAGATTTTCACCTTTCTTCGTAAAACAAATTTAAGAGACATGTATCCTATATTTTCGTGGGTGCTCTTTCAGATTCCATAACCATTTTCGTAGTTTGAGTGACACATTTTCCAAAATGGCGGCTTGATTAACAAAAAGTATCAACATTTTGGATCTTTACAAACTCTTTTAATTCTTTTTTGAGGAAAAGATTATTGAGAGTGGCTAAGAACTATTTATTCGGTGGCATATGAGTGTGTACTTTAAGTTCCTGAAGCAAAAAATTCAGAATTCAACATGCCGGACCCAAACGGGCCATCTTGTCATCGGAATTATTGACTATTTTGCAATAAAGTCGAATATATCACAAAAAAAATTTGTTTTTGCTCCATTAGTTTTTGATTCCCCCGAGCATTTTCGAAGTGGCTTTAGAAGAATCACTAGTCAGAACATCGTTTTTCCCCACAGAAGTGTTTGTACAATCATAATCATAGTCCCTGATTATGAATGCTAAATTCTGAAATTTTTACTAGAGGATATTGAAAAAACCCACGTATGCTACCAAATAAAGTTTCCTGTTACTCTCAATAATGTTTTCCAATAAACCAAAACTTAAGGAGTTTGAAAAAAATTCAAAATTTGATACTTCTTATTAATAAAGCCACCATTTTGGAAAAGTGGTCTCTCAAATCACAAAAATGGTCCTGGAATTGGAAAGAGCACCCTCGAAAATATTGGACCCAAGTCTCTTTAATATAATTTCCTAAAGTGCCAATTGTTTCAGTGCCAAAAACACTGACAAAGAAATGTTGTAAATCTATACCACATTGGATCGAAGTGGGTAAAATATAACCTTTTTCACAGTAACGCTGCCGCACCTGTAACTTGGAACTTAACAAACTCTTCGATGCAGTTTTAAGGCTGAGAGTACACCTGTATAGAATTCTAAATTTTTTATTTAAATAACTCTTACCGATTAGTTGGTAGAAAGTAACCCTATTTTATTTAGTATCATACGTATCTTATTTTTAAAAAATTGCTCCAATCAGTGCTGTATTTTCGAAAACTCGATATTGCTGAAATAGATTAATAATATTAATAGGCCGTTTTCATTTTAATAGACGATAATTGAAGTACCCATTTAATATTTCATTTTAAGTTTGGAAACTTTTTTTTTATTTGCACATTCAGATATTTCTTAATAATTTAAGTAAAAAAGTAGTTGTGAACTTTCAATATTCAAGTACAGGTTCAAAAACCACTTCCAAAATTCCAAATTACTAAATAGTAAAAATCATGTTTTCCCATATTTTACAATAAACTGGCAAGATTGTGCTTAAAATGATTTATTTAAGTTCATAGGAATATATGATAAAAAAATAAAAAATGTTTTGATTAAAAAAAAAAAATGGTAATTCCAAAAATGACTGGAAATGGGTAGCTCAGATCTGAACCCATTGGATAACAGATTGTGGTACGTGTTAGAGGGCATGGCTTGCTCTACTCGACACCCAAATATTGAGTCTCTAAAGCGCACTATTGTCCGAGCACCGGAGAAATTTCCTACGCATGTGGTGCGTGCTGCAATCGATGACTTGCCGGATCGACTTTGTTCGTGCTGGAAAGCAAATGGTGGCCATTTTGAATAAGTTGTTCTACAATTTGTAGATATTGAATGACTTAATAAATAACAAAATAATTTTGAAAAAATCTTTCGTTGTTTTCATTTTATGAACATAAAACCGTCTACCAAAACATATGAGAGTACTAAGTATAATTACTAAGTATCGGTTCTTTTTTTAATAATGTCGTGTTAAGAGCGTATGCTGATGATATCGATATTATTGGCCATAATACGCGCGAAGTCAGTGCAGCATTCTCCAGATTAGCGAAAGAGTCGAGTCGAATGGGTCTTGCAGTGAACGCAGATAAGACGAAATACCTAGTGTCAACAAATAAACAGTCCCAGCGTCTTGGAAACCACGTCACTGTTGACAACATCTCCTTCGAGGTTGTTAAGGACTTTGTCTACCTGGAATCCAGCATTAACTCTTTCATCGATATCAATATTGAGATAAAACGAAGGATAACTCTTGCCAAAAGGTGTTACTTTGGGCTGAGTAGGCAATTGAGAAGCAGAGCCCTCTCTCGACGAACAAAACTCACAATCTATAAGTCACCAATCATGCCCGTCCTATTATATGCAGCACAAACCTGGACGTTGAGCAGTTCTGATGAAAAGAATTTGAGAGCCTTCGAGAGATTCGGTGCCCGGTGGTGGTCAACGCAGAAGAGGACGGCCACATCTTCGTTGGAAGGATCAGGTGATGGATAACCTGACCACGCTTGGTGTTTCCAACTGGCGCCAGCAAACGCAGAACATAAATAGCTGGCGCAATTTCTTATAAGTAAGAGATCGATTGCGCCGAGATATTCATCTCCCGCGACAAGATTTTCTGCTTTCGCAGCGGTTTTCGCTTGATTCGAGACATCACCGCCTTGATGGCTCATGGTGTTCTTACAACACGCGGATGGCCGGATTTTGGACGGTTATTCCACCAGTATTCTCATCAGAGATCTGCAATGAGTACTAATGAAATTATTATACTTAAGTGATGAGCGGGTATGGGCAGAGAGCGCTCTTAGAGCGCTGAGAGCAAGAATTGAGAGCAAAGGCTTCTGTAGAAATACAAAATCCAACAACAAATCAAAAACAAAAGCCAAACACGGAAACAATACAGAAGCTTTAACTGTAGTGGTGCCCATACCCGGTCATGAGCCATGACTATTGGTGCAAGTGTGTTCTTATATCAACTCAACAAAATACTTTGACTCATTCCCACCAAAAGTCAAAAATACTCATAGTACTTCTACACACAAGTGTATCGACAAATTATTACTCTATTGGTTCTGGGTGAATCATCTTAATAGACTCACTTGTTCATGTGAGAGGAAAATAAGTATGAGTGAGTTGAGTATTATTTTGTGTTTTGCCTTTGCTTATTCTTTTTGCTGATTTGTTAACTTTTTCGTGTGAGAAAATGAATGAGTTGAGTATTATTTTGTATTGTGCCTATGTTTTTTGCAAAACAATTATACTTTGTTTCAAAAAAATTCAAATAACAAGAAAGCTGAACTAAAAATGATTCTAAGTACTTAAGTCATTGATTGCACTGAACTCATGGTGTTTATTAGTGTTGTGAGTCATTACGGTATGCAAAATAAATACATTGAGTCAATGAGAGAGTTGAGCACTGCACCGGTTCATATCAGCAGATAACTTATTCTTTGTTGCTTTGTGTGAAGTGAGCGAACGAGCATAAGTGGATATGAGTGCAAATTCTTCTTTGACTTAAATCCACTAACACTCATTATTGTGTAAGTCAAACAATGACTCAAAAATATGAATAATTGCAGGTCTCTGATTCTCATATAATTTCACAGTACAATACACAAAATTAGGAGTGACTCCGAGTGGTCCGAAAGATTTCGCCTCTTTCCATGCCACATTTTTTTATACCACCTATAACAACACGATTTTCGAGCGAGCGCCACTCCATGATTATAAAAAACTGCCGCCGTAAACTTTATTCGCGAATAAAAACTTTTTAACAAAAAAAAAAACGACCTCAAAATCACTACAAAGTAAAAAATAATTTTAAATAACTTTTCCCATTCATTTCTTGGTCATATTTTAAAAGCTATTTATATGTATTATAATATTGGAAATCTTATCATTTTCATTTTTTCTATTTTGTTTTATTATCATCAATATATTAATTGCTTTATGTACATAAAAGCTTTGAAGTCGGCGCTGATCTTACTATGTCGAAATCTTTTTATTTTAATTTTTTCTAATTTGTTTTATCATAAAAATATTATTAACTTTATGAATATAAAAGCTTCTTAGCGATTTTTTTCTGTCAGTTGGCAATTTTTGAGTACCCTGAATGTAGCCAATGTGTTCCATGCATTATTTGTGCAGCTGTTACACACTATGTCATATTCAATATGAGCTTTACAAGCTCACCGAAACCAGTTTAGTGAGAAATTTAATGTGTACAAAGCTTTTAAAATTACTAGTGTCACCAAGGCACCAAATAGTGCACGGATGGTAAAAGATCATGATTGTGTGTCAAAGATGAGCGCCGACTTCAAAGCTTTTATGTTCATAAAACAATTAATATATTGATTATAATAAAACAAAATAGAAAAAATTAAAATGATAAGATTTCCAATATTATAATACATATAAATAGCTTTTAAAATATGACCAAGAAATTAATGGGAAAAGTTATTTAAAATTATTTTTTACTTTGTAGTGATTTTGAGGTCGGTTTTTTTTTTTTGTTAAAAAGTTTTTATTTCTTCCTTTTTAGAGAATATGAAATATTTTATGTAATAGTATTCTTGAGGAAAATTTCAAACATGAAACTTTGTTCTTAAAAAATTTGTTTTGTTAATACCTGAAAGTTTGTTGGGTATTCTTCATTTCTGCTTCTTTAAAATTTTTAGTGCCACGCCCTTTATCTAAACCAGCCCACTTTATTTACCGTACCTTATAATGATTCTACCTAGCCCTGTGCCAAATTTCCGTTTCCAAGTATCAATATTAACCGTAATATAGTACTTTACTTAAAGTGCCACACCCTGTGTACAATCCCGCTCACTTTTTTAATGATTCTACCTACACACCTACCTGCATACCAAATATTAGTACGCTAGTGTCAATATTAACTAAGATATAGTATTTTTATAATTTTAACACGCCCTTTTGTTGAATAACGCCCACTTTTTTTGCCGTAACTTGTAGTAACTGTACCTACCCATGTACTAAATTTCAGCACCCTAGTGTCAATATTATTCGATATATGGTATGTTTCTAATATTGCCACACCCATTTGTCGAATAACTCCTACTTTCTTTACAGTAATTAATTAAAATTGTGTCTACACCTGTGCTTAATTTCAGTACCCTAGTGTCAATACTATTCGAGATACAGTGTTTTTTCAATATTGCCACACCCTTTTGTCAAATAACGCCCACTTTATTGACTGTAATTTGTAATAACTATGCCTACCCATGCACTAAATTTCAGCACCCTAGTGTCAATATTATTTGATATATAGTGTGTTTCTAATATTGCCACACCCCTTTGTCGAATAACGCCCACTTTCTTTACAGTAATTTTTAAAAATATTGTCTACCCCTGTGCTTAATTTCAGTACCCTAGTGTCAATACTATTCGAGATACAGTGTTTTTTCAATATTGCCACACCTCTTTATCAAAAACCGCCCACTTTATTGACCGTAATTTGTAATAGTGCTGCCTACTCCAGTATTTTAACTGTAAATTTCAGTACAATAGTGTCTATTAATTGAAATACAGTGTTTTTCTAATATTGACACGCCCCTTTGTCGAATATCACCCACTTTTTTAAAAAAGGACCTCCGCGTTCATGATATATATCTGGTGACAAAAAATTTCGGAAATCGGGCAAGAGCTGTAGGAGTTATCAATGTATATACATTTAAAAAAAAAAAAAAAAAAAAAAAAAAAAAGCGGACAAACCAACGAACTTGAGAACCTCCGCCTTTTTGAAGTCGGTTAAAAAGAAACATAAATGCTAAATGTCAAATAGGCGTCAAAATAAATGTAGTGTGTTCAGTAGTTCACTCACAATGAGCACGTTCAGTCGTGTACAAAATCATATGAGAGTAAGTAAGTATTATCCAAAGAAGTAAGAGATAAGGAAGCGGTGTTATTCCTCAAAAGTGAGGTATTTTTCTCATTGGTGTTGGTTAACACACACATAGAAAAATTTACGCAGGACCGCATTCGGGTGCAGCAAATAAGAAGGCGCAAACTTTTGCAATATTAACTAGAATTGAATGGAATGAATTAATAAATAGGATGAATAATGATGTAAGTATACCATGTGAAGTCATCAGGTAATATTATGCAGAAATGACATGAAACTTATGTGAGTGATAGATGTGAAAATCTAAACTTCAAAAGTTGTAAAAATTTATTGTATTTCCACACCACCCTTGAGATATACAATTTGGTGCATCATCGATTTTTTTTTGGGTGTACGGTTCATTTGTAGGCCTATTTAACCCATAAAGAACAGAAATCATTAGTAAAATTATTAATAAACAATTCAGCTACTAAACCCCTTAAAATTAACAGTTTTGTGGTGCTTTTGTCTGATTGAAGACTTTTCGTTTATTTTTGTTCGTTATATAATATCGCCTTTTTAAACAAATTTCAATTAATGATTTGACTACGGTATAATGGCCGGAAGACTTTATATGACCTTCAAACATAGTTTCTCCAATAAGGGATTTTTGCGTATTTAACATTATTCTATTATAATATTTATATTTTTTCCAAAATAGATTTGTCTTTTGAATAAGACGAATTTTCGTATTCAAATAAATTTCGTTTGAATACGAAGTTCCTTTTCAGCAATCATGCAAACAGCAAACTACTGATCTTGCATTTTCTAATACTGATAACATCATTTTCTAATCCCAGTGCTCGAATCCAAAGGGTTTTTGAATCAAGCATATCGTCGCCCGGGGATTCATGTGCTCCATACGCCATTTTGTAATAGTTATACCAACAGCTTTTTATTTTTGTTTTTTGTAAATTAATACATTTTTTTGATTTCTGTTAAATAAATTTAAGAACATATTTTTCTTTTGTGTTTCAATGAATATTAATTTGAATTTGTAAATTAATTAACTGCTGTTGACGAAAAACTTTAAATCTGTTTCATTTTTTCCTTATGCATCTTTGCTCTATGAGTATGAGTTCACATAAAAATAAGTTTGAAATGGCGTATAGAGCAAAGTGGATTTTTTATCGTTAGAAAATGTACTTTTGTGCGTGAGATTAAGGATTAGGAAATATGTTTTGTGGATTACCATTTTTATACAAACTTATGGTGAGACATTCAGGAAATCCTATCGTAGTCTTTTAAAAAAAATCGCTTCAAACTTTAACTTCCATATACTCAAAATGTGTTTTTTGCACATACAGCACATGAATCCCCGGACAACAATATATGGGATATCTGAAACATTGAAATTGAATCACTGAAAACAAGAGCGCCCTAAAAATATGTGCGATTGTGTAAATTGAATGCGCCTCTGAAGCGGTATTTGTATTTTGACAGTTCGATCACACTAAATCGGTGCAAGACAACGGGCTCTAATTTTAATTTTTTCGCAAAATTCCAATTGCAAATATTAAAACTTTCACTTGTTACAACTTCTTTAAACTAAATAAAGTTGTTTTGTTTATAAAATTCGAATGATGCCGGTATATTTACTTGTGGAAGGATATTGCCTTGTTCTTCAATTTATGGCTGTTTGCACAACTTTTCACTTTTCAATGCATTTTTAGTCAATTGTTTATGTTATTTACGTTAATAATTTTGTAAAATTTAGCAATAAAAATCGCTTTTTATTAAATAATAGGTATTTATAATTCGACTCCAATTTTTTTTAGACACGAGAGATCGAACTGTCAAAAAACTTTTGCCTCAGTACACACACACTGTATGTGAGGAGAACACCATTTCCTTATATTTTATTTCTTTGGTATTATCAAAAAATTTCGTGAAATAGTCGCTTGTATAGCTTTATGGAGAAATGTGGACATTCTTAGTCTTAAGAATATGAAAATTTTTTCGATAGCTGGCACATCTACATTACATTTGCGTTGTTTTGACACCTCAACTATATTTTTATATACGGGCGTTCTCCCTCAGCTATTCTCACAAGAAAAACTTTATGAAAATAATATATAGATGTTAAATCGTTTTGGTTAAGCCCAGGTTCTAAGTGGTATTGGCTCAAAAATTAAATGAAATTTAAGTAGATATTAAAAGGGGAAACCAAGTAAAGCATTTGTTGGATATTTTGAATTAAACAGTAAAAATATGTTCAATCTGATGCAAGTATAATACCTCAGCCAATTCAAGTTTTGATTTCCTATCGAAAATCTTATCAACCACCATTTAACAGCTATTAAGTTATAAATTTTGATGTACTTGCTACCTCTTGTAGCAGACCTGTTATTAATTTATGAACAATTTTTATAAAACTTTGTAGCTGCGGTTATAGGAATGAGCCCCAGTGCATTAATTAAATTTTATTTCTACATTCTTAGTCATCTCGTAAATTTTCTTAAATCTCGGGATACTCAAATCTTATTTTTCTCGGAAAAGTAATCCAAAATGACGAAAAAAACTTACACTTATTACTAAAATTGAAAGTAATTGTGTCTGAGAAAGAATTAGTTTTATTTAAACATTTTAAAATTATACTAAGAGTACAGTTTTCAATTATATGTAACAAGGTTAGGCAAGTTCACTTTTTGTAAGCTTTATCAAAGTTATTCCCATTTGAAAAACCACAATTATTTTCTGGCTTCAATGCGAAAACGAATCGTATTATTTGAATAGCTTCATATTTGCGCACTCTTAAATTTCACAGCATTAAATACTTTAAACGAGCTCCACTTCCCAGCTGTGTTAACTTAGTTAAATATTTGTTTTACTTCTTAGTCTTACTTTAATGTTGCCCTATAAAAAAAAAGACACTTGTTTCGATTATAATCATTTTATGGAAGTATCGTGACTTGAAAAGCTCACTAACATATGGCAAATTGGTTTAAAAAACACATGCTCGTATATTTCAGCGTTCTAATACGAGTGTACTATCTCTTGAAAACTACAAATTGATTAGATCCTACGTTAATTTGTACTCAATGCTACAAATAAAAGGTCTGTTCCCGTACTTAAAATTGTAAACCCGTACTTAAAATTGTAAACCTGTCAAAAGTGAGAGGATCGAAAAAAACTTCTCATATACAGAGACAAATATGAAAGAGTACGGACTAAAAATTGTAAAATGGGTAACACGTCAAACACATATGCCAATGTTTTTTCCAGTCTTGAAAGCTTTTTTGGTAGGCCGATTTCGGACTGACCTTTAGCTCCCTCTGCGAATTTTCTTTGATGGCTTCAATCGTTTCAAAATGTTTTCCACGTAGCGACAATTTGAGTATGGTGTTGGTCAAATAATTGCATACAATGTGTGATGTGTGAGCTGGTACATTATCGTGGTGCAAAAACCATGAATTGTCCTTCCATAATTTGGCGTTTTACTTCGAATATTCTCGCGCAAATGCTTTAAAACACTCAAGTAATATTGAGAGTTGACCGATTGACCCTGCGGAAGGAATTCCGAGTGCACGGCACCTTAAGAATCGGAGAAAAATCAACAGCACCTTTATTTTTTAACGACTTTGTCGTGGTTTTTTTGGGTTTCGGCTCATCTGGATAGCGCCACTCTGCAGATTGTTGAGTTGTTTTGACGTCATACTCGTACTCCCAAGTCTCGTCACCAGTAATGATGCGCTGAATGTCCCTATCGTCCATTAAAAGCATTTCCTGATCGACAGTTTTGCGAAACTCTTTTTGAAAGAAATGTAACCCGACACATGCCTAAAACATTTGGTAAAATGGTGTGCACTGATCCACTCGATATATTCAACTCGTATAAATGCATACGGACAAGAAATTCCGTTGGTAAAACACAATTTCAAACACACTCTTTGTTCAACTTTGTTTCCATTATGAAATTCGCAGGTCTGACTCAAGGTGAACTTGTTTACATAGCAATAAGAAAGAAATTACGTGACAGATGGCTCTAAAAATTAACGCCCATACCTATAATAGTATTACCAGCATTAAAAAAAATCATTAGCTTGATGTTAACTGTCGTTGTTTCATGTCCAGTTCAATTTTGACCAGAAGGTATGCCTGTCTGCTATATTTTGTTTTTTAAAGTTGTAAAAAATTATAACGGCTTCTGCCGTTTGAGCATATCGACTGTTCTTCAATAGAAATCATGAATCCGTCATAAGACTCATTTGAAAAAAGGGTAATTTCCGAGAACATAGGTCTGCTCATGATACAATTATACAAGGTAGGAGTAACTGTTTTTTCGTCTTGCACCAACGTTAAAAATAGTATAAATTAGAGAACGAAGAAAGTAAAACATAATATAAAAAGTAAAATATACAGGCAAATGACAGTCGGTGCAAGACATTCGTGACGAAAATAGCTAGTTGTCACTCCTACCTAGTTTAATTGTATCATGGGTCTGCATACCTTCTCCTTTTCGCCTATGCGCTTCCACCAGCATACAATTCATTTCAAAAGACGTTCTCCGTCTCAACGGATATGTCGCAAGATCCGTTTTGTTTACTATCGTCATGGCAGAGAATGAAAAAATCGTAATGGTCACTGCCATAGCAACTTTCTCAATAGTTTTGACTGAAAAAACCATATTCACGTTAATTTTTCTTTCCTTCAGCTTCCTTGATTTTTGCTGATTGGATAAATCCTTCTCTTTCCCATACATAATCTTTGTATTTTTGTAGTAGTAATTTAAGTCGTCACAATTTCCTTAGCGGCCTCGGTAGTCGAGTAGGTAACGTGCTCGACTGTCACCCCAGAGGTCCCGGGTTCGCATTCCGGCCATGGTCCTACGCTTTAACCTTTCGCATTTGCAATTTTCTATCCTCATTTCTAATCAACTGAAATTTAAAATTCATCAGTATTTACGACTTGAAGTTGGAGTTGATGGTAGAAAAGTTTGTGGATGAGATTGCCTTATGACTTGAATTGACTGAGGTAAAGGCATAACACTTGCCTTAGATTCAAATTCACATTTTTCTACGGCTTTGCGCCACGCTTAGAACATTCTACACATGTTTCACTTGATTATCTCTTTCCTCTCACTAATTTATCATCCCATTTCTAACCAAGACAGATTTGACTGAATAGGTATTACACCTGAAATCCTTGGTTCAAAACCAAAAAAACAAAAAACAAGGCATCGGAACTCATAGGGACTGCTCGCGAAGGGCTGGTCTGCTCTATTATGATACTTTTCTCGTCTTGCGGTAGTAGATTCTCCAATGAACTAGTCTTTTGCGTGATGGTTGACTTGAGTAACGGTTGAGATCGGTTTTTTTTTTTATCATTAACATTAGATACTCAGCGGGGGATGTGCAGACGGGGGTGTGTTGGAGAAACAGCGGGGGATGTGCAGAGTTATACTGCTTTGAACTCATCTTGGAGGTTATTCTTAAGAAATGGTCATGGGGTTGCCATTTTCCACCGAAGGATGATTTGGGCCTGAGCTTTTATCCAAGGGCTATGTATTGGCAAACTACGTAACAGAATTCTATCCACTTTAATACTATCAATATCTTGCGAACCGTCCGGTTGCTGCCCAAGCACTATTTAGCATGTTTTCCGAACGACAATATGTCCGGAGACAGCATTTAAGAAGATTCTGTTTTTTTATAGGCATTGTTTTTTTTAGAAACTTTAGTTTTGTTTTAGTTTTTATTAAAAAAAAAAAAACTACAAAGACAAGTTTTACCATTCTTCTCAGCAGAAATTTCTCGGACTAAAAATTTTAACTTCTGACACGGAGTGGAAGTTTTTACTCTTTCGCTCACGCCTTTTTCCAATTTTTAATATTTTTCCTATAGGGATCGCTTTGTCAGTCTAAGACCTACAGAACTTGTAAAATGGTCTTTAAAATAACTAGTACGAGAATTGATGATCTAATATTCTAAAATCAAATTGTTAAGGCATCACACTTAAATGATTTTCCTCTTAAACAATGGGCACCAAAAATTTGCAAAATAATTAATCGTATTATATCCCATATCATATCAGTTCTGCACTTCAATAGAATCAATGAATAAGTAGAAAGATATTCACGAGAATATATTCGATATGACATGAAATATATTCGAAGCGCCGACAACTTTTTACCAGCGGGCAGCAAAAATAAGCTTTTTTACTTCGGAGAGTATTAGATGAATAGTGAGCAATATAAAGAAATGAATTGAGCTTAAAAATGAACAGAATAATAAATTGATAATAGAGTTTAAAATTAATTTGCTTTTAAGCTATTTCGAAGAATTACCAGTCTTGAGTTTTAAAAATATCTCGAACGTTTGAGGTTTATACTGTCGAAACAAACCTGCAGGAATGTGGGAAAATTAAATGTGAAAAAATTAAAAGACGAAACAACTCTTAAGATAGTGTAACAAAAAAAAAAACCAAATTTAAAAATCCCACTCGACTATTATTCCTCAAATTGCCTCTGCAATGGATCCGATAAGGAAATTTACATTCGGCTTCACGGATTGTATAGTATTCATTGTAATGCTGATCATATCTGCCAGCATCGGTATTTATTTTGGTTTTATTTCGAAAGCGAAAAACACCACGGACGAATACCTCATGGGTGGGAAAAAGATGAAAACCATTCCTATTGCAATTTCGCTTGTAGCCAGGTGAGTAAATTATTTTCTGGTCAGCAGAATCTATGACGTGTATGGAAACCTATGATGAAAACTGATATAACTTTATTATTATTTTAAAAAAATGTGTGATCAGCTTAAAAAATTTATTCAAAACATAAAGCATATTTGAAAAGAGCTTTGTCAAAACGTATTTTCTTACGTATTATGAATTATGTATTTTTTCATAAAAAAAAGTACGATAGTACCTCTGTACGATGTCGTTTTTCATCACATTGGCTGATAGTGAAGGCAGTGAATACGAGACAAGATGTACAGTGAAACAAGGACTGTGCCTTGCAAAATGTGGAGTAGAATATAATTAAAAATTCGAAATTTTAAATTTTATGGTATTGCATTTTTGATCGATTGTATCTGTAAGCGTTACAAAAAAAATAATGTTCGCAACATTATATTCTCTGAAGCTTTTATTTTAAAATATTTTTTTAGCTCGAAGATTTGTAGAGTTATTCTGGGAAAATATGTTTTTGTCTTTTAATCTTTTACCAAAAGAAACATGGTTGAATTATTAAGGTTGTCGCAAGGATGAGAGCGAATGCCCATAAATGCCAAATCGCAGTTGACAGCTCATACAGAATCTCAAAGTGAAAATTGACAAAATATAAAGCCGCTGAAGTTGTTGTTGCTGTACGTACGTTGAGTACGATCATCTCTGCGACAACCTTAATAATTCAACCATGGCTTAGACTAAGAACTTGACTTATCCCCAGCGAAAATAATCGAGAGGTGTCAAATCGCATGATCGCCGCGGCCAATTGATGAACGTTCGCCGTGAGATGACCCAGTCGCCGAATTTCTCCTAAACCACTTCCAGCGTGGCGTTGCTTGCTCATTCGAGCGCCATATTGTTGGAACTACAGCTCGGATATATCTGCCTTGATTCTTGTTGTCACCTCACCTACTTATGTGAGAGTTCTCACACTTTTGTCACGTCACTAGAAATCTGGTATTCTTGTTGTCATGTGACGTAAGTTTGTGGAACAAGTGAAAATGAAATAAAAGAACGCATTGAACACACCCTCCTTATTGAAAAGTTTTATTTGTTTCAGCAAACTGAATAGTATAAATTAATTAAAATATGAGTTCCTTTGAGTTTTGGTTTTAATACAGTGACAGCTCGGATGATGGCGAAAATTTAAAAATTAAATGAAGAAATTTAAGGGATGCCTCAAACCCGATGAAGTTACCTGATGGAGTGTGAGTTAAATATTCAGACTTGGTTGTTAGCATAACAACTAGATTTTCATGACTAGAATTCTTACTTTTTGCCACGCTGCAGTAGTTCTAATTAGTGGACCAAAACTATTCAACTTGGTTGCCAGCGCTTGCCACTTCCCATCAGCAGTCCCCTTGTCTGTAAACTTCATCCCCTTAGCGGGCGATGGGTTTTCGGTCATAAAACCCACCATCTCCTCAAAATGTTTTTGGGACGTTATCTTCACACTAAATTAAAAAATTTATTAATATTTCTAACTTAAAAAAAACCCTAATTATATATTTTTATTTACTTAAAATAATATTTCTAACTAAAAAAACCCTTAATTATATATTTTTATTTACCTTTTTTGTTCGCTCATCTTTCTCACTTAAAAAAGGAATGCGAGTAAATTGTCATTTTAATTTGCCCAAAATGTGTTCAATGTGACAACAAGAATACGAATTGAAGTCACAGTGACACGCGTCACCTCACATGAGAAAAAGTGACAACAAGAATAAAGGCAATCGATGTTGTCGAGCTCTGTCTACAAAAAGTCTGTTAACATCACTCTATATCGAGGACCATTGACAATAACGGTTTTTTTTCCTTATTTCGAAAGAAATAAGTTCCGATGATGCCGCCGTGCCATTCACCGCACCAAATAGTTAATCTTTGTGGTTGCATTGATTCTTGTTCGAAAACTTGTGGATTGTGATCGCTTTAACAACGGAAATTTTGCTTGTTGACCTAGGCGCTGAGCCGAAAATCGGCCTATCGGCTATTACCATGAGCTGACGGTTTGTTCTGTGTGCGTTGCATTCCATTAACTGACGTTTCGTTTTGTGTGTGTTTGTTGCATTTGAATCATTCACACACCGAAATCAACGCTGATCCAACAAGCGCTCCTATTCTGGACGTGTTTTGCGATTGTCGTGTGCGCTGTTCAACAAAATAAATGAAAATCTATGCAGCCCAAAAATCCCAAAAATTGAATGGCCGTAGAAATCCGCGACGGAAAAACGCTCGAATAGAATCAATTCTATTTTTTCTCTGACGGCTGGCGGATCTCTCTTTGAGCGGCGTAAGTGTTGCCATATTTTAGCTAAGAATTGGCTGTGTTCAGTGCTATATTCTTAGTTTTTACCATGAGCTGACGTTTTGGTGGCGACCGTGGCGTAGTTGCTTAAAGTGCGTGGCCGCTATGTCAACGAACTTTGGAGACCCAGGTTCGAACCCCAGCAGCGACAGAAAATTATTTGAATTAAAATAATTTTTCTGTACGGCCGCCACCTCTCTGCAGACAATGCCAAACCTCAGAGAGTAATCAAATGCCATGTAAAGCTTCTTGAGAATAAGAACATTACGCTCATCGCCGTTCGGAGTCGGCGTTAAACATGTAGGTCCCTTTCTCGGTCAATTGTGTACAAACTTAATAACACGCACAACACAATTGATCATAAGAAGCTGGGTCAAAGTCCTTTCAAGGGCTGAAATGGCCAGTTATTTATTTTTATTTATTGATGTTTTGTTTTGTGTGTGTGTGTGTTGCATTCCATGAGCTGACGGATCATTTTGTGTGTGTGTGCTGCATTTGTACCATATCAAACACCGAAAAGCAACGCTGATCCGACAACCGAGAACCGCTCCTATTCTGGACGTGTTCTCAGCGGATTTCTTTGAGAGATGTCCGTTTACCGACAGCCGCTTTGGTTCTGTTTGGGCTCTAAGTCTGCGAGATATCTTTGCGACTAACGACCTGCGATTTCATTCTGGATGTGTTCATACATTTTCATGTATTTCATCCATTGCTTTGCGATGTCGTTAATCGCAACGATTTTTTTTAAATTTTTTTGAGCGCTTTGGTTCTGTTCGGGCTCTTAGAATCTATTCTAGTTTTTCTCTTGCGACCGACGATTTTCTCCTTCAGTGCTATAAGTGTTGCCATCTTTTTGCTAACAGTGAAAGAGTATGTTCAAAGCCATTTTCGTAGTTTTTATTATGTCTTGACGTTTCTTTTTTGTCTGTGTTGTATTAACACAATGAAAAAAACAAATCCATTGAAAAGAAATAACAAGTATGTAAACAGTTTCGTCGCAACCAAAACGCTTCGCTCACATCACATCAACGAAACACTCATATGCTTCACTATGCGCGCTGCGTTAGGGGTTTAAAAGCTCCGAAATTCACTAAAGTGGATCTTTTGTTTTATCAATAAAAGCTTATTATAAAAAATATAAGTACAAAGATAACGATGTTTTAATTTTACCACGATCAGATAGTCGATCGTTTTCCAAATTTTAAATACTTTTGCATCTTAGACTCAAGATAATTATTTTTCAAAGTTATAAACATGTTTAGATTTGCATCAAAAATTTTGCTTATATTCTTTATTTCAGTCAACTTTCGGCCATCGCTATAATTTCCATACCAGCTGAAAGTTATTCCTATGGTTTCAATAACATCTTCCTGCCACTCTCGATGTTCGCATGTATTCCTGTACTCTGTTATATAATAATTCCTATCTTCTACGAGAACAAGCTATCCAATTGCTATGAGGTACATTTATACTCAAAATTCATGACAATTTTAGAAAAATATGTTTAGTAATTATTATTTAGTTTCTTATTAAAATATAATTTACGTTTTTCAAAGTATCTTCAACTTCGTTTCAACAAAGGCACACGTCAACTTGCCACAGCCTCGTTTGTCCTGATTGCATTTTTAATGTTACCTGTCATAATTTTTGTACCAGCTTTAACACTTTCCCAAGGTAATTTTTTTTTATGATTTGGACAAAGAACTTAAACGAATCTATACATTTTCAGCGGCTGGAATCAATGTTCACCTCATAAATACTGTAGTATGCTCGGTCTGTGTGTTTAATACAATGTTGGTACGTAGTAAATATCCAACATCAACTCCAGTATTAAGATAATTGAAATATAATTTGATTATAAGAAAATCAATTGACGTGCAAAAAAATCAATTTGGGGCGGTAATTTAGAAGTTTGGAGAATTTTGGAGCCTGAAAAGATTGTTTTATTCTTATTACAAGCAATATAAACCTTTTTTAAAATTAATGAATTTTTTTGGGACCCATGTAAGACAAACAGATAGTAGGATAAATCATTTCTAATAGAAAATTTATTACACTTTGCCACATTGACATACTTACACTCATACGTTGGTTGCTACTTATATTTCGAGATCGATTGTATGGGTCTTTCAAAATGAACCAAATCCAACAAAATTTGTTCGAGCTCGAAGCACTGCGAAGCAAATGATCGCCAGTTTCTTCCAAAAAAAATGATCATGTAGCCACGGTACTACTTGAAACACGTAGAACGGTCAATTCGGAATGGTACAAAACGATTTGTTTACCAGAAATTTTTCGTGAAATAGGCCAAATAATTATTCTTCATTAAGACAATGCGAGCTTGAGGCGTCTGTGAGCACTCAAAACATCGAATCAAAGGGTCATCTGCCGTACGATCCTGATTAAGGACCCAATGACTTCTTTTTGTTCCCGCACATCAAGGACAAACTGCGTGTACGATGATTTTCGACGCCAGAAGAAGTCGATGATGCGTTCGAAAACTATATGTTCTAATGTGGAATGGAATAAAATCCTATGACAAATGGTTCGAACGCATTCAAAAATGTATTAATCATAAAAGAGAATATTTCGAAAAGCAATGAAGCTATTTTAATGAAAAAAATTCGATATTTATATTCATTCCCGAAATATATGTAGCTACTTTCGGACATTTTAACAAAATAAATACGTCAGGATTTCAAACAGTTTTTTTTTTCAAAAATATTTTTCATATACAATATTTTTCGTATACTTATGATACAATGGGGTATAAAATGAAGAAAATGACTATCTCTCCCTTGACAAAAACATGTTGGGGTCCAAAGTATTATGTTTATCATGCTCAAATTTCAGTTTAGAAGCTTTTTTGGTTTGCTCAAGATATAAACTTAAAATTTCATATAACAGCAAAATTTGGCTGCGCGAAAATGCACCCCAAAACAAAAGGCCCCAAAACCTAAAACGAACTTAGGCCCCAACATTGGGGTATAATTTCATTGTGAAAAAAATACCGCAATATTAAGGAAATAACATCACAAAACTTATGAAAAATTACCAAAAAAAAAAAATGTAATAACCATGGTTGAATAAATAAGGTTGTCGCATGGGTGAGAGCGAGTTCCCATAAATGTCAAATCGAAGTTGACATCTCATACAAAATCTGAAAACGAAAATTAATAACATGAAAAGCCATTGAAGTTGTTGTTGTTGCTTTTCATTGATTTTGACAATTATGGGTACTGAAAAGAGAGTACGATCAGCCACGAGACAACCTTATTTATTCAACTATGGTAATAACGCTTCAATATTTTTTTTAATTTTAAGGGGGGATATAGGTTACAAATTTAAAAAAAAAATTTTTTTCGAGAATTTTTTCATAGAAGGAAAAAAGATATCGTTTTCAAATTTTGCACATATAGTTATTAACATTTAAAGAATACAAAACTAATTTTTCAGAATTTTTAAAACGGTTTTTTGATTTTTATACCCCCACGTTTAAAAAACGTAAAAGGGGTATATTAATTTTGTCACTCCGTTTGTAACGCCCATAAGGAGGCGTGGTATGTGTAGAAAAATATATATATTCTTGATTAGCATCACCACCCGAGTCGATTTAGCCATGTCCGTCTGTCCGTCTGTCTGTGATCACGATTACAGCCGTAATTTTAAAGCTATCATCACGAAATTCAATATTTAAGCTTTTATTTAAAAAATAAAGGTCAAGTTCGAAAATGAGCCAAATCGGATGAAAACCACGCCTACCTCCCATACAAAGTGACTTGATCAAAACGGTAAAATCTCTTCGGATTCCACAAAAATAAATATATGGACTTGGAATTTTTCATATGAGTTTTGATGTTTAATATACACTCTGAGTATGAAATTCAAACAAATCGGATGAAAACCACGCCTACCTCCCATACAAAGTGACTTTATGATAAATGTAAAAATCTCTATAAATACCACAAAAATTAATATATTGACTTGAAATTTCGCATATGAGTTTTGATGTTCAATATACACTCTGTGTATGAAATTTAACGAAATCAAGTGAGAACCACGCCTACCTCCCATACAAAGTGACTTTATCAAAAAACAAAAGTGAATATTTTCTTTTAAAACTTTAACGAAAATGTTTTTAAAAATAAACATTTAATTGATTGCTTAAGGCTTTGAATATACCTCGGTTCGGTCGTGGGGGTATTTTAACTTCGGCCCAGTCGAAGATCATTCCTTACTGGTTTTGTAAAAAAATGCCAAAAATTGACGGTGTAGAGGATATCACCAGTCTGGAACATCTGAGGAAAAAAACCAATTTGATCCTTCACCGTCAATTGTTGGCATTTTTTTTAAAGCAATAACTTTTTTTTTGTATTTTTTAAATGTTAATAAATATATGTGCAAAATTTTAAAACGCTATCTTTTTTCTCTCTATAAAAATTTGTAACCTCTATATGCCCCCTTAAGTTTTATTTGTGAGCATGAAAAATACCCCCACCAATTTTAGATAAAAACCTGCATTGAGTCTTCCACATTTGCTCTGCAAATAGGTCATTCATAATTTTGTGCACCTTCAGCTAAAGATGCGAAAATGGTCCTGAAAAACTTGCGATTTTTTTTTATTTTTCCTACAATACTAAGCATTATGGGTATATGTATGTATATGGGTAAAGGTTATGCTGTTACCTATTCAACGAGCTATTAACCATTAACCAAGCATTTTACATGTATTGCACACTAGCCGGTTCACCCTTTTACTAAATAACCATAACGTAAGTATAAAGATCAAATTAAAAATTAATGCAAACAATAGGCAATGCAGAAATTCGAGTGGTAACTTTTAATGTTAACGGTAAAATGGTTAAGATTAAAATTGTCATTGTAAATGTATATGTGAACATCATACGTTTAAATTTAATACAAATTTTTAAAGTTTTTGAGTGCAATGATAATGTACCAGTTTCATTGGACGTCATTCAAAAATTGCAAAATTGGTTAATAGCTCGTTGAATAGGTAACAGTATAACTTTTCTTTTGATACCCCAGTGCCTTCAGGTAAAAGATTTATTCTCGCCGTACGAAAGTTCTTCAATTATCCCATTTCTCCCAACCATGAAACAAAACCTTTTATAAAATTCTTAAAATGATAACTAAGTTGCAAAATAAGCAAAATGAAAATATGCCCCAAACATAATTTTTGGTGGCTGTGTAAAAAGTGGCCGACCTTTTTCATTTGATACCGCATTTATCATATTTTAATGTCTCATATGAAAACTTTAAGTGCTTGATAACTCGAGATGCTTTTCAAACAAATTCTGACTTCTTTGAGAAAAAAAAAACTGAAAATCGTGAGCAAGGAGCAACTACTCGAAAAAAACATGAAAACATGAAATATGGCAAAAATAATAGTGATATCGAAAAGATTTTGTAAACATGGAAAAACTTAATTTCGCATCTTAAATAAATACAAGCTGATTTTTCTGATTTTTATTGTGATAGTATGAGCACAAAGGACGCAGAACGTTCTGGTCGTCCGCTTGAGATTACATCACTGTTGGATTAATTCATAGCCAATTCGAAGCGAAATCGACGAACCTTCGCACAAGTCTGGAGTCGCAATGGGGAAAATGGCATGAATTGCGCTAGGAATTGGTTTGCCATCCATCATACGATGGTTGCCTTTTGAGTCTCACTCCTAACAATGACAAAACAGTGGTTAATAGATGAAAAGGTTTTTGTTGTTTTTCAAAGTATTCTCCAAGATGATCAATACACTTTTGCATTCGTTCGAACCAATTTTCGCAACAGTTTTGCCACTCTGAAGATGGTACCTCCGAAAACAGGTTTTTGAAAATCTCAACGTCCTGTTCGCGCGTAGAAAAACGCTTGCCACGCATGTGATGCATTTTTTCTGAATGTGAGGGAACAAGAAGAAGTAATTTGGTGCCAAGTTGAGACCATAAGGCGTATGACCCATCAATTCCATGTTGTGAGTGCTCAAAAACTTCTTTATTTGAGCTGATATGTGGGAACTCGCATTGTCGTGATGGAGGATGATCTTCCTTCGGTGATTTGTTTTCCTCAATTCTCCGAAGACTTCCTGCAAATTAATGGTTGTGTACCATTCAGCAATATCAGTTCTCCGCTGCTCAAGTGGTACAGTTGCGACATTTTCTGAAAAAACTGGCAACAATTTGCATTGCTTTTTTAGCATTTCCATGCATCGAAATGAGCCTTTTTTTGAGAAACCATAAAATTAAGGGGTATTTAACGGGAACAAATCTTCCTGACATCTAAATGCTCATGAAAAATCGAATATATGCTAGTTCCACCAATACCCAAGGATAACTTTTCTTTTCCACAACAGCCATTCTTGGACAACCCTCACGAAATTCACCTTGGAGAGAACGACGACCACGCTCTAACTCATTGAACCAGCGTTTTACAGTCGCTGGATGTAGTGCTTCAACACCAAAAGTCGAACTAAATTGATTGTCAATACACTTGTCAATACACATCGAAAATCGTAAAAAATCATCACCCGAAAATGTTCACGTGTTTATTCTATTTTTTGCTGACATACAATTTTCAAAGCACTGTAAACAAAACGATAAGAGCACGTTTACCAAACCATATACTAGAAAATGTCAAGTTTTTGAATGGAACTGTCAAAATTCAGCTGGCAATGTATAATCTTAACTACGCGCAAGACTTTAAAGGCAGACCTAATATTCTTCAGATTTGGCCCCCTGCGACAAAGAAATTTCATCCAAATCTGAGGGCATCGCTAAGACAAACGCATATTTTGAAAGATTGCTGAAATCGTATTATTCGCAAAGGATCAACAAATTAGAAAGACATTGGAAGAAGTGTGAAATTATGTTGCAAAGAAATTATGTTAAGAAATAAAATAAGTCTTAATGGGTACACTTTTTTTCTATCCCTATCCTTTGCCCCACAAATTAATTATAAGTATGTTCATTCGGTTAAAAAATATGAGCCTCCCTATTCTTCAGGGTGGCATAAAAGCTGTTGTTTGGACTGATGTTGTACAAGGGACTATGATGGTATTTTCGATTGTCCTTGTTGGAATTTTAGGTACAATCAAAGTCGGAGGCTTAGAAAAAGTTTTCGAAAAGGCTTATGAAGGGGGCCGTTTAAATTTCAAGTAAATTTTAAAGTTTGAGTTAACAGCTTTTATGATTTAAAAATACTTGTTTTCTCCACAGCTATTCATGGGATCCACGCATTCGTATAACAGTTTGGAATTCTTTAATAAGTGGTTTTTTAAATTGGACAGGAAATTTTGGACTCAATCAAAGCTGTGTTCAACGTATTGTTTCCTTGCCATCCTTACAAAAAGCCAAAATGTTGAAATTATCCACTGAATATTTATCAATGCTAAGTTCTTATGTAAATTTGTCCTTTCTTAGATGTCTCATCATTGCCGGCATTGGATTTATTAGTATCATGTCATTTAACGGTTTCATTGGCATTATAATGTACGCGCGTTTTCATGGTTGTGATCCTATGTTGACTGGTGTAAGTTCTATGTACTTTGTTCTCGCTTTGAACGCTTTAATTTTATTTCGTTACCATCTAGCTGGTAGACAAAGCGGACAAATTGACGCCGTTCTTTGTGCAAGATGTCATGGGTCATCTGAAGGGCATGCCGAGTGTTTTCATATCATGTGTCTTCAGTGCTGCTTTAAGTTCTATGTCGGCCATACTTAATTCAGTGGCCGGTGTTGTATATTTTGACTATATCAAACCATTTGTGAATCACACAGAAGCGAAGGCCAATACAATAATGAAATTTTTTGTCATCTCAATGGGTGCCTACTGTATATTAGCTGGATTTTTAGTGCAAAAATTTGACTCTATCTTGCAACTAATTATAACTATTTCCGGCATCAATACAGGCGCATTGGTGGGTTTATTCCTATTGGGTATGTTTGTACCACGCGTTAACGGAAAGGTAAGTTGTTTGACTACCTCGATTCGTATGATTTTGCACATTTGCACATTATAAATGTACGTTTCGGAACTATGTGGGATTTCCAGAATCTCTGGATTCTACTTCTTAACTATCCGGCCATCAAGTAATAAAATTTTAAATTCCGAACAAACAAAACAAAAATTTAGCTGGTTTTTCACAATTAAATTAGACCCATTTATAGGGCGGTAATTTTTTAAATTTTGTTGGCTTACAAGAAATCCAAACAGTTAAGAAAGTAAACGTATTTGAAAAAAACGTATTTTTTGAAAATTGATCAGGGAGTTGTTAAATACTGGTGCACAGTGTTTCGATTAGAAGAAACCAGCTGCACAAAATTATTATATGTCTTTTTGGGCATATGGAATCAAAACAAAAAAAAAATTGGTCTGGAGGGAGGGGGGGGGGGTCGGATATGTACCACCCGCAGGTAATGGGTTAATTGCACGTTTTTCAACTTTTTATAATGAAACATTGAAATGGTTGCATCTAGAAACGTTATGTTGCACATTATTAGTTAAAAATAATTTCAAGTGCGAATATGAGAGAAATCGAACTAAAACCACGCCTACCTTCCACGAAAATGGCGATGGTCTCAGAAAGACAGACGGGCATGACTTAAATGTGTCAATTGGTTATCCTTAACAAGAGTATATACACTTATATTTGCCTACTACGTCTCTTTTTGGGAGTTTAACGAATAATACGAAGGTTGCTATTTATATACATATATGGCCTAATAACGAAAAAACAAATATTTATTGTGGAAATTGGTTTTATTGTTTCTTAATTCTCCATTAAGATCAATACACTTGCATTTGCACCCACCTTTGAAGCACTTTTGCCAATCGGAGAGAGGTAACTCCAAAAGAAACGTTTTGAATGCAACAAACGCTTCTTCAAATACGTATTTTTTTTTTTTTTATTTCCGGAAAAAGTCATTGGGTGGCAAATCAGGGCGGTATGGCGAATGAACCATCAATTCAATTTTATGGCTCGTCAAAAAGTTCTTTGAGCAGATTTGTGAGTGGTCACATTGTCATGATGCAAAATAATTCGCCTCTTCTTCGACTTTTTCCAAATTTTTTCGATGACTTGTGGCATATGTCGTGTACCATTCGAATTTTACCGTCCTATGTTACTCTTAAGCCACTATCACCACATGACCGGTAATGCCGAAAAAACCGGCTTCGATGTGCTTCTTCCGCGAACAAATTTATTGGATTTAGCTTGTTTTGGAAGACCTATAGATTCGATTGCTATTTTTTTTTTTTCAAGATTTTATCCATAAGTTCATGTTTCGTCACCTATCTAGATGTTATACATAGCCTTTAATGCATCTTGATCGTATTTTTTCAACATTTCCTTGACCCTAGCCTTTTTTATCGTTTGTCAGATTATGTGGTATTCAACGCGAACAAATCTTTTTTACCGCAAAATTATTATCTTATTGTTGCTTCTCATGCCAATACTCAAGGATGCGTCAATCTCACAAAATGTCACATGACGATCTTTCTTTATCAGTTTACACACAGCACCGATGTTGTCTATCCCAACAACCAATCTTGGACGACCTTCACGGCCGATTGAATTCGACATACCAGTTTTTTACAATGCTGTAGAATTAAATTCATCGATGCATTCTTATCTTGATAACCAACGTCGAAAGTTATGAAAAATAATAGCACGAAAATGTTCACGAGTTAATTCCATTTTTTGCCCGAGATGAATTTTTCAACTTACTTCAAGCAACACAAATCTCGCTTGAATGGCAAAAAGTTCTGAAGATAGGTATGTTCAACAAGTTATGTTTCCAATGGAAACGTCAAATGGGATACGTTGCCACTTACTGTTGCCCTGGCCAGAAATATAAATAGCAACACTCGTATACAACTTCGTCAGTATACACGCGTGGTGTTATAAAAATTATTTAAATAAGTAATTTAAAATTTTGTTCCAGGTTGCCATTATATCACTTTTTTTAAGTGTAATAGTTATGATGTGGATTGTAATTAATGCACAGATGAACTTCCGAGCGGGCATCATGAAGTACACTCCGCTGCCAACAACAACAGACCACTGCGAAATAAATAACATCAATAATTTGACCAAGTCAATGTGAGTGAGGACCAAAATTCAATTGATGAGAAAAAAAAAACAGTACTAATTCAAAATTTTCATAATGTTGCTGTTTGCCAACTATCAACTTATAACCTACTATATGTAGATGACATATAGTTATAAGAGTGCTTTCTTGCAAGAGGTTCCAAGAGAATAATAATACAAAAAGCGAACATAAAAAAAATGTTGGATGTCCTACCACACTGAAACAAAAACGTTCCTCTCAATCTATAATAGTTCAATACCAAAAAGTAATGAAAAAATTTGATTGTTTAAAGGCAAATAATATAAAACCCTTAACTTGGTTGTCAGCAGAGCCATCTTTACCTATAATGCCACTGTGGGTCCGACTGAAAATGCCGCCATAACAAGAAATTTATACCACGTTTCCATCTCCTCGAAATCTTGAGATTTTGTGAGATTTCGTTAAACCTACATTTAAATCTACTGAGATTTTCATACAAGTTCAAGATTTCAAAATCTTGTGATATCAACAAAATCTCATAAAATTTAAAACAAAAAAAAAACAATTAGTAACCAATCGGAAGCAAGCAAATTAAGTCTTAATTGTCAAATTAAATCTAGTTGTCATGACATGCCCTGATGGAAACACTTTGAAATCATTTTCTCAAAATCACAAGATTTCGAGCAGATGGAAACATAGTCAGCCCTATTCCAGGATCCGTCGTAATAAATCTACGAACGTAAGACTACGCTACGAATACGAAAAATTTGCTATTCTAGGATCCGAACAAAACTATGCGGAGCGTTGCCTCATTGAAATTTAATTTCGAAAATTCGAACACTGCTGTTTTTGACAGAAGACAAGAAACTTTAAAAGAAGTGATAAATTAAGTGTTTAAAAAGTGTCACATAAATTGTGTTTTAAAAGAATTACTTCAAAAGAAGAAGAACTGTAAAAGAAGTGATTACAGAAGTGAAAAAAAATTATTTTCAAAACGCATTTAATACACTTTCGACATTTTTCGACACAAGTTTGTGATTGTGTTGACTTGGTGTAATTAACTTTTTCTAACGTCTAAATAAGAAACGTTGTAAAACATTTGCGGCTTAGATCAATTGATTGCGTCATGTTTTGGTTAATTTTCACAAAATTTATTGAGTGAAATGGGTTTCGGTTTTGAACAAAAAACAAAAAAAAATTAATGTCCATTTTTAATTTTACTCTTCTTAAATCCGTAGGTTTTAAAAAATATCCGCTTAAATAAACCCGCATTCAGGCTTGTTTTAAACATTTTTGAAGATGAGCTTCCTGCCTAACTGTTCAGCATTAACACCTATATCGCAGTTAATGGCATTATTGAGATTTTTAGCAGAAGGTGGCTACCAACATGGAGTTGGAAAGTCCTTGCTAAATCCCTGCGCCAAATCTGGCCTTTTAGTCATTAAGCTGACCAAACGCACGTATTGGTTTCTGTTTGTTGTTTTTGACCTATAAAAATAGACAATAAATTTTTTTTGGTGATTTAAATGAAAATACTTTCATTTTTTCCTAAATGCAGCTTATTTCCAAAGAAAACACACAATTCACACACGAACTCTGCACCAATTATACTTTAAAATTCTTGTTCAAAATTAATTCCGCCAACAGAAACCTGTCGTAAGAAATCCGCAAAAACAACTGTCAAATGTTGATGCGTTCGGAACGTGGAATAACAATGTTACGAATTTCGAATACGACGTAACGATTCGGATCGTAGAATACAACTTTACGATTCCGAAAGAAAATCACAGCTACGACGGATCCTGGAATAAGGCTGAGTATTAAAGAAACAAGTAAGGAATAAGGTTATAATCGTTTTGGACCACCTTCTTATACCCATGCTTGAAGTGTGGGCGGACCATCGGTTAACAACTTGATATCGATCCCATATGCTTATGTTCCAATTTGAATTTTTCAACTCATATACGAGGATGGTTCCATGGTATAATAATACAAGGTAGCATTGACAGTTGCTTGGGAAAACATCTCCTGTCAAAAAATATACTCAAAAAAAGAGCGCTCACAATCCGCCATTGAAAACACAAGCAATGTTGAAAACGTTGAAGTGAAAAAAAAACAACAACCACAGCAGCTGTAGATGTATTTTCACAAAAAGCTGTTTTTGACAGGAGATGTTTTCTTGTAGAAGAGAAAATAAGCAGTTGTCAATGCTACCTTGTATTATTATACCATGGATGGTTCCAAAGGTACACGATCTTACAGAAAAAACACTAAAAATTTGAGAAAAAATATCGTTATTTCTCTACATAATCTAATTTTAGCTCGATACACTTTTCCCGGCAATGTTCAGTAGCGTCGATACACTGAACCGTCGAGCTCCTCAAAATAGCCATCAACTGCAGACTCCACCTTGCTCATTGTTGGCAAATCTTTTACTACCGAGTCATTTTTACAAGTTTGGAAGCATCCGAGGTGGTTTAAACTGACGAATATGGTAAGTGAGAAAACAATTCGACTTAAACTCATTGATTTTGCCCATTGTGAAAACTGGTGCATTGTCTTGATGAAGCAAAACTTTCTTTTTCGTCAAATGCCGGACGTTTTTCCCTGACTTTATCACTCAAACGCTGCAATAAGTTTGCATAATACTCGCTGTTGATTGTTTTTCCTTTCTGAAGATAATTAATCAAAATTATCACACACGCATCCCAAAAAAACTGACGCAATGACCTTGCCAGCAGATGGAACTGTCTTATCTTTCTTTGGAGTCTTTCAATCCATTGTTTTAAATGCTCCTTCGTCTCAGGTGTGAAGTGATGAACACATTTTTCAACAATGATTTTGAATCAACGCAGAAACTTTGCGAAACACTCGATTGAGAAATTCTCACGGCGCAGTTTTAATTCTATTGCGAGTAATCGCGGCACCCATATTGTGGACATCTTTCTTATGTTAAAATGAACAAAAACTTTTTAAATAAATTTATTTTTAATCCAACCAATAAAAAACTAAATATACTATGAAAAACTATTACTTTTTCAAACTTTTTCAAGCTACTACAAAAATTATAACAAACATCGAGAAGGAATAAAAGAAACGAGTAGTAATCATTGAACTCAAATCAAATAATTTTCTTGTGTAAACTGCGTCAGAGAGTTAACGGACGAAAAACGCAACTGCATCGAATGAACTTCCAGCATAAGTGCATAACGTAGGAAAAATGCAATTTAAGAAAGAAAAGTAGAAAATATTTCACGGACGCATATGCAAATGCAGTGAATGAGCTGCCAGCTTTAAAGCCGGGAGTAGAATGATTGCGTTTGCGTCATCACCCGTTTCAGGCGACTTGGGAATCGCTAATCTATGGTATTCGTATCCACGGCGATTAGTACATTCATTCGTGCATTCACTTTAACGCAATAGGCACAATCATACCTCGTATATTAAAGAGACATTCAAAACGTTATTTGAATACACTGAAGCTGTTTTCTGATACGTACCCTGGTGTTGTATGCAAAGATTCTTTATTTATTCCCAGAAAATGTGCCATCTTTTCAATTCCTTAAAGACGAACGTTATGAAGATTACTATGAAGGGCTGGATCATTTTTTGTTTGCTGCAGATAACCAGACTTTGAAATTTATATCTTCCAGCTTAAGAATCGAATAACTAATAAATCTGCTGTCTATCAAAATTGAATTGAAATCATTGCAAAAGTACAGCTCTTGGACTCATACAAATCTTAACCCATTTATTTAGTCAAAATAAGCTAAAATGTCAAAACTCTCTCTCTCTCTCCCTCAACATCGCAATATATATGGCAGCAAAATAGCATATTTTTTAATAGTACTTTTTTTTCTTCTCGATCGATTCAATTGTATTCTTTACGTAGTAATTATATATTATAAAACATTTTATTTTCTTTCTTCTGTTCTATTTAAAATTTAGTTTCCAAAATACAACAATGAGCTCACTTCAGCCACAAGCCGCAACTACAGATCAACCATTGGTTACCACAGCTTATGGTAGCAATCGTGAGTTTTCCATTTTTGAAATATCATTCTTTTGGTATAAGTTGGTCGGTGCCTCTATAATTTGGCTGACAGCTATACCACTGAGCTATGTATTTAAACCTAAAGCTGAAGTTATACTGAATCCAAAACTATTTTCACCTATCGTTAGAAGGTTTCTTACCAAAAGCATTGTAAAATTGGAAGAGATACCGCTGAACTGCAATAGATGAAAGAGCATAAACAAGCATTTACTATATGTTTTATGCTAGATTAATAATGATTGAATAAAATTCACATTAAATTAAAATCAAAAACATTCTTTATCTTAAGATAGCTTCAAAATTAAGGCAGCGCGCATAGTGAAGCATTATCGATTAAAAAAGAGTTGTAGATAAATAGTCAATCAAAAAGGTATTCACAGTCGCTAGATAGTTGAGTAAACAACACTCACAATACCATCGCTAATCGATAATCGCTTAATAGTCGTTTATCTACTACCGATCTCTTTGTTTGGAGTTTCATATTTCGGCAGGGATTAAACTATTATACGGTAGTCAGATCTGGCTACTCTATCAGCTCAATTCCAAATATTCGCTCGGAAAAATTCGCAAGTGAATTTATTTTTCATGCGGAAAAAAATCATCTTATTCTAAACGACCGATGATAAGCAAAAAAGGGAGAAAGAATTCCGAAGTGAGAAATAATTTTAAATCAGCTATTTTGAAAGCTTGACATTGATATTGTTAAGCGCAGCTTGTTTGTTTTAAAATATTAGTGTTTTAAAATAAGTGTTGGCATTTTTATTTTTAAGTATAACTGTAATTACAAAGCGAATTGATATTATGATGTTATGTTATGTCCGTTTTCGTTCTTTTTGTGTCAGAGGTAATGAGAGAGGAAACTTCGTTTCTATTGTGAATTCTTTTGATTTTGAAAGATAAAAATGCCTTTCTTCAATTTTTTATGCACTCACGTATTGTGTATGTGAGGTCGCCCCATAGTTGTCAAAAATAGGTACTACATCCAAAAAAGTCTTGCATATTTAAAAGAAAATTGTTTTTAGCTGAGCAAGAATATTGTAAATAATAGTCTATAAAGAAATTTTGTCAATACAGAAATGTGAGTATTGTCAATTTAATTCATGGAGTTGCTTTGATAATGGATAAGATTATTGATAGAAAAAAATGGAATTTAAAATAAAAGCACTTGTTCTATTGATAAGCAATTTTTTGTCCTTATTTCTAATCAATTGAAATTGAAAATTCGACATAATCGTCCACCCTAAAGACTAATTGGATTAGCCATGGATCGAAGGGATTATTTTCTCTGGGATCATGTGAAGTTATTCTCGAAAAAACCAGCAACTATGGATGCCTTAGAATATAAATTTGTTCGAGCCATTGTCGAGGTACGGCCCCAAGTTTGACTTCCAGAATGCGCCAGATCCAAGCCAGCAACGGTGACCACATGCCCGAAATTATATTCTCAGTTTCAAATTATGTAATCTAAGTATTTTATTCTAATTAAACCCACTAAATACGTTTGGATGTTTCGGAATCGGCCTGGTAGTAAAACATGGAAACATTTAAATATACGCATAACTGAGTGGTCTGTAAAACCTGAACGGAAGCAGAAAATACCTTACATTAAGCCTATTAATAAAAATGTTGTTAAGCCACCTTCCAGAATCCCTAAAAAACACACCCCTGATTCTAATTGGACCTTTAAAACCAACATATTTCCTAATTTCTCTTCCTACAAACATCAACCTACACATCCAACTATTCCTAAGCAATCTGTTGCGAAAAACTCTTCTAATTTATCATATCCCAAACATAAGCGCGTCTCATTTAATCTGACACCTTCTACCATTTCAAATCCAAGTCCTCAAACATCAGAAAAAATGGTCTCTTCCTCTGTTGATTACCCGAATTTCATCCGATCCCATATTCTTAATCCTACACATCCTCCGGCAACAGTCACACCAAAAACTATTCTCAATAAAGAAGCACCAAGCTTTACTCCAAACAGAGTATTAAATCCGCCCCCAAGAACTTTTACTAATCCTATTTTTGATCCTCTTCTCCCACCTAAAGCAAAGCTAACAAAAAATCTCGCTGATGTTAGTAGTGAGGGTCGTTTCGTCATGTCCCGTCTAAGAGACCGTCGGTTGTACGATAATGTTCGACTATACCTGGCTTACTTGCATAACAAGTCCGACTCTGTTTGTATTGAAGGTACAACAAAAACAAGTGCTATGGTATCCATCCAACAAGAAGGTCTTCCGACTGACCCTGTCGAGCTGAAAAAAATTTTCATTACCTTCCACGAAAGCCTCAACATTCTGCCTATTGATGTCGAAAACGACCTCGCGGCATTTGCCTCGCATACTAGTTCAAAGTATATATGGCATTTACAAAGAGCTCGTTCTAATTTCAAAAATTTCTATGGTCCCTAACTCATGTTCTAATAGTACAATATCCTACTCACCAGTCGCCCGAAACATAAAGCCGCCAATTGCTTCTTAAAATATATTTTACCACAATTGTGGTGGCATGAGAGGCAAACTTAATAAACTATTTGTTCAAGCTAAATCTTGTCATTTCAATGTTTTTGTCTTTACGGAAACGTGGTTGAATGACGCTATCAAAAATGAAGAAGTTCTAGATAGCAACTGGACAATATACCGAAACGACAGAAACTATGCAAGCTTAGGCCTTTCACGAGGAGGAGGTGTTTTGATTGCTATACACAACGCCCTATCTAGTGAAGTGATTGAAACAAACTCCTACAAATACTTCGAGCACAAAATCATAAAATTAAGTCTTGGTCAAAATCGTTTCATATATATTGGTGTTATTTATATTCCTCCAAATTCATCCAATAGTGCTTACAATGAATTATGTGATCTTATAACATCAATAGTAGCCGCATTAAACGAAGAAGATAAAATTATCATTTTTGGAGACTTCAACCGTCCCAATACATCTTTTGTCACCGATGAAAACGACAACCATCTCCTTCCAATCAATCTCACTAATGCGATCGACTTTGACTTATTTAGTACTTTTTATAGCAATGATTGTCAACAAGTCGCCCCTATTCCAAACCAGAATGGGCGGTGGCTAGATTTAATTTTTACTAACTGCTATGATGAAGTAAACGTTAGCCCAACTTGTGATGCCGAACACTTATTCTCCAATACCTTTCATCACACTGCCTTTACTCTAGAGTTATGCTCAGACAATATAACTTACGCAAAATCCTTCAATAGCTCTATTGTGTACGATTTCCTCAATGCCGATTACGATAGTATAAAAAATGAGTTGAATTGCTTGGATTGGAACTGCCTATCTGTCTTGGCATTGGATACTTCTGTCTCGTTTTTCTACCAAAAATTGTTCTCTATATTTGAAAGCCATGACCCAAAATTGAAGAAGAAAAATAAGCTATCAGAACCGTGGCTTGATTCAAACCTAAGAAATTTGAGAAACCGGAGAAATAAACTGTACAATGTCATTAAAAACACCGTCACGGTTAGTGACGAGGTAAAGACAAGATATGCAGAACTGTCCAAAGAGTTCTCTAACAAGTCTCAAGAAGCATACAAGCAGTACACTAATGTAATCGGTGAAAGTATTATTGAAGACCCGAAAAAATGTTTCGAGTTTGTTAATGTTAAGCGGAAATCGACCGGGTACCCTAATTCCATGTTTAAAGGTAATGTTTCTTCTTCTAATCCGCAGGAGATCTGTAATCTCTTTGCAGATTACTTTAAAGAAGTATTTTGTTCACATTCATCGCAAAATCAAACCCCAATGGCCAGTACGATCAATCTACCACCATTGCTTTGTACAATTAATATAACACGGAGTGACATAGCCAATTCCATTAAAGAATTAGATTCCAACAAGACCCCTGGTCCAGATCTTATTCCTCCAACTGCACTTGTTCAATGCTTAGAGCAGTTAATTACGCCCTTATATATTATTTTCAATGAATCATTGCAAACAGGTGTATTTCCATCTTATTGGAAATCTTCTCATCTTACGCCAATTTACAAGAATGGCGACAAGAGGTCTGTTGAAAATTATAGGGGCATTGCAATACTATCAGCCCCCCATCTCTTATATGCAGATGATTTAAAATTGTACTATGTCATAAGATCAGAAGAAGACTCATTATTTTTACAGAACAAGCTTTTATGTCTAGAGAAATTGTGCAGTCAAAATAGGCTTTCTTTAAATGTAAATAAGTGCGTTGTAATAAGTTTCTCCCGTAAAAATGAAATAGCTTGTAGCAATTATATGCTTAATGGGATGGAACTTAAAAGGGTCAACCACATTACAGATCTTGGAATAGTTCTAGATAGCAAGTTGCGCTTTAACCTTCACTATGATCATATCACATCAAGGGCAAACAAATTGCTTGGATTCATAAAAAGACGAGCAAGAGAATTCAGGAATTTATGGGTAACTAAAGCCTTATACTGCACCCTAGTGCGTCCAATTCTGGAATACTGTTGCACTGTTTGGAACCCAAGTTTTGAAGTGCATAGTGAAAGACTAGAATCTATTCAAAAACAATTCTTACTTTTTGCCTTGAGAGACATGTACGACCCTCAGGACTATAGAAACCTGCCACCATATGAGCACAGACTGAGGGCTATTAATATAATGCCGTTGTCATCAAGAAGGGTGCTACTCTGTTCATGTTTTATATTCGATGTCATTGCCAGAAACATTGACAGCGAATATATTTCCAGCAAAGTAACAATTAATGACCCTATAAGGAGAACTAGGCATACAAGATTTTTGAGTGAATCACAGCACCACACCACTTACGCTTGTAACGAACCCATAAATAGATGTTGTAAGATATTTAATACCATCAGCGAGCACTACCAACCACCTATGTCTAAGCCTTTGTTCAAGAATTCCCTATCCAAATACCTCTTTCCACCCTAATCATCTAGCCTTATCATGTTCACCATTCACCATTCACCATCTTTGCTTCTATAATTTTTCCCTCTTATAAGTAACATAATAATGATAATGAATATCTTTCTACCATTATGTATATCACTTATGTACCTTAGTTCCTTTTATTTATTTTTCTTCTTGTCTTTTCCTTTTGACGTGTTCTTGATAACATGTCATCCAGGTGGGCGGTTACGCCCACTTCAAATTACATGTTTTAAAACACCAAAACAAGGAGAGGGGAGAGAAAAAATAAATAAATAAAAATAAGCCTGTTAGAATAAGTTAATTGCCTTGTTTGGCTAATAAATAAATAAATAAATAAATAATTCAAAATTTTACACCTCTAAAAAACACCCTATATGAATGCAATTGTTCTTTTTTTTAAATCCTTGATTTACAAATTTTCATTGTTACTGCGTGGTGTTAATTAAGCTTATTCAACACACAGAAAGAAATTAATGTTAATTTGCGTTAGGCTCATACTTAATTAGACTGTAATAAATTTATTTAATTTTTGATTAAAAACAAAAATAATAATTTAAGACTATCAGCCCTATTGTGAATAAAATTTCGCTCGGAATTAAAAAAGGGAATTTTCGTATTTTTAGCAATGTTTACTGAACTTTTGAAAAATTTGAACACAAATATTTGCATTCATCGCCAATTTTTAAGATCACCAAAAAAAAATCTTTAAAAGTATACCGTCTAAAAAATAAAAATTCCTTTTCAATTCCGGGCGAAATTTTACTCATAATAGGGCTGTATTTTTTTTTCCTATGCCATTGGTGCATTCATAGTCGTTTTTAGCAACAGATTGCATGAACTATGCTCAAGATTCAACCAAGCTATTGTTAAGCTATGAATACATAGTCGATTTATCTGATTAGTTTTGATCTTTAATTTAAAAACTGCTTCAGCCGCTTCTAAGTTGACACCTATTTAGTGAAAAAATAAATCCTCGTATAAGGAATTTGCAACACTACTAAATGTTTATATGGCAAATGTTGAGTGCAACAGCTGAAAAGTTTTTAATTATAATATGATATACTGATCCATTTTAAATGGAAAATGACGAAGTTTAATCACGATACAGGTTTGACAAAAATGAAGCCCAGTCCATTGATATGTTGGAAATTAATAAACCGAAAAACTACAGGAGACTGCCTGTTCCTTTAAGCTTACAAGTGCTATACACCTTGCGTTTTTTGGGACGAAATATACATCAAAGCGATATAGGTAAATATTAATACTTCTTTAAAGACCTCTTACTAGCTTCAAATGTAAATCATGATTTTTTAGCTGATCTTCATACTCTGCCGCAGCCAACCGTAGCCGTTATTGATTGCACTCACTTTCGCATCAAATGCTCAAGAAATGTAGGAACCATAATGGCAGGTCTTTACAGAAATAGAAAGGGATACTATTCATTAAATGTACAAGTCCGTATTTTCAATCAAGGCGTTTTTGCTTCTAACAATGCATTAAAAAAATTCTTATATTTACATTCACACCACATTAGATTGTTTGTGATGCCGACTCCAAAATAATTAATATTGTTGCAAGAACTTGAGGCTCTGTTCATTTAGTTGATTTAAATTTAATTATAATTTTATAATTAATTTTATACCAACTGCATAAGAAGCTTAATTTAATGTCCACTTATTTTCTAGGTGCTAAGGCAAAACTATACAAATTAAAAATTTTCGTTAACTTTCGTTGAACTATAAATGTTTCAGTAACTTAAATTTTGTAATTTATTATATATTTTTTAAATAATAACTTGTCTATCGCAGAATAATTCGGATTTAAACGTTTCAGTTGATTCATTGATAAACTTTACCATCGCTATAACCCAATTGCCATCGGAACTTTTTACAAAGAAAAGTAACAAAATAATATCCAAAATGTAGCGACGAATATTTTCTTTTTTTTTTTTTTTTTGTATATAAATTTTATTTACAAAAGAAAATGGAAATTGAATCTGATTAATCTGAACAATACGTAACTTATTGAAGATACAAAACAATGCATTAAATAAATATATTTAACCCTTAATGTGTAACAAATCCAATAGATTACATTTTGTTTTATTTCAAGCTTTCTTAATTGTCCGTCACACTTGCGCTTTGCATAGTCATTTGGTAAAAAAAACTGTTTAAATTCCAACATATACCATTATTACAGTTTAAAATGTTAATTTGTGGCATTCATGCATGCGACTTCATATTTAGAAAAATGTTTTTGAGACTACATCAAAGATTTTAAATTTCATCATATACCAATGTGGTATCAATTAAATTCAACTTTGTGAATTTACTTAATTCTTACATATTCATACAAGTTTTATTTCAAACTCCTTTCTGTTTAAATTTATTTAAAATAGGTAATTATTTATTATATTTTACACTTTAACCGTTGGTTCATGCCTGACCCTGTGCACAATCGGAATATTTGCTTGAGCTTAACATTTTTGTAGCAGACGTGAATAGAACGAACGAATTAATTTTTCTAGCAAATTACTTTTTTTATTGCAATCGTATGTTATTGTACACAAAGAGTGTTTGTTGTATTTAGTACCTTGCCCTACAGAAAATGAATGTTTAAAAACAAATTTATTCAAACTTTTCAGTTTGTTAAAGTGTGTTACTACTACCCTAAGATATTTTTTGTTGTTTTGCATGCTTTTAAAAATATGCAAGTTATTCTAATAATTAGAAAACATTAATTATATAATGTATACATATATATACTATATAAGAGTTCAAATCATAAAATGGCAAACATTAATTTTTGATATTTTCAAGTTATGATTATTCTAGCATAATAAAACTTTTATTAAAAGTCATCTAAACATAATTATATTGCTCTTAATTTTTAAACTGATAAAGAACGTTTGCAAATTGAAATAGCGTCAATTTGTTTTGTTTTTATTTTTCTTTTTTATGATTTTTGTATATCTTCAATTTTATTAAAATTAAAATTAATAAAGAAACAATGTCTGATTGTTGTTTTTATTGTTTGCATTATTAACTATTTATTTATAGTAATAATATTTGTATAACTATTATATAATTATAATTATTGTTATTATTATTATTATACATTTTGTATAATGCGTTTTTTATATAAAAACTCATATATTTATCTGCAAATATAGATCAAAAAGTACATAAAACATTCCAGGCGGGGAGTTTTTGGGCGTTGGATTTGTATTTGATTTTTAATTGCAATACTGCGGCGTCGCTGCTACAGCACCATCAGTTGTAGGCGGAGAAACAATTTTGGGCTCACCTAAAAGTAAAAGTGTTACGAATCATTAGTCTGACCATTCAAGTTTAAATAATTGCTCAGTCTAATAGCATTTAAGCAATCATTGTATATTTCTGAAATAAGGCGTCACACTGACCGGTTCGTTGAAAAAGGCGCAAAACGTAGGATTTTTTTATTTATACGGAGAGATATAGAAGGAAGATTTGGTCATAAAATGAGGTAAGCCACATAAAAATTCTTCCCACTTAGTACTGGCTACATCAATTTGACAACAGTTCTTGATAAATCTGACTTACTATTTAAAAAAAAAAACTTAAATTCACTTTTTTTGTTTAAGTAATGACCCGACTGAGGTATTGCTGTTGCAAGATCTTCAATATTTTTTATGAAAAATATTTTTGCTGAAAAAAATTGGCAAGTTTTTTGTATAGTTTAGTTAGCACACATATTAAAAAAATTACGGGAAACCTTCAAAGGAAAAGAAACAACCTCTTCCTAGATTCTTGTGATGCGAACCTAATTAAGACGGATACAACTACACTTGATTAAACAAATTCGACATGTACTATTATTTGTTCAGTAAGGATGCTATAAATATACCATAATGACTCTGGTGCAATCAAAACTCTTAATATAGCTGGACTGTCTATATCAGCGTGTAAAACTTACACAATTCGTTCTCCGATTTGTTGGTGTCAGTGGTCGTTTCCAACGTTGCGTTTGTAGTAGCTTGTGGTTCACCAGCGGCAGCGGGATCTGCATCAGCTGTCACAGCTATTTTTAGATCGTTAACCAAAGCAGGATCAGCATTATGCGTTTCCGCTACAAGTTCTGAAACTGAATCCCGATCCGCTTCTGTGGTGGATGGTTTATCTTCTGCAGTTTTCGTAACTTCCGTTGCAATCGACGAAACTGCAATTTCGACAGCTTCACTCGAACCAATAGCTGCAATTGGTATATCTTGCTTAACATTTTCGCCGCTGTTTGGCGCGGATACAATATCTTCTTCGGTGTCTTTGGAACTTGAAGAATCTACTTCCATGGGCTCTGGTGTTGGCTGTTTTTCTATGGTTCCTACAATTGCTATTGCTTCGGCTGCTGAAGATAAAGTTTCAGCTGCTAATGAAACAGTTGCAGCCTTTGAAGGCTCTATTTCCTCTTTTGCTACTTCTGCAGTAGCAGTGATAGTAGGATCTTGTTCACTGACGGACTTTGGTGCTTCATCAGTATCCATTGGTGAGTCATTTTTCCGCTCCTCTGTTACTTTATGGTCAATATTATTTTGTTTCTCTTCTGGTATTGACTCCAGCGCAGCATCAACTATGTCCTCAGACTTGCTTGTTGAAGCGTTTGTTTTGATATCATCATTTGTCTTTACAGTTTCTGAAGCTTCCTGTTCTTCAGCAGCCGCTGCTGAGTTAGCCGCATCTACTACAGAGTTCTCTGCGTTTTCTACGCTTGATTTCTCTGCATCATTCTGTAAAAGCAAAGCATGTGTTAAAACATGAATTCAAAACAAAGCGGTAGCTCGCAAAATAAAAACTCACATTATCAGCAGCCTTTTCGCTAGTTGCCTCTTCTGCTGCTTCGGCTTTCTTGTTCTCTTCTGATGCTGATTCGACATCTGCTGCATCGCTTGAAGTGTCTATTTTGCGCCCACGTCCACGTCGCGATGGTGTTGTTGCTGTTGAACTGCTTGCTGCCGGCGATGCTCGAGATTTCTTTGCTGGTGGCGGCGTTGCAACGACCGCAGAGCGCGTTGGGGTACCACGTGTACTGGAGCGTGTGCGTCTACCACCTTCAAGTTCTAGACTGCCACCTAGATTTTTCACAAGTTCCTCGCTTTCTTTTTGAGCTCGTTCAATAAATGACATGCGTTTTGAAGGCGTCCGTTTTACCTGAAAATATAACCAAAGGAAATTAGTTAAACTTACAGTAAACTGAATATGATTATTAACATACGAATAAAAATACCCATGTAGCAAGATAAGTTACTTAGTTAGTTCTTCACTTGATGCATGCATATTGAATTAATTTTTCAGTTATTTAATAAAAATCTTTTGTTATGAAAAATCTTTTATGTTATAAATATGGACAGAAAAATCCATAAAAACTGATAACTAGAGATCAAAGGCTGAAGAAATAGTTTTAAAAAAACGAAAAATTTTATGAACGGTATTATGCACTTAAGTCTTAATCCACAAATAACTTATATTTTTAGTAACATAGATTATTAATTAACCACTTCTTAAAGCCTTTTTTAATTTAAATTAACCATATTTTATATTTAACGACACGATCCGCTCCATGGAGTTCGAAACGTTAAAAGCATTAAAATCTCAAATTAAGTGTATTGTTGTTGTCTTTAGTGCTGCCAGATACTATTTTCAGTCATAAGGGAAAAATATACTAATATTTGAAATGACTCTTACATAATTTGATAAATATGAAAGTGTATTTTCCAATCTTAAGCAAAAAATATAAATGTTACAAATACTGGAACAATGTTCGGCCCTTTGGGATATGATATATGAAAAATGGAGTTCAATCACCTGGACAGGTTTCAAAGCCCATGAAATTTTTTCTAAACTTCTATCTATTAAAAGATAGATGTAATGATATGGTTCGGTAAGGTTTTAATTGTTTCTGTGCTTTATATGCTGTAACGCTAAATTTAATATTAATAAATGAATATTTTAACTCATTAACTAGTTAATCAGCTGGCGGCTGCACGCTTGTTGTTCGCAAGCAAGTAAATTGAAGCACATCAGCAGACAACATGTAAGATAGATAGCCAGGGTGGAGGTATTTTCTTTCATTGGAATCCTATTAGAAATTTTGCAGAAGTAATTGATATTGCATAGTAATTCATTGCTACAATTTTGCTTTTGTCTGTCTTTGCATAGATGCAAGGAAATAAAAAAAAGTTATTTCGTTTTGGTGAAATTTATTTATCGATAACTGATAAATGAAATCATCTTTTTAAATTCAAAAATTCAACCTTTTACACAAATTTACTAAGGAGTCAAATTTAAATTAGTACTTTGCCGTTAGCCGTGGTTCGAATCCTCCCTAAGACACACAAAATTTTTCAATTAAAATTAATTTTTCTGATCGGCCTTCCTCTCTGTCGAGAATATATGAGAAAAACTTTGAGAATAAATAATGATATGTAAAGCTTCTTAAGAACATACACTTTAGCCGCGCAGTTAGCATAAAACTAGTAGGTCCAATTCTTGATCAATTGAGTACAAAAATTGCAAGAAGCTTTACCATAAAATTCTTGGATTATAGAATTTAATGTACTATAATGAAAATTGATACAAAAACGAAAATTCAATAATTAATATGGATAAATCAATTTTTTTTTTTATTATTATTATAGTTTCAGTTTACTAGTAAATCAATCAAGATATATGTAAGAGAAAAAACCATAGTCAAATATTGAAGTTGACTCGCTATGTGAAAGCATAAAAATTTGAGAATTCCTCAAAAAAAAATATTAATATGTTTAAAGAATCACATATTCTCTTGTCCATAAAAACCAGTTTCTAAATTAAACAAATAAAAAAAGCTTATTAAAAAAAGCAAGTGCCCATCTACATGTCCTCAGTTAATCCAGGAAATACTTGAGCTTTCTTAAAAAGTTTTTTTTTTTCAAGTTTATGTATTAACAGGTCATTAAACATGTAAGAAATTATATTCGAAGTTAAAATATCCCCACAGCCATTCAAAGTCTTAGGCAGCCAATAAAATGCTTTGTATGGGAGGTAGGCGTGGTTTTCACGCGATTTGGTTGAATTTATCAAAATTTCAAGTCCATATATTAATTTTTGTGGAATTTAGAGAGATTTCACCGATTTATTAGTCACTTTGTATGGGAGATAAAAGCTTAAATATCGAATTTCGTGTTGATACCTTGAATATTACAACTGTAATAGTGATCACATACAGGTGATGCTGATCAATAATATATACTTTTCTATACCTACCACGCCTCCTTATGGGCGTTACAAACAGAGTGACAAAATTAACACGTTAATCGCCATGTCAATCATATGTGTCTGACGCTAAGAAGTTCTACATAAGCCATGTCAGACATATATGTCTGACATTATTATCTAATCAAGTTATCATGGCCCATGTGAAAATTTTTCTGATATTATCGTGGCGATTAACTGTAAATACCAAAATAGGCCTAAAATGTCATTTCAAAATTATAACAATTCAAAGAGTGTAGTTTACGCATTTTTTGTTGATGTTTTTAACATGTTCTAGTTGACAAGGTCGAAATATTAAGTATACCGTGTGCATTTTCTATTACACTGTGGAACAAATTCAGGTTAGCAAAAGTTAGGTCGATTCTGAGAGTTAGGGGTCAAAATAGAGGCTAAATTAGAAGAGCCGTAACGCGGCGTTTGTTTATGTTAGTTCGAATTTTTATTTTTTAATCGACCTTCGAACTTTGCAGTCAAATGCCGATTTTCAGCATATTGTTTATATGGTTTTTTGGCTATAACTCGTCGACTAATTGATATTTTTTCAATCTGTAAAAGCAAAATTATTGCTAGAGACCTGTGCAACAATTATAATTTTTTTAAAATATTTATTTAGAAAATTTTTGTGGTGCTTATGAAGCAAAATGTTGGAAAAATTATTTTTTAGTAGGCAAAACTAAGAGACAAGTATCGTTTGAGCACCTTCTCAGTCTGGATTTTTACACTACTGGCTTTTATTTCATACACTGGACTTAAGCCTTACAGATATAACTTACAAAGTAAAATATAATAGTAATTGAATTTACATATTTGAAAAAATCACTTTAAAATGTACTATCGAACTAACAAAAAAAAAATACATAAAATACCACAATATCTCAAAAGAAAATTTGAGGGATTTTATGGTATTGTGGTAATTTGAAGTATTTTGAGGTATTTTGCGAGTGTGGTAGTTTGTTAGAATTAAGTGTGAGAAAAAGAGAATTTTGGTGGTAATTTCATCCGGCGACAATGGTTCTGACATTTAAGTTTTGTTTTAAGAAACTGCGCAAACAAGAATGGGGTGTGTTCACGATATTGAACTGCAATTCTGCAAATCTACAAATCCGCAGTTCTGCACAGCAAAGCGCACTGGAACGTGATATAATATACCCTAATAAATATATTTATGTATTATTAATTTCTTAATGAAAATTTATGACTGTGTTCTGAAGAATAATATTAACATTGGCCATACCTTTGTTGCATTAATAAAAATAGAAACAAAAATATCGTGAACATTTTTAAATAACTCTCTGAAGGTAATTAAAAAAATATAGTTATTTCCATATTTATTCAAAGAAAGTATGTAAGGGCGCGTTTATAGTGAACGCTTATGCTGAAGATTATTTTGAACCTGAAAAACGCTTCATGTATAAACTTATGGAAAAAGCGCAGTGTCCATAGTGCAAGCTTATTCCGAACTTTGTTACTTATCAAGAGGTTTTCAACGCTTATATTGCCATCTCGCTCGCTCTCACAGTTTGCATTTTTATTTCATTTGCACTATAGCTAAATAAGCTACTTTCGGTTTAAGCAATATGCGTTCGCTTTGGACACAATAAGCTCAAATAAGCAGCTTTAATCTTCGGCATACGCGTTCACTATAAACGCGCCTTAAAACATGGATTCAACTTCGTAGTTTTATGGGATGGCATCGCTTTACGAAATCAAAAAAGTTAGATGAGCAGAACTCAAAACATCGAGCGCGAAGCATAAAAGGTACAGCAAACTACAAAAACACAAAAGTTATACGTACGAAAAAAAAAACAACACCGAAAAAACAACAAAACAGCATAATGTGCACGAAAATACATCAACAAACGAATTCAAATGAAAAGCGAAACGTGATGTGAGCACGAAAGAATTGTGAACAAGAGGAACGCGCGCAAAGTTAAGAGATATGAAAACAACCTAAACAGACAGACGGACGGACAGACAAACGAGCGAATGCAGTAGGCGACAAAATTGAAACAGCGCCGTAGAAGTAAACGACGACGTCACAGCAACGTTTCGCATAGACGCGTTCGTAAATTTTCAAAGCCTAGCAGTTAAGCCATAATTATGCCAAGGAAATATACATCACTACAGAAACAGCAAGCCGGCGCTGATTGAACTTTTTGCCAATAAAATGAATGAATACAAACACAAAAACGAAAACACGAAAATGTGTATAAGAACTTTGGCGCGAACCATGGACAACTTTGCATTTTCCAGACTGTTCTCTGCTGCACTGCAACTGATTTTAATATTAAAGCGGCAAAGCGCGCACATATAATTTTAGCAAACAATTTTAACACGAATGTGTTATTTTTTATTCAGATACTCACGGGAGTCTTTTTACTTTCAACCTTGGGTGATGTTGCTGCCACCTCTGCAGCGTCTTTAGATGGCGTAGCGCCAACGTCGTCCTCTGCTGCCGCTGCATCCGACGACGTCGTCGTTTCAACAACCGCTGACGACGCCTCTTTCAAGATGCTATTGTTGGCTGCAACTGGAGCTGGCTCAACGACTTCATCGTTTTTAACTTGCACGCAATTTTCTTGATTTTCACTATTTGCTGCTACTTCAGACATTTTTTCCAGATTAAATTAAGCTTGTTTTTTAAGTGAAATATTTCGGTTTGCTGTTTGTTGCGCTGCTTCTTTTAACGAATGATTCACAACACACGCGTAAATCACACACAAATTTTTCAATTCGAAAATTTCGGCACTTCACACTGATGTGGCGTTGCAACTTTATTATGTATCTATTATTTGTGGCTTTAACTAGCTTTTGCGTTTAGTTTTAACGTTTAAAATTGCACAAAAACATGTAAATTTGATAAAATAAAAGAATATTTCTTCACACACAACGTAATAGAAGAACAAAGCCGCACTAGTGTTGCTGCTCACTCGTTATTGAACGACAGCGAAGACGAAGGCAAACCAGAAAAAAAACGCACTCGTCGCTCGATGGAAAATTTTTAAATGGCGGGCATTTATTTCGGCATCATATTGTTGGTATACGTGACGCTGTGGTTTATGAGAAAATAGACAGGTATTGCGGACAGAAATAGTGAGTAGGTGGCGCTTTAAACAAGAATTACAACTAGATGGCGCTTAAAATGTACTAAATTGTTGTTTTGTTGGAAGTATAGGTAACAACCACCCGAGACAAACGATAGGATAATTTTTATTCAAAATATATAACTGCAGATACAAAACAATTCAATGGCTGTGTGCCATGGTATTATAATACAATTTCTACAACAAAACATTATTTTAATTTCTAAAACAAAACATCTCCTGTCAAAATAAGCTGTTTGTGAAAATGCAGCTGCAGCTGCTGAAGTTGCTGTTTTTCACTTCAACGTTTTAACCATTGTTTGTGTTTTCAATGATTGTGAGCGCTCTCTTTTTGAAAATATTTTTTGACAGGAGTGGTGTTTCAATGCCATGGCTGTGTGCTATTCGGAAACTTTTCACTCGTGGTAGGAAAAAAGTTACTGAGTTGAATACAATTTCTGACTGTAAAAATTGCGATCGTAATTTTTGCTGTGCCAAAAGGGCGATGAAATTTTGACAACTAGATATATAAAATTTCGGTAGTGTATTAGCGGAAGAATTTAATTTTATTTGCAAAATTGTTAATATATACTGAAAATTAACAGTATTTCACGAAAATATTTTCCACTCCTGGTTGCTATGCTGTCAGAAGCACAAAATTTTTAATTTCTTTACGACTCACGAACTCACAAGTGTTTTTTTTTCTATTTGTGCTTGTGTCAAAAATTCTCTTGCCGATTATGAAAATGTATACTAGTCCCTGGGGCTATACGAAGTTTTGACAGTCATATTCACTTCACAAGCGCCAAATTTTCTCATTCAGACTGTTAAAATTTTATCATTCGAGTGAAAAGTTTCCGAATAGCACACAGCCAATGTTATAATTTCAATTTAACAATTTTTCAATGATCTCTGAAAAATGACAAAAATTATTCTAATTTTATTTTACATCTGACTACCCTAAACTGTAATTGACTAATGTCCTCATGGTATAATAATACAAGGTAGCATTGACAGTTTCTTGGGAAATCATATACTGTCAAAAAATATACTCAAAAAGAGAGCGCTCACAATCCGCCATTGAAAACACAAGCAATGTTGAAAACGTTGAAGTGAAAAAAACAACAACCACAGCAGCTGCTGATGTATTTCTACAAAAAGCTGTTTTTGACAGTTTATGTTTTCCTGTTGAAGAGAAAATAAGCAGTTGTCAATGCTACCATGTATTATTATACCATGTAATGTCCTAATTTGCAAAACATAGCTCAACGCAACACAACCGTTTCTTGTGTTACAAACAAACCTCCCGGACATGTTTTGTGTGTCATCTAATTATAGAATAGATAATTGCATGGTTGAATAAATAAGGTTGTCTCGTGGCTGATCGTACTCTCTTCTCAGTACCCATAATTGTCAAAATCAATGAAAAGCAACAACAAAAACTTCATCGGGTTTTCATATTATCAATTTTCGTTTTAAGATTTTGTATGAGCTGTCAACTTCGATTTGACATTTATGGGAACTCGCTCTCACCCATGCGACAACCTTATTTATTAAACCATGGATAATTGTGTGTATAACGTAGAAGTTTGTTGAATTTTGATTTCTATGTTACCTCAATCGACATTTTAGCATATAAGGTGCTTTTTGTAAAAGGGCTTACACATCGGTGAATCTGTTCGTCACACGGCGGCCATGTTCACACAAGTTCGCTAGTTAAGAAGCGATGTTCGACAGTTTGTCACACGGTTGGCCGTGTTTACAAAAATTTTTGATTTTCTCTGTCGAACAAGGGATGCTGCCGAAAATGATGACAAACAACAACAAAAATCAATGGCTTGTGTGACGAACAGGTTCGTTCAATTTGAACGCTAGCTTTTTCACACACGTTCGCGCCGCCATGTTGTTCGACGAACAGATTCGTCGATGTGTAAGCCCTTTAAGGTTGCTAGCATCACGCTTTGATTTTTGAGTAATTTTTTATTTTTTGCGTTTATTTGTGTTTAATTATTGAAGTGGAATTTATTAAATTATGCCATAAATAAACTAAAGAATTTGCATCTGAGCAGTGAGAACTAATAGTAATTTTTCGACAATGTAGCAAAGAGGAACAACTAGTAATCCTGTCGGTGAAATTGTATAAATTGTTGCCACGAATATGTTTTTCCCTGCCCTGGCGACATAGCAAAAAATACAAATATCAAACATTTACACAAATAAATTTATGAAGATTGCTATTCTTATTTGAATATATTTATAAGATCAGTAGCTGAAATGAATAAAATTGCATTTTTCATATTTTCTTTATTTTTGTCAAGTAGGGTTAAAAACCTGCATTTAAAATCCTGCTACCAGGCTATCAGAAAATGTAAAAATGTCATGTCATTTTATGCTTTCAATTCCTGTTAAAGCTACAAGTCCATTCACTGCATTTGCATATGCATCCGTCTACTCGCTAAACGCAATGGAATAGAAATGTATGAAAACTTACGAGAGAGAGTTTTATGCATACATGCGTAACGTTGGAATATGCAAAATATTATAAGATTTTCCGTGCTTAAAGCCTGAAATACAATAGTGCGAGAGTGCGATGCGAGGATGCGATGCGATTAAATAACGTAATCACGTACGCATTGCCCTCGCATATAATGTACAATGAGAAACGCTAGTTGTGAAGGAACCAGAGTTGCATCGGTTAAAAATAAAAGCGTACTGTTTAAATAATGAAATTTGTGGACAAAGGCTGTGTGGAAAGGGAATTTAGCATGGAATTTAGCATGGTTCAAGATGTTGGATCGTTCGAAAGCTCAATAAAATTTTCCCGTTAGTTTTCCATCCGACTTTGTCGTCCAACATGTTAAACCATGCGAAACCCCCTTTTCGGAAACTTTTAACTCGTGATAGAAAATAAGTTACTAAGTTGAATACAAAATACAATTTCTGTCTGTTGAAATATAATTGTAATTTTTGCTGTGCTTAACCGGGCGTCTTGACTAGCAAAAATTTATTGCATGCCATCTGTCAAAATCTATTGCAAGATATGGCAATATTTCAAGGGTGGGTTTTTAATGTTATGTTTTTTTCCAAAATGGCGCCGAACAAATTAGTACGCTGCTCAAGCATGCTTGATGCTTTATATCAGCACTTAAATTGCCGGTATAAATTTATTATTTCATAAATTTCTTCTCCACGCCACTCCATTTTCAAGAACTATATTTTTAAATTTTTAGCCGTTAGTTCAATTTCTTTAAGTTTTGAAGCAGCTTTAATTTTCAGCACATATAAAAATTACTGCCAAACAAGAATAATGACAGCTCATTACCAAGTTCGCGTGTGCAATCTATGGCTTTGAATATTGCATGCCCATGTATTTCCAACTTCGGCAATTGAGTGGTCTCCATAAGCAATATTTGATGTTTGACAGATGGCATGCAATGAATTATTGCTTGTCAAGGCGCCCCGTAAAGGACAATGCAATTCTGACAACTAGTAATTTTGACGTTTTAGATTTCGGTAGTGTATTAGCGCAAGAATATAATTTAATATGCAAAATTGTAAATATATACTGAAAATAAAAATTTACGCAAATGTTTTCCACTTCTGGTTGCTATGTTGCCGAACGAACAAAATTTTTAACTTCTTTACGACTCACGAACTCACAAATGTTTTATTTTTGTATTCTATTTTTGCTTGTATCAAAAATTCTCTTGCTGATTGTCAAAATTTATACTAGCCAATGATTCTTTATGAAATTTTGCCAATCATATTCACCTCACAAGTGCCAAATATTCTCATTGAGACCGTCAAAATTTCATCATCTGAGTGAAAAGTTTCCGAATAGCACACGGCAAAATAATAAAAAGTATTTTCGACGTAAGAAAAGGTACTAAAACTTTAAATACATTTTAACATTTTATTTCAGCAACATGAGCTGAAAAAAGAAATTATGAAGTATTTACGCACCCTCACATAATAAATAGTACCTCGCTTTACCATAAAAGGAACTTCTCTCTACCGTAAATCTACTTTCAAAATAATAAAAATATGACATCACAGATATGTGTATTTCGTACTCTCAAAATAAAATCGTACTTTAATTAGTTCAAAAGTATGTTCTACTGTAACTGTGGAATGTTAAGAAAATTGATAAGCAGCAACCATTTTGGTTTTTTCAATGGAATTTTTATGACAGCTCGTCATCGCATGCGTGGTTTTTCAATTTTTTGGAAATGCGTCGCATCGCACAAGCGCATCGCAAATCATTGTAGCTTGCTACATAACAACTCTGCTTATGAAAATGTTTGACAGCTCGTACGAGATTCTTACGTTGTCTCGCATCGCACTCTCGCACTATTGTATGTTAGGCTTAATACATTTTAATGCATCATTTCAGCTTTTGTTCATATGACTTGTGCGTAGATGGCCTGTTCACAGGAAAGCAGTGTTGATAACTGTCTCCCGTTGTATACGAGACCAGTGATAAAAGTTATTTCGGTGAAAGTCGCACAAGGCCAGACCCGACCGTTAAGTTTTTAACGTATTGCTTTGTTCGACTGGTGTTCCGGTTATGATTTATATTATTTGTTAATTAAATTAAATTAATTAATTTAATAAAGATGTGAAAGATGTGTAGCGATAAATAAACAAAGAAACAGTGGATTAATTTTTAAGCCTTTTTGAGGCATATGTTCCATGAGTATCAAAACAGTACGACAACCTGACAGACATTTATAACTTTCTATAACAGGAAAAGACGACATTAACAGAAAATACGGAAACAGAATATATAGAAAAATGAAGGTTTAAGAGGTATTTATATTTCAGAATTTAAAAAAAGAACAGAAAATACTTTGTTAAAATTCTGCAACGTCAATGCAAATTCAAGTATTCTTGTGAGTTTTATTCTGCCTGTATATGTTTTGTTACCGAAGTATATAAGATATTTTTAAAATATTGTTCTTTGTTCTTTTTTGAAAATTTAATTTTTGAAAATATTGTTTTTTTATAGTAAAATTGGTCCATATTATGGTGAGATAGGTCTAATTTAATCGATAATAAAGATAGAAAAAGGAAGGTATGAGAGAAATCAAAATTTGAAAAAAAAGAAAATACTTTGTAAAATTCTACATCGTCAGTGCAAATTCAAGTATTCTTGTGAGTTTTGTTCTGTCTGTATAAGTTTTGTTACCAAGGCATATTAGATATTTTGTTTGTTCTTGCAATTATATGACAATTTAATGAAACATTGCTGTTGGAAATGAAACTATTTTTTGAGAGTTGGCTTTTTGAAAATTTATTTAATATCTTTTAAAGCTGAACTTCAAAGTTAATAGTATTTTTCCATAGAATAATTTTTTCCAACTGAAAAAATATGCTTAGGTTTTTGAAATTTTATAGAGTTTTTTTAAGTTTAAATATTTTTACTAGATTCAAATTATAAATAAAAATGTATGGTGTAAAAATGGTGTATTTAGACAAAGTATTTTTAACATTCTCCCCCTCGTTAAAACACCAAGTGCTTTAACCATAGTTAGGAATTTATTGCTTTCTGACATCAAGTCTTGCTAGTTTTGCAACTGGACGAGTTAAAATGCTTCCCCTTGATAAAACTGCTGCACTCCTTACGTTGCCGTCTTTTGCTTTATTTATCGACTGAACTATCCCCATAGGCCAATTATTTCTTGGTAGGTGTAGCATACAACGTTTTAATAAATTTTTAAAGTTGAATTTGAATGAGAGGAAGCGGATGCACGCATTATATCCGGCTAGGGATCGTCGGCTTGTGGGGTGGAGTTCTTGCGCCCAGTCACTCAATACTTCACTTTGCTACAATAACAATTTATTTTAAAATTGCGTGCGAAGTAACTATAAGTTTTTAACAGAAAAGAGAGAGAAATCTAGAAGAGAACGGAAGTAAAAATGTTACGGACGGACCTGTTGGACCGGATGTAGCTATTTGACACAAACACGCATATGGACGGTTTGCTGCTGCATGATGATGTTGATGCAACATAAGCCCTCCCAACCATGATCTCAATAAAAAAGCTTCCAAGCCAGATTTAATAAAAACACAAAAAAATTATTAAGATTCCTACTTTTTATGTCACCAACCAATTACCATGCTGAAATCAAAATTAAGATTAGTTCTTCATAATATTTGTATTTATTTCACACAATAATATAATTAAAATTAATAACATAACATAGGCATAATTTTATTTTTGCTTTAAATAAAAATAGCACTCGATATGAGAAAACCGATGCATAGGAAAACAATGCATATAAAAAAAAGAAATTATATAAACCAGGATACTAATATAAGGAAAGTTATCAAGCAAAAAAAAATAAATAAATGAAGTTGAAGATAGTTTAATTATTAAGGAATAAAATTATATTAATCAACGCGGACCAGGCAAAAACAAAATTCGAAATTAAATTAATCATGATTTATATAAACTATGTTCGTCTATAACTAGGTATGTATGTATATAGAACCAAGAAAAATTTACAAAAAGGTCAACAACCGCATCAGCTGTTTTATATGTTAACTTAAATTCAAGCTGCCAGCAGAGAGAGAGAAAAACAAAAGAGAGAAATAAATTCAAAGTGCCTTCAATTTGAATTATTGGTTAAAAAAAATTTTGATTTTATTAAACTAATCAACAAAAATCATAGCAATATTAATTTAATGCACGTTTATTTTAATTATTTATGCTTATATGCACACATTCAGTGTTTCGTTTTTTTTTTTTTTTGTTAAATTGAGAAGAAAAAAATTTATACTTGACATACGCAAATGGCAAAACCCCTTTTTTTTAAACAAAGAAATATTTCACCACACATTACTATTGAAATCTCATTTCAACTCACTTTTTTAACAGCGCTGCTCCAACGTTGAAAGTACTTTCAGCTGCGAGAGCGATGATCTGAAAAAAAAAGTTATTGCTTCGTGCATTATGTTAACTACTAACACTATGACATATTTGCTCTCAGAGTCATGTAAGTTAACATAAAATCAATGTTAGCGTTTCGCGCTCAGCTTTGGGTGAGAAAATGTTAACTTTAACTTAGCCAAAATTTAACATTTGTTTTAGCCAATTTAATTATCAATTGACCTAAAACGGCCGAAATCAATTATTTTTTTTCTTTGTTCAAACGCTTTTAATTTAAAACATACTAAATTTCAGTTAATTACTTTTTCTTTTAAAATTCACTTTGAATACTATTTTTTTTTTTTTACTTTCGCCGAATTCTTCTTTTTAAAGTATTTTAATACATTTTTTCTTTTTAAACAAAACTTATTTTTTGATTTTTGTTTCCTTTAAAGCAACTGAAGAACTTATTTTCACCACGAATTGTTTTTTTTTTTCTCTCACTGCATGCTTAGCTGTAACAAGCATTGCTTAGCCGTTGTCGCGTATTTTTTTTTGTTTTTATGATTTTATATGTACACTAATTTCTCGTTTTGCATTTTTTCCAAATTTTTTTTTTTCTTGTTTTTTTTTTCTTACTTAGATTTTGTAGCAACTGTACTTTTTTTCATATGGACTTTAACATATTTTTTTTCACTTTTCTTGATTTTTTTAACCTTTTTTTTTTGTTTTTTTTTTAATTTAAACTCTTATATAGAAATATGTATACCTTAATTTCGCTTAGTTTAAGATTAAACATTAAAAATTGATTTAATATTCCCGACAGAAATAAATTACAAAAAAACCCAACACAATTGGTCCCGGCGATCACGGCGATTCGGCTCTAACTAGTTGATGCTCCATAGTTAGCTGCTTTTAGTGAGCAATTCTTTTTGATTGCTTTTCAGGTTTTTTCCCAGAAAATTTCTCTGCAAACGATGATGAGAACAAGAGATCGTAGGAAATCGAAGGTTTTTTCTTGCTTCTCATATGCGCTTTTAGGATTTTAATTACTTCATTTTTCTTGATTTTAAATTAGGCGTCAATCTATTTAAAATAATTTTTATTAGATTTATAAAGAAAATTAGGAAATTTTATTCAAATTTACCCATTAAGGAATTGACGCCAAAGAAAATGATTGGTATGGAAACCGCTTAAATGATTTCCTTCAAAGGATCCAAAATTGCAATCCAAAAAAAGAGTTTTCTTTTTTTCTTGCATAGGTAGATTAAATCTACAATTTAAACGTAAAACGTTAAATTTAATGGTTGAATAATTGGAATTATTCGAATAACTTTTTATTTTAAGATATAATCTTTGAAGTAAAACATAAAAAAATAAAACTTACTTGTTATAGCCCCAAAATAATTTTTCTCCAAAAAAAAATTTTAAGCTGCGAGGTAATTCAATGCTGGTTTAAGATAATTATTAACTTTATCTTACACAATACAAACTTTTTCTTTTCACAAAATGCAATAAGAACTTTACTCGCCCGCTGCTGGATTGAAAAAGATCGAAACATTTGACTTGTGATCAGCAAGACAGCTGCATATTCGGTAAGAGTTAAGCTGTTTCCGGAGATTATAAAGAAAATTTGGAGGTAAGGAAATAATTAATACCAACTTCCGGTGCAGCGGCTTATGCGAAAACAAATAAACTTGACCAATAGGTGGCATGCGCAGAGTTTGCGTAAAATGAAAAATAAATTAGTATATATATTTAAAAATCAAATAAAATTAAATTAAAATGGAAATAGAAAGGAAAAAGCTCCAAGTACCCTACATTTTCCCCCCAACCAAAATCAGACTTTGGGAGGGTTAAAAAAAACTCGACAAAGGCTGATACCACTTGGAGCGATATTAGCCAAAAACAAAAAAAAATTTACTGCCGTATATCCTTAGCATGATAGGTGCCTATTAATTTTCCGTGCTGATCTTCCAGCTCATAATAGCAGTTACCCAGTTTCTTCCGAATTCTCGCCTTAACAAACGTTTTCCCTAATTTAGCATTATAGCCTTGCTCGAAATTGCTTTGCTTGAAATTGCGCCTAAACACTTCTTGGCCCTCATCGTAAGATACTATTCTTGATTTTAAATTGTAAGCTTTCTCATTACGCTCTTGTTGCTTTCTCATAATATTTTCTGCATTATTTCGAACGATTTCCAAGGTATCATCTCTAGAAAAGTTTAATGTTCGATCCTCCAGCATCTCCAATTTTCTTAGCAACGCATATGTAGAACCATTCGTTACCATATGTTGGCTAAAAGCCATGAAGTATGGCGAAGTACCGATTGAAGCATGTGTTGCCGAGCGCAAGGCACAGCAAATGTGGCTAAGGAACTCATCCCAATTTTTCTGGTCAGGTCTCACATACGCTTTAATGGCCGCAATAACCGAACGATTGACGCGTTCTGAGGCGTTCGCTTGAGCAGAATGAAATGCAGTGTAAATGTGTTTAATACCATATTTTTGCAAGAGGTTGTTAAAATTATTAGATTTAAACTGTGACCCGTTATCAGAAACGATACTTTCGGGTACACCAAAGGTGTGAAAAAGTTCGTTTTCTATATAATTAATTATCACATCAGCAGTAAACTTTTTAACTGGTTTTAGAAACGGAAATTTGGAGAAATGATCAAGAACTATAAAAATGCCTATATTTCCAGAGTTAGAGCGAGGATATGGTCCAATAAAATCTACATAAAGACGTTGAAAAAATCTTTGCGTTATCGCGGTTTTACCCATAGGTGGGCGTAGCACATGGTTTGGATGTTTTGTGCATTTGCAGACTTCACACGAATTTATGTAAGACTTTACATCGTTAACCAAACCTGGCCAATAATAGTAACGGCGTATTCTTTCTAGGGTCTTATTAATGCCATTATGTGAAGACAGTTTATCATCGTGAGCTTTCTTTAACACGTTCTGAACCAAACATTTTGGTATCCACAATTTCCAACTTAGGTCGTCGTGCAATTGTTCTCCAGTCGCATGTTCCATTCTTCTGTACAAAAAGTTTTCAACCACCCTTAAATCTGGAAATTGAGTATCATTATCTTTAATTTTATTTATCAAGTCCGTATATTCGTCAGATTGAAACATTGCTGAGTTTAAGTCAACGAAAACCCCACTGTCATTTTCAAAAGCGGACAGATCGTCGGTATTGACTCTAGAGAGCGCATCCGGAACTACATTTTGACTACCACGCCTGTGTTGAATATTAAAACAGAAACCTTGCAGTTTCAATGCCCAACGAGCTAAACGAGTGCTCAAATCAGTTTGAGCCATGAGCCATTTAAGTGATGCATGGTCAGTGATAATCGTAAATTCATGGCCCTCTACATACGGACGAAATTTCTTTACACTTAGCACAGCAGCTAAACATTCTTGTTCTGTGACTGAATAGTTGCGTTGAGCGTGGTTCAATTTTTTTGACATGAATGCAATTGGGCATTCATCGCCCTCATTATTGCATTGAACTAATACGCCACCAACGCCTGTTCTACTCGCGTCACAGTGTATGTAGAAAGGTTCTGAAAAATTCGGACTGTGCAGCACAGGAGCGCTGCTCAAAACTGATTTTAACTCAATGAATGCTTTTTCAGCTTCGTCTGACCAAATAAATTTTTTCTTGTTTTTCAACAAATCTGTAATCGGTGCGGTAATTGAAGCATAGTTTCGAATGAACTTCCGGTACCAACCGGACATACCAAGAAATCGTCTGACTTGCTTAACCGATCGCGGAGTCGGAAAATCGGATATAGCGGACACTTTTTCCGGATCAGTTCGAATTATCCCATTCCCAACTATATGGCCTAAGTACCGGACTTCTTTAAGACAAAAATGACTTTTTTGCACATTTATGGTCAAACCTGCTGACTTGAGATGCCGCGCGACTTCCTGAAGGACTTGTAAGTGTTTGGAAAAGCAATCAGATATAACCAATAAGTCATCAAGGTAGACAAACACCTCTGACCGTAGATGAAAAGGAACCACCTTATCCATGAGACGTGACATTGTTTGGGGTGCGTTACACAGCCCAAATGGCATCACTTTATATTGATATAAAGGTCTACCTGGTACTGTGAACGCAGTTTTGTCTCTTGATTTCGGATCTAGCGGTATCTGCCAAAAAGCATCTTTTAAATCTAAGCTAGATATAAATTCTGCTTTTGGTAGACGGCTCAAAATACCATCAATATTTGGTAATGGGTATGCATCCTTAACGGTGACAGCATTTACCTTTCTGCTATCCAGGCACAATCGAACTTTTCCAGGCTTGCGCACTAGAACTATTGGCGAAGACCACGCACTATCGGATTCCTCAATGATTCCTAAGTTCAACATTCGATCGACCTCTTCATAAATTAATTTTTCAATGGCGGGAGAAACCGAAAAGTGACGTTGCTTTATAGGCTTAACATCACCAACATCAATAATATGCGATATGACATTAGTTCTGCCAAGTCCCTCTTTGGAAAAAGATGGAAATTTTTCTACAACAGTTTTTAGCTGTATTGCTTGGGTTTCAGTTAAAGAATGTTGATCAGGCTTATTTAAAATATCAAGAGAATTAATTTCATATGAAATCTCTTTAGGCAAGAGATTAAATGCTTGCCAAAAATCAATGCCAAGATATAAATTTTGTGATAAGCTTGGTATAATGAAAATAGAAATTGGTTTTGAATTACCACGAAAAGTTATTAAAGTTTCAATTTGTCCAATAACAGGCTGAGACTTACCATCTGCGGTACGTACAGACGAGTAAAACTTTTTAAAAACGATATTGTTATTTTTGACGAAATCATGAGCATGCTCTGAGCCAATGCAACTGATTGATGCCCCTGTATCTAGCAATCCAACAACAGATTTTCCGAACAGATTGACCTCAGCGTAAGGTCTTATATCGTTTGGTTTATCTATTATGGCGCTTAATAAGAGTTTTCGATTATTATTTATTGTTTTCCAAAAAGTTTTCATACGATGATTAGATCGTTTTTGGGATTTTGATAAAGAAAAGTCTTGAAATATACGATTACGAATTTTATTATATTCATTAAGACGAACATGAAAAGGTTAAATGTGTTTTAAGGGAGAACAAGTTGGAGAAGTTTGATTATTTAAATCTTTTAACTCATTTTGAGTAGGAGAAGTTAAAATTGTTAGTCGGTGCTCGTCGACTGATTTCTCTGTGTATTCGCTTGGTTCGGTTTGCGTGCACCTCTCTGTGCACTCGACATTAAGTTTTTTGACTCTAAACAACGTTTACAGTTTGGTTTGTACACATAAGGTGTGCCGCAACCATAGCAAAACACTTTTCTTTCAGCTAAACAGTTTTGGTATGGATGCCCAGTCATACCACAATTCCAGCAAGTTAATGCTACAGCAGAAATATCTTGTGAGTCGCGATCAGTTTGATCATTAAACAAATTTAGATCTGTGTCAATTTCAGCAACACGTCTACGTGCAAATGTTGGTTTCGATATGTTATTAAGTTTTTGAATGTCTTGTAAGAAAAACTCTCTTCTTCGACAAACTTCACGCAAATGAGAAACAGAATAAATTTGGATATTCAACAGTTCATGTTGAATTTCCGGCAGAAGATTTCTTTTAAGAATTTCAACGAGTAATCTTTCAGATAATGGTTGTTCTAACCTATCCGTTAAGTCCACAATCGATTCATAAAAAGTATCAAAATTCTCGTTGTGTTTTTGTTTGCGATCACGTAACATCTCTCTGTAATCCATGTCAGTTCTGGTACCTTTGTACTGACGTCTTAGCGCTGTGCATAAATCGTTCCAGCGAAAATCGCGATTCGACTTATGGAATCTCCAAAACCAATCACTGGCCTTAGAATCAAAGAGAGAGCTAGCGTGTCGGCACAAGAGTTCAAAATTTCCACCTAACGTCTGGATTGTCAAGGCTTCAACCCGATAAATAAAATTGTCAGCTGATAAGCCATCTGGTCCACCGGTAAACCGAATTTTCCAGTTGTATATAATATGGCCTACTTTATCAGATCGAAATGGCAAATCAGATGTAGTTTGTGCATCATTTGATACAGGAGAGTTTTGAATTAATACTGCAGGACCATTGTTGTTATTCACACTACTTGGTCTTGGTTGCAAACCAAGTAACTGTTCAAAAGACTGCTGTTCAATTCTTGGTAATGGTTGTAATGGAGGGTTTGGTTGAACGGACCGGATATTAACACTATGAGGTTGAGACGTATTTAGGTTCTGTGAACTTAAACGTCGAAAACCTTCCTCGATGTTGGACTCAATTAACTTGGTCAATTGCTGACTAAGTGTAGAAAGCATCTCGGACTGCTGCGCTCCAACAACAGCGGTAACTAAATTTCTAATATTATCCCTTTGTTCGGTTGGGGATTGTTCAGTTAAATTTCTAGTTTGAGACAAGGCTGCTTCAGTTAAACTACTATCAGAAGAGGTCTGCTTTTTATTCTGAGACCTTGTGTTATGACCATGGTCAGAAGACTTTGTTGGAGTTTGAGGGTTCACAACTTGTGAAACGCATCTCGCACCGCACACTGGACACGAATTATTGTTAGTCAAATGTTTGGAAATGCACGCTTTGTGGAAGCTGTGGTTACATGAGGTCTTTAGTAAGTGGCCTAAAACTGATATTTGTTTCTTACAAATGTTGCATACGTGAGTGCTGATTCCAGAGACACTTAAGTCCTCAGTGCTATGTCTGATAGACATTTTAAATTCAGAAAATCAATACAGAAATAAATACAAAAAAAATATATTTAAAATGTTCAGTTGAGACAAAGCTCTTTCGATAAATTATAAAACGCGATTCAAATTATGTTTTATAGCGTAAAACAAGAAGACAAATTTGAACTAAAAATCAGAAAAGATAAAAGGTATGTGTGTTTTGATTTCTTTGCATGTTAGTAAATTGGTTGGGATACAAAAAAGATTATACAAACATCTATAATGGTAATTTGTCAGAAAAGCTACTAGAAAAACTCTCTATCAGTTTTTGAGATAGAATAATTTAATTTAGATGAGAATAATTTAAAACCGAATGATTTTAATAACACTGGTTAATAATCTCCAAAGTCTTTAAAGATTATTATAATTCCGTGCATTTAAATGGACAAAAAAAGTTGAATGAATTATCGAATATTTAATGTGGTCAGATATCGATGTTAAAAGCCGATACTCTGCAACTCCAAACATTAAAAATATCGAAAAAAATTAAATTGAAAACATAGTAAAAGAAATGAATGATAATGAAAATATGCCGGTTATATACTAAGACATTTGATAGTATATACAATTCCAATGCACAATTCAAAACATTCAAAAACTTTATAAATTATAGAAAGGGAGGCGAATGATTATAATTTTGCCGGTTATATACTAAAAATCAAAAGTATATACAATTCCGAAACAAAGTTGAATCAATCGGAGCCACATATCGCTCCATACATATTAAAAGTAAGAAAGAAAATTTTTAAAAACTTCAAGTTAAACAAGCCAAATTAATTTCGTGGGAAACCAACACAAACTCCTTATTTTAAACATTTGAAAAAAAATTCAAAACGTCGAGATAAACAAAACAAAAAAAGCCAAAAGAAAGCCAGTTATTTTGACTCTCTTGAAAATTAAAGAAAATGTGTCGGGCCCACGTTGGGCGCCAAAAATAATTATTATTAACTGTAGCATACAACGTTTTAATAAATTTTTAAAGTTGAATTTGAATGAGAGGAAGCGGATGCACGCATTATATCCGGCTAGGGATCGTCGGCTTGTGGGGTGGAGTTCTTGCGCCCAGTCACTCAATACTTCACTTTGCTACAATAACAATTTATTTTAAAATTGCGTGCGAAGTAACTATAAGTTTTTAACAGAAAAGAGAGAGAAATCTAGAAGAGAACGGAAGTAAAAATGTTACGGACGGACCTGTTGGACCGGATGTAGCTATTTGACACAAACACGCATATGGACGGTTTGCTGCTGCATGATGATGTTGATGCAACATAAGCCCTCCCAACCATGATCTCAATAAAAAAGCTTCCAAGCCAGATTTAATAAAAACACAAAAAAATTATTAAGATCCCTACTTTTTATGTCACCAACCAATTACCATGCTGAAATCAAAATTAAGATTAGTTCTTCATAATATTTGTATTTATTTCACACAATAATATAATTAAAATTAATAACATAACATAGGCATAATTTTATTTTTGCTTTAAATAAAAATAGCACTCGATATGAGAAAACCGATGCATAGGAAAACAATGCATATAAAAAAAAGAAATTATATAAACCAGGATACTAATATAAGGAAAGTTATCAAGCAAAAAAAAATAAATAAATGAAGTTGAAGATAGTTTAATTATTAAGGAATAAAATTATATTAATCAACGCGGACCAGGCAAAAACAAAATTCGAAATTAAATTAATCATGATTTATATAAACTATGTTCGTCTATAACTAGGTATGTATGTATATAGAACCAAGAAAAATTTACAAAAAGGTCAACAACCGCATCAGCTGTTTTATATGTTAACTTAAATTCAAGCTGCCAGCAGAGAGAGAGAAAAACAAAAGAGAGAAATAAATTCAAAGTGCCTTCAATTTGAATTATTGGTTAAAAAAAATTTTGATTTTATTAAACTAATCAACAAAAATCATAGCAATATTAATTTAATGCACGTTTATTTTAATTATTTATGCTTATATGCACACATTCAGTGTTTCGTTTTTTTTTTTTTTTGTTAAATTGAGAAGAAAAAAATTTATACTTGACATACGCAAATGGCAAAACCCCTTTTTTTTTAAACAAAGAAATATTTCACCACACATTACTATTGAAATCTCATTTCAACTCACTTTTTTAACAGCGCTGCTCCAACGTTGAAAGTACTTTCAGCTGCGAGAGCGATGATCTGAAAAAAAAAGTTATTGCTTCGTGCATTATGTTAACTACTAACACTATGACATATTTGCTCTCAGAGTCATGTAAGTTAACATAAAATCAATGTTAGCGTTTCGCGCTCAGCTTTGGGTGAGAAAATGTTAACTTTAACTTAGCCAAAATTTAACATTTGTTTTAGCCAATTTAATTATCAATTGACCTAAAACGGCCGAAATCAATTATTTTTTTTCTTTGTTCAAACGCTTTTAATTTAAAACATACTAAATTTCAGTTAATTACTTTTTCTTTTAAAATTCACTTTGAATACTAATTTTTTTTTTTTTACTTTCGCCGAATTCTTCTTTTTAAAGTATTTTAATACATTTTTTCTTTTTAAACAAAACTTATTTTTTGATTTTTGTTTCCTTTAAAGCAACTGAAGAACTTATTTTCACCACGAATTGTTTTTTTTTTCTCTCACTGCATGCTTAGCTGTAACAAGCATTGCTTAGCCGTTGTCGCGTATTTTTTTTTGTTTTTATGATTTTATATGTACACTAATTTCTCGTTTTGCATTTTTTCCAAATTTTTTTTTTTCTTGTTTTTTTTTTCTTACTTAGATTTTGTAGCAACTGTACTTTTTTTCATATGGACTTTAACATATTTTTTTTCACTTTTCTTGATTTTTTTAACCTTTTTTTTTTGTTTTTTTTTTAATTTAAACTCTTATATAGAAATATGTATACCTTAATTTCGCTTAGTTTAAGATTAAACATTAAAAATTGATTTAATATTCCCGACAGAAATAAATTACAAAAAAACCCAACACAATTGGTCCCGGCGATCACGGCGATTCGGCTCTAACTAGTTGATGCTCCATAGTTAGCTGCTTTTAGTGAGCAATTCTTTTTGATTGCTTTTCAGGTTTTTTCCCAGAAAATTTCTCTGCAAACGATGATGAGAACAAGAGATCGTAGGAAATCGAAGGTTTTTTCTTGCTTCTCATATGCGCTTTTAGGATTTTAATTACTTCATTTTTCTTGATTTTAAATTAGGCGTCAATCTATTTAAAATAATTTTTATTAGATTTATAAAGAAAATTAGGAAATTTTATTCAAATTTACCCATTAAGGAATTGACGCCAAAGAAAATGATTGGTATGGAAACCGCTTAAATGATTTCCTTCAAAGGATCCAAAATTGCAATCCAAAAAAAGAGTTTTCTTTTTTTCTTGCATAGGTAGATTAAATCTACAATTTAAACGTAAAACGTTAAATTTAATGGTTGAATAATTGGAATTATTCGAATAACTTTTTATTTTAAGATATAATCTTTGAAGTAAAACATAAAAAAATAAAACTTACTTGTTATAGCCCCAAAATAATTTTTCTCCAAAAAAAAATTTTAAGCTGCGAGGTAATTCAATGCTGGTTTAAGATAATTATTAACTTTATCTTACACAATACAAACTTTTTCTTTTCACAAAATGCAATAAGAACTTTACTCGCCCGCTGCTGGATTGAAAAAGATCGAAACATTTGACTTGTGATCAGCAAGACAGCTGCATATTCGGTAAGAGTTAAGCTGTTTCCGGAGATTATAAAGAAAATTTGGAGGTAAGGAAATAATTAATACCAACTTCCGGTGCAGCGGCTTATGCGAAAACAAATAAACTTGACCAATAGGTGGCATGCGCAGAGTTTGCGTAAAATGAAAAATAAATTAGTATATATATTTAAAAATCAAATAAAATTAAATTAAAATGGAAATAGAAAGGAAAAAGCTCCAAGTACCCTACATAGGTTCGGGTCACATAAAACAACAACATCACCAACTTCCATTGGATTACTTTTCTCGTGCCATTTTGTTCGTTTTGTAAGCGTAGGAAGATATTCGTTGATCCAAGAAATGATTTGGTGTGAGTGCTTCATCTGTTGATGTGTCCAAATCAACATAGGTAAGAGGTCTTGAGTTAATTACCCGCTCGCATTCAAGCAATGCATTATAAAGAGTATCATCTTTAAACGTAAAACTTGGAGTTATTTGATGTAGAACTTTTTTAACGGATCTCACCAAGCGCTCCCAGCTACCACCCATATGCGGTGCAGCTGGTGGGTTAAAGTGCCATGATGTAGACGATGTGGTAAATTTCAGTGCAATGTTCTCAAAATTCACCTTTTTAAGGGAATTGTTTAGCTCATTTTCAGCACCTCGAAAGTTAGTCCCATTATCACAATATATTTCTATGGGCGTACCACGTCTAGATACAAAATTTTGTATAGCCATAATGCAGCAGTCTGTTGTCATATCGCGCGCAACTTCAATATGTATTGCACGTATTGTGAGGCATGTAAAAAGAACTCCCCAACGCTTCTCTTCATGCCGAGCCACTTTCACATGTATTGGACCAAAGTAGTCAAGGCCGACGAAGGAAAATGGCCGAGTAAATGATGATAGGCGAGCTTTTGGAAGCACTGCCATTTCTGGGACAACTGGCTTTGAATTCATATTTTTACAAAGTTGACAGTTTCTACGTACCTTTTTCAACTCGACTCTTAAACGAGGTATAAAAAACTTTTGACGCAACTCATTTAAACACGTATCGTGGTGAATGTGGTGAAACTTTTCGTGGAAATGTTGAATCAAGAGATGGGTAATATGGTGGTCTCTTGGAAGAATTATAGGTGTTTTTGCATCATCATTTATGCAACCAGCTAAGCTAATTCTTCCTTGCATGCGTATAACTTGGTTTTCATCTAGATATGGAGAACATTTGTAGAGCATACTCGACTTTGAAACGTTCCCATAGTTGTCCCTCATCAAAACAGCAATTTCATCTTTAAAAAAGTCCATTTGCATTTGACGATAAAGAAAACTCTCCGACCACGCAAATATAATCGAACTATTTGGATAATGATATGAAAGCTTTTTCTTCATCATAACCTTCTGCTTCAAATTGTGAATAAACGTATATATCTTTACAATAGTTTGAATCAATTTCTTCCAAGACGAGAATCTATTAAAATCAATAAAATTGGAATCGTTTACCTGTTCTGAGTGAATCATTACCAAATGAGGTCTTAATTCTTCAACAGGCTTTGTGACTTTTGATGTTTTCATAGGCCAATTGGATTCAGGTTGCCTTAAGAAATCTGGCCCGGTAAACCATCTGCTTTGCATGTCGAATTTGAAAGTAGATGTCCACTTCGTAGCATCATCCGCAATATTTTCTTTCGTGGGTATGTAACGCCATTCTGAAATCTTGCTGTTTTCGAGAACTTCTCCAATTCGATACATAACAAACTGCTTGTAATTGCGAGGATCAGCGTTCAACCAAGCTAAAACTGTATTTGAATCCGACCAGAACCAACGTCTTTTGAATTGCAAGTTGTGCATGCTGCAAATTGTATTGGCTAATCGAACACCCAATACTGCTGCCATTAATTCCATGCGAGGAATAGACACTGGTTGCTTTGGAGCGACTTTCACCTTCGAACTTACCAAGGAGCATTGGACCCCAGCTGCTGAAACTGTTCGAAAATATGCAACGGCTGCATATGCCATTTCGCTTGCGTCGACAAAGGTATGAAGCTCCACTAATGAGTCTGTTTGAAGCGAGTACCATCTTGGAATTTTAACTTTTTCAATATCTAGAAGGAGCTTTACCCATTTTAACCATTTTTGAAAGACGTCGTCATTCACTTCATCGGTCCATCCTTCAGTAGTTCTCCAAACTTCTTGAAGCAAAATTTTAAGGTAAACGACGAAAGATGACAAGAATCCCAAAGGATCGAATATTGACATAAGGGTTCTTAATATGTCAGTTTTCGTTGGCCTCTTATTTCCAGATAACACTTCCTTGTTAACTCGATTTAATTTAAACGAGAACGTGAAATTATCTGACTCAGTAGACCACCACATACCTAAGACCTTTTCTGTTGTCATCTCAATATTGGAACCACCGATTGAAACGTTGCTTTGTTCTTCCAACGCACCGAGAGTCTGCAAAACCACCTTTGAGTTTGATCTCCAGTTTCTTATAAAAAATCCGCCATTGCTGTGTATAAGCGCCACTTCTTTTGCTAATCGAATTGCATCTGCTTCGGAATCAGCACAATCCAGTAAATCGTCAACGTAATGATGATAAATAATGGATTCGACGGCTCTTGGGAATTGTGGTTTGAACTCCATAGCATTTATGTTCTTTACGTATTGCGCCGAACTAGGTGAACATGCAGCACCGAAAGTCATCACCTGCATAACATACACATCCGGACTTCTTTCTCTTTCGTTGTTACGCCAAATAAATCGCTGAGCATTTTGATCTTCTCGCCGTATCTGGACTTGGTGGAACATTTCTTTGATGTCGGCACAAATTCCAATTTTCTTCATCCGGAAACCGTACAGAACTGTTAGAAGTGGAGCCATCAGATCAGGTCCTTTCAGTAGCATAGAATTTAAAGATACCCCGCGTACTTTAGCTGCTGCATCCCATACCAGACGAATTTTTCCTGGCTTGTTGGGATTGGTGACAGTAAATATTGGAAGATACCATGTTTTACCACTGGAGTTATCAACCTCTTCTTCGAATAGCTTTCGGGCATACCCTTTTTGTACCAAAGTATCAATTTGTTGAGTAATGGTTTTAATATGATCAGGATCGAGTTTTCTCTCTAAGCACTGTAGACGCTTAAAGGCCATCGGAAAGCTATTTGGGATTTCGATATTGTCTGCCTTCCAAATTAATCCCGTTTCGAACCGCTTACCGATACGTTTTGTAGTTGATTGCAGTATTGAATTTGCTCTTCTATCTTCTGGTGACACTAGCTCACGCTTTTGTCCAATGTTTTCCAATGAGAGGTAGTCCGTTACTATCTTTTGCAGGTTTTCCATTTCATACTCACAGGAACATTGTTCAAAGTGATGGTATCCGAGGGAGCCTTGCGCTGACTCTTTGCCGCCATGAATAAGCCATCCCAAACGAGTCTTGGATGCATATGGCTCACTTGCTTTGCCTTCAACAGTCTTTAAGGAATTGCAGACGTACCCATTGTTCAAACCAATAAGGATTTGAGAAACTGCTTCATTATACGTCGAAATAGGTAGCTTGCTAAGATGCCGATATGAAGCTAAATCATGTTTAGTGACGCTTTGTACTGGCAATGACAGTTTATTTACAGTGCGAACGTGAATCAGCTCGAACATTTTTGCTGCGGCGTTTCGACTTGAAATTTTTACAGAAACTTGCATTGAGTCTTCCTCGGTACGAGATGTTTCTGCCGTCCATTTTAAACAGAGATTGTTCTTTTCTCCTTCTAAGCCTAGTTGATTGCAGATTTCCTTTTCCATCAGCGTAACATTTGATCCATCATCCAGAAACGCAAAGGTGTCAATTGAATGATGCTTGCTATGTAGAGTTACTGGCAGAATTTTGAAGAATATGTTCGATCCGTTGTTTGAACTCGAGTGTGCAGTGACCATGGTTGGGTTTTGTTGAAACTTATGTAGCAGCTTATGATGCCTAGCTTCACAGTCTTGAATTGGACATTTTGAATCAGAGCATCGGAAGTTGCCATGTTTCTTGAGACACAGACGACAAAGTTTGAGCTGCCGCACTTTGTCCCACCGATCAGCTAGTTTCAGCTGCTTGAATTTGTCGCACGATTCAAGAAGATGCCCTCTGTTGCATACAGGACACGTAGCTTGAGTTGTTGTAGTCTTAACCGCTTCATGTGTATGAAGATTGCTTCCGGTTTTGTGGGAAAGTATGGATGGACTTACCCTGGTAACAGCCTCTGCAACTTCGAACAACCACTTGGAGAAGACAGATAAATTTGACTCCCGCTTTGCAATGAACATAGCCCAATTAAGCTTAGTTTGTGCTGGTAGCTTATCCACCAGTTCTTGTAACAGCAAAGGATTATTTAGGTGGGAAACCAAATCAGAAGCTTCTAAGGTCGAGCACAAGTTTCGAACTGCGATGGCGTAAGTGACGAGGGTATCCAGCTTCTCTGGCTTTGGTGATGCTTCAGATCGAATTTTCTCCAACAAATTGTTTATTATGATTTCTGGGCGACCAAACATAATTTTCAGCGTTCTAATTATTTCCGGAACATTTTTTGGCAGCATAAGATGGCAGCTAACAGTATCGAAGGCCTTGCCTTTTAAACTTCTCTGCAAACGTAAAAGATTTTCCGCGTCTGAGTAGCCACATAACTTGGTGCTCTCCACGAACGAGATGTAGAACAACGGCCATTCTTCAGGTTTCCCAGTGAAATTTGGTAAATCCTTGCAAAGTGCTTGCCGTGCTGAGAGTTGAGACTTTGAAGGACATCCGTCATTAGTCACAGGGTCGTTCTTGATCGTATGCTAATTTTCATGACTAAAACCTTGGACCGAGTTGCTAGTATGATTTGGTAAATTCGAAACCCATTCTTTGATCCGGGTTGAAGCTGCACTGCGGATGCTCGCACCATCCTCCGACATTGCGAGGATCTCAAACTTACGTTCCAAGAATTGCTTTTCCTGTTCTAGGCGCTTCAACTCTAAAGCCTGGGCTGCTGCGGCTAAAGATTTTTCTTCCTCTAAGCGCTGGAGCTCCAGATTCATTCTCCTTTTCTTTGAAGACGTGCCTGAATGTGCAGATATCGAGTGAACAGATTTTGTCGTTGATAAGAGCAGGGGTTGCTCGTTTGCCTTTGTTGCTGCTTGCCCTGTGCACTTGGAACATTTCCAATCGTGGTTCTCCACGGAGCTGGTAACTCCTTCGCATGCATAATGATACCATGTATCACACAAATCGCACTGGACCATTTCCATGTTATCTTCCACGTCACATCGGCCGCAACTCGATTTAAACGCGACTTTTCGCGGAGAATGGCAAACGAACATTATTAATTTTGAAGAATGTTGGAAATGAAACTATTTTTTGAGAGTTGGCTTTTTGAAAATTTATTTAATATCTTTTAAAGCTGAACTTCAAAATTAATAGTATTTTTCCATAGAATAATTTTTTCCAACTGAAAAAATATGCTTAGGTTTTTGAAATTTTCATAGAGTTTTTTTAAGTTTAAATATTTTTACTAGATTCAAATTATAAATAAAAATAGGGTGTATTTAGACAAAGTATTTTTAACAATTGCTTTATTTTACAGTAAAATCGGCCCTAATATTTTAGTTTAAATATATAATTTTTTAATGATTTGTAATAATCATAACTTCTTCAGATAATCTTTCAGTTAAGCTTGTAATTTTAAATCAATAGGAGGAAAATTACCTGAATGTAAGACGCTTTGGAAAACAAGCTTAAGTACTAGGACACTGAAAAAAAATGTTTTTAAATTGACGACAGTTGTTATTAATTTGACGAATTTTGTATTATTTGACGAATTTTGTATATAGCAAAAAATAGCTTGCTACATATTTCGTCAAAGTAAGAGCAAATGTGTTTGAAACTTTTTAAAAATATATGAAAAAAGGCAAATTATGCACATTTTTTTAACACATTGTGTTCAATTTTAAGCTAATGTTTTTTTTCAGTGTCTGTTTAAAATCTTGGAACACTAATATTTCCTTTTTAAAAACATTTTTCGCATGTTTATACACAATTTACTGCTGTGAGTGATGGTTAGTAAAATAGCCATGGTTAGTAAAATAAAATCAACTGATATTTTTTAATTTGTAACAGATTAATGCAAATTGCCGATAATTGCAGTATGAAGAAATTCTTTAGTTAAACTCAGAAAAATTTTGATCAATATTTAACTAATTTCAGATTAAACAAAGTTTAAACCAGCACTGAAAAATTGGCCCCTAGTGCAAAATCCAAATAAAAATGAACTAAAAACGTGCAAATGAATGAACGTCAATCACGTCTTCCTGACCCAATTGTGAACTCATTTTAGTTTTATTTAATTTTAATATATTTTCTTATTTTTTCTTTTATTAATTTATCTTACTTTCCAAGTATCATATGCCAAAATTATGTGGGAAGTTAGTAAAAGTTTAAACAGCCAATATTGGGCGTTTAAACTTAACTTAAGCTTTGTTTCAAATACACTGAAAATGTTTCAAATAGACGCTTAATAGTTTAAACTAAATAATCTACAAATAAAGTTAACCAACCCAGCACTGGAAAACTATCCCCAAATGAAAAAATATTTCTTATCATTTTTAAACGGTACTTTAACGTTAAAGCACATTCACGCAAGTATACATACTACTTACTGGTACTCAAGCAAATTCAACTTCATAAGAAATAAAACAATCACTTGTAGTGATATAATGAAATATGTATGTATGTATGTGTTTAAGCCTTCTTTATTCTCATTATAATTTGATGATGTTTTCAAGTTCATTACAATCATTCAATAATAATAATTATTTATTGCGTCATGGATTGGAATCTTAAGATCCTGTCTACAGCTGAGTGCGTTGACTGACCATGTTTGTATGTTTCTAAGTTCATTGATTTAAAATCTTTGTCTTTTTGATGTGCTAATGTTAAGTGTCGAATTTTTAATTCATTTTAAGTCTATTACAAATGTTAATATATTTTATAATTTTCACATAATTAATATAATGCTCATTTATATCATTTCAATATTTAATTGCAATTTGCACACATTTAATTTTAGTTCCTTGTGATGGGGAAGCAAAGAAAAAAAAACACCTAATAATTAATAGTTTTAAATATTTATGTAAATAAAAGGTTTATTATTTAAAAAAAAAAGCCAATAAAAACAGAAGTTAGTTTACTGAGTCACTCATTCTCATGTCAAACTTCAAACTTACAATAATAATTAATAAATATTCGTTTGTCTTCTAAATTGATTAAAATTGATCAAATGGAAAAATGTTAATAAATAAAGGAAAGATAAATTGTTTAAATATGAATCTTAATGGTAGTGAGTGAACTTTTGATAGCTATTATTGCTTCATGAAGAACATTTTGAGAACATTAACTAAATAATGAAGAAAAACAAACTTAGTACCATGCAGTTGAAAGTTTACATGAAAGGTGAAAAATCAGCAATAAAAATTATATTATAATAAATACTTTAAAATAGCAACTATCTGTAACTATCAGTTAAAATGGTGTTAAAATTTCGAGACTTTCAAGAATGAGGTGGGTCGTGCAGAAGTTGAGTAAAGCAAAAATAGAAACAAGAATCGCCGGATGGAAATTATAACAAAAACATTGGCAACATGAAAATTTGCTCAGCTGATTTCCTGCGAAATGATTTACGGTGACGATATAGAATGAGATACAAGTATATATAGTATATAATAAAATTTAAGCATTTTATATCTAGTATGATTTTTAAAAAGGTGACATCTGCTTGTTGAATGATGTCGGTGACTTTTTGCTGCATGCTAAGTCGTGATGTAGCTGATATCAATGGCGCTGATGATGATGATGAAGATGATGTTGTTGATAGTGTTGTCAATGATTTGGCGACTGTTGCGAGTGAAGTTTTATGGCATGATATTGAATTGATGGATGCAAGTGAAATAAATTTATGTTCTCTTATGTATGATCCCGATGGTAAGACTGATGCCAGGGATGATGATTTATTATTTTTGAAATAACTGCATGCGATGAAGGTATAGTAGGGAAAATATTTTTTGTTTTTGCTCACATTGAACAATACATTACTTTCTATAGTTGAGTAATCCATATTATTATTGTTATTGGTATTATTATTAAAATTATTATTATTCGAATTTCTATTCATATTCATATCATTTATGTTCTTGTTGATAATGATTAATTGTAGTATTTTTTTTAATATATGCTTATTTAATGTTTTTTTCTTGGGGTTATTATTGTTGAAACAATTTTGTTGTTGTGTTTTTTGATGTAATTGTTTTTTATCATGCTTCTTTGCTGTTGGCAAAACATGTTGTTCTCCTTCAATTTTTGTTTGTTGTTGGGGCTCATTATTCTGAGGGCACTCTAGTTATTTCTTCTTCTGGGCCTTCTCAGCGGCTTTTGTGACTTTACCCGAGGTCGTTTCTTTAAATGTCACCGACTTGATGACACCCACAGCAACAGTTTGTCTCATATCGCGTACAGCAAAACGTCCAAGTGGTGGAAACTCTTGGAAACTTTCAACGCAAAGTGGTTTAGTTGGTACCAAAACTATGATGGCTGCATCACCGGACTTTATAGCCTTTGGATCAGTTTCAGTTGTCTTACCAGTACGACGATCACATTTCTCTTTAATTTCAGCAAATTTGCAAGCAATATGAGCTGTATGACAGTCCAAAACTGGTGTATAACCGTTAGCAATTTGCCCAGGATGATTGAGTACAATAACCTTTGGTATGGAAGAAGAGAGGGAAAAATATTTGTAGCTGGTAGATGACTCATTGGTTTTTTGTAAGAAATAAATAAATATTCTTAAATAAAAATTTAAAAGCAGTACAGAATACTATTTGCATAAACCGAATGAGAAATACATATTAAACAACAACTCATTTGAGGTTTAGGAAAATTGTTGTATTCCATAACTTATAACATGTATCGTTATTGTACAGAGTGACCAATGAAGCCCATGCTGACAACCGTATTTACAACAATTTTCATTTGTTCGACAAGCTTGAAACCATGCATATTAAAATGGCAAACCTAACTGATTATTTTGACAGCTGGATGTTATTGGTAGCTTTGACAATTGCTAAAATATAACAATTGGTAAAACTTTTATTGCTATCTGGTCACCCTTTACATAAAAACCTTGCCTTTTGTGGGGTAAAGAAGTAAGAATATCAGAAAAATTTTATTTGATAAAAATCAAAAACGTGATGTAACATGAAAATATATTATAAAAAAAAAAAGCTTTCCTTTAGTTTTAAGTTCACCAAGAGTAAAGTTGTATGGAATTCGAAAATTTTTTATAAAATTACATTTCATAAATAATTAAAAATATCAGTCTCTTTATATGTTCGTCATTCTGAGAACAAGATAATACATTCACAAAAACCTGGTGATGGTTCATGTCACTTAGTTATATTGCGTATATCGTTTATAAGTTTATTCTTTGTACTAATATGAAATTAACGTGAACGACCTTTTATGAACTTTTGTATTTTTTGTAAACTTAAATTGGTGGAATTCTTTATGATCAGCTATGGGCACGGAGCAAGCTTCGGAGCCAATTGAGAGCAAAGGCTTATGTAGAAACACAAAAGCCAACAACAAAGATCGAAAGACAAAAGACAAACACAGAAACAACACAGAAGTTTTAAATGTAGTGGTGCCCATACCCGTTTATGGTAGATCGCTCGCTCAAGTAATAATGTAGCATAAGCGCTAATTTCAGCTGATCGCCAATTAATGCTCTTTATCTTTAAAAATTAATTATTTTTACAATCACATTAAATTGTTTACATTTCTTGGAATGCTTAAAATTAAAATTAGCCGTTGACCGAGTATCACTTTATAGTTTTTTTTTTAACAGAACCTACTTGAATGCATAGCTGTTAAATAATATTAAGTTTTTTTTTTTTTAATTTAAAAAGAAAAAAAAAATTAGTAATTCGATTATTTTTTTTTAAAGGTAAAATAATTGATTAAGTACGATTCCTTTCTGTTGTGTGAATCTTGTGATTACGATTACAAATAATCAAAAAATAATAACGATTACTTGAGATTACGCAAAATAATCAAAAAGAATTAAAAGTAATCAAAAAAATAATTCGATTACTTTAAAAAATTATTTTTGATTCTTTTTTGATTATATTAAGAATTTCAGTCTAAGGTACAAAAAATTTTGTTAAATTTTATTTAAAAGTTGTGTATTTCAATATAAAACAAAAATTGCCAAAAAACAAGAAAGAGAAAAATAACCCAACCCTTTTTACTCTAAATAACTATTTGACTTTATAAGAACTAATTTTTCAAAAGAAAAATCAGACAATGATTGCCGGCTTGGAGTGTTTACTATGCCGGCAAAAAAAAAAAAAAAACAGTCTCTCAACTGGCGCCTTCAACAAGCCATAGTTTTGCCAAATAATTTCAGCATTTGAATTATCATGCAAGTAGCAGAAGAGTTGGTGTGTTGGGATCTCTAATCGGGTTTAACGGTGTCCTGTAGAGAACCAGTTGTGTCAATTTCGTCAAATGTTCATCTTCTCTCACTCTCACTGTTGACAGTTTTACATTTAAAGCAACAACGAAGGTCGGACAAACGCATGGTATAATAATACCATAGAAGTAAAAAATAAGGAAATGGTGTTTCGCACACATACAGTGTACGTGTAGTGCGGCATTTTTTTGGTATATCTTTTTGACAGTTCTTGTCGTTTTAGTAAACAGTGCAAAGTGCTTGTGAGAAATTAAGAATAAATTAATTAAAAAGTGGTTGTCATCGCTAAAAAGTGTTAAATAATACTAAATAAACTTTTAAACAATTTTACAAACATGCGTTGTTTGTAAAATTGAAAATAGCCAAAAGTTCAAGAACAGTGCTATTTCCTTTCACAGGTAATGATTTCCACACCGGTGTGGTTTTAATAGAATAATATCGTTATTTATAATAAAGTTATTCTAAATAAGTGATTATCAATTGGAAATAAATATATTTCCAATCAGAAATATAAGAAAAATCGAAAATAGAGGCAACTGTTTTCGCGCCATTTTTTTTGCGATAAGAATTGTCAAAGGGCGAGCACACCTGCAAGGCCGCATTCAATTTTTTAAGGGGCCACCTATTTTCAGGGCGCCCATTCTTTCAGTATATTAAATAAATATTATAAAGATTTGTGATTATTTTCAGATTTCCGCACATCCTGGACATTAGGTATAAATGGATTTGTGCGCTTAGATTGACAGCCGATGCTGTTAATAACAGATCAGTTGTTTGTTCTGATCACTTTCTTGAGAACGACTTCATCGGATTTTCAAAATGCAGTAAACGGTTATTTCCGTCTGCAATACCGTATCTAGGTGTTGTTAGTGATCACATGTAAGTATAAACTTCATCCATTATGGTTAATAAATGTATATATATATGAACCAATATTTTAGGGACATTGATTCGATTCCTATCTGCAGCAACAATTATGTTGAAGCACTAGGTAGTCGAAATATAGGTTTTGGGGTGACGCTTGGCTCAAATAAAGAAAATGTACAAATTATTGAGAATGTACAGATTGTACCACCGACGATTAAAAAAAATCTTATCGAGCCTGTCACAAATTTTAATTTTCCTTTGCCAGACGCAAAAAAAATGACAGCAAAAAGAGCGTTAGATTCTTGCGATGATTTATCATCAACGCCAAGAAAAAGAGTGGCAAAAGAAAAGCTTTACGTGCTCCGGAAAATAGTTAGAGCAAAAGATAGAAAAATAAAAACCCTCAATGAAAAAGTAAGACGAAAATCTAAACGCATTGCATCGCTGAAGGAAATTGTTGCGAAAATAAAAAGTAACAATTTGATTAACGAAGAGACATCGGAGATACTGGAGAATCTTGGAGTCATGAATGCAGAGTTATTCGAAAGAAAATTTAGAAAATTAAAGGGCTTGCCAAATTCAAGAAAGTATCAGCCAGCGTTAAGATCTTTCGCTTTAAATTTGAACTTTCTTTCACCGAAAGCATATGACTATGTCCGGCAAAACTTTGATAATTGCCTGCCGCATTCCCGGACTATAGCAAAATGGTACGAGGGCTTAGATTGCTGTCCAGGATTCACAAAAGAATCATTTGATGCAATTAGCGAGGTCGTGGAGAAAGCAAAAGAGCGATCTGAAAAAATAATTTTGAACTTGGTTTTTGATGAAATAGCTATTCGAAGGTATGTATTGAATAGTAATGTTACAATATATTTTAATTTAAATATTTCATAATTTGTTTTTAGACACATAGATTGGAGTAACACAGGACCAATAGGATATACTTTTATAGGAGATGGTGATTGCAGTAGCACCGAAGCTACACAAATTTTGGTTTTCCTGGTCGTGTGCATCAACCAAAGTTGGAAAATCCCGGTTGGGTATTTTCCAATCACATCACTTGATGCCAATCAAAAGGTAAATATGATTAAACATTGAATAGGAAATATTTTAACAACTGGGGCTGAATTAATTGGTATAACATTTGATGGAGCAGCAGTTAATTTTACTGCAGCTAGATTGTTAGGGTCAGATTTACGAGACATTAGTACGGAAAGTGTTTTCCAATTAGATGATTCTTTAAATGATAAGTTTTGTATTTTACCGGACCCCTGTCATATGACTAAACTGATTAGGAATTTTTTTGCAGAAATAGGAGAGTTTAGGGATTCTGAAAATAAAATCATTAAATGGCAGTTCCTTCAAAGCCTCGTGGAGTTACAGGAAAAAGAAGAGTTACATTTAGGAAATAAGCTTAGAAGAGCTCATATATATTTTCAAGACCAGAAAATGAAGGTTAGGCTTGCTGTGCAAGCTCTAAGTAAATCTGTAGCAGACGCACTAGATTTTTGCAGGGAAGTTCTGCTTTTACCAGAATTTCAAAATAGTGAAGCTACAGTAAAATTTATTAGGCAGATTAATGATGTCTTCGATATCCTTAATAGTAGAAGTATTTATAAATTTGGTTTTGAAAAAGCACTTTGCGAGGAAAATGTAGAAAGTTTAATTTCATTTGCGAATAATTTTGTTACCTATTTAAGCCAACTTCGTACCTTAAATGGTAAATTAGTCATTACACATCGTAGAAAGACAGGGTTTGTAGGTATTATTGCATGTGTTTTGAATATTAAAGTTATTTATCATAGGTTCATAGCAACTAATATATTATCATTTGTTCCATTTTATAAGCTTAATCAAGACCATATTGAGTTGTTTTTTAGTTCAATACGCTCACATTTGGGGCATAATGACAATCCGTCGGTTAAGCAGTTTAAATCTGCTTATAAAAAATTGATTATTAGATGTAAAATTAGAGAAGGTGGCATTGGTAATTGTATACCTTTGGAAAATATTCAAATTTTAAATATAAGTTCATCCAATCCAATTAAATTGGAAAATTTAAATTGCAATAATTCAAATAATGAAGTTTTAAATAATCAAGTTGTAAATATTATTAATTATGAAAAAAATTCGTTTTTAAATGAACATAATTATTTTACGGACCCTAGCATATTAACAGAGTATACTAGTCATGTAGTTAAGTATATAGCTGGATTTGTTGTATTTAAGTTGCAGTTGATTTTAAAATGCGATAATTGCAAAATAGATTTGGAGGGTGATATGAATCAGCAATCACTAGTAAGTTTTAAATCGAGGGGGTATTTAAAAATACCATCAAATCAGTTGAAGCTGTTTGCATGATTGCTGAAAAGGAACTTCGTATTCAAACGAAATTATTAGATAAAAACAAATCTATTTTGCAAAAAATATATTATAATAGAATATTATTAAATACACAAAAATCTCTTATTGGAGAAAGTATGTTTGAAGGTCATATAAAGTCTTCCGGCCATTATAATATCGTAGTCAAATCATTAATTGACATTTTCTTAAAAACGCGATATTTTTATATAACAAAAACAATAAATGATAAGCCTTCAATCAGAAAAAAGCTCCATAAAACTATTCATTTTAAAGGAGTTTAGTAGCTTAGTAGTAGTTTGGTTTAGTAGTTTAGTTTAGTTTAGTAGCTGAATTATTTATAATTATTTTACTAATGATTTCTTTTCTTTATGGGTGAAATAGGCCTACAGGGGAAACCGAACACCCAAAAAAATCGGTAACGCGCCAAATTGTATACCTCAAGGGTGGTGTGGAAATGCAATAATAGAATAATTTCACAATAAAATAAAGCATTGACATAAATTTTAAACTACGCAAAAATGTTAAAAAGAAACTTGTTTAATATACAATTCCAATTAGAAAAACTGCGCCTAGCTATACGTAACAACCGAATACGGCCCTGAGTGAATGTTAATGTATTAGTGTGAACATACACCAGTAAGAAAAATGCCGCACTTTTATTCCAGAACACCACTTCCTTATCTCTCATTTCTATGAATAATACATGGTAGCATTGACAACTGCTTATTTTCTCTGCTGTTTGCGAAACACAGCTGTTTGCGAAACGAAGCGAAAATTAAAGCAAGTGACAAAAACAAACTTAAAAAACTAATAAGAATATTGTGCGTTTAAATAAACAAATCATAAAGAAATAAACATTTCATGATTTGTTATAATAATAAACAAAATCATGAAAGTGATAAAAAGATCTTGTGTAATTTGTGCGAAAAGTTTTTCAGTCCGTGATGTTAAATTTTATTCAGTGCCTAATAACGAAACTCGTCGCCAGCTTGATGCTGGCAGAAAATTCGTTTGTTGTTTGTGTTTTCATATATTAACAATGGCCGACCAGCGAACGCTCTCTTTTTGAGTATATTTTTTGACAGAATATGTTTTCCCAAGCAACTGTCAATGCTACCATGTATTATTATACCATGGGACAAACGGACATCGTGTAATACGGGCCTAACACCAACCTTATGGCCGACTCACACGGGATTGCTTGGTTGGCAATTGATGAACTTTTCTTACTCTCTCTCACATTCTGATTGTTGGCTCACACGACACACTAATCATAATTTGACATTTCTTTGAAAATTTTATTTCGCCACTTAGCAACACTAATCAGCTTGCTGATTGCCGACATCATGGTATAATTATAAAGGTAAACTCGCTAGATGAGAGCGTACTGCCGCGAATGTCAAAACGAAGTTGACAACTCATATAAAATCTCGAAGCTATGAGAATGACAAGAGAAAGCAAGAATTGGCAAAATGTAAACGAAGTTAAGCGGTAGAAGCTGTCTTGTTGTATTAATTTAAAATTGTAGTAAATGGTTATTTTTCGTGTTTTTATTGATATTAAACTAATTTAAAATTGTTTCCAGCCAACCATCATTGAAAATTAAAGGCAAAAACTATTAACCGCAAGTAGGGAGCACAACTAAACAACAACAAAAGTACAGCAGTAAGTACACAGTTGATTCTGACAATATCGGCAGTAATGACAAAAGAGAGCACAATCAGCGCTGCGACTACCTCTATTATTATACCATGTACCAAAGATAACAAGATGGGAAACTTAAAAAACATAACCTCAAAAAAAGTTTGCATGTATTAGTGCGATGAAAAATCAACCCTGAATTTTACTCTTGTTCTTCATCGGCCGCAAACTCTCGAAAAAGTCACTTTGCAACCCCTGAAAATAATGCATATTATCTATTTATTATGATATACATATTTAAGTTGAGTTGCAATAAACTGTTTGCAACCAAAACTGATTACTAACAGCCCTATTCTGGCAGCTTAACTAAGCTCACCACATTAACAAAATAGTTAATATTAACAAATTGTTAAGGTTTCGTATTCTGGTGATAATTTGAAAGCTCCTTTCTTTACTATTTTGTTAATGACAGAAAACAACTTAACAACGAAAGATAGTTCAGTATTAAGCCAAACAAATGCTGTGTAAATAAAATAAAATAAAAAAAAAAATGGATGAATTCTTACTTTTTACTTCTTTTTAGCATTGATACTGAAGAAGATCAAAGAAAACATAAATTTTAAAGACAGCAAAACACTCGAAAATTGTTTGGCTATTAAAAAAATTAATTTTGAAACTTAAAACAATTGAAAAAAATTAGTAAATTATTTATTTCTTAACATTTTCCATCTTACTTGTAGAAAAACAAACATAAGCAATCAAAATAAGCAAGAAAAGAGCAATATAAGAACAGCTGACGCTTAATATCTAAGGCATTTACATTTTCACCATGCGTGGTGAACTTTAATAGCTTTTGAGAGCTTTCAAATTGTAAATGATTTGCCAGAGTACGAACATTTACATTACATAACAAGAACATTAACAAGAGCTCCTTAACAATTCCTTGTTAAGTTAACAAGCAGAATATGGCTGTAAGTCCCTTTATTTTAGTTCATACATGCGTTTAAAGTTTGCCAATTTCTTCAGTTGTTGTATTTGTCAACATTTTTGAAAAATTTTTATTTTACACAAACCCCCGCTATTCTACACAAACCCCCGCTATTCGAGGTGAAATTTAAAAAAGGAACGCTCTTGTTCTTCTTCTGCATTTTTCTGCTGAAACTTCGTTTACAAACAAGAAAAATAATGTATGGATTGAGTGTTTGAATATTTAAATCTTTAAGTTATGTTACAGGGATCTGTTTAACACTCAAATAATTACATGCATTTTCTTATTTTAATCTTAATCGCCTAACAAAGTTTGCAAATTTTGCCACTTGTTGTATTTGTAAATAGCTTTTTATTTTCACCACGACCGTTTTGTAAAAGTTCTGTTATTTTTCATCCCATCAGAATTGTCAACTATCATTGTTTTCTTTGAAAATTTGCTTGGTTGGAATAAATATTGCTTTGGTACGAACTAGCATTTGTTTTATGTATAAAATTTGTTAAACTGCTTTGATTATGTATTTGCGTAATATATTAAGTTTAAAGTCATTTCGCACATTATTCCATTATTTGCCATAAATATTATTTTTCCATTTATATTCCTACGGCTCAGTCCTCAAACTAATAACTAAAATTTATATCATTACTTATCCTTTCTGAATTTTAAGGGAATATCTGTTACATTTATGGAAATATTCCGGACACTTTATTTTGACTCATATAATAATAAGAAATTATGAGCAATAATAAATGTATCTTTGGACAAATAATAAGAAAATATTTAATTACACATGCTTTTATTATTTCAACCATGTTATTTCTTAAAATTCAGACTATGAATCAATTAAGTTTACCAGCTTATATATTTTGACTTCCGTAGACCCAATTTATTTCCTATGATCAGCATTGCAGATTTATAAGAGAAATTTAGGCGTAGCTATCCTAAAAACGAAATAAAAATTAAAAACCTAATAAAAGGAAAAATTAAAAGCTATCCTAAAGAAGATAAATTGGCAACACTACTTCTAACAGTTGAATGGAAAAAAACATTTCATTCATAAATTCACCCAGCTGATATTATTAACCTTTACGTTACATGCACAAATTTTTTGCTTTTCTTAAGGAAATAATGTGGTTTTTTATGAATAAAATCTTATTGAACATGAAGCTAAAGCACAAAAATAAATATTTTTAGCATATATAAGAATATTTAGAGAACTTTAGATATTTTTGTTTTCGTTATAAAGCCAATCAATAACAAACGTGTTGGAAGGGTTAAGGAACATAACCCGAAACTGACATATTCACCTCACTATTTGTGGTGAAATGGTTTCTCTCGTATGTGTGTTTACTTTTTGCAATTTTTAGATTCCCCACAGAAGTTTCCCATCTTGTTATCTTTGCCATGTACTATGTTTCCATGGCGAGTTAACTCGGGGTTTACTCGGGGTTAACTCGCTATGGAAACGCGAGTTGAGTTGAGTTTCGTTAAATCCACGAAACTCCACGAAACTTGTAAGATTTAACTGGGTTCTATCTGTCAAAGTGAATGCTGCCATTTAGTATCTATTTCGCTAGTAAAACAATAACAAAAATGCAAATGAAATTGACAAGTTCGACTCAACTCGATGCTGTGCATGGAAACACTATCGAGTTAGCGACGCCATTTTCTTAACTCGACGAAAACCCTAAACCCGAGTTAACTCGCCATGGAAACATAGTAATGGCCGACATGTACAGCGATCTCAAAATTAACAAATTTTGATTGCTGCAATCTGTGTTCATCCGCTCTGGCTCTCAGAGTTTTTGATAGTTCCACATTGAAAGTAACAACAAAACGACTAGATTGTTTGATTGGCAATCACCGTGTGAGTTGGGGATTATAAGTTTTTTTTACAGCTTTTTCAGGCATGTGTTCGGAAAATTAAAAATCGAAGATATGTTTGCTATGTTCTTTTAAAATGATTTGATCATCTGCTGAAAGAATTCACTAAAGACAAAATTTTTTATATCATATTTTTTTTTTTTTTTTTTTTTTGACAAATAATACAAGTTTACGCAAAGTTAATAACGAATAAGCATCATATATGTACTCATCCGGATTATCAGAAAAAATAGGCTGCCTTATTTTGACATTTTCATACAAAAAAGTTTTTATGAATCCCTTCAGATTGTCAAAATAAGACAGTATGTCAAAAAATATATTGAAAAATGTCATGGGATGAGAACACCTTATAATTATTCCACCATGTGTTGCGTATAGCTTAATATTTTTGTATATCAATGTTCAAATTAAATAGTTTTGACATTTCGTCATTTGATGTGTAATATGAATACGAGCTTACGAAGAACTTACATATGAAGTGAGATGAAGAACCTTTATATACTTGAGCTTTTATACATCAGCAGTTTTTTCTAATGGGTTTCTTATTTAAGGATAGGTTTTTTCGAATAAAATCCATGCCCACATCCCTCCACACAATACCACACATCTTAAACATGGGAGTGGTAGTATTTCAGCTTTGGCCCTGATAAGCTTTATTTAAGTTTAATCATTGGAGTAATGAAAATGCAATGCAGTCGTAAAATGTACCATTAATAAAAATAAAATTATTAGAGGTAATCACAATGTGGTGTATTTGGGTTTGTATTATGTTTATGTTTGTATTTGTTTTAATAAATTTAGCATTAGAAATAAATTTGTGTTATTTACAAAAACAAAACTTATAGTAATTTGTAAAAATCAAAGATGTATTCCTAGTAATTTTGTTGTATTTGAAAAAAAAAATATAAACAATTTTCTATATAAATTTTTGCTACCAAGAAAACTTCCTTGAATACATGAAAATAAATTAACAAATATAGAAATAAATCGATTTGTGCCGAATTCATATTCATATTCACAGTCTAGAACAAATATATTTTTAAAACAATATACCACAAACACATCACATCGTGTATATCCCTGTTCTTAAAATATTTTATGTTTTTGTAATATTAGATTTTTATATTGAATTATTGAATTAATAATAAATTTACCAACCTGGGCGGTGAAATCAGCAGCGCCCTTTGGTGGGGAGTTTTTGGAGTCACCAGCAACATAGCCTCTACGCAACTCCTTAACTGAAACGTTCTTTACGTTGAAGCCAACATTGTCACCGGGCAAAGCCTCCGATAAAGCCTCATGATGCATCTCAACGGATTTAACCTCAGTCACCAGATTAACAGGAGCAAAATTAACCACCATACCTGAAAAATCATAACAACTTTGTTAAAGTGCAATTTCGGTTGGAAAGAAGAGATGGATTTTGAATGAAAAGCTTTTTCTTTTTTATGCTCATTCTTGCACTGATTTGCTCTTCCAACAAATTTTATACAATAGTAATAATAAAGTTTTTGTCTTCTTAGAAGAATTGTAACGAAAAACGACGACCCCAAAAATTGTTTTCCACTTTTTTAAATTAAAAAGTTTGAAAAAAAGACTAGTAACCAAGGAAATAAGAGCTTACCTTCATTTTTTTGACGTGACAACGTTTAGTTTTAACGGTCTTTCGACAAAAACAATAATCTATGTATATCGGAACTGTACTCATTACATAAAATTATTTACAACAATTTTGTGATGAGTACATACAATTCTTTATTGACTACAGTTCTGCTTAAAACCATTATGTACACTGAACCAAATATTGTTCTTAAAATCAAAGAATCTCGTTCATAAAGCGAAATTCATTGATTTTTAAGAACTATTCATTGCCCCAAAGAACGAATTCTTTGGTTCAATGAATCGTTGTTCTTAATTTTAAGGAACAGTTCATTGTTCGTGTTCATTAAAATTTTGTTCCAGTTGTTGTAATATCTAAAAAACCATTAGAGAATTTTATCTCAATAAGAAAATGATTTTTTAAAATATATCTTGATATTGTTTTAAAATTTCTAAGGACAGACTTACTTATTGTAACAGTTGTATGTGTCATTAATTAATCATTTTTCTTCATAACATATCAAAGAAATAACGTAAGAACAAAGATTCATTGAATCAAGGAACTCGTACTTTGGACCAATTTTAATGTATAATACATTGGGACAAAGAACTTTTTCTTTGTTATTAAGTACGTTTTTGGTTCTGTGTAGTCAATATAGATTTCAACATGTACTCAATACAAGAAAATAACGAAATTTCTGTCATGAGTACATAAATTTATGTAGACAGTCCATAGATCCCTCTGTGTAAGAATATGGATAAGGATGAGGCCATGCTTGGGAACAAAGGAATGGATAGAGGCAATAATAAGGACAAGGCTAAAGACATGCTGTCATGTCAAAACCTCCGGGTGTGTTCACGATACAGGGAACTTTTTTTATATCCAATGTTAATTAAAACTATACTTCTTCTTTACTTTTATTTTTAGTCAATTAATTGTTATTTGAAGAAGTTAAAATCTTTTTAGTTCATCGAGCTACAAACGACGGTGTGGCGTAGAATGAGAGTGTCGCAAAGTCGTCGGCCTGCTATTTTTGCAAATAGAAATTCTTTTTTCGAATTTGGAATTTCCTTGCGTAATGTCAAAAAAGTTAGATTTCGCGAAATTCATAAGCATAGTTTTTTAATTAAAAAATGTTTATATTATTTTGTTAATTGCAAAATGTGTTTATTTTGATTACACTCAGAAAAAAATAAACAGTGAAACGGTTAAATTCCATCCAACAGTCGAGTTTTTCAAATTAATAGTCTGAAATGTGGATAAAATACTGTTTTACTTAATCAGTCTACTGTTAATTTAACATTTCACACTGTTAAATTGAAAAAACTCGTCTGTTGGATGGAATTTAAGAGTTTTCACTCTTAATCGAACTACCTTTTTCTTCTCAATGTAAGCTTTAAAATGTATCTTCTCTGTTCTTTGTCGAAGGAAAAAATAATTCGTTGGCATTTTTTCGTTGTCCATTTTTTGTTTATAAATAATGATCCTTTTTTGGCTTTGATATAAAATCATAAATTATACTGTTGGTTTTGTTAAAATGTAAGTTCACCAATGCATAATAGTTTATACCTTTTCTTCGCTAACGAACTCACAAATGAATAATAAAGGATACTTCAATCACTGGTTTTGAATTTTCTTAATAAGCACGTTACGCTGATTTAAAACAACAATTCGAAGTGTTGGATAGTAGTACAAGTGAACTTGTGTCACAAAGTGACTTGTGTCACAAAGACAGCCATTTTTTTTTTTTATTATATATGTTAATATATATTAATTTATATGTAAATGTATGCGTTAGATAGTTTTGCAAAATCAATAAATTGTTCGTAAAACTATAAATAATGTTCATAAAACTATCGTTAATAACTCGCTTGCGATAAAAAACTTGTGATTCTCTTACGAACTTAAAAAAGCTTGTTTTGAAGCAGCTTTTTAATTCGAAGGCTGATTAAAAAGTATTTTAATTAATTTGCGTGTGCCGAAAATTAACATTCCTACTGAAAAGGTTTGTTTAAACAAAAAAAAAAATAAATAACTGGCCATTTCAGCCCTTGAAAGGACTTTGACCTAGCTTCTTATGATTTGTTTGTTTAAAACGAAAAGGTTTGTTTATAAATTAATTTATTTGTTTATTCTCACTCGTGAATTTGAAATATGAAAGTATTAACTATAAAATTAACTAGATGATTTTAATTCTTCAAAGAACTCCCGTCTCTTTTCTGACTACACCTGGTGAAAAATGGTGCACCAAAGGAATTAGTAAGTTTGGAATATATTAATGAAGTTTTGACGTAACTAACAAAAGTTTTTAAAAAGTTTTTTATCGAAATAATTTTCCGATAACAATCGCAAGATATTTAAACTTTTCAATGCATACACACATATTCCGATTTATGAACCAGACGTCGGAAACACGAAAATGGTGAATGCGGGTGAAACAACAAACAACTAACCACCCATCAACCCACTCTCAACACTTACCCGGTTTTAAAATGCCAGTCTCTACACGCCCAACGGGTACCGTTCCAATGCCACCAATCTTGTATACATCTTGAAGTGGCAAACGCAGGGGCTTGTCAGTGGGTCGCTGTGGCGGCATAATGGCATCCAGAGCATCGATTAAGCACTTGCCTTCCACCTTACCCTCCTTGCGTTCCACTGTCCATCCCTTGAACCAAGGCATCTTTTCAGATGGTTCCAACATATTATCACCGTGCCATCCAGAAATAGGTACAAATGCAACCGATGCGGGATTATAGCCAATTTTTTTAATATATGAAGAAACTTCTTTTTTTATTTCCTCATAACGTGATTCACTATACGGTGGCTCAGTAGAGTCCATCTTATTAACACCAACAATGAGTTGTTTTACACCCAGAGTAAAAGCAAGCAGAGCATGTTCACGCGTTTGCCCATTTTTAGAAATTCCAGCCTCGAATTCACCGGTACCGGCAGCAACAATGAGAACAGCACAATCAGCTTGTGAAGTACCGGTTATCATGTTCTTAATGAAATCTCTATGCCCAGGAGCATCGATAATGGTCACATAATACTTCTGCGTCTCAAATTTCCACAAAGCTATATCGATTGTTATGCCACGTTCACGTTCGGCCTTCAGTTTGTCCAGCACCCAGGCATATTTAAATGAACCTTTGCCCATTTCCTGAGCCTCCTTCTCGAACTTTTCTATCGTACGCTTGTCAATACCACCGCACTTGTATATCAAATGGCCGGTAGTGGTGGATTTACCGGAATCGACATGACCGATTACGACAATGTTGATATGGATCTTTTCCTTACCCATAATTCTTTCAACAATGAATCGTTACTCTGCACACAATGAATCTCTTTATTTTCAGAATAAGTCAAACTAAAAAGCAATGTTGATGATTTTAACTAAAGTTGGCTTCAGATGCAGTCAAATTTTTATTTATAAGAACTAAAATAAGAGAAAAGTACAAAGAAAGTTATTGATTTAATGCAAATGTAAGCGACGCAAGAAAATTTGACAAGAAAATAAACTTTGAAATGGTTGGAAACACGATATTCAAACTCAAAATTTAACAATTAGTTAAAAACCGAAGATTGATTTAAATTTTTAAATTTTATTTATTTATTATATCAACCAATAAATAATGCTTTCCATTTCTGAGCACACCACATGTGCACAAGTTAATTTAGATTTACTTCTTAATTAATTTTTTTTTTTGCTGTTTCGAATTTTTAGAAATATTTATTTAAAAACTTTGGAAATACCGTCTGGACAACTACTATTCACTATCGCAGCACAATGACGAAAATTTCTCTACCCTTAAAATCAATATCTATCTCTGACGATGGAGCTGCTGCCTGCCTGCACTCCGTTCAAATCATCCTCCAAATCGAGGAAAGTTCTGTTGTTTCGTTCGCATTGGAAACTCGTTCGTTCTGTATGCTCGTCTCTTACGTATGAAAATCAATTCTCATGTTGGTGCACCAAACCAATCCCTTCACCAGCTTTTGAGATTGCAACATTGCGCATACTAGCGCAATTTTGTCATACCGGAAAACAGGGTAAAAAAAAGCGAAGAATTTTTGCGAGCTGCAACAACATATGGTATGGCTGCACCAACAGACCGCACCATGTTCCGTTTATTCCAATATATAAATTAACATAGTATATACAGCTATTTGTGTGTAAACTCCATGTATATGCTTGTGCCTACATTTCATTCAATGTGTGATTTATTTTTGACGAAGTTTTCCCTAGAAACAGCTAAATGTGCTAAATGTTTAAGACAGTGTCTCTTAGCGCACACTAACTTTATTTTTTTTTTTTTTCTTGGGCAAAATAATATTTGTGCCTGTAGTCCAAATGAACTTAAATTACTTATTTCTAAATTAGAGTTACACGATTCAACGAGGAAATAATATATAAAAAAAAAATACAAGAATTCTTAGGTTCAAATCAGGCAGAGTCGTATTTTGACGTGATGATGTTACGTTTTAAATAGATGTTACGTTTTACCGCACAGGTTTCCAAAAAATTGAAAAATTCATCGGCGTTGTATGGAATTATTACTCGCTGTGTAAAGGTGCTATGACAAAAATAATGATACGGCAATAAAGGTTAATTCTTTGATTTTATGACAAAAATAAAAACAAAATTAAAGACATGGTCGGGACGCGGAGGGAGCTGCTTAAGCAAAGCAACTGAATATTAATTACATGGAATTATAGCTCGTTATATATGGGTGCTAAGGGCAAAATTATTATGCGTCAGTAAAATGTGCTTCCTAGCTCTTACGACAAAAATACACCAAAAATTAATGACGTCATACCTAAGGCCGCGAAAAGAGCTGATCCAAGATTGAAAATGCAGCTATCAGGCAATGGCGTTGCATGGAAATTTTGCTTGTCTAACATTATATGCGATATGGTAAATTTTTTAAAACTCAAATGAAGAATTTGGATTAAACCTTATGATAAAAATAAAAAGTAACTAGTAAGAAATGATCTTCGACTTGGTCGAAGTTAAAATACCCCCACGTCCGAACTAAAGTATATTCAAAGTCTTAAGCAGTCAAAAAAATGTACAGGTATTTTTATGATAAAACAAATTAGAAAAAATTAAAATAAAAAGATTTCGACATAGTAAGATAAGCGCCGACTTCAAAGCTTTTCTGTTCATAAAGCAATTAATATATTGATAATAAAACAAAATAAAAAAAATGAAAATTATAAGATTTCCAATATTATAACACGTATAAATAGCTTTTGTGGCGTCCGTGGCGTAGTTGGTTAACGTGCGTGGCCGCTATGTCAACGAACCTGGAGACCCAGGTTCGAACCCCAGCAGCGACAGAAAATTATTTGAATTAAAATAATTTTTCTGTACGGCCGCCACCTCTCTGCAGACAATGGCAAACCTCAGAGAGTAATCAAAATGCCATGTAAAGCTTCTTGAGAATAAGAACATTTCGTTCATCGCCGTTCGGAGTCGGCGTTAAGCCTGTAGGTCCATTTCTCGGTTAATTGTGTACAAACTTAAAAACACGCACAACACAATTGATCATAAGAAGCTAGGTCAAAGTCCTTTCAAGGGCTGAAATGGCCAGTTATTTATTTATTTTTTATTTATAAATAGCTTTTAAAATATGACCAAGAAATGAATGGGAAAAGTTATTTAAAATTATTTTTTACTTTGTAGTGATTTTGAAGTCGGGTTTTTTTTTTGTTAAAAAGTTTTTATTTCTTCCTTGTTAGATAATATGAAATATTTTATGCAATAGTATTTATTCTTGAGGAAAATTTTAAACTTGAAACTTTGTTCTTAACAAATTTGATTTATTAATTCCTGAAATTTTGTTGGGTATTTTCCATTTCTGCTTCTTTACAATTTGTAGTGCCACGTCCTTTCCCGCCTAATTTATTTACCGTACCATATAATGATTCTACCTACCCCTGTGCCAAATTTCAGTTTCCAAGTATCAATATTAACCGTAATATAGTACTTTCCTTAAAGTGACACATCCTGTGTACAATCCCGCTCACTTTTTTAATGATTCTACCTACCCACCTACCTGCATACCAAATATTAGTACGCTAGTGTCAATATTAACTAAGATATAGTATTTTTATAATTTTGACACGCCCTTTTGTTGAATAACGCCCACTTTTTTGCCGTAATTTGTAGTAACTGTACCTACCCATGTACTAAATTTCAGCACCCTAGTGTCAATACTATTTGAGATACAGTGTTTTTTTAATATGACCACACCCCTTTGTCAAATAACGCCCACTTTATTGATCGTAATTTGTAATAATTGTGTCTACCCCAGTGTTTTTACTGTAAATTTCAGTACCCTAGTGTCAATATTAACTGAAATACAGTGTTTTTCTTATATTGACACGCCCCTTTGTCGAATATCGCCCACTTTTTTAAAAAAGGACCTCCGCGTTCATGGTATTTATCTGTTGACAAAAAATTACGGAAATCAGGCAAGTGCTTTAGGAGTTATCGATGTACATACATTTAAAAAAAAAAAAAAAAAAAAAAAGGCGCGGACAAACCAACGAAATTGAGAACCTCCTCCTTTTTGAAGTCGGTTAAAAAAATTGGCTTAGGTTATTTTTTTTTCTATTTATTGATAGAATCTTGTTCCTTACCAAAAAATATTTTGTCAAGTGTAAATTTTTTTAAAAAGTTAACCCTTATCAGCAAAAGTGAGTCCAAAAAATATTTAGTGTTCAAACTTAAAAAATAAAAAAAATAAAAATATGCACTTTAGGGAAAAATTTTATTAAACAAAAAGTGCTTAAAATTTATCAAAATATAAGAATAAATTTAAAAAAAAAGTATTTCTGATAGTTTTGAATTTTACAAAAAAGGGTCAAACTCAAAAATCTATATATATCAAAATGTTTTTTTTTTATTTGCACTTTTTGTTTTATAAAATTTTTCTGCCTTATATTTGAATAACAAACCGTTTAAGTTTGAACATTAAATATTTTTCGGACCCACTTTTGCTGATAAGGGTTAACTTTTTAAAAAATTTACTCTTGTCAAAATATTTTTAAGTAAGGAACAAGATGCTATCATTAAATAGAAAAAAAACTAGCTTAAGCCAATTTTTTTAACGTTTGCCTTTTTCGCATAGTCATTTTTGTCCAAAAAAGTGGCCAAAACACCTCTAAATTATAACAAATTTTAAGAGTTCCAAACGGCGAAAAAAATAGAGATTTCAAGGAAATTTTTAAGCCACCGTGGAACTTTTTATCTCAAAAATTCAGATGTTTAGGGGGGGGGGGGGGGGTGGCCGATTTGATACAGAACGCCCCATATATAAACAGGATGAACTATCTTTTATGTCGGTATGTGAATATTGAATAACTTAAAAAACAAATGTTTTATTATTATTTATTTTTATTTAATTTTTTATTTAATATTCAATTTGGTTATTTTTACTTTATTTGGAATAGTTTCTGAACACAACATCCAAAGCTTTTGACCAAAGCAAAATGTGATCTTTGCTGCGTTTACTACACAGAAAAAAAAGAGTAGAATTTTTACCTAAAAATGTAGTCAATTCAGCTAAAGTAATCCGGTGATTTTCAGTCAACGAATTTGATTAGGTGCGCTACCAATTTCTAAATGTTAATTATATGCAATTATATTGGGTAGTTTAACTGCGAGAGTAGCTAAAAAAACCTAAATATTTAGGTGTACCTTCAACCATAAAATAGATAAGACACATAATTTATTAGAAGAATTAGCTAATTTTTTTTAAACTATGACCACTTCAGATTAGGCAAGCCACCTACTAAGTGTAGAAAAATCATCTAATTATTTAGATAGCATTCCCACTTAAGAGTGGGAATGCCGTGCAAAAAATATGCAAAAAATATGTTTTTTGTTTTGCAATTTCTATTTTGAAGTGAAATTTTCGCTCCTTAGGTGACTTTACTTCATTTCGTCACATCATAGAGAAGAAAGATTTGTTTTATAGTAGATAGAATGAGAGAGATATATTACATTGTATAAATGACTGAAAAATTTCTTTGCCACCGCTGAGATTCGAACCTGTGATCTCAAGATTTCAACAACCAACGCCTTATCTATTGAGCTAAATTTCCAATTGAGGAATTTACGCTACATACCAATTAATCAAATTGCTGTAGATGCCCATAATTTCAGAGTTGTGGACCTCATATTTTTATATACATTTTGTTCACAAATTATCAAACGGCGTAACAGCACAGCGGTAAAGCGTTTGACTATAACGCCAGCGGCCCGAGTTCAAATCTCGCAATGAGGGTTTACTTTTTGTAAAATTTTCTCACTTTGTTTTTATTTATGTTTTTTATAGGAGAGCGCTGTGCTCTCCTTGGGCTGCACAGAAATAAAAAATTCAAATACGGGAAAAAAACAAGTTGTAAGGAAAGCATTTGATTTATCCACGTAAATATTTATATAAAATTTATACTGAGGCGTGGATAATGCTAATATGCGTTATTTCCCTAGTGTACGAACAAATCGACAACTTGCATTAGGTAAAATAACTAGAAGAATTAGAGCAAAATTTTAGTTGAATTAACTAATTTGAATTAGGTGAATTACCTAATGCATGATTGTTAAATTAACTGTGTAAGTAGAAAAGTTGTTGAAAAGATTAGGTGAAATAGAAACTTTCACATTAGCTAAACTAGTTTAGGTAATAAATCAATTCTTTTATTTTCTGTGTATCACTTTTTCAAGCATCTCGGGCGTAATAGCGATGATTTCGGTGAAGCGATTCATGGTTAAAATTGTACTGAATTGACGTTTCAAAAAACTGTCTACTCAAGACAATCAGCTGATAAATGTCAAAAGTTGTTCAATGTTTACATACTGACATAAAATATGGCGCACCCTGTATATATAAAAATAAATATATGTATATATTATGTACACAGAAACAAGTTATTTAAAAACTTGACATTCTCAATTCGAGTTTCAAGTCAAAAAGTACGATAATTCTGTGAACAACATTTTTTGTACAATAATACACAAAGCAACTCAAAGGTTAATATTTATTTTTGTACAACTAGTATACTACACTTGTATACTAAGACATAATTTCCATGCTAAAAAATATACTTTGTATTCATAAAATTTCACTTAATATCCACAGAAAATATTTTTTTAAATATTATTTAGCCGAATTTTCATTATTAAAAAACTTTTGCCATTATATAACACTTGTCTATTGTTATTTGAATATGTACTTGACTGTCATGTAGATCATAATTTTCCTAGATGAACACTAAAAAAATTTTTTATCGTAAAACTATAAAATAGATAATGGAATTTAAATCATTGCGTACTTTTACAACTATAAATACAGCATTGCATATATTTACAACTATCACAGTAGACTTTTATAGTGTATGTATTGTACAGTAAAAAAGTCGTATTTAACATACTTATATCCAATTTTATTTCTTCATTAGCACATGATGAAATTATTTTTTGAGTTCTTAATTCAAAAAATTAGTTCTATATTTCTTTAAGTAATTTCTTTATACTCTTTTGTTATGAAATTTCTTCTAATTTCTCCAACCGGCCGGCTTTGCCAACGATTTTTAGGCAAAAGTTTTATACACGTTTTCGATTTGGTTTCCTTTTAAAAAATTCAAATTTAACTCACTCTATTGACACATACTACAAAATATGAATAATTTTAGCTTTTGGCCAAAACAAGATTCATTTTAGAACGTTGCACAATTAATGATGTTTTATAATTTGTTGAAATTTAATAGATTTTCACAAAGGTTCTCAAAATTCCTGCCACTTACCTCGAGCACAAAAGACGGAAAGGCCGATTTTCGCAATAGCCAAGATGCACATGCGCTGGAAAAGCGCACCAAGACACCGACAATTATTGTCCCCGTTGCAGTGAAAGCCCTCACATTTGCACTTATTGCCAAATGCAGTCGCAAGCAAGTGAGCGCACTAGTGTTTGGCGAATTTTCCCTTGGTATCAGCCGAAAAGGGAAAATCGGCACATTAGATTAGTATGATGCAACGCAAGAAAAGATGCAAAGGGACAGGCGGAAGCTGAATTTTAGTTTTACGCACACAAATGGAATTCTTTGTTTTTTTTTTTTAATTTTCATGAATGTCCCCAACAGAGTTGAAAGAATCTTCTACCAAGGCAGGCGATAACTTAATGGCTTGATGAATTCTAGGGCATAATGCTTATAAATGAATATAAGATTTGCTCCTTTTATATATTCGCTGTGGTTCATCGGGCTAGTGCCACTCCAATTTACATTTATACGTTTGTATAACTTTTTAACTAGAAAAATAAGCAAGATCTTGTACTCAAAAAAAAAAAAAAAAAATTCAAGAGATGCCATTAAAAACAAACCAAATTGAATTGGTACTTTTCTGAAGTTTTCGTTACATACTTATTAAGGTGGATCGAAAATTAACGATAAACCGTTAATTTTTTGCGAAAAAGATATTTTTCAAATCAATACTTCTAGCAGATGGTTACACCGATTTCGATATCCTTTCGGATTTAAGATCTACCTGACTCTAACTCTCAAAATATGAGATCTACCTTATACTTATCTTACTCGCTCTCTTCAAGCTTAAAAGTAATCCAAACATATACAGGTATTGACATTTACGAGTATATCCTGTAGGATTATAGGATTAAGACTTGACAACTTTGAATTAAATTTCTGAATGCACCCTTTCACTTATCATCGAACTGTCACTGTCAATTTATTCAGTAAACTCAACATTTTCATTATGGTAGAGTACAAGAACGAACAACGTCTGCAAATTATAAAATTGATGAATTTCATCGCAAAATCATCTTCAGTGACGAAGTTCATCAATAAGCAAAATATGCGTTATTGGTCGGGTAAAAATCCACATGTGCTTAATGAATCACCACTTCATCAACAAAAAATATCTGTTTGATGCGGTTACTGTAAATTACTGTGCGGTTACGTTACTGTGAATGGCCATCGTTATCGCGCCATGATTACCGATTATTTTTGGCCCGAATTGGAAGATATTGGACGACATGTGGTTCCAACAGGACGGTGCCACAAGACACAGCACAAGTTACAATCGATTTATTGAAGAGTTTGATGAGCGTGTTATCTCAAGAAATGAGCTAGTCAATTGGCCGCCTCGTTCGTGCGATTTAACGCCTCTAGACTATTTTCTTTGGGGCTACGTTAAGTTATTGGTCTATGCTAACAAGCCGGCGACGTTGGAAGAGCTCAGAACCAACATTGAACGTGAAATAGCGGCCGTTTCGCCCGAAATGTGTGGCCGAGTCATAAAAAATTGGGTCCAACGAATCGACCGCTGCATATGTGCCCGAGGTGGCCATATGAACGAAGTCGAGTTCCATTCACATATGTTTTGATTGTATTTCAAGCCGATAATAAAGTTTTTGAAATATCTCAAATGGTTTGCGTTTTATTTAAGAAAAAAAGTAGTCAAGTCCTTAATGGAAAACCGTATATATATATATGTATACATAAATTTGTAAATAAGTACTCAAAAACGGCTCAACCGATTTCAATAAAATTTTCAAATTAGGGGTTTATGGGAGCGAAACATCGCTCTCTAGGTGTTTTTTACTTGTACGTGCAATAAAAAAATCTCCAATTTACAATGTGTGTTGCATGTGCATCAACTTAACAAACTTAAGGACTTTTGTACTAAAACTAGACACGATCCAACGAGAACAGCTAATAGTTTAATAATCCACCGAACAAACAGATGGCGCGGTTTGTTTTTATGCACAAACCAAGAAACTTTACTTGCCTCCGCAACATGATTATTAATTTGTCAATAGGGCAATGGTTACAGTGCTACAACGGAGTTCTCGATTTCGATTTGACCTTAATTAATATTTAATTTTTATTTGATTTCATAAATTTACTCATTAAAGTGGTTTTAAAGCAAGTAAAAAATATAAAATTTTACACAACCCGAGCAGAACTCGGTCGCCCAGGTACTATAATATGATGTTTAATAATATCTTGAAAATTACTAAATTCACTTATTAACCAATCAAAAATTTTCTTCCTTTAACAGTTCTGAGTACATTTTCAACAGTGAATTAAAGAACACCATTTACAGATTAGGCATTTTATGATTTGTATAAGGTTGTAAAAGGTTATAAACTATAATTTTTATTATTTTGTAGAAGCTTTTTGACATCTTTGTAATATAGTTGTGTACAAGAGTTCTGGAATTATTTATTCTAATGTAATAATTTGCCATAATTTTATTTCTATTTTTTTACAATATTTGAGAGAAAGAAAAAATAATAGCGTCAAGCAGCACCCGAATCTTAACCCTTACCGAATGTATTTCTATGAGGATTTTATCATTTCAGCCATTCTGTATTTAAATAAAGATCCGTTGAAGCAAAACCAACATAAGCTTATTATATAAATATTTTTTTTTTTCGTTATATAACCCGACAATTATTACTTTCAAAACTCATGTCAAGGACTATACTCACTTTTGACGTAGAATTATGTCTTACAGTCGTTTTGGTGTCGTTTTCACAAATTTCAAGAGCATGTAGCGTTTTTGTCAACTCTTTAGGGTATATATACAGTAGACCGGTTCAAAAATATATGAGAAAAATTATGGGTCTTTTTTTCTTCGGTGCGCGTCGATTTTCTGAAAGTTCCATTCCTAATGAGAACAAAAATAACACCCAAAGACCCAAAAAAATTTGACCTCTAGATATTGCTGAAATCGTTTAAAGGTCATTTTGGAGCTATTTACGACTTAGTTCATACTGAATAATATGTTGTCCGAACCGAAACACATGTTGAATATATTGTGATGACGAATCATTTATAATAATCTAAGCTATTTTCATTTTTTTATTTTTTTAAAAAATGCATCTGATATTTTTTGGCGGAGCTTTGAAAATGCAATTTAACTCCTTGGTCAAAATTATCGTATTTCCACATACAATTTTTTTCTTATTTTGTTCCAGTGACAATTTGTTTATAATTTTGTATTATTGTGCGGAGCTTAAAGTTTCTTGCTATATAACTTACTACATAATTTGTGGACCATAAAATGAAAAAAAGAATAAAAAACACTACAAACATTTGTTTTTTCTGAATTTATTTTTTTAAAATTTTATGTTATGTTTTCCAAACTTTTTCTATGGTTATCTACCACTTGCAGCAAATATTGTTTTTGCTCTTCATTTGACGTAATTGAATTATTAAATTTAGTTATTAAAGCTACACTTCTCTCTGCTGAATCGTTAATAACATTGAGCTGAGTGACCATTTGAATACCACTAACGTATGCGCTGTTATTAAGCCACTCATCAGGGTGAAGTTTTAAAAACTCAGTAGAAACATTCAGTTTTTTAAAAAACAATCTAGTGTTGATTGCTACAAAATCATGCAGATTAACATTTAAATATTTTGGTTTACTTGAAGCCCTTTTTAACGACTTTTCAGTTCCTGGCTTATTTTGTATTGATTCCGCCATTTTTTTGTGAGTGTCAACACTTAAAGACCTATCGAAAAATGATAACCCTACAAGCTCTTCACCAAGGTACCAAAAGTATTGCTCAAATTTTTTTAATGCAATTTCTGCTATAACGGGGCAGAAAAAAAAATTGTGATATTAAGAAAGTTAAATAAAAAATGCAATTAACTTGTTCACCTTTCACCGTTAAAAAAGGTGAAACCATAGAAAAAATATTAAAAACATAACAAAAAATCATATTTTTAAAAAATTAATTCAGGAAAAACAAATGTTTGTAGTGTTTTTTATTCTTTTTTTCATGTTATGGTCCAAAAATGATGCAGTAAGTTATATAGCAAGAAACCTTAGGCTCCGCACAAAAATACAAAATTACAAAGAAAATATCACTGGAACAAAATAAGAAAAAAATTTTATGTGGAAATACGATAATTTTAACTAAGGAGTTAAATTGTATTTTTAAAGCTCCGCCAAAAAATATCAGATGCATTTTGTAAAAAAAATAAAAAAATGAAAATAGCTTACCCGGCGGCCACACGTGACAGTTCTGCCATGACAATAACAATCACTCACACTTTTTCACCAATACAAGCAAGCTCTGGCAATTGCCAATCTATTGCCAGGCAGTTGTCAGCATGACAATAGGCTGACAATTACATTGGCAATAATTTGACGTTTTTATTGATATTGACGTAAATAATCGTGGTTGGTGTACAAAAAAAAAGGGAAAATGTTGAGTTTTCATTCATCTTCAATTATGCCAAAAATTGAAGGCTAGAGATGGTTGCAGCGACACAGAAAAATTATAAATATAATGAAATAACATTCATTGTCATGCTATTGCCATGCTTTTGTCAGGCCACCTACGTCACAATCGACAATTGCTTGGCTGCCGACAATGATTTGACAGATTATACGTATTCTCAATTGTCATGGCAATACTATCTCGTGTGGCCGCAGCGTAAGATTATTATAAATGATTCGTCATCACAATATATTCATCATGTGTTTCGGTTTGGACAACATATTATTCTGTATGATCTAAGTCGTAAATAGCTCCAAAATGACCTTTAAACGATTTCAGCAATATCTAGAGGTCAAATTTTTTGGGTCTTAAGGCATTTTTGTTCTCATTAGGAATGGAACTTTCGGAAAATGGACGCGCACCGAAGTATTTTTACCTTTTTGAAATGTGAACCGGTCTAATATAAAGACTTTTATATTTATCGTAGAAAGATAAAATATTTATATTTCAAAATATCAGTTACATCGCGATTAAAACATATATCTAACTTTGAATTTTGTCACTTCTTTAATAAAGTCACAAAATAACAAAACCTGAGAGGAAAAATTTCTTAGTTTGTTCATGCCGAAGACGCGAACGCAAAATCGTGTTGTTTATCAAAACGAATCGTTTTACGAATATTTTTCAGTAACTGCTTGTGCTGTTGTTGTTATTAATATGTATGTTAAATTTACATGTTTACATACATATTACTTGCTTTCGTTTTTAACGTACAATTACGTCATTCTCGGAGGTATGTAGGGTGGTTGATTGCGATCAGCAAACAATGTTTATATACTTACAATGAGCCTTTGGTGTGCTTAAAGTACTGATCGTAAAATGTTGATATATATTTAGTACAACCAATTTCAAATCTGATATTATGAATTGTACGATATAGAAATGTCATTAACTTTGATTTGAAATTCGGTTTAGCATTAATTGATGAATTTCATTAATTAAAAATCAAACAAAAGCAAGATATTTTTTTTGCTTTTGTGAGAGTAGCTGAAAATAATTTTTAATTTGGAGTTTCTTCTATGGTATGACCGCTCTGTATTTTATGATTTTGACAAAAACGATCAGTGTTGTGAATGAAACTTATTCTCCCTTATAATTGAGCTCATTAAGCTATTATTACTTAAATCTTATTATTACTTAGAGCTATTATTATTAATAACTAACTCTTAAGCAATGGTGTAAGAAAAATTCATATCATAATACATTTAAAAATTGTTGCTCAAACACTGGGACAGGGTTTTTTACTGGAACAGTAAAATAAGACTTTGTATATTGAGTCACAGGGAAAATTGCAAAAAACTAATTATAAATTGTAATTTTTCTTATGAGATCGTTATATTAAACAAAAATTTATTAATAAATTGTGAATTTTTATCTATTTAATCAAACGTTTTATCAACGGTAGGAACGCCTCTTCACAAACTTTGTTTTGAACAATTTTTGACAACTTAAATGTACTGTTGGGAGTATGCGATGTGTGACTAAGTGAGCGCCGCCTTTCTCTGTATCAATTGCTACGAGAATCGCCAATTTAGGTTCCTTACCTTGCATTTTTTAACTTACATGTTACTACCACAAAAATACAGAAACAGGATTTATGTTATTCAAAACGATTTTTTATATGAAAAGAGTATCGAAAATAAGAGAAGAAAAAATTTTAATTATGTATTTTATAGCATACATTATTGATAAAATCATGTAAATAATTAACGTTTAAAAGCTTAATGAAAATCGTCGCAATGGTACTCAGTTATGAACTTGTGATCTTTCGTTGTCGAAAGTTTGACAAAAAAGATGACATGATGTGAACAGCCCTGTAGTTTAAAAATTTTATTTGCCGCGATTGTACCCCTGATACAAATTCGCAATGATTTCACTTATTCACAATAGCATAAAAAAATGACTAGAATTGACAAAATTTACAGAGGAGGCCGGCATTAAAAGGTGAGTCACTTTAATAACTAGATTTAAACCGACAAAACTAGCTTAAAATCCGCTTGATCTGGAAAAAGAAAAATCGTTTAAAGTTTACAAGTTAATAAAATATTAAATCGAATTCAAAGGGATTTTTAAATTTTCACACCTCTTCTTAAATTGCAAATTTTATTAAAGCAGAAATGGCAGATGCGCGTCTCAGGCAATTAACAATAAAAACTGGTGTCGTTAAACGTTTGGCTAAGGAAAGAATCGTAGGTGGCAAAGAGGTGGTAACAGAAGAAAAAAGATTGGAAAAATTCAGAAGCGAGGGTGCGGATGAACATGTGCTAAATAAACAGCAAGAAGTTATTCAAGAATGCTTGATGATGATACCAGATACTCTGCGAAGGTAAGTCGAGGTTACAATGCGCCCAGCCCTAGTAAACAAATCCATCAGATTTAGTGATTTACACAGCTTTTTGTTTGCGTTAAAGTGAAACGAATCAAATTTCTTATTCCTTTTTGTGTTTTATTGATATTACAGATTGGGAAAGGAATACGAAGCGCTTGAAAAATTTTTGCAGGAAGAAGTTGATTTGAAAGAAACTAAAGAATACGGAGCAGCTGCACTGGTATTGGCCGATGCCAAAGAAGTGCTCGATAGGGAGAAAAGTATTAACTAGAATTAAAAGTTCCCTTAATTTAATTAAAAAAAAAAAAAAAATCAAATCAACTTTTAACTTCAAACAAATAAATCTCTATTAACTCAGAAATATAAAAATATTAAATAAGAATTTCATTAAATTTGCGTTGATCCATTAATTCAACGCAGCACCATGAAGGTGACTCAACTAAAAGCACAACTGCAAAATATTATTGAAAATATCTCCCAATTAGAAAAGCTAAAGAGTTCAAATCCAACTAGTCAAGAACTTCAGCAAAAATTAATAACCAATACCAACGAATTGATTAGTCATGCTGAAAAACAAACAAATCGACGTTTAGTAGAAAAAATTAAAAAACGACGAAGTAGACGCCATCGCCGTATAAAATCCAAACAGAAAATCTTAAGAGGTACAACAATACGCAAGAAGCAAACTTTAAAAGAAGATAGTTTGTGTTCTGCTGAAGCAATACCAGCAAATACTACAGCTCCTGCCTCTTATGCAACACCGCAGCCACCAGAGAATGAAGTTCGTCAACTGAAAAACTACCAACATGCCCAACGCTACTTAAGAACATTTGAATTATTGGAAATGCTTCACTATGCACGCTCGCAGGATAAGAAGTTAACACAACAATTCCATGAAAAATTCGTAAGCCTCCGCGCCATCTGGAATAGTGTTCTATTGGAAAACACTCCAAAGCGTACCGAAGCACGACGTATTGAAGATCAGTGGAATGAGGTAATTTTTGGAGCAAGCGAACATACATTCTATTCCTCGGGTGGCAAAAAGACTGAACGTGAGCGAATGCGCGAGTTTCTACGATTACGGTGAGTACAAAATAACTACTATTTGATGGCTTAGTAATTTTTTTCTATTTTCAAGGCACACGTGGGACTCTTATTTGGTGCGTAATAAAAAACATGGCAGCTGTATTCCGTTGGGTTGGGTTCTTCCTAAGAATGAAGTTTCTGATATGTGGGAGCAGTACAAAATATCATAATTTATTGCATTTGACATTTTTGTTTTTATATATTTGAATGTTTAAAATACTCGTTAATAGAAAAATATTTTTAATAAATCAAAACTATCTATCTGGTCAGTTTAATCCTGCAGCTTAGTTAGTCCATCCGCGTACTGAAACTCTGGACTGTTCTCGTACTCGCACATATCAAGCGCGATTTCACAGCTTTCTTTAACCACTCGCTTGTCATCAGACATATAATTTTTTAGTATTGCGATGCACTCATCTGTGGCAATTGAACCCAATGCCTCTGCGCATTCATGTCGCACCATTTCATTTTCTTGTACATCCTCAAGATTTTCTTTGAGATATGGTATGCTGCAAGGTTCCTGGAGCTGACCTAATACAAATGCCACCTCATGCCGAAACAGTGCAGATTTATCCTTAAGACCTTCGGTCAAAGCTAACACGCTTTCCTCACTTTTAATATTGCGCAGGCTGAACATGGCACGGTAGCGATCAAATAGGTCGTTCTTGTCATCCAAATATATTTGCTTGAGCTCGGCTATACTTTCGCTAGCAGCCGGTGGAGATGGATCCACAGAGGCATATGGATTGTTATCGTCTACCGATTGACCGCTGCTAAGCCAGTGCACACGCGCCAAAGCAATGGCGCAAGTTTCAGCCACTTCAGTGACGCAATCAAGTTTGTATTTTTCTAACAACGGTATTACCTCGGGCGTTCCTATGGCTCCCATTGCCTCAGCTATATTGAAAGAGTATATATTCTATATTATATATACCGTTGATTGGAAGAAACTTACCAGCCTCATGACGTACCATAGGTTCTTGGTTTACGTCTTCCAGCACTTTGGTAAGCACACCAATGGCTTTGCTGTCCTGCATCTGACCAAGGCAGTAAGCTAGTTCATGTTTTAGCAGCGCTGAATCATCAGTAAAGCCTTGACTTATTTGCTCGATGGCATCCGCGCCACCTATATTTTTGAGCGTAAACAAAGCACGGAAGCGCTCTTTCAATGGACGCTCCTTATTATTGAGCACACAGCCTATGGCTCTGATTTGAGCTTGTGTCACCATTTCACAATAATTTAAATAAATTTAAGATTAATTTGTTAATAGAAATCACTGAAGTGCATTAGAATTGTGTTTATTTTTTTTTTTCAATATTCTGACAATTACTTACGTCGTAAGAACATGTGTGCTGTAGCACGTGAAAGACGACTTTAACTTACGGTCAGTTCACAATGTATATGTCTATCGTTTAAGGGCATTTAATAAAGGGTATTCATTAAAAATTGTTTATTTCAAATGTACATGTTAGTCGCCGTGTAGAAGAATGAACTTTAGATGTACGAAAATTGTCTCGGTAATATTAATAATGGTAATAGTTTAAGGCATGTTGCTACTTGGCGTGCTTGGTATTCGAGTGAAAATTTAAAATTTTTTTACTCATTACATTTTTTATTTAAAAATGGATAAATTTTGTTAGGGTGAATTAAGGGTAATTAAGGGAAATTAGGGTAACCACTACATATAAATCTTCTGTGTTGTTTCTGTGTTTGTCTTTTGTCTTTGATTTGTTGTTGCGTTTTGTGTTGCTACATAAGCCTTTGCCCTCAACTCTCGCTTTCAACGCTCCCAGAGCGCTCTCTGCCAATATCTGATCATAAAAAGTGTTCAAGTATAGTTTGTATAAAAATACATGTATACAAAAAGTTTTAAAGGATTTTTTGAGATATCATCACTAGTATTAAATCGAATCGGACAATGTTGCAACCATGATTGAATAAATAAGGTTCTCACATGGCATGGTATAATAATACAAAATAGCATTGACAACTGCTTATTTTCGCTTCTACAAGAAAACATCTCCTGTCAAAAACAGCTGCTTGTGAAAATGCATCTGCAGCTGCTGTGAAGTTGTTGTTTTTTCACTTGAACGTTTTCAGCATTGTTTGTGTTTTTGAATATATTTTTTGACAGGAGACTGTTTCCCAAGCAACTGTCAATGATACCTTGTAATTATTATACCATGATAGCTCATATACGCCAGTCACACAATGATCGTTCAATAAACATTTTTTTACGCTCTTTTACATTTTGATCGCTGCTCGGTCACACGACAGTGAAATGATCGGCGTTTAATTCGTTATTTCACTACCTAGAAACACTACTTTGAATTGCGATTGCTGTCGTGTGCAGCATTCAAAAAATTGTTCATCCACTCTGGTTCTTTTGACAGTTTCGCATTGAAAGCAACAACATAAATATTTTGACCGCGCTGAAACGATCATCGTGTAACCGAGCGTTTCCACCGCCCGAACGAACGAAGATTTCTTCGTTCGTTCAGGCGGTGTAAACAGTTTGGTCCGAACCAAGGTTCGGAACATTGGTTTTTACAAAATGCTCGCGAGCGCTATTCGCGCAGTGTAAACACTTTTCCAGCACGAACGAACGAAGATTTCTTCGTTCGCTCTGATCGGCCGACGCTCGATCTTTTTGGGCGAATCCAGTGCTTATTTGCGCATAGGTAGTAGATTTGTTGAAATGGTAGTTAATAACGTAGGAAAAACAAAAAAGAAAGAAAATATATTGAAAATTTAACGCAAAAGAACTTTCTTTTACTTTGTTATATTATTAGCACTTTATATAATCAAATTATTTATATAATATTCTTTATATAATAAATTATTTATATAAATACTTACATAAAACCTAAATTAAAAGGCATAAAAGTAGTAAAAATTAATCAAATTTAGTACGTTTGCATAAACAAATATTGATCAACGCTGATGCTCGCAAGCATTGAATTTAAGTGTTTCCACTGCACGAACGAACAAGATGGCGACTTACCAATGTTCGCAACTTGTGTTCGTGCGGTGGAAACAGTTGGACCGAACGAAGAATTCATCGCGACGATTTGTTCGCGATGATTTCTTCGTTCGTTCGGGCGGTGGAAACGCTCGGTAACTGGGGCCATACAAAATCTGAAAGGCTGGTGTTACATGGTGACCGTTTTCCCGGCGTGCAAAGAATATTTTTTAATATATTTTATTTTGACAGTCTAAATGAGAATATTTGACACTTGTGAGGTGAATATGACTATCAAAAATTCATCAAGCCCCAGGGACTAGCATAACAAGAGAATTTTTAACACAAGCAAAACACCCAGCAACACTGTTTTGTCCGGTGAACGCTGTATCGATACCGTGCATGATTGAACATATTTGCCCGCTGTTCCAAAATGTTCATCCTCTCACACTTTCAATGGTTTTTGACAGTTTCACGTTGAAAGCAACAACAAATTCGCTTGCACGCCGGGCAAACGGTCACCGAGTAATAGGGGCCAACGCGAAAATTAATAACATTTAAAGCCGATGAAGTCGTGATTGTTGCTTTTCATTGATTTTGACAATTGTGGGTACTGAGAAGAGAGTAAAATCAGCGCCGAGAAAACCTTGTTAATTGGTTTATATGGTTGCAACCATGGTATAATAATACAAGGTAGCATTGACAACTGCTTATTTTCTCTTCTACAAGAAAACATTTCCTGTCAAAAACAGCTTTTTGTGTAAATCAATCTGCAGCTGCTGTGGTTGTTGTTTTTTTCACTTCAACGTTTTCAACATTGTTTGTGTTTTCAATGGCGGATTGTGAGCGCACTTTTTTTTAGTATATTTTTTGACAGGAGATGTTTTCCCAAGCAACTGTCAATGCTACCTTGTATTATTATACCATGGGTTGCAACTATCTTCGTTCTGAAGCCTCATAATTAAGCTTTCTCATGATACAATTATATAAGTGACAGTTCTTTCATCTTGCACCAACTGTCAAAAATAGTATAAATTAGAGAACAAAAAAAGTAAAAAAGAAAATAATATATACAGGCAAATGACATTTGGTGGACGCAGCTCGTGAGAAAATAGTCAGTTGTCACTCCTAGCTTGTAATTATCGTGCCAAACTCAAGAAAATTCGTAAAAGCATTGGGAGTGACTCAATAAGTCATATCTATCCACTACACAACCGGGTGTAATCATCAAAGGGCAATTCTACCGAACTCAATTGATGCGTTTGAGCCGAGTATCGAAGCAAAAATGGCCAGAATTTTGATATTGAGCACGACAAGATAAAGGCACGACAAGATAATTTTGGAACATGACACATGTTACCCAGCTGATAAAAATATACCTTGAAATGCAGTAATAGGAAGTCATATCACATCCGCCGTATAGTCCAGACATTGAATCTTCCGACTATTATTTGTCTTCGTCGATAACGCATGTCCTTGAGTATCAGCTCTTTTGAAGAACTCCAAAATTAAATCGATTCGTGGATCAGATCGTTTTTTAGAAATGGTTTCCAAAAATTGCCAGAAATATGGGAAGAAGAAGTGGCTAGCAATGGACGATACTTTGGAAAATGAAGTTTTAACAAGTTTTTCGCAATAAAGCATCAAGCTTGAAAAAAGTTATTTAAAACTTTTTTGTACACAAAAAATTTTACAATAAATAATAAAAAAATTACATTTTCGAAGGTACTAAGTAAAAGTGACAACTGGCTATTTTCTCCCAAGTGTCTTGCACCGACTGAAATTTGCCTGTATATTTTACTTTCCATTTTCTTTTTTACTTTTTTCGTTCTCTAATTTATATTAATTTTTTTTTATAAATGAACTAGCTTTTCCCGGCACGCGTTGCTGCACCATGCAACTATATGGGAACATAATAGGCCAAAACACATAGAAAGCATGCATGCCTCAAGCATGCATCATGCCTGTGAAGCATGCTTGGTTAAAGCACATAGAAAGCATGCATCGCTTATGTGATAAATTTCAAATATGTCAAACTGAATAGGAATTTTAAAGAAAAAGTAGTGAAAATACATTAAATTTAATCAAAAACAACTAAAAATGGAATTTGAGGATATTTTATGCTTATTGGTTGTGTTGATATTGCTTTTATTTCACACATGTCTTCTGTCAATGCTTTGATGCCTGCAAAAAGTTAAAAGTTCGCCAACTTCAGGCATGCTTCAAGCATCATGCATGCGTGCATGCTTTTAATGTGGGCTACTTCATAAGAATATGTATATTCAATCACAAATGTCAGATGCTTACAGCATGCATGCCTCCTATGTGCTTTGGCCTAATAGGTGTATTCAAAACTTTTCTTAGACTCATAGTTTGACACCACTGTTATTTTCCACTGCCCGTTACAGTTTCCCAGTAGCAGGAGATCACCAAATAGTAACTCCATTTTGAGTTTGTATGTAAGTATTGCTACTTTTACTTTCAAAGATATTCGATAATACAAATTTTAACTGAATGGGCGGAGCCACACCCTCTTATATAATGCTCATCCCAGTTTTCTAGTTGATGGACATTACCCTGTTTTAGTACAGTTTCCGACAGTAAGCATACAGACTAAATTACCAAAATGTAGCCCAATCGACGAAAACCGTAGGAAATATAGCATTTTTATTGATTTGTGGGCGGTAAAAGGGGGTGCGACAGAAATTTAAGCCATATCGTACTTGAAAAAAATGTACTGCCAAAATTTCAGCTCTATCGGCCAAGTAATTTTGAAGTTTCCAGCCATCACACAGACAGCGTTTTGCTTTTTGTATATATATTTTGGATAAACATTATTGCTTTTTGAATCACAAAAATGGTTTTTAATTTTTGCGTAAAATTGAAACAACTTTTACTGACAAATGTTATAACTTTTAAATAGAGTTAAAAATTTGAGAATTTGAGTTTAAATTATTTTTACAACAAAAATAATTTTTGAGTCCGTTTTTGAGATGAACGCCAATATTTCAGACCTTTTTTAAAAATATGCGATTTTGTAAAACTTTTGTACTACAGCACCATCTGGTCCAAGGTGGTTCAAAGAAGATAGTGTTAAAACTCATGGTACCTGAAAACTACTATATACCAATTTTTATTCTAATTGCATGAGCAGTTTGGGAGTTTTAGGTGGTTTTGTAAAAAATTTGTACTAAAGCGCCCTCTGGTGTTCAAGATAGGTCAAAAACGACAGAAGCAGAATACTCAACGTACATGAAACCCACTGTATACCACTTTTCATTCTAATCGCATTGTCAGTTTATGAGTTTTAGGCAGTTTTGTACAAAATTTGTACTACAGCGCCCTCTGGTGTTCAAGGTGGATCAAAATTGATAGCCCACAAACACGCACCGTACCAAAAAACTTCTATACACTTATCTTATTTGTCAACAATTACCTCAAAAAAATACAAACACAAACAAACAAATTTTCATGCTAATCGGATGAGTAGTTTAGGAGTCTATTGTAGTCTTACAAACATAAGCTACTTTTTTATATATATAGATAAGGTTGTCTCGGTAGCTTTATTTTTGTCAAAAAATTGTGAGCGAAAGAGCAGAACTGTTGGTAGTTGTCACATTGTATTATTTGTTTGAGTTGCTAGATGAAGATCATGGTATAATAACACAAGGTAGAATTGACAACTGCTTATTTTCTCTTCTAAAGAGTGATTTTTTAAGTGCCTGATAACTTTTTTTTTAAAAAAAACGCATAAAATTTGCAAAATCTCATCGGTTCTTTATTTGAAACGTTAGATTGGTCCATGACATTTACTTTTTGAAGATAATTTCATTTAAATGTTGACCGCGGCTGCGTCTTAGGTGGTCCATTCGGAAAGTCCAATTTTGGGCAACTTTTTCGAGCATTTCGGCCGGAATAGCCCGAATTTCTTCGGAAATGTTGTCTTCCAAAGCTGGAATAGTTGCTGGCTTATTTCTGTAGACTTTAGACTTGACGTAGCCCCACAAAAAATAGTCTAAAGGCGTCAAATCGCATGATCTTGGTGGCCAACTTACCGGTCCATTTCTTGAGATTAATTGTTCTCCGAAGTTTTCCCTCAAAATGGCCATAGAATCGCGAGATGTGTGGCATGTAGCGCCATCTTGTTGAAACCACATGTCAACCAAGTTCAGTTCTTCCATTTTTGGCAACAAAAAGTTTGTTAGCATCGAACGATAGCGATCACCATTCACCGTAACGTTGCGTCCAACAGCATCTTTGAAAAAATACGGTCCAATGATTCCACCAGCGTACAAACCACACCATACAGTGCATTTTTCGGGATGCATGGCCAGTTCTTGAACGGCTTCTGGTTGCTCTTCACTCCAAATGCGGCAATTTTGCTTATTTACGTAGCCATTCAACCAGAAATGAGCCTCATCGCTGAACAAAATTTGTCGATAAAAAAGCGGATTTTCTGCCAACTTTTCTAGGGCCAAAATTCAATGATTTGCAAGCGTTGCTCGTTAGTAAGTCTATTCATGATGAAATGTCAAAGCATACTGAGCATCTTTCTCTTTGACACCATGTCTGAAATCCCACGTGATCTGTCAAATACTAATGCATGAAAATCATAACCTCAAAAAAATCACCCTTTACATGAAAACATCTCCTGTCAAAAAAGGCTGTTTGTGAAAAAGTATAGGCAGCTGCTGAAGTTGTTTTTTTTTCACTTCAAAGTTTTCTACATTGTTTGTGTTTTCAATGGCCGATTGTGAGCGCTCTCTTTTTGTGTATATTTTTTGACAGGAGATGGTTTTCCAAGCAACTGTCAATGCTACCTTGTAATATTATACCATGGATGATGATGTGTTATAGTTTTTATAGGTTATTGTGTGAATTAAGTATAAATAAATATTTAATGCAATTAATTGTGCCGTGTTGTATTGACAAGAAGTTATTGCAGTTGTCTTCGCCCATTTGCCAAGTTCGCCATTGAATGGTTTTGCCATTTTCTCAAAAACGTGCGATGGAAGGTGCCACCGACATGAAACTTTGGCCCGTATGCTAATTGTCTTGCATTCACACCGTCTGCTTCAATAACATATTGAATGCCATGAAAGAATGTTCAATGCCTCAACTGATAATAGCCATCAGAAGAAGTGGACATGGCATTGAGTTTCGATCGACTGCACTTTAGCTGATTTATTTTCATTCCAATTCACCATCAGCTGTTTTTGACAGGAGCAGGGCGACATAAATTTGTCATTTTGAGAGAGAAGTGTCAAACTCACTAATACTAGGTCTGGGCCTAGATTCCGTAACTGTGAAAAAAATCTGTGTACACAAAATTAAAAAATTCACTTTCACACGCAGTGTACACTTTTCAATTTCAAGCGATTCTGTAAGCTCAAATGAACACTATTGTGCTAAATGAAAATTTACGTTTGCTGAATGAAAATAAATAACATTATAAAACAAGAAAAATAAAAACAGTATATTCAAATTTTGCACGTCCAGTATTTCAGTGAATAAATTTATTCATTGTGTACACTTTTTTGACATTAAAGTTCATTTCACACGGTTACAGAATAGCAAACTACACGTTTACACAAAATTTCGTGTACATTGTTTTTTTCATAGTTACGGAATCTAGGCCCTGTTTCCGTACGCACTTCAAGTTACTTGAAGTTGCTTGAAAGCGTTTCATTACACATTTTTCGAGCTCGAGAGAGAAGAAGAACAAGCAAAATACCACTCTCTCGAGCCTCGAAACTAGCTTGAACTTTGCTTGAACAATTTCTTCGAGCACGATAAGAACAAGCATCAAGAACAAGAAAATGTCAAATTGATGTAAATAAATTTGGCGCTGCTTGCGTTTATAGGCAATCAGCTGTTTTTGTGCTTGAAACTCGCTAGAAGTCGTTTCCGTACTTTTTTGCAAATTCTCTCATTTTGACAGATAATTTAATTACTCTCACATATTGAACTTTACTCGAACTTTTCTTGAACTTTGTACGGAAACAGACCTACTATGTTCCCACTAAGGCCGAAAAGGCGCTTTTCCGACAATAATGGTTTTTCAGCTGAAAAGCTACATGATATTAAGTTTTTCGCCATAGAAAAACTGTCAAAGGAAAAGCATCTTTTTGTGTGCTTTTCAGCGAAAAAACTTTGAAAAGCTAAAAAATAACCCTGATTTGAAGTCTGTTTTTATAAGTAAAGTCAAAATCTGTTACTAAAATGCAGGTTGTCACTGATATTTGACATTTCGTCTGTCTGTTGTATTTTTTTTTGTGAATACTTGTAGCCTATAGGAGTTCTTATTTTTTGAGAACAATGAAACAAAACGCAGTAATAAGAAAAATATGACTGCTCTGTGTCAAATGAAAAGCTGCTTTTCAAATGTAAACACCTTTTTTTTGAAAAGAGGGTTTTCAGCTGAAAATCGACTTTTCGGCCTGTGTGTTTTGAACCATGGGCTTTACATGTTATCAATTTTCGTTTTCAGATTTTGTATAAGGTGTCAACTTCGATTTGACATTTATTGACACTCGATCTGTCCCTTGTGACAACCTTATTTATTCAACCATGACTCCTACCTTGTATAATAGCATCATGTGTGACAGTAATAAGATTATCTGTCAAAATGAGAAAATTTGCAAACAAGTACGGAAACGAAATCAAGCAAGTTTCGAGCAAAATAGCTGATTAACAAAATTAATGTTATATTTAAATTTTATATGATGGAAAACTCAAAAACGTTGCAGGTTAATTGTTCTCCACGAACTTTAAGTGAAGGTAAGTCCATCAATTAAAAAAAGCGTTAATAAGCAAAATGTTGTACCCATTTATTTAATCCTAGATACAGAGTACGAGCAAAATTATTCGGAACAGATCATTCAGGAAACTGAGGAGCATTTCGATGAACTTTTTTTTGCTCCAATTGTCGATGTTGTTGAAGGGCCATCTTCAATAGAAGCAACAACAAGTTCTTCTGAGGGGAGCCTATGGACGGATGCAGCTATAGAATTGATGCTTAGTAATGTGAAGGAGCTGTATGGAAAGGTCGGCAAGTCTAGCAGCCTTAAAAATAAAACAAAGATGTGGCAAACTATTGCTGAAAACATTGGTAAAGAGGGATACAAATTATCTCCATTGCAGGTTTTGAAGATTTTTATAAAACATTAAAATACATACATACCTAACAAATCTTTTAACTTAGGTTGAAAACAAGTTCCGAGGGTTAGTGAGGCATAACAAAAAGGCGAAGCTCTACAATTCAGAAACCGGAAGGAGACGGTTGACTTGTATATACCAAAGGTAAATTATGATTTTCTATTTGTGTGGCTAATCAAAACAAAACTAAATTTTAAAAACTAATATCCACAAAGCACTCTTAATGATCTACATTTTCCTTATTTTTTTCCAGTCAGATTGACGAAATTTTGGGCTTTAAAAAAGGTATAAACCCGGAATATAGTCTCGATAACGAAAGTCAGAAACCTTTGACTTCGGCTTCGACAGCTGAATCTTTTCAGGAGGCTATTGGTAAGAGATAATTTGCATTATTTACTATATAACACACTTTTGACCAAACAATAGCCGCGTTTTTTTCCAACATCCAAATTGAATTTGGATTTGTCAGTTTAAGTACAAAAAATATATATCACAGCTTAGACTTTACTAAAATGAAGAACTAAAAGCAATAATTTTTTATTTTAAGATGAGGCGCCAACAACCAGTTCCAGAGCAAGGGAAACAGAAAAAAGAAAGTTGTTAAAAAAACTAGATGAAATTTCTGAGCAAAAAGAAGAGCGCCACCGAAAATTCTTAGAATTTTTAGAGAAGAAGGAGTTCAATAAAATTAAAAAAGAAAAAGAAAAGAAAGAACGAGAAAAACGGAGAGAAAAATTTGAAAAGCGTATAGTTGACCTTTTAGAAAAAGTACTCAACAAATCCACGCAATAAAAGTGAAGTTTAGAGAAAGACATTTAATTTAAGAAACGCTTTTCATAATAACGCTCATTTGACGCATTTGACTAAACTTTTTGTGTCTTTTGAAATGATTGAAATATCGCACCTTAACCACAAAAAAACACCAATTAAAAATTTATAAATTTTGACTTTTTAATGAAAAACCATTTGTAGTACAGCCGTAGAATTAATCGAGCAATTATTTTTTTGATCTGATCGATTAATCACCCAGCCCTAATTCATAGCGATCATATCCAACTACTATCAAAAGTTTGTACTAGTCCTTTTTATTTAATTAAAAAAAAAATTGTTTGTCTCAATGTTTTATATAGAGGCCCTTGAAAAACAAAAAATGTTTTACGCTTCACCTGAAAACTTTAAGCTTTACCCGTTTGTAGTTAGGGTGCGATAAGTTTATTTTTTACCAAACATTATTACTCTATTTATGTTTTATCACTTACGTAACCAAGAAGGAAAATTAAAAAGATTTTTTGAATTAATATTGTTGGTGGAATTTATTATGAATTGTTGATGAATTTTGTGTTATGAATTTTAATGTTTTTTGCTTGTCTTTAATTTTTTAGCTGATGTAAAATAGCGTCTCTTGCGGCATTTGTTCGTAAGAACCCACATTGGAGTTCCACATCATCTACACCTTCTACTTCTTCTTCATTTAGAAAGTCCAAGTCATTTTCATTGGCAAAATTATGCAAAACACAACAAGCCATGATGAAATGACATAGTTTTTTTATGCCTCTTATCTTGCAGTAATATAACTGCCTAAAACGTTGCTTTAAAATTCCAAAACTGTGGTCAATGGCTACGCGACCAGAGTTTAACTTTATGTTGAAATCTTTTTGAGCTCTAGTCAAATGTCCGTTGTCTCTGTATGGTGTTATAAGGTGGTGGGTGCAAGGATAAGCAGAATCGCCCAGTAAGTAATAATCTATTGAAAGAATATTTTTTATACTTTTTTCAATTTATACATGTTATTATTATAATTAACCTCCACAAGCTGATTGTAGTTTTTTGTAGATAGGAGAGTTTTTGAAAACCCAACTATCATGACAGGATCCCGGATGGCCAAGAAAAACGTTTATAAATTTATTTTTTTCGTTGCAAATTCCTTGTAGGCTTAAACTCACATTACCCATGCGGTCAATGTAGTCGTCTTTCCGGTCAGATGGTGGATCAATCACAATACGCGTTCCATCGATACATCCTAAAATGAAACAAAGTTGTTGAATATGTCGACTATGTTATATGATCACAACACATAAATACCAAGTATAAAGGCATGTTTATTCGATTGTGGTATGTTGCAATATTCACATACTTACCTATTGTTTTATCAAAACCACACTTATTGGTAAAAAAGGTGCTGCTCTGTTGTTTTGATTCCTCGTTTGGCCACACAATTACACTCGCAGCCATTTTACTTAAAAATATGGATGTTCGATGAATAACACGGCATACAGATGCTATGCACAAGTCAAATCGATCAGCCACATCTCTGTAGGAACGTCCCTCGTGCCCAGCGAACCATAAAAAAACAGCCATATGTGTTTTTGTCGAAAGGCGTTTATCGAACCGCATAGCCTTATAGTATTCCGAATCTTCCATCTTGCTACATAAGCTTTCAAATAAGGACGTTGATACTCGGAATTGTTGCCTAAATTCGGTTTCGGTGTAGTTAGGAACCACATAATTTAAATAGTTTGAAATGCGGTTTTGTTTAGTGCTTGAGCTATGGGCCAACTCCGCCAGAACCAATTCCTCATCACTATCAGAATCTTTGAAAAGCTTTTGAATTATTTCATCGTCACTACTTTCAGATGAGCTGGAAGTATCAGGTAGCAATATATTCAAAACGGCAACAATTATATTTGAAGTCATTTTGCTTATTTTAATAAAAACGCCGAAAACTTTGATTTGTTTTTATTTTCACACAACAAAATTTTTTCTGTCAAATTTTAATTTGTCATTTTGACAAGAACCACACACACTTCCATGATACAATTACAAGGTATGCTCATATTGGACAGCAGGGTGAGTTAGTTGTCAAAATCAGCTGGTAATTTTGAGTTTTTATAATAGTTGTTGCTTTTGTCGTTTGTAGATCCTACAGCTTTGTTGTTGCAAAATTTCATATTTGAGCAGCCATATTAAACTGAGCTTACTTTGTAATTAGGTCTGTTTCCGTACTCACTTTAAGTAAAGTTCGGGTAATAGTGAGTACGGAAACATACCTAATTTGTAAAACTCTGAAAATAATTGGTCACCTTTTTTAATTCGTAAGCTGATTCTTTTATGACTTTCTGCTGTATGGTCACCTAAATAATTTTTAGAACAAAGACATTTCCTCCAAAATTTCAGCGATTATTTTCGACTCCTTCATATCATTAATTCATCTATACTAAATCAACCTTAAAAACTTAAAAAAAATATTATTTCAGAGGATTGGCCGTATCTACTAGAGATATATTCTTTTTCCGATTATTTCAAACGGTTCTTGAAATTTATTGCAAAAATTGTAGTCTTCAATTGGATTTTGCAGCATATCTTTTTACCGAGACCAGCTCGCTTTAGTTAGCATGTAGATTACGAAAATATTATGAAACAATACAATCTTCGGCCCCTTATTTTGTGTCCCACTCATTCGTTTTGTTTAAACAATTTTTTAATACATTTTCGAACCTAAAATAAACGACAAATGCCTCATTTATACTTATTTTCTATTTATTTCCATTCACTATCTGAATCATACTCCGGCCATGGTAGAGATTCACCTGCTTTCATATTTTTCTTTTCCAAATATTTATCAAACTGCTCTGGAATGGACATAAATTTTCGAATTTTCATTCTAAACTGTTTCCACGTCCATTGATCATGATTGCGTCTATCGGCCACCATCGCTTTGTAGTTCAGTTTGTGTTTGTCTAAGAAATACTCAAGCTGTTTCACAACACCTTTGGGAAGTCTGGAATGTGTTGATAAAAGAATGAACAAATTATTTTATAAAATTAGATCTCACCTAAGTTGGGGCTCTCGTAATTCATTTGCTTCTGCCTCAAGCTGATCCGCTACGAAGCCCTTACGTCTTGGACGTTTTACAACAGATGCTTTCTCGTCAATTTCTTCTTCTACGAATCCATTCACAATTTTCGCCAATTTCAGTCGATCCTCCTTAAAACTAGGCATTGGAACCGTTTTATTGGGATCGGCCGACAAGCCCATTTCATAGTAGTTCTTACCAGGTCGTTTGCGTTCTTCCCATAGTTTTTTTAGCACGGGACTATGAAATAAAAAATATCAACTTTCTTATAATTTATTTCGGTTGTTGGTTGCAAAGCTTACTCTTTGATTTTTCCAGTTGAGCTGCGCGTTTTGTTCAAGGTCTTTCGGTTAACATTGTAGCGATAATGCTTGCGAATATGATTTTTACGTATTTTCATTATTTAATTTATTTTCAAATTGATTAAAATAAATATTTCGGCACGACTTTTGATAATACTAGTTCACACGTGTTGACAAAATAAAAACTTGTAATTTCCAGTCGCAGCAAGATGACAGCTAAAAAAATAATTTCCAATGTCAAAGATACAACGAAGAAAGCTGCCACCTAAAAAAAATACGTTACTAAGCCATCACTAAGAGCCCTCGCACACTACAGACTTTAAGTCTTTCGATAGTTTGATGCTCGTTTGGTCGCAGCCAACAAGTCAACTATTTAGTTGGTGGTAGGTGTGCACACTGCCCCCGGATAGTTTACCAATTGCGGAGTTGTATTTGCGAAACATTCTCATAGGGAGTTTTAAAATTATTTACTTGTTTTCAGTTTGACAATTTTTTTCCGCTACTGATATACTTTTTGTTGATTTTGTTGCGGTTATAAATATTGAACTTTTTTCATTTAGGGTATTCACAGTTCCCTCCTAAAGTTAATATATAATAACTTTAGAATGATACTTCAATCAAACTGTAAGCACCCCTTCATGTAGTTTATTCTAAAATTTACAAAAACGAGTTCTGAAAAGAGAAGCTTTCTTTACTTTATTGATTTTTCACTAATACTATGTTCAAAATAAGGCCGAAAAGCCACTTTCAGTTGAAAAGCTGCATAATATTAAGTTTTTCGCCATAGAAAAACTGTTAAAGGAAAAGCATATTTTTATGTGCTTTTCAGCGAAAAACCCTGAAAAACTAGAAAATAACCCTGATTTGAAGTCTGTTTTTTGAAGTAAAGTCAAAATCTATTACTAGAATTCAGGTTCTTACTGATATTTGACATTTCTTCTGTCTGTTTTATTATGTGTATACTTGTCGCCAATAGGAGTACCTTATTTTCTGAGAACAATGAAACAAAACGCAATAATAACAAACATATGACTACTGTGTGTAAAAAGAAAAGCTGCTTTCCAAGTGTGAAAACAGGTTTTTCAGCTGAAAAGCGGCTTTTCGGTCTGTGTGTGAACACAGTATAAAATGAAAAGAACTTTCAGAAATACCAGTTAACTATGAAAAACAGACATGTTTTAAAGCAAGGCGATTTGACCAGTTTGTGTTATCTCTATTTCACATGCAAAACAAAAACAAAAATAGTTACCACATGGCAAAATGTTTAAGAGTTAACAGACGAAAAAGTTAACACACCAGATAAAACAAAACTGTGAGCAACCTAATTAGTTTATCAAATAATTAGTAGCGTTCAACAGTGTGTTGACGTTATTAAAACTTGTTTATTCATATTTGCGATCTGCAAAACGCAATCCTTATCCCCATTCATAATACAAGAAGCAACACTTTTCAACGACTAGTGTGCGGACTCCCATAGCACGCCGCACAGTACTTTGACCAGTAAGAATAAATCAAAAAAAATGTAGGTTACAAAACCTAACTAAACGTATATCAAATGATAGGAAATACTTTCATTATGATGAATCCAAAATTTTTTTCAATACAGGAAGTTTTAAGTAACTTACAGCCTTTAAAGTGGCGTCCGTGGCGTAGTTGGTTAAAGTGCGTGGCCGCTATGTCAACGAACTTTGGAAACTCAGGTTCGAACCCCAGCAGCGACAGAAAATTATTTGTATTAAAATAGTTTTTCTGTACGGCCGCCACCTCTCTGCAGACAATGGCAAACCTCAGAGAGTAATCAAAATGCCATGTAAAGCTTCTTGAGAACGAGAACATTCCGTTCATCGCCGTTCGGAGTCGGCGTTAAGCATGTAGGTCCGGTTCTCGGTCAATTGTGTACAAACTTAATAACACGCACAACACAATTGATCATAAGAAGCTAGGTCAAAGTCCTTTCAAGGGCTTAAATGGCCAGTTATTTATTTTTTTTTTACAGCCTTTTAAAGTGAAAGGTTTTTTGGGTTTTCATATTGATGGACTTTTCGATTTTGCGCATCATTCAAAGAAAAAAATGTTGTGTGCACATTTTTCAAACAATTCAAGAGTTTTGTTTTTTAAGTTTTCAAAAAAACTATGAAAAAATGTTGATTTTTGTATAGTATGAAAACAAATTTCAAATCATTTTTAAAAAATTACTTAAATTTATTAAACAATTTAAAAAATATTTTAAAAAATGTTCTATTTTTAGCAGATAAGAAAGACAAATCTCCACATACCTCCAGTTTCCCTTTTATATTTTATTTTTTTTTTTTTTTCTTTCAGAAACTGTTTTCACTTTATCCGAACTCTTCCGATTCTTTGAGTAATCGTTTTTTGAAAAATGGTCTAAAATTTATGTTTTCTCAAAAATTATTCTTTATTTTTTTGGCATATTTCTTACACTCTGCCAGAGTTTGTTTATAATTTTAAAAGAATTTAAAAAAAAAATGTTTCTTTACACATGAAATAAAATGCTGATGTTAGTTTTGACAAAAATAAAAAGTAAAATAAAGGTTATTTCTCATTAAAATACTCTTTTTAGCATATGATAAGGGAAAAAATAACACCAAATGACACCTATAATTTTCGCAATATTTTCTGTAAGTTATTATTTTTCAGATCCAAAAAACATCTTAACTATTCTTTTCCGATTTTAGAAGTAATCTCGTTTTTAAAAATGGCCTTGAAATCAGAAGTTACAAAAATCGGCGATTTGTTGTTAGTGCTTCTTACGTTTTAAAAAAGTAAACAAACAATGCTTTGCACTCTATAAATTACATAGGGGCATATTAGTTTATTAACACTAAGCTCTCACAGAGAAAAATATATTTGTCTTATGTTACAAAAAAACTAACGATTAATTCATTTATTCCTCGTTTTCATGAACTATATTGAGAGTGAAATAAACGAAAATATGAATTAAAAATACTCATGTGGCTAATTAATGCATTTCAAATATTTTTTATTTAGTTTCATTTACTCCATCAAGTTTATGATTAAAAAAATACCAAAACGAATAATATTTTTTTTTTTTGCTAAACATATCTTTTACATGTAGAGTAGCATTTTTGTTGAAAAAGTACATAGGAAACTATATCGCTACCTTAATATAGAAAGGCCCTAACTACCTTTTTTATTACTTTTCAGGAGAAAGAAAAAACTTAAGAATAATTAAAGTTTTGTAGTTGGGAATTTATTTTAAATACAGTTTTTTATTGATGACATTAACTAATTTTATGCTGCAGCAATTTTTTTCAAATATAAATTTCTTATAAAATTGTGTTAGATAGGGCTTTTTGTAAGTTTATTTCTTGAAAATTGTTGCAAGATATGGCTTTTTATTATAAGCTTAAAACAAAAAATATTGATGAAGTATTTCATTATAAGCAATTTATTAAAACTAAAAACAATACAAATAAGGATAAATAACAAAAAAATATATTGGAATAAAAATAAGAATTAGATCTTGTAAGGTTATTTATCATAAAAATAATGGCAATCGGAAGGAATAAACTTTCTTAGATGTTGTTAATGTTCCCATTTCTTTTTGTTCATTGCAACTCTTTCTTTATACAGGCACCTCGGAGCACATATTCAATACCTTTCTTTAAACTCTGTGGAAGAGGTTAATATTCCCCACTAACATCCGTTTTGTAATAAAATAACACAGACGAGTTATAAGCTAAGGCACGCACCATACTTACAGTAGGATCGCCACTGCATCTGTCTACAGTTGAAGATAACTAAATTTGCTTACATGCATACATATCTTAACAAATTTTGTACCTGGTCGAATCGATGAGTATCGCTTTTGAATATGTTCGTAGTCCAGAAAATAATCGTAACATAATTGTTGGGTTTGCAGAGGAGATGGAATCTTTCGCGCTTCCCTAATGAGCTGCTCAAATTGTGCAGGCAAATTTGTTTGCTTTTTGTTTATTTTACGTTCTATAAGAGAATGAGCTGCATCAGATTTCATTTCAGTATGGCCACTAATCAAATATTTTTGTTCGAGTCATCGAGCCATCTGAGTAAAACATTACATGGTGAATGTCTGGTGAACAAGGAAATTTTCTAAATGCTTAATGTTGCACGCTGCAAAAACTGAAGCCACTAGACTTACATCTATTTCGTCCCATACATAATTGTGCGATTCATGTGTGACAGCGTTGTTAATAGTAAAGTTATGTATCAGCAATTTCATTTTGTAATAGGAGGCACTCTCGTTTAGTTGGGACACTAATTTTGTACCTAAATATATATAAATATAAATATAAATAAATACTAAAGTACAGTGTATTTTTGAATGACTGACTGCTCATGCAGACTGAGCACTACAGTGTATTTCGGGCCACTTACACAGCCCTAGCGAGTTAGGGCTTTGTTTTTTTTTTTTGCTTAAAATTATTACAATGAGTTAGGGCTTTTTTTAACTGCTCGTATTTTTGTTATTTTCAATCGGACCACTTCAAGTTTTTTTTCGCAGTTGTATTTGGGTATGAGTTATCGAAATCTGGAAAAAATCGATTTCGAACAAAAAGAGTTAGGGCCTTTCTATATTAAGGTACCGATATGCATATCTTTTTTAAAAAAAACGATATTGTCAAACGGTTTTCAGTATTAAAAAGTTAAAGCATTAATCGCTTAAAATTAATTTTGTTTTTTTACCAGTTCTAATAACTTTAATTTTAAATTTAATATAGGAAAAATTCGTTTTTTTTAAACCTAATTTTTGGCGCAAATACTTGATTTACGTAAAATCTGATTCAATAATTGAAATATAATATTTGAAATATAATAGAAACCAAAAATTCATAAACATGCAAAATTTCATAACAATCGGACGACTCCTTGTATTTTTTCCTCACTTTTGTATGGGCTGAAAGTATTGTGCACCGGGTTAGTGAGCAATGTTTTGCTGGATCTGTATTCAGAGCTGTAAAATCTGCATTCATATTCAGAATTTTAAGTACAACTGAATAACGACATAAAAATCCATAAATTAATGCAAAATTGGTTCACATTTAATTTACATAATTCACATTTAATTTTAAAAACTTGATTATTATTCAATTAATTATTTTTGTTGTCAATTTTTTATTATATGAAAACTGTACACAAAGAATGCAATTCACAATGAATTTTCAATTATTTTTTTTTACCCAGTACATATTTATATTTTATTCATTATTCATTTTTTTATTCATTTGTTATTCATTACTAATTTCTTATTTATTACTCTTATTTTATTCATTAATTGATATAAATGAAACGAATAATTAATAATTTTTTTAAATTTGAATGTGAAATAACATTTTTATTTATGAATGAGTTTTGCATTCATTGAATGGATTCTTATTTCGTTAATCACTCATTCACTTTTTTGAAAATAAAATCAAATTGAATGGATTTCTTTTTCAGCTCTCACTGTGTTGTTATTATTAACGGCAACTGTTGAATCGACTGAAAGCATGGTATAATAATACAAGGTAGCATTGACAACTGCTTATTTTCTCTTCTACAAGAAAACATCTCCTGTCAAAAACAGCTTTTTGTGGAAATGCATCTGCAGCTGCTGTGGTTGTTGTTTTTTTTTTCACTTCAACGTTTTCAACATTGTTTGTGTTTTCAATGGCGGATTGTGAGCGCTCTTTTTTTAGTATATTTTTTGACAGGAGATGGTTTCCCAAGTAACTGTCAATGCTACCTTGTATTATTATACCATGGTGTTCTTCATGTTTTGCACAATCGCCATTTATTTTCTTCGTGCTAGTGCCTTATCTATGTTCCATGCGCTGCCAAGCTATGCGATACTAATAAGATAATAAGATTGTTTTCTTACCGAGCGTTTCCACCGCCCGAACGAACGAAGAAATCATCGCGAACAAATCGTCGCGATGAATTCTTCGTTCGGTCCAACTGTTTCCACCGCACGAACACAAGTTGCGAACATTGGTAAGTCGCCATCTTGTTCGTTCGTGCAGTGGAAACACTTAAATTCAATGCTTGCGAGCATCAGCGTTGATCAATATTTGTTTATGCAAACGTACTAAATTTGATTAATTTTTACTACTTTTATGCCTTTTAATTTAGGTTTTATGTAAGTATTTATATAAAGAATTTATTATATAAAGAATATTATATAAATAATTTGATTATATAAAGTGCTAATAATATAACAAAGTGAAATAAAGTTCTTTTGCGTTAAATTTTCAATATATTTTCTTTCTTTTTTGTTTTTCCTACGTTATTAACTACCATTTCAACAAATCTACTACCTAAGCGCAAATAAGCACTGGATTCGCCCAAAAAGATCGAGCGTCGGCCGATCAGAGCGAACGAAGAAATCTTCGTTCGTTCGTGCTGGAAAAGTGTTTACACTGCGCGAATAGCGCTCGCGAGCATTTTGTAAAAACCAATGTTCCGAACCTTGGTTCGGACCAAACTGTTTACACCGCCTGAACGAACGAAGAAATCTTCGTTCGTTCGGGCGGTGGAAACGCTCGGTTAGGTGCCGTTAGAGATCGATGCTTTGTGGATAGTCCAGGGCCTAGATTCCGTAACTATGAAAAACACAATGTACACGAAATTTTGTGTAAACATGTAGTTTGCGATTCTGTAACCGTGTGAAATGAACTTTAATGTCAAAAAAGTGTACACAATGAATAAATTTATTCACTGAAATACTGGACGTGCAAAATTTAAATTTACTGTTAAAAATGGGTTCGAAAGCAAAGAAAGCCAGTGGAGAACAAAAAGAGTTCTTAATTTGTTTTATGGAGAATAATGTGCCGTTTTCGCAAGATAAGTAAGTTGTTTTTTCTTTGTTTAGACTTTTCTTATTTTCACTTAAAATTTGCAGATTTGAAGGTGTTGATGGGTCTCACACTCGGTTTGAGAAATGGAAGGAGCTGAGCAACCAGCTAAATAGCATAGGAGGTACGGTGAAAGACCCGCAAAAATGGAGGAAGTTCTGGTTGGACCAAAGGTTTAAACAAATTTAATGAGTTTTGTTTTCATAAAAAATAATCCTTAAAAATTATTTCAGGAGTCACATAAAAGAAAAAGAAGCTGTTTTAAAAGCTTCTTTTGAAAGAAGTGGCGTAAATGGCCCAAAGACAATAAAGCCTCTTTCAGATTTCGAAAAGAGAGTTTTACAATTAATGGTTCCGACTCTTGTAACCGGAGACGACAACGTTGCGGAACTTTTTATATGTTTAATATAACGAATAGATTTTTTTTATACTAACTTAAAATATTTTCGAAAATAGATGGTAGAAGAGTATTTAGAGGACGACTGCCAACAGCAATTTTTTTCTCCAAATAAAATCCTTCTTCCATTTGAAAAAGCCACTGAAGAAGCTGCAGTTACTGCTGTAGATGCCCCAGTGGCTACTCCAGTCACTGCTCAGCTGCGAAAGAGGAAGCGAAATACTACGCAAAAGGCCTCCTTAGGCAGCGCAATAGAGGAAAGATTGCTGCAAATTGAAGAGGAGAAATTAATATTTTTAAAAAGAAAGTATTCTTTAAAAAAACAAAAATTTGAAACTGAAGAAAGGTGGAGAGAAAAACAGTTCGAGCTTGATAACAGGAAACTAATATTAAAAGAAAAAAATTTCAACTAAAAGAAAAAAAATTTGAATATTTAAATAAAAATAAATAGTTCATATAGTTCTTGTAGTTTTATTAAAAAAAGAAATTGTGGGGTTACATGCTGAAATTTGAATTTATAATTTCTTGTCTTATTAGCCGACCTTGCGTGTGAACATTATTTTCATTTAAATCTCCTAAATGTATATCATCATTATCATCATAATTTTCAACTTCTACACAGTTTTCTGCCAATGGAACTTTTGCTTTGATTAAGATATTATGCAAAACAGCGCATGCATTAACAATTCTTCCAGCTTTGCTTGGATCATAGCACAAGACTCTTTGACTCAACAAACACCGAAATCTACCCTTTAAAATACCAATGCAGCGCTCCACAATGCACCTTGTTTTCTTATGCGCAATGTTATATTTTCTTTCGGATTCATTGCCTGCCGATGTAATAGCTGTCATAAGCCAAGGCTGAAGTGGAAATCCGCTGTCTCCCAAAATCCAGGTGTTACGTCTTCCTTGAAGAAACTTTTCCTTCATAAACGTTTGAACAGCAGAACGTCGCCATATGTAGGCATCATGGGATGTTCCAGGAAATTTGGCATTCACATATTGAATATAGTAGTTGGCGTCGCATATTAAAACCACGTTTAAGGAGTGACCACCTTTGCGGCAGTAGTAGGCGTGTTCAATGTCACTTTTTGGACTGATTATTCGAATGTGTGTTCCATCTATTACACCCACTACTCCCGGGAATGCAGCTATTTCATAAAATTGTTGCTTAATTGAATTTAATTTGTCATCCCTTGGAAAAGTAACATGTTGACTGGAAATTTCATTAAGGATATCTGCAACTTCATGCACGCAGCGGCTTACGGAGGACTGCGAAAGTGAGGACATAAAATCCTGGCCAATACTGCGCTGGTAACATCCACTCGCAAAAAAACGCAATGCACATAAAAAACGTAGTTCAGCTTGAATAGCTGTAATACGTTCCGAAGCAAAAAATCGTGAGGATATATCATCAAAGAAATTTATCGCTAGTTGTTTAGGAAATCTATACAACTCAATAAATCGCTCGTCGCTAACATCAAAGGGATTGATTGAGTCCCGTAAGTTCCTCCTAATAATTATTAAATGCTTCCTATTAAAACATACAAAACAAATATGAACATTTTCTGAAGTTAAATATATATTTATATATATAACAAACCTTCTGTTATTTCTTAATCGACGTAAAAAAATAATTCTTTGCACCAAACTCATTTCTTTATTTTACTTTGTTTACAATAAGTTGTCAAAAATCATTCAGCTATGATTTCTTTTCATTCAGCAAACATAAATTTTCATTCAGCACAACAGTGTTCATTTGAGCTTACAGAATCGCATGAAATTGAAAAGTGTACACTGCGAGTGAAAGTGAATTTTTTGATTTTGTGTACACAGATTTTTTTCAAAGTTACGGAATCTAGGCCCAGAAACGATCCAAAATCTTAAGGCAAATATAGTCAGATTCTTTCATGAGATAAAGCCAGAAACTTTTAACAAGGCAGTAGAAAATTCACTTGATAGGATGTGCTACTGCGAAGTGAGACGAGGGATGATGTTCCATAAATAATTAGAATGCTTATTCTTTAAAAAAAATGAGTTTTGTTAATTTTATTTCATTTTTAAAAAAATACTTGAGCATGGTATGCAAACCTGCAATACTGCGAAGCCAGCCGAGACAGTCAAATGTGAAATCGTGTTTCATAAAACATAGGAATGTGTTTTTTTCTAATGAAGTCCTTGTAATTGAATTTTGTAATTAATAAAAAATATTCATTTTGTAATTAATAAAAAATATTTAATTTGAAATTTTAATCGATACTTGTTAATGGCCCACCCTAGATATAAATAGGGTGGGCCATAATAAATATATAAATGGAAAAGACTATTGTCGAAATAAAACAGTCTATTCGATTATTTAAAAGTGAATATATCCATCCCTGGTTTTATACTGGACAATTTTCTTCAGCTTGTATTAATTTCTTGTTTACAGATATAAATAGCAATATAAATAGAAAAATGCGTGATATTGAAATCTTGGATCCCAGAAACTTTGTGAAAAACAGAGAGATTCTCTATAGACTGATTATCAGGTGTGAATTCTGTATATCATTTATATTAACTTCAATAGTAACCATTCTATTAAAGCCAACTTATGTATGATGGCTTAGAAAAGTTTGCAATGGAGCTTTCGATGCTGGTAAAGGCTGATGAATGCGCCCCAAGTGAACGGTTGCTGCACGCCATGATTGCAGGAGTACAGGCAATGTCTGAGAAGGAGCCAGCACCACGTGATGATGTTATGCCGGGAATTGATTTGGAGTTTGAACCGGAGGGATCGGCTTTGGCTCCAGAGCCTGCATCTTATGAGACTGCGTACGTGACGTCACACAAGCAGTCATGTCGTGCCGGTGCTTTTAGCCACGATGGTACACTAGTGGCTACTGGTAGTGTAGATGCTAGTATAAAAATACTCGATGTAGAACGCATGTTAGCCAAATCAGCACCAGAAGATCTAGATCCGGGACGTGAACAGCAGGGACATCCGGTAATACGCACACTTTATGATCATACGGATGAAGTAGCCTTTCTGGAATTTCATCCCAAAGAGCACATGTTAGCGTCTGGATCTCGTGATGGTACTGTTAAATTATTCGATATTGCCAAACCATCGGTTAAAAAAGCGCACAAAGTATTCACTGATTGTGAGCCAGTAATTTGTCTTTCATTCCATCCAACCGGTGATTTTATAGCCATTGGAACGGAACATAATGTGCTGCGTGTTTACGATGTGCACACATCACAGTGTTTCGTTAGTGCAATACCATCACAGCAGCACAAATCGGCAGTGACCTGTGTCAAATATGCACCCACAGCAAAACTTTACGCAACTGGCAGTCTTGATGGTGCTATCAAAGTGTGGGATGGTGTCAGCGGGCGTTGTATAAATACTATACCGGATGCGCACGCAGGTGCAGAGATCTGTTCCTTGGAATTTACACGCAATGGAAAGGTAAGTTTTACACGAGTATTCCTTAATTAAATTTAAAACAAAAAATAAATTCAAGGAAGTCCTGCTTCTCACCTTTATTCATATTTTAATAGATATAAGATACTCTATTCAGTTCCCCGAAAATAAGAAAATGAAATATTTTTGTTTATTTAGTATCTATTGTCATCAGGCAAGGACTCAATTGTTCATTTGTGGGAATTATGTACTAGTCGTCCTATTCAGACGTATACAGGCGCTGGTACCACTGGTAAACAGGAGAATAACACTCAAGCCGTTTTCAATCACACCGAGGATTATGTTCTATTTCCTGATGAGGCCACGACGTCACTTTGTTCATGGAACTCGCGTAATGGTAGTCGCCTAAATCTGATGTCTCTGGGCCATAACGGCCCCGTACGCTATATAACACATTCACCAAATGCTCCTGCTTTCCTTACATGCTCTGACGATTTCCGTGCACGCTTTTGGTATCGCAGGACAAATAACCAATAAATATAAACTTTAAATTTATTTTAAACTCGAAATAATTCTTAATGAGTTTTTACTTCTTTTTAGATTTAGAAGTTTTATAATAAGCAAAATTGCAAATAAACTCACGGCAATGTTGTGATGATTTTTGAATTAGATTTTGAAACGGCTCAGATATACAAAAAATTATTTGTCTCGTTAAATTTTAATGAAAAATCGACACATTTTTATCAACTGTTAAGGAAAGTTTTCAAGATAATAATGACTATTTAAGACATGTCAGCAAAGGCGTTTCACAGAACAGCTTCTACGTTTGTATTGTTCAGATAATTTATATGCAATTTTGCATATCAATGCATGCAGACTTTCATAAACGTATAAAAATGTTCGAGTATTTGCTTGTAAAGAAATATATTGTGAGGTGACCTTATCCTTGACTCTTACCTTCGACTTATATATTCGGTGGATGTGTTGATAAAGACGTTCTATAGAACAGCATTAACTCCATAATTGTTTGATAGTTTTATGCAAATATATCAGACCTGGGCGATTTGCATTACTTTTACATTACCATTGAATTTAACGAAATTTATTTTAGTGTAAAAATTCTTTCATTACCGTTAAATATAATAATTTTAATGCACTATTTTTTGCATTGCACTAATTTATTATCAACAAAATACATTAATATTTTTCATGATCACTAAAGTTTATGATAAATAATGCACTATTATTGCATTATCACTAAAAAACATTATGAAGTAATGTAAAAAATTTAATATTAAGAGGATTTTTTTTATGAATTTTTGAATTTCTTAAGAATTTCTTCAGATTTTTTAAAAGAAACTATTACATTTGCTAACAATATTCCTTTTGGGTATTATTAAATATAAATTTAAGTATATGGGTCAATTGCATACAAAACGGTCTTTTTTTGTCCCCGCTCTTTTAAGTCTGTTTTTAGGTAAAAACAAAAAGAAAAAAACAAATAAAAAATGAGAAAGTGATCACTGAAGAATATTTATTGACAAAACATATTTTTCAGAATCCTTAAATTGTTTGCATATTTGTTTTGAAGAATATTATATTGTTCTCTCGAACTCGTTTAATATAAAAACATGTGCCCCCAGTTACACTTTTTGGTGAAAAACGTGAAAAAAAGTTTAAAACAATGCAAAAATTTAACAAATAATAACTGTTTTGTAATAATAGCATTTATTTCTTATGTTTTATTTTGTTGTTATTCTCAAAACATTGTCATCGCGAATTTGGCTTTCGATTTACATTTAGCCCCGCGCATTGTATTGAACGTCACTTTTTTTTTACGCTTCGTTAGTTTTAATTTAGGTGTGGTATAGATGACAAGAAAATTACATTAAGAAAGTGCAGAGATTAGTTCTCACGAAATTCTAGAAATGAAGACGATTTAATAATATTAAAGCAAATTTTTTTGTGTTCTCAGTTCATCATGATAAGTACGTGTAAAAATGTATTGAACGTCACGCGGAGTTTTATTAAAGCAAAAATAGTAAATCAAAAAAATCAAAGTTTAAAATCATTGTTTCATAGGTTTTGAATAATTTCCTTGTTTTAGTGTATTTGCAAACTAAGAATCCTAAGAAAAAAACTAAAAAGTGGCAAATGTATTGAACGTCACTTTTAAGATATGTCACACCACCGCCTAAAGTATTCATTTTGTATTTCGTTTTTATATATTTAAGAGTAAAATAGCAAAGTTAACGCCTGCTGAAAGAGCATGAAGATATGGGGGAAAAAATAAAGCTAGACAAGGAACGACTAGATAATGGTCAACTTTGACCTGATTTTTGCTTTTTGTTTTTACTAACTGATATCGCCCATTTCACATTGAAGTGCTCAGTTGCGCTGATCATCTTCGATTTGGCTCAAATATTTTTCTTGTATTGGTTTATTGATATGAAAACCAAATTCGAAGTTATATTTTCAGACAACGTAGCTCAATCAACTTAGGACCGATTACCGGTAATATAGTATCATTGGAAAAGTTATTTAATCTATTTTGAGGAAAAGTACAAAATTTTTGAATATATTATATATATATATAAATTTTTATTTTTTCCCGTTAAAATTGTAAAATATGTAGGTATTTTTGGTAAAAAGTTATTATTTCTGTAACTGAAATAGCGATTTTTGCAAAAGCTGATTTAACTGATTAAATAACTTAACAAACATCACAGTAAGCTTTAATTTTCAACATTTTTCAAATTTTTAGTGATTTTTCCCGTATATCTGGAGTGTGACGTTCAATACAAAAATCGTATAAAAATCATAGAAAAAATGATTTTTTGCAGGGCCTAAAACAACTTCGAAATCTCCATTAATTTTCACTTAATTTGACTACTCTAACGGGAAAATTTAAAAAACTTTAAAAACAAAACATGAGAACCTCTTTGTGTAAGTTTTTTTTTGCAATTGACCCATATAAAAATTCTTTTTTTTGCGATTGTTATTCTTGACTGCTGTAGAAGGCGTCATGCAAAAAGATTTAAATTGTAGGACATTCTGTAGATCTGTAAAGAATTTTCGTAAAATTCAAAATTAATGTTATTTTTAAGACTCAGAACTTGACAATAGGCCTTTAAAATACATATTTTACTATATTTTTATGATTTTATATTGATGTGAATAATTCTGAAAAAAAATAAAAAATCGCCTTTTTTGAGGCGATTCACCCCTATATAAAAAAAAGAGGGGATAGTTTTTTGAAGTTTTAGAGGCTTCTTGTTGAGATTGAGATAAGACGAAGGATAACTCTTGCCAATAGGTGTTAATTTGGGGTGAGTAGGCAATTGAGAAGCAGAGCCCTCTCTCGACGAACAAAACCCGTGCTCTATAAGTCACTAATATGCCCGTCATATTATATGCAGCACAACCCTGGACGTTGAGCAGTTCTGATGAAAAGACCTTGGGAGCCTTCGAGAGAAAGATCCTTCGTAAGATCTTCGATCCAATCTGCGTCAATGAAGAGTACCGAATTTGATGGAACCATGAGCTGTACGCTGACATCGACATAATTAAGGTCATGTTGAGCGAATGGAAAACAACGCTCCTAGAGGAATCAAAATACTTATGTAAAAAAAATTGATTTCTTGAAAATTATTCCTAAGAAAGTCCCCTGGAATGAAATGTAGCTAAACTTTAACAAACATAATTCAATACCATGGTAGAATTATAAGGTAGGGCCGACTCGGAGAAGAATGGAGTGGAAAGCAGCCAAAAAGGGGGCTAGTTGTCAAAATCAACTGTTCATATCGAGTTTCTTTATGTTCATGTTTCGCAGTTGATTTTAGGTTAAACTTTTTACAAGCTTTTTTTCAAATTTAACACTTCCGCGGCATTTTATAGATTTATTTACAATGTTTTTACAATATTTCCACTCAAATTAACACAAATTTAACACACGTGTCCGTACTATTTACAAATTGAAAACATTATATTTCTTTTTTCATTTGACATTTCCACCAACTTCGTCCTTTTGACAACTACCCGACCTTTTCACTATCCACTATTCGTTGACGCGTGAGGGCACTGAGCGACCCGGCCCTACCTTATAATTCTACCATGGTATTGAATGATTTTGACAACTAGCCCCCCTTTTTGGCTGCTTTCCACTCCATTCTTCTCCGAGTCGGCCCTACCTTATAATTCTACCATGTTCAATACAACAAAATTTGAATATTTTTTTCAAATTAAAGCAGAAACTTCTAATCTAAATTATTTCCTCTGATTACAACTAAGTTTTTAAAGTTTTCGTCTGAAAGACTTTACCATGTCAGCAAAAGAAAACTTTGTATGGCTAACCTGAAATTCTATACGAGGAGCAAGTTAATCTCGTCAAAGGGCTTAATCTCGTCAAAGGAAAACTTGATTTAATTTTGATATGTAAACATACATTGAATCCTCTCCTAAGCGGACACTCATGGGACCGATTTATTCGTTCACTTAATAGAGAATCGCTTTCACTTAATACAGATTATTTATAAATTGTACAGCAGGTATGCATTAGTACGCCTCTGAGAAAATACCTTTAAGAAATTAGTTAAATGCAAAAATAGTGCATTCAAATTGTTATAGTTAATGATAATGAAAAAACATCCATTTTCATTGATTTGGTTTAATTATAAAAAAATGGTCAATGCATTCCCTTATTTAATGCATTAGCATTAAAGATCTGAAGATCCCAGATCTGAAATATATTTATAATTCTGAAATCATTTAAACTTTTAATACCAAATTCTTTAAACAGTTAAAATGTATCTATATTTCAATCAATTTGCTTTAAAAACTCGCTTTTCAATGGTATGAATTGTAATAATAAATATTAACAGTTAATGAAAATGTCTTTCAAGAATGAGATCTTAAATTGATAAATAAGTGGGATACAATCATTTAATCCTATCCTAGAAACAATATGCGAGACAACAGCGTAATAAAAAAAAACAGCAATCTCATAAAATTCAGTGTAATTTGCTTTAATTAAAAAACTCATTTTTAAATTTACTGTTAAATTTTTGTAAATATACCAGAGTTAAAAGGTGTTTTGCACATTTTTGTGCTCAACGCTTAATCAAATAAATTACGAAGTACTCAAAATATTTATGCATTGTATTTTTGTGTTAAAAATTTATTTATTTTTATTGCGTTGGTTCAAGAAATCATTTCAGTATAAAGTTGTTTAATTTTTTAAAAGTTTTTATTTAAAGAACCTTTTGAAAAGTATTCATATTGCTTAAGGTTAATGGTTTTTAATTCACTGGAAGTCCTCATGTATTTTGTTGTTAGTCTGTCTGGTTAATTAGATTCTGTTGAGGTTATCTAACTAAATAATTTACTAGTTTTCCATTAAAATGCATTAAATTACAAAGAAAAATAAAAATTTAATTAAGTAATCAATAAAAAAATTAATATGGATTTTGTTTTGAAAGAGCTATATTAGAACTTACAAAATAAATTAAGTATAATTTGCGCGTGTACTGACTTAATAAAATCATTAGCAACATTTAAGTCCTGTTTAAATATTTTAAAATTATCCTTAACTGAATTGCACAATAATAAGTAAACTTAAATCGCAATAACATTTGAGTATTTTACAACTTTTGAAATAAATTTAAAGTTTACAATTATTCACAACATAAGTAAACTTTTTAAAAGCTTCTGATTGGTACTTGTGCTTGACAAAAAGCTTTTACAGATTTTGTGTTTTTCCTTTCTTAGATATCTAATCACAAATAAAATAAAAATTATTTTTCAGAAAAATAATAAAAAATAAAAATTAATTAAAGCATAAGTAATAAAGAACATGGAAAATTTTTAATGAGTAAGTAACGAAGTAATTTCATAAAATGACGCGGACGGTGTAGAATTCAGATTTAATATTTGTCTTTGTAAAAGTTATTTTTGCTTGAAAGTTTTGATGGCATTTAATGGCATGAAAGAGGAGTGAGAAATTTTTGGTTCAAATTATTTAAATTTAAAATAGCAAAAAAAAAAAAAAAAAATTGCTGACAGTTCTTAGGAAATACACACTTTTAATGATGATTATAAAAAATGGGAAGTTTATTTGTTTTTATTTTTTAATATCTTAATGTATTAAAATAGAAATATTTTTATTTTTATAAATATCAATGCTGGGGATAGAAATTCTATTAAACTATAAAAATATTTGACTTGAGTATGTTTTATTTGAAGAGTGGAATAAGCAATTTTTGCTTAAGAACTATAATTTTCTTCGTTATATTATTAATAAGAAAAAACTGAAAGTTTAAAATATTTTGCAGACTTGGAATTTTAGGATTACTTCGTCTTTAACATTATATACAAAAATGTTGCTTCTTATACAACACTACATTGAATAAGGGCACTTAGCACCATTCTTCATAAGCTGGTTTGAATATGGTTTATATAGTATATTTATTTATTAGTAGTTAAGTTAGTTATTAACTTAAGAAAGTTAATATGTTGTTTAATATAATTTTCAAATAATTTATGTGCGTATGTGTGTGTATGTATTGCTTTATTATTTAATATTTCTAGCTACCAGTGAGTCAGCTGGTAGATACCGATGGAAATATTCTAAACAGTCCTTTAAATAACTTTAACGCTGAGTGGCTTAAATTTAAAGAATAATTTCATCTATGCTATAACTTAAAAAACACTTTTTTATTCAATTTGAGATAATAATGATCATAAAGAATTTTCTATATTTATAGTTATGCCAACAAAATTTTTCTTTGAACAATTTTATTAAGTAAAAAGTTGAAAAATCTTTTAAAAATTTCAGAAATTTCCCCAAGACCACTTTTGAATATTATAATGTTAAATCAACAAATTATAAGTGTATTATTTTTCTAACTTTTTATTTATTTTTTACTATTTTCAAAAGAAAACGTCACAACAAATGGAGTAATTTTGTTTTAATATCAGTTGTTTTTGTGCACTCAATATCATGTGTTTCAAACTATATCTAAAGTTGGCTATCAAGTAGCGAAATTGTGACGTCACTATTCCGTTGGAGCATTCTACATTTTAGTTTAACTTATAATAAAAATTTTAATAAATAAATGAAATAATTAAGTAGAGAAATATTTTTTCAAATCTACTATGGACGGATTTCATATGGTAACAAAAACTTAGCTATGCAAAATTGGTTTATATTATTATAAACGTAATTAATCTAGTTTAAGCTTTTAAGTAAATCTTATCAGATGCTTTAGTCGAGATTAAGACTTTCGTGTATTGGTTGTGCCTTTAAGTAGGTTATTTGTGTGATTTCGTTTTTAAATTAGTTGTGCTTGAATTGCAATTGTGCAGTTTTTCATAAAAGTTTACAATTTGAATCTACCAAAATTTATATTTATGGTAGTTGATTGTCTTTTTTCGCCAATATAGCTACAAAACAAAGTTCAGCTAATTTTAACGTGACCTTTTTTCATTAATCGGAAGCATTTTGTTTACTTCACTTCCTCTAGTCTTTGTGTGGGCGGTTCTGATGTTATTGTTGTTTGTGCTACTGTGGTCTTTGTTGTCGCTGGCGGTGGTGAGGGTGATGGCGAGATGTATTCATTTTTTATTATAAGCTCCTGCTGCAATTTCAATAATGCATCGACTGGCGTTGTCATTGATATTGTTTCTGTTTGACGCTGTGTAAGATTGATGCCTAAATTTGAACCACCATCAACACTAGCACCACCAACAACACCACTGCCAGCTGTGAGTTCCTCTCGCAGCAACGCTCCATCGTTATCAGCTTGTTGCGTTGGTGCTGTGGAGAATAACGTTGAATGAATCTCGCCAGCTGCCGCAGCGGAAATCAAGTAATTCAATGGATGAAATGTGCTCAAATCTTGCTTGGACACGAAACTCTCATGAGTCATCTTCATGTGGTTTTTCATTTTGTCGGGACGTGAAAATTCTTTGCCACACACGGGGCATGGAAACACCTTGCGGTGCTTGCCCTCATGATACAGAAAAGCATGGCGCTGGAAGCTGTATTTGTTCTTGAAAGTTTTCTGAACATCTTCCTTGGCGCACTCGGTACACTGATAGACGCCTTCGGTTATGCTGGCATAGCGAAATAGATCAAGACCACGTACGGACATTTCAGTCAAATGCTCAGCTTGGTCGTCCAAAGAAGATTGAGCCTTGCGACGTATGCGTCTGCGTTGCACAGGGCGTGACGAGTGTGTATTGCTATTCGAGTTTTGCGTACCTGACGTTGGTGAATTCATATCATTGGCATTGAGACTCGTGTGCTCAGGCGATTTGTAGCCAAGGCCGACGGAATCATCGGCTAACGTCAGTTCTGTTTCAGAGCGATTGTCATTCAAAGGCTCTAAGATGCACTCAACCGAGGCTGGAGTCAAGTTTTCCTCTTGCTGCTGCAGTTGCTGTTGCTGTTGCTGCTGTTGTTGAAAGTAATCGTTGTTAGTGTTCAACATTGGATTAGTCGCCATATGTAGCAGGAATTGATGATGTAAGTTGCTGGCCGTTGGGGGTTTGACGGCATTGGCAGCAGCCTGACGTTCTGCGGCATTGGCCAACGATTGCAATGCTGAGCAGGAGTCGTTGTTGTTGTTTACCTGTTCCTCATAGTTTAGCTGAACATTTTTATTGTTGCTACTATTATTGTGGGTGCTGGTGGAGCAAGCATTGGTGTTGCTCGCTTCTAAGTCTTTTAAGCCGCTGCGCAGTTGTTGCTTAAGTAATGAATTTGCTGAATTATTGGAACACTTTTGTTGTTGTTGTTGTTGTTGTTGTTGTTGTTGTTGATGTTGAAATGCTGGATTCGTGTGCATCTTTAGACCCAGCGCTGTAGGCAAATGTGTGCCGGTATCCAAAACATCAATCGCTGCTTTTGAGTGTTGTTGTTGCTTATGCTGTTGTTTCTGCTTTTGCACGAGTGCAGTCATTGTGGTAACAGACGTCGTTGTCAGCTTAGATGATCCGAAGAGTCGTTGCGACAGCTCAGGCGATGTATTAATGAGTTGAACTGAAATAGGAAAATTGTCACTAAGTTAATTGGTTTTGCTTAAGAAATATTTCCAATGATATACAAGTGGAATTGTATTACAAAAATTATTTGTAAAACATTTGCTTGAAATTAGTTCAATAGATCACAAATCTTTGCCCAAAATAGAATAAAACATTTTTTTGCAAAGATTTCGATATACAGCCCGATAATGAAAACTCCCAAGACATTTAGCTGCCAAAAATTTCCGTTCTCTTATTAATAAAATTCTCGCATTATTAATCACAACAAATTTAGTTGAATGAGAAAGAAATCGAGCAATTCTACGGGAAAGAACATACATAAGTAGATGTATTACTTTTTTAAGATAACTGTCTTCCAAATTTTCATAATGGTTATATTTCTTAAAAGTTAATTTCCGAAAAATCACATTGGAATTCCATAGAAAAATTCCACTGGAAGAAAATTAATATTTTGCGTAGGAGAAGATATGTTTCAGGATTGGCCTGAAAGATATTTTCTTTTGAAATCATAAAGGGATTGGAAGCATATACATATATAGGTATTTTTTCAAAAAGTCCCTGAAAATTAAACTACACATTTAGAGTTTTTTTTTTGTTTTAAATATACGTGTGAATTTTATTTTCTTTTGTGTTTAAAATAAGAATTATTTCATGAAATTTTAATATATAATAAAAAAAATTCATCAATATATTGCAGTACAGATTGGAAACATTTCTTTATTTGTATTTTTTTCCTTTTTTTATTTAGTTTATATAACTAAGAACGAACATGCTAAATTCAAAATGGTATCTATTGTGTAGAATTTAGATTTCAACTGCCGAAAGAAAAGAAATAAAAAAATCATTTTATATCAAGCTTTTGATTTTATTGCGTATTGCGGCAACATTAGTAAGAATGTGGCTGTAAATATTTTTAAATATGTTAAGTTATTCTTAGAAAAAAAAGAACAAACTCATTTCTCATATTTGATCTAATTACTAGCTACTATATTGCTAATTTAAACTATATAAAGATTTGTTTTTTTTATAGAAGAAGAACCCTTTCAATTTTCAACAGAAACACTATAAATGATAAATATTTAAATATTAAAAAAGTAATTTATATAAATTTTGCAAACTCATCAATGATTTCTAATATATTTTTTTTTATTTATTAATTATTGCTTAACGGGTATTCATCGTTCATAATAAAATATGCCAAAGTTTAAGCTTATTACAAGTTAATCATTAGATTTTAGTATATTTAACAGTAATGCATAACTTTATTATTTCTCATATAAACGTGTGTTGTGTGGGGGGTGTGTATGTGTATGTGTGTGTATGTATTTTATTGTACACAAACAAGTAACACTATCAACTAAATTGCACTAGCTACCACTAAAAATATATGTAAACAAATAAATTATTCTTTTTTATAAATATGTTAAAATGTTATTTTATTTAATGTTAGCAAATGGATTGTGTGAGAACTAAGTATGTTGTTGAACAGCGACAAAGTTACAGACAAGCTGCGGTACATTTCAAAAGAGGCTACATTAGTATTTCTCGAATGACTTTTTATTGCAGGAGATCGTGAAACACAAAACTACAATTTTTTGTTGTCTTGTTGTTAAATGCTAATGAAAGACATAAACTGTGAAAACACGGTTTCAATAAAATAAGATGCTAGTCTTCATTTCTTCAAATTTTGTTTAAAAAAGGCGAGAAATTTAAAAGAATTTCAATTTAAAAACAGGTATGTTTTTAATAAATATTTTTTGTACTATCGTATTGCAAATTCTTGAATTTAATTAATCGTATTCCGTTTAAATTTTGTATTTTAAAAGAGTTGATATAAGAATTTAACTTCTTGATAAAAGGCATAATTTCCATCTGTTTGAAATGAAATCTTATTGAAACCTGTTATGAAGTTCAGTTATTGTAATTGACATTTTTATTCAAATTTAAATTGAAAAGATGTCTGTTAAAAAAAAGTTAGCGCTACTTGTTTCGAGTTAAGACTCTGTTATTTCTATATTAATTTCGTCTGTGTCTCAGAACATTTTATTCGAAAAATTTAAGTGCACTTCATTTTGATTGTTCACACGCGAGCACGAAAAGCTTTCGTCGTGTTTTTTATTTGATTGAGAGTTAGATTAATTTATTTTGCTGTACAAGGTTTCATTAATGCATTTTTTACATTATAACATTTAAATAATTATTATTGCCATAGCATTAAATATTTTTTTTTTATTCTTTTGTGTAAATTGTTTTTAATATATAATTTTATTAATTGTATTCTGTAGTTCTTTGGCGATAATTTAAGCCTCCGATTAATAAACATAAATATATAAAGATAATTAATATTTCAAGCTATTTGTTACAAATATTTTATAAATATCAATTATTCTTTGATATTTAGACAAATTTTAGTTTAAGTTAAACTTTAACTTATTTTTTTCTTTTTAAAACAAACATATTGAAGTGTTTTTTGATAAATTTATACACTAGCTTCGTTTGAAGGCAACAAGGTAGTAGTTATTATTTTTAGTTGAAGAATAAATTAACTAAGAGTGAAAATCAATTTTTAATTCATTTTTTGTTTTTACGTGTAAATTAAATGATGATTGCATTTCCATTGAGGCAACTTTGGTAATGCCAAAAATGTGTTAAGTGGATAAATTTATTAGTTATTATAATTGCACAACTTAATGAGAAGAGAAAATAAAAACATTGTGAGAAAAAAATATAAACAAAAATTTCTACGAAACTTTAATAAATGGTTTAAATAACTATAATAATTATAAGTGAATTAGAAAGTGAAAACAGCTAATAACTAAAAAAAAAGAAAAAACATGTCCAACAAGTAGTTTTGAATTTACAACGTTTAGAACGTTAAAAATTTTAAATTTTTGTTTTTTTTAGTATGTCTCGGCCACCAAAGTTTAAAATGTATGTCAATTGAAAATGTAAAAAAGTGGAACATTTTAATGTAACAGCTAATTAATTTAAGTAAATATTTCATTAAATACGGTAAGTATATGAAACATAACTTGAATTTTGGAATATTTTGGAAGCCTTTTAAAGGTTATCAAAGAAAGGAAAGCAATCTAGCTTTCTTTTATCTTTTATTTACTGTTATACATTGTAAACTAATGTAAAGAATGAATTTTTTGTATTTAAATTAGACTTTTACCCACTAGCCAAGTGAAAGAATGATTACATAACATTGCTAAAATGCTTGAATTATTCGAACTATGGTACGGTTGTTGCTTGACCTCACTGCGCTGCACCTGCTGCAGTGGCTATCTGTGGAGGCGGTGGGGGCGTAGGAGGCATTGGCGTCACTAACGCTGGAACCGTTGTTACCACCGTCGACTGATTTGACGTTTGTGCATGTAAGTCTGGTGGCGTTGGTGTAGACGCAGCTGATACTGATGCCGACGCTGAAGCAGATGCAGTGGCCGTTGCTAGCGCCGACGATGGATTGTCGATTTTATGTATGATTTTGACGTGTGCTGTCATGTTGTCCTTCCGCGTAAACTCTTTGAAGCAGAAAGGACACGGGTAAACCTTGACGTTGCGTTTGTGTGATGTCACATAATGTCGGCAGAAGTTGCTGATGTGTGTGTAGACGCGTGAGCACACCTTACACCGGTATGTATGTTCACCTTCTTTGGTGCAGAAGTCTCTAACGGATCCTTCAGATTCGCCATCGCCAGCGCCAGAGCTACTGCTGGTATTCAACTTGATTTTGCTGCTAGGTGAGGAAATGTTTAGACTGCTGTTGCTGCCGCTTAGGGCATTCTTGAGTTTGGCTTGCGCCTGGGCGGCAGTTCCCATGAAATTACCGGAGAAAATGTCGATGAAATCATTGTTAAAGGGCTAAAAATTAAGAGTTTAGTTTAGTTAATTTTTTTTTTAATAGATGAGTCAATAAGAAACTTGGCATATTTTCAGTGAAGACCATTCATATGAATTTAATGAGCTTTATTTAACGAACGTGTCTATGATAAGGCCCTGTCACTCGAGAAATATTTCAATAGAAGTTAGAATCAAACTAGCAAGGAATTTTCATCGGCTTGGCCAAAGCTAAGATACCCCTAAAGCTGAGTTTAAGTGCAATGAAATAAATTTTGTATAGGAGGCAGGCGTAATTCTCATTAGATTTCGCCAAATTTCAGTATGAGAGTCCTTGTTTTCAAGTCAAGAAAATTTCAAGTCATTAAATAAATTTTTGTGGGATTTTTAAAATTTTACTATTTAAATTAAGGCACTTTGTATGCGAGATTCGAAATTCATTCGATTTATTAAACTTAAAAAAAGTTTTGTATTTAGCCGTACGGAGTTGGCAAATAAAGTAGTGGGTCCAGTTCTCGATCATTTGCATACAAACATTTGATTTGACATTACAACTTGATCATAAGAAATTTGATCAATGGCTGAAATGAACAAGTCGTTTATATTGTATAGGAGAAGCTTGTAACATAGACGTAGAGTACATTATCAACTCACGTCGTAATGCTGATTAAAAATATATATACTTTTCTATATATGTGTCGTTTTATGTGCGTTACTAAAAGTCCCATTGTATAATACCCACTCATGGGAGTGAAAATATCAATATTTTGAGTAGTAAATATTTACGACTTAAAAGTTGTAGTTGGTGGAGTAAAAGCTTATGGATACTATTCCTTAATAGCTCATCTTAATGCAGCTGTTGCCATATAACAACAGCCTACACTTGTTTCACTTCATTTTTCTTTCTTCCCTACATACTTATCCATCACCCCATAAATCAACGTTTGAAGCGAAGTAATTCTTTAAATAGATTTTCCCTTAAAAAAAGGACTTATTAATTAATAGGTCTTCACAAATAAATATACCGAATATTTAAGAGAAAATATTACCTTTATATCTGGTCCTGGTGCACCACCACTGACACCATTTTGCTTCAACTTTGAACGTTTGTTAAGCTTTGGCTTGTTACTTTTTGTTATGGGTGTCAATTTGGGAATACCAACCATAGAGTTCATTAGCGTAACGGTACCTGGTATGGCGCCAGTACCCACAACAGCGGCCATTTTTAAACCACCGGCTGCAGCAGCAGCTGCAGCAGCCGCCTCAACTAAGTGTTGTTGATGTTTTTGCTGTGCAGCGAGTAGAAGTGCCTGTTGTCGCGCCTGTTGCGTTGTATTCGTGGAAGCATTGTTATCCTGTGACGAAGGGCTAGAGTTCGGATCGAATTTGAATTCAACAGGTTCGTCATATTCATCGAGCATTAGTTGGGGTTCCATATAAGAGGGTTCCATTTGATCGTCACAATCGCTGTCATTGGGATCTAAAATATATTGAAAAAAATAACAATTGCTGTTGCTGTAAATGATTGGCCAATCGAGTTAAGACAGTGCAAAATGTGATGAAAATGTGAGTGTACAATGCATAAAAAGCAAAACATTGAAAAGAAAGTTGTTCGGTTTTGTCTTGTGATCGATCGGAAAAGCTATAGGGATTTGAAGCCATTTATTTATGAACTGTGAAGGTTCTATTTCGGTTTTCAATTTTCGTTTCCTGTTTGGTTGAACAAAAAGTGTACGTTACCGTAACGTTAAAGGTTCTCAGCATTTATTAAGGGGTGCTTTTTGAGATGTGGTTAGATGTGATTTGGTTGAATTTCGTATAAAGTTAAAAAATAAATATGATTAAACGACATTTAAAAGTAGTTGCGGGATATTTTTTAGTTACTATTTATAGAGTGGTGATGATATTTATATATTTTTCACGTCGGCCATAAATCCCTATGCTCCGATTAATATATGTTTGTAAATACATGTATTTTTTAATAAAATTTAATTAGCATTTTTTTTTCTTTACTAGATACTTCCTTCCTTTTCGCTACTTTGCATTTTAGGCATCATACTCTCAATTTTGGAACTCACCTGCCGACGGAAAATATCGTTATTGTAATAATTTTTTTTTTAATACACACGCGAATTGCTTTTTTCTTTTTATTTTCGAGTTCACACTTGATGCTCACTTTATGCATATGAAACGAATATGATAAATAAAATTGTTTAATTGAAACGGCTGAATTGTAGTGGTATGTGTAAAAATCCCTTTTAGCTTTTCCGATTAGACGAATTCTTAATACATAGCGACCGTTGTCAAACTTAGTTTTCTGGTGCAAAAATGTTTACTAAGCTAAGTAATGATTTATGAATATTTCAATTTGGTTAATATGAAAATGATTTGGTTAACATAAGAGAAAATTGTCCTGCTTAAGTTTAATGAATTTAATGGCTACAGCCTAACTAATACACGAATGAAGGAGTCGTCGACTTTTAAAAATATTTACTTTAACTAAAAATTTGACACTTTTCATATTTGATGGTTGAATGAAAATGTTGCCTCGGGGCTGATCGTACTCTCTTCTCAGCACCTAGAATTGTTAAAAACAACGAAAAGCAAAAACAACAACTTCAACGGCTTTACATGTTATCAATTTTCGCTTTCAGATTTTGTATAAGCTGTCAACTTCGATTTGACATTTATGGGCACTCGCTCTCACCTTTGCGACAACCCTATTATTTAACCATGAATTTAAGAGTAGACTTTTAAAAAAATGTTCCCTTTTTCTGCTTGAAATTTGTTAAAAATGTCATAATTAATATTTTTTTTTACAATGCAAAATTTCAAATACATAAATAGAAAAACAGAAAACACAGTATGATTTACTAGGTAGACCAACGTTGGCCGTACTATATTAAATATCAATAAGTGTATGAAGGGGACTCGAAAAGCTTATATAGTTCTTCATAAAGTTTACTCCTCATAAGAAAAGAGAAAAGAAAGATTTTTTCTTATTTAACTTTTCTATCGAAAAGGTTTGTGGTTCTTTGGCAGGACTTAAGTTGAGAGCTTTTTCTTTCTGTTTATGTTACAATGACAGGAAATAAAGCAGTTGATATTGACCGTTACCGAAGGCGATGGCCCTATTTAATTCAGGGCCATCGTCCTGATTGAATAAATTTATATTATTTGCATTCTGATTGTTAGATCTGTTTACTCAATTCTAAAGATTTTTAAATTAGCGAATCTTTAATTATCCGGTGGTATAAGAAATGTAGAATTGGGTACCACTCCCTATATTTTGTGTATAGATTTCATGGTCGCTAAGTTCTCATCAAATCCTGTGGTCATCAAAACAATCAAAATGTTGAGTTTGCACTGCTCCAAAAGTGAACGGAAAATTTCAATAGAAACGCAGTTCTTATTCCCGAAATGGCCATTGCTGAAGATTATTTTGATTCATTTTTACTTTGCACTTGTTAACTTTTGTTATTTTATATCGTAACAAAAACATCGAAAAGGTAGTAAAAACCAAAAAATTCAAAATCGTTTTGATAGAGATGCGCTGGACCAAATAAAATTTCTGTACAAAATAATGCATTGCTTTTTGAAATTCTGAGTATTTGTATGAATAGGAGTTTGTAGGACAATGTGGTTTTTACTCGAAAAAACAGAATGCAATGTAGCTGTAGTAATTCCATGTAGCGCGTCAAAGGTAAAAACTTGCGCTACAACTACCACTACGAGCATTAAGTACATTTTAACTTTTGAAAGCTCATACTACGTATTACAAGCTACATCATTCTGGTCTCCACTTAAGTCAAACGTTTCATAACCAATCAAAAACTTTATTTTGTATTTTTATGGTTTTCGTTTTTTTTCGATTTAAGGTAACATTTTTTTTTGTGTATATTTTCTGCAGGAAAAACCCCTTTAAATAGGGTTTAAAATATATTAAATAGAGCCTGAAGCATTATTAAAGGAAATAGCCCATAATAAAGTTAGGCTTGGAATCAAATATGAATTTGTATCGAAAATTTTTGGGCAGTTTTGTTTTCAAGAGTTACCTGAACTAATATAGAAGAATTGAAAAATGTAAGCTTTAAAATCAAGTTCAGCTCAAATTATAAAGACTGCGAAAATACTCACTATTCTTCAGAGAGTTTTGATTTTTTAGTTAGGCTGTAATAATTATATTGTGATGTTAAGGGTGTTTTATGTTTGTCCGAGCTTTCAAAACGATCCGAATTTAAAAATAAACCTTTAGATAACCAAATACTGGTGCGGGATTTATTAAGCTATTTAATACTAAAATTAATTTGCCTATTAATTGAAATTTTTTGTTATAAATTAATATAAATTGTGCACTTTTATAGAATATTTTTTAAGCAAGTCAATTTTCCATTTAAGCACCGCAACTATTTGAATGATAATGATAGTGATTTTGTTATTTAAAATTAACCTAAATCTAAAGGGATTTCAATTTTAAAGTGTTTTAATTACAATGCATTACATTGAGAGCCGTTAATTTATGTTAAATTTGCAAGGATGACTCACCGGAAGTGCTGTTATCATTGTCATTATGCTGTTGTGTTGGTTGTGGTAGCTGTGGCTTTGGCTCTTTCGACTGTTTTGCTTTTTTCGGCTGAGATATGGAATCGCGACTTTCCTATTTAAAAAAAAATCCATTAAATTAGCACATTTTTATTTTAAATAATTTGAATTGACTAACATTTAAATCTTGTTCATTATCGCACGATTCGCGTTGGTTATCATCGGACACATCATCATTGCCTGAGAAGGAATCGTTGCCCAACTTGCTTTCACCCAATTCGGAATCCTATAGCAAAGTTATTACAATTTGAATCACTGGTGTTGACCAAATTATTACTTACATTCATTGCGCCATCTCTTTCGTATTCATCGTAGTCATTGCCGGTACCATTCGAACTTCCAGATAGCTTACGCGGCCTGCCACGTTTCCGCTTAGGCATCGACGCCAGCGCTGAGCTAAGCAATGAATGTTGCGTTTGTTGGTGGTGCTGCTGCTGCTGCTGCTGTTGTGACGTCTGCACCTGGGATGTGCTGTTGTTGCTGCTTGTGTTATTATTATTGTTGTTTATGTTGCTGGTATTGAGTAAACTTTGCGTTTTGTTGCGTTGCTGTTGCTGTTGCTGCTGCACCAAATATGGTTGAATGCGTTGCAGCTGTGGTGGTGGAGGCGGCGGTGTTGGTTCTGCTCCAGTGGGTTTATCATCATTGACCTCGGTTAACCCTTTGATGCGTAAGCTTTCAGCAACGCGTAGAAATGCAGTAAGACGCTCCTGATCGACCGAAACCTCACCGCGGTACATAAAATCCAGCAGCGACTTCATGTCCGAGTAAGGAACATCCTTAAGTATGACAATGGGATGCTTTTCCGGATGATTGACGAATAGTGCATTGAAGTAGGGGCTGCACGCGGAGAGAACCATCTGTTATTGAAGAATTAAAACAAAAATTAATAATAAGTTAAGTTATGTTTAGAAACTGATCTATCAACATACTTTGTGTGCCTTCAGGTATTGCCCGTCTACGGCCAGCGTGACATCCGTGAAGGTCTCAGCATGAAGCAGTTGATCAAACACAGAGAGTAAATTACTCTGATGGTTGTTCCATCGTAGACAAAACCTCTGAGATGCCATCTTCATTTGGAAATATGTGGTTTTTTAGTGATGTCTGCTTTAAAAAAATTGTCAATTTAATTACACGTCCTATATTAAAATCCTTTTCTGGCCTGATGTATACAACTTATCAGTCGCTGAATTCAAATCTTGAACATCTTTTTCAAAAACTCCTGCAATGAAAATAGGAAAAAGGAGTGAAAATTTAATCATTTCGTTGTACAAATTTTTAGATCACAATCGAGTAGTTTTTGCAAATAATTTGAATTGAAAAAAATCTATTCCTTGGTATGCTAACAAGTAGAATGGGATCCGAAACTGAACGAAGAACGCAAAAGATTTGTGCAAGTTTCTAAAAATAGGCAAGGATCATTGCAAAGATCAAGTGAATTCATTATTAAGCAAATTTAGAAACGCAAAAGAAAAACGAGTGATTAAAATTAAGCAGTATAAATAAGCAATTAAAATAAACAAAAAAAAAAAACAAATTCAGCAAAACAAACTGAAGAAGCAACAGGACGACACGTCATTCACGGCAGAATGAAAAAACTTCGGGATCGATTCAAGAGTTGCCAGACTCGCAGCACTCTGTTAGTTGAGAAGTGGTAGTCGTTTTGAATTTTGACTATTGCGGAATGAGACTTTAGAATAAAAGAACGGTTTTTATATTGAAAAAATGTAAACTTTCTATTAATTTGCTAATTAAATTGAAATAATTTCTTATATATAATTTATTAATTTTATATATTAGAGGAGATGGTAAACTAATGATTCCTACGTGTATGCGCTATCACATCAGTCTTATACTCATAAAGTCTAGTAAAATAAGCTCTCGGTTCAAAGAATTTGTGACTATACAGCAAAATATACAGTTGTATGCAGTTTTGTAAACATTGCAAATATTTGTAATATTTTAAGTTCGTGACATTCCACATTCGTGAATTCAAAGTGTTCCTACACTTCACTTATGAATTTTTGAACAAAATGAACTTTGTGCAATATAATTTTCCCATTCAACTTGACATCTACTCAATATTATTATTATTTTCAATCGCTTCCTAATCCTCTTACTTTTCTATGATCATTATACAACAAATGGCTTCTAAGATTTAAAATGTAAAAACGAAATTCTCCAAAGAACAGTTTAAATCTAGTTTTATTCAAATTTTTGGGAGGTCGCAGCATTTGTGGTTAAGTTACCGTCAAACATGTCTGGCAGCACATTGAACAGGAAAACGATCGATTGAGAGAGAACTTGAGAGCGTGATGTAGAAGAATATTCATTTGAAATAGTATTAAACATGTATTATCTGAAATACATACATATTTAAAATACACACGCAGCCAATAGCAAACAAATAAATACTTTTAAACGTGTTAAATAAATAGTATATATGTGCCTCACCATAAACTAGCATCAGAATAGAAATTAACGAGAGCGTGCTGACGAACAGGTGGGTTTGATTTATTTATTAAGTTTATTAAGCCCAAAGAGAAACAAAAAAAGTGGAAGAACAGGAAACAAATAAGAGCTAAATGATACTCAAAAACTCATAGTTTAGACTTTCAATTAACAAACTACGTTTTTGGATTCTATTCTAGATTTATCAAAAAAAAAAAAAACAAATACCTCCTTTTTCGATAATTTCGGACGAATTTTCCACCTGAATTTCAGCTAACTAAAAATCGGGATAAAGTTAAAAAAAGCGAAAGCTAATAACAATAGTTTAATAGCCATTTTCAGTTATCGTAAATAAGATTATGTTTATTTGTGCTCTTTAGCAGAGTAACAAGAATTTGTTTATCAACTATGGTATGACAAATAGAACATAAAATTATGAACAATGATCGAATGTCGTACATGCTTTAGAGTATCTTTATGTAAAGTACTTTTTTACTATATACATATATACACACGAGCGTACATCGGTATCTATACAATATATGTATATTGTTGTATGACGCCCTCAATTGTGATGTTTTACGCGATCAAAACAAAATGCGAAATAATAAATACAACCAAATAAAATACAAAATGTTTGAGAAAAACAAGAAAGTCGCTCACTATGAGATTGCAGGCAAAGCAAGAAGTAAAAATACGACAGCATTAAAGAGAAAATTAGTAATATACTATTTTTTTTATGTCTTAAAATCATTAGGAATATTCGCTATATGGTGCATTTGTGATATATTTTTTAAAAAATATGCTAATTTATTCTAGATTGTGATTGTAATCATAGTAAATGGTTGTATTTTTGATATTTGTTTATTTATTTTTATGTTGTAAAGGAATGTTTATTGTTAGAAAAACTCTTGTATAGTAAATTTTTTTTTTCATTTACTATTACAATATGAGTTATATTATTTTGTTTTTGTGACTTTCAATTAATTACTACAAATATCAAATTTATCACAAATACACAATACAAGACCAAGTACACCTCATTGTGAATACCCCAATTATTTTGTGTGAAAAAAATGTGTATTCTAATGAATGTAATTTAATTTTCAAAAATGAATATTTAGGTATGAAATTTGTACATCTGCTCCTCATGTTGGATCTAAGAAACATTTACAGTTTCCAAATTATACTAACTGAGAAAATTTCCTGTAAACTTCGTATTTATTAAGAATTATCCTTAGAAGGAATCAGAAGAAAACTCACATTTTAGCTATTTATTTATTGTATAACTTTTTATACTTTTTATAACTTTTTATACTTTACTTAACTTTGTGGCGTCCGTGGCGTAGTTGGTTAAAGTGCGTGGCCGCTATGTCAAAGAACTTTGGAGACCCAGGTTCGAACCCCAGCAGCGACAGAAAATTATTTGAATTAAAATAATTTTTCTGTACGGCCGCCACCTCTCTGCAGACAATGGCAAACCTCAGAGAGTAATCAAAATGCCATGTAAAGGTTCTTGAGAACGAGAACATTCTGTTCATCGCCGTTCGGAGTCGGCGTTAAGCATGTAGGTCCGGTTCTCGGTCAATTGTGTACAAACTTAATAACACGCACAACACAATTGATCATAAGAAGCTAGGTCAAAGTCCTTTCAAGGGCTGAAATGGCCAGTTATTTATTTATTTTATAACTTTTTATGTGTTAACAACATTTTTTCATTAAAACAAAATAACTAGCTTCAGGAAATGAACCTATTGCAATGTTGAAACTTATTTCACCACTAATTATGAGGTTTATAATTATTTGCTACATCACCGACTGCATCTATACTGTTAAATACACTGTTCCTTTCCTTTGGAGCCTGTTCCGAAACTATGGTGCATTGAAGTTGTTTTGATATTTCAATAGCATGACAAGAAAGAATATTCGCATGTCAACTTATGTGAAATGTTTCATATCAAATGTGCTTAGGTTGAGTTTACACGTCAATAATGCACAAATATAGGATCTAATTGTTTTCCTTTGATAAAATTATTGAGGCGTCAATACGCTATTTTTATTTATTTCACTTTTTCGAAGTAAATTTTATTTTAAGGTCCTGTCAGTGGGAAAACAATAACTAACGCTGAACTATTTCGATATTACTTTAAGTTTTGGAGATGTTTTATTCAAACATGAAATTTCCAAGATTTTACAAATAACTGCTAATAATTTTTCTTGGTGAAGTCATACTTGCATTCAATTGACCTCCCATGTTTCAAACATAATTTCAACAAGAAATATGCTTTTCAATTCAAACTGTTTGTTACGAGTAAACATAGAAAAGTTGATATCGATTTCTAGTTAAACGGAAGAGAAACGAATGAGAGATTATTCATGCAGCGTATAGATAATTGTTTGAGATAATTTTCATTCTACAAAATCACAGAAGAGAGTCGTGCATCAAAGTGATAATAACGATTTTCTAATGACCAGCAAGCTCTAGAATGAGGTGTGTACTTGGTATATCGGTTTCAATGCAACTTATGTAAAAGGTGGAGATTAAGAAAAAGGGCAGAACTCATTGAACTTTGACCTTAAAACTTAATTAAAGCGACAATTTCCTTTATTTCAACGAACATTTTTTGATAATTTACATTAATACGAGTAAATACGCGTTTCTTCCATATAATTGCAGTTTATTTTAATCTATTTTCGAAGAAAAAAAAAAGAATAGGTTCCTTAAGGTATGGTCCAAAGAGTTTTTAGGTTATAAAGGGCAAACAATTTAAATATATATGTCCTAGCAAAATAATAAAAAGTATTTATATATATAAGCTCAAAAGATAATTCTGATAAAATTTTTTGATTCCGCAGTCATTTTGGCATTTATTTGAATATAAACATCATAGATATATTGTCGAACACAGAATTTTTTTAAAGTTAAAACATTTTGCCATGCGTAAAATTCAAAAGATAACATGACCTTTTGAAAGTGCGGTCTCATTAGATATGCCTACCATTTAAATAAGAAATTCAAAAGGCAGATCGATTTCTACTTGATTATATTGAAATCAACAAGATGATTGTAAATTTTCCACATTAATCGCATAACTGAAAACTTAACCTGTAAAAGTATACAAAATCATCTATATTTCAATTTATTCCTCATAAGATGTCCAGACTTCAGACATGTTGTTCATTTCACCACGCACTTGATGATAAACAAAAATACAGCCTTGTGTAAAAGCTCGATACGTAACTAACAGCTATTTTAAAATACACATAACTAACGATCAGTCTGCATTATTCAATTGTCGTAAAAAGTGTCAAAATATGTAACACATAATTTTCAACAAAATAGCGGTAAGTAATATATATATAAGTGAAATATTAGTGCACGTATAGCAAGAATAAGTTCCTACATCTCATATTATCTGAACACTTCATCTTATTTCATTCATGGAACAATGTTTTTGTTCTATTTGATTATTCATCGCTTAGGGAGGATATTGAGCTAAGCTACAAATAAGAAATGTAAAATAAACTGTAAACAGTTCTAGGGCGTTGATGCATTTATTTACAAGTTACCTTTTATTTTTAATTAATTTCTAATATATCCTAAGTGAAAAATTGTTATTTATCTCTCCTAAAATGTTGAAAATTTCCCATATAAAATGTTTATGCAAAGAAAGTTACATTCATTGCATGGTAGGGTATGTCATATCAGAATGTCCGATTTCTAATGAATCTATTTGATCAAGAGCATGTTAGAAGAACAAGGTAGGCCCATGTTACAATTACAAGGCTCATGTTGTAGGAAAACGTGAGCTAGATGTTTAAAATCAGCTGTTGAATTGATTTTTGCTAATTGTTGTCGTTTGATGTTTGCGGCACTTAGCCATTTTAAAATGAGCCTACCTTGAATTTTAAAATAATAATGCTGTGAGTGTTACAAACTTCAAACGACAAAAGCAACAACGACAATAAGAAAAAACTTGAAACCAACAGCTTACTTTGACATCTAGCTTACTGTAACTCAAATATCTACTTTGTCTACTTTGTTATAAATAAAAAAAAAAATAAATGGCCATTTTAGCCCTTGAAAGGACTTTGACCTAGCTTCTTATGATCAATTGTGTTGTGCGTGTTATTAAGTTTGTACACAATTGACCGAGAAATGGACCTACAGGCTTAACGCCGACTACGAACGGCGATGAACGGATTGTTCTTATTCTCAAGAAGCTTTACATGGCTTTTTTATTACTCTCTGAGGTTTGCCATTGTCTGCAGAGAGGTGGCGGCCGTACAGAAAAATTATTTTAATTCAAATAATTTTCTGTCGCTGCTGGGGTTCGAACCTGGGTTTCCAAAGTTCATTGACATAGCGGCCACGCACTTTAACCAACTACGCCACGGACGTCTACTTTGTTATACCATGATCAAAACATATATCTTTTAAAGCTATGCAAAATTTTAGGTTGCTGCTATAAGTTCTGGGGTCTGACAAACTCCACCACACTAATTTCGGGTTAAGCAAATTCATTAGATCCTGATTTCAAAACATGTTTTAAATAATGGGGATAACACAACTGAAGTTTTAATGAAAAATATTTTTCATTAATTTCATTATAAATGAACGTCAGCACAGAAGCCCCAACGAGTTGATATTCAAGAAAAGGTAAAAGAATAACCGAAACGAAAACAAAAACTTATCTATACAAAGCAACAAATAAGTTGCGACCCGGTACAAAAAAAAAAGATCACATAACCAGTCGAAAGGAATAACGAAAAAACCAAAAAGCAATTGAGTGAATAAGAATAAAAAAAACACACACAAAAAAAAAATGTTTACATTCAAATTAACGTTGGTATGCGAGTGTTTGAAAAGAAGGCAATTAAAAAAAATCTAAAGAAGGAGCTCTTAATAGCGAACTCATGATACAATTATACAAGGTGGGAGTGACAACTGGATATTTTATCACTAGTGTCTTGCACCGACTGTCATTTGCCGATATATTTTACTTTCTATTTTCTTTTTTACTTTTTTCGTTCTCTATTTTATACTTTTTTGACCGTTGGTGCAAGACGAGACAACTGTTACTCCTACCTTGTATAATTGTATCATGATCGAACTTATAACAACAATCATCATGAAAGAGTTGGGTAAGAGGAGGAGGATTCATTGCAAGAACATAATGTGCCATACAGGAAATAAAACTAAATAGACTTCAAAGCTTTGAAAAAGATTATTTTTGTAAATAAAACTAAATAGACTTCAAAACTTTGAAAAAGATTGTATAAAAAAATAAAAACAAATTGTTCAGAAAAATTTAATGAATGGGCCCAAAACTAATTTCGCCAGAATCCTTTCAGTTGAACCAATAAATCGATTTTGTGGCTCATGAATTTGCAGTAAACCCATAATATTATTTATTACTAAGCTATCTATTATTTCTCGATAGTTCTTATTTACACATAGCAAGCACCAGCCACTTAAAACAAATCGGTTGTCTTATTTTTTTCGATAAGACAGTATTAAATATAAATATAATTATTAATAATATTAATAGACAGTTACTTTAGAACTTAAGGAATCACTACATGGAAAAATATGTGGCAAACATTTCAAGTCGATATCTCAAAAAAAAAAAAAAAAAATAAAGTTATAGCCTAGTAAGTGAACCGCCTTCTAGAGCGCGCAGTGCTAGGCTTTATTTTCAAACGCGTTTTTCTCGAAACCATGTTTTCAAAGTCGGTGACCAAGATTTCTCGAATCTCAGTGATATTCGTCATAGGATTTTTTTTTCGTAGCTTCGTTCTGCATTTCACCTTTTTTTCAGAGTGTTCTACAAAAAATGCTGTCTCTATCTTAATATTAATTTTTTTTTAGTAAAAACAAAAACTAAACATACTCTTGAATGTGTATATTTTAAGGTATAAAAAACCATATCCATTAGGTTTCCTTAAAAAAATTCACAAACATGACCTTTTTTCGGCCTCTGGGTATACAGCCATGGACACATAAATAGCACAAATGTCAACTTATTTTTTTAAAACTCCTAGAGAGATGTACCGTTACTTACTTTTATTTGCTCAGGCCATCTCTTTCTGTATGGGCATGTACGATCTGCTGTGGTCATATAAATAGCACACATGTTAGTTGGTGAATAAAAGTTAACAAGATCGGGTGTTTGTAAAAATTTTAGAGTTGTATTCAGTTAATTTTACCGATTCTAAATAAAATCGGTCGTGGCAAACATTTTACTCCGGAAAAAAGGTATATAATTCACGAACTGAGTCGAAAAGGCAAAAAACCATCTGAAATCGCGGATATTCTCAAAATTTCGCGAAAAGCAGTCTATAATGCAATCAAGCTGGTTAAATCAAATGGTTCAAATAATTTCGAGAATAAGCGTCGCAATCCTAGACCGCGTAAAACCACCGCTTCTACTGATAGACTTATAGTTCGCAAAAGTAAGGCTGATCCTTTCAAGTCAGCAAAGCAAATGATGAGGGAAATAAATGAAGAAAATAACCTTAATGTTTCAAGAAAACTAGTATCTAGGAGACTATATGAAGCTAATCTTTATGGACGCATTAGCCGAAGAAAGCCGCTTTTAAAGAAAAAAAAATTTAAAGGATCGTTTAGCGCTTGCAAGGGCCCATGTGAATAAAGAAGACCAATTTTGGAAGAACGTGCTCTGGACTGACGAAACTAAATTTAATAGGGTTGAACCAGATGGAAAAAGCTTTTGTTCGGCGCCCCAAACGCCAAGAGTTGAATCCTTAGTATACAAAAAATTATTAAAGCATGGAGGAGGAAATTTAATGGCTTGGGGAGCTTTTCCCTGACACGGCGTTGGGCCAATTTTTCGTATACCAGGAATAATGGACAAAAATATGTATTTAGATATTCTTAATAACCAGATGAACCATTTGCATATGAGAACATGCCTATTAGGTGGACTTTTATGCACGATAATGATCCAAAACACACGGCAAAGGTTGTGATTGACTGGCTAAAAAAGGAAAAAAGAAATATTTTGAATTGGCCGGCTCAAAGCCCAGACCTCAACCCCATAGTAAATTTATGTAATGATGTGAAGTTCAGCATAAGCCACCAAAGTTTTCGAAATTTAAATGAGTTATAGAGTGGAATTGAGAAGGCTTGGTACTCTATTCCGAAGGATAAGGTCAGGAAGCTTGTGGAGAGTATGGGACGAAGATGTCGGGCTGTTTTGGACAATTCGGGATACAGTACCAAGTACTAGTAAGCATATTCGTAAGTTCATTGTAAAATAAAAATAAAATACTATGTCTTTTTTTCAGAATCCAAATTGTGCTATTTGTATGTCCACCTCAGCTAAGGAGCAATTTCAGATTTTTGATTAATATTTTAATTTTTAGTTCGTAATTAAAAAGTTACTACTGATTTTAAGTTTTTAATGTTTAAACTCAAATACTATAAAATAAATTCTTGTTTTCCTTTATGTATTTTATTTAAATTCATGTGAAACACTCTACATGTATTTTTGTGCTATTTATTTGTCCACGGCTGTATAGTCTCCCTTAAAAAGCAAAACAAATAAATATTAAGTAAAGTTCTGTATAAAGTACATAACAGTTAAGGAGACTTAATATATTTCTAGCATTCCGATATCAATTGATTAACAAGCAAACAAAGCTACAAATAGCCTTCGTGAGAAATATTCTTCGTAAGAACTTTGATCAAATCTACGTCAATGGCATGTACTGGATTCAATGGAACCACGAGCTGTATGAGCTGTACGCCGACATCTACATAATTAAGTGCATAATAATTGAGCGGCTCCTCTGGCTATGTCATGTTGACCGGACGAAAAACGACGCTTCTGCGAAAAAAAAAATTCGATTCGGTATCCGGTAGCGGTCAAAGCAGAATAGGAGGCCCATATCTCCGTTGGGAGGACCAAATGTTGAACAACCTGATAACGTTTGGTGTTTCCAGCAAGCGCATAGCAGAAATGGCTGGCACAAATTCTTTGACAAGGCCAAAATTGACCGACGGTTGTAAGCGTCAGATAAGTACATAAGTTAGTAGTATTATTCTATATAAACATTGTCAAACTGCATTTCAAGGGCGAGACCTTAAAAATTGTTAATAGGGAATGGTAATAGTTTCTTTTTATCTTGATGCGAAAATGATAATGATAGTCACTTGGGTGAATCTTTTTATGCATCGCAAATTTATCATCGGCATAATAATATGTGAGCCATCAACAATTAAATATTTGTTCTTTCCCCAAAACATGATTGGCTCAAAACTACTAAAGCCAGTGAAGAAAAGCATAAGCCAAGTAGTAATTTTCATTAGTCCAAAAGTCAGGGTTGACTTCTAAGTCTTGAGATAGACAAATAAAAAAAAAATATCTACGATCGGAAATGGCTTAATCGATTTGGATGGCTTGATACACTATTGCATGCGCTTGAACCAATTTTCGAAGCACTTTTTCCACTCCGATTGAGGTAGCGCCAAAACATGTGATTTGAACGCATCCACCGCCTCTTCAGGCGTCGTAAAACGTTGACCTCAGATTTTAGTTTTGATCTGCGGGAATAAGAAGAAATCATTGGGTGCCAATTCAGGATTGTACGGCGGATGACCCATCATTTCGATGTTTTCAATGCCCAAAAACGTTTATGTTTTCGCTGATGTGTGAGAGCTTGCATTGTCGTGGTGTAGAATGATTCGTCTTCTGCAATTGGTTTCTGCGAAAAAAAAACAGGCGACCATTTGCCCATACAGTCGATTGTTGTTGTTTAGTTTCGGGTTCATATGCATAAATCCATGATTCGTCACCTGTTACGATGTCATATACATGTTTTGAAGCACCGCGATTGTGTTTATAATATCTTTCGACCAATCGATGCGAGCCTTTTTCTTTTGAGCGGTTGTCAAATTATGCGGAATCCAACGCAAAAAAGTTTTTGATGGCCAAATATTTATGCAATATTGAATGTATGCTGGTTTCACTAATCCCCAAAGATTTCTGTATCTCACGGCAGGTCACATGACGATCTTGTAATATCAGTAGTTCAAGTACAGTATAGATGTTTTTTGACACAACAGCCGATTTTGGACGACCTTATCAAAATTTGTCCTGTAGCGAAGTGCGCCACGACTAAATTCGGAAAACCAGCGAAACACGGTGGCTCGAGATTATGCTTCATCACCAAAAGTCGAAGCGAGTTTATCGGCACGCTGCTGTTGGTTTAATCCAAATTGGAAGTCGTAGAAAATCATCGCACAAAAATGTTCACGATTTAATTCCATTTTTTTACCAAGATGAATGATCCAAGTATCTGTAAAAAACACAAATAGCACTCGTATGACAAAACTTTCTGAGCACGTTCATGCGGTTCAAAAATGTTTATGGTTCAACTTTACAATGACAATGTCAAATCTGACATATTCAAACTAGTGTTGCCATGTCTTAAGACTAAAAAGACTTAAAAATTTTGCAAAACCTATGTAAACTTAAGGTACTTAGAGTTTAATGATTTTTTAAGAGTATTTACAGGGAATTTGAGCTCGCAATGTACTCCTTCTTTGTTGTATTTTTTTACACTTTATACACTTGGATCGACAAATAAGCAAAAAACACTTGAATGATCGAGTAGACACGTAATGTTATATAATTGCATCATAAGGGACAGTAAAAATCAACAAAATATGAAGTAGAAAGAAAATTTTCCGGAACACGTTGTAGCAAAATTCACTGATTTTCCAATGGCTACATAGATTGTGAAATTTACTGCCTTTGGACTTTCATCTCTAGGACTACAGCAAAGAGTGTTAGTTATAGCGTAAGCCAACTACCTGAATCCAACCAACTTAAAAAAATTATCCAAAATTTTGTCGCGGAAATCAAACAATTTACATTTGATAAATCCACTTGGCTCCAACACTCTGGTTAAGATCCCATTTGGAGATGTCCTCGCTTAATCTTTTGTTTTTTTCCAGTAATGGGAGATGTTCACTTATTTCAACGAAATTTGTACTGGCGCATGGAGATGTCAGCTTATTAAAGCTTTTTCTTATGAGAGCTTTCACTGTACACTAATTACGGTCTGGTTAAGATAAAAATTCTGGATAAAATTAGTAAATTTTTAGGAAATTAATCGATATGATAACTGACATCGATAATGATAACGTCTTGAAAGTATTGCGTACCAAAAATTTTAGCAGAACTTATTCATATGTCTACCATACATTTACCTTATTAAAATCTATGGGCGAGTCATATTCAACTTGTTGATAATTGAGAGAAGCACGTTAGACGTTGAAAAATTCTCAAGGTGAGATTTATGAGATTTGTTTATAATTTTGGGAAAAGACCAAAGCGTAGTGCTGCTTTATTATTTTTTTTTCTTTTTCCTTGTTGATACCAGAAGGGTGAGAATTTTTTGGTCTTCGTTTTTTATTTTATTGCTCTCATAATTTTGTTATTTTACGAACGTATTGCACTTGTTCCGTCAAGAGAGACACTACGAAGAAGAATTAAACAGATCATTCGCGAGCTTTACAGTGTAGACTTAAAATATTCATAAAGTATTAATTCACAAATACAAATAAAAAATACACTCACTCAACGCACACATCAATACCTAAATACAACACCAATTCCACAATTTCTCTCGTGTGTCGAAAGCTAAGTGGAGATCGTTTCAATTTAACAACTCATGACGAACTACGAGAACACCATATTTTTACGGTGGAATTTATGAACATCTACCATACTTATTTACGTGTGTATATTAAAAAAAAAAATAGGATATTCGTGTTGATGATAAGCAGAGGGTAGACTTTGTTGGTGGAAATAATTAAGTTGAATGCGATAAAAGTGCCAAGTCAGCAGAATAAAATTAAGTTCTAACTCTGAAATCGTAAAACTTAAAACTTAAAAGCCTTTTCATTTAAAAGGTGTTAAGCAAGTCTTTGGTTTACGCCCTTGCGAAGTATGCAGACCTTACAAACTGAACTGTTACGTCAGGTGTCAATTTTTTTTTCTTGACTTAATAACATAATTATTAGCAATAATTTTTCGTTGTGACCTCAACGATCACCCTTTTGCCACATCATACCAACACTTGCACAACTTCCAATGAACAACACTCACGTATTCAGTCGACGTATTTATTGCACGCACCCAAAATGGACTAAATGCCTTTTTACACTTCCTGCTCTTAGTGCAGTCAACCACACAGATCTTTTTTACTTTAAAAGCTTTTTTATTCTTAAGATTGTTGAATGAAAATCTTTCGTGCGCTATACGTCCTGACAGCAGCTAAAGACGACTGTATATGTCGTCCAAACGAAATATCCTAGCGTAGTCATGTTATACTAGTCGTTCCCCTACTTGTAAGATTTTGCCCCACCATGCCAGAGGGAGAAAAATTATCATGTTCACACTCAGAGGGAGGCGGCAATGTTGAGCTCTCCCCACAATGACGATCGCTGACGAAAGGGAGAAATTGACAACGCGACAGACATCAGCGTTGTCTTGTGTTTCAACACTTTATGCAAACATACACAAAAACAATTCACAAAAAATGTTTCAATACTTAAAGGTACAGTGGAACAAATAAGTATTGCAATCGCAAAATATTATTACATATAATTGTTTCAATGTGAAAACAAAAATTACCGGAAAAGTACAAATTCAATTCTTAGTATTTTTTTTTATCCGCTCGTACATCCGCTTTTATACTACGACAACTCGCGAACACGACAGCACTACTTCGACTGAACAGTCCAGTCACAGCAGTCCTCTCGCGCCTCAACGATCGCGCGTAGACCGAAAAGTCACAAGTCAATTTTTTGTTATGCTTTCAGCAATCCTACGTAGCGTATCCGTTGACAATAAACGATGATGGAGAAAAAGCAACAAATTGGAATTTAAATCCTCCTATAAAAGACTAACGCACACTTGTGCAAAATCTCCTGGCGTATACATGTACGTGTACATATACGTGAGAGAGCGATTGTATTTAAAACTGTAGATATAGCTTTGTATACATATATGCACAGAGAGAGAGGGAGAGAGAGAACACTAACGAGAGAGAGGGAGAGAGATATATTTGTGTGTGTGTGTACATGCAGTTGGAGCGAATAATTTTTATTTAGATGGGGTTTTAATGAGAGCTATACTATAGAGAGAATTTAGTGAGACGTAATTGACTTTAGTTTGGAGCTTTTTTGGGCTTTTACTTTGCTTTTGGGAGCACCGTTTAAGGTGATATTCTCTCAAAGAAATTGTCACCAAGCAATGTATTAATTAAGTAAATGTTTTTATTGCATTCAGCTTATATTGCTTTCTCTTTAATTTCTTGTCTTTTGCTCCGATTTGTATATGTAAAGCTTGTGTTAAAAGCTTTTCACTAACTTCTTGAATGAACGAGAGTCAAGTCTCCAAAAAAGCACTGCAACCAACTTCTCTGAAGTATGAAGTTTCAAAAAGTTCTGTCTCTTCAGAAAAAAATTCATAATTTCAAATTTCCGTTTTCAATCAGAGTCAAAGGAAGATTTTCTAATGTGATCAAAAGCAATATAAGAGTCTTAGAGAAATATTTCTTAAGAAGCTACGCGTGTTTTTTTTCTTTGTTGAAAAAATACAGGTTAAATCATTTCAAAATTACACGTTTTGCGTGTTCCACCATAGCTTTTATCTATTTTTTCCAAATTGCTCTAACCTCTAATTGGTTTTTGCCTGTTTTTGTTTTGTATGATGAAAGATCGCTTTGTTTTTTTTTTCTTCTATGACTAGCATTACTTCGATCGGGTTTTCGTTCGTTCCGTAGTCACTGAATCGTGTCGTGAATTTGTGCCTGTTTGCCTTGCCCTATTGCGTGTTTTTTCTGTTCGGCATTTTTTATTTTTCAATTACCAATTTCCTCTCCTGACTCTCCTGTCTTATCAACAAACTAATCGTAGAAAACAAAAAAAAAATCTTTTACGAACGCGATCGTGTGGTGGCTGGTGTCCGTTGTCGTTCCGTCATGGTTTCACTGCTGGCTGCGTCGCTTCAGTCAACGTTGCCCTGATTGTTTGTGTGCCTGCCTGTGCATGGAAAATATTTGTTGTTGTTTTTGCTGTTGTAACGTTGTTATTCATACGACTCGGTAATTGTAGTAGTCTTAGCTAGACAGACGTTAGATACTTTGCCAGAGCTTTGGAAAAAAAGCGACTTTGGCTGCCTGCCTACGTGTAAAGGAATTTTCTCATCATCACTTGGGGCCGGTACGGGACACACGACGACAATCAATGGTGTTGCAATTGTACGAAGTCAAAATAGCAAAGTGAATAGGCAGGCGATCATGTAGCCAACAACAAATTCTCTCCAAAGTTGCCAACATATTAGAAAATATTTTTCTTTTGCTTGTATCAAGACAATTGGGTATTTAAAACTTATTTATGAAAAAGATTTACGAACCTGGTATAGTCTTTTCTGTTGAAAAATTTCCAAGTCAATTCCAATTTTTGGAATCGTTAATTATTGAAATCTGTGATTTTCCGATAACTGATTATTTTTGTTAACTTTTTTGGGGAATCCAGGTTTTTTGGCTGTAATCCCAAAAAGGTAACGACCAGAATCCGTGTCGTTATCGCTTATTGTGCGTGCCATGTTCATACTGGCAATCCTATCGATCCCTTTCCTCAACCAGAACCATAAATATTGGCTTTACTAAGCCTCTTACCTATAAGACGCTATAGAACCCGAATAATACCTGTTTTTTATGCATCAACTTATAATAAACTTACAAGATTACTTCAGCTGACTAAAACAGGCGTTCCAAATTTGTGTATCTAGGTGGTGTTTTTGTTAAAACCCTTTTGATATTTTTAGATATTTAGCTTTGTTGATCTGTGGTATCTAAGTAAATGGAGACTAGTAAGGAAATTGACTACGTGAAAATGAGCCTAACTCGGATTGATAAACCAACTTATATGTTAATTAAATCCTATGGTCCATTTGACTATTTGACTTGCGAGTGGGTTGAGCGCTATGCTTAAAAGCCCATTAGGCCATTTCACACTGTAATCATCATCTTAGGATAACTCGTAATCGTAATCTTCAAACCTCGCTATGAAATCGGATTGTGCGAGGGTAAAAGATTAATAAATGATTACAAATTTAAAGATGGACCACACGGATTAAATACGCGAACTCAAAATGGGCCAGTTGAAATTTTTTTCAAATATTAAAAAAAAATAAACAGTTGCCGGGTTGTTTCCGGTCTCTTTGTTTTTGTTGTTTAGTGATTTGAAGCCAAATAAAATTACCTATAGATATTTGCATTTAGCACTAAGAAAATATGAAGTGGTCCCAACTCAGACATTACATTCCTGTACGGCAATATTATTTCTTCAATTATCTCACTGAGAAATTGTTACACAAAATAATTTTTTAAATTCGGGACAAATAAAAATTCCTACACACAGTTGGCAACCATGATCTTTAACGCTCACACAAATATTATTAACATTGTAATAAAGTCATCGTCATACTTAGAGCTAAACATTTGAGGCTATGGCGGTGTGGTTTCGTTCTTGTCGTTATACCTGTTCTCCGACACATACGCGTTTTGTTGTTAGCTATTTGCTTTGTAAATATATCCCCACATATAACATACACTAGGCTGTTTACTAGTCATACGGACCGACAACGACGATGGCAACGACGACTATCCATGCGTTGTGTTGGGGGCGATGATGTAGTATAGCTACCGATTGGCACATATGACTGGGATACACATGGATGAGGCAACAATTGTGACAAGCGTTTGCATGTTTGTTCGTCTGAAATGCGTGTCTGATACAGAGGAACTTTGACTCAAGTTCTGGTTTCAAGCTTCAGTCGCACTAGTCGCACAGTTTTCTACTTTAAAGCAATTACTAGGTTTTTGTCATTCGCGATCATTTGTTGCATCTCTTTTTTTGTTGTTAGTGTTGTTCTTTTCTTTTTTTTTTTTTTTTGTTATCAAAAGAAGCATTAGATGTTGACGGTATATACAGTGCCACACAAAAGTATTCGGAATTGTTATTTTTTTTTTTTTTTAAATTCATGCCCATATATATCCTATCATTTATAAATACTTTAGAATAAAAATCAATTTAATTGTTTTTGTGATGTATTAACTTTTATTTAGTAAAAAAAAGAAAGGGTCTAAGTAAATGCGTTTTTAAAATATTCACATTAAAAAACGAAATTACTAAAAAATCTGCTCGCAAGGTACTAGGAAATCAACTTTAAATAAAAGTAAAATAATGAAATGAATATTTAACACCTTGGCAAGTCAAGAAACTACGAGATAACTCGTATTGGGCGTCTTGAGGAAGAGTGTTGGGTAGTAAACTTGTTAATATCGTGTGCAGTATCCCTTCCGTCTAATAACCTCCTTTATGCGATTTGGCATGGATGGAGCAAGCTACTGAGTTCTTTGTGATGAAATTTTCGCCTATTCTTCTGTTATAACTCGTTTTAATTGTTCCGTTGATGTTATAGGATGCTTTCGACTAAATCGAAAGTACTAAATCGAGTATTCTGAGCTGTATGCTCTGGGCCGTTATCTTGTTGAAATATGTAACGACCCGAAAGACCAAGGTTTTGGGCACTTGCTTCCAAATTATTTATTCTTTCAGTTATGAACTGCATGTTGTCAACTCCATTTGCATGCATACACCGCCATAGCCAACTTAATGTTTAAATGAAGGGCATGTATTGTTTGGTTGCATTCAGTATTCTTCTTTCTCCATACATCATTTCCACAATCCGGTGCAAAAAGGTTAAATTTTGTTTCATCGCTGAATATAACTCGTGACCAAAAGTGATTTTTATATATTTCTCGCAAATTTTAAGCGTTTTTGAAGATTTTTTCACTTATTAGTGGTTTAATTCGAGGAGTTCTTTCATTGTAACCAGCAGCTCTGAGCGTTCTCCGAAGAGTTTCATCATTTATGACACATGTATGTCGTGATATTCGGAAAGGTTCCTGTTAACCTTTACGGCAAAAGTTCGAGGCTATATCTTGATTTCGTGTTTAATTTCGAAAGATAATCCATTCCGAATACTTTTGTGAAGCACTGTTCTTGAGCAGTATGATAGTTACAGAACTGCTCTATGTTCATACATTTATCAAGAGTTTGCTCATATTTTTATAGTTTGAAATGTGTTGTTATTTTTCTTTTGTTTTTACTTTTAACTCAACATCTATAGAAATTGAATGACAAACTTTGTTCGTTGCCAGCCTCTGTTGCCACATGATGTGTGCGGAGGAGTGGTTGTTATGGTACTCGTGGGCTGTGCCTCTTCGATTTTTAATAAACAGATACAAAAATTCATGGATGGCCAGCAATAACGACAGCTAGTTTATCTAATACGGCATCACTTACCCCATCCGTTAACAGATGTTTTCTGTTTCTATTACTGTGTTACTAACTGTTCGAGTACAGATAAAGTGGGTTCTGTGAATGTCCATAGTACAAATAAGTACGAGTTTGAGTAAATGAGTCAAAACACGTAACTTAATGTTTTGAAAAAGTAAGTTGGTTGGTGTAGAGTACATTAGCTCCCAATGAGAAATATGAAAATCGATTGAAGAATCAATTCAAATACATTTTTTTTTTTAATTTTTCTTCTATCGGACATTCGACCTTTATCCTACTCCACCAGTTTTATCTTATTCAGTTTTAGCCGACTTTGAGTTACTGTTGACAGTTAAGATTTTGTTATCCTTAAATATGATCTAATCTACTCGGAATTACACGCAACACAGAGAAATCATCATTCAGGTTCAAACATACCCGTTCGTAAAAATCGATCTCTCTGAAAATCGAACTCAATTCTGATTTTTCATAGAGACAGACAATATATAGATAAACAATTACTTTTTAAGGACACAAACAGCCTTGGAAGTTCAAGTGGTAGTGCTCTTGCATGCGCAACCCAGGTTTATGACTTAGTATTTGTAGTTGATGATAGAGAAGTTCGTGGATAAGATTCCTTAGTAAATTCAATTGTCTGAGGTAAAGGCATAACAGTTCTCAAATATTGTCACACATAGACCTTTCTGTCACACATAAAAAATTCTTCACGTGTTTCAAAAAATAAGTGGTCCAGTTTTTTATTGAGTTTCATCTTATTTGGAGATTGAGGACGGAATTCAATAAAGTGCGATTTATTAAATAGGGACAAAAAGTAAATTCTTCTTTTCAATGTTAGGTGCCTCGGCCTTTTTTAAATTTAATTTCGCAAGCTATACGGCATACGGCAATGCCAAAATTGGCGCTGTTACGAAACATTTACGGGAAAAGCATGCCAAGAAGGAGGGTTTGGAATTTGCCACCGTTTTCAAGAATTTAACCTCAACCAATTTATTCCTTTGGGAAAAATATAGGAAAAGCTAGAGGGTAATACGCAGAGATAGTGTGGAGCATACTTCTATACATCTGTGGTCACATGGAATAAAGCGTAACTCAAAATATCGTAAATAAGGTATGTTTTATTTTCCTTACCTTGCCTGTTATCCGATAAAAAAGCGATCTGGTATTTGTGCAAAATAAAAGGACATTCATGTTTCTACAAGTTCTATGTTCGATTGTTCCATTAACTTCCAGGAAGCAAAAGAGGTAAGGAAAATAAAATATCCCGTATTGACGATATTTTGAGTTATGCTGTTATTCCATGTGCCCACAGATATTTCCCCTTTTGCAATAGGAAAGTTAATTAATGTATATTTTTGTTTTTTTTTTGTTTGGCTTTATTAAAATTTCTTCTTCAGTTTCATTTTTCAGTTTTTAAGAATTTTATACAAGTCGAAAAATAAATAAAATCTCTTAAGGAATTTCAGCCCTTTTCAGGATTTCTTAGATGTGAAACTTGTGCTTAAAACAACACAAAGCACAAATAAAAGGATCTTATTTCAGTGCTTACTCAATTGATAAAACTAAACATATTTTAAGAAATAAATAAATATAAATGTGTGTATGTGTGTGTGTGTGTCTGTGTATATTTGTATCTTCATCAATTTATTATCGTCTCTGACGCCCTAAATTTACGTTCTGAAAAACGCCTCCGCATTCGCAGCCATACGCTTCTTTAAGAGATCTTTCCTCATCCACATCGTCCATTTCCTTGCATAACTACAGCCATGCGATGACATCCCTCGCCTCCCACACCGCTGGCATGGCAACTGGCGTATATATTTCGGCGCTATATTATTTTTACCACCACCCCACCCAAAAGTCAACACGATTGCTATGATCGAGGATCTCTGTTGTTCGTTCCAACCCAGAGAGCGTGAGCAAGAAAAAAAAGCTTTTTCGCTGTTCTCTCTTGCAATTAATTAAGCAACCAACCCACAGCCAGCAGGCAGGAGCGCACCGCATAGTCCCGGTTATACACACGGTTTCTCCTTTATACTCGTGATGCTTGTTGACTGTTTGTATTTAATAATCAGGGCGCGTGATCCGCAGTGGGTACCGCGCGCCTCACCGCCCTCTTCGCTGGCAACCCATACAACTTCTACAAATACTATTATCGTGTATTGTACGATTTTCTAGAGGTGACTTTCCTGTCTTCTCCTTGCTTTCGTTTCCTTACTTGCGTAAGGCCTGTGCCACCGCCTCGCTGTGTTCGTGTTGGAAAGAGTTTGTATTCGATGTATTGGTGTCGTGTGCAAAAGTAAGAAAAAATCCTCTTTGATAGGATTAAATATTGGTACTGTTGTGGCAATGGTGGCAACAGTGGGACCAAAAGCTTAAATAACATTAAGCAATAAGTTGAGGTGACTTGCAACATTTTTAAGATTCGTTAAAAATGTTTATATTGTATCCACTGTCAACTTTTTTGCTATCAACTTTTAATTTTTTTGTTTTTTTTTTTTACAATACTTTTAACAAGGTGTCCCCTAAACATGCTTAAGGGTGCCTCTGCCGCTGACATCGCTGACTATGCCTTTTTCGCGAGTTAATACAGTGTATTGAGTGTGTATGTGTGTGTGTGTTTGTGTGCTGGTGTATTTAATAGGTTCAACAGTTCAACGTCGCCTGGCAAGTATGCGGGGTGGTCGGTCGGTTCCTCTACGGAGGGAACACTCACTCACTCACTCAGCATAAATAGGAAAGAATTATTAAAAGCATTTCTGGCCTTCTGTTGGACATTGAGTACAGCTTGTTAATTGAATTAGGGCGCAGAAAGCGAAATAATGACAGCGTACAAGGCTTAAGCGTCAGCACAAAACGAGGCCCATACAATAAATCCTTTTAGTCCCCAGTTTCATGTTTTCAATTGCAGTTGATCACATAATTGATCCCAAAACCATCTGCACTGCAATGATGATTATGATTTATAACGTAAAAATATCTATTTTTTTTAATGGGGATGTCTAAAGATGATACACTTGAATTCTTACGACATAGAACGTTTAACAGGTGGCAACAGCACTAAGACAGAGTAGTTAATAGTAACGGCCAAAATCCCATAAAAATTCGCAAAATGGGTTTGGGAAAATCCCAGTTGTCGGATGTATTTGACATGTTGGACGTCATGGAGGATCATCCGAAAGCTAACCAAAATCTCCATTTCGAGAAGTCAAACGTCCAGGAAATTTTTCATGCAACAGAGCCATTCTATTGCGTCATTATAGAGCCATTATAGAAAATAAACGTCGTCCACGTCCATAACATCAATTTCAGCCCGAAAAAGTCTGTCAACATCAGTCGGTAACGCAATACATTCACTGAAACGGTCGCACCAGCATAATTTTCGAAAAAATATAGCCCAATGATACCGCCACTCCAAAAACCGCGCCAAACTGTCACTAGTTGCAGATGGAGAGGTTGTTCGGCTATTTCTCTGGGTTTTCAGAGCCCCAGATGCGACAGTTTTGCTTATTCTCGTACCCAGTCAGATGAAAAAGAGATTCATCACTCAGAATGATTTTGTTTGAGAAATCATGACCTTGTTCATGCATTTCCAGCACCCAATATGCGAATGTACTTTGTTTTCTATAATCTTAAGGTTTCAATTCTTGTGTCAACTGCACCTTATAAGCATGTAGGCCAAGATCTTTATGCAAAATACGGTGCAAAGTGGCTGAGGATAGGCCCAACTCCTGTGATCGTCTCAATATGGACAAACCTGGGTTTTCAGTCACACTCTCAGCCACAGCTGCGATCTTTTCAGTTGACCTAGCCGAACGAGCACGATTTGGGGTCTTTACATTACCAAATTGTCCGAAACTTTCGAATTTATCGATTAATTTCACTATAATACCATCCTAAGAAAGAAAGTCACAAACGCCAAAATTCCGAAATTGAGATAAGGTCAGACGGTCATGGAACCGTGAATCAGTTTCTGATTTTTGTGTTAAGCTAAGAATACTGATTTCCAACTGGATATCATTGAAAAACGTTGAGTAAAATGGTCACATCTATCACTTCTAGTGTAAAAAGCGAAAGATAATAAACGTTAAAGCTTAATAACTCAAAACTACTAAAATGAAGTTGTGATTTTTTTCTTAGGACGGCAGTATGCGAGTATAGTATAGCTGTGCGAGAAGGCTTTTGATGATGGCCAAAAACAGCACGAACTTTACGAATCGTGTTCGCGATATATTCACCGTTTTTGTTGTGAATTGTCACTATTTCAAACTCGCCTTGTGCGATTTAATCGCTTTTTCGCCTTGCAAAGTAAGGAACAATATATTTTGTGACGTATGCGCGACTCCATATATACTCATATAAATTAAATGTCACTTCAGTTGTTCGACATAAAGTGCAAAATACTTTACGAGTACGCGTAGCAGACAGTGTTTGTCGCCACGTGTTTGGGGCACGTCGCTATGCGTTATTTGGAAAGTTGGTACAATGCCATCATATTATAAAAGCTCTATATTCCTTTTGGCCTTTTTGCTTTCTCTCTAGTTCTCTTTCTTTGTTTCTCACTTTGCATCTTGAATTTTTGCCCTATTCTTTTTTATCACTCTCTGACTCTCTGACAATCTCTCGAAATTTATCTTACATATTGATAGCTGGTATTACAAAGTTTCTTCGTACACTATATAAAACTTTTTAAGTGTGGTTTGCACTGGCAAATAAAAAAGCATTAATGGTACCGTGAAACGGTTAATCATAAAAAAAAACAACAACAAACAAAATTTTAATTATAACAGGTACGAATGAAGAGTCAGCAGCGAAGACGTAGAAAATCGTTCGAACAAAAGGAAGGTTTTAAAGCCGTGAGCAGCAACTGTGAGTGTATGAGCGATATGTTGATATGCTGGATACCCATGAGATTCGTTGGGACATCATAGTGTCGACAACATTTCCTATTGGAGTTGGCATAAGTCAAGCATTGTATTTTATTGTTTTTCTTGTTTGTTTTATTATTGTTGTGTTCTTCATCTTCTTCGTTTTCTTTCTATTTTGTTTTTTTTTTCTTCTTCACAATGTCTCTTCTTTATTTCTTTCATTACAAGCATAATTTGGTCAGTGACCTTTTTTATGTTCGTATATTGAGTGTTCCACATTTTCGTTGAGATTTGTACGCGCGTAGATTTTATGTTTTTTTTTCTCTTTTAAAACATGGATGGTATTATTGGTCAGGGTTTTAAAAATCTCTTACCTATGAGTTTCAAAAAAGTTAAATTAAGAAATGTTTTGATTGTCTTTTAGTCAAGCTATTGCCTCAGAAGGACCAGAACGAATGGGAAGGACTGTAACACATAACTTCTTGTAAAGGATTTGGTGGGTTGGAATATTTTATTTTTAAAAAGTCCGTGAACTTTTGGCGATGAATTTGTTTATAATTTGCTTCAAGAGGTGTTAATGTATGAATTAATTTGGGTTATAAGAGGTTTGTAGCGAAAACAGGAAAACGTTTTTTAAAGAATGCCTTAACCCCGAAATGATTGCACCTTCGATGAGAAAGAGACGTCCCCGAAAATCTGTAAGTTTTTGGATTCTGTAGTAAGAATGTGTAGTCAGTGGTCCTAGATTCTTAATTTAGATAAAATAACAATGTGACCTTTTGATATACTGTCGAACTTTTAAAAATAAAGAACTTTTTTCAAATTCGAAATGGTACATGAACTGGAACAACAGATATTTGGTTTTCTAATGTTGCTTTAAGGTTGTGATTGGATTTTGTCTAAGACAATAGTGGATGCTTGCTCATCTCGACTTCAAATATTTGTTATCGAAGAATTAGCCATGAATCACCCTGTACCAATATTTCCAAAAACGGAATACGAAAACTTTTCTGTTATATGTGTCTAGAATTAAAATTCATCCCACTTCCCATTTAACTTTAAATACTTAACGATAACTTTGCGAGGATTTTTAAAAGTTGAATAATTAGAATTTGGTACTAGTGCTAGTTTTGTCAGTATCCAGCATCAAGCACAGTTGACAGAACAAACAATCTAAAACGCCTATCTTCCAGAAGATTAAAAATTCCTCCGCTGTACCTCAAATGTAAATAAGCTTTATACTCTCTTTAAATCTTCATCCAGCTTTCATGCTTTTCGAATGTTTTCTTATTTACTTCATATATTTCTGTATGAATCTGATATTACGAAAACCAACACCACAAATAATATTAATTCAAAGAGATTTCATACAAAACAGAACAAGAGAGATGAAACAGATCAACGCTGACGAGGTGTTGATGGGGTAGACATGATAACAACAGCAATTGCAAAACACGTTGTTTCAAGTGACACAGGAAAAAAAAATTAAAAAACAAAAACTCGAAACATTTTCGCAAGAAAACAGCAAACAAATAAAATCCAAGAGATACAATATAAAAGAAGAAAGGCTAAGATTGTCAGAGTCAGTATGTTGTAAAAACATAAAAAAAAAAACAGAATACAAGATTAAGCAATATTATACCCTCAAAAGCAAGGAAATGGTAACTAGTAAATAACAATAACAACAAGAATATTAAAAAAAAAAACAAGAGGAAGTTTCTTGGGGACTTGAGGAAAACATCAGCTCAGAGCAGCAACAGTCACAGGCAAAACAAAACAAAATGTAATTAAGGCTAAGGCAGTCAATTCGTTAAATCTTCCAAGACATTATTTTTATTGTTTGCTTTTTATTTGCACTTGAGTTAAGATTTCTTTAGCTCAAAAGAAAATAATAAATAAAAAGGAAAAAATTGGTTATATTGAATTCATAACGTTAACGAACGAACGATGATGTCTTCCAGCCAACTTTGCTGCTGGAGGTGTGCGCGGTGTTTATATGTTCAAGATAACTGTTAAGCTCTTTGCACAGTTATATTTAAGCATTCATAATTTAAACAGTTACACTTGTGCTCTCCGCCGACGACTGCCGTTTGCTCGCGCTCTGGCGTTGACTTCATATATTTTTGCTCTCACACCTTTGAAGAATTGATAGCCATCCAAAAGAAATTCCCTCGTACAACTTAGTAGTTTTTTATATAAAATTTTTATTATATTTTTATTTCAGTCGAATGAATTTTCATTAACAATCGTCCAAATCAATGTGCGAAAATGCTTGCTCCCTCTCTGTCTCTCTCGCTTCAGGGCGCACTCTCGTTTTGTTATGTTTCAAATATTTTTATTGATGTGCTCACAGAAAATGATTGTGCTTGGTTGTGGTTATTCGGTTGCCTTCTGTGAAGTGGGTTAAATTGACTTATAACGCAGACATATAAATATTAAGACTGATTTGCATATTATTTGCAACAGGTAGCAAAAGATTTTGCTGACACCGTGTTGTCAGCTGTGGCTTTATTCTGTCGCAATGACTGGAAAACTGGTAATGTTATAACAACGCTCAAAATAAACGATTATGAGGTACTATTTTTCAATTAATATGTTAAACTGTTTAACAAGACATATCTTCTTATTATTGCTGAGATATTTTCTTTTTTCTCTCCGGTTTTGTCATGCATTTCAATAATGAAGTCAATTATTACAATCGATAATTTCCTATCAGGATTCGAAAAAATTACCTAGTTATTTATTTATTATTTAAAAGGATGTTCAAAAATTTTAAACGAATAAAAATACATTTTTCATTAAGAAATTTCCTTCGACCGAACAGAACCTATCATATAGAATACAGGTTAATGCTCTTAATATTTTGTTGAAATATTATTTCACAATTCCGCCTATCTACTGCTGCGACATTTCTCAAGAAGAAAGATTCAAGAGAAAACTTTTCAATATTTTAAATTTTTTTTAAAAAAAAAATGTTGATAATTATTTACTCTATAGTCTGGTAAGAGATTTTTCGTTTTTTGTTTTGAAAGTTTTATATAAACTATTTCACACTTTATTTTTTATTAAAAAGCATACTAAACAAAAAATTAATTTTGACAGACTCTTACTACTACATTATTTTACAATATTCTTTTTTTTTTTCAGATTGGATAATTTTTGGCGAAGTTATGATGCCGACAAGCAGATGCCATGGTTTTCATCAGTAGTCCATTATATACGTAAAAAATAATGCATATTTCGGTATCTAGGGGGTGTTAACGAGCACAAAATGGAAACACGTTGTTTCAACTCGAATTGACCGAAGACGTTTTATAATAAAATTTTAAGTGGGGAAATTAAAAGTCATTATTGCCATAATAAGCTCAGTAGTAACTAGTTACCCTGTAAGCACATGTCACTACGCCTTCGCTTACAGTTTCTGAATAAATAATGTCAAAGAAAATGCCTCATAACAACGGTCGGTAATCTAGCCGAATAGCCACGATTAGCTCAAAACCTTAAGTCCTCGTTTACGATTTAAAAAAAAAAAACGTAAGCGTATTACCTGTAAGCACCACTCATAACCGTCTATGACAAGCCCATGTCAAAATAATGCCTTATTTCTGTGTGTTGTAACCTCCCATTACCAAGTAATCTTTATGTAACTTGTTCTGTAATGAATATTTCCCCTATTGGTTTACAAAGTTTTATTAAAGGCAACGAGAAGTCGTTCCCAAAAGGAAAAAGCAAAACTTTATGAACACCGTTGTGCCGACATAGCAAAGAGCGTCCACGGTGGAGTTAAAAAGCCACCAATCTTAAAGGAATGCAAAACGTTACCAGGCAGCCTGTCCTGATAAAACCCAGCCGAAAATAGAATTCTGGGCCAACGGCAAAGCCAACCGAGAGGCAGCCAGCCTGCATGACTCGTGCATATACATCCGCACCCAGCAAGAGTTGCATCGGTGCTTTCTTAAAGAATTGTGGAACAGCCAAATTTATGTTGGGATAGCCCTGGCTAATCCGTGGGTCGATATTCTTCGACGGCGTGACGACCTCCAATCACCGCTTGACCCTTGCTGTCGTCTCTAGATGGACACTAGATACGCACCGACCTCGTAGCATCAGAGTGCACATCTCCGGTCTATTAACCACACATGTTGGAAGTCTCCATTTTCTTACCAACTCGCTGAAAATTCTGGATCGAGGAAGGCATGCTTTGAGGACCACAAGTTCCTTGACCAGGTCACTATTTACCCAAGTGCTCACCTAAGCCGTGGGTAGTAGTTAAAAAGTTAAAAGGGAGTCTGAAACCAACAATTTAATTTTTTTTGCACCATGTAACCTTTATTAAATTTTTTCAAAATTTTCTCAGTTTTCAGCGAGTGCAGAGGTATGTAAACCGTTTAATATACACCCAAGAAAATCTAAGTCTTACATTAAGGTTGTATACTGAATTATAGATGGAGTAACAAAATCTCACAAATGTCGATATATGTTATTGTGAACTGCGTTTTTATTGATTGCTATCGCGTTTGTGGTTTTGTTGTGTATGGGAGGGGACACGTGATAAGTTTTAATAAAAGTCAACCTTTGCCCCAGTTTTAAGGATATATTTACATTTACATTTACATTTACATTTACATATATTTCAAGATATGGCATTAGTTATTCCGAGATTGTATAAAAGTTACCATACCCCGTTATGTATTATTAGTTACAATTTAGGTGGGGGATTTGTTTTGATAACTTGTCTAACCGTTGTCTTCAAGTTTAAGGTTCTAACTTTCATCTGTACAACACCCTGTGGTCCAATATTAATCATATTTTTTTGTGGATGTAGATAAATTGCTCATAGATATTGTAGTATTTTTGTGATAGTTATCACCCTTGTCCCCTTCGATTAGTGTCAAGTTATCTTATTTTGGAAATTTCGGTGTTGAGCGCTACTTATCGGTCAAAATTTCTTATACATGCACACTTGATAAGTCAAACGGGCACAGTTGGTCACTGATTCTATTTAAAATACACCATCGAATTGATTTTTTTAGAAAGTTTTAAAAATTACTTTGTTATTCCTATTATTTCGAACTCGAATGCCGGTAGCTTCTTTGAAAATATACAAAATATATATGTTATTGTGAACGCTCCTATAGCAATTTAAAGAAAAATAACTGGAAGTAATTGTTCGATAAAAGTTCAAAAAATGTATTTCATTTCACTTGTAATAGATTTAACAAAATGCTAAACATTTTTATTTGGTGAAAAAATGTTGGAAAAAAGTTGTTATTTTCAAAATTTATTCCGATAATCAGTTAATGAGAAGATAGACACCACGCCATGAAAACTCCTTTTATAGTGTTAATGATAATCTAAGAAATCGAAAAATTTTAAACAAATGCACAAAACAGGAATAATAACATTACATCGTGATCACCCCGCCAGAATATTTTGTTGGCTCATTTCGAACAGTTTGATATGTGATATGTATAATAATGTAATGCATAATGATATGTATCATCAACATTTGCTTTGCTAAAAACACATTCTCCTTCTGCCTTATCTACAGAGATTGCATATCCTTCCGGAAAGGTGAGTAAAAATCCAAATATTTTATGGTTTATCTTACACTGTGTAATACTAGGCCCTAATCTAATTTTTTCGTGAATGTTACTGGTCGCAACATATGTGAAAAAATAAAGATTTGCAAGCTCTTAAATCTTACTTGGTTGGATAGGAGTTTTATGAGAATATTTCAATAGCCTACAAAGGAAGCAGAATGCACTATAGAGCGATTGTTTTGATGCCGAATGGTCATTCCAGAACAAATATGTAGATACATATCTATGACAATGATATTAAACTCTAAAAAAAGTTAATTTTTCATTTTAGTTTTGAGGTCCCTAGTGAAATTAGAATATTTCGAAAGACATTTACAATGTTTGATGGTTGTTTGTGTCAGAAACCGGTAAAGTGCAAACTTTATATTATTTTTATACCCCCACGTTTAAAAAACGTAAATGGGGGTATATTAATTTTGTCACTCCGTTTGTAACGCCCATAAGGAGGCGTGGTAGGTATAGAAAAATATATATATTCTTGATCAGCATCACCACCCGAGTCGATTTAGCCATGTCCGTCTGTCTGTCCGTCTGTCCGTCTGTCGTCACGATTACAGCCGTAATTTTCAAGCTATCATCACGAAATTCAATATTTAAGCTTTTATCTAAAAAACTAAGGTCAAGTTCGAAAATGAGCCAAATCGGATGAAAACCACGCCTACCTCCCATACAAAGTGCCTTTATCAAAACGGTAAAATCTCTTAGAATTCCACAAAAATTAATATATGGACTTGAAATTTTGCATATGAGCTCCGATATTTAAAGTGCACTCTAAGTATGAAATTCAACCAAATCGGATAAAAACCACGCCTACCTCCCATACAAAGTGACTTCATCAAAAACGTAAAATCTCTTTAAATTCCACAAAAAATAATATAAGGACTTGAAATTTTGCTTATTAACTTTGATATATAACATGCACTTTGTGTATAAAATTCAACCAAATCGAGTGAAAACCACACCCACCCCCCATACAAAGTGATTTTATAAAAAATGAAAGCGAATATTTTCTGTTAAAGCTATGTAGGCATAACAAAAATGTTTTATACAAATAAACATTTTATTGACGGCTTAAGACTTTGAATATACTTCGGTTCGGACGTGGGGGTATTTTAACTTCGGCCCAGTCGAAGATCATTTCTTACTAGTTTACATATATGTCAATATAGGATAAAAAAATATTTATGTTTATCAAACAGTTACACAAATGGATAACTTTCATAGGAAAATATATTAATTTTCTTTAATTAATTTTTAGGTTGCTAGGAACTTTTCTTTGATTTACTCAAAATCAACAATTTTTCGCTTGACTAGTTTTTTAAATAAACGATTAATTGTTTACTATATTATGCCAAAGTTTTTCAAATAAATGTCATTTTACAAAATAACATATAAGAAAAAGCGAACAATTCCTCCATCCTGGATCGCTTTCACGTGAATTTGGTAAAGTTAATAAATAGCTCTTAACTCTAATAATTTTGAGATAAATAAGCTCAACTTCATTCATGTGTACGACGAGATGTAGTTATATTTTATTTTATTTTTGTTTTTTCATATTTTGAGATCATGAACTACTACCCAGTTAACAGCAGTCGTACTTTCTACCTTAATATATAAACTTTTAACTTTTTGGTTAGGCTTTGATATTATATCAGTAGAATTTCTTGATTCTGTAATTGATATGAAGATTTCTTGGTAAAATTCTATAGATTTTCAAACCAGGTATATGGCATGTTATACAAATTTCAGAGACTACGAACGCTACAAGCTACAACATTCACATAATCAGGTCCAAGTTAGCATTATTATGATCATAATAATATTGTTGAAGTTGTTGTTGTTTTTGTTGCCGTTGTGCTGTCGATGTGGATGATGGGGCTAACTTAACCCCAAATGGGAAATGAAAACGATCGCTGAAGCGAAGCAAAATATCAAAAAACAACAACAAATAAGACTACTCACTATACAAAACAACAATCTATGTTCATCCACATATACTCACATACATGTATACTAGCTAGTACATGAGTCGGATCGTCTGTCTGACTGCTAGTCTGTCCGTCCGTCAGTCTTTACAACCACAATAAAATAGTTTCATAAAAAATGGGGAGCAGCTCATACTAAATGAAAAAGTCCGACTTTGCGTTTGTTGTTTGACTTCATAAATGGGAAAACAATTTCGAAAATCATTTGAAAAAGGAATTGAAACTATAAAGTTTATTTAGCTCTTTTTTTTTTTGCTTTGCTTGTCTCTGCTGTCTTATTGTTGTTGTTGTTATTGCTGTCGATCGGTACACAGTGCTTATATATTAAGAAACGCTATACATTTGTTTCATCTATACTATGTAAAACTAGAAACTTGCTGTGATTAGGAAGTGGTTAGAGCTTAAATGCGTAGGAAACCTTTTCTAGCGAGGCTTGACTGCCAGCCAGATATTATTTAAGAGTTACACTCGGATGTCATCAAGCGCTTATACAGATCAAAAATACACACATACTCGTCAATACAGCGCTCAATGCTTGGCTATAATTATTAATTAGAGGATCGACGCTGTGGCGTTAAATCTTTGTAAGCTTTGCGTTTGGTTTTTTTTTCACATACGAAGGGGTTTCACCAAAACGACTCGATGACTGTGAAATCATAGTTAAACCAGTTTTCGCTGTCATTGAAAAGGGAATTTTAAGCTCTTTTTCTTATTATTGAGACTAATTATATAGAAACAAACTTCTCTAGGCGACTAGAATACTGAGAAGTTGTAAGAGCCTTCGTGAAATTGTATCTTTTGGTGTAGGTTTGCATAAATTAATGAATGCGATGATTGACGTTTCTGAATAAATTATTTCAAGAACTTTATTTTCTGTGAACTGGAGTTTTTTGAGAAAAAATAAAAATTTCAATAATTTATAAATTCTATTGAAGTAACGCCAGTTTTGATCGTAAGCGTAAAATTATCATAACACTTGCACTTGTTTTATGTTCTTCATATAATTCACAGATGTTTTGTTATGCCCTATTAATTATTATTGTTAGGGTCTGGATTTTAATTGTTGCTTGCAATTTTGGAATCTGAGAATGACCAAGTGCACCTGCCATAATATACAAGTTTTTTTATCATTCTAAAGTGAAATGTCTTTTAAAAATGTGATTTTTTCTAAAGTATTTCCAGACTTTTCTTCTTATCCTCTCTTTTATAAAGTCGAATCTTTCCTTTCTCTGTAACCATTTAAAAAATTCTTGAACTTACCCTTCAATTTTAATAATCCACTTTATCTGGTAATCCGTAATGATAATAGTAGTCTAACCTTTCGCTCAGTGATTTTTTTTTACGTGCTTTTGAAGACTTGCACTTGTCTCAATTCCAAATTTGAAATTCTGGGGAACGTCTAGGTTTCTTGGCAGTACACAGTTATTGACCACTTTTTTCTATATCACTCTTTGTTCCACTGTAGATCTTTACTCAGATTTTTTTTTTTTTGTTTTGAAGTTGTTGGCAATAGAAGCCTTTGAGCAGTAGTTATATTACAGGGTGTTTGTCAGACACATTTACACATGTTCTAATTGTGATTTTTCAAAATTGTTTCTTATTGAAAAATTCTTTTTTAAACTTTTCACTTTTGTCTTATTACCGCGATAACAAGTTTTAATATTTTTTTTTTTATTTTTATTTGTTTATCGGTAATTTGTTTTTTTTTTGTTTTAATATCAAAACAAAACTTAGTTGAGCAGCAAATAATGAAGAATTAAAAATAAACACAAGCAAAACTTAAACGAAAGCTAAATAAAAACACCGCACTAGCGGCGGACAACCTCGAAACAGAACTGAATCGTAGGGATACAAAATCGTAGCGTTGTCCCTGGTGGCGAGCCTCAAGTCGTTCCAAACCGATAGGCGACGCGACAAGACGTACGAGCGGCGGTGGTTGTTAGCTGTTTGGTACTTGCTACAGCGAGACGAGACGCAAGCAACGACGACTCCGCGATTACGTATGCGGTGGATGTGAAATCAAATAAAATACATTTAAGTGGATGTGGACGGACGAGCGGATGGAATGGAATGGAATGAGTTGACGAGTGGTTGGTTTTTAGACATTGCTCAAATCTAGCAAGAAAAATGGATACACTGTTGCTTAGTCCGCTGTTTGTGAGTTTGTGTATGTGTGTATGTTTGGTTTTCAGTCAGTGTTAGTGGTGGTGGTTCTACTGTTGCTTGTATTAGTTTAAACTTTGTTGCTCTCTTGTGCTTGTTCTGAGCTCTGTCGATTTCTCTAACCAAGTTAGTCAGACGTGCAGGTAGGATGGATGATGGTATGACAGTCGTTGCTATTTATGCTAGACTCAAAACACCAAATACTGCCACTGCCTTGGCTTATGGCACTCAACGGGAACAATAAAATCAACAACAACCACTCGATTTTTAACTTTGCCACCACTCACCAATACACACGCGCATCGAACGCCTACTGCTGCTCGATCCATTAACGAATGGATCGCGTTCCGATAAGCCAACATTGAAAGTTCTGACAAGATTTCGAAATTATACGCGACGAACGTTTCAGCGTGTCATTCTGTTGCTGCTGCGACGAATATGCTGGCGAAGCATTTTTATTACGAAATACGGCAACAATGCAACAATTCGTCCTCGATTGCAGCAGTGCGCTCAGTGCTTGTTGTTGCAATAAATGTTGGCGATGTATTTTGTTGTTGCTTTAGAGGGCTGTTTAACTGCGTTCCATGCTCCCCTCCTATACGCTCTCGACTTCGTCTCGCTGTGCCAATTGTTGCGCTCTTGGCGCAGTGGTACAAATGCTACGTTGCTAGTTTCTGTTCAAGAGCTTTGTTGGATACGATTCTCGTGAAATTCTCTTCAACTAATTTGTTGTTGACTTTTTAATGTAGTATCTCAGCTGAGTGGTTGAATCAGTGAGGATCGTTGGCGCTCCTCAATATTGCGCTCTTGGAGAATTGGAAAAAGCCAAACAAGCAACGCGTTGTCTTCGTGACTTCTGCAACATAAAAGACTACGAGTACAAAGTAAAACCAACCCAAATTGGGTTGGAATCTAGTGCAGTGGAGCGTGGAAGCGCATGAGATGGGGAGGACGGAGGAGAAAATAAAAATATATAAAAATTAACTAGCTCTGCAATGGAACTAAGGTTGAATGTCTATCTATTCATTTCCTCATTTTACAGACTGTCATCTTAAGAATCTATCTCAGTCTTTTGAAAATTATAGAGGTAGAGGTAGAGGTAGAAGTTTTTTTTTTATTTTATTAGCGAAGGGGGAACCATCAAAAGGCGGTGGGAGTGTACGATTCTTACGCACTAAACCTGAACCACCGCATTGAAACTTTGTCCCTTTGTAAACCCCGTGGTACCGCCGCAAAGCATGACTTAACAGAGCATGGGAACAGCACTAAGCTGAAAACTGGATAACCGTCGTTTAGGAGGTAAATATACGTGAAGTACTCTTCTCAGCCTCCTGTATTTTGCGAACACTCAAATCTTCGCAGTATATCTGTTATAGTTTTATTGAGGGTACTGACCACTGATCAGTTCGCTTCGCTTTACAGCATTAGGAACACCAACTTATGTTGTGTCACAGTTTCCCCGACACTGTTTGAAGCCTCAAGGCGAGCATTATCGAACTTGGGGCACTCAAATATAACATGGTGTGCATCTTCAATTGTATTTGAAGAGCAGTGTGAGCAGTATGGATTTACCGCGTGCTTAAATTTGAACAAGTATGCTCTGAAGCACCCATGGCCGCTCAAAATCTGTGTCAGACAAAAGTTCACTGAGCCGTGACTTCTTCCGCACCAATCGGCTATGTTCGGAATGAGCTGGTATGTCCAGCGAACCTACGGAGATCTATTCCAGCGGTCTTGCCTCTTTAGCATACTTCTTCCTCTAGCAACTTTCTTGCAAACGGATGCGTTGTTGTTGGCGGTCAGAAGCGTCACCACGAGAAGATGGATGGGTATCGAGCTTTCTAGGACTAATCTAATGCACTAATGCATCTTCGGAAACTGTTCTGAAGTCACAACATAACCTGAGTGCGCCGAGTTTGTAAAAAGATTCAATACCTCGCCGGCAAGACTTCGTCTTCATTGCTGTGGCCCATACCGTTGACCCATACATAACGAAGGATCGTATTACATTGAGGAGTAGTGTCTTGCGCGCTTGTTTGGGGCCTCTTGTATTAGCCATTGTCCTCGATAGAGCCATACATGCTTCGGATGCTCTTCTGTGGGCAAACTGGAGATACTGTTTAAATGTTAATCGGGAGTCAATCATTACACCAATAATAAGGCTTTGATTGCACTACCGTCTCGTTAACATTGATGCTTGAAACTTACATCTTTTTGCGGCTGCTTATAAGCACCGCCTCCATTTTATGCTGCGTGAAAAATCAGTCAAATTGTATATTTACTATTAAATATAGAAGTGGAAAGGGAGAACAGCCAAATTATAAAGGGGGTACTAAAGAAGATTTCACTTTTATCATATTGGTGTTAAAACTATATTCCAAATAGATTTTTTTAAAAACTTTAATAAGAGGTAATACGTGGAGCTTAGATTAAGACAGAATTAGAACAATCTCCACGCATCATCAAACTTTTCCTAGTGAAATCACTACGTTCATTTTACGAGTCTGCTCCACGTTTACATTGGTTGAGATTTTGTTGAAGATTTTCAATGTTTCTTCTTCCACTTGCTTGAGAAGCACGTTGATCTATGACGAAATTGTAAGAAATATACATACTCACAAAATGATTGCTACTTCTCAGTCAACAATTAATCAAGTGGATATTTTTGATGAATTTTATTTTAAATATTGCTCATTAGGGAAGTTTTGTTTTTTCACCATTAACATGGCAACTCTGATAAGAAATAAAGTCTAGTTATTTTATGTACAAGGGTAGCTGTTTTAAAAATATTTCCACATGTTGAACACTTGATCGTTGTACCTAAACGTGATCGAGTTCCACTATTGGCACTAGCTCACTACATTGCTCTCTTTTATATATATATATATATCGCTCTCTGCCACGATCACCCTTGACTCTAACGCTCAGTAGTAGTAACGCTCACTGATTTTATAAACAGAAAAAATTCAATTGATGCATGAAAAGTTCGGGTGCGGTAGGGGGTTTAAGGTGCTGTTGCTCTACCGTACAAACATTAGCAGCATACCTTTGTATGCGCATACACAATCGCACAAATGAATGCACACATTTTTATTTATTACACACACATGCATATACAAAAGCAACAATTACAAAGCAAAAATATTGTTAGAGGGTAAAAGGGATCACCGAGGTAAGGTGTCGTGCGGGGATCGTGGGATTTTTTGTAAAATTCGCTTGATTTGCCATCGAATCAAGCCAATTCATGGAGCATGGATATTTTACACCCCATTGTTGTGGCGCAAAACCTAATGCTTGGAACTTTAAGCGAAGGATTTGCATTCAGCTATTGAGATGTTGTTACTTAGAATTTCTGGTTGAGTTAAAAGCGAGCTATGAATGTCTTCCATGTTAGCCTAAGTGATATTTTCATGGTGTATATAAGATCCCTTTCCCACGAATTGCTGAACATGCAGCTATTTTAATTGGCCGTGTATGATTTCAAATTTTCCATGTAGAACGTTTGAATGTGTTTGTTTATTGTTTTGGCGTATAGGTATGTGTTTTCCACGATCACAGCAAGTGAATTGTTTTTTTTTTTCTATTCAAAATTGTGTAGCTTTTTCTCCTAAAAGCTTTTGGTATGTTGAGTGGTGATGTGAAGCTTTTTTCAAATGTAAACCAGCCTTTTGCGTAGGGGTTCGTAGTTCATCCCAGCATTTTTCTTTAAATGTTTTCAAGCACGAAATAAAGTGACGTGTCGCCTTTGTACGTGGGACTCAAACGTACGAACGTACTTTGTAGTCGTTAGAGAACTGGTTTTATTGAAGATTTCGAAGCTGTTAGGGTATTTAATGTTTTCATTATATTTTTTTTTATTAAATCCAAGGAATTAAAAAATATTTCACAAAAGTAATGCACAAAAGTATCACTGGAGACTGAAGATTTATATCTGTATGAAGAGGTCATGGGTCACCAATCAAGTTCTGTGGGAAATTTTTGTGCTTTTTAATTTATGAAAGTAAAAATCTTTGGAAGAAATTCTTTTACTTTTTACTTTATCTGGCGCTTACAACCGAAGGTCGATTTTAGCCTCGTATAAGAAATTGCGCCAGCCATTTCTGTTTTGCGCTTGCTGGCGCCAGTTGGAAACACCAAGTGTAGTCAGGTTATCCAACACCTGATCCTTCCAACGAAGATGTGGGCGTCCTCTTCTGCGTTGACCACCACCGGGCACCGAATCGAATATTTTTTTTTTCGCTGGAGCGTCGTTTTCCATTCGCTCAACATGACCTAGCCAGCGGAGCCGCTCGATTTTAATACGCTTAACTATATCGATGTCAGCGTACAGCTCATACAGCTCGTGGTTCCATCGAATTCGGTACTCGCCATTGACGCAGATTGGACCGAAGATCTTACGAAGGATCTTTCTCTCGAAGGCTCCCAAGGTCTTTTCATCCGAACTGCTCAACGTCCAGGTTTGTGCTGCATATACTAGGACGGGCATGATTAGTGACTTATAGAGAGTGAGTTTTGTTCTTCGAGAGAGGGCTCTGCTTCTCAATTGCCTACTCAGCCCAAAGTAACACCTGTTGACAAGAGTTATCCTTCGCTTTATCTCAATACTGACATCGTTGAAAGAGTTTACGCTGGATCCCAGGTAGACGAAGTCCTTAACAACCTCGAAGGAGATGTTGTCAACAGTGACGTGGTTTCCAAGACGCTGGGACTGTTTATTTGTTGACACTAGGTATTTCGTCTTATCTGCGTTCACTACGAGACCCATTCGACTCGACTCTTTCGCTAACCTGGAGAATGCTGCGCTGACTTCGCGCGTATTATGGCCAATGATATCGATATCATCAACATATGCCAGCAGCATAATACTTTTGTAGAATATCGTGCCACTGCGTCTCAAATCAGCAGCTCGGATGATCTTCTCCATCATTAGGTTAAAAAAGTAGCACGATAAGGAATCACCTTGTCTGAAACCTCGTTTGATATCGAATGGAGGAGTGAGGTCCTTCCCGGGAAGGAAGAAATTCTAATTTTAGTTATAATTGCGACACTTGTTTCCTTCACTCTTTAAGGATATAAACTTCTCGATTAGATATTCAGTTCTTTGAAAGATTTGTCTTCAGCTTTCTTTGTCCAGTATGACATGTAAACTCGATTTTTTTCATTGGATCGTTGTAACGTGCTGATGCCGATTAAACAATCCGACACTAACGGTGATCCATGCGATATGTTAGGAGTGCTTTTTATAACTGTCATGTAAGCCACGACACTAGACATAAATAAATACCGATTTGGCCATTTCAGCTCTTGAAAGGACTTTAATTGAGCTTATTATGATCAATTGTGCTATGCCTTTTATTAAATGCTTTTTCAACATTGATCAAGAACTGAACTAACTAGTTTTAGAACAACTTTAGAACGGCTAAAGTTGAAGTTCTTAGTTGTTTGCTCCCTGAGGTTTGCCATTTTCTGCAGAGAGGTTGTAGCCGATCAGAAAAATTAATTTTTCAATTAAAAAATTGTTCTGTGTCGGGTGGGATTTTAACCATTGAATTCGGGAACGTAAAAGTGGCATCAAACGGTTCGCTACGGTTCGTACACGCTAACACGTTCAGTCACACTGGCCAGTACAGAAAGGAATAAAAATATTTTGACCCCACCATACAAAATTTCTTTAATGTGGTGCCAAAACAGCCAAAATGGTCTTTTGGTTACAGATTGTCTAGTACAATACATTGTTGTTAAGATCTCAAAGAGCGAAATTTGGAGTCATTGTTCTCCGATGTCACCTTCGAGTGGATTTTTCTAATTTATAGTCGGTTTACACATTTGACATCTTAAATTTTGATATTGTTACTTAAAATTAAATCTATAAAAAAGCAAACTTTTATGAAGAACTGTCCTTGAAATCGTTTATAAAATATTATATTATATGGTTTATTATGGGTAGTGATGGGACTACGAGAACTTGCTCGACAGCAGGAGAATAACACACATTCTCCACTATCCATTGAAAGAAGCCTTGTCTCAGTACACTAAGAATGAAAATTATTAGCTTGATTTACTCAAGGAACTTTATTGATCACATCAGAATTTCCAAAATCCTCTTTTTTGAAAACTCCTGATATAATGCTGCAAAATTTAAGCTTTATGAAGATCTTCAGTGTAGACATACTTAATAGCCAAGTGTGGAGCAATGGCATGTTCAAGGGTATAAGCCTTGGCTCACAATTCTTATGGGTAAAAACATGAAAATTTTCTATTTGGAAAAAGGTAGAGTTATTTTATGTTGGAAAGAAATATTTTTTCAAAAATATATTTTACTTACTTTTATGGAACTATTTGGAATATACTTTTTCGAATAGAAAAAATAAATAAAAATAATTTAAATTAACTTTTCCCCTCTAAGATATGGCCTTTCCCATGTATCGGAAACAAAAAAATCAAATGTCATTTTTCCCCCCTACGCAAGATCCCCGGGGTTTTTTTTTTAATTATGGCGGGAGTTGAAGTAAAAATTTAAAAAATACATTTTCGCGCGTTTTTGTTTATAAAAAAAATAGATACTTGAATTAAGGAGGGTATGCTTCAAGGACAAAATAACGAATAAAATGCAAAAAAAATCATTGAAATTGAACCAATAGATTTCGAGTTATCCATCGAACCGTTTTAAAAAAACTAGTTTCGAAGAAATCTTGTTTAAAGTTTTTTATTTACGTTGTATGGAGCTTAGACATAGGTTAACGAAAACCGTTATAACTTCTGTTTTTTTTAAATATAGATTTAAAAATGTGTATGTGTCAACGGCTGAAAATTTGAACAGGCAGTAATCAAAGAGCGCTTAGGCAGAGCGGACGTGTCGTGCTCAAGCTGTGCCGCCTTATTTGGTTCTTTTTTGTATTATTATTTGCATATTAACATGTTGACTAAATGATTTCTGAATAATTTCGAATGAATATGTATTTGCCTAACTTTCAATAAATTGGATTTATAAAATTAAAACTATCTTGACAGATTCAGAAGTGGGATTCGAAAAGCATAAAGAGTAACGGCTAAGTTGCGAAACGAAATAAGTAACGGAATAAAGTTGCGATGCAAGCAAGCGGGGAAAAAAACCTTGAACAAGAACTTTAATAGAGGGGAAAAAAGTCAACGTCAGTAGTTGCAGTTTGAAATTAAAAGGAATTCACGACACGAAACAAAAATAACGGAACTCGTTGCTAGGACAAAGCAACAAAGATAAAACGGAAAGTAATAACGGCTGTACAACAACAAAAGAAGGGTTGAAACGACGCAGCAACAACGAAACAAGCAAGCACAACGTGAACGTGACACACAAACGAATAGGAAAGAACAATTCAACGCTGGAAAAAGGAAAGGAAAAAGTGCGTTAGAGTTGTTTAAATTTTATAAAGAAAGGGAAGTCGAAAACTAGCAACGAAGCAGAGAGGTTGAATTTAAGAAATGCTAGTAAAGTTGGTGTCTTTAAAAGTGACAGAAATTGACAGAATTTTAAGAAAAAACAATTTTACTACAGTTGGCAATAAAAACCATAAAATTGCCTTTCTAATAGAGCAACTGGGAACTGACGAAATCGATTCCATGGAGATTCCAGGAGAAGCAGAAGAGCTAGCAAGCAGTGAGTCTTGGCGTGGACAGTTCGAGGAATTAAAGCATATGGTCGCCGGGTTGGCACGAGCAGTAAGTGCAATGCAAGTCAATGGTGGCGGGTCCACAGCGGCTACGAACGTGATTCCATCAAGTCCAGTGTCAACTTCATCGCAGCGGGCATGCAGTGTGCAGGATGTTGTGGGTGCACTGCCTGAATTTGATCCTATGGGAAAAGGTTTGTCTTCAGTTCAATTCATTGATAAAGTGGAACACTTGCAGAGGGCGTATGGATGGAGCGAGGACATTGTCCTATTTTCTATTCACCACAAACTAAAGGGTATAGCCAGAGCATGGCTTGATGCTCAGCCAGTTTTTCAGTTATGGAGTAATTTTGTAAGCAGTTTTTTAAAGGATTTTCCAAGTTCTTTCAGCTCAGCAGATGTTCATCGAGAATTAATGCGCAGGAAACGTAAGCCACAGGAGACGCTAGTAGAATTTTACTATTCTATGCTGACGATTGGGCGCAAAGGATCACTAGACGAAGCATCAATCATATCGTACGTCATTAACGGCATCAATGATTTCACCATAGCACGGACACTGTTAGCGTTGAATTTGCAGACATGTAATGATCTTCTAAGGTCACTCCAAAACGTCTCATCGGCTCATGAGACGCCACGTGTTGTTCCCATAGCATCCCAAAATATGTCTGAACGTCCTAACGAACTGCTACGCGGCGCAGCTGAACGTCGGGGACCAAAATGTTTTAACTGCAACGAGATGGGTCATATAGCGGCTAAGTGTCCACGACCTCAGAGGCGGCTTAGATGTTCCAAATGTTCCAATCTAGGGCATGATGCAAAAGAGTGTAAGACAAATTCAAAGAGTATGGTTTCCTCAATTGTGGATGGCTCTAAAGACTATGTACCGCCTGTAATGAAAGAAGTCAAAATCAATAATGTAAGATACCAAGCATTTGTCGATACCGGAAGTGACCATTCTCTTATACAAGAGTCAGCAGCAGCCAAGCAGTCCACACGCTTGCCTGCATATAAACGATTAAAAGGGTTCGGCGGATCTGTGGTGGAATCATTTGAGGTTTTGGAGGTGGACATGGTTATGGATGGTCAACAGATGAAGGTGTTTTTCAATATTGTACCGGATGTGACCTTACCATACGACATTCTTTTGGGTAGAGACATCTTATGCCGGACAAATCAGCGCATGGTAATTGAAGCAGGCGTACTGCAGCTGGAAGCTAGAACAATACCGAAAATCAACATCAACGAGAAACTAAATACGAAGCAACAAACAGAAGTGTTGGCGATTGCTGGAGAATTCAAAGACTGCTTTTCAGAAGATATCGAAGATTTAGGAATCTGCAAAATAACGAGTATGACTATCGAAGTGACTACAAACCAGCCAATTATTGGGAAAAGGTACCAGGTTCCGTTTGCTCAGCGGGAAGCGTTGTCAGTTATCACAAACAAGCTAGTGAAACATAACATCATACGTCCGAGCACATCACCACACGCAGCGTCTGTCGTTTTAGTTAATAAGTCGAACGGCGAAAAGCGCATGTGCGTCGACTACAGGGCGTTAAATGCAGTCACTATAAAGAAACAATTCCCAATGCCTGTGGTGGAAGAGCAACTTGCTCAGCTATCGGGAAGCAATTATTTCACCACGTTGGACATGACATCTGGATACTATCAAATACCGCTAAAGGAAGAACACAAGAAATATACAGCATTTTTGACACACGATGGACTCTTTGAACACAACGTCATGCCTTTTGGACTCATCAATGCGCCGATGTTTTTCCAAGAGATGATTACTAATCTAATAAGAGAGTTGCCAGACCGCAAACATATAGTCAGTTATGTTGATGAAGTGATCATTGGCACGAAATCGTTTGAAGAGGGTGAACGAATTCTACGACAATTCATGGAAGCAGTACAAGAGGCAGGTTTGACTTTGCGTCCATCAAAATGTGTTTTCTTATCGAACGTTGTAAACTTCTTGGGACATATTGTTAGCGCTGAGGGAATTCAGCCAGGCAACGAGAAAACTGAATGTATTGAGAAGTTTCCGGAACCAACGTGTGTCTCGGAAGTTAGACAATTTCTTGGTGTAACTGGATTTTTCAGAAAGTTTGTCCAAGATTACAGTCAGATAGCAGTGCCATTGACGATGCTTTTGAAAAAGGAAGCCGTATTTGTTTGGGGTGAAGAGCAACAAAACGCATTCCAGTGCTTAAAATCAGCAATAACAAGTAAGCCTGTTTTGGTTTTATTCGATGCACGTAAAGAGCATGAAGTGCATACAGATGCCAGTTCTATGGGATTTTCTGGAGTTATGCTACAATGCGAAATACAATTTATGAAGCCCGTGTTTTATTTTAGCCGGAAATGTAGCGAGGCGGAACGTAAGTACTCCAGCCACGAACTAGAAGTTTTGGCGATTGTGGAGACGCTCGACAGATTCCGTGTTTATTTGTTGGGGTCACATTTCCGGGTTGTCACAGATTGCAATGCTATTGTGACTATGAAAGCAACATCAGCGCTGCCACCTAGAATTTCTCGTTGGTGGCTTAAATTACAAGAATTCGACTTTGAATGTGTTCACCGCCCAGGACTCCGAATGCAACACGTCGATGGTATGAGCCGATCGCCAACTTTGCCACCCAATGATGTGACAACGGTAGCTGAGAACATTCTGAAAGTAGAAACCGAGGACGTCTCTGATTGGATATTCGCCATGCAGTTGCAAGACGAAAAGTTGCGGAAAATTGTAGAAATGTTTCAAGATAACTCCAAGCAGATTGATAATCACGTCAAACAAAATTACGTCATCGAGAAGAGTCGGCTTTACAGAATCGTGCAGGGCAATAAGAAATTGGTCATTCCACAAGCGGTGAGATGGAGAATAGCAAGATCATGCCACGATGATGCTGGACACGTTGGAGTTGAGAAGACAATTGACCGGATTACTAGAGATTTTTGGTTCCCGAGGATAAGACGTTATGTCAAATCATATATTTTGGCATGTCCAGAGTGCTGCCTCAATAAAGCAAAAGGTGGGAAACCAGAAAACCAACTGCATTTGAGAGAGATGCTACCAATACCTTTTCGAAGTATACACATGGACCATCTGGGTCCTTTTCCAAAAAGCAAGAAAGGTAATCAGCATGTTCTAGTGCTAGTGTGCGCTTTCAGCAAATATATCATCTTAAAAGCTTTACGGAACACTAAGACAAACCCAGTCGTCTCAGTGATGTACGAAGTCATGTCCATCTTTGGTCAGCCATTATGTCTTACAACGGATAGAGGAACAGCCTTTACATCTAAAGAGTTTGAAGCATTTATAAACCGATATGGAATCAAACACATCAAAACTGCGGTACGCACACCACGTGCCAACGGTCAAGCAGAACGGGTCAACAAATCGGTGCTTAGTATGCTCAAATGTAAAACGCGGGTTAGTAAAGAATGGGACTTAGAATTGCCTAATATCCAGTGGAATTTAAATTCTCAGCAAAACGCGTCTACGAAGTTCACACCGAACGAGCTGATTTTTAATTTCAATCCCAGAAACGTGAGTGAAAACCGAATAATTCAGGCGTTATACGATATGCAACCGTCAGAGAGCATCGACTATGAAGAACGGAAGCATCTAGCTCACGAAAACATGAACAAGGAACGTTTGAAATGGAAATTGCGATACGACTCAAAACATCAGCATCCTCGTAAGTATTCCGAAGGTGACCTGGTCGTAACTAATTATGTGGCAGCAGCTACAGGCGAGTCACATAAATTAGATCCGGTTTACAAAGGGCCATACATCATTGCAAAAGTTTTGGACTATGACCGGTATTTAGTGGAAGATTTGCCAGACGCTCCGCGTAAACAAAAGAGGTATGCAAACGTGCTGTCCAGCGACCATCTGAAGCCGTGGTGTAGTCTTAGTCCTGACATCGATCCCGGCAATATTTCTGATGTACACGATTCATCCTCTGAGGATGAAAGGTCAGGAGAGGCCGAGCTGTCAACGGCTGAAAATTTGAACAGGCAGTAATCAAAGAGCGCTTAGGCAGAGCGGACGTGTCGTGCTCAAGCTGTGCCGCCTTATTTGGTTCTTTTTTGTATTATTATTTGCATATTAACATGTTGACTAAATGATTTCTGAATAATTTCGAATGAATATGTATTTGCCTAACTTTCAATAAATTGGATTTATAAAATTAAAACTATCTTGACATATGTAAATTCTTAAAATTATAAGGAATACATTAAACAACAAAAAAAAAATTCTTTTTTTCGAAAAATTTACACGTATATTATACCTTAAACTAGACTTCTCCAAATTTATTGATTGAATTCACAATTCTATTGCGAAACAGGCTTTTCGAAGCATTACCGAAAAATGTTCTCCATTTTTCACAATTTCTACGTTTTGGTCGTTTGTGTAATTCTCGACGATTAGTTATCCATTATTGAGAGTTGTCGAAGGTTCAATACTCCATGATTGTTAACAAAAAAAGTGGCGTGGAATTTTAAATGTCAGTTGGTACACCCTGTACACACTAATATATGGAGTAAGATAATAAGTAATTCGTCCCACTACGAATTAACTCTAAATAAACATCTAAGTTTATCTAGAGTGTTTTCCGGCAGACTTCGATATTCAGCTCAAAAATTCTCTTTTCTTGAGATTCTTCTAAGATTCGACATAACGCTTTAATTCTTTCCTAGTTGCTGGTGCCAAACGATTTCTAAAGTGTCTTAGTTCAACATTACATGTCATTTCAAATGAGGACAGTAAGTTCTAAATTACTAAGTTCTAGGAACTTACAAGCCATAATAAAAAGAGTTTTGAGTCAAATCCACCTGTTAACAAATTCACGCTTTCCATGGCTCTTAAAGACTTTTATAGATACGTTTTTCAATATAGGGCTTAACTCACTTATTAAACACATGCGTATGTTAACATTTAAATATCGCTTCTTCAGCCATCAATCTTCATCATCTATTTAAGCATGCAGTTGCAAACAGGTTGAAATCTTAAAAATGCGCAACGCTATCCGCAGACAAGTCATCATCATGAGCCACATGTTGCGCATTTCTAGCATTTGAAATTTTAACTTATTTACTGGCACTTCATCTCACCGCATGGAATGGGGTTTTCCTTGATGGTTTCCTCCTAGCATTTACAACAAAACTAATACCAACAAGAAAAACAACTAAATATTTGTAGCCACACCAAAAGCTAGCGGCCCCTATTTCTACTCGTACCTAGTGAGAAATGTCTTTGCTGTTGCCTGCTGCTGTTGCTGTCGCGGTTTCAATTGAGAAGCTGTTGCGTTGGATGCGACGCAGCTTGGGTTTCGGAACGCTTCGCTGGATTTTTTTTTCACTATTACGCGCCCAATGCTGTTGCTACATAGCGCACACTTGAGCAGCGTAGACCGAATACATTGATAGCAATACTCGACTTTGTAAAGCAGCGCTGCGGCGGCCTTTACTACCATGTTTCTATTTGGCTGTCTAACGTTTTTGTTTTTTGTTGTTGCTGTTTGCTCCTCTACATGTTTTTCTGTTATTTATTTATTTTTTTTTATTTTTCATCCCATTGTGCTTGGTTTTGTCCATGTAATAGTTTCGTTTCGTTGCTGTTGCCAGAAGCTTACCGCTTCTCTCTTGGCCTGATGGTGGCCAAGAGATTCACTTCGTTGCTATGTTTTGTTGTTTGCTATTGTTGTTGTATTTAATTTGGGCTACGGAAGAAGGTGTAGTCAGTCCACCGAGGCTTCTATTTAAGGCGCTGTACGAGGCTTTTTTCTCTGTTTTCGAGGTGTAGCTACAATAACAAAAAGTAGTTGACTTCATCGGCCTCGTCTTCGGTACCATCTTCTGGATCTTCGTCGCAACTTCGCTTCGTCTATGTGTCTATGAATATGTTTAGTTGTCGTTATTGTTGTTGTAAATGTGAGGTACTTATAACGGGATTTTAAGAAGTCGCTTTATGGGCCGCTTACATTTTTTCTCTGCTGGCAAAGAAATAGAAGATGAAGATGACTTTACCATGGGCAGCAAGTTTCCGATATACGTTTTTCTCATACTAGCTACATACTTCGATGTCTTCTTTGTTCGTCAGTCTGTCCGTCTGTCCATCTGTCTGTCCATCTGTCTGTCAGTCAGTCTAGGGAGCAAATCTGTAGAAAATGCGGGAATAGAGTGGTATATGACGTCTGGGTGCAAGGAAAAAGTTGTTGTTATTGTTATTGTGTTGTATGTTGATGTTCCGTTGTTAAAGTTGCTGCTATTGTTGCTGTTGTTGCCTTGAAGCCGGATGAAGTGCTTTTTGGTGCCTTTTGCATTGATTACCTTTAGGGTTCGTTGCTTGGTAAGCTTTTTCTTTGGCTGTTTTCTTTTTGTGCTGCAATTTGACTTGGGGCCTATTTTGTGTGTATGTGTCTTGCCGTTACTGCTGTTGTTTTTGTTGTTGCCACTGATGATGTTGCTGTTGTTATTATTATTGCTGTAACGGTAGAAACAAATACGTATGTTCCATAGTTTCTTTACATCTTACTTCCTTTCCAACGTTTTTGTGTGGTCAGCGGCTAGAGTCTAAAGTATTCATTCCCAACCATCAGGATTTTGCGGTTCGCTAGTTTTTATCTAATGACTTTGGACCGAAAGGGTCAATAAAGCAAAGTAAAAAAAAAAAAATTCTACTATAACTAAGTGATGAAATGATTCTCAAAAATTCGTGGAAACAAACCCTTTTTGAAAAATTCTATTTCTGTCAGTAAAAAGATGGTAATTGACAATGCTGAGATAGCACAAGACTTTTACGAAATAATTGCCGGAAGCTCGAAGCCTCATCAGAATGAAAAGCAAGACAATTTTGATGAGCTTAAGAAATTTTAATACTCAACAGAGGACTTATATAGAGCTTGCGATCATAAGTTTACATATTCATGAAGACATAGTCGCTATAACAACAGTTGTTAGCTATTTTGTAAGCTAAATTCAAACGTTTTATAGAGGCTAAGCTCAAAGTCTCAAATACACCCAACGCAAAAAAAAAAAGCCGCATGCACATAATACTGCAAATTCAAAGTTTACGTTGTTGGGATTTGTCGGAATATAAACTTAGCGCATTGATTTTTTTTTTTTTTTTGTTAGAATTTCCTCGGTTGTTCTTTATTACTTTTTCGAAATTTTGTGTGTACTTTGATTGAATAGAATTGTTTATTGAATTTTGGAAAGTGGTACAATTAATATCATGTTTAGAGGACACAGTTGTCTCAAATTCAGAAGGGCGTTATTATGGGTCCAGCCAATAAAAATATTTCTATTCGTTGGAACGTGGCTAAAATACAGTTAATTGAAAGTTCAGTGTGCCGCTTTTTGAAGAAATATCGGAAAACTGGCCAATTGGAGAGAAAAAAGGCTCTGGACGAAAGAAGTGCAGGTGATATTAGAGCAGAGGTACAGCAATAACATCAAATGAATATATCTACACAAACTGCAATATCGGCTGAAGGATATGGGTATGTTGGCCAGAAAACCAGCAACAAAAAACACTTTTAACCAAAAAATTAAGGAAAAACGATATAAAAGGAAAAAAGATACAAAAAAAAAAAAAAAATTGGACTGGAAAAATGGCCAAGAGGCATATCCTGAGATGAATCTAAATTCAACCTCATAGAACCGGTTTTCACACAGTGCGCCGCACAGTGGAACGCTTTTATACAACAGGCGGCCATTGATAGTAAACGTCATCGGAATAGAACGAAATTTGGCATATATGTCTTTTAGAACAGTAGAATGAAAATTTGTAAAAATTGTTGAAATCGGTTAACGGACTCGCCAACCTCCCATACATATTTTTTTCTAAAAGTGTTATAACTTCGCGATAAATACTCGTAAAAGAATAAAATTTCACACACACAACACTTTTAGTAACGGTGTTTGATCGGATGTTTATTTCATAATAAAGAGGAAAGTATGCCGTTAATAATGAAAAACAACATCAGCCAAATGGCCACGATTACAGGACAATATCCTTTTCATGAAATTTTCCAAAACCAAATCGCAAAGTGGCTGCCCTATGTCCTCGATAGCCTCACGAATTCCATCTTTGAGGTCTTCAATCAGTCTTCAATACTGGGCTGTTGGCGAAGACCTTATCTTTCACGTGGCCCCAAAGGAAGAAGTCGGAGGTGTTAAATCACAAGATCTCGGTGACCAATAGTGATCACCTTTTCGAGAGATAACACGGTCCGGAAACTTTTCCCGTAAAAGATCAATGGGTTTTGTTGCTTGTGTGGCACGTAGCGCCGTCTTGTTGAAAGTAAACTTTGTCCAGATCAATACCATCCAACTCCGACCATAAAAAATCATTAATCATCTCTCGATAGCGCAATCCATTCCGCTACTGCTGATCCAACCTCATTTTCGAAAAAGTAAGCTCCAATGACCCCGCCGGACCATAAACCGCACCAAACAGTCACACGTTGCGGATGGAGAGGCTTCTCAATAATAACTCTTGGGTTTTCCGAGCCCCAGATGCGACAATTTTGCTTGTTGATTTATAGCCAATTTGTAGCCACCGAGTTTGAAATGGACCTCATCAGTCAAGATGATTTTTCGATGAAATTCCGGATCATTTTCATGCATTTCAAGGACCCAATCAGCAAAGATACGACGTTGTTGATGATCGGCCGGCTTGAGTTCTTGTGTTAACTGAACTTTATAAGCCTTAAGACCCAAGTCTTTATGCAAAATACGGTGTAATGACGTATGTGGAATGCCCAATTCCAAAGAACGACGAGGAATGTACAAACCTGGGTTTTCTTCAACACTTTGAGCTACAGCATAAATATTCTCAGTTGTTCTTGAGCGACGTGCACGGGTTTTATTCTTCACATCACTAACTTGTCCCAACAGGTCAAATTTTTTCAACAATTTCTGTATTGCGGTCCGACTAGGTGCTTCACGACGACCAAAAAATGCTTTAGTTTTGCGAACTGTGACTGCAAGATTTTCACCATTTTTGTAGTGAATTTTAATAATTTCAATGCGTTCTTGAAGCGTGTATCGTTCCATTTTTAGTAATGGCGTAGTTTCTACTTGTCAAATGTCAAAGAATAAAAGCTTTAAAAGTGAGCGATTCACAATAGCGGGCGATTCACAATAATACCTCTTATTGCAAAACCCTGTATTAAAACATTATTTAGGAAAAAAATTTCCAAATCGGTCAAATCACACACCCATCTCCCATACAAAATAATGCATCCAAAAAGAAAAATCAAAAAAAATTTACAAAAGAAGTAAGTAAGGATTTGGAATTTGTGTTAAAAGGTGGCTTAACTTAATCGCTGATATAGCAACAGCGATATTAGAACTAGAACTTGCGAATTCCTCTCTTCTTCTTCCTATTGCAGCACTTCTCATTATAACCATAATTTGCTATATCTATATCAGCACTATATTTAGATTTTAGTTTGTTACTGCTATAAAGACGAGACTCTGATGATATAAGAAGTGGAACTATGAGATCGTAATTGCATAAATCCCTTGAAACTTCCTTGTGTGGCTCAAACAACACTTCCGTAAGTCCTTGTGCTTTGCCTCCAAAGCTTCTTCAGACAACATACCAATTGGCGAGGTAAAATTTTAAATAACTGCACATCCATGTATAAGAATTTTATGGACTGCTGGTGACATTCGGTACCAAGAATAATTATTCCATAAAATTTCTCTTGCTTCAGTTAGTAAATTTTCGAAATTTAGTGTTTCTACCTTGTGCCCGCTTGCGATTACCCTTAAGATTAAAAAAAAAAAAAATAAATAACTGGCCATTTCAGCCCTGGAAAGACTTTGACCTAGCTTCTTATGATTAATTGTGTTGTGCGTGTTATTAAGTTTGTACACAATTGACCGAGAACCGGACCTACATGCTTAACGCCGACTCCGAACGGCGATGAACGGAATGTTCTCGTTCTCAAGAAGCTTTACATGGCATTTTGATTACTCTCTGAGGTTTGCCATTGTCTGCAGAGAGGTGGCGGCCGTACAGAAAAATTATTTTAATTTAAATAATTTTCTGTCGCTGCTGGGGTTCGAACCTGGGTCTCCAGGTTCTTTGACATAGCGGCCACGTACTTTAACCAACTACGCCACGGACGCCACCCTTAAGATTACAGTTAAATTTTTCACCATGGTCAAATCTATGTGTTTTATCTCAGCCGATACACTAAAATTCTTAAGCGGTCTAGAAGTGTTGTCATCATTCCAGCTGCCATATCACTGTTTCACTTCATCTACATTTTGAACTCCAGTTTTTATTTCCTCCTATGATTGGTTATTTTTGTTTCCTTTTTTGTTTCCTCCTCTTTGGACATTTAATCCAAGCATGGAGCGGATAAATCGTGATCACAGACAGACAGACAAACGGACACTTAGACGGACATGGCTGTATTGCCTCAGGTGGTAATGTTGATCAGGAATATATATATTATATACCTATACCTACCACGCCTCCTTATGGCTATAAACGGAGTGACAAACTTAATATACCATTTTTACGTTTTTTAAACGTGGGGATATAACAAGCATTATTTCGAAGTGAATTGCCCACGCATAATTCGTGAATACAGTACGCACATGGGTGGAGTAGATTTGTTAGATAGTTTGATGGGTCGCTATCATATTCGATTGAGGATGCAAAATGTAATGACTCGTTTATTTGATCACCTTATTAATATGGCTGTGTCTAATGCGCACATTTTGTATAAACGAGCTTATTTCGAACTACAACAAAAGGACAGTGAACTGTCTCATAAAAAATTGCTAATTTTGCCTGAATTTCGTGAAGAAATAGCTTCTTCTCTTTGCAACATCAAAGAAAAACGACCAGTTGGCAGACCTGCGGTAAATGCTGAACATACCAATTCTGCTGTTGGATATAAAACCAAATGTCCAGTGGATGATGTCTGAACTGAAAAATAATTCAGTTTTTTAAAAATACGTACATACCTTCTCTTTGCCTTCTCTAAGCTTACTTTTATTTTTCCTTTTATATATAACATACCTTATGAATGAATAAAAACAAACTTTATTTTATACTAAAAAAAAAACAACCATGCTTTATTTCTTCTTGGTAATCCGGTAAGCCGGCTTTGATGCCGTCTTTTTTAATTGCACCCAGCGACTTTCGTATGTGTAATATTGCCATAAAAGCATCAAATTCGTGTTTCTCGAACCAAAATTAACTAAAAAAACAAATTTCTGCGCCACTCACTTCTTTATTTATCATTTGGCGGATTGAGGGATTATTATTTGTTTCTAGACAGTTGTGGTATAAATTTCAATTAAAGATTTCCCAAATATATTCAACGCGGCATTGCATCAAATGTTCACTATTTTTAAGTTCGGCCACCAAATATTGTACAAGAGGTATTGTAAATGTTAACGTAACTTTGAGGAAGGTCAGTATCGTTGGTCGATTAGCAAGTAAGGCCTCATAGGCGGAGACAGAAAAACAACGTATTTTGGAATGTAACGAAGTCCATTGTAGCTTAGAAAATAAATTTTTTTCAAATAAACTATCTGAAAAGCACATCTCTTAACGATACATACCTCATGTTCTAATACAAGCATATATCGAGTATATGGAATGCGTCTTCTTTTGTAAGCATTTCTGGCCAAATGCAATTCAAAGTCTAGCAGTTGTGCTTGAAAACGTTGTCGCTCTATTCGAAGCATATCCGCCGCATACGACATGATGCAAATCTCCAAAAACTCCGAGATTATGAAAGGTACTGCCAATAGACCACTTTCTCGGCGATTTGCTGTACTGAGATGTGTTGCGAAGAAATAACAGCCCATACCATCGCATAATACAATGCAACTCAAAAACAAACGACTGTAAATACAGACCAAAAATGGCGCAGCAGATTCGGATATTTTAAAATGAAGCTTTTGAATCAGGCGTTCAATTTCTATCAATTTGAGTGGAAATTTTGGTGTCTTTCCAGTTTCTCTTGCAAGCAATATTAAATAATTACAGAGAAAAGTATTCAGAGCTCTATAAAAATGCGTTATGGCAACAATACATAAAAAGTGGGCGTGGTAGCAAAGTTCATAGCTTATAATATAAAAATTCCACAGTATAAATTTATTATGATTGAAACAGAATTTTATCAGGATTGAAGTCATTGAGGCGAAAATAAGGAATAGCCAACGTAAGCAGATAAGGCTAATTTGTGTTCTATTCAGATAATAACTGCAATAACACAATCGTCTTATATATGCATCAATCCTGCGGAATTCAATAATGATGATTTTAATCCGTTCTTGATTTTTCCTCAGAGTTTTCACTATAATCACATTTGAGAACAATACCATAATAAGATAAAGTTCACTGATTCGTTCCTGGGCAAGAAAATGTTTCTTGCTTTTAGAGAACAATTCTAGAGCATAATTTGCAATAATAATAAGAAGGAAAAACCAAGAGTAATAGTAGGTAAATTGTAGCATTATAAAAGAATATACTTTAAGAAATATTTCAAATTTCGTCCGATTCGTTCTTTTGTTTAGTGATTTCAATCGAAAATTAACACATCCCCGAAATTGTGCTATATAGTAAATTGTATACCATATAACTGATGTGTGATGCAATTTTAGATGTTTTCTCACTGTAGCAAACATTCTTTCTGTGGGGAGTATTATGCTGTTCTGCAAAAATAAATGGAAGAAAAATTCATTAAATTTGTTTACACCAAAGTAAATCTAGATATTTTTGGAAACGGGCTTACCTTCCAATGTCTTAATTGCACTTCCTTACAATTGAGATATGATCGTATCGTATTATTCTTCAAATTTAAGGTTTTGAATTCAGTTACAAAAAGTTAATCACAACCAGCACATGGCCAGAGTTCAGCGACAATTATTTTTGAGAATTTTAGTTCTTATACCAGAAGTCGAAAATGTGTAAACAATAAGTGGAGTGGCGGGGGAAGAGGTAGCAAAATAGCTGCATTATAGATATGAAATGTTGTAGCATTATGTTTATTACCTAAGTAATTAAATTATAATGCAATAGTACTTTCAGTTATCACGCTTCAAGTTTAACCCTGGAGAAGACGCGTTTCGCAGAGTTGCGTCGATTGTCAATTGAGTAAAATACTTGACGAATTAGTGTAATTTTCAAGTATATTGCAATATATTAATTCATTGAACTTAACAAAGTAATTCATATTCATATTATAGCTTAGTAAAAAAAATGAGTTTTAATATCATAAATTAATATAATGCGAGAAATAAGTTTTCGATGAAATCATTACTGATTTGTGTTTCGAAGCAAATTGGACCTTATCCTGTACGTGTTCATTACAGAGTAATTTGCCACATAAAGAACTATACAACACTTTTTGGAGCGCCTGTTTTGCTTTCTGGGGCACAATCCATAAGTTTTCCTGTAAACTGAGAACTGAGTATGTCCCTTTCATCTGATCAACGGTGTCTGATGACGCCTTTGTGTACAGGTTTGTAAAATGTTATTACTTCAGGTTTGATATGATTGTGAATAACTTCGTCATCTTCATGAAGAGAGGATAGTAGAAGTACAACCTTTATAGCTTTCTTCATTGAAATGTTTAAAACAAAGACCTTGTTTTCTGTGTACGCTACAATATTATTTGGTACTGGCCTTCCCTATATCGTAACAAGTCGTAACTTCTCTTATATTTTAGCGAAGCTTTTTACTCCTCGTTCTGTGATTTTCTGGAATGAATTCACAAAAACGACACTTTTTTCCGACACCTTTTTTTAGAATTGTTGTTGTTTTTAGCTTGCGTCTATTGAAACAGGAAAATGTTAAATTAAAAATAATTAATTGCCCGCTGCAGGAATTGAACTCGTATCTCCCGACTGATAGTTTATTACTCTAACCATCAAACCAAAAACCCTCGTTGGGAAATATCGCTGATTAAATATTAAGTATTAACTAAAGATATGTTCCAGGAGATCACAATAATCTACAGAATTGTGTACCGGCTATATATCCTTCATATCCTACAATAAATATTAGCCAATACACCAAAAACCTTTAAGGATTGTGTATTGGCTAAGGTTTGTATATTGGCTATACAAACAATGGTAGGTACCACAAAACAAAAATGTTGCTTTTACTTACTACCAGAGGTCGCTTATGCTTAAAATAAGCAACATGTAAGTCAACCAAGTTTTCGTGCTTATCTTCTTTATATATATGTATATTACGCAAACTCAAAATTTGTCCGGCGTAAGGAGGACGATCCTCACAAGGCAACGCGTGAGGGTCAAGGGGGCGATCTTCACATGGCAACGTGTCTGACTGCCTCAACCTGGTGAGGCCAGCATTATCCATGTCGAACTCGTCTCAAGTCGACTCAAACCTCTGCGTGGTGTCCTCTAGAAACGGCAAACTGGCAACCGTTAGTTTGACGGCTAATCTGAGCGGCGGGCTCCACCTGCCTTTAAAGGGTTGTGCGTTGGGTTTGAAGCCCACCACGTAAAAACAAATTTCAATGAAAAGTTTAAGAAAAAAGATAAATATGATCCCCAAATCTGATGACGACTACCGCAAACGAAAAACTGACAATGATTTACGGATATGCACCTGGAACGTCCGAACCCTTAATTGGGATGGTGCCTCTATCCAACTGATAGATATCTTAGAAAGATACAAAGCTGGTATCACTGCAATCCAAGAAATGCGATGGAAGGGACAGGGTTGCTCACGGCAAGCAACCTGTGATATTTACTACAGCGGCCATGCGGAGAAGCACGAATTTGGATGCGGATTCGTGGTTGGCAAGCGACTACGACATCATGTTCTGCGATTCACACCTGTGAACGAACGACTTGCCATAATCCGTGTCAAGGCAAGATTTTTCAACATAAGCCTGATTTGTGCGCACGCTCCGACAGAAGATAAGGACGATGAGACCAAAGACAGCTTCTACGAGCGCCTTGAAGAGGCCTATGAACGCAGCCCCCGCCACGACATAAAAATCGTGCTTGGTGACTTCAACGCCAATGTGTGAAAAGAAAATATCTTTGGTCCAACAGTCGGAAGGTTCAGCCTCCACGACAATACCTCCGATAACGGAATGAGGCTGATTGACTTTGCCGCAGCGCGAAACATGGTCGTTAGTAGCACTAGATTCAAGCATCTCAATATTCATAAAGCAACTTGGCTGTCTCCTAATCAAAAGACGCGCAACCAAATTGATCACGTTTTGATTGACGGAAGGCACTCTTCCAGTGTTTTAGATGTACGCACGATCCGTGGTGCCAATATAGACTCGGATCATTATCTTGTCGCAGCCAAGATCCGAACACGCCTGTGCGCAACCAAGAATGCGCGCAATCCAGCACAGAGAAAGCTAGACGTCGAAAAGCTGCAATCCAAGCAAACAGCCGAAGACTTCGCTACTCGACTCTCACTCCTGCTTCAAGAAAGCACTCCTCCGATCGACGATATATGCGCGCAGTTGAATCATATTTCCCACTCTATGCGTGCGGCTGCCGAAGAGGTGATTGGCTATCATCGCCCTCGCCGAAACCAGTGGCACGACCAAGAGTGTCGCGACGCTCGAAAAAGATGCCGCCTACAAAGCCACCCTGCAGTCGGTTGTAACGCGTGCTGATAAGGAGCGATACAAAGAGAAGAGGAGGGAAGAGAGACGCATTTTCAGGCGAAAGAAAAGGGAAGCGGAAATGCGTGAGTGCGAGAAAATTGAGATGCATGGTGACAGGAATGAGGTCCGAAAATTTTTCGAAAAAATAAGACGCCTGGCCGATGGTTTCAAGACCGGGGCCTCTTCCTGCAAGGATGAAAATGGGAATCTAGTGACAGATATCCAGAGTACACTGATGATGTGGAGGGAACACTTCTCTAGGCTTCTGAATAGCGACGACGACAACAATCCCGCCAATAGAGATGATATCCCGGAATCCCCAATTTTGGACGACAGCGTTGAAGTTCCGCTGCCCGACCATAGTGAAGTCTTGAAAGCTATAGCTCGGCTTAAAAACAACAAAGCCGCAGGAGCCGATGGCTTACCTGCTGAGCTCTTCAAGAATGGAGGCGAAGCTCTATTTAAATGCATTCATGAGCTTCTATGCAGAATATGGTCGAAAGAATGCATTCCAAACGATTGGAACCTCAGTGTGCTCTGCCCAATCCACAAGAAAGGCGATCCCACAATTTGCGCCAACTACCGTGGGATAAGCCTTCTGAATATCGCATATAAGGTTCTGTCGAGCGTACTATGTGAAAGACTGAAGCCCATCGTAAACCAGCTGATTGGACCTTATCAGTGTGGCTTCAGACCTGGCAAATCCACCATAGACCAGATATTTACGCTACGACAAATCTTGGAGAAGACCCTAGAAAAACAAATCGACAGACACCATCTTTTTGTCGATTACAAAGCCGCCTTCGACAGTCCAATAAGGAATCATCTATATTCCACCATGTCTGAATTTGGTATTCCTGCAAAGCTCATCCGCCTTTGCAGAATGACACTGAGCAACACCAGCAGCACAGTTAAAATCGGGAAGGACCTCACTCTTCCATTCGATACCAAACGAGGTTTCAGACAAGGTGATTCCCTATCGTGCGACTTTTTCAACCTAATGATGGAGAAGATCATCCGAGCTGCTGATTTGAGACGCAGTGGCACGATATTCTATAAAAGTATTATGCTGCTGGCGTATGCTGATGATATCGATATCATTGGCCATAATACGCGCGAAGTCAGCGCAGCATTCTCCAGGTTAGCGAAAGAGTCGAGTCGAATGGGTCTTGTAGTGAACGCAGATAAGACGAAATACCTTGGAAACCACGTCACTGTTGACAACATCTCCTTCGAGGTTGTTAAGGACTTCGTCTACCTGGGATCCAGCGTAAACTCTTTCAACGATGTCAGTATTGAGATAAAGCGAAGGATAACTCTTGCCAACAGATGTTACTTTGGGCTGAGTAGGCAATTGAGAAGCAGAGCCCTCTCTCGACGAACAAAACTCACGCTCTATAAGTCACTAATCATGCCCGTCCTATTATATGCAGCACAAACCTGGACGTTGAGCAGTTCTGATGAAAAGACTTTGGGAGCCTTCGTAAGATCTTCGGTCCAATCTGCGTCAATGGCGAGTACCGAATTCGATGGAACCACGAGCTGTATGAGCTGTACGCTGACATCGACATAGTTAAGCGTATTAAAATCGAGCGGCTCCGCTGGCTAGGTCATGTTGAGCGAATGGAAAACGACGCTCCAGCGAAAAAAATATTCGATTCGGTGCCCGGTGGTGGTCAACGCAGAAGAGGACGCCCACATCTTCGTTGGAAGGATCAGGTGTTGGATAACCTGACTACACTTGGTGTTTCCAACTGGCGCCAGCAAGCGCAAAATAGAAATGGCTGGCGCAATTTCTTATACGAGGCCAAAACCGACCTTCGGTTGTAAGCGCCAGATAAGTAAGTAAGTAAGTAAGTAAGTATTGACAGTTGCTTGGGCAACGACCATCTGTCAAAAAAAATGTCTAGAAAGAGAGCGTTCAATTATTTCTTATGTTTTCGCCATTGTTTATGTTTCAGCGCTTGCAAATAACCAAACATTTTCTTACAAAATATTGCCCATTTTATTTAATTAATAGTGAGTTATTATTACTAGAACGAAAATAATTTGTAAACTTAATGTTATTAAGTGCAAACATAAAAAAAAAGGTTGAAAACGTTTAAGTGCAGCATCCTCAGCAGCTGCAGATGCATGTGGACGAAATTGAAAAAGTTTTCAATTAAAATTAAAACAACTCGGCTGGAAAGCGTTAAACACATATCACACATAATTTTTTCACAACTTTCATTATTATAACTGTGTATTTAACGCACATATTTTGCGGAATTTATTTATTTTTACATTCGTTTAATTCTTGTTGCACGAACAACTGTTTTTGACAGATGGTCGTTGCCTTGTTGCTGAGAAAATCTATACTTGTCAATGCTACCTGTATAATTGTATCATGATCTCAGCTCACATTTCGCTGTTGTCTGTCTCTTATGCGGTCAATACACAGGCGGATATGTTTGCGAACTTGGTTGGTTTGCGAAAATGTTTGCCTGTTTGTGGCGTTGTCTGCGGACCAGTTTGAAGGTTCGTGAGTTGGTCTGCCGAAAATCAAAAATTTTAGATTTTTAGAGGGCGGAGCTTCAGGTTGTACAACAAATTGTACAGTTAATAGTGTTGTCTGCGTACTTACTGTCAAAACTGTGTGTTTCACTCTGTTAAGTTGGCAAGTTGGCTTGTTTTTATTGCGTAAATATCAATGGAAAACAACATGAATAATGAAGTCTGGAATGATTTTTTGGAAAAATATAAAGATCTTCCTGTTCTGTGGAGGATAAAAAGTGATGCATACAAAAACAAATATAAAAAGAGCCAAGCATGGAAAGCATAAAAAGTAAAGTAAGTTAGTAAGTTTTTTATCTTTTTCTGCTTCATTTTCAATTTGTTTAACTATTATCATTAAAGATAGCACCGTTCCTACATCACCCATTCTTAAACTTTTTTTTATTAAATATAATTCATTTATATCTTCAACACGAATGTGTCCAATGCAATGTAGCAAATATAAATTTTGTCGTACTCGAACATGTCAGAAAACATGTTTTCGTAGTTTGTGGCAAAACCAAAACTGGGTATGCGAACATGTTGCAAGATATGTTCGTTTGTGTATGGGCCCCATTAATATAGCGCTTGCAAACAACGAAATCAAAATCAGAACACATAAAAACACATATATTGACTTCCTATATTACGGCCCTGGATTCCGGCGCTTTTGCGTCGTATGGGTTAACTAGTTAAATATGTTGCTCTAAGTTCTAAGCAACGATGTTGCCTCAAGCTTGTTGAATGTTTGTCTTTCAACTTTTTTGTTTTTTTTTTGCATAGCGCGAAGGTCCAACAATTGACCAAAAGTGCGTTGACAAGTGTTCCTAAGTAACAGAAAAAAAAAATAATAATGAAATCCCTGCAAACATTTTGTGAGTGCCTCAAAAAATGTACTCTAAAAAGAGTATTTCTTATGCGTGTTTTATGAGTACGCAATAAAAAGACTCATAAAGGAGTCTTTGATATGATTCTAAATTGATTGCCAAAAATAATACTCAAAAAATAGTATTTTTTTATGCGTGTTTTATGAGTACGCAATAAAAAGACTCATAAAGAAATCTTTTATATGATTGTAAAATGATTGCTCAGAAATAAGACTCTAAAAAGAGTATTTTTTATGCGTGTTTTATGAGTACGCAATAAAAATACTCATAAAGGAGTCTTTGATATGATTCTAAAATGATTGCTCAAAAATAAGACTCAAAGAATAGTATTTTTATGCGTGTTTTATGATTACGCAATAAAAAGACTAATAAGGAAGTCCTTTGTATGATTGTAAAATGATTGCTCAGAAATAAGACTCTAAAAAGAGTATTTTTTATGCGTGTTTTATGAGTACGCAATAAAAAGACTCTAAAGGAGTCTTTGATATCATTGTTAAATGATTGCTCAGAAATCAAACTCTAAAAAGAGTATTTTTTATGCGTGTTTTATGAGTACGCAATAAAAAGACTCCTAAAGAAGTCTTTTATATGATTGTAAAATGACTTTAAATTTTTCTACTATTACTTTTTATTTGAAATGTTTAAAAAAGATATTGTTGTCATTTTTTTTATTTTTCAACTATCAAATATTTTAAATAAATATGAATCTAAAAATATATTTCAGCCTAAACGGATCATGATTACTTCTATGAGTTCTGAAAGAGTCCTAATGATTCTTAAATATGACTATCAAAAGTGTCTTAATTTTGAGTCCAAAAGACATTTATATGAGTTCTAAAAAAGTATTTATTTAAAGTCTTTATTATGAATCTTAAAAAAGTATTTAAAATGAGTCCAAATTTTGAGTCCAAAAAGACTCATTTAAATGAGTTATAAAAGAGTCTTTATTATAAGTCTTTAAAGTCTTTATTATGGATCTTAAAAGAGTATTAAATATGAGTCTTAAATGAGTCTTAATATTGAGTCCAAAAACACTAATTTATATGAGTTCTAAAAGAGTCTTTATTATGAGTCTTAAAAGAGTATTAAATATGAGTCTTAAAAGAGTCTAAATTTCGAGTCTTAAATGAAGCATTAAGCAGTCATTATTATGAATCATATTTTGAGGCCCGAAACCTACGAAAATGTACTCATAAAAGAGTCTTTTTTGAGCGCATTATGACGATAAAAGCTCATTTATATGAGTCTTAAAAGACTCTTTTAAGAGTCATAATTTTTGCTAGGATGTAATAAAATTTACTGGTGTGAAGATTGTGTGTGTGTGTTTTTTTAGTTTACTTTGTTATTTTAAAGTTTTAAATTTAAAAATTATTTTAATCGAAAAAAGCCATTAAATTATCAAATCTATGAAATTGCGAAAATGCTTCGAAAACCGAAACAAAATGTAAATGCACAAAATGCGACATACATTTATGCTGCTCCACGATAAGAAATTGTTTTTATGAGTATTATAATAAAAAATAATTCAGTTAAAAATACGACTATGTAACTATTGTATTTTTTTGTACCTTCTCTAATCTTACTTTTATTTTTCCTTTTTATATATAAAATACCTTATGAATGAATAAAAACCAACTTTATTTTATACTAAAAAAAACCAATTATGCTTTATTTCTTCTTGGTTATCCGGTAAGCCGGCTTTCATGCCGTCTTTGTTTAATTGCACTCGTCGACTTTCGTATGTGAAATATTGCCATAAAAGCATCAAATTCGTGTTTCTCGAACCAAAATTAACCAAAAAAACAAATTTCTGAGTCATTTACTTCTTTATTTATCATTTGGCGGATTGAGGGTTTATTATTTGTTTCTAGACAGTTGTGGTATAAATTTCAATTAAAGATTTCCCAAATATATTCAACGCGGCATTGCATCAAATGTTCACTATTTTTAAGTTCGGCCACCAAATATTGTACAAGAGGTATTGTAAATGTTAACGTAACTTTGAGGAAGGTCAGTATCGTTGGTCGATTAGCAAGTAAGGCCTCATAGGCGGAGACAGAAAAACAACGTATTTTGGAATGTAACGAAGTCCATTGTAGCTTAGAAAATAAATTTTTTTCAAATAAACTACCTGAAAAGCACATCTCTTAACAATACATACCTCATGTTCTAATACAAGCATATATCGAGTATATGGAATGCGTCTTCTTTTGTAAGCATTTCTGGCCAAATGCAATTCAAAGTCTAGCAGTTGTGCTTGGAAACGTTGTCGCTCTATTCGAAGCATATCCGCCGCATACGACATGATGCAAATCTCCAAAAACTCCGAGATTATGAAAGGTACTGCCAATAGACCACTTTCTCGGCGATTTGCTGTACTGAGATGTGTTGCGAAGAAATAACAGCCCATACCATCGCATAATACAATGCAACTCAAAAACAAACGACTGTAAATACAGACCAAAAATGGCGCAGCACATTCGGATATTTTAAAATGAAGCTTTTGAATCAGGCGTTCAATTTCTATCAATTTGAGTGGAAATTTTGGTGTCTTTCCAGTTTCTCTTGCAAGCAATATTAAATAATTACAGAGAAAAGTATTCAGAGCTCTATAAAAATGCGTTATGGCAACAATACATAAAAAGTGGGCGTGGTAGCAAAGTTCATAGATTATGATATAAAAATTCCACATTATAAATATTTTAGGTTTGAAACACAATTTTATCAGGATTGAAGTCATTGAGGCGAAAATAATGAATAGCCAACGCAAGCAGATAAGGCTAATTTGTGTTCTATTCAGATAATAACTGCAATAACACAATTGTCTTATATATGCCTCAATCCTGCGGAATTCAGTAATGATGATTTTAATCCGTTCTTGATTTTCCCTCAGAGTTTTCACTATAATAACATTTGAGAAAAATACCATAATACGATAAAGTCCACTGAGTATTCGTCCCTGGGCAAGAAAATGTTTCTTGCTTTTAGAGAACAATTCTAGAGCATCATTTGCAATAAAACAAAGAAGGAAAAACCAAGAGTAATAGTAGGTAAATTGTAGCATTATAAAAGAATATACTTTAAGAAATATTTCAAATTTCGTCCGATTCGTTCTTTTGTTTAGTGATTTCAATCGAAAATTAACACATCCCCGAAATTGTGCTATATAGTAAATTGTATACCATATAACTGATGTGTGATGCAATTTTAGATGTTTTCTCACTGTAGCAAACATTCTTTCTGTGGGGAGTATTATGCTGTTCTGCAAAAATAAATGGAAGAAAAATTCATTAAATTTGTTTACACTAAAGTAAATCTAGATATTTTTGGAAACGGTCTTACCTTCCAATGTCTTAATTGCACTTCCTTACAATTGAGATATGATCGTATCGTATTATTCTTCAAATTTAAGGTTTTGAATTCAGTTACAAAAAGTTAATCACAACCAGCACATGGCCAGAGTTCAGCGACAATTATTTTTGAGAATTTTGGTTCTTATACCAGAAGTCGAAAATGTGTAAACAATAAGTGGAGTGGCGGGGAAGAGGTAGCAAAAATAGCTGCATTATAGAAATGAAATGTTGTAGCATTATGTTTATTACCTAAGCAATTAAATTATAATGCAATAGTACTTTCAGTTATCACGCTTTAAGTTTAACCCTAGAGAAGACGCGTTTCGCAGAGTTGCGTCGATTGTCAAGTGAGTAAAATAATTGACGAATTAGTGTCATTTTCAAGTATATTGCAATATATTAATTCATTGAACTTAACAAAGTAATTCATATTCATATTATAGCTTAGTAAAAAAAATTAGTTTTAATATCATAAATTATTATAATGCGAGAAATAAGTCTTCGATGAGGTCAGTACTGATGTGTGTTTCGAAGCAAATTGGACACTTATACTATACGTGTTCATTACAGAGTAATTTGTCACATAAAGTACTATACAATACTTTTTGGAGCGCCTGTTTTGCTTTCTGGGGCACAATCCACAAGTTCTACTGTAAACTGAGTATGTCGCTTTCATCTGATCATTGGTGTCTACGCCTTTGTGTACACGTTTGTAAAATGTTATTACTTCAGGTTTGATATTATTGTCAGTAACTTCGTCATCTTCATAAAGAGAGGATAGCAGAAGTACAACCTTTATAGCTTTCTTCATTGGAATATATGAAACAATAAGACACTTTTTTCCGACACCTTTTTTTTAGAATTTTTGTTGTTTTTAGCTGGCGTCTATTGCAACAAGAAAATGTTAAATTAAAAATAATTAATTGCCCGCTGCAGGAATTGAACTCATATCCCCCGATATTTTACTGCTCTAACCACCAAACCAAAAACCCTCGTATCAATATAAGTTCAATATAATTATTATCTAAAGATATGTTGCAGGAGATCACTATTATCTACAGAATTGTGTATTGGCTATATATCCTTCATATCCTACAATAACTATTAGCCAATGCACCAAAAACCTTTAAGGATTGTGTATTGGATAAGGTTTGTGTATTGGCTATACAAACAATGGTAGGTACCAAAAAACAAAAATGTTGCTTCTACTTACTACCAGAGGTCGTTTATGCTTAAAGTAAGCAACCTATAAGTCAAGCAAGTTTTCGTGCTTATTAAATATGTTGCTATAAGTTCTAAGCAACAATGTTGCCTCAAACTTGTTGAATGTTTGTCTTACAACTTTTTTGTTTTTTTTTTTGCATAGCGCGAAGGTCCAACAATTTTGTCTCAAACTTGTTGAATGTTTGTCTTACAACTTTTTTGTTTTTTTTTTGCATAGCGCGAAGGTCCAACTATTGACCAAAAGTGCGTTGATAAGTGTTCCTAAGTGACAGAAAAAAAAAAAAAAATAATAATGAAATGTAAGAAAATTTACTGGTGTGAAGATTAGCTGGTTTGTTTTTTTAGTTTTCTTTGTTATTTTAAAGTTTTAAATTTAAAAATTATTTTAATCGAAAAAAAAGCCATTAAATTATCAAATCTATGAAATTGCGAGAATGCTTCGCTTCTCTCGTGTGTCCAATGACTCACCTGTGTTTTTTTTTTCTCATTTTTCCTATAACAGTCGTTCTATATTGTTTGTACAATTTATCTGTTAGAGATAAATACATAAAATAGTTGTCCATGGTAAATTTCCTCCAGTGTTTATAATTGGCGCAATGCTTTGCAAGTGAATAAATGAGCTTATAAGAGTGTAAAATGTTCTCGAGTCAACTGATGCGTAAATCTTTACACCATACTTGGCAGGTTTTCGAGGAACATAAACTCTGAATGTACATACATAGTACTCTTAAAGATTCAAGTATTTCATCAACAACACAGCATTTTCAGCTTTCTTCCTCCTAGTTATCAACTTTGGTCCTAAGTAAACGAGAGTTAATGTCATCAAATCGAATAACACGAAGTAAAAATAAAAGCTTTTCATAAACATTGAAAGTTTGAGTTTCATAGACTCAAAAATATCTGGAGTAGTTCTGTCTTGAAGACAAATTTTCTTTCATTTTTTTTAAGCCTGCCATGCGTTTATTTCAACTAGATCTATTGATGCAATCTCTGGCATGTGCATTAAAGAGCTACATGAATGTATTTGATACAATAAAGTGCATAGAGCATTTGATTGTCTTGTTCTCTATTTACTTTATTCTTTCAAATATAAGCAAACATAATACAGCATTCTCTTACAAAAAGTGCTCACTCTACAGCATTTGTTAGCCTCTCACCAAGAATGATAGAAACAAGATGACGCGTTCCGCAGCCCCGTTACCTAATGCTCTCTTTCTCAACTGAGTGCATGACGTCACACAGTACTTTTGCTTGACAAAAACGTATGCAAATTGACGAAATTGAAAATAAATTCTTTCGAAAAAGTAAAGTAAAAATATCTACTCCTCTGTATAAAAATACGAATATGGGTTAAGGAGGTCCTGTGCCGAATTATCTCATCCTTTAGCTCTTGAATTGTTGCTGGCTTATCGACGTACACCTTTTCTTTCAAATAACCCCAAAGAAAGAAGTCCAACGGTGTCAAATCACATGATCTTGGCGGCCAATCGACATCGCCACCACGTGAGATAACACGGCCATTGTTTCGTTAGCTGTGTGGCAAGTGGCACCGTCCTGTTGAAACCATATATCGTCTACATCCATATCTTCCAATTCGGGCCATAAAAAGTTCGTTATCATCTTACGATAGCGAACACCATTCACAGTAACTGCCTAACCGGCCTCATTGTGAAAAAAATACGGCCCGATGATGCCGCCAGCCCATAAACCGCACCAAACCGTCACTATTTGTGGGTGCATTGGTTTTTCGACAATCACTCTTCGATTATCATTCGCCCAAATGCGGCAATTCTGCTTATTGACGAATCCACTGAGGTGAAAATGTGCCTCATCACTGAAGATGATTTTCTTCGAAAATTGATCATTCACTGCTGCCATTTCTTGCGACCATTCTGACCGTTGCTCGATTGTGTATCTTTCCATGGTTCAAATTGAGTTAGTCTGAAATTGAGAAATGTCAAATGAAATGCAGAGAAAAAGATACAGTAGTTTCGACTATGTCGTAACACAAGACGTAGAATTATTCAATTCGCTTTTGATGACATCTTTTTTAAAAAATATTTAGCAAAATATTTATTCCATACACTTGAGCATATGACCTTTAAAAGAGTGCCGGAGAGGGTTAATATGTATGACCGACTCCCATAACTTTTGCGAAAGGAACATTTTAGCCTTTGACACCTATTCCCTCCGACCACTCCTTAGGGGGGCTCCCATACAAATATTATGGTTTTGGTATATTTATTCCATACGCCTGAGCATATGTCCTTTAAGAGAGTGCTGGAAAGGGTAAATAGGTATGACTGACCTATGACAAAAGGAACATTTTTGCCTTTGACACCTATTCTCTCCGACCACTCCTTAGGGGGGCTCCCATACAAATTTTATGGTTTTTGTATATTTATTCCATGCACCTGAGCATATGACCCATAAGAGAGTGCCGGAGAGGGTTAATATGTATGACCGACCCCCATTTCTTTTGTAAAAGGAACATTTTTGCGTTTAGCACCTTTTCCCTCCGACCACTCCTTAGGGGGGCTCCCATACAAATTTTATGGTTTTTGTTTATTTATTCCATACACCTGAGCATATGACCTTTAAGTGAGTGCCGGAGAGGGTTAATATGTATGACCGACCCCCATTACTTTTGCAAAAGGAACATTTTTGCCTTTGACACCTGTTCCCTCCGATTACTCCTTAGGGGGGCTCCCATACAAATTTTATGGTTTTTGTGCCGGAAAGTGTTAATTTGTATCACTGACCCCCATTACTTTTGCAGAAAGAACATTTTTGCATTTGACACATATTCCCTCCGACCACTCCTTAAGGGGGCTCCCATACAAATTTTATGGTTTTTGTTAATTTATTCCATACACCTGAGCATATGACCTTTTAAGAGAGTTCCGGAGAGGGTTAATATATATCACCGATCCCCATTATTTTTGCAAAAGGAACATTTTTGCCTTTGACACCTATTCCCTCCGACCACTCCTTAGGGGGGCTCCCATACAAATTTTATGGTTTTGTCGATAAAACCGGAAACTGTCGATAAATAGGTAGCAAGTTTAAGCAAACAAAAACATCAAATGTTGGCTTTATATTTCATGTAATTGTGTAAAATTTGTATAAGTTAGAGAGTTCTAACATGAATTTTTGTCGCATTGAGGATCAAGCAGACCAACAAGTGCTAACATCAACATTGTACGATCAGTACTTTAGGCCCACCAAAGGCTCAAAAAGTTTTATAAAGAATGACGTATTCTACGTCAAAACTTGACATTTAGGTGTGCTTCACATTCAACATCGGCCCTTAAAATTTAACCACCCTTTATTAGAAGTTAGATTTGCAGCGATATAATTTTTAAATATATCATCATTAAAGTGACTTTAAGTATATTCGTTCCAAGTTATTACAGTTTTTGTAAATGTTCTTTTACTTACAGCAGACCATTTGTGGTCAGTTAAATTGCATTCAATAGAATTGATTGATAGTAACTCAGAAATGCTACCGAATATACCTACTATCAATTGATGAATCACTTGTAAATCCACCAGGTTACCAGGTTATGACAATTCCCCATGTTTCATCCATTGTCATGAATCGATTCAAGAACTTTGTTTTATTGCTGTATGTAAATAAAACTTCGCCAAACACTCGATTAAAACATCCTCACGACGCTGTTTTTGTTCCATTGTGGGTAATCACGACACTCATCTTCCGGAAAACTATCCAAATATCCAAAGAGAGCTAAATCCAAATTTTTAATCAATATGCGATGTAAGTTCATCCATTTCAACCATTCAACCATTTTGTGTATTTTCTTCACCATTTCTGGCGTGGTCTTCTCATTTGGTTGACTACTGCAATGTTCGTTTCGGCAGCTCGTACCGCCTCGTTTAAACTTTGCCATCTAAAAGTTTATTGTTGAAAACGAAGGAGCAGACTCCCTCAGAGTATAACCTAGCTCCTCTTTGATATTGGTTGGACTGAGGTCTTTCAAACTATTGTACCACATAATGATGAACAAGTCTTTTCCATGTTACAAGTTCACCAAGAGCGTTCACTATTGATGGCTGCCAAAAAAATACTGAACAACGTAGCGTCGTCAAACTTTAAACTTGCGCTTTATATGGTTGGTACTTTCTACGTTGATTGTCTTTTAAGTCTTGAGATATGGTCTAAATATCTCAATCTTGACGTTGCCATCGTAAAATTTCATGTTTTCAATGGTGAATGTCACAGAACATTTCGTCATACGAGTGCTATTTGTGTTGTTTACAGATACTTGGAACATCTTGGTAAAAAAATGAAATTAAACTGTGAACATTTTCGTGCGATGATGTTCTACGACTTTCGATGTGAATTAAACCAACAGCAGTGTGTCGTTAAACTCGCTTCGACTTTTGGTGATGAAGCACCATGTCGACCCACCGTGTTTCGTTGGTTTTCCGAATTCAATTTTGGTTGCACTTCGCTCTTCCAAAATCTGTAGTTTTTCTACAAAACATCGATGCTGTGCGTGAACTGATATTGCAAGATCGTCATGTGACCTACCGTGAGATAGAAACATCTATGGGGATTAGTCGGACCTGCATACATTCACTGTATTGGGGATTAGTCGGTACATTCACTGTATGGGGATTAGTCGGACCTGCATACATTCAATATTACATAAATATTTGGCCGTCAAAAAGGTTTTTTTGCGTTGGTTTCCGCACAATTTGACAATCGCTAAAAAAGGCTCGCGTCGATCGGTCGAAAGAAATGATAAAAAAATACAATCGCGATGCTTCAAAACATGTCTATGACATAGTAACAGGTGCCAAATCATGGATTTATGCATATGAACCCGAAACTAAACAACAATCAACTGTATGGGTCTTTCAAGATGACTCAAATGCAACAAAAGTTGTTTGCGCGCGAAGCACTTCGAAGCAAATGGTCGTTTGTTTTTTCGGAATAATAGAGATCATTAGAGCAACGTAGGTCAATTCTGAATGGTATTTGCCGGAAGTGTTAGGAAAAATCAGGGAAGAAGCAGAAAACGAATCATTTTCCACCACGGCAATGCAAGCTCTCACACATCAGCTCAAACAAAAACGGTATGAGCATTCAAAACATCGAATCCTGACTTGGAACAATGATTTATTTTTATTCCCGCAGATCAAAAATAGTTTGCGAGGTCAACATTTTCGACGCCTGAAGAAGCGGTTGATGCGTTCATATCACCTGTTTTGGAGCTACCTCAATCGGAGTGGAAAAAGTGCTTCGAAAATTGGTTCAAGCGCATGCAAAAGTGTATCGATTTTCATGGAGACTATTTTAAAAAAACAATTAAGCCATTTCCGATTGTAAATATTTGTTTTTAGTTGTCTATTTCAAGACTTAAAAGTCAACCCTCGTACCATAGTCTCTTCCATAACGTGCCATAACATCAAAACATACGTCATTTCGAGTACTTCTGGGACTATCCTCGTACACAGTGGTTGGTTGGATAGTTTTCATTTCAAGACTTATCAATTTTCCTACATTGATCAGTAAAACTCTTTCAATTTCTTCTTGTGGAAACCTCTACCGATCTCTTTGTTTTTGAAATACCTCAATACCTGCGTTATTAAAAAAATCTTACGAATAATACTAACTATTCAATAATTTCCTGTAAAGATAAGATAGAGACAAATATATCAGATAAGAAAATCTTTGCGATGTCTTGATATGGAATCTTCCTGAGTACCTCGTACTTATCTTGTCAATTATATACGCCCTCAAATTGAGGGAAAATTTAAACACTCATAGACAAATATATCATGCATACAAACCTCAGGGAATATTAAAACTATGAAAATGGCAAATAATATCAGGTGGAAAAAAAAACTAAAAAAAAGCCATTTATTGCAGAGTGTTGAATTTACAACCTTGTTTTGTCACTGATTTTAAAAGGTTAGCGCAAATCTCTGCATTAAGCAGAAATCACTAGTAAACAAATACAACCTCATTAACACATACACACACACACACACACACATACATGCATAAGTAAAATTGACACACAAATGCAGCTAGCTCATTGACGAGGTACCGCGTGCAGTTGAATTGATTTGAAGCTGCACAGCAAAAGTTACGACAATAATAACAGCAAAATAAATAATACAACAACCACAACAACAACAAAAACTCAACAACTATAAAGAAAACAAAAACAACTTTTTGCAGACAATCAAACAAACAAACAAACAGACAAACAGACAAACAGACAAACAGACAAACATGTTTCTCAAAGAGGTATCTAGTAAACCTCTGCACGAGTGCGCTTGAAATGCGTTTCAAAGCACTCGTTTGTAGTGCAAGCTTTTGCTATGTTTTGCTCTCATCAATGAAATCAAGCCTAACACTACAGAGAGCACTCGTCGCTTGAGCAGAACAAGAACAGACTAAAACCAAAACAATGTTATGCACGATTCGGAAAAGAAGACTGCACTGACTCGAAAGTTATGTAAACAACAGCAGAACGCTTGAAGTTATGATGTGTTATTTAAGTTTCATCCTATACATTTTCTTGTAAAAAATCATTAGGTGCATATATTTAAAAAGCTAAAAAAAGTGATTTTCTTATTAATTATTCAAATTATAATAGAAGACTTATTTGTTTTGTATTAAAATGCATGTTTTCCGTTTTGATAATAATATTTAATTAAAAACAAGTTACAATTTTAATAATTTGTAAGTAACAAAATATAAGAAATTCATCAAATTATATAAAATAACAAAAATTAAAACTACAATAATGTAGTTGTAGGTGTGTTTTTACTTTTATTATTTGTGGTTATATTGTAAGTCTGGTGTAGTTAGTTTATTATTATGTTGGATTGTTGATATTGTTGCTGATGATGATTTCGTTTGTTGTTTATGGTAGCATTGGTGTTTGTGTGATTGTTGGTCTATTGTGGTGATGTTTTTTTTTGTTGTCATTGAATTGTCGTAGATGTAAGTTTTGTTGTTATTGGTGATATTGTTTGTTAAGTTATTATTAAAAAAAAAAAAAATAAATAACTGCCCATTTCAGCCCTTGAAAGGACTTTGACCTAGCTTCTTATGGTCAATTGTGTTGTGCGTGTTATTAAGTTTGTACACAATTGACCGAGAACCGGGCCTACATGCTTAACGCCGACTCCGAACGGCGATGAACGGAATGGTTCTTGTTCTCAAGGAACTTTACATGGCACTTTGATTACTCTCTGAGGTTTGCCATTGTCTGCAGAGAGGTAGCGGCCGTACAGAAAAATTATTTTAATTTAAATAATTTTCTGTCGCTGCTGGGGTTTGAACCCGGGTCTCCAGGTTCGTTGACATAGCGGCCACGCACTTTAACCAACTACGCCACGGACCCACGGACGCGTTAAGTTATTAGTAGTGATTTGTTATTTTCGGATTAAAGTTTTGTTACTGGTGAATGTTTCAAATGTTATCAGTAAAGTTAATTAGATTAGCTGTAAGTGTAATTGGTTTTAGCAATATTGAATGTATTGGGAAAACGGTTTTGAAACTAAAAAATAAAATTAATTATTTGTTAGTTGCTTTTGCAATTCTCTGCTCATGTCCAATTTGTTTATATTCGAGTGCAAAAACATTATTTGGTTAACCGAAATAGAGCTTGAACCAATGCTGGTTCTTTTTTCGGAAATCAAATTTCGAGCTACGGAAAAAACTCTTTCCGAAGCTGAGCTGCTTGCTGGCGTAGCTAAAATGCTGCTACTCATTTTATTAAGTAGGGGAAACTCATTTTGTGAACATCCCACCACTGCAAAATATTAAAATCGTCGTGAAAAATTGTATTTGAACTTTCGTACATCATTATTTCTCTTTGTATTTTGAAATCCGAGTTTAAAATTTCAGGTTGTTGCACAAAATAAAACCACAAAATAAAAAAAAATGTCTGGCGCTATCTTGGTTAAACATTCATGATAATAATGTTTATAATAATTCTACTAAGCAATTATTTACAAAATTTTCTCCAAAAAAAAAAAAAAAAATTCAAAAAGTTGTCAAAAACAAACCCCACCACTACGAAATAAAAATAAATACTTCCTATAACTAATTTCTTTAATAACTACTGCCAAGGCTCTGCCGCTTAAAGGGTTAACGCTTAGCAAAGAATTGAAAAAAGTACCAATAATGCAGACGTTAACTGTGCTTAATATATATATATTAATAAACAAGTGACGCGCAAAAAGGAATGATAAAAATAAAACAAGCAACAACATTAACTAACAACAAAAACTAACAAACAAACTTTACAACTTGAAAAAAAAATTACGCAAAATTTACATATATAAATTAATGATTGAACAAAAAATAAACACAAATCAATTATATTAAACATTCATTATAATAAATATATAATATTATATATTAAATATTGTAATAAAAATAAAATTTTAATAACTTACGTCATTAACATCCATTCTTTTTAGCAATTATTTAAAAAATTCTCTCCAAAAAAAATAAAAATTAAAAGAATTGTTAAAAAACCACCACTCACTACGAAACAAAAATAATTACTTCGCCAAGGTTCTGCTGTGTTAGGTGTGATTGGTGCATTTTTCGCTGTTATAAATTGTTCTGTTTTTATTAAACAAACAACATCGTGCTCTGTTAAAGCAAACGGCGAACATAGTTCTCTTTGAAGTCGACGAGTGCTCTGCAGTGCTTGTTTGTTGTTATTAAATGACTTGGATAAGCTCTGCTTGACTAACAGAGTTCTGTCAAGCTCTGAACTCTGCACTGTTGGATCTACTGTTGTGGAAAAAACGAGTGCATTTGTGCAGAGGTTTAGTATCTAGGTAATCCAGCTAAGCAACAGCCACAACAGGTCGTTCTGTGTTCGCAGATAAAACCATGCAAACACACATAGATACATAGACTGCACCGCTAGATACGCTCAAGGTCATCACGCTAGTAACAAAAACTGCAATTGCCTTCAAATAGCTGGAAAACAAAAACAAGCAAGAGTAAAAACTAAAAAAAAAAAATTTATAAAAAAATTGAAAACTTAACCCAAAAGTCTAACTGCAACAAAGCAACAGACGTGGTGCCCCTAAAAACAACAACATCTACAACTACTGCAGATACAAGTTTGCGAATTGCAGATACAATTTGCAAGAAGACAACCAGCCAGACAGACGGACGGACGAATGATGATAGTTGTTGTGGAGAGCAGATTCAATTTTATTTCAATAACTACGCCAAAGTATCTAATACTGCTGTGCTTAAGCGAAATAGACATTAGTGTGAGTACCCTTTAAATCCTAAAGTTGCAATGAAACAACAAAATTATCTGTAGAGCTGTTGTTTTTTTTTTTCGTTTTTTATTAAAGCTAAGCTTGAGATAACGGTGGAGAGAAGTAAGAACTCATTCCATTACCACATCCACTAACCTGCAAGACTGCATAAATTTCATCCTCGATTTACACTCAATTCGCTAGATTCGCGAGTCGAATTTGCTGCGCACGCGATTTGAACCTGATTTTATTCATTGTGCACAGCTTTATCGATGCAATTATTCAATACAACTCATCCTCATTGCATTTGAGGCGAACTCCACTCAACAACATTCAGACATGCATACATTTATGTATGTAAGTACAAATGTGTTTACCCACATGTGGATGTCTGTCCACGTTCACAGTCATTGCAAGCAAGCATTAACTCTTACTAGATTTCTTGTTTGATTTTTCTTGTTTGATAGATGAATCAACAAGTGGCTGAAGCTATTCTTTGACTACGGGTGATTTTTTAAAATTACTTTATTGTTTCTAGCATTGGTTCTAGCACAGAATTCCAAAGGGAAGTTAAATTTTTGGGAGTATTTCTAGACCAGAAACTACTTTGGAAAACACATTTGAAAGAAATATCAAAGAAGGCGGTTAAAACATTCATGATCTGCAGATCCATCGCAGGAAAAAAATGCTGGGGCTGCATTCCAAAAATATTGCGATGGATATATACAATGATCGTACGCTCCATGATTGCTTATGACTCAGTTATCTGGGTGGGAAAAACAAAGCAACATACAGACATCGCTTCGTTTGAGTTACCGAGAGACAGAATGCATCCAAAATTCAGTTCCACTAAAAGATTTCAAACTGAACTAGGTAGCGAAAAGAAATGGGAAGTTTTTCCTGAAACCTATAAGATAAATCAGTGCATCATAACATGGTATACCGACAGCTTTCTAACCGAAAAAGGGACCGGAGCATGACTCTACGGCACAGGATTCAAATACTTCGTGCCCATGGGTAAAAATAGTAGCATATTCCAAGCGGAAATATACCCGATGGACTGGTGCGTACCAAAACATAGCTATTCTTTCCGACAGTCAGGCGGCCATCAATGCACCGAAATCTCATCAGGTAACCTCGAAACTGGGGATGGAGTATCTTGACAAACTTAATACGCTTGAGCTACAAAACCGGGTCTAGATCCTATGGGTACCGGGACACAAAGGTATACAAGGAAACGAAATTGCTGACGAATTGGCAAAAAAAGGAGCATCAACTCCCCTTGTTAGTCTGAAACCATTCTGTGGGATAGGCAAAAGAATCATCTTTCTTTCAATAAAGAAGGGGAAGAAAAAAAAAAGGAAAATACTGGAGAAACTTACCAGGGTAAAAGCACTCTAAACTACTCTTACACGCATATGACCCAAAGAGATTCTAAGAATGCATGAAGGTAACCAGGAATGATCTAAAAATCATCACAGTACTGCTAACAGGTCACTGTAGGTTGAACTAACATATTCAAGAATTCCCTGTAATCTTACAAAACTGGGAATTCTTAGTGATGACACAAGTAGGTTTTGCATGAAGGACGAAGAATCCATGAATGGGGTTGTGCAGGGCATTAAGGCAATATTTTATGGATGGAAGTAATAGGCTGCTCGTATTATGTCCTTAAAACGCGTGTGGATTGCTTTATATGCTCCCATAGTTGTATCCGTAAAAAAGTGCCAAGCACCTTACATTACGCCGATGCCAAAAATAGTTGAGAGGGGATGAAACATTTACATACCCTAAGACATATGTCCCACGACGTTGCACTCGGTTCAGTGGCTCCAAATATTTCCTTAAAGCCCTTCTTAAATGTGCGATATGTACGCTATTTTCGCTCCATGAAGAGGCATGCGAAATGTACTTCATGAGGCATAGATCATGCGAAGATCAGCTGGAGTGAGCTGTGATTAACTTCACAAGATTTATTTAGAATATTTAGAGGTGATCATTCGCTAATGAGTTAAAAGGCATTATAAGGTTCGGCTTGTATTGAATTCGATTCTATTGGCAACAACCCACCCGGAAATTTTTTTATTTCAGGTCTTCAATTTGTGTGTAGTTCATATTTTGCCTCTTCCTCTCAATCTCCAAACATACTTGGAAAGAAAGAATATGATATTGAAAGATTATGATTGACAAATACTCCATGTCAAGTTTGGAGAGCGAAGAGCCTATCGCAATGCGTCATTAGTTTGAGGGGTTTCTTACAACACACTTTCTTGGTACTGTCTAGACATTTCTGGAACTTCCAAAAAAGTTGCATAAAAGCCGTGTCGTGTAGAAGCACATGCCTCAAACACAATTGGGCGGTATGTCATCAGGACCAGAGGATTTGTTAGGACCATTTTAACTGCTCTTATAAGAAAATATATGTATTGAAGAAAATTTACTCACAACAAATGGGAGAGGCTGTGTACTATCCAAGATTGTGGAATATTGGGCAAACAATACAGTTTACAGGTTTGCTATATCAGCCGAAGATTTTTTAACTGTTACAGACCGGAATTTAACTTACCGTGGATGGAGTCATTCTTGAGCATTAATGGGACTATCACACATTCGATTTTACATGAGCATTTAGTCGTCAAGAAGGTTTGCTCCCGTTGGATACCCCATAATTTGACGGTTGTTCAAAAAAGGCTCGTGTCGATTCGATGGTGCAAGGAAATGTTGAAAAAATACAGCGGAGTTGGTTCGAAACACATCTACAACATCCTCACAGGTGACGAATCATGGATCTACTCTTATAAGCCCGAAACAAAGCAGCAATCCACTGTTTGAGTCTTTCAAAGTAAATAAAAGCTGTCCGCGTACGGAGTACATCCAAACAAATGGTTGCCACTTTTTTCAGAAGAAGCTTTTAATATTGACTGGTACACAACCATTTGTTTGCCGGAAGTCTCCTCCATCACGTCAATGCGAGTTCCCAAACCTGAGCTCAAACAAAAGAGTTTTTGAGCACTTTAAACGTGGAATTGATGGGTCATCCGCCTTACAATCTCGTCTTGGCATCCAATGACTTCTTCTTGTTCCTTCATATTAAGAAAAAAAATGAGTGGAGAGCGTTTTCTACGCCTAAACAGGCCGTTGAGTCCTTCAAAACCCTGGTTTCGGAGGTTCCAACCAGAGAACAACTGCACAAGCCTACTTGAAGTTCAAGCCACTTTAAGTACTTCAAATATTGTGTGAATCCCTGCTTGAAAAAGCAAGCTCTAGTCTGCTTTCAAAAATACCATACATATAAAAGGCATATACATACCTGCTTTCTCGTTTACTTGACTTGTTGTGACTTACTTTGTCGGTTTACCAAAAATTTAAAGCCTTGAAACGATCGGCAAAAACTTGTAAACTCGTAAGTTTTATTTATTCAAGTATCCAAATAATTCAATGAGGTTGTGTAGGAAAAGCTTACACGGCTTAAGACTATTTAGGGTTCTGTGGATTTACTATTTGCAATATTGAATTTTAAAATTCTGACATCAGATTCGAAATCAGCGAGTTCCTAAAACTGGTAGATAATGCTTTCAACTCGTTAAAAAAACATAATAACAGGTAATTTAATAAGTCCGTAGGATAAGTACGAAAAAAACAAAATTTTGATAAAACTCGATTATATTATTCAACATAGTTGCCTTCGAGTGCGATACAACGAGTATAGTGATTTTCCAACTTTTCGATACCACTTTTATTGTACGATTTCTCTTTATCGTCAAAATAGGCCTCAGTTTCAGCGATTACTTCATCATTGGACTTGAATTTCTTTCCAGCAAGCATTCTCTTGAGATCCGAAAACAGGAAAAAATTGATGGGGGCTAAATCTAGAGAATACTGTGGGTGGGTAAGCAATTTTGCCATCGTTTTCATCGATTTGTGACACGGTGCATTGTCTTGGTGAAACAACACTTTTTTCTTTTGCAAATGTGGCCGTTTCTTTGCGATTTCAGCCTTCAATCGATCCAAAAGTGCACAGTAATAGTCGCTGTTAATGGTGGTTCCTGTTTGGAGATAGTCGACGAATATTAGTCCTTTCGCATCCCAAAATACAGAGGCCATCACCTTACAGGCTGACTGTTGGGTCTTTGCTCGCTTTGGATTCGGCTCGTCGACTGATGTCCACTAAGCTGACTGTCTTTTGGATTCTGGTTTGTAAAAGTGAAGTCATATTTTGAAGCCATTGTCACATATCGATGATAGAATTCGATTTTATTGCGGTTTAGCAGCGCCAAGCACTCTTCTGAAGAATCAATTCGTTGTTGTTTTTGGTCGACTGTGATCTCATGCGGCACCCATTTTGCACAGAGCTTTCGCATACCCAAATGTTTGTGTAAAATGGTAAAAACACTACCATCTGATATTTTTACAATGTCAGCTAGCTCGTGCACCTTAAATTTCCGATTGTTCATAACCAATTTGTGGATTTTTTTTATGTTTTCTGGAATAACAGCCTCATTTGGGCGTCCACTGCGCTCTGCATCATTTGTGCTGGTACGACCACGTTTAAATTCAGCAATCCACTTTTCTACCATTTGTCTCGATGGAGCAGAGTGCGGATAATGTTTATCAAGCCATTGTTTGGTTTCCACTGTATTTTTTTTTTACCAAAAAGCAATGTTTTATCAAAACTCGAAATTCACTTTTTTTCGTTTTTTTTTTTTTTTTTCAATAACATAAGTTGCACACAAAATGCTATAAACTCACGAATCAATAGTCAGATTGTTGTCAAATTATATACGTATCGTTTGAAGGTTAGTACTAAATAAAAATCATGTCATCATATGGACTTTTGAACGGACTGTTATTATGTGGCAATCTTATGGTAAAAAATTACGTTATTTTGAAATTCTGACAACGGATTCGTATTTAGAAACCCATTTCTAACTTGGTTTCGCCCCAGCACCAAATTCGTAAATATACAAAAAAATAAGGTGGTAATCCTATTCGCTATTTTGAATTTTAAAATAAAAAAGTTACTGCCTATAGAAAGTTACTGGAAAGAACTACGATAAATAACGGAGGTGGTTGAAATATACTACGAAAAAGTCCTTCCGTTACTTTTTCGGAGGGGGGTAAAAAAAAACAAAAAAAAAAAAATTGGTAACGTAGTTTATGAAGGAAAGTACTTGAAATAGATTTCAAAAAGGCTTATGCAGTTCTCTGGTACAAACTTCAAAGGGCCAAAACTGTTTCGAAAATTGGTTCAAACGAATGCAAAAGTGTATTGATCATGTTGGAGAACACTAAGAAAAACAATAAAAACATTTTTATTGATTCACTCCTTTTTTTTTCGTTGTTAGGCGCAGGACTTAAAAGGCAATCCTCGTAGTTATAAGGTAAAATTTACTACCATTCGACCACTACCCCCTTCAAATTTTAAATCGTAATTATTAATGAATTTTCGATTCCAGTTGGCTAGAAATAAGGAAAGAAATCCAGAAAAATAAAAGCGTAGGATCTTGGCCTGGCCGGTATTCAAATCCGGGACCCCTGTGGTGCCAGTCAAGCACGCAACCTACAGCCAGCGAAATAAACCCGTAGATAGTGAAAAGCAGTATTTTTTTTTTTGTATTTTTAACTAAGAATATCTTGAATGTCTGAAGAAATGAAGGAATTCTGAGGTCAGATTTCGAGTCGGCGTCCAAATATCTTTAGAAATGTATGTACACTGAGGGTTAAGAGTTTAAAAATCGGCCGGTGTTAATGATTTTTACCAATACAAAATGTGATAAAAAAAACTGTTTCTATAGATGCGCATAATTTTATGAGCTCTTTCAAACTTATTTAGTTGCAAAGTAGTCATGTATAAACAAATAAACTTTTTGAGATGATATAATTGCCTCTTTGTCATTTTTTTTTACTGTCAAAAAAACAAGATTTAGACAGAGCCGCACAACGTTTGGTAATGGCGGTGATAGTATTATTGTTATTGTTGTTGTTTTAGAGAAGTGAATTTTTATGAATGAATGAAAAGCGAATCAAGTTCACTAACAACAACAGCAACATCAACTAAAACAACAACAGCAACAACAACAATGCAACTGACAATATTATATATGCGCAATTCGATTGCATTAACACAGAAAAGCACAACAACAACAACAATAACAACGATAACATAAACAAAAAACTCGTTTACTCTATAATCGAAAAGTTGTTGCCACTTTTTAGTTGTCTTGGAGATTGAAAAATTGTTACAAGCAAAAAATAATAAAGCAAAAAAAAAAAAACACAGAAACGGCAAATAAAAATATCTAAAAAACTGTTACCGTTTATGACGTCACTTTTATAGCTGTGTATATGTTGTCGATTGTTTATGAATGAAATTGAAATCGAAATCGAACAGAGCAACGAACTCGATGTTAATTCAATTTTTTTTTTTTTTTCATACATTATCATATATTTGCAGTTACGATTTGTAGATTTTATTAACGCCTATCTTTGGGTTTTTAGCGGTAAAGCGACAAGAAATGAAAAATAATAGAAAAAGATGCAAAATTTTCCACTACTTCTGATAGTTTTGCAGTTTAACGTGCTTTTGTGGCAAAGTCAGGACGTAGCTGTTGAGAAATTCCCAAAATTTATAAACCTTACCTAAAAACGACAATATTATTGATGAAATTTAACACATTGATTCGTCAAGTTATCAAAACGAATGAAGTTCCTTAACATCAAACGCAATTTTGTTTGTTGTTTGAAAATAAACAAGTTAAAAATAAAAGAGAAAATTATTAAAAATAAAAAAATTCAAGTTATAAAATAAAAACTTTTAAAAATAATAAAAGAAAAATCTAAAACCAGTTGAAACAAAATTCGTCCACTGAACCATAAGTGAAGGTTTTGCATAAGGTGAGAGTTTTGCGAATGTTTTTGGGTAGAATTATTTTTTTATTTTTTCATTTTTATTTTGTCGCTTAAAAGTGGAAACTTTTCCCATAAATAAAAACTGTACTTCTTATGTCAAATTCATAAAAACTTTTCTATGGTTTTTTTTTAATTCATTTCCGAAGAAAAAAGGTTCGTTTCTGAGAAGCATTTTCGTTCGGCGTTAAAAGGGTTTTATTTCCGAGTGCCGAAAAATAACTTTTCTATGGTTCTTTTTTCAAATCATTTCTGAACAAAAAAGTATAAGTTGTGGTTATTTTTTAACTTATTTCCGAACAAAATAAGGTTAATTTTTGAGAGGCATTTTAGTCCGACGAATGATACAAAGAGGGTTTATTTATGAGTGCCGAAAATGAACGTTTCTACCCGAAAAAGACCATAAATGAATTCTAAAATGGTAGTTTTGGTTCACTGGGACCTTATTCTAGAACATTGTCCGACATGAATTCACTTACTGATCGTATATACGGCAAAATCGGATGTAAGCTTTCCATACCCTCTGTGCTCGCTTAATAGCTCTTTTACGGGCCTTCTCGTGAGTTTAGCATAGCCTGCCTTTGCTACGTTGTGCCGTGGCAAGGAGTCGAGGTTCATGGAATTGATGCCCAACAGATAAATCTTCCGGAAGTCAATACCATGCTAATGATTTACATCAACGTCTATCCAACCATCTCTTAGGTGTCACATACATGACTCCAGACGCAACCAACTCCCTGTCGTAGTAGTTTCAACATCGGTTACACACCATACTTAAGTGTATATTTAATTAATTAATAAACATACTGTATGGATAGTAATCAACATTGGAACACAACAGCACCAATTTATGAATAATTAGTTGGATCACCATCCACATTTATTGGTGGAAAACGAGACTCATCTAAAATCTCTGACAATATTTGGGCATTGCCAACGGGTTGTATAATTGCGCAACTCCACGCCCACCAACGCTGATCTGCCTGCGATATTGAGCTACCACAGCCAGCACGATACTCCCCGAAGGTCCAGTCCTGCGATAGTCTCCCGGGCAAAAGGGACTTACCTAGACATAGCACTCACACACACTGACACTTGTGACATATCGAACTTGACTGTGAATGGCACTTTATTCACCACTAAATTACACCAATTCCATTTTGAACCACCAATCAACATTCAACAGCCACCTTATTTAACTCTAATACTCCGAGATTACAAAGCTAAACTTTTCACCTCTTCGTACCCAAATCTGACACTTCAAAAGGCTGACACTCCGAAATTACTCAGAATTAACCTTTCATATCTTCGTATCCCCCTGATGCTCCGAAAGTACTCTAACCAGCCTTTCGCCCCAGAGTATCCTTACATACTCTGTAACTATTAGGTCAAGCTAGATATTTCGTCTCTTCGTATCTAATCATCCACTACACTGGACGCTCCAAAAGTACTCTAGCGACTATTTTGTTCCCTCGTGTTGTGGGCTTAACACTCAGAAATTACTCTAGATCGCTATTTTGTTCTGTAGCATCCATAATAACTAGGTCGTTAAACATCTTTGGGTGGCTCTTTATTTTTTGCACTCAGCAAAAACTCCAATTTTGCAGTGTATGCTGCCAGCCGTATTTCAAATTTACCCATAAGACATCCAAATTAGTCTGTGGACATTGTGTTCGTGTGTCTGCCAAGGTAAGGACTAACCCCGTGCTAACAAATTTTTTTAGGATTATTGTTATTCCCTCGTAGGTATAACACTTCCGTTGTTTTAACAACGGTCCAACCTACTCCCCAGATTGAACATCTAACTCTAGGATCCGGGTAGTCCCTTTTACATTTACACATGATAAGGCGAATCTGTTGCCTGCGACCATCCTCCTTTATCCTGCCTTTGGACAGGCTGCTGTGAGAACAGGCGGAGTTTCCATTTCCAGGCCGAAGGTTTTGAGAAGATCTAAAGTCTATTCGACCCAAGTTTTTGCAACTTCTATTTAAAAGGAGGCGTGGTCGAGAGATCTCCCTTACAACTCCACTTGTTTATATGTTTCTACTTATGAACTGCGGAAACTCTATATGGAGCTGGATCATTCACTGACATATTCTTTCTAAGCAAAGTTGTGGATGTTCGAAGTATACGAGGGCTGCCGTTTAAGTCTTACGTCTAAGCATTGCCAGATGAATTCTTACCGTTTCATTTGAATTTCGACATTTTCTAGCGTAAACGTTCTCACAACATTTTGGTGCATGTGCCCTTATTGTGTTATCAGTGGCTTGAAAATTGTATTTCAGCAAAAAAATAGAATAAACACGTGAACATTTTTGGGATTTTTTACGATTTTTGACGACGTGGATTGACAAGAAAAGAATGTATCGATCAACCAAGTTCGGCTTTCAATGATAAAGCGCCACATTCAGCGATTGTAACACGCTGGTTGGGCTCCCGGAATTTGCGCCCGATAAACTTATGCCCGAAAAAAAAATTGGCAAAAAAGCACGAATTCTCTACACACAATCGAGCATTAATTCCTAGGAAAAAATGCTCGAAATTTCGGACGATTATGTCATTATTTCGGGCGTTTGTGCCAAAAAATTTCGGGTCTTATTGCCTTTTCAATTATTTGGAAAGAGAAATAAGCTTGGAATTTAGGCCCGAAAAAAAATCGGGCATTTTTACCAAATTAAGGTATAGAAAAACGCCCGAAAAATTTTTGTTTATTCCCAAAAAATTCAGAAATTTCAAACTCGTTATGATAAAATGGTTTGTCCTTGTATGGAAGGTAAAAACACAACATTCCGTAAAGGGGAAAATCATTTTATCATAAAAAAACACCGTTTGGACCTTATTCGGACATAATGTCTATGGACCCCTTGTTCATGGAATAACATCGAAAACAAATAAAATGAAGAACATTTTTGCAGATATTTTCATGGAGGAACATTCATTTATTACTCAAATCTGTTCGTTTATATTTTGATAATCTTACATTGAATCTGGATCACGGAAATTACGCCCGAAAAATTTGGAAATGAAGCCCGAAAATCTGCTGAAAATTTCGGGCAAATTTTACATTTTTTTTCGGGCTCCATTTCTAAACTATTCCGACGTAATTTCTTTCTTTTGGGCTCAATTGCCATTTCAAATTTGAGCGCTTTTTCCAAAATTCGATACTATGGAATATCGAGCTTTTATGCTGTTTCTTTTTTCGGGCATTTGTTCATCGGGCTTAGATTCCGGGAGCCGAGCAAAAACCTACAAAAGTTGTCCGCGGATGGTGCACATCCAAGCAAATTGTTGTCAATTTTTTCAGTAAAATCAATCATGTCGGAACTGTACAGTTTGAATAATGGAGAACTGTTAATACTGAATGGTACACAACCATTTATTTTCCGTTAGTCTTCCGGAAGATAATCCTCCATAACGACAATGCGAGTTCCCACACCTCAGTTCAAACAAAAGAGTTTTTAAGCACTCAAAATGTGGAATTGATGGTTCATCCCCCTTACAGTACCGATTTGGCACCAAATGACTTATTCTGGTTCCCTCACATTAAGAAAAAATGTGTGGCGAGCGTTTTTCTACATCCTACGAAGGTCGTTGAGGCCTTCAAAGACCTGTTATCGGAGGTACCAACTGGAGAGTGGCAAAGCTGTTCCGAAAATTGGTTCAAACGAATTTGAAAGTGTATTGTTCATCTTGGAAAATACTTTGAAGAACAATTAAAACTGATTAGTCACTGTTTTTTCATTGTTAGGCGCAAGACTAAAAAGGCAACCCTCGTTAATTTTTAATTGTTCGAGTCATCTTCTGCCATATTGAATTTACCATCTTGGTTTTTGAAATCTGACTTCAGATATCAAACCATAATCAATGATATTCTAAAACCCTGTATACCGCGAACAACTTTAGAATTGCTCAAAACCTTGGGCCAGCAATAGGGTTAACAAGAACAATTTCTTCGGAAAATAAATATTTAAGCCTTCACTTCATAACCAGCTAAAGACAACTGCAAATGAGTTTTCGCTGAACTCAGCATAATTTCCAATGACCTTTCCATACTTTTTTTTTCTCTTGATTTCATAAGAATATGTTTACAGAATATGTGAAGTTAACAAAAAGTAGTAGTTTTTGGTTAAGTGGCAATTTGTTGTTGTATTTTTTTTTTTTTTTCTTTTCTGTCATATAATTACCTTGCAATAAAACGTGAGTTTGCTGAAACGTACCAAAATTGTGCTCATTTCGGAAATTTTTGCAATTTGCAAATATTTAGTTTGAAGTTCCTAAGTGCAAAAACGCAAAAGAAACACAAACCAACAACAACAACAATAACAACAACATCGACAGTAGAACATAATGACAAAAACTTAAAGAACTACAAAAATTAAAATGGAATTAGGTCATTTCGCTGATGGTATTTTGAAATGACAGCATAAACATGGCAAGGTAATAATAATTGTGGTATTTTTTGAGTAGCTTTTGTTGACGAGGTTAAAATGATTTTGAGGGCAACAAGAAATTTATTAAAAAAAAAAAAGGAAAAAATCATATTCAAAAAAGAGGGGCTCAAATTGCCAGTTGATAGAAAAGAAGTTGCTGCAAGATTAAAAGCAACAATAAAATAAAGAAGCTTGAATTTCAATGAAGAACAAAAGTACAACATGTATTTAAAAAAAAAAAATGCATAATAAAGAAATCACAAAATCGGTTCTATTTTTATGCAATACCCAAAAATTATGGGGCTTGACTGACGCAATGAAATTAAATTTGAGGCAGTTTTTGTCTTAGCATTTCAAAACCAAAAAAATGACTGAATTTTGCGACTTCCCTTGAAGAGTTACGACACAAGGATTTTGAGAGGGGAGAAATTATCACTAACCAAGTCTAATGCTCCAAGGCTGCTCTTTCCAATGATTCTAATGAAAAATCGAGAAAAAGAAACCAAATATCATTGGGAAATGTAAAATCATTTCATCGACATCGCTAAAGAAAGCAATTTTGAGCGATTATTTCAGAATTTTAGAGGTAAGTGATGCGTCCTCCATGTCTAAATTTGAAAATTGTGAAAAAGCGCTTAGGTCGTTTCTTAGAAGTTTTTCAAATTCAGGAAATTTGAAATGCGGATATTTTAAATCATATATTTTCAAGAAGGATCTCTAGTAGAATTAACAGTATGGACACTTCTAAAACAAAATCTTGATGGTAGCCTCCATTTTGATTTCAAACTTTAAACAATTTTTTTCCCCATCATAATAATTTTAAGTAAAGACATCGAGGGCGCAATGTTCACCGATTTTGAGACTGATTCCCAGCTCAGCGAGTTAGGTGTTTTTGAGTGATGGAAAATTTATTTTGACCATTTTGACATTTATGAACTATTCTTAATATCAGTGGAAATAACAAATGATATAAGCTGATTACAAACTGGAGTTTTAAGTTAAATCTTAGTTAGTTTACAACAATAATAAAAAAATCCTTTTTTCCTGATCAACAGATTATCAATGGTTATATCAACAGGTTATATGTAAAAGTTATAAATTATATTTATATAATTTGAATTACTCAGTTTTGGGCTACTTCGAATAATATATTAATCCTTCGCGTGATACATGGGGTCTTTCGTGTCCAAAGGTTTTTTATTTTGACTGTAGTTTCTTAACTGGTCTACTTATACATGAGGCTGGGAGTCAGGTTGAAAAAGTTTGGGACTGTAGTGACCTGCTCACAACAGTTGAACAGTCTACTGTAGAAATTGTTGAATATGTTAGAATTCGGCAACTTAGCTTCTATGGTGAATGAGGAGAATTCATTCCCCTCCTTATCTGAGAGGAATGAAGGTGAATAAAATGACATCGTCTGAATATACTAAGCAATCAACACCTACCAATTCTCCTAGGACAGAGTTGATAAGATTTTAATATACCGTGGGATTTTTATACCCCCACGTTTAAAAAACGTAAAAGGGGTATATTAATTTTGTCACTCCGTCTTTTTTATATCGAAAGTTATGCATTTTTTAGCCAGGCTTATAAAATATCAAAATTTAAAAATTTTATATTTGTTTTAAACATTTTTATGTTTGAATATCAAGAACAATGTCCAAAGTTTGTATCAACATTTTTCAGTTTTTTTTTTAACACCATTTTTACCTTTAAAAAGAGGGATGGACACGAAAGAGCCCAAGTGTTACGCCGAGTAACAAAAAAACTATGTCACCCGAAGGGTTCATTTAAAAAATTATAAATACATATATTCAATTTGAACGTTGCTGATAATCCGATGCGCTTTTAGAAAAATTGTTGACATTTTAGAGAAAAACAAAAAATGTTACTTTTGAAGCCTCGTTTCGTTAAGTTTCAATAGCTAATTCGATTTTATTCTTTAAATTTATTCGATCGCTCATCTCTTTGTGTGTCTCAGTCTTTCATTTTGTACTTATCCTTTTATCTTTACTTTTACTTTTCCTTATTCGTATGCTCATCCTCAACCTGAACCTCATCCTCAGCTCTATCCTTATCCTTATCCTAATCCTTATCCTTATCCTTATCCTTATCCCTATCCTTTTCCTTATCCTTATCCTTATCCTTATCCTTATCCTTATCCTTATCCTTATCCTTATCCTTATCCTTGTCCTTATCCTTAACCTTATCCTTATCCTTATCCTTATCCTTATCCTCATCCTTATCCTTATCCTTATCCTCATCCTTATCCTTATCCTTATCCTTATCCTTATCCTTATCCTTATCCTTATCCTTATCCTTATCCTTATCCTTATCCTTATCCTTATCCTTATCCTTATCCTTATCCTTATCCTTATCCTTATCCTTATCCTTATCCTTATCCTTATCCTTATCCTTATCCTTATCCTTATCCTTATCCTTATCCTTATCCTTATCCTTATCCTTATCCTTATCCTTATCCTTATCCTTATCCTTATCCTTATCCTTATCCTTATCCTTATCCTTATCCTTATCCTTATCCTTATCCTTATCCTTATCCTTATCCTTATCCTTATCCTTATCCTTATCCTTGCCCTTGTCTTTGTCCTTGTCCTTGTCCTTGTCCTTGTCGTTTTCCTTTTCCTTGTCCTTGCCCTTGTCCTTTTCCTTTTTCTTTTCCTTTTCCTTTTCCTTGTCCTTATCCGTATCCTTATCCTTATCCTTATCCTTAGCTCAGTTCCCCACAAAATCTCACCCATCGCACTCACGAAGCATCTTGGCTAAACATCTAAGCTATATAATTTTCATTGCAAAAACCAAACGAGAACTATAACAAACCCGGAGTATTCAGCGACAAGCAAGAATCTTAATTCTAAAAACTTCACTGATAAAGTGCAGGAACAGAGTGCGATATTGTTGCTGCTTGTCGGCTATTTCAGCTTTTTGGAATAAGTCAAAGCTTCACTTGTGGTATTGATTAAATTTAAATACGGAAAAAAACGAGTTGTAAGGAAAATATTTGATTTATCCACGTAAATATTTAAATAAAATTTCTACGCGGGCGTGGATAATGTTAATATTAGTTATTTCCCTTAGTGTAGCTAATTTTAGGTTCCTGTTTTCTTTCCTTAGGGATTATAATATAGGATATAAATATAATTTCCAATAAAATACGTTTTTTTGATAGAAAAAAAAAACGAATTTCTTATCTTCGAATTTTACTTCTGTACTCACGAAGTTTTGATTTTCGCTGTCTGTCAGACTACGACGTCAGCTGCAGAGGGTTAATGTGGTTCCTTTTGGGTGAACACGTGCGCACCCCTGGTATAAACCAAGTTGATTTATTCGAAGATTTTGTTCTGTACATTTATTTTTTGAGTCTTTCATACTTAAAGATATAACTTAAATTATTTTTCTGGAAGAAATCATAAAATCAAACCAGTTTCTTCACAACACAATTTTTGTATTGAAATGTACCTATAATTCTGCCTTGGTTTAGTAGTGTTAAGCGTTATTATACAGGGTGTGCCAACTTATTTCGGTATGTGATTATTGAATAACTTAAAAAAACACCCGATATGAGGTATTTTTATTTAATTTTTTCCTTTACAATTTATTGGACAGTCCGTACACTTCGCGTGGAATACGGCGAAACAGTCACGCGAATGATTGCACACTGAACCTGATTTTTGGAATCAAATTTTTATGACCGACGAGGCCCATTTCACACCCTCTGGCGCTGTTAATAAGTAAAATTGCCCCTTTTGGGGAACGGAAAATCCACGAAACATCATTACATGACCAAAAATTGACTTTTTGGGTCGGTGTTTAAATCAAAACTATCATTGTGCCATTTTTCTTCAGAGAAGGCGAAAAGGTCGATAGGAATCGATAGTTGTTCATTATGTCTGCTCATAAATTTTTGAAAAAGGTCTGGACAGTTGTTGGTTTCAACAAGATGGTGCGCCCTGTCACACTACAAATCGAACAATGCCGTTTCTGCAACGAAAATTCCCTGGATGTGTGGTGTCAAAATATAGTGACATTGACTAACCATCCAAATCTCCAGACTTTACCCCTCCGGACTTCTTTTTGTGGGGTAATTTGAAAAGCAAAGTGTACGCCAGTATGGCTAATACCATTGACGAGCTCAAGGCAAACATTCGTCCCGAAATCCTCGCTATACCGCCCGAGTTGCTCGAAAATGTAATGGGAAAACACAACAAAAAGGGCACATTTTGCTTTCGAGAATATAGGTGGCCTGCTTTCAAGGTGGTAAACTTGATTGATGTTTATTCAAAAATTAGTCCAAATTGTAAAGAGCTAAATTAAATAAAAATATCCCAAATATGGAAATCGTTTGTTTTTTTAATTATTCAATATTCACATACCGACATAAAAGATGGTGCACCCTGCATAATAATTTTTAAAGTTTGTGGTTTACAGATATCAACGAAACTTCAAAATATGGAAGCAAATATCGAATTTTCATAAAAAAAAATTTAAATTTATCATAATATAAAGAAAAATTTGAAACTCTGCAAATATAACTTTTCGTAGTAGTATCAGGAATACTTTAATTCGTGTTGGGACTGTTCCCCAGAAATGTCCATTCTGCTTATGTTAACCAAAGAAAATTGCTTGACCTGGGAAGATCTTGAATTGCGGAGCCCTGGGCATTATCCCAGCGTACCCGTCCATTAAGATAGCCCTGGGAATGACTCAATAGGTTCCTAATAGCAATTTCTCCAATAGACAATAGCCCCCAGTGCTCGTCGATAAAAATTTTATGAAGATATTCCCTCAGAAAATTCAAAACAAAAAGCTATATTTTCGATACAATTTTGTACCTTTTCTCTTTTTCAGGATTTCTATGCGTTAGCGTCATTAATTGAAATTGTTTATCCTTATCAAGAGCTCATTTATATCACTATTTATCGCAGTGAGACTTTATCTTTACTCTATATATTTATATGAATGGATATTGATATGTTAGTGTGAATGTATTTAATTCCGATCGATATCCTTGGATACAATATAACAACCAATACATGTGAAAACATACAAAAACCAATTATTGCCAGTGACTGAATAAAAGATAAGCTATCAAATATGATTAAAGGCACACCGGGAAAAAAAAGACTCCTGTATCAAATCGTATATTTCTTCATATGAACATTTTATGATAAGAAAGCAATTGGGAATTTTTTACACTTACATACAATATAAGAAGCTTGTTCCCACAAACATTACTTTCATGAATTTTTTCCAAAAAAATTAAAATTGACCCCAATGAAAATCCCAAAAAATTTCACAGTCAAAATAATTAAACTTTAGTAGGTTTTCAGAATATTCGCTAACGATATAAACAATGCTCTATCTATCTGGTTAAAATAATTTATATGTTTTAAACGTTTTTATTAGGCATGAATAACGACATAGTCAAAATTTTTCACAAACAAGGAATTGCTTGGAAGTACAGTTAAGTTTGTTGACGCTGAGCAATACATGGTCGTTATAAATAAATTTGCCACAACTTTTACGAAATTGTTTTTTTTTTTTTTTTTTTTTTTTTATAACGAAAAACAGGGCATTAACAATAACAACACATTTTTATCGTCCTGCTACTGATAAGAAGAGTAACAACAATATTTGTGGTTTGCCTTTTTGGATGACACTTAAACCGTTTTTATTATTATGTACAAAAAAGGCATTTACTTCATACCTTCCGCGACTTCTCGACGTCCTGAGCTTGTTATTCGCCCAAAGGCAACGACGACGTTGTCGCTGAGGAATACAACGATAACAAAACTAAAACCACACTCAAAACAAATATTATTATCGCATATTATTTTTGTGGTGCCTCATCATCATCCACTTGCAGGCATGGTCAAAATTCATTTCAGGAAATATGAGTTGCTTGCATTTGATATCTGGATATCTCTTTAACTTAGTCGCTTGATTGGTTCGGTGGTTTTGTTGAAATAAATGTTTAATCATAAATGATTCCATTTAATGACATCAGATGATTTGTATCCTGAACCTATGTGGGTAAAAGTACAAAAATAACAACCAAGTTGTGGAAGGGTTGTGTTGATTATTGCTGTCATATTTAACATACCATGTTTAATGAAAAAATTATCGACCTGTATTTTAATTTAGGGAGCTACCGTTATTTATTTTACCCAAAAATATTTTGGCCTTAAAAATTATCCTCAATTTAAAGGGCCCAGAAAGAATTTTTCCTTTGAAAAATTGTGTGTACGCGGAGAGAAATACACTGTCTCAAGCAATTGTCCGTACATATGGGATATCAATAGGAATGTGGCTGTTTAATAGAATACCAATGCCAATTTGAATTATAGCCAATGCAATGTGGCTAATAATGGAATCATAATTGAAAAATAAGTGTGAATTTGTTTGCAATATGTACTTGTATTTTAGAAATTCAAAATTTTTTAACATCTCAAAAACAATCCCCAAAAAAATTCTCCGTACAATATAAGAAAACATAAAATAAATCTAATTTAGTATATTTTTTAATTCCAAAGATGATACCCTTTTGCCAAAATAACCTCCTTCAAACGTTTCAGCATTGATAAGGCTAATTTACTTTTGACATCAGATTCTATTTTTCTCCATTCATACCTGATGACATCGTTTAGCATTTCCTTGCTAGTTATGGTGCGTTGCTGTATTTTTCGTACTAATATACCCCATAGATGTTCTATGGAGGTAAGATCAGGTTTTTGGGGAGGGTGGGGAATCACTTCTCTCATATTGTAAAGCAACCATTCCCTCACAAGTTAGGATGTGTGCTTCGGGTCGATGTCCTGTACAAACTGAAAATTGTTTCCTAGACCCAAGAATGTTTCGCTCATTTTAAGATTTTGTTTTAAAATGTTTACATACAATGTCTTATCCATTGTAGTATCCACAAAAACCCAATTCCCTAAGCCTCCAGCTGACACCGCACCCCAAACCATTACGGATCCGCCTTCATGTTTGACTGTTACTTTTTAATTTTTTTAACTAGAGAGCAGTATTTACTTTCGCCAAACAAATTGTCTGACATGGAACCCAAAAATATTGTTTTCGTCCGTAAAAATAACTGCTTTCCAGTAGACGTTTGACTTTCCAGCATATTTCTTGGCATATTCCAAACGAAGTATTAAATTCTTACTAGATATAAAGGGGCTTCTTTCGAGGAACACACGCTTTATACTGAACTGAATGCAAGAAATTTCGAATGATTTGGGACTTACGACAACGCTATCATATTTTCCAATATCATCAGCAATTTTAACAGCACTTATTTTGGAATTTTCCTGGAACCATACGTTCAATCTTCTGCTCCAACTGTTTGTCTAAGATTCTTTTAAGTCTCGTACATTCCGGCTTGCTTAAAGTTTTCAATCACATATTGAACTGAAGAACGAGGTCGAGAAATAGTTTTCTATATCTATTCCAAAGAGATATCGTTATGCAATGAAATTATCAACTTTTTTATGTCAACTGGAATTTTCTTATGACTGTTACTCATGGTATTTATTTTAAAGTGCATGCAACGAATACCACATTAAAAATGTTACTAAAAAAATAACGGAACTTAAAAACAACACTATACGAACAAGAAACGTAGAGCGCTCTCTTGTTGTACGGGCAATGAATTGAGTTTCTCTTCAGAAGTATGATCGGTTTTAAATTTTTTACAATAAAAGTAAAAATAGGACAATATTTTCTTTTTACAAGAGATAAAAAAAATAAATAAATAAATGGCGATTTCAGCCCTTGAAAGGACTTTGACCTAGCTTCTTATGATTAATTGTGTTGTGCGTGTTATTAAGTTTGTACACAATTGACCGAGAACCGGGTCTACATGCTGAACGCCCACTCCGAACGGCGATGAACGGAATGTTCTTGTTCTCAAAAAGGTTTACATGGCATTTTGATTACTCTCTGAGGTTAGCCATTGTCAGCAGAGAGGTGGCGGCCGTACAGAAAAATTATTTTAATTCAAATAATTTTCTGTCGCTGCTGCGGTTTGAACCCAGGTCTCCAGGTTCGTTGACATAGCGGCCACGCACTTTAACCAACTACGCCACGAACGCCACTTTACAAGAGAAGTAAATTTAAATCTTTCAAATAAAATTTATTTTGTTTTATTCGCTTGAATAGTTTCCTTCATACCGTCAAATTACTGTTGAGACTTCCTGTGTACGGACAATTGTTTGAGATAGTGTAATATTCTTATATGATACGATATAAACCCTCCCTGTGTCCATTATATTTTTTACGTTATATGTCCACTATGACGATTTTGTCAAAGCTATTTTTTCACCCCTTTAGAGACATCTTTTAACCCTACATTTTTTTTGGGACTTATTTCTAGGTTTAAATAAATGAATAAAGAAGGGTTTGTTCAAAAATGTTTGTACAGTATTGCGCAATTAATTTTGGAACAGTAAAAAAAAGCAATTTTTTACATTTTAATAAAAAATTTTAAAATTAAAAATTAAATTAAATTTAATTTTAATAAATTTAAAATTCTCTGGCCCTAATATTAAGAAAAAATGTTCCATTAAATTTTACTTGAGATATAGGTCTTTCAAAAAACCTGCCCAAATTTGGCTCCCTTCCAAAAATCATAATTATTTCGTCATCTTTCGTTTTTGGATAAAAAGTATTAAAATGTTCAAGTATTTATAAAAAACCATTGCCTTAAGAGGATCTTATGATCCTAAAAGGTTTTAGGGATAGTGCTAGCTATTTATGAAAAAAAAAATAAAAAAGATTTTTTTCAAAAATATTAAACCAGTTTATAACAATAAAATTTTAAACAGTCAAAAACGGTTTTTTTTTGGGAAAGAAAAGTTTTAAAAATTCAAAAATTTATTACAAAAGATATTTTTATTTATAAACTATTACAAACTATTACAAAATATTACAACAGTGGCGGCCGTGACGCAGTGGGTAGAGTGTGTGACCCATACGCCAGATAACCCAGGTTCAATTCCATCTGACACAGAAAGTTTTTTCAATTGAATTAATTTTTCTGTTCGGTCGTCACCTCTCTGCAGACAATGGCAAACCTCAGAGAGTAAATAATGCCATGTAAAGCTTCTTGAGAACATGTTCATTAGCCGTTCGGAGTCGGCATAAACCTTGTAGGTCCAGTTCTTGATCAATTGTGTCCAAACATTTAATAACACGCACAACACAATTTGATCATAAGAAGTTCGGTCAAAGTCCTTTCAAGGGATGAAATGACCAGTTTATTTTGATTTATTTATTTATATTACAAAATAGTATAATTACTATTTAATAACTATCTAGAACCTTCATTCTAGAACCTGGAAAAAGACTTGAATCAAGAAAATATTTTCTTAATTTAAGTAAACGAAGCGCCGACTTAAATTAAAATAAATGAAAATATTTTAATTAGCGCCGACTTCAAAGCTGAACATAAGTTCATAAAGCAATTAATATATTTATGATAATAAAACAAATTAGAAAAAATGGAAATGATAAGATTTCTAATATTATAATACATATAAATAACTTTTAAAATTTGACCAAGAAATTAATGGGAAAAGTTATTTAAAATTATTTATTATTATTATTATTTTTTATTTATTTGTTAATTATTTATTTATTTGCTAAAAAGTATTTATTTCATCCTTTTTAGAGAATATGAAAAATTTTATGTAATAGTATTCTTGAGGAGAATTTCAAACATGAAACTTTCTTCTTTACAAATTTGTTTTATTAATTCCTGAAAGTTTGTTGGGTTTTTTCTATTTCTGTCTCTTAACCATTTATATTAAAGTGCCACGTCCTTTCTCTAATCCCGCCCACGTTATTTACCGTACTTTAGAATGATTCTACCTAGCCCTGTGCCAAATTTCAGTTCCCAAGTATCAATATTAACCGATATATAGTACTTTCTTTTAAGTGCCACCTACCTACTCACCTACCTGCATACAAAATATTAGTACCCTTGTGTCAATATTAACTAAGACATAGTATTTTTATAATATTGCCACACCTATTTGTTGAATAACGCCTACTTTTTTGACCGTAATTTGTAATAACTATGCCTACCCATGTACTAAATTTCAGCACCCTAGTGTCAATATTATTCGATATATAGTGTGTTTCTAATATTTCCACACCCCTTTGTCAAATAACGCCCACTTTATTGACTATAATTTGTAATAACTATGCCTACCCATGCACTAAATTTCAGAACATTATTCTAATAATGCCACGCCCATTTGTCGAATAACGCCCACTTTATTGACCCTAATTTGTAATACTTGTTCCTATCCCTGTATTAAATTTCAGAACCCTACACGCAAAGAAAAAAAATGTTTATCGCCAGTTTGCTGTAAACGAACTTCGTTTGTCGTGCTTGAAATCGTTTTTTGCAAACGTTTCAACAGTTGTCATAATAACAGTTCAGTTGCGAGAAACGTGTCATATAGTTGCAGGAAATTAATTTCATTTTTCATAAACGCGAGTGATTTTTAAATTGCAGCAATTGAAAACTTCGTTTTTCCCAACTGAAAATTTTGTTAATTTTTCCCTTCGTTGTATAAACATAACGCTTATAGTTTAGAGTTACTTTTTGGACAAATTGTTACTATATAAGGAAATTGGTAGTTTACTTAATACGCGGACGGAGATAGCAACGGAGATGCAATCCATAAGAAGACGGACGGACATAATGAGAAAGATTATTAATTTAGTAAATAATAATGACCGAAATAGCTTGCGGTATATATATATAAGATATATTTTTAAGTTGTGACAACTCAATATTCGTTTGCGGCAAATACAGCTTGCAAACGAAGTATTGTTGGTGAATTTTTCAGTTGTGGTAAACGAACAATTTCTTTGCGTGTACTGTCAATATTATTCGAGATACAGTGTTTTTCTAATATTGCCACACCTCTTTGTGAAATAATGCCCACTTTCTTGAATAAAACTTGTAATAATTGTGCCGACCTTCGTACTAAATTTCAGTATTCTAGTGTCAATATTATTTGACACATAGTTTTTCTAATAGTGACACTATTATGGAATATCTCCCACTTTTTTAAAAAAGGACCTCCGTGTTTATGGTTTCTATCTGTTGAGAAAAAATTACGGCAATACATACATACATAAGTACATACATTTAAAAAAAAAACAAACAGATTAACCAACGAACTTGAAAACCTCCTCCTTTTTGAAATCGGTTAAAAAATACCTTTTAATCAAAAAGTCACTGACTTATTAAATTGCCTTCGTAGCCTATATACATATATATTTTAATTTACTTCCGTTAAATTTTCTGGACTCACACCCAAGCCATAAAAAGTATCATTTCAAAATATCTGTGTAAAAAATTGGATTGGATTGGATTGTTCGTTACCCTCTGACATCCTCAATGCTCAAAAATGAAATCAAACAATGTAAGAACGAAGAAAAACCATTGTAAGAAAATAAAACCAGAAATAAAAAAAAGAGATAAGAACCAAAATCTTCAAAAAATTCCTTGGGAAAAACTATATTGCGTAAAAGCGAACAGAGCGACCCGGCAAAAATAAGAAAAAAAAAAAACAAAATGCTTGCCCTACAGTCATATAGCAGAAACTCCAGGAGTTCTGGCCAGGGTTACCAAGTGAAGAATTCTTTAAGTTTTTTCAAGTGTGAAATATTTTAAACATTTTGAGCATAGATAATATAGGATAATATAGGATAATATAATAATAGATAAGCTCTTATTTTGCAGTTTCTATAGTTGCAAACAGTTTATAGCTGGATTTTTGGTAATTAAATATTGATGAACCGATTTGGCCCAGTAAAAATAAAATAAAAGAAACTAAAAATAAATTAAAAAATCTAAATCTCCATTTAACTTTCATGTTCTAGTTGTTAAAGATCTGCTGCAGTTATAGGTATATGGCAGCTCTGATTTTTGTGTTTTTCTCTGTTAAAGCAAGAAAATCCATTAGTGGCTGGGACAATGCCCTGGACAGTACAACACGGAAAAGTTCATTGAACGATTTGTTCAAAGCTAATATGTAGGAAACAAGTAAGTAGTGGAAATTTAAAAATGAGCACATATAAAGGTTCTTCTTGCACACGCATATTCGTATTCCTCTGATCCTCTTGTGATGAAGTCGCTTACAAGCAAAACAAAAAAAAAACAAAATTCATTTCTATATTTATGCTTTCTTATCAATAATGTAGGGTATGTACGAGTATATTTGTCGATAATTTATTTATTGTGTCATTTTGCATCCCTTGCCAGACACATTCTCAAAGGGTGCCCCGAATGTAGTGAATTTAAATTTTTTCACATGCTACTCTTGTCAAAATTCTGCGGGTACTTTTTGTCGGTGGGTTGCTTATTCATCAGTAGCAACAAAAGGATTTCTCACATACATACAGTGACTCAAAAAATTGATCGCATGTTCAGGAATTTCTTACAAAACAAATATTACAGGAAAACGAAAAAATGGATTATGAAAAGATTATATATTTTTACAAACTTAATTTTTCTTAAATAAAAAAACACATTATTTTTTTAATTTTTCAGAATTTGTAGTAAAATAAATTAGAAAAATTAATTAAACATATTCGATCAATTATTTGAGTTTAAAAGTTAATATTTTGTGTAGCCTCCGCGTGCTTTCAAAACAGCATTTATTCTTCGTGGCATGGTTTCCACCAAATTTTTGCATAAATCCTGTGACAGTACATTCCATTTTATCTGGACTTTTTGCCAGATATCATCGAGTGTTCGTGGCGCACATTCACCATCCCTCAATCCGCGTTTAAGCTCCACCACAAGTGCTCAATCGGATTTAAATCAGGTGATTGCGGTGGCCAGTCCAAGACGTTTATAGAATTTTCCTGGAACCACATTTTTGTTATTCTAGCCGTATGTTTTGGATCGTTGTCTTGCTGGAAAATCGATTCCTCCAAAACAACTCCGAACATATCCAAATTTTGGAAAAGGTTTGCTTTCAAAATATTAATATAGTCCTGTGCTGTACTTTTTCCTGCAATTTTATGACACTTTACAACTTCAATCCAAGTCATACACCCCCACAGCATTATTGAGCCTCCTCCAAATTTCACTGTTGGCTGAACATGTCTACTGGATAATTTTCCACCTTTTTTTGTCTAAGTCCACTGCCTCCCATCAGACCCATATTTGTTAATTTTAGTTTCATCGGACCATATAACCTTGTTCCAATCGTCAATGCTGTAACTTTTGTACTTACGGGCAAATTTGAGCCGCAATTTCTTATAGCGATTAGACAATAAGGGTTTCTTTACCTTAAAGCGACCTTTAAAATCATTTTTTCCTAGAAGATTTTTAATTGTTTCGTCCAAAACATGAATGACGTCATTTATTTTCAAGCATTTATTTATTTCAACAGCATTATCGTGTACCCCATGTGTAATTTGATGTATTATTCGACGCCTTAATAAATTTGATATAATGGGTTTTCGTCCAGCGCAGTTCTTAATCGTCAAATTTTCACATTGAGCGCGAACTTTGCTAACTGTTGAAATGGAGCACTTTAGAGATAGAGAAATTTGCCTATGAGAAACACCCTCACGCAAGAAATGTTCAATTTGCTTAAACTTTTCAGGTGATATTGCTTAAATCTGAAAGATTTTTCAAATAATTACATTTTGTAGTTACAAACTTAAAAACTAGTTTAGTTTTACCTTAAATAAACAAGTCTCACTAAAATCAAAGTTAATGACCACATTCAACAAAATAGTTTCGAAGTTTGGTTATTCTTTTATTATTTTTTAGCAAACTCAAAAAATTGATCGAATGAACTTTTAGTGTTTCCAGTCCAACACTTAAATAAGCACTGAAATTTTTTAAATATATTACTGCCAAATGAGAATAATAATATAACAAAATTAATAACCGTTACTTTTACAGTAGTGGCTTTAATAATTTGTACACAATCTACTGCTACACGCACTGCTTACACACATGCGATCAATTTTTTGAGTCACTGTAGTACATGGAAGCATTTAATTTTGACTTGGTTTTTTTTGTTATTTTTACTGGCTGATGAAATAACGTTGCTGCTTTTACTGAAATTTCTTAAATTCAATTAAAGCTGCACGCGACTGCATTGGTAAATTTATGCAGGATAAGATTGGTTAATTGATGAGGGCAGGATCGATATAGCTCTTTGGAAAATGGGAAAGCAAACTGGAACATTATATTGTATTGATTTGAAATTTTTGAATTTGTGGCCGAATTGTAAAAACTCGGATACGTTTCGAATTCGAGATGGACTTACTTTTTCGAATATTCTATCCGAAACGGGTTGATTTTTAAACTGATCCGTTTTCGTATAAAATTCTTCTCAAAAACGCGAATCGCTTTTTCCCCTTTTTCGGATTCATCTCGAACTCGAAACGGACTTCATATACGAATCCGTTTCAGACTTTTTTTTCGATTCGAGACGGAATCTTTTTTTTAAATAATGCGAAGTCGCGATGGACTCGTTTTTTTGGCTCCGCGAAATAGCTCCTTACGAAATGACTCCTAACGCAATAACTCCTAATGTAAGAACTCCTAACGGCAAATGAAATAATTCCTAATGTTAAAAGATCTTAACTCTTGACTAAATAAGACTTAAAGAAAAAATGAAATAAGTCCTAACATTTAAAAGTATGTTCATTATGAAATAAAACCTAATTGAAAATGATGAATTAAGTCCTAATTTTCAGATTATAAAAAAAAACAATAAAAAGGGCCCAATTGGTTTTTTTATTTATGAGATAACGATTTGTCCTTTTACGAAATGTTGTATTTAAAATTCTATACAAGGGAAATAACTCCTAACATCGATGAAAAAACTCCTAATAATTCTAAATTAAATAACTCCTAATTAGGTCTTATTTCATTTGCAATTTCTTAGGAGTTATTGCATAAAGAACAGACACTTTACAATCAAAGATGAAATAATTCCTAACATTAGTGAATGTGCAATAACTCCTAACTTTGTATGGGAAATTTTAGGAGTTATTCCATTTTTGTTTTTTTTTTGTTAGGAGTTATTTCGTTAGGCGTTATTTCGCTAAAGGACAAATTTCGTAAAGATAGTCCAAAATCTGTGGTTGTGCCACAAAACATCGATGCTGTGCGTGAACTGATATTGCAAGATCGTCATGTGACCTACCGTGATATAGAGGCATCTTTGGCGAATAGTGGGATCAGCATACATTCAATATTGTATAAATAATTTGGCCGCCAAAAAGATTTGTTCGCGTTGGATTCCGCGAATCGTAAATTTTTCGATACGCCCTACTGTACATGTCGGCACCGTTTCATTAAAGTAACGTAGAACGGTAAATTCTGAATGGTACACCACCATTTGTTTGCCAGAAAACACCCAATGATTTCTTTTTATTTCCGCAGATCAAAAATAAATTGCGAGGTCAACGTTTTTCGACGCCTGAACAAGCGGTTGATACGTTAAAATCATATGTTTTGGAGCTACCTCAACCGGAGTGGGAAAAGTGTTTCGAAAATTGGTTCAAGCCCATGCAAAGGTGTATCGAACTTCATGGAGTATAATTTAGAAACAATAAAGCTATTTCCAATTGCAAATATTTGTTTTATTTGTCTATCTCAAGACTTAAAAATCAACCCTTGTACTTCAGCGTGAGAAAAGAAAAGCCTTTTTGCAACGACTTGTCACGAGCGATAAAAAGTGGAGGCCTTACAACAATTCCAAGTGTAGGAAGTAAGGGGCTTAGCACTTCAAACCATAAACACCAGCAGCGACGCCATTTATTCATTAATATATAGCTATTGCTATATAACTAAGACGGCATAACTAATTTCCATAATTTCCATAATTTCCATGAATGGGCCAACGAAAATCCTCACAACAAGAAAGAAAACGCATTTCAACGCAGATTTGACGTCTCCGTTTGGGCTGGAATCATCGACAACACCTTGATTGGGCCAAAAGTACTTCCGACCAGGTTAAATTCGCAAAATTATTTGGAGTTTTTGCGAGACGTCATGCCAGAAATCCTCGAGGAAGTACCCCTTGCGGTACGAAATCATTTTTTCTACCAACAAGATGGTGCTCCAGCGCATTACGGGCTTATTGTGGGGTTATTTTGCTTCCAAAAAAATTGTTTGCATTTCAGTCAAATGGTCATAACTTTGGAACGGTAAGACCTTCGGGCTGCGTTTTGGTATTTTTAAAAAGGTAAAAGGTATTACTATCTTTTAAAAGAAAAAAAACATAAGTTACCTGCCATCTGGCTGAGCAAATTGAGGTTATGTTAATTTTTTTCCCATTTTTTTTTCGGAAAGCTCTGTATCTTGGCTATTTCATCTTTTTCTAATTATTGTTTTATTTTATACGGAAAGGTTAAAGACCTTTCCAACAAGCCCAAAAACAAACAAATCCGACCACTGGCTCAGAAGTTAGAAATTTTACCCTATTACCCTCCGACCACCAATCCGAAAATTTTGAACCCGCTGCCATTTCGCACCCGTGCATTTTCGGAAATGGTCCTAGTGGACTTTTCTTCAAGAAATGAGCCAAGAAATACGCTGGAAAAATTTGGTCAGAACTTCCTGAAACACCCTGTATAGCTAATGCTCTTTATGTGATGGGATCAGATGGATATGATATAAATAAGCAGTACTATAAGCTGTTATGGAACTGCAACCGATTTGCGAATTTATGCCGTTGAGCCGTGCATTGGGGGAAAAACGTCCCTAATAGTTTGAAAGACTCCACAAAGTGATTTTACAGTATGACACTCCTTATTGTGGCGGTCGTGGCCGAACACAGGCGTGAATTGATAGCACCGTGATTCGGTCTTGGTTCGAATTGCCACCAAGCACAGACATTTTTTCATGTTTAACTAATGAATGTAAGATGTAAACTCTCACAAAACATTTTATCCAGTACCATTATATATTCAATAAAGTGGTGATGGCCGATCAGAAAAATTAATTTCAATTGAAACTAGTAAGAAATGATCTTCGACTGGGCCGAAGTTAAAATAGCCCCACGGCCGAACCAAAGTATATAACCATCAAAGTCTTAACCAGCCAATAAAATTGTTATCTGTAAAAACATTTTCGTCATAGTTTTAACGGAAAATATTCGCTTTTGGTTTTTTTGATAAAGTCGCTTTGTATGGGAGGTAGGCGTGGTTTTCACTCGATTTCGTTGAATTCCATACTCAGAGTGCATATTAAATGTTAAAGCTTAAAGCAAAATTTCAAGACCATATGTTAATTTTTGTGGAATTCTAAGATTTTTTTAATTTTACCGTTTTGATAAAGTCACTTTGTATGGGAGGAAGGCCTAGTATTCACCCGATTTGGCTCCTTTTCGAACTTGATCTTTATTTTTAAGATACAAGCCTAAATATCGAATTTCATGATGATATCGCGATGAATCGTGATCACAGAGACCGACAGACAGACGGACTACAAACATAAACATTTTCTGTGTCATATGGGATTCGAACCTGGTCTAGAATGGGCATCGAACTATACACACACTAGGCCACATCTGTCATATGAAGTGGAAAGTGTTGTTTTTGACGCTTCAACGAATGTCATGACAATTACTGAAACTGACGCCTAATGACAGCTGATTAACGGGGAATATTTGGTTAAAGGGAACCTACGCCATCTCTGTTGAAAACTACGAATCGATTCAAACACCCGATAAAATAAAAAAGTTTACTTGAAAATGGAAGTGATCGAACCATCTTATAAAAAAAGTATAATTTTCCAGTATTTTTTAACAAAGTATCCATTTTAATTAAAGTATCCTACAGCTGTTCCCAAACATACCAAGTAGAAATCGCAGCATTTACTCAGTTCAAGATAACCTTTTATCGGTACCAGGAAAAAAAAAACAACAACCCCGCGTGTATCACGCGTACAACACATTCACAGAGTTCAATGAACTATAATGGACTAACAACATAAAAAGAATTAAAAAAATTATAGAAAAAAAAGACAGTGAAAGGCTCGCCATGCTTACTGAAAGAATAAGAAAGCGAAGAAGAAGAAACAGTAACCTGCACCGGCATTATCAAGATTAGAAGAATTCATGCTGAGGGATCGTTAGAAAAAAAAAAAGAAACAAAACAAAACAAAAGCCAAAAATCAAAGTCGAACAATCAACAAAGGTTACAGCATTAAAAACTAGAATAATTCTAAAGGAATAGAGAAGGGTTCCTAAAATACACGACAGGATACCAAAGCGACCAAATCGTAGGCGTTGCAGGATCAATTGATTCAAAATAAAAACACAATAATTAAGAAAATCTTATGTTTTCAACCCTTAAACCACCAACGGCAGAGCTCAACAAAAACGCCTCCTGAAATTTTAAACCAGCATCAACCGCTACGATAACAGCAAGATCGGCATCATTAAATATCCACCCCTCCAATGCATGGTGTGAAAAATTTATGTCATTTTCTAATTTTAGGTCTTTGCCACTCGAGTGGAGTCGAGTGCTAAATCTGTCAAGCGGTTTACGGAACCGAGTCAGAGTCAAACAGTAGTGATGATCACGCCGGGGTTGCCTTGTGTGATTAAGCCAGAACAAAGCCAAGCAAGTAGCAAGCAAAGCAACCCCTTTAAGATTTTTATGTTTTTTTTATTTTTTATAAAACGGCTGTTGCGTTGAGGGTAAAAGTGTGGGTACGAAACATCCAACTATGAGTCTAAATTAAATTAAAACGGATTCAGTAGTAGTTTTGACAGAAATTCACTGCTTATAAATGCAAATATGTGGGCGCCTTTTATGCTTGAATGTATTGGATATTAAAAAGAACAAAAAAAAAAAAAACAAGGGTGCATTATGCCTGATTAGAAAGATCCTGTTGTAACAGCACAAGGACATAAGGGTATTTTGTCTACTGACAGTTGCTGATAAAAATCGTCCTAAAGTATTCTTCATGTTCTTCCTCCAGCCACTTACTATGTATGTGTAAATTGTTTATATGCAGCAGTGAACAGGGGGTGTCTGGTATGCATAAGAAAAGCAAACAAGCCCGCAGAAGTTGATCAAGCTGATGTTTGGCGTTCTGTTTAATCAATACAAAAACGTATTTCTGTACAGCTACTTCGGTGGACCCTTGAAAACAATTTAAATTCTTCCATGCATCGATTGTACGCTCTTTCCTTCATGTCGGACACTTTATCATTACTATCGTTGAAAAATTTCAAACCAATCAATTTGAATTCATTTAAAAAATTTTCCAATCCAACAATGCACAGTTTTTGTAGCGATATCGAATCATAAATCAAATACAAGCCGAGTGGCAATGAGGGAGAAGAAGAACAAGTAGCTGCAAGGGACTTCAAATCTGAAGCCAAGATATTATAAATGGATTTTATATGGATTTTGCTGTACTTTTATTTCAGCTCCAACAACATCGTGAACAGCAAATAAAGGATCATATTGAATTCTGTCCGGGTTTGTTTAACTTTCCACACGTCGGCACAGTGTGGCTTTCCTTCAATTTGTTTGTCATTTAATTTGGGTTTCTTTTTTTACCCATGCGTCAATATCTAGGAAATCTGTGTAAATAGATGTGCTTGTACGCTTTTTGGAAGATATTTAAATAAAATTTTGTTTGAGAGACTTCATACAACTAAATAATGGTGGCAAGTGGAGAAAAGTATACACTACTTTTGGCTTTATTTAAAAAAGAAGTTGGCTGTATCGTGGCTACACCGGTTTTGACATGACAGCGACATGACAGCGTATCATCCTTGTCCCTTTCCTTTACTTTGATTCCAAACTTGTCCTTATCCTTATTCTTATCCTTATCCTTATCGTTATCCTTATCCTTGTCCTTATCCTTATCCTTATCTTTATCCTTATCCTTATCCTTATCGTTATCGTTATCCTTATCCTTATCCTTATCCTTATCCTTATCCTTATCCTTATCCTTATCCTTATCCTTATCCTTATCCTTATCCTTATCCTTATCCTTATCCTTATCCTTATCCTTATCCTTATCCTTATCCTTATCCTTATCCTTATCCTTATCCATATCCTTATCCATATCCTTATCCTTATCCTTATCCTTATCCTTATCCTTATCCTTATCCTTATCCTTATCCTTATCCTTATCCTTATCCTTATCCTTATCCTTATCCTTATCCTTATCCTTATCCTTATCCTTATCCTTATCCTTATCCTTATCCTTATCCGTATCCTTATCCTAATCCTTATCCTTATCCCTATCGTTATCCTTATCCTTATCTTTATCCTTATCCATATCCTTATCCTTATCCTTATCCTTATCCTTATCCTTATCCTTATCCTTATCCTTATCCTTATCCTTATCCTTATCCTTATCCTTATCCTTATCCTTATCCTTATCCTTATCCTTATCCTTATCCTTATCCTTATCCTTATCCTTATCCTTATCCTTATCCTTATCCGTATCCTTATCCTAATCCTTATCCTTATCCCTATCGTTATCCTTATCCTTATCTTTTTCCTTATCCATATCCTTATCCTTATCCTTATCCTTATCCTTATCCTTATCCTTATCCTTATCCTTATCCTTATCCTTATCCTTATCCTTATCCTTATACTTATCCTTATCCTTATCCTTATCCTTATCCTTATCCTTATCCTTATCCTTATCCTTATCCTTATCCTTATCCTTATCCTTATCCTTATCCTTATCCTTATCCTTATCCTTTTCCTTATCCTTATCCTTATCCTTATCCTTATCCTTATCCTTATCCTTATCCTTATCCTTATCCTTATCCTTATACTTATCCTTATCCTTATCCTTATCCTTATCCTTATCCTTATCCGTATCCTTATCCTTATCATTATCATTATCCTTATCCTTATCGTTATCCTTATCCTTATCCCAATTCAAACTCTTGATTTATTTCATACTCAAATTTCTGACGTTACCCTTGTTCGAACCCATTCTCTGGAGCTCACAACCATCGATCGGTTTCGACATTGTCCTAGAATTGCGGCAGCCATTTCTGTTATACGCTTGCTAGCGCCAGTCCATCGAATTCGGTACTCGCCACGGACGCGGATTGGACTTTCATCAGAACTGCTCCATCTCTAGGTTTGTGCTGCACATTATGGAACGGGCACGATTAGTGACTTATAGAGCGTGAGCTTTATTCGTCGAGAGAGAGCTCTGCCTCTCATCTCACAGCACAAAGTAAACCTGTTGAGAAAACATATCTTTCGTTTAATCTCAATGGTGATAGTTATACATAGTTTTTAAATGATAACTTCGATTCTCTATTATTATTTCTTTAATTTTAAATCTGAAAATATTTTATTTTATCAAAGTTTTGTACAAATTTGCAAAGGCTTATGTAACTAAATTTATTTCTTAACAATTTTGTTGCCTCGTTTAATTATCAAGCAACCAAAGCTATAAAAGTCAAACAATTGCTTTGGTGCAGTGGTAAGCATGGAATTACCCTTGGAATAGTGAGGAGGTAAGTTCGTTCGAAAATTTTCTGAGAGTATAATTTACACTTTAATAAAGTATAAATGATTATTATAACTGACATTTGACATAAATGGTTCTCCATTTTGGTTTTTAGAGAGTGCAGCCCTGGCATTTGGCAGCTGTCAAATGTTCATGTCATCCAAACTGTTTTTTGTACAGTTAAAAGTTTGTCATTTTGTAATACTATAAAAAGAGCAGCCTGTCCAAAGCTAAGAAAAAAGGAGGATGGTTGCATGTATAGGAGGAGTCACAAGTCCCTAAACCTGTGTAAAAAGCTAAAGAGGCCCACGTTGAGCCTGCTGTGTGTCCCAGCTAAATCTTGGAGTTGGTTGGACTATTTCATATACTAATAGTAGCCTTTACACCTACGAATCAAGTTGCAAAAGCAATAAGCTAGCACCAAAATAGTATCCATATAGATTATCTGCTGACATATCTTTAACGTCAGTTTGGTGTTACACAGAACAAAAAACTGGCCAATATCTGTGGATATTGGTAGATAAAGTGGAAGAGTGCAATGTTCGTGTTTAAATGTTGCATTCTTTCGATTGTGAAACAAACATTGTGTTCCACGGATACGCATCCTAGTTTTCACATTAAGTTGTGCCAACGAAAATACGTTACGGAGGAGGAGTAGTATAACCAGTCTGTTATACTCGTTATGGTAAAAAGGTTTATTTTGCCTAGTGAAGAACTATTTGGTGAAAAAATGTCACAGTCAAGCGTAAATATTCAAAGAATACTTGGTGATAGTTCGGCGATGTTGATGTGACTATTGTGGGCTGGCCCTTCGGGGAGTATCGTGCTGGCTGTGGTAGCTCAGTGTCGCGAGCATGATCTATGGTGGCCGGTGTGGGGTTGTGGAGTTGTTGACAACCGGGTGGTAATGTCCATAACTTGCCAGAGATTTTAGATGGTTCTCGATTTACACCGACAAATGTGGATGGTGATAACACTAGCCATCCATAATTAGTACTGTTGAGTTCCAATACTGGTAACAATCTCTAAAGTATTTAATTACACAAAAATACACACAAAGTATGGTGTGTGTTCGGTATTGAAACTACTAAAATGGCGCGTTGGTTGCGTCTGGAGTCATGGAAGTGACACCAAGGTGGTGGTTTAAAAGAAGTTTGGATTACTTGAAGAACCAATATCCTTATAACAGTTTGAAGGGAGTTACATATATCTGGCGTTAACAACCTCAAAACACTTTTTCTGGGTGGCAATTCCATGAACCTCGACTCCTTGCCAAGGGACACGTGTTATTAAGCCCACACGGCTGGCGACTACTTTAAATACCAAGATAGATTCTCGACACTCCACAAGGTTTCCTTATTCATCTCCTTTGTCTATGTTCTGGACTAATTGCCTTGACACGTTTTTTTCTATGTCTTGATAAAAGAGTCGTTGACCTAAAAGCTGGAAGTAGTCGCTTTTCTAATGTCTGTGTCGTCTTTGCAGCTATTTCCAATATTCTTACTTCGCTTAATATTAAAGCATACTATCGGGCAAGTGTATGGGGATCGCAGTTCAATAAACTTAAACAAAATCCGGAAATGGCAAAACTAAAAAGATCAATGGAATCAATAAAACTGTTTATAAAACATTTATCTAAGGAATTAAATAATTGCCTATATGGGACAAGCCCTCGTCTAAGTGTGTGTGTGTATGTAAAAAAACGAACACGCGCCTGTATTTCGCACACCGCACCGCACAAAAGTCCCTTATAATTGGTTCGTACTCGTGTTCAAAGTGTTCCTGTGCCTTTGTCTAACTTATAAAGACCGACAACTGCAAAAGTATCTGCTAGATACACCTAAGCATAGTCACCGCACGCTCTGCCATTGTCTATTTTTATGCTTAACACAGGAGGCGATGCCTAGCGACGGACAGACGAACGCTTGCACGTTGTTGAGGATTAGATACCGATTTCATTGCAATTTTCCGTCTTTTCCTGCCTACCTAGGCGAGTGTGTGAATGTGTATGTGTGTTACTGTGTGTGTGTGAAAAACAAAACCACGCACCATCCATACGTTGGCAAAGCGGCCAACGACTGCAAGAAGGAAATCAAATGCAATGAAAACTCCTTTGGTGCAGCGTCCTCTACGCCGAGTTCAATGAACTGCAGTCACCTCTGCTTATACGATGCGCGTTTCCCTCTTGTGCCAGACGATCCACAACAATCCTTTTTCTCTCCTTCTTTCTCTTTGATTTTGACTTTTGCTTTATCGTTGTAGTTGTCGTGGTCGCTGCACTGGATTGCTTTACAATGCAACGAAATCTGTTGCATTCAGACTACCCTGACAGAGCAAAGTAAAAAGGAGCTGCTGCTACTGGGGAACTGATCGGCTCTTCGTTTGGATCTCGTTGGAAGAGCAACAACGTGTGAGGAAATGTAAACATTTGTTGCTGTTGTGTTGTGTTCTTGTTTGTAGTGTTTGTTGTCGCTTGGAGGATGCCTTAGCGCATTATGGTGTTGGCGCTGTTTACGGAGCCGGTTTAATTTAGTTCGTGTTGTTGTTGTTGATGATGCTGTGAATGCTAATGTTGCGCGTATCCCTTTTCTTAGGAATCAGTTTTGTTCTTGCTTTAGTTGATTTGTTTGGTCTTCGTCACTTCGTCTTCGAAACTGGATATCAAGAGGATTTTCAAGGAATAGCAGTGAGATAAACGACTCGATTGTGTGCTCCTTCCTCAAGAAAGCAAATAAAAAATTATTACTTTGATAATTTTCTTCTGATGTCAAATAAAAGTTTATAGGAAAAATTTCGTGGGCAAATTGTAATGGGTAAAGTCTTATAAAGCTTGTTTGGGCGGAAAAAGAAACTGCGATACTATCTTTCAGTTGAATAGCTTACCCTGATGATTTGCACCCGTTCAAAGAAAAACATCGGAAATATTTTAAAATAAACTCACGATCCCTCATTAGATTTGATTCTCCGGATAAAATTCTGAATAGGATTTTCAAACCTAAAATGTTTCTTAATCCCAAAAGATATATTTCAAAGAGATGTTGCGGTTCTTTCAAGTATGTTTTGAGAAAAAATAGAAAATCCTAACAAACTTGTTAGTATAGCAGTATTTTCAGGTTTTTCCTCTGAACTTGTCTCCGAAGTAAATTTTTTAATGGGAGCATGGTACCGTTTTTCAGATATGAACCATTACTTGCTACTTCTGGTTTCAATCTTTGTATTTGACTCTCTTTTCTAACTTCTATGTAAAATCTTCTATTCATTAAACGGCTCCAGATAACAATTCTGTAAAAGGATAAAAATCTTCTTAAAAAGCTGTTTCAAAAGAAGTAAATGTTACGGGTACAAAATAATGACCTCGGTATCGGTATAATTATCAGAATAACTAACCTCTTCGCCATTGGTATTTCTGATACAACATTTTAATCTGTGGCAACAAATCGTTACTTCCTTTCTAAAGGACTTTTCTGCGAAAAATTCAAATTTGAGCTAGATTTGGCCCGTTACGTCGTTGTATCGTGGTATTACGGTTATATGACAGAAAAATGACTTTTTTTATCTTCGAACCAAGGATTTCTTCGAACCAAGGATGATTTAGAATATTCTAAATGTAGTAGGAAGTCATAGAAACTGATGAATTAGAACTTGAGGAAAGTGCTTTTATGCATTTATCTCAGTCAATTCTAGTTATAAGCTAATCTAATTCACAAACTACTATATAACTACGACGAATTTTAAATTTTAGTTGATTAGAAATAAGGAACGAAATGCAGAAAGATTTAAGCGTAGTACGAAGGCCGGAGACCATTGCTGGGATTCGAACCTGGGACCTCTAGGAGTTTAATCCGTGTGCGTCCTATACATAACCTCAATAGTAGCCCAAAAGACCATTTTTCGGATATTAAAACTCAAATCCTGACGTGATGTGAAAAAACAGAGTTCAGATTCGTAAATAGGATGTTCCAAGCCCCTATTATTACCTTAATATATAAAAATCACGTGTCACTATGTTTGTGTTCGCTAATCTCCGAAACCACCCAACCGATTTCAGTGAAATTTTTAGAATGTGTTTGGTTGATTCCAGCTTGAAACATAGGATAGTTTTTTTTCCCGATAGCTGGTGCTTTTGTCAAGTGTTATAAATTTTACGTTTTTGGCTACGCGACTGGACCGATTTTGATGAAATTTTGTGTGAAGATTCTCCTGACCCCGGAATAGAACATGGACTTAACTGCGAGAAACTTCCATAAGAAGGTGCTTTATGCAAAAACATATTTCTGGCCGAACGATTTGACTGATTTTGGTGAAATTTGGTATGAATATTCTCCTGAACCCGAAATAGAACATACGCTGCTAAAACTTCAAAAAAACTTCCGCTTTTATACACATAAAAATCCAAGCAACATCTGTCTGATGGCTATCTCCAAGACTGCTGGGTGGATTGAACTTAAATTTTGGGGGATGGGGGATGGTTTGGGGGGAACATGTTGCTGCACCCACATTTACTGCTCGCAATCAATAAAAATACTATATTTCAGATGGAGTTAATCGTATTAGAGTAAAATTTGGAAACTGTACCAAAAATGAGCGTGTTGGTTATAATTCCTGAAGTGTACATATTTTTATAGTGAAACTTGGTATATAGGCGCTATGTGTCCAAGTGGCGGTCACTATATACATAAATGATGCCACATCTACTTTTACCACCCATCTATATATATTTATAACTAGTAGGAAATGATCTTCGACTGGGCCGAATTTAAAATACCCCTACTACCGAACCAGAACCATCTGATTTCGTTAAATTTCATACTGAGAAAATGTCAAGTCCATATATTATGGGAGGTAGGCATAGTTTTTACTTGTTTTGGTTGAATTTCATACTCGAGTACATAGCTTAATTTGACGGGACCGTTAGTATGTTATAAAATACGGGCACAGGGGCAAGTTTCTAATTTAAAGGCCTGTGTTGGGCTAAGAATAACGTTGAGTTTTTAGATTTACGAGAGATGGCGTAGGTAGTACATTTTTCCATAGTTCCCTTTTATCAAATATTCCCCGTGAAACAACTGTTATAAGGCGACTATTTCAGTGTTTTGAAGCTTTTCTATTTCATTTGGTCGAAGTATATATAACAATAATTTCTAAATTACCGAATAGCTGAATTTGTGAATTTTGTGCAGGATAAATTGTGTTTTCTCGGAGTTCTACTTAATAACTTTAACATGAAAATAGTGCTGCCGAAATTCTTTGTATCTTCGTGGAAGGTTATAGTGCTCTAACTGACTAATGGGCCAGAAGTGGAGATTTTAGCAGTGATTAGTTGTGATTTTGACTTGGATGACAAAAGTTGAATAATGAAGTACTGGAGAAGACATTGGGCAATGTACACCCTTCTCTAACACTAAAGATACTATCTTGTTCATTGGAAGTTTACTTGTCAACGGTAGGAAAACGCCTGTAAGCCATGGAAATGATCCAAAAGCAAGTAAACTAGGTTCCATACGAATTAAAATCGAGGGAATAAGAAAGGATTTTTGCATTGAACTGTCCCCAGCGATGAAAAGTGAATTCAGCACAAAATTCCAAAATCACAAAAAGGATTGTCTGATCTACGAGTGCTACGACCATTTAAAATCGAGTGAAACCATCCTTGGGGATCACAAACAAGTACTTTAATCTATAAAAATCGAATGAAACCATCCCTGGGGTTCGCAAACGACTACAATTGATGCGCTTGTGACGTGCATTAAGAGAAAAACACTCGAAATATTTCGAAAGACACAACAAAATCATTTTGCACACGACAAAACTCGTCCGCACGTCGCAAAGCCGATCAAAGCATACTTGAAAACGCTCAAATAAGAAATTTTACCCAACTCACCGTATACCTTAAATATTGCACCATCCGATTACTACCTTTCTCTACTATCGATGACTCATGGATCATGAAGATGAATGCAACAAATGTGTCGATACGTGGATTTCATATTTAGACGAGAAAGATGGAAAAAAATAGAGGGTTACAATGGACAATACTTTCAAAAATATGTCCAATATCCAATTTTTTTTAAAATATGTATATATGTATATGGAAATGTAAATTTATATGAAAATGTTTTTTTTTTTTTGGCGCGTATATTCCCTCCCTTTTTGTATAATTGGGGATCAACTTCCAAATAGTGTTGATGTCCTTACACCGCTAAGACTGTTAGGCACTCAGATAGTTTTGTGAGGGTTTTTTTCTAAAATTTTGCAGTGTCGTCTTGCTGGTTTTACAAAGTTGGCTGTAATCAACGCTGAACGTTTTTTCTTGCGTGAACCGTTATATTTTAACTAATCGGTAAATCCCTATTTCGAATCCCATCTGACACAGAAAATTCTATTAATGCAATTTTTTTTTGACAAGGAGATTGACAAGGAGGTGAGGTTTCTTTTATGCAAGTGATGGAGTTAACTAAGTTGAAGTATTAAAACTCGTTTTGTTTATCATTATATCCACCATAATTTCAAGAGCATATCCTATGTCCAGCAATATGAAGTCAAATGATGCCTTTTCTCTCCATTCCTCTCTTTCATTAGTCTCTCTATTAAAAGTATGGCACAGAAAAAATTAAAGAACGGGGTCCTTGAACCCAATGAGAAAAATATTGATATATCATTCTTTCGGACTGTAAATGTGAAAGATATGACGAAAAATTTAAAAGAAGAAACCCTATGTTCGGCCAAAAATTACAAAATTTTTTGTAAATAGTTCTACTGGTATAAGCGATACACTTTCTTCCAAAGAGTTTAATGATTTTTTGCGAGATTTAATTTTATGACATTAGAATGGTACATTGGATGGTATAAACTGAGACCTGGTGGTTAAGTACTAGAAGGGGGAGATTGACCCCAATGACCTTTAAAGAAAGAAGTTGGACTCCTCGAAACAAAAACATTGATCATTCTTAGAGATCGAATCGTAAATGCCGAAGATATGAAGGAAAACTTAAACGCGCGACCCCTACGATCGGTAAAAAAATTTTTTATCGAAATTTTCTTCTAAAAATGTTTCAAATTAGATGGTGTGCGCTGAAGTAGTGGATGAGTGAGTGAGTGGGAAGAAAGTTTTTATATATTCAGCAATTTTTATACCAAACTGAGTATTGCAACGAAAAGAAATATTGAACATATTTTAATTAGAAAAATTAACTTTGAAAATCTTCGGATTCTTAAACTATGAACCAAGCATCGTCGATTTATCTCCTTGTTTCAATTTTTTTTTATATCAAAACCAAGCAAATATTTATATAAAAAAAAAATGTATGCATGACAGTTCCCACTGACTCATTTTGTATCTGAGATCTTACCATTTACTTTAGCTCCACCATCACACGCCACATGATCGACGACGAACGCTTACTTTGGCACCCTTTTTGCTTGCATCGCGAGGACGTGGCTACTACGTAGTTTTGGATGCCACTTTTGTGGAGGACGATCTCATGCGTTGATTTTCTTTGATTGTTCTTAACAACAGCGAAGAATGCCACATAAAAGCAGAAACAAAATAAACATCATCCCAGCCACAAAGTCGAAAGGATTGCTTTAGTCAGAAAGTCGAAGTCGTTTAAAAAAAAAATATATTTATTCTTGTATCCCTTTTGAGTGTGGTGTATAGTATGTGTGTGCGTGTGGGTCCATTCAACAGGCTAGTCAGGTAGTTGGTGGTCGGATTGCTACATCCATGCAACAATCCAGTTGAAACTGGTTTCGCCAGATTCTTCAAGGAGTTGGAGTTGGAACAGAAACCAGTTTCGCAGCAGTTTTGTTGGTCGATTTGTTTGCTTCCATTGATATCCTCCATATTGACTCTGGCCTGAAATCTCGTTGGAGTTCAAACAAGAATGTCCTTCTACTATTAAAGTTGAATTATTATGCATGTGGAGGATACGCGTTGGTAGACTCTTAATGTTTGATGTAGTCTTTTATGCTATAAATTGTATTCTTCTACGTATGAGTATCTTCTCTGTTGAGTTGATTTTTTTTTTTTGTTCGTTTTCAGTTTGATTTGACTCAACTTGTTGTGGCAGTTTTGCTGTGATCCTTCACGGCTTGAGTTTTTGTTCCACTTGGGGACTGTACTCCAGGTTATTTTTATCCTGATTGGCAGTGAAATTGCTAGGAGTTGGAATAAAAATTGAAGATTTTAATAAAGCCGATGTTTAGAAGAGACAATAACAACCAAGCTATGACAGCTATTAATCAATAAAGAGTTTCTGAGAAGATCACGTACCGGAGTATTTTCAAGAAAGAAATAATTTCTTAGGAAATGGAGAAATGGTTCAAATGGTTTGAACATCGTAGATAAAAAACAAGGAAGAAAAATATATTTGAACAATTTTTTTTTTAATTTTGTGTGAATACGGGCAATTCTGTAATGATATGAAATTGGAATCTTGGATTAAAAGAAATCTTGGAAGAGTTTGTTAATAGCTGTACATAACCAAGTTTTGACAGCTAAAAGTTGATATGGTCAATAACATCAAAAAGGGGATTTTGCCATTCAGCCGGGTATCTAGCACTCAAGCGAGTGAAGATATTCCCAAAAATGCAACTGGGTTTGGCTCTCTGACCTGAAACAAACATTTTCTAATACCAAACACAAGAATGGATGCCAGAAGTCGTTGCCGGTAGCTCGCCAAAACATGAGTGAAATGTCCCCTCCGTAATGTGTCCGAAATACAAATTCCCTTAACTCCTGGACGCTCCTAGAAATATAAATAGAAGCTCAGAGCTAACGTAAAACCGAATTCCCTCTTCTTTATATGATATAAAAATGTCATTTCTGCACCTGAGTATCACCCATTGCAAACTGATGGTTTATGTTTTTTTTTACTCATTTAAGTGTGTCCCATAAATTTAGTAATTTTCGAAACAATAAAATTATTTAAATTTGGCGCCCACAAAATACGAGAAATAATACTTGTAAAACGGCGGGAGCCCTTTTTACTTCCTGTAAACAGTACATATTTGAAAGTGTCCTCTCCGAAAATGAAAAATGCTCGAGAAAAAGAAAGAATTATAGGATGCACCAGGGAAAGATCGACCTGCTTAAACGTATTCCGGGTCCAGGTAATCGGAAAAACTTTTATTAATTAGTGCGCGAACAAACAGAGATCAAACACCATTTGTCCCCTTCGCAATTTGTCACCTACGTAACGTTAATTTCCTCAGTTTTCATTTCTTTCATGTTTAGCGTGATAATGGGGCGAGGAAAATTGACCCGTAGCGCAAAGGAAGCTAATAAAACCCAAGAAACTGAGGAAAAAGCCGAGAGGAGAGCAAAAAAGGGCCATACCATTTGTTGTTTATAACCTCAAATACCATATATATCTATCACTAGGTATATAACTTAAACGGAGCAGTCGGTGACTTCTACCGCCGTGCTCCTGACGCTCGGACCCCAAAACAATTGAACGGCGCTAATATTCAAATCGCTCCAATTGAGCAGATGTATCTCTTATCATTATGAACTTCTTAAAATAAACAAAATAAATGTATCCTCTCCGTAATATGGTGTCCCCTCCGTAATATTTATCCCCACCGTAAAGCCCAAAAACAGTTAAAATCGACCTGGAACTTCGAAAAATGCAATTCCAGTGGAGCGCTTGGAGGAAACAGTTCTTTTTAAGGTTTTGAACCGATAAAACTTGAAATCGTCGAAAAATATACGCCTCTTTGCGTTATTGAACATATATAAATTTAAATTTTTATTTTAATCCAATATATATATGATAGACTCTCTCCTAAAAAAGGTATTTTCCAAAAGAATTTAAAGGCTGCGCCGAAAGTTTTTGGACTCTCCAATATTAATTGCGATTCTCTTCCAATCTTTTTTTTTTTTTGAGACTTTTTCCACTCTTTATTTTAAAGAGGTTTTTTTGGCATTTTGTTCCTCTTGAAATGAATAGTGTTCCTTCTGTTCAATTCTGTAAAATTGAATTCTGTTCTCTTAAAACCTGTTATTAATCTTAACTCACAAGTAAAGAGTAAAAAAAAGGGATACATTAAGAAAATATTAATATTTTGGTCCAAACATAGGATTTTTTCTTCGCTTTTACTTTAAACGTCATCAATAAACTTCTTTGTGTCAAACTTTCAATCAATAAGGCCGTTGTTATGCAGACGCTCACGGGCTCATCACGGTCACGCATTGTTGTTGTTTCAATGTAAAAGGGAAATTTGAGAGAGTGAGCGAGGGAATTTATTTTGCCCAGAATGGTCACCAAATGCTTCGAAAATAATATGGAATCTCGAGTTCAAAACAGTGTTGCGCTGTGTAATTATTCACAACATTTGTGTTTTTGCATGAAAATAATACACTTTTAGTACGAAATGTATTAAAGCAGTAATGAAACCTGCTTAAAAGCAACACTCACCATACTCATACTCGTGATACTTTTTTTCATAAAGTATTAAAAGTAGCAAAAAGTGTACTAGTGTTCAGGGATCAAATGACCGTCTGTATAACATACTTTCATCACAGAGCTCATTAAACCAGAAAAGAGCGTAAAAAAGAACGTGAACGGGGATCGTATGAGCGTCTGCATAACAACGGCCTAAGGGTTCATTCCATCTTCTTTTACGCGTTCCATTGACTTCTTCCAAAACTCTATTTAAAAAAACAAAAAAATTGTACCTCCTTTTTTTAATAATGGAATAAAAAGTTCATATTCAAAGAAATACCATGACCTTACAGCGAATTAGCTTAAGCGCCACTTTTTCGAAATTTACTTTTGAATTGCAAACGATTGTTTTATAACTTAGCTATCAGCCATAAAGCACCCATAAAATCCGATCACTTAGATTAACCAAAACAAGATATCAATACATACAAAGTTAGAAAAATTATTTATCTGCAAAATTTTGTTTTTGACGCTTTAGCTGAAGGCGATTAGGGCTTGATAAATTCATGCACTTTGGAACCAAAAGCAAAGACAAATTCTTATGTGTGGTCCAACATGTTTGAATTTTAAAAATTTTACCCATTTGTCACCCCATTTTGGGGCACTGAGAGTGGTTTTGAGTAAAAATGTATATCAGGTCTTTTTAGAATAACACTGTTTACCTAGACGAGGGTGTTTTAGTCATGTTTGGTTCGATATATTTGAATATATATTATATTTATATTTCGGAATTCGTCTCTTTTTCACCCCATTAACCCATTAAACCCGGGAGGAGCACAATTTTAATATGATGTTTGAGACGTATTTTCTGCCAGAAAAAATTGGAATAAAAAATTCCAAACATACCTATTCTACTATTTTTGGGGTCGTTCTTTAGATTGGTGCAGTCAGATTCGCATAATAATGACTTAAGAAACCAATATGGTGCATTTTAACTAAAAATATAACAAAATTTTTCGCGGTTTTTTTTTTTCTGTGAAGCTTTCTCGCATCAATAAAGTTACTGAATTTTGAAAAGGTTTTGAGAGAACAGAGTTTTTTACATAGGCGATGGTGCAAAGGTCATGTTTTTCATTCTTTTTTTTCCATGTGTTCGAATTAATCGGATAAGAGTTAGATAAAATCATAATCGTGAAAACATAAAATCATATAACTTGTGAAATAGTTGGCCTTGTATCGTTGTAGATGAGAAGCATTATAATACATAGTTATTACTTTTTGAGTAAAACTGGAGTTGTCTGAAAAAGTTTGTGAAGCATAGGAACCACAATTTGATCTTTGCTGGGGTTCTTAAATAGTTTGACGTAAATTACAGTTTAATAACCATTGTAGTTCACTCAAAAATAATATACTACAGAATTAGCTCAAAAAGTTTAACCATTACTGAAGGGCTCAGATATACCTGAAATTTTCAAAAATCTATTTTATTTTTACAGATTTTTATTCTTTACACCTTGAATAATTTTTTAAAAAATAATTTTAAAGTAATTCTATTCTTTTACAAATGCATAGGAATAAATGTGACCGGATGTCGGGTTGGTTTGGCTATCTGTCTAACGCCACGCCCCAGAGAAATACTGCGAACTACACCACGATACAGTCGATTCAACCCACAAGGCTGAAGTCGAAAACATATTGCTTGCCAAAAAACCATAAATAACCTGTAGATACAAGAGGAACAAGGTGTACAGTATGCAGCTGTAATTAGGGACGTTGGTAAGTTCACGTTAGAAACTTTAAATGCGTATTTACGAAAGTATGTTTTAAGACAGTAGCAAGATAACTTAATAAATTTTTAATATTTTTAACAGTTTTTTTTTTAAATCTTGATAATGATTTTCTCTATAGTTTGAGAAAAAATTTTTACATTTTTCATTCAACAATCTTTTATAAATTATTAAACACTATTTTTATTAAATTGCACACTAAAGTTTATTATTCTGTAATCCCTTTTTTTTAAAAAAATTCCTTCCGTCAGACAATAACTAATTGTATATATATTAGAGTGGAACGAAATGTATGGAAGCAAAAAATCTTCATGGGTTTCATATATTTTTGAAAACTACGCTTAAAAAAATAAATTTCTGCATATTTAGTTTTTTTCTGCGACATAACTTTTGACTGAGCCCGAGGGTTTATATATTTCATTGTTAGACTTTTTTTTCTGAAATCCAAAAAGTTAGGAGCTAATTTTTTTGATGCAAACCTCTTCATTTATTCATTAATAATAACTTGCCAAGAGTTCCCTATGATACCATGTATTCGATAGACGGTATTCAGGTTCAAAGATCACCGAATTCTCTAATTTGCTTATAAAGGGTGATTTTTTTGAGGTTATGATTTTCATGCATTAGTATTTGACAGATCACGTGGGATTTCAGACATGGTGTCAAAGAGAAAGATGCTCAGTATGCTTTGACATTTCATCATGAATAGACTTACGATCTGCCACAACGTCGAATTTTCAGTGAATGGGCCCTAGAAAAGTTGGCAGAAAATCCGCTTTTTTATCGACAAATTTTGTTCAGCGATGAGGCTCATTTCTGGTTGAATGGCTACGTAAATAAGCAAAATTGCCGCATTTGGAGTGAAGAGCAACCAGAAGCCGTTCAAGAACTGGCCATGCATCCCGAAAAATGCACTGTTTGGTGTGGTTTGTACGCTGGTGGAATCATTGGACCGTATTTTTTCAAAGATGCTGTTGGACGCAACGTTACGGTGAATGGTGATCGCTATCGTTCGATGCTAACAAACTTTTTGTTGCCAAAAATGGAAGAACTGAACTTGGTTGACATGTGGTTTCAACAAGATGGCGCTACATGCCACACATCTCGCGATTCTATGGCCATTTTGAGGGAAAACTTCGGAGAACAATTAATCTCAAGAAATGGACCGGTAAGTTGGCCACCAAGATCGTGTGATTTGACGCCTTTAGACTATTTTTTGTGGGGCTACGTCAAGTCTAAAGTCTACAGAAATAAGCCAGCAACTATTCCAGCTTTGGAAGACAACATTTCCGAAGAAATTCGGGCTATTCCGGCCGAAATGCTCGAAAAAGTTGCCCAAAATTGGACTTTCCGAATGGACCACCTAAGACGCAGCCGCGGTCAACATTTAAATGAAATTATCTTCAAAAAGTAAATGTCATGGACCAATCTAACGTTTCAAATAAAGAACCGATGAGATTTTGCAAATTTTATGCGTTTTTTTTAAAAAAAAAGTTATCAGGCACTTAAAAAATCACTCTTTATCTCCGCTCTACTCAAAGTTAATATGAAATTTCTACTTTGCGCTATTCAAACATATCTAGTCGCATAGCGTGGAAACTGTTAAAAATTCGTTCCACTCTACTATATATATATTTTTTTTGCAAATTTTTCACTTTTTTGAATAAGTTTTAGTGAAGTTATGATATCGAAAAGCCGGCGTCATGGTTTTCATCAGTAGTCCATTTATTTACGTAATTTTTTTTCAAATTTACGTGTTTATATAAAAAAAAAATTTTATTTTTTTCTTAGAATTGAAAAGTTAATGAATAATGTAAAATCAACGAGTGAATATTCTTTACACTATGCAACCCTTATAATAATTTACCCATTTGGTTTGGTTTTCAGAACAGGGGTATGTGAGCCCTTAAGTGACATTTTGAAAAGCACTGGAAATCACCTCGATATTCACTGAATTCTCACTCAATCACTGAATTTTTAAAATGCCAAAATCAACTTATAAATAGTTTGTTCCCGTACTTTTTGTAAATTTTGGACTTAAAATGGTAAAACTGTCAAAAGCGTGAGAGTAAGGAGAAAAATCTCTTAAATATAGAGAAAAACACAAAAAGTGCGGGAACGCTTTTCGAACGATAATTGTGTAAACTATCATATAAAATTGTTATTGAAAATTAAGAAAAAATGACACATTCAATACATTGAATCCATTTTTATAAAAAATAAAAAAAAAATGGAAGAAATGGTTAAAGTATCAGATATATTGGTACCCCGCCCTGTTGCTCAATCACATTCACGTCATTTTAGTTTAATGTGTGTTTATATCATTCATTCTTATAGCCGATGAACAGACTAAAACTTGGAAAAGTATCAATATATTTTCTTTTGTATATTCGACTATAAGAAAGAATATAAGTCAAGTCAAGTCAAGTACTATGCAAAAAACAGGGACCATAAAATAACAATGTCAAAGACAGACGAAATGCAAATATAACGAAACGAAATAATATCCCTTTCAAAATCCCCAAAATGAAAAATCCCGACACCGCGTACAAAAAGATACTGAGGAATGTTGGCGTGTGCGTTAAAAATTGTCGGCAAGACTATAAAGTGATACAAAGAGGATATCACATTATCAAGGAAACCAGGGCCCGTAAAAAAAGCGGTCCAGTGAGCCAAGGGGTAGCTTATAAAAAAGCAAATGTTTTTGAAGAATCCAGGAAGTTTGGTACGTGGTGCAGCGGCAAAAGCGAGAACAGCGAAATAAACTTTTCAACGGATTAAATCAACTTTTTACAACCAGAGGAGTTATGAAGTGCAAATAGGACCTAATAGGTCAGAAGAAAAAGACACTAAAGCTACGAAGACGGCTTGAAAACTGTATTGCGAGTACCTGACCAAATTTGACGGCGCGATCATAAAGGTTGAAACGTACTGCAAAGCGGATTTCAAGCACTTACCTGGGCATGAATATTATACTGCAGTTAAAAAGGTTGGAAGGTCCTCGAAATTTATAATACAAAAGCATACCAAATTTTCAAAAAAAAAACATGGTTTGACAGACCATTTGCAAATGTGGCCTTTGAAGCAGGGAATTTAAGCACATCGCACCATCAACACAAAAATTTACATCAGAGAGTGTCTGGAATGGCATTTGCTGCCTTCTATACGTCAGCACCAAGGTTCAGTATTATTTTGGCCAGACCTAGCAACAGCTCACAACGCCCATAGTACAATGGATTGATACAAAGATAACAATGTCATTGTGGTATCAAAAAGTGCGAATCCTTCGAAGAGCCCTGAACTTCGACCAATCGAAAAATATTGGGCTTAAATGTTATGAAATCTTAAGAAGACCAAACAAACTGCGAAAAGCATCGAAATATTTCGACATAAATGACGTCGGGCATACACGATAGTCAACGAAAAGACGGTAAAAAACCTAATGGAGGACCTTTATCAAATAGTTAACGAATTTTTTTTAGCGCAACACAAATGTAGGCTTATTTTAAAATGTTTCTTTAATACTAAACAGAAAGAATTTTCTAAACCCTCCTGAGAACAAGTTGAGATGGGAAATGTCCATTAGCTATGGAATAGTGCAGGATTTTTCGATTTCGATACGCTGGGACCTTTTATTTTTTGAGGTTTGATAAAAAAATGCAGGAGCCAAAAAATTAGAGGGATGGGAAGGGGGTAAATGGCGTCCCATCAAGGTCAAAGTTGAAAAATTTACGAGATTTTCTGACAAAACAGCCTGCAGAATCAGCCTTCATTAGTTTTTTATCCCCAATATTTTTCCAAATATACTTACCCCCTATCTCCAACCCATTGGGGGGTTTCCGTACAAAAGTGTCGTTTTTATGAAATTTACTCCCAAGCCTCCTACTGCTACCAGAATGCTCCTGGAGGATTCATGTTTATGTCCAACCCCTATTTATTTGTTCTTAGCAACATTTCTTCTAAAGAAACTAACCCCCTATCTCCACCCCTTAAGGGGTCCCCAATACAAAATTGACTTTCTTGATGGAATTTTAAGGTTTCCAGTGTGTCCTAAGAGAATTTATTTGTATCACCGACCCCCATTTATTTATTCTCACCAACATTTCTTTTGAATATACTAACCCCCTATCTGCATCCCTTAAGGGATCCCCTATACAAAATTGACTTTCTTACAGAATTTTGGTCTGTCTAACCCTCAACCTTGCTTGAACCGCCTTGCTACTAAATGGTGGGATGTTTTTACCAATCCACATTAATTTTTCACACCTATATTTTTTTCAACTTACCTCCTTTCTGCTCCCTCTTGGAGGTTTTCTAAGCAAATAAACGTAAAGCCAACTTTTTTAATCATATTAATTAATTTTTATCATGTGAAGGATATTATTTGCGGTTGGCGCTGACGACATGAAGTAAAAATTGTTTTTCTTTTCATTTCGGCATAGCACGTTGTTATATTCCTCTATTAATTTTACGCCTCTTTCGGTAGCATCGTTGACAACCAGTAATTTACACACAATCTCTTGCGCCTGCTGGTAGTCTCCACGCTGTGCCCAATCCTCTGGTTCGGAATATATGAAGTCTGTATGCAATTTGAAGTGTTTAAAAAATTTTGATATCTCAGACGTTAATTTTTCACACCTGTATTTTTTTTTTCAACTTACCTCCTTTCTGCCCCCTATTGGAGGTTTCCTAAGCAAAAAAACGTAAAACCCACTTAAATAAACGTAAAACCTTGTAATTAAATCAAGAAAGTCAATTTTGTATAGTGGACCCCTTAAGGGGTGGAGATAGGGGGTTAGTTTCTTAAGAAGAAATGTTGCTAAGAACAAATAAATAGGGGTTGGCCATAAACATGAATCCTCTAGGATCATTCTGGTAGCAGTAGGAGGCTTGGGAGTAAATTTCATAAAAACGACACTTTTGTATGGAAAGCCCCAACCCCAAAGGGGTGGAGATAGGGGGTAAGTATATTTAAAAAAAATGTTGGGAATAAAAATCTAATGAGGGTTAGTCATACAAACCACTGTTCTATCGGCAACTCCTGAGCATCTGCAGGCTGATTTATCTGAAAATCTCGTAAATTTTTTACTTTGACTTTGATGCGACGCCATTTACCCCCCTTTCATCCCTCTAATTTTTTAGGCTCATGTATTTTTTTATCAAACCTCAAAAAATAAAAGGTCCCAGCGTATCGAAATACCAATATAAAGAATCTCCATATGTCACTATTCCATAGCTAATGTCCATATGACCCAATCGTTGAAGATAAAAAATTTCAAAAATTGGACAAAAGTAATGATTTCGAACTAATATAAATAAAATAAAAATAAATTGGCCATTTTTGCCCTTGAAAGGACATTCGAGCTTCTTATGATCAAATTGGGTTGTACGAGAACGGTACTTACTAGTTACTCCGTTACTACTCCGGACTTAGAAGTTACTCACGAGTTACTCCGAACGGCTCATGTGCATGTTCTCAAGAAGCTTTATATGGCATTATTTACTCTCTGAGTTTTGTCATTGTGTGCAGAGAGGGGACCACCGATCAGAAAAATTTATTTTAATTACATAAAACTTTCTGTTGTTTTAGCTGGGGTTCGAACCTGGTCTCGCACTGACATCGAGTGGTCCACACACTGTTTAACGCATTCGGCCACAGCCGCCAAATATTAACCAAATTTTGTAACTATTTAACCAACAGAATAATTTTCACCTGGGATACAAGTTGAGGTGAATCATATGTGACCCAATAGTCGAAAAGGGTTGAGAAATCAGAAAGTGGACAGGATTAGTAACTATTTAGTCAACTTAATTAAATTTGCCATCTAAATCCGTCATATCCCACTGTACCCTAAGCCGAAATTTTTTATTATATTGAACAGAGCTGTAAAAAATGCAATAATTTGTGATTTTAAATCATGTGATTTTAAATCATGTGATTTATATTCAAAATAAATGCATTCTTTTTTTCAAATCATTGAATATGATTTGAAAATTCAAGTCCCGATCAATGATTTGAAAAAATTAATGCAATCATTTGCAATGAATACAATCATTTTTCAAATCATTGATTGGGACTTGAAATTTCAAAACACAACCAATGATTTGAAAAATGATTGCATTCATTGCAAATGATTGCAAAAGGATTGCATTCATTTTTTCAACTCATTGATCGGGACTTGAAATTTCAAAACACAAACAATGATTTTAAATCACAAATGAATGCATTATTTTACAGATCTGTCGTTCAACACCTAATTGCGTTGTTGAGGCTTTAATTAACAATATTATTTCCTTAAAATTAATATATATGTTTTTTATATATGGGTAGTTCTACACACGAAGTAAGAAAATAGAATTAATTCCTACACGAAAGTTTTTTGATACAGTATAAGTCTTGGCAAGTAGTTTTATTTAAAGTTGATGATATTTTTCACACTTTCTGAAAGTGGCCAGTCAAAAAATTCAAAATTGCAAATTACAGCCAAACTATGGTCAGGGGACTGAAACCAAGCGACTGAGAATTCTTTAAATGTGACATAAAAATTGACAAAAAAACGTTTTATAAAAAAAAATAAGTCCTCTATCACAAGACAACATATGTACAACCCATACAACTGAAAAATTACTTACATGGATCCACAGTATTTTCCACGAAAATGCTTACCAGGATACTGAGAAATTGACTGGACAAAGTACAATCTCACTTATAACGTTAACTGAGTTAATTGATACCGTCAAATTAAGTAAAACGTGGACGTTATTTTATTTATTATATTTCGATTAATTACCATGACAAACAATGATTTGATCAAAATATAAACAATATAAAAATATGATCGGTTTGACAGGAGAATGTTGACAAATTTGAAAATTCAATAAAATATCTCTTAGAGAAAATATGAAAAAATTCAATAATTATTCACACAATAACAATTTACAGAAAAGTGACATGCCAGGAGACTAAAAATTTCACGTTTTGAGTGTTATTTTAAAAAAAAAAAATATATTTCAATTCGGGGTTATTTTAAGGGGCATTTCAGGCGATGTAATGGGTTACAATTTCCATTGAGAAAAAATATATTTTTTCCTAAATAACGTCGTTTCCAAAACTACCCATATTTACATCTCACATGTCAGAAGCCCTCAAACTCATAATTTTGATTATTTTTTAATTTTTCTCTCATTAATTCAAACAGGAAAAAGTCGCATTTTTCAATAGTTTTAAGTGATGTAACGCCTTAAGAAAAATAAATCTTAAATAAAAGTTAACATAAAAATTTGACGATTATTTTTATAACCTTCCACCTATAACCAAAATTTTCGTCAATAAACTAAAAAATCATTATCTAAGAATATAAAAACTTTGTACTAGGATTTTTATATATATATTTTTTTTTAATAATAATACTAAGCAAGCTATAACCGTCTAAAGCGCTAAATTCTCCACAAGCAATAATTTGAATTCATCTTCTTAGTCTTCTTTAAGAACCTTCTCAAGGAACTCGAATGGCGTGTAATTTTCCTTTATCACCATCAGGTGCACACTTGCAAGGAATCAGCTAAAGTCACCAAAGCTGCCCCCTTCCTATGTAACAAAAGTCATTAGAAGACACAAAAGACACACACACAAACGCGCACAAACAAAAACACTCTTCATATGCTGCTTTCTTTTTCTCGGATTGCTTCTCCTTTTGAGGATTTCTATTATTTTATGTTGATGTTAGAATCTAAACATGAGCGGCCAGAGCAACGGAGCTGCAGCAACGAGCAGCGAGCAGCGAGCAGCTGTTATAGCAGCAACAGATTGAAGCATTAGCAGTGAATGCCCGCTGTGCCCTACTCTGAAGACACGGGTTCATTCAACTCTTTGACGTGAGTGTTTTTCTGATGGACTGTTGAACGACTGGCTGACTAGCTAAACTGACAGACGGACTTGTAACGAGTACTTGTTGCATGGATGTTTTGGAATGCTTTAGGTTGGTTGCTTGGTTGGTTGGTTGGCCGGTAGAGTTTAAACGGATTATGACGGATCGCGTACGAGGATGCATTGTTACACTATGAAATTTACTTCAAGCTTGGCATGGCATGGATCGTGTTGCTCTTAGCAAAGCGTCTGAGCTCTCAGTTATAATTCCATTCCATTCCGGCGCATGTCGAACGAGTAGTGAAGCAAAACAAATAAAGTTGTTGAAGTTGTGGCGGGTATTTCTCGGAAAGGATTTCAATATAAAATTTCACTGCCATGTGCGGCAGAGGTTAAGAAACCGAGTTGTACGATGTGAACATGATGTAGTTTAAATGGACATTAATGTGCTCAAAACAAATGACAACAAATAATTGTAGCTTTTTAAGGCAATCTGGGCATAGACCTCCGGGGAGTTTTTAATTTATATAAATATATATATATATATACATATATATATAAAAGAAGAAGTTAATTTTTTCTATATGCGCTTAGAAATGAAACAATTAAAATTTTAAGACATAATTTTATTTAAATTTCAATACCCAGTTCAATATGAATATCCTTAACCCTTTTAAGATATTTTTCAATATTTTGGCATATTCTGTTACTCCGTCGAACGCGGGTTACTAAATACATTGTAGAGGTGTCTCAAGCGGAATGGGATAAATGTTATGATATATGGTTCAACCGCATGCATAAATGTATTAAACGTAATGGAGAATATATTTCGAAAAACAACAAAGCAAAAAATTCGGTATTTGTATTTATTCCCGAAATATATGTAGTAACCTTTGTGTTTGGGCTCACTAATCACGAATCTGAAGTCGGAGTTTGATTATTTCATGTCCAAGATGGCGGATTGATTAAAACTCGGGGTCACAAAGCCTCACAATCACAAAGGTTAATTAACAATTTATAAACTCTTCTGAAAGAATGGCTTAGTAAAGGGTGTATCAACAAGAGGTATAGGCTTACAAAGGCTTTTTATTGAACACTTTTATTCATAAAATCTTCGAAGGGATAGCCTGGTAATGTGTGTATCAACAAGAGGTGTTGGGTTGCAAAGGATAGTGCTACACAGTGAAAGAAAGAACAGAATTCGTTGAATTTTATTTCGAAAATTCGAGTTCAATCGTGGTTACGATACGCAAAATTCAAGCAAATTCTCCTCGTAATCATGTACCTGACGAGACGAATGTCCACAATATAAAAAAAAGGAGGTTGGCTGTATATCTACACAGCCAAAGGTATTGACTTTTGCGTTTCTGTATTACATTCACATTTAACTCACATTTATCATTGTAACGATGGTGCATTTGCATTACATTAAAAAGGGCAACGCCTTGTGACGTCATTATGTTTTTTCAATTTTTACCAAATGGTCATAAAACCTCACCTTCAATGTCGCTCCATAATTGCATGCAACATTTTTTTCATTATTGTTGCATTTTCACTGCATTTTGCGATTCCCATCTTGGGTTCATGGCGTCAAAAACAAGGGCAACTCCTTGGGAGCCTTGTGACGTCATTATTTTTTTTCAATTTTTACCAAATGGTCATAAAACCTCACCTTCAATGTCGCTCCATAATTGCATGCAACGTTTTTTTCACATTGTTGCATTTTCACTACATTTTGCGATTCCCATCGTGGGTTTATGGCGGCAACAATTTTTTTTTTTTTTGTTATAAGCTCAAAGTACCAATCTTTGTCGTCATACAATGAAATTAACTTTAGCACCTTTACAGAAATATTGCATTTCTGTTGCATAAGCTGCCTGTCAACGCCAAAATTATTTTTTTATTTTTGTGGTAAAGCCAAGTCCAATAAATCCTTTCTTTTTGTCTTATAACATTTATCGTGGCGCATCTACTCACTGAGGAATAATTCCATGCAACGCCGTTGCATGATTGTTGCAATTTGGGCCTTGTAGTGCATTTCTCTGCGACCTAATAACGTTGTTAACTTTTTGTCCATTTTTGTCGTAAGAGCTAAGAACCAACTTTTACTGGCATATTTCATTTTTTACAGATATCATTATTTTCTTATATTTTAGCCATAAGGTCAACATATTGACATTTCTGTCAATCTCTTTTTCGCTTATCATATACTTAGCGAGAAAAAAATCCATGAAACACCGATGTATTTTGGAAACATTTGGTTTTTAAACTTTTTTTGGAAATCCACGCGGTTAAACTTACAGTTTTCACGTCAAAATTCCAAGAGACTGCTCACGGCCAGATGTAAAGATACCGAAACGACTTTGTTCCGAACATTCGACCGAAAATATCGACGCAATTGTGTTGAAAATGACCCACGTACTTGTAACGATCTCTCATCAATTACACTGTGCGACAATTTAAGGGTCATTTGAAATAAATGCAAAAATTCCAATGGTTTTTGATAGCATATCGTCCAGAACATATCGTTCAACTGAAAAATTTAGATTTTTTTTATTTCTTGCTCCTATCGGGTGAGGAGTTACTTTAGGAGGAAGTTTTCAATGGCGATTTTTGATAGAATGACAGGTTTTTTGTATTATAATGTTCCGTGAAGTGTTAGATAAGATGAAGAAAATTTTGTTTGTAGAAGTAAGGAAAGTGATATCGCCCAAAGTTTCTGAGATATAATACATTTTTTAATTTAATACTTTTTTTAATTTAATACTTTTTTAATTTAAGGGCGTTTTTGATCCCCTGTGTGAATATTAGGAAGCAATAATGTTTCCCAATTTTAAAGGACATCTTAGGAGCATTCCATGAAAAAGGGGAACTCTGAACTGTTTTACAAATATGCATTTTTTATATATTATTGCACGTACATAGTGAGATAATGTTCTCATCTAAAATAATTTACAAAAGTTGTAGTGAGTATGTCTCATTTTTTCTAAATGCCGTTATTTATTGAGAGTAACAACAAGTCGGATTTTTTCATTAGTCTTTACACAACTGTTTGCGAGGTCGCTGCTGCTATTGTTTATCAGATAGAAACTAGATTTCTGTTCTAAGTTATAGTGTATGGTCCGCTGTATTTAACTGCATACTCATTTTTTTGGGTTAAGTGTTTTTTGATAAGAAATTAATCATAACGGAAAGGTAAGTTTCGATGTCCCATACGTGACGCTTAATTCCTTTTTCTATTAATAATTGTAAAACAAGTCGACTATACAAATTGAATTTTTCTGTTAACAGCTAACTTTTAGCGGTCTAAAAACTGGTGAAACAATTTTGTTTGAAATCGCTTTGCTTACAATATATTCTTGGTGATAATAAAGTGTCTGTACGTGACGCCGAAGAATAAGTTATCTGACATCTTCAACTTTTACTGGCGTTTGTAATAAACAAAGCCCTTTTTTGTACTGCAAATCTCAATAACGCAAAAATGAGCGACCAGCAACCATCAACCAGTGCTAGCCGCATGCGAAAATTTCGAGAAAAGAAAAAAAAAGAAGATCCTAATTTTACCGCTAATGAGGCTAAAAGATTGCGTGAGCTTCGTAAACGAAAAGCAGAAAATCTTTCTGAAGGTGAGTTAAAAACAATTGCACTTAAGGAAAGGGATAAGAAGAGATTGCAAAGGGCAAAAAAGCGGGTGGAACGTAAAAATCCTACTGATTCTCCTGTAAGTACTGAATCTCCGTACAAGTCGAAACAGACTTTATCCAAAGCTGTTCAAAAGGCTCTAAAAGCACTGCCTCAATCACCAAGAAAGAAAAAAGCGGTTGTTACAGAACTAGCGCGTAAAATGAACATTGCTCTAGCAGAAAGCCCAAACATTAGCACATCAGGTGACGATACACGTTATGACGATGTGAAAGCATTTTACTATCGTCCGGATATTGTGTATACCTGCCCAGGCGCAAATGATTTCATCGTTGTTTGGGAAAACGGCATCAAGAAGAAGTGTCAAAAGGTTTATTTGACTTTGTACCTACGAGAAGCCTTTTGCATTTTTAAAGAATTTTTTCCTAATATCGAAATTGGATTTTCAAAATTTTGTAGTCTAAAACCGAAAAATGTTTTGCTAATGAAAGACACACCTTCAGACCAGTGCAAATGTTTTACTCATGAAAATTTTATGTTCAAATTGAAAGGTTTGAAACAAAATTATTGTAACGACTGGTGGACTATGATTTTATGTGATCCTTCTTTGGATTCGAAGTGCTGGAAAAATGAATGTGATACTTGTTCTGATGGCAAAAAAATATTAATTTCTATGGATTTAAGTACAATCTGTGTATGGAAAGAATGGGTAAAAAACTCAGAAAATAAACTACGTTTAGTAAACCACGAAACAAGTTCAGGTGAACTTAAAGAAAATTTGATTGATTCTATCCATATTATGATGAAGCATGTTAATTTAAAACGAATTCAAGCCAATGAATTTCAAAAAGACCAACGCAATGAAAATGTGCGAATCCTTCAAGTTTATTTTGCGATGTCTTTTGGCTGTGAATACCAGAATGAAGTTCAAAGCGCACTCTGGTCACGAACAAGTGTTCTTTTATTTACTGCTGCAAGTTTTTACAAAGGCAATTGCCAAAGATATCTTATATGCTCAGATGCAAATTCGAAAGACAAGGATACAGTTTTTGTTTTCATCAATAAGTTGCTTAACTTGATGCATAAATAAAATGAAGACTTACCTTCAGCGGAAATTATTTGGAGTGACGGCCCTTCATCGGAATTTAAGAACCGTTATATGGTTAAACTAACATCAATGTTGAGTGAAAAGTACAAAAGGCCCATTTATTGGAAATATTTTGCTACATCGCATGGAAAAGGTGTGATAGACGGAGTTGGCGGAAATATCAAAAGACTGGTAAGAGAGAAAATGATGAGCCAAAATGAACATGTTGTTGTCCAATCAGCCAAGGACTTTTCTGATTTAGCTTCTCAATTAGTCACAAAACCCGTGTGATTTATGTGCCATCCTCTGAAATTTATGAAAGGATTAATAGTGCATCGCCGTGGGACAATGCCAAAGCGATAACTGGAATTTCCAACTTCCATTTTATTAAAACTGAGGAGAAAGTTGTGGAGTGCAGAAAACATTGCCTTTCCCAAGACAAAACTGTATTTACCTATTGATTTTTACATAGATTATAGACTTCCTGATGTTGACAAATTCTCTTTTCATAATGTTGATGAGAACGATGTTATAATGACAATTATGAAAATTAAATCATATGCTATTGGTGACGATGGAATTTGCCTAAGATTTATTAAAGTTATTTTACCTTATATAATAAGACCTTTGACGCACATAATAAATCATTGCTTTACAACTTCCTGCTTTCCTTACTCGTGGAAGCTAGCTACTGTGATACCTATCGCTAAAGTTACTAATGCAACATCCATGAAGGATTATAGGCCAATTAGTATTTTGTCGTCGTTTTCTAAAATATGTGAGTCCCTTATGGCTAAACAAATCAGTGATCACTTAAATAGACATAATCTCTTATCACAATACCAATCTGGTTTTAGATTTGGACATAGCTGCTCGACCGCTATGCTTAAAGTTGTTGATGATATTCGGTTATCTTATGATGTAGGTCATATTACTCTCCTTTGTCTTTTAGATTTTTCAAAGGCCTTTGATTCCGTCAATCACCTTATCCTCGTTCAGAAGCTTAAAAACCTTTTTGGATTTAACAATAGTGCTCTTTCCTTATTAGCTAACTATTTAGAAGGCAGGATGCAAAGAGTTAAGATTGGTACTACATTTTCTGACTATAAAGAAATCAAATCTGGTGTCCCACAAGGTTCCATCCTTGGACCCTTGCTGTTTAGCATATTTATTAATGACATCTTTACGGTGTGCAGTAATGTGACGATGCATGCATATGCTGATGACATTCAACTATATTTTTCTAATCGTGTAGGACTAGTTGATGATTTATGCTGTCGATTGAATGAGGATCTTAGTGCTATCGCTAAGTGGGCGTCGACTAATGACCTGTGTCTTAATGCCAATAAGTCGTATATACTTCCAGTTCATAAAGACAAATTAGACCACCTTCAAATTCCACCAATTTATTTAAATGACAATCAATTGCTAATGTTTGACAAAGTTAAAAGTCTGGGGTTTATTATAAATTCTAAACTATCTTGTTCTGACCATATTAATAATACAATTAAAAGGATTTATTTCACTTTGCGATGTCTACGGTTATCTGCCAAATTTACCCCAACAGCTGTTAAGAAGAGACTTGTGCTTCAACTAATTGTACCGTTTATTACCTATTCGGAACTAGTTTACAGCAATCTTGATTCTCATTCTTCACACAAGATACTTGTTGCATTTAATGACGCAACTAGATATATATTCGGCATGAGGCGCTGCGAACATATATCTGCAAAGAGTAAGGAAATACTAGGATGTAGTATACTGGACTACTTGAACGCCAGAAACTGCATGTTCTTGCATAAGTTGATAAATAATAGAACCCCAACATACCTGTATGAAAAGCTGCGTTTTAGTGTTTCAAACCGGACGTGCAACTTAATATTACCAACATTTAACTGCCTACACTCAAAACGTTTGTTTTTCATCAACGCCGTTAAACTCTGGAATTCACTTCCGTATAATATCAAATCCATTGTCAGTTCAAATAAATTTAAGCTTAAAATTATGTTCTACTATGCAAACATCTAAAACTCAATTCTACCGTCTATATCTCTTTATCTTCTTCTTTCTTTCTTTCTTGTCCTCTTTATATGTTAAAGTGTTATGTTTTCTCTTATCCTTTAATATCAATATTTAATTGTAATCTTAAATTCGTATTCTGGTTACTTTCTATTTTTAAGTATATATTCAATATTAACTTCATATTTAATGTTTTTTGCTGATGATATATTGTATTTTGTTGTACTCCAAAAGATCTTAATTGTATCTTACTGTACTAATTATAATTTAAATAAATATCAAAATATCAAATTTAAGTTGAACTATGTCCCGTACGTGACGCGACTTGTCCCTACGTGACAAATATAAAAAAATGTTTTGGAATTATAAATAGGTGTTTTAATTAATTTGTTTTTTCGCTAGTAGCAAGCATGATTCTTAGTTATAATTTCCTTCGAAGACACTTTTTATGCACCTGTAATATATTCGCTGAAATCTGAATAAAACTATAACGATTTCGAATGTTGGTTGACTTGATGTGTCCCGTACGTGACGTGGGTTGTTTGCATTTTTCTTTAGTATTTCATGACTTTTTTTAAATGTTTCTGCGCACTATTAAAGACTAGTATATAATCTATTAAATTAGAGGAAAAAAGTATATATCTGATAAAACAATTAAGTGCTATATGTAATATAAACCGTAAAATTAGTTGAAATACTCTGTACGTAACAGTGGAATGCTCCTTAAGTTAAAATGTTAGTTAGTTTATGAGTAAGAGGAAATTAACTACGACCCACATTGGGCCAGAAATTTGAAAAAGTGGTGTAAAGACAGAAGGACCGTCTTCAAGCACGGGAAAAAAGTGGGCGGGACTCAACAATGGGGCGTGGCAATATCAATAAAATACTGTATCTCGTCTAATAGTGGGACTAGGTTATTAAATTTCGGTACAGTGTTTTGTGGGATCTTTTCCCGAGCATGATGAAAATGCAACTGGATTTAAGAAAGGTCGTGTCACTATTAATAAAATTCCGTATCTCAGTTAGTGTTGGGACTAGGGTATAGAAATTGGGTAAAGGGGTGGGTAGGATCGTTTCCGAGAATGTTAGAAAAAGTGGGCGGGACTCAAGAATGGGGCGTGGCAATATCAATAAAATACCGTATCTCGTCTAATAGTGGGACTAGGTAATTAAAATTCGGTACAGTGCTTTGTGGGATCTTTTCCGAGCATGATGAAAACTTGGACTGGATCTAACAAAGGGGCGTGTCACTATAAGTAGAATGCCTTATCTCAGTTAGTGTTGCGACTAGGGTATTGAAATTGGGTAAAGGGGTGGGTTTGTTCTATACACTTTAATCTAAGTATGGAATGGGAACAAACTGGTTTCTTTTCTTTGTTCTCGGTGTTCGTTTTTTGTAACGAGCTGTCAAAAAACGCAATTTACGCAAGAAAAGTTGAAAGATTTTCTTGCGTATATAATAATTCACCTACGTAAATTACGCTGTGAAAATTTGAGCGCGTCAGCATTTTACTCGGTACCATAAGCTTTTGTGTATTTCGAACCTAATTGCGCCAGCGAGTAGACGGACGCAAACGCTTACGCAATCATTTTACTCCCGGCTTAAAATTTGTATGGGAGCCTCGTAAGGAGTGTCCGCAGGGGATAGGTGGCAAAGTGAAAAATCTTCCTTTTGTAAAAGTAGTGGAGGTAAGTCATACATATTAACCCTCTGCAGCCCTCCCTTAAAGCTCCCCTGTTCAGGTGTAGAGAATAAATATAAAAAAATCATTAAATTTGTATGGGAGCCCCGTAAGAAGTAGTCGGAGAGAATAGATCTCCAAAGGAAAAATGTTTCTTTTATAAAAGTAATTGGGGTCGGTCATACATATTAACCCTCTCGGGCCCTCCCCTGTAGTACGAAAACCTAGTGTGACCCGAAAAAACTGACGTTATATTCTGTTACAGCGACTTAGAAAATATTAAACGAAATCGTCAAACCCCACGGGGGTTTTTTTTTTGTTTTGATAATTGTTGAACAGTGTTTTTAACATTCTTTCCTTGGTGCGAATGGACATAAAAGCATGTATTTTCATTGCTTTTGGCGAATGTTGCTCATGTCTTGCTTCGTTGGGTATTCTGGATTCGTAGGCATTCGTAATCGCAAGCGCTCGTACTCTTTGCCATTCGTTTCACAGCGATTGGTGCATGTATTCACGCATTAATTTTAATGCAGAAGGCATATTCGTAGCTCGTATATTTAAGAGACATTCAAAACGCCATTTGAATGCACTCAAGTTGTTCTCTGATACAAATGCAGTGAATGAAAACTTCCAGCTTAAGTTTCCATGCGTTCTATACCATGCACCGTCGATCGACAACGTTTTGTTTCTGCTCTGACTCTAACCGAAAATGTATGACAACAGACTGATAAAAGGACAATTGCAATGTTTAATTGCATAGGTATGTAAAGTTTGACATATCGGCGATACCAACGCTACGGTTGTGAAACCACGAATGGATAGCCCGGTACTACAGTCAATTTTTGACCTAACATCATTGGTGGTCATGCTACACAGAAAATAAAAGAATTGATTTATTACCTAAACTAGTTTAGCTAATGTGAAAGTTTCTATTTCACCTAATCTTTTCAACAACTTTTCTACTTACACAGTTAATTTAACAATCATGCATTAGGTAATTCACCTAATTCAAATTAGTTAATTCAACTAAAATTTTGCAAAACGCAAAAGTAAAGAGCACAGCGCTCTCCTATAAAAAACATAAATAAAAACAAAGTGAGAAAATTTTACAAAAATTAAAGCCTCATTGCGAGAATTGAACTCGGGCCGCTTGCGTTCAAGTCAAACGCTTTACCGCTGTGCTGTTACGCCGTTTGATAGTTTGTGAACAAAATGTATATAAAAATATGAGGTCCACAACTCTGAAATTATGTTTCCACTGGCCATCTACAGCAATTTGATTAATTGGTATATAGAATAAATTTCTGGATTGCAAATTTAGCTCAATAGATAAGGCGTTGGTTGTTGAAATCTTGAGATCACAGGTTCGAATCTCAGCGGTGGCAAAGAAATTTTTCAGTAATTTATGCAATGTATATATCTCTCTCATTCTATCTACTATAAAACAAATCTTTCTTCTCTATCATGTGACGAAATGAAGTAAAGTCACCTAAGGAAAGTTTCACTTCAAAATAGAAATTGCAAAACAAAAAACAAATTTTTTGCATATTTTTTGCACGGCATTCCCACTCTTAAGTGGGAATTCTATCTAAATAATTAGATGATTTTTCTACACTTAGTAGGTGGCTTGCCTAATCTGAAGTGGTCATAGTTTAAAAGAAATTAGCTAATTCTTCTAATAAATTATGTGTCTTATCTATTTTATGGTTGAAGGTACACCTAAATATTTAGGTTTTTTTAGCTACTCTCGCAGTTAAACTACCCAATATAATTGCATATAATTAACATTTAGAAATTGGTAGCGCACCTAATCAAATTCGTTGACTGAAAATCACCGGATTACTTTAGCTGAATTGCCTACATTTTTAGGTAAAAGTTCTACTCTTTTTTTTCTGTGTAGTGATGAAATAAATACTTTATAAAAATATCTGCAAGTGCTACCGTTTGATGTTACTTACATATCTATAAACATTAATATATGAGCCATAAACTTCCACAAAACATCTTCCTACCATGATAAGCCGTACATTTATCCTTTAAAGTCACTCAATACTCACATAAACAAAAGAACAAAATTAAAAACTAAAACAAGTAATAAACTATTTTAACAACTCGAACGCAGGCATTAAATTTCCACACCATTTCGAAAGAAAAAAAAAAAAACTTTTCGGTGAGCTGTTCTATAGAAGCGAATAAATTTATTATCAAGAAATAAAAGTAATGAAAATATTTAATGACCTCCAATCTTAAGGAAAAGCAATTAAATTTAAAAGAAACAAGTTGACCAAGCATCAAACCCACAAAGAAACACATCGAAACACAGACACATTCACACACAACAACACAAACGCACTCAAGTAGCAATGAGTCCAAAAGATTGCTAGAAATACAATTTATTGTATATGAAAAATATAATAAATTTGATGGTAAACCAGTGAAGGATCATCGTCAAGTCAAGAGTAGCGAGCAGTGGAATGGGAGAAATTATTTCAAAATGCAACCGTATTGAAATTCGACTTGTAGTCATTTTCAAGGAATGCCTGATCGTAAAACCCAAGATATAATAACAAAATTAAAAAAATAACAAGTAAAAAACAAAAAAGAACAAAAAAATAAACGCTCGCTTTGCTTTGTGTGGAGTTGTCGCCAACGATCCTCAAATAATGCCGAAGTACAAAACTTTATTTGCTGAGCTGAGAACTCGAGATCTCAACCAAGCGTTGAAGGAGTTCAAATTGCAATGCGCAGCACTCAGCGTTTCCTCTAAACAGTCGTCGTTAATTCGTTGCTTTCATAACGGTTACATAGTGCCTTTGAGACTTTAGCCTGTTTTTCATATATCAACTTATAAATGTAGTGTATGTATGTGTATTTCTATATACTTATGTCTTAATAACAATATCAGTCCTGCACACATGGGTTTCATCATTTCTCATATTGCTTGCTTAGCGCTCCTTGACTGTCGTCTGCTTATTTGTTTGTCATATTCGTTAATCGTCACGTAGACCTCATCATCCTCCACCATCCTGGCGATGGCACCCCTCCTCCCCCCTTTCCCGCGCTTCCTCATATTCGTTGTTGTAATTTAGCAATGACGGACTAACTGACTGACTGACTCTCTGTTTGGGTAAAATTCCAACGCGATCGCAGGCAACTTTTATTACTTTTATGAATACACACGCATACATACCAACATATGCATATTTGCACATTTGCCTGATTTTTGTTAAATGCAAATAAGATAACACCTTCATATGTACTCCTATAGAATGTGTTGGAACAAAATATTTTGTTGTTGTTTTTTTTTCCTTGTCCCAAACCTTCAAAAAAGTGTGCAAAAACAGCAAATGTGATCCTCTCAGAAATGTGGCAACTTTGACAAAATGAGTGATGAGATGAATTTATTCACTTTTTAGGCAGACACACAAACATAGTTTTCACCTACGTTTTTGAAATCTCAGATTTTTCAAGAGCTTTAACTTCTTTATAGAGAAGAATCATATTCTAGTTGAAAAATATTACATAAAATACTGGAATATTAACAATATGGCCCATTAGAAGTTTTTATGGGAAATTATTTTTCGTTAGGAAAATTAAAAAAAAGAAAAAAAAATGTAAAATAATTACAAAAATATTAAAAAAATGTGGTCAGAGGATACGCCTATTATTTGTGCCGGAGGCAACAAGATCGAGCAAAGATAAGTTAGATATTGTAAAGGGTGATTTTTTTGAGGTTATGATTTTCATGCATTAGTATTTGACAGATCACGTGGGATTTCAGACATGGTGTCAAAGAGAAAGATGCTCAGTATGCTTTGACATTTCATCATGAATAGACTTACTAACGAGCAACGCTTGCAAATCATTGAATTTTATTACCAAAATCAGTGTTCGGTTCGAAATGTGTTTCGCGCTTTACGTCCGATTTATGGTCTACATAATCGACCAAGTGAGCAAACAATTAATGCGATTGTGACCAAGTTTCGCACTCAGTTTACTTTATTGGACATTAAAACAACCACACGAATGCGTACAGTGCGTACAGAAGAGAATATTGCGTCTGTTTCTGAGAGTGTTGCTGAAGACCGTGAAATGTCGATTCGTCGCCGTTCGCAGCAATTGGGTTTGTGTTATTCGACCACATGGAAGGTTTTACGCAAAGATCTTGGTGTAAAACCGTATAAAATACAGCTCGTGCAAGAACTGAAGCCGAACGATCTGCCACAACGTCGAATTTTCAGTGAATGGGCCCTAGAAAAGTTGGCAGAAAATCCGCTTTTTTATCGACAAATTTTGTTCAGCGATGAGGCTCATTTCTGGTTGAATGGCTACGTAAATAAGCAAAATTGCCGCATTTGGAGTGAAGAGCAACCAGAAGCCGTTCAAGAACTGGCCATGCATCCCGAAAAATGCACTGTTTGGTGTGGTTTGTACGCTGGTGGAATCATTGGACCGTATTTTTTCAAAGATGCTGTTGGACGCAACGTTACGGTGAATGGTGATCGCTATCGTTCGATGCTAACAAACTTTTTGTTGCCAAAAATGGAAGAACTGAACTTGGTTGACATGTGGTTTCAACAAGATGGCGCTACATGCCACACATCTCGCGATTCTATGGCCATTTTGAGGGAAAACTTCGGAGAACAATTAATCTCAAGAAATGGACCGGTAAGTTGGCCACCAAGATCATGCGATTTGACGCCTTTAGACTATTTTTTGTGGGGCTACGTCAAGTCTAAAGTCTACAGAAATAAGCCAGCAACTATTCCAGCTTTGGAAGACAACATTTCCGAAGAAATTCGGGCTATTCCGGCCGAAATGCTCGAAAAAGTTGCCCAAAATTGGACTTTCCGAATGGACCACCTAAGACGCAGCCGCGGTCAACATTTAAATGAAATTATCTTCAAAAAGTAAATGTCATGGACCAATCTAACGTTTCAAATAAAGAACCGATGAGATTTTGCAAATTTTATGCGTTTTTTTTAAAAAAAAAGTTATCAGGCACTTAAAAAATCACTCTTTATTAGGATTTTATGTTATCCTTTGAAATAATCAGATATATTCTTAGTCGTAACGGGTGTTTTTTAGCTCCATGAGAAGTTTCGATGGTTGTTGTCTAGGGTTTGACAGTTGAAAATGTAAAAATGTGTTGACATTTCTATTCAATAAGGTTTGGCAATTCATCATTAATCGTTTAAGCCAGAACAACGGTACCAAATTGTGGAAATTTACTTTGATAAAAATAAATCTTTTCGCGAAGTTCATGGAGCACTTCGTCGATTTTACAGTCAACATAATTGGCCAAGTGAGCAAGCAATTCGTGCAGTTATTGATCGTTTTCGCACTAATTTTACTCTTCTCAATTCAAAACCATCGATTCAACCAAAAAACTGACTGTTTGGTGCGGTTAACACGCTGGCGGCATCATCGGTCCTTATTTCTGTCGAAATGAGGAAGGAGCTACCGTTGTGGTGAATGACTACACGCATAGAAATTTTTCGTTCACCGCAACTGAAAAATTAGCCAACTACACTTCGTTTGCGAGTTGTATTTGCCACAAACGAATATTCAGTTGTCAATTTAAAAATATATCTTATATATATATATATACCGCAAGCTATTTCGATCATTATTATGTATTATATTATCTGTCTTTCCCCCTATGTCCGTCCGTCTTCTTATGGATTGTACTCAATGCACCTCTGTTGCTATCTCCATCCGCGTATTAAGCAAATTACCAATTTGCTTATATAGAACAATTTGTCCATAAAGTAACTCTGAATTATAAGCGTTGTGGGTATACAATGAAGGGAAAAACAAAGATAGTTTTCAGCTGGGAAAAACAATTTTTCAATTGCTGCAATTTAAAAATCATTCGCGTATATGACAAACAAAATTAATTACCCGCAACTAAATGACGCGTTTCTCGCAACTGAACTGTTATTATGACAACTGTGGAAACGTTTGCAAATAACGATCTCAAGCACGACAAACGAAGTTCGTTTGCGGCAAACTGGTAATAAACTTTTTTTTCTTTGCGTGTAGCGCTATCGAGCCATGCTGACTAATTTTTTATTTCCAAAAATTAATCAGCTAAACATCGACGACATTTCGTTCAAACAAGACGGCGCAACTTGCCATACAGCGAGCTTAACCATAAATTTATTGCAAAATCAATTTAGTGACAACTTTATTTCCAGAAGTGGTTCTGTTAACTGGCCCCCTCGTTCGTGCGACTTATGGCTGAATTACAATACTGCGTTAGGTCGGTCGGCCTTTGACAGCTCGACTAGAAACAATGGGTTCTTATGAAGCAACACAAAATATTACTTCATGCATTGCGTCGACCTCATCCCGTAAAAATGAATTTGAGGGGGTGACGTACGATCAACGCTATGAGTAGCGACATGCTCTACTAGCTCGTGCTTTTGACATTCCATATTAACGCTGGGTTGCATTTTCGTTGAGAAATGCTAAAATGTGGGTATTCTTGGATTCCGATGGAAAACTAAGATTTTCATAGGATTATCGTAGGAATATATATTTTGATGCGAGTTTTTTTAAATTGATAAAATTTTTTAAATTAACATGCTGCTTAAATAGTATAATAATGATTTTGATGAATTTAGAATGATATTGATATTATGCAATTGTATATCCTATTAAAATTTATGCATTTTTTAGTATATTATAAATTATATTATAAGGGTATTCATGCAAAATGGCAAACTTATATATTGGTCAATTAGATATTTTAATGAGGTTGGTTGAGGACGAATACCCTTAATATCATTGTTTGAATAATATAACACACAAAGGAATGTTGTGGTAAGGTAGATTGGCAAATGCCGTTCACTTTGTTTTTGTAAAGTTGTACCCAAGTACTCACTAATTACAAGTGATTCAGCGAGCATTGTACAAGGGGGCGTGGCAACTCGAATCTGCAATATCGAATAACTTTGGAATTATAGGTCGCACAACATTGGAATTAGGTGTTCGGCCTCGATTTACATGTGCCGTTCCACTGGTAAAATTTTATGGGCGTTGGGAAAAGGGTGTGGCACTTTTTCGGCTGCCAAATTGTGGATATAACTTTCGAACTATTAGTCACACATCAATGAAACTCGGTAAGAATATACTATTTAGTATTGTCCTTTGACTGGAAAAATTGAGTGAGCATTGGACAAGGGGGCATGGCACCGCCCATATAAGTCAAACTTATGGTATCAATAGCTTTGGAGTTAAATGCCGCATAATAATGAAACTCGGTATGGAGTTTTTTTCATTCTAATCGCATAAATAATTGTACTACAGCGCCCTCTGGTGTTCAATACAGGTCAAAAAAGATAGCAGCAAAACACTCAGCGTACATTAAAACCACTATATACCGATTTTCTTTAAATTTGTACTTAAGCGCCCTCTGGTGTTCAAGGTGGATAAAAATTGATTGAAATTGCCCGAAAACACGCACCGTACCAAAAAACTTCCATACACAAATTTACATGAATATTTCCATACGAAATTTCCTACATTTTGCTCTCAAAATTTGCAAAAATCTCGGCAAAAATTAACAGTAATAATAATAATAAATAGCAGTAATTTTGACAAAAACAAGAAAAATAATGACATCAAGTAATCACATTTTATAAGAAAAAAACAATATACATATATATATATATATAAAAATATCGATCAATCAAAGAAAAATTTTTTGCCATAAAAACTGAAATGTGTTCCCAGAAATTCCATTTAAAATTTTAATTTAATTTCACATTTTATCATTAAATTGGAAAGCGTTAATTTATTTTGAAGCTTCTAGTCCGAATTTTCACGTTAATATGTGACATTTTTCATTATTTCGCAGATTATATTACACTTAATAAAAAGATCTTAGCTTTCTAAAGTTGGTTTTATGGTTCTTAATAATTTTATGACAATATCTTTTAATTTTTTATTGATTAAAATTATAATTACATGATTTCGGAAAAAGAGACGTTTTGTGGGATTTTTAGTATAGCTGCTTTTATTGGCATCACCAAAATGATAGACGCACGATCTGTCAACGCAACATTTAGTTTTGCAAAGTTTGAGGTCGTCCGTTTTGACAGCTTATATCGTAAAGTTTTTACAACGGAGACCAAAGTACGGTCAAAGGCCGACCGACCTAACGCAGTATTGTAATTCAGCTATTAAAGCCTCTCGATTACTTTTTATGGGACTATGGTTTATTATGCCGACAAATCAGCAACTCCTTGCAGCATTGGAAGCCAATATTCAATCCACCATAGACGCCATACGGCCAGATTTATTGGAAAATGTAGAGAAAACTTGGTCTGATCGATTGGACTATGCAACTCGTAGCCACGGCGGACATATGCCGAAAACCATTTTTAAAAAATAAATACCATGCAATTATCTACCAGATTGTAATATTAAAAAATTCATTCCAACAAAATTTCTGTCTTGCATTATTATTTAAAGTTCTCAAGCTGTTAAAAAAACACCCTTTATAAAGTACTTTCAAAAAGTTCCGCCGCTTTTTTATGCTGCACGTTTCACAAAAAAAAAACACATTTTGAGAAATCGAAATTAAGGTTTGAAGCCATTTTGTACGGAAGCCATTTTAAAAACTGTACGATAGGATTTCCTGAATTTCTCGTCATAAATTTGTGTAAAAATGGCAATCCCAAAAATTCCTAATCCTTGATCTCACGTACAAGAGGACATTTTCTAACGGTAAAAATCACTTTGCTCTATACGCCATTTCAAATTTGGTACACGTGAAGCAAAGTAACATTAATTTTTTCATTTAATATTTTTTTGTGTTTTTATTATTGATCCTCAATTATTTTCAGAAATGTTTTTGGTGTAGGAAATAACTGCTGGGCAGCTTTTCTCATTATGTTTGCTGTTTGGAAAGAAGTAAACTTAGTAGACTCTAAAGTAGGTTTAGTAAAAAAATAAGTTAGAAGTCTTTGGGACCCTTTCCCGAAATCCTGGATCCGCCACTGGTTATCAAAAACTCTTTCTCACTCTTAGGGCCGTATTGTTCAACTCTGGATATCTTTAACCATATGCTGGTTCGCTGCTATCTGAAACTACTGAAAATCTAGTACTTTATCCACTGGTTAAAGATATTCAGAGGTGAAAGTACAGGGATGTATTTGGATATTTTTGACAAGATGTTTTGTTAATAATAATAACAATAACGTCAATTAAGCTACGTATGCCACTCTTTCCATAGCCCTTACTTTCAATAGACCTTTTAGAATAATAAGATAAAGCTTTACCAAAACTTAAAAATTCATTTTTGATAAAATCGATAGTTATACTGAGATCATGCCTGCGATTCTTTTTGGCAAGTCATCGCCAAAGAGAAGTATAAAACAATTATCGCCTAGGACTAGTCCTATCTACTTTTTGATGTGACAATGTTGCATTTTACCGCGTAGGTATCCAAATAAGTTGAAAAAGGCGTTTATTTTTAAAATTCATCGACGTTGCATGGAATTGTTACTTGCTGAATATAGGCGTCAAGAGAATGTTATGCTACGAAAGTAAAGGTTAATTTTTTGACTTATGACAGAAAGAAGTTGGCTATCCTTATTCTTGTCACTTTTCTTTTCTGTGGTCCCAAACTTGTCCCCATTCCTAAATTTGTCCTAATGCTTATCTTACTCTTATACTTTTTCGAATTCCTAATCTTTTTCCAACTTCTTATCCCCATCTCTGTCCAAACCTTGTCTCAATTGGGTCCAAATCCTGGTTCCATTCCCTGTCCTTTGGACCATTTGTTGTCCTGAGCCTTTTCCCAATCTTGTCCTAAATATCGATTTATATCTTTAAAGTTATCCTTATACCAATCATTGTCGTAGTCCTTGTCCCAATCATTGCCTGAATTCATGTCGTTATCCTTGTCCAATTACATGTTCTTATCTTATGCTCTATCTAAATCTTTGAAATAATCTTTTTATTATTCCTTATTTTGTGCAATTCCTTGCCCGCATCCTTCTTCTAATTCGTGCTCTAACCCTTATCCAAATACTTGTCCTGAAACTTGTCCTTTTTTAAAGTTTAATTTAATATTTTCTATTTTTTCTTTTGTTTTTTGTTTTACTATTGCATTTGGTGCATTTAGGTTACTTTAAGAGGTTCCCTGAGAGGCCTTATATCGCCATGATTTTATTTTTTTATTTTTTGTGTTTATTTGTTTTTTTGTTTATTTTTACCACTTGGCCGAAAACCTCACTTTTACTGTCGTTCCATTAAATTTACCGTAGCATCAATAGTTACGAAGTTAAAATTCCATGCAACGTTTTTTACTTGTTGTTGCAGTTTTACGCGGTTGTCTCCTTGGTATCGTCGCTCCATAAATTTTTATTTTTGTTTTGAGTTCAAAAAACCATTTTTTGTTGTCGTGAAATGAAATTTTTCCATACACTTCTACTCAGCGATTAATAATTCCATGCAACAATTTTGCATTTTTTTTTTTTTTTTGTCATAAGGCTAACTATAAACCTTTCATTTCTCTTTCATAACATTTACTGTGTCGCATTTACTCATTGAGTAATAATTCCATATAACGGCGCTGCATGAGATGCATTTTCGATTTTGAATCGGTTTTCTGCAGGCCCCATGACGTCATTAATTGTTTGTCTATTTTTGTCATGACGGCTAAAAACCCGCCTTTACTGGTGTAAAATATTTTTTACCGTAGCACTTTGACATAGCGCGTTATAATTCCATTTGACAAATTTACTGTTGCGTTGCTTAGGCAGCCGCGGAGAGAATCACTCCAAGACCGATAATACAACAATCATGCAACGACGTTGCATGAAATTATTACCCGATTAGCATTTACGCTATGATAAATGTTATGAAACGAAAATGAAGGATTTTTACTTGGTCTTATGACAAAAATAAATTAAATAAATTATGATGACGTTTGGTCGCGGAATTATAACTCGCACTGTAGAAGTACTGTAGTAAATTTTCTTTAATAATGTCGTACCATTACTTTTGTCACAGCACTATACTCATCGGTTAACATTTCCATGCAACCTGGATTCATTTTGAAAAAAATGCCTTTTCAACTTTTTTGGAAATCTGAGCGGTAAAACCTAAAGTTGTCACGTCATAAGTTGAATTTAAATTTTTAAAGTGGGATTTAAGGCTGGTAACACTGTTATAGGCTTGGGCGGTTATCCTTAGTGCGATATGTCACGTAATTTCTCTCTTATTGTTTTGTAAACAAGTTCACCTCGAGTCTGACCTGCGAATTTCTTAATGGAAAAAAAGTTGAGCAAAGGGTGTGTTTGAAGTTGTGTTTTACCAACGGAATTTCTTGTCCATATGCATTAAAAATGTTACAGAAACCCTATGGGGAGGCTGCTCTATCACGTACGCAGACATTTGAGTGGTGCAAATTGTTAAGAAAGTATCGTACATCAGTTGACAACTTGCCTCACCCTTCTCGTCCAGCAACATAAAAAAACTATGAATATGTAAAAAAAAATTAAAAGGAAATGGGACTAAAAAATCGTTGTGTGGTCGTAAAAGATGTAGCTGCCGAGCTTTATGTACACATCTGGACAAAAAAATAGGTATACCAGGGCTTTAGTGAGTTTTTCTGAAATAATTTATTATTAAAATATTTTTTTGTATAATTATAAATTTAGAGTTCAATATATTAAAAATAAGAAAAACAATTTGAATTCCAAACAAAAATAAAGAAAAATAAGTAATTCATAACAATAGGGTATGACAATGATTTTCATGTGGCTATAAAAATAGGTACATCAGCTTAGTACAAACCAGTATCCTAAATATCCGCCATTATTCTTCAAAGCAGCCTGAATCCTTCTAGGCATGAACGAAACCAAATGCTGGCACGTCTCCAATGGTATATTGTACCATGCTTGCTGAACTTTTTCCCACAAATTGTCCTTATTTTTAAAAGTTTGGTTAGATATTCTTTACTTCAAATCGCCCCCAAAGATTCTCAATCGGGTGGAGGTCGGGTGATTGACTGGGCCAGGACATACAGTCGATTTTGTTGTCCTTAAAAAAATCCTTTACCAACTTCGAGTGTTTGGGGTCATTATCTTGTTGGAACCGTCAAACTAAGGGAACTTCACTTGCGTAAGCCAACACTATTCCTTTTAATATTTCCACATATTCGAATCGGGTCATAATGTCCTGAATACGAAATATTGGGCCTACGCCATAAAAGCATCCGCAGACCATTATGTTTCCGCCATCATGTTTGACCGTTTTCCTAGTGTACCCCGGATTGAAACCGCGGGCGAGGAACATTCCTTGCGGCATCATTAAAAAACAAATTTATCTTAGTCTCGTCGCTCCATAGGATGTTGTTCCACTTTTTGACTCCTTCATCTCCTGACAATGAGGCATGAATTTTTGCAAATTCTTTCCGCGTGTGTACGTTTTGAATCCACTAACCTTCGTGAAGATACTTTGTTGCCTAATTCTGCTGCTATTGTTCTTGAAGCTATAAAAGGGTCCTTTTTCGCAATTATATTAATGCGATAGTCATCGTTTAGTGTGGTTTTCCGTTTTCTTCCACGTTTTTCTCCAAATTTTTTTTTTTCTTTAAAGCGTTCACGACAAAATTTCGAGAACGTCCAAGAATTTTGGCAATCGGTCCATATCCATTTTCTCCAGCACGCATCTCAATAGCAATCCGCTTTTCTTCGGGTGTATAATGATCACCACCGCGACCCATCTAGATTCCAAAATCTTTTATGAAGGCTTCAAAATTTAAAATTATTTTACAAACCTGTAAAGAAAAATTCCAAATCTACATTTTTTAATAAAAAAACACAAAGAAAAACTCTTTTAATCAAAAACCATTTTTAAGGGGATGTACCTATTTTTTTGTCCAGATGTGTATGAACTGGATCGGCGCACACCATTTTACATGATTTTTTAGGCATGCGACAGGCAACAGCGCGACTTGTGTCAAAATTGCTGAATTTCCTTCAAAAAGAGTTTCGAAAAACTGTCGCTCAGGAGATAATTTTAATGGACAATACAGACATTCAACGCATCATTACTGATGACGAGACTTGGATGTACGAGTATGACGTCGAAATAGCTCAACAATCTGCAGAGTGACGCTATCCAGATGAGCCGAAACCAAAAAATAAAAAAAGCTCAAGCCTGTGTTAGATAACACGGGCGCATAGGTCAGACGTAGAATAAGTTAGTCATTAACAGCCTTATTCAATAGATTTCCTTAAACAACCTTTAAACGCTTGTTTAGTTACGCACTGTTTAAGGCTTTACGCAGCTTCTATGCAACCTTGCTTACATTGTTAAGCCCAGTATGCTGTAGAAGCGGAAAGAAACTTTCCATAAGGAATGCATTAAGTTTTTGACAGCGAAAAGGCAGCGGAATTTTTTTTTCGCTACTTAGTACGCTGTAGAGGTCAAAAATTTCTTCAATGCTAGCAAGTACAACAACCATGTGGAGAGTTGAAATGTCAAAATTTCGCTGTTCATTATATGTCCGGGCATTTAATTGGCACCAGAATTTTGACATTTCAATTAGAAAACAGTACGACCTCGCTTTACGCAACACTCGATTATCGCAATACTCAAAAATTTATATTGTTGACTCAGTAAACGCACAATTATCGCAGCTTCCATTTGCGTAAACTTCCAGAAACTTTTATATTATTTCCTTTCAGTTCTTCTTTTCTTGTAAAATACATTTTTGATGTACGAAAAATCTCTTAAAACAATATTTAAGGAAACAAAGTGCATATCTTAATACATAAAACCACAACATCTAGGATTCAGAGCCATAAAGCTTTATGTTTAGAAGTTTAATTGCGTTTCTTCAACATTAACTACGTCAACTGGCCGAATTTCTATTAGTTGTATTGAGCTAGGTCGTACTGTAGTTGCTTTTTTCTCCACACAAACATTTTTGACTCTACACTAATATTTCGGGTGTAGAATTATATGCCAAGACATTTTCGTTTCTACAGCATACTAGGCTTTATACATAAGCATTTTTTCATTTTCTGCTTATGATTGTAAGGTTTGTGTCTGAACTATAGAAAATCTCTACAAAAATTAAGAATGAATTCCTATGGATTTACAATGGCCGCCGCATAAAAAAATGCTGCAAAGGGCGCATATGGAGCATGTCTTTGATATTAAAAGAAAAGACAAACAAAAATCATGGTTGTATTTATCATGGTTGTCGTTCGCTACTTGGTCATTATACTTCTTCTCTTTCTCACACTGGTTCTGTGATGAACACACAGATAATCGTACTGCTCTTACACATGATGTTATAATACATAAAATACAAAGCATATGAAAATTAATACAAATTTTGAAGGAGTTAAATTTTGATTTACTAATAGAATCAAAAAAATTATATGTAGCAATATGATTATTTAAATACAAATCAAAAGAAGACATATTAAATATGTTACGACCATACTTGAATTTTCTTCAATGCATGCATAAAGTATTAAAAACTTATAATGAAAGTGACAAACATTTTCTCAAAATTTTGTGCTCCAGATTTAAACCCCCGTATAACGTATTCTACGTTAAAACCCATGACAAAGAGGCCAGAATTATGAAAGGAAAATTCATGATTTTTCACCACGATAATGCACATCATTGTATGCGATTATTTGACCAAAACCAATGTCAGTATCGTTCAACAAGCACCATATTTGCCAAATATGGCCCCGTGTGACTTATTCCTATTCCCCAAACTCAAATTATCGCTTCGTGGAAAACATTTTGAGACGATTGAAGTCATCAAAGAGAATTCGCAGAAGGACCTAATGGCCATTCTGAAATTGACCTACCAAACATGCTTTCAAGAATGAAAACCATTTTCATATGCGTATCGCCTCCGATGGTGATTATTTTGAAGGTGATTAAATAATTATTGAAGATTAATTAACCGTTGTTGTTTTATTTTCACTAAAGAAAACTCCGGTACAATTTTGAACAGAAGGTATAAATTTGTTTGGATAAGCTTGAGTTTGAAATCTAATAAATAAATTTTGTTAAAAGTTGAATTTGAAGTGTAAAAAGTTTATCGACTCCGAAGAGAGTCACTCGCTCAAATTAATATGGAAATGTAAACTCATGGATTCTGATTAAGAGTTCGTATTCAAATCCTCTCTTATAATCGAATAAAAAACGAAACCCTTACAACTGCAAGTGTTCAATTGTTGCTTAATTCTTGATAATTTCTTTTGGAGAAATCACAGCAGTTGCCTTACTTCAACTTGAGTCAGCAGCAGCGACAACGTGTATTAAGCAATGAGATTCCTTTTTAAACATTTTCAGGGTTGGGCCTGGCCTTTCAGCTGTGCAAGCACTTCGGAATGCAAATGTGCAGCAACAAAAGTATCCTCTTTCTTGACTGCGCAACAAAAGGCAAAACAGACTAAAAATACAACGAACAAATTTGAAATTGTTATCCCCCTGCTTGCGTTAAAGATACTCGTATGGCCCTGTATGGCAATGTTGATGTCGTCGATGACGAAGTCTTGCAGTAGTGGCTGGTTCCAAGATACACTTGGTTGATTTTATGTATTCCTTGCGCTCCACTCACTTGCTCGCTGTGGGCTCATGCCAACGATCTTTCGTAGTGCTTGAGATTTTATTAAATTTCCTTTTTAATCTCCCCCCATAAAGCGAAACAATTTAACAAAAACGAATAGCAAGAAATATTCGAACCTCATTCTTCATACAAACAAACAAAAAAAAAAAAAAACAAACAAACAAACAAATATACGAGTGAATAAAGGCTGTCTAAAATTTGCAGGGTAGAAAGCAACCACACAGCAACAGGGAAGAATGAAAATCATTTGCAGGCTCAGGATATTTTTATGGTTTGTGCTTTTTGCTTCGCTCGCCGTTATTGTCGGTTCGAGCTTCGTTGTTTACACCACCCTCTCACCGCTTTATTTAATTTCATTGCAGCGATCGCTTGTACGCTGATATTTGTTGTTTTTTTTTTGTTTTTTTTTTTTTTTTGTTATATGAAGTATATCTTTAGTAATATGAGGATCGTTTGTGTCTACAAACCAGGCAGGGGTCGGTTTTGTTGTTTGTGTGCGTGTGATTATTTGCTCAGTTTAGAAAAAAAACTTTTTGCTGATATGACCGAAATTTTAAGGACTGAAGACTTGCAGTTTTAAGTGCCCGAAATGAGATAAGTTCTTAGTTTCTTTTAGCAATAAAAGATTTTTGCTGAAAATCTTTATAAAACTGAGAGCTTAACATAGTCTTACGAGGGCAATTTGATAAGTCAGTGACTTTTTGAATAAAATTTATTTTTGAATGAAATTTATTTTTTGCGGCAAAAAAGTGCTTTAATTCTCAACATAGGCTCCTTTTAGACCGGTGTGAAGTTAGCCTAAATTCTTTACCCCAAATTTTCAACCCAGCCCATCTTTTGAATTCGACGTAAATTCAACCCAAAAAAAATTTGAATCCGCCGTAAATAAAAAAAAATATTAATTAATAAAATAAAAATTATTAAAAAAAAATTACAACTCAATAATATTAATACGATAGAAAAATTAAAAATACTGACCATCGAAAACTGAAACAATTATTGAATTTATTACTCATATCCTTGAAATGACACCGAGTTTTTTTCACCACTCGTATATAAAAAGGTGTCAAGCCGATTTTTATCAGAAAGATAAGCTTGCTGTATCGTTAGCAACATGTGATCCATCTGTGGCGTCCGTGGCGTAATTGGTTAAAGTGCGTGGCCGCTATGTCAAAGAACTTTGGAGACCCTGGTTCGAACCCCAGCAGCGACAGAAAAATATTTGAATTAAAATAATTTTTCTGTACGGCCGCCACCTCTCTGCAGACAATGGCAAACCTCAGAGAGTAATCAAAATGCCATGTAAAGCTTCTTGAGAACGAGAACATTCCGTTCATCGCCGTTCGGAGTCGGCTTTAAGCATGTAGGTCCGGTTCTCGGTCAATTGTGTGTACAAACTTAATAATACGCACAACACAATTGATCATAAGAAGGCTAGCTCAAAGTCCTTTTAAGGGCTGAAATGGCCAGTTATTTATTTATTTTTTATATGTTTTTTTAACATAAAACTAATATAATTCCCGTATTAATTTTTATATCCAGGAGCAAAGATCATTTATGAGTTCAATAAATAAAAAAACGTCCAGAAATTAGAACCAGGTTCTAATTTCAGAGCGTTCAATACTGAAATGGCAGGTTCTAATCTCTGGACAGTTCGAATTTGTGAGAGTTCTAATTTCTGAGATTGTACTGTACTCGGATTCGTGACTAATCACTTCTTATGTGCTCGAAGATGTGACGAAGGGATCAATACCCCTTGCGTAGCAGCTCCATACAAAAAAATATATGGCATTTGTTAGTCAGACTCGGGTATGATCTCAGACTCGGCGAGGATGTGCCAAGAAGCTATCTTGAGATGTTCGCTTTTCCTTCTGGGTAATTAATGTTATGAGAGGTGAAAGCTGTAAAAGTCAAAATTGTTAAGTTATTTGCTTGAAAATGGACATATTACACCTTCATACTGTCAGAAAACTGACTTTTACAGTTTTCTCCTCTCATAACGTCTTAATGACCTGACTTTTTCACTTCTAGGCCATTTTACGGTATGAAGGACGATTGATAGCGATTTGGGGAATAGAGGACGAAACCATCTTCATACCATCAGCTATCTCATATCAAAAATCCAGGATGTACATTTTTTTTACATGTTTTGCGGTGTGGAAATCGGACTTTCATACAAAAATCACATTTTTTCGCATTTTTGCTCAAATTTCGGTATCGAGGATGATAGACAAGAATTTGATCATAGTTTTATTCCATTGTCCGTATAAAACTGCAATTTTGAGCAGAAATCCAGGATGTGAACTTTTCATATTCTACCTCTTGTCCTTTTTTCCAAAAAAAAAACAGACTTCAAAATTGCTAGTAACTCATTTCATGCAACTGAGCCATAGGAAGGACGATTTTTACGATCAAAAGGATAATGCAAATTTTTTTTTATGAAGGTGTAATCTTTCCATTTTCAAGACAACATTTCTCCTCTCATAACATATGAAGGTGTAATCTTTCCATTTTCAAGACAACATTTCTCCTCTTATAACATGTCATGACTTGACTTTTTCACTTCTAGGCCATTTTACGGTAGATTGATAGCAATTTGAGGAATAGGGGACAAAACCATCTTTATACCATCAGCTATCCTATATCAAAAATCCAGGTTGTGAATTGTGTTTTGGGACATGTTTCGGGGTGTGGAAATCATACAAAAATCACATTTTTTCGCATTTCGGCTCAAATTTCGGTATCGGGGATGATAGACAAGAACTTGATCATAGTTTTATTCGATTGTCCGTATAAAACTACAATTTTGAGCAGAAATCCAGGATGTGAACGTTTCATATTCAACCTCTTTGGTATTTTTTTTCTCCAAAAAAAAAAATTTTTACGATCAAAGTCATAGAAATTTGTTGATGATGAGACTAATCAGTGTTGGTATAAGAGTATTTCAAAGTATACCTTTTTGATAGAGAAAAAATTTAGCCTTTTGACTAAGAGCGATTTTTTTTGCCAAAATCATTAAAAAGAATTTTTAAGTTTTTACTAAGGGTAAAAATCGGGTTTTTTTTTTTAGAAAGTAGCTAGAAATTATCAATTTTTTTATTGATAGCACTTTTTAGTTAAGGGCTCCTACACACTGAACGTAAAGTAGGCACATGAAGATATAAAATATTTATTAAGGAACAAAATTTATAGAAGAACAATTTTCAAATTCAAAATTGTACCTTTTGAAAAAAGGCTTACGTTCGTACTGGCGGTAGTAAAAGTGTATCTCAAAAGGTACAATTGTACCGCTTGAGGCATCACTGAGACTTATTTGTGTTTGAAATTCCATTCTTTTGTAAAAAATTTTTCAAACACCTATTTGTTTCATTGCGGCGAATTCAGCATTCAGAAATTTTTGCGACAAAATTACATGAAGTGGGGCTATCTTCACATAAATATCGATTTAGATCGATAAATTTAGTGTAGCGTTTTTCCAATTTTATTCCTTACAAATAATAGGTTTTCACAAATTCCTCAAAATAGACGTTTGTTTCAGTGATGACTTCTTCATTCGACCCAAATCTATTGCCGCAGAGCCATTTCTTTAGATTTTAAAATAGGAAATAGTCGCAGGAGGCTAAATCTGGAGAATATGTTGGATTGGGTGACAATTCGTAGCTCAATTTATTGATTTTTGCCATGGCGATTACAGACGTGCGAGCCGGTGTGAAGAGTACTTTTTTCTTCGCCAAATGCAGTCGTTTTTGCTTCATATGAATGTCCAACAGCTGTGAATAATATTCGCCGCTGATCGTTTTACCCTTTTCAATGTAAGAAACTGTCGTCATGACCTTGTTGGCTGACATACCCTCCTTGGCCTTCTATGGTACAGGTTCACCCGAAGAAGTCCACTGCTTTAGCCGTTCCTTGGTGTCTGGTGTATTGTGATGTACATATCTATGTTTCATCTACGGTTATGAAACGGCGCAGAAACTTCTTGGGTTTGAGGTTGAACATTGCTTAACCCTCCTTTGGGTCACACGGTTCCAGATAGATCTTCGGGATGTTAATACCTGCTAATACAATACACCAACGTCCATCCAATCAGCTCCTGGGCATCACTTCCATGACTTCAGACGCGACTAACACCCTGTCATAGTAGTTTCAATACCGGTTACACACCATGCTTAAGTGTGTATATAAATTAATAAATATACTGTATCGATAGCAACCAAAAACTGGAACGCAACAGTACCAATTATGGATGATAAGTTGCGTCACCATTTACATTATTGGTGGAAATCGAGACCCATCTAACATCTCTTACAATTTATGGGTATTGCCACCGTTGTATAATTACACAACTCCACGCCGACCAATGTAGGTCTGCTTATGACATTGAGCTAGCAACCAGCACGATATTCCTCGAAGGGCCAGCCCTACAATAGTCTCCCGGGCCAAACAATTTACCTCGACACACACACCAACACATACTACATATCATATTTGAATATGGTGACAAAAGTCCAACCACTATTGTGTTTGCCAAATCGCACATCGCACATAAGCCATCACTATTAACCATTTAAACTCTGGTACTCCGAGATTTACTTGTATACGCTCTATGCGTCGGAGTTCCCAAAACTGACACCTTAGATAAAACATCAATTTTGTTGTAGAACTGCCAAGCCTTATTTAGGACTATCCATAAGACATGTACTTCATTCGTGTGTCTACCGATGTAAAGACTATCCCCGTGCTAAAAAATGTTTGGTATAATTGATATTCCTTCGTAGACAAAACGCTACCGTTGATCTTGTCAACGGTCCAACCCACTCCGCAGATTGGGTGACCAATTCCAGGATCTGGGTAGTTCCTTCTACATTTACATAGAATAGGGCAAACCCGTTGCTTGCGACCATCCTCCTTTATCCTGGCTTTTAACAGGCTGCTCTTGAGAACAGGCGGAGTTAATCAGCATAAACAGTTCTCCGTTGCTCAAGTGGGACAGTTGCGACTTGACCGGGTTTCTGAAAAAACTGGTAACCATTTGCTTGGATGTGCTCCGTTCGGGCTCATCCCAACTTTTGTCGGGTTTTGTTCATTTTTAAAGACCCAAACAATAGAGTCCTGCTTTGTTTCGAACTGATAAGTATATATTCATGATTCGTGGCCTGTGGTGATGTCGTAGATGTGTTTTGAACTACCCCCGCTGTATTTTTTCAACATTTCCTTGCACCAATACGAGACACGAGCCTTTTTGAGCACAAAACAAATTATGGGGTATGCAACGGGAACCAATCGTCCTGGCGCTTAAATGCTCTTTTAAATCGAATGTATGCTAATGCCCAAGGATTATTTCATATCAAGGTATGTCACATGCTGGTCTACTTCCGGCAGTATACGCACAGCATCGATATTTTCAGTTCTTGTACGACCTTCACGAAAGTCGTCTTGGAGAGGACGACGACTACGCTCGAATTCGTTGAACCAGCGATTTACAGTCGCTGGGTGTGGTGCTTCATCGCCAAAAATCAAACTAACTGGATCGATGCATTCTTTTCTTATCAATCCACGTCGAATATCGTAAAAAATCATCATCCAAAAATGTTCACATGTTAATTCCATTTTTTTGCTGAAGCGCACATACAGCAATTGCTTATGCTTATGAGATTGCTTATGCTAGAAAATGTCAAATTTCCGAATGGAACTGCCGAAATTCATATGGCAATGCTTAGTGTTGCTGAGGAGCAAGATTTTAAAGACAGCCCTGGTATTAATAATATTTTAGCGAAATATGGATTAAGTTGGCAAAATTCGAAAAAAAAATTTGGTCTGATTTCAGTTTGCAAATTTCTGGCCATAAATTTGACCACGGTTCATTACTGATATGAACCTTTCGGTATTTTTGTTCAGTATTCTTATGCGACTGGCAAACAAATTCAGTTCCTGAGCAGCTATCTAGACCATTGATAGAGTTATTGAAGTGAGCTTTTCAATCGAGAAGAATTAAATAAAAATCGGAACTAAATTCAACCCTCGTTTGTGAACGAAAATACACCGCTACACTTGAGTTAGATTTCCCAAAATCTAAAATTTGTAAGCTAGTTGTTGCACAGTCGACTAATTTGTGTGTGAACAAAGGTTAAAATAAAGTTACATAACATAACAAAATTGAGTTATTTATTTCCATAAAATTGTGATAATGATCATTGGTTCCGCTGCTGTTTTCCCAGCAGATTAGTTGTTTATTCGTAGTAAATTTAATATTCACGCTATTTAGCACCTGAAACCAACCCTTTGCAGACCTCAGTCTTTCTACCTCAGTGTTCTTTTATCAAATTTATAAAACAACCCCTCGTACTCGCAGCAAGAATGAGTGTGCGTAAAATAAAAACATCAAACTTTAAAAGGGATCAAACAGCATGAAATCCACCTTGTAGCACACACCTGTAGCTTGTTCTCTTGGTATGTGTTGGTCATGGTTTTATAATCACTGCAGATCACTGCGCTGTAATAAGTTGAACAAAGAAACTTACTCTGGAATGGAATACAAACTTTCTCCCAGCTACCAACTGGTTCTCAAAAAATGTTTCCCATGAAACCTGAACAAAAAAAAAAAATGTTCATTGCTGGAGCGATCAAGCATGCCTGCATGTTGGACACTGGATACACAAGCAATCAATTCAGCAATCAAGCCACAAAAATCGGTTGCGCTGTTGCTCGTGTTGTGATATCCTTGCTGCAATCGTTATAATTTGTTTTCACCCGCGGGACAGACTCAACAGCTATAAATATCGATCGAGTACGTTTGACTGACCAAATGATGCGCTTGGATATTCCTGCTTTTGTACCCTTTTTATGTGTTTTTATTTTGAAGTGATTGCTTGTTGCTTTTAGTTTTGTACCCTTTTTGAGCCAGGACTGGTTATACGAGTTTTTTGTGCTTCATTGGAAGTAACTATCAGATTTTCAACCCCCACGCATAAAATACCCAACATGTTGATTCATTTGCTTATCGTTGATCCTTTTTTAGGGAACAAACACGCATTAAAGGATTCCAGCAACAAGCTATATCAATTCTTCAATTGAAAAGGACATTTCTTTTAAGATAACCCTTCAGTTATCCACTATTTTGTTTACAAAAAATAAAAAAACAAACGTAGACGCTTTGTTTGATTTCTCTTTTGTTGATGCAACACCTGGACATTTATAAAGGATTACAGCCATTTATTTAATATTTATGTCGATGGTGGGAAAATAAGACAATTAAAGACGAGTGGTTGATGGTTTTTTTATGAAAAAATTCTTAGATTAAAGCAATATAAATATTGGTATTATATGATCGAAAGTATTATATATTTAAGGACATACAAATAAATATTAATTTAAAGTACATAAATTTGAAAATTACAAATAAATTTGGGGGAAAAGGCAGTTGTGAGACATGGAGTTGTGGGACACGCCAATTTCCTTTTGAAAAATGTAGAAATATTCTACAAAAAGTCAAATGTAATGGAACTATTGTCATGTTTTCAATTGTAATCTTCACACCAACATGCATTCTAAGGTCTTCTCTATATTGGTACAGGGCGGGCCAACTTCGACTGACTGATTTGAAGTGCTTATAATTTTTTTTTAATTTTAAAGTTGGTTGTTTTCTTTTTTTTCCCCCAGATAATAAAGAAGTTTATAAAATTTTCCAATGTCATCCATCATAGCCATTGTAAGAACGAGTAAAAATGGTTGAATTTTATTATGTTTCCAGGCGATCAATTGTTACAAAACGAAGAAAATATTGGCAGCATTTTTATAAAGGGTGATTTTTTAAGAGCTTTCGGATTTGATTAAAAAAAACCACTTAAAATTTAGAGAAATGTATGAACTCCTTATTTGAGTCAATAGAACGATCTATATAATTCAATGTTTAAAGTTGATTTCATGTAAATGATAACCGCGGCCACGCCTCAAATGGTTCATATGATGGGTCCAATTTGGCACACTCTCTCCATTATATCGGACGGTATCTCACGAATAAATTCTTCAATATTGGCTTCCAGTGCGTCACCCGTTGCGGTCTTGTCCCTATAGACATGAGCCTTAACATGGCCCCACGAAAATAGTCTAAAGGCGTTAAATCGCACGATCTAGGCGACCAATTGACCGGTCCCCAACGTGAAATAAACTGTTCACCGAACTTGTCTCTCAATTGGGCCATTGTTTCGCGTGCTGTGTGGCATGTGGCATCGTCTTGTTGAAACCACATGTCAGACAAGTCCAGTTCTTCTATTTTGGGTAAAAAAAAAGTGTCATAATCGCACGGTAGCATTCGCCATTCACAGCAACGTTCCTGCCTTCGTCGTCTTTGAAAAAGTACGGTCCAATGATGCCACGGGCCCATAATTCACACCAAACAGTACATTTTTTGGGATGCATTGGCAGTTCTTGCAATGCTTCTGGCTACTCTTCATACCAAATACGACAATTTTGCTTGTTCACGTATCCATTCAACCAGATATGAGCTTCGTCGCTGAACACAATTTTCATAAAAAAGTGCTTCTTCATCCAACTTTGCCAGCGCCCATTCACTAAAAGTAACCCGTTGTGGTAGGTCATGTGGCTTCAATTCTTGCAGCAGCTGTATTTTAAAAGGTTTTACACCCAAATCCGTCCGCAAAATTTTTCACGTAGTGGAGTAACAGTGGCCCAATTGCTGCGAACGGCGCCGAATCGATAATTCATGGTCAGCAACAACACTGGCAGATACAGCTACGATATTTTCCTCTGTTCGCACTCTACGTATGTGTGTTGGTGGTTTAATGTCCAGTAATGTAAATTTGATGCGAAATTTAGTCACAAGATTCCGAATAGCGGTCTCAGAAGGTCGCCAAAACTAACCATAAAATGGAAGAAGTGCACGATACACTTTCTTAATCGAGCGTGAATTTTTATAATAAAATTCAATAATCTGCAAGCGTTGTTCGTTTCAAAGTCGATTCATCGTGAAATTATAGACCAAACTGAACATGTTTTATAGTAACATACACCGTTGCCAGATTGGGCGATTTATCGCCAACTGGGCGCTTTTTTTCTTGTTTTTGCGCTTAAATTTTTAGGAAATCGCCTGGCGATTTTTTGGGCGATTTTTGTAAAAACAACCTTTTTTCATAAACTCATCTAATATGTTTAAAATTTCAATTAAAGAAAATAACAATTGTTTTAAGTGTTTGGAATACTCTGTTAACAATGCGACTGAACACAGCTCACAAGCCCTTATCGATAATTTATTTATATCGAAATACTTATTTTTTTGAGACCGTTTCTTCAAAACATCAACTCACTTATTTAATTCATATTTTCAACGAGAAAAAGTTGACTTTTTTCAAGCTTACATTGAAATCACAACATTTATTCAAAGACTTGTTTCAAAAATTATAAAAGAAGACATTGTCAAAAATTTCAATTTTGATAATTTAGCTACATTCAGCTTAAATAAAATTTTATCGGATAAAAGCAATTATAAAAGAATTAATGACCTTACATTTCATTATCAGTTCCATGAAGAAATTCACAAATTAAGTGATGCCAGAATTTCATTATAGTTTTAATCAAGGAAATGTTAAAACGATTACCTAGTCTGTTTGAAATTTTTGAAAATGCTTTTATTTTATGTCCTGAAAGATGTTTAAACTATATAAGACCTTCTTTCCGTGAACTCCCTTTTCATTATCTATCTCTTGAAGAGCGACGTGCAGAAGAAATCGAATACGAATCTTTGTTGACATTTCCATGGAGCAATGTTCCCAAAAACAAAGTGCCATCTGAAAGTGAAGAATTTTGGTATTCGGCATACAAAATTAAGACAGCCGTAGGCGGAAAAATGTTTGACAATATTTGTAAGGTGGCATTCATCTTGTATGTATAAACTAAATCAATGTACGAACTAAACAATACTTCGAGAATTGACGAAACGGAGGAAGAGTCTAATATGGCTGAAGGAACTACGTTTTTTGTAAAAAGTTTTTTTTTTAAAGTTGCATATTGAAAAATTCTAAAAAGTTATAGTCTCTAAAAGAATGTTCTTTAACGATAAAAATTCTCGTATAAAATGAAGTAGCTTTTTTATTATTTTTTATAGATCTCAAAAATGTGAAAATAAGAATATCTAATACTATTAACAGATCTCAATATTATTTGAAAAAAAATGTGTATAATTTGTTTTGTTTTTTCTAATATAATAAATTTCTTAGAAAAAATGGCGATTTTTGGCGATTTTTTTTTCATTGGGCGATTTTGGGCGATATTTTTTTTTAATCTCGTGCTTTTCTCAAAAAAGTTCTGGCAACACTGGTAACATGTTACACGACAACAGCTGTGCTGACAAAAACAGTATTGCCAAAAAGAAAGTTGCTAAAAAAATCACCCCTTACTACCGCAGCTCTCAGTGCAAACATGATAAGAAACTTAATGACCCGTTTTGAGGATCGGAATGCAGTAGGTGATGAACCACCTACTCGACCTGTTCGCACTAAACAAGCTGTGGATGCTGTACGAGAAATTGTCCTCACGGGTCCATCACTGTCTACTCGTCGAAGTGCTATCACATTTAGCGTCTCCAGAACATCGCTACGACGCATTCTAAAAGTTGATCCTGGGAAGTTTCCTTATAAAACACAATTAGTCCAAAAACTATTGCCGAGGGATGCACCACAATGACTATAATTTGCCAATAGATTCATTTTGTTTGCGACAGAAAATGCCAACTTTTTGAACAATCTCATCTATATGTCATATATCAATAAACAGAACTGCTGAATTTGAAGTACGGAAAATCCCAGAGCAGTGCATCGACGACAATTACATCCTCTCAGATACACTTTTTGTGTGGAATTATGGGTGGTAGAGTTATCGGTGCATATTTTTGCGAAGATATAACTGAGAATCCAGAAACCTTCTCTGGGGTGGTATACCGGACCATGTTGAAAAATTTTTTACGTCCCGTAGTTCTCAAAATCGTGTCTTAAAGTTCCAGCAAGATGGAGCCACAGCTAATACCGCGAGAGAAATCATGGCGATTCTGCGAGATCTTTTCGATGACCGAATAATTTAAAAAAAATCTGATTTTGCGTGGCCACCTCTTTCCCAGATTTGACGGCACCTGATTTTTTTTTAGGGTTATTGAAGAGACGGGTTTACGCCAAATAAACAAATCTTTAAACATTCAGGAATTAAAGCAGAATATTCGGACAGGAATCCGAAAACTGGAGACCGAAACGTTGTGCAACGTAATGCAAAATATCTTAACCCTTAAATGCACCGTGTATCTTTAAAGATACAACCATTCCAAAAATTCCTACGGCTATATTTTTGGTTTGATTTTATTCAAATCGGTTCTATATTATTTAGAATATTATAATCTTAAATAAAAAAATAGTTATTACTTCTTTTTGTCATACTTTTTAAAAAAATTATGTACAAAGTAAAAAAACAATTTTTTTTTAATTAAATAAACACTATTTTTAACAATTTAACTTCTAGGACCAGAAACATAATTTTGATTAGGAAAAAAATGCTGACTGCTTTCAAAACATTTCCTTTAGTGATTTTAAGTGGTTCGAAAAAATTTCCATAATTTGGCACCTCACTGGGTAACTTTAGTTGGTTGTATCTTTAAAGATATAGTGTGCACTCCGTGCAGCTTTTGATAATTTTAACTTTTTAAAATAAATGAATTAATAAAAATTTCATAACACATTTCTTTTATTTTGATATATTTTAATAGGGATTTTAGATGTGGGTAAATTCACATTGTATCTTTATAGATACAACCACTTTTTTTTAAAAACTTTTTAAAAAAAAAAAAAAATTCAAAACTAAAAACGAAGTTTTTGTTTTGACTCAATTTTACATAAAATATATTTTTTCGGTAAAAATCGGGGGCCTTGTGCATTTAAGGGTTAAAGCGATCCATTGCCTGCGAAAAGGCAAATATAAGCCATTTATAGGATGTCATTTTTCATACTTAGCTTAAAAAAAGTAATAATTAAAAATTTTTTTATTATGAAATTATTTTTAATTTTGTTTCTAAGCAATCTAAGCCCTTAACTTAAAAAAATCTAAGCATTTCAAATCAGTTAGTCCAAGTTGGTTAAATCCGTTTGCGCGATTTACACTCACACTCAGTATTTTACTGATCATATGCGTTACTGAACGATTGCCTTCTCACATACAAAAGGAATTCTGAATTAACATTGAGAGTGTTGATGGTCATGGACCATTTTGAAGATAGCCAAATGCGGTAAAACATGGGTAACGCAGCAAAAATTGTTGCGCTGACACATCAACTCAAGCGCAGTTTACTGTATTAGCGAAATGCGTTAACTCAACTGTGTCATGGCGTAGTTTAAAGTGTCAAGATTCACATACCAACAAGATGTTAATCAGCGCAGTGTCAGAGTTGAAAAGTGCGCTGAGTTATTTGATAAATTTTGAGTGTGGTGATTTGGGAAGCGCACTTAACCATACGTGGTAAAGTACTAAGTTGTTCGACCAGTCTTTGGTCTTATTAAGAAAAACGTTATTTTTTGGCAAAATTAATTTTTATTATTCAACATTTTTAGCTCGATACACTTAGTCCAGCAATTTCTCCAACACTTCCATGTCTTTTGTACAGCAAGGTTTTTAAACTCTTCAAAATACGTAACAATTTCCATTTCAACTTCGTCATTTGATATAAATCGTTTTTCCCGTGAGCATCTTTTGAGACTGGAAAAAAAATAAAAGTCGCTTAGGGCCTTATTTAGAATAAGATGGACGGAGATGAAATTCAAATCGGTATTCATTGAGGTCTGACATTGCTTTCAATGACTTGTGAGTTGATCTTGCAAAAAAGAAAAAAAAAATGAGTTTTTCCTTCCTTAACATTTTGTCTTGAATGCATCGATCGACGGGTCTACTAATGCTGGATAATATCCCCTATTATTGTTTTTCTTTTTGTTCAAGATAATCGATTAAGAATATGCCGTAAGAGTTTCCAAAAATACTGCCCGAAATCTCTCCGGCCGGTTATTGTGTCTTTGGCTGCTTTGCAGCACTTCCAATCGGCCCAACCCATTATTTTTCTTACTGTACCGATTTAGGTGTATAAAGTTGAGTTCATGTTTCATCACAGATTACCAATCATCGTACAAAATTTTTCGGATTTCGGTTAAACATGGCTAAACATTGCTCAGAATCACGAACTTCACGTCTTTTTTGATCGACTGTTAGCAAAATGGAAACCTACGAGCCAGTTGATATCTTTGCAGCCTTAACTATCTCACGCACTTTCACTTTCGAATTGCCTCCTACGATATCATGGATTCTGTTGATCATTTCTGCAGTTGCTACCTCTTTTGTGGTGACCTAAACGTTCTTAATGAGAAGTGCTTGTATGCCTACGTTTAAATTCAGCAAACAAATAAATTATGGTTGATTTTGGTGGAGCAGATTCATCATAATATTTGTCAATCCATTTCATTGCATGAACAGTGTTTCTATTAATCTAAATATTTTCGTAATCCATTTAATTACCAGGGCTGCCTTTTAAGTCTTGTGCTTTGGCAACACTAAGCATTGTCAGATCAATTTTGACAGTTCCATTCGAAAATTTGACATTTTTTAGCATAAACGTACTCACAACGTTTTGATGTATGTGCGCTTACTGTGTTGCTACAGTGGTTTGAAAATTGTATTTAAAAAAAAAGGGAATTAATACGTGAACATTTTCGTGTAATGATTTTTTTACGCTTTTCGACGTGGATTGGTAAGAAAAGAATGCACCGGTCAACTAAGTTCAATTTTTGATGATGAAGTACCACACCCACTACTGTAAAGCACTGGTTCAATGAGTTCGACCGCTGTCGTCGTTCTCTTCAAGACAAATTACGTGAAGGCCGTCCAAGAACTGCTGTTGTGGCAGAAAACATTGATGCTGTCCGTAAACCGTATTGAAACCAGACCGGCATGTGACATACCGTGAGTCGGAGTTATAACTGGGCATTAGTGGGACTAACATACATTCGATTTTACATAAGCATTTAAGCGTCAGTTACAGGCAAAGTAAAGAGGATCTGGAGAAAAATCCGTCAAATAAATGTAGATATAGGCGATGAGATGTGATAATTAATAAGTCACAAATGTAGTTAAACAATAAAATGTGATGATAAATAAATAAGTTGCCGATATGTGTAACCATAGTCGCTTTAAATCAAGACAGAATCGAGTGTTTCTTTATTATTCCCAATATATCTGTTACTTCATATCTAGCTACAATCAATGATAAGTGAGCAGATAACGTGACACAGTCAGTGATATACCTCGATGTTCAAACTGACTGATGTTTGGTTACTTCATCAGATTTAAGGTTTATTCAGCCGTATCGCTATAAAACTCCCAGCATGATGTCCTATTTATCCTTTTTTCTTTTGACTGCAAATGAGACTGTGACTTTTCTGAAGTTCTGCTTAGATTGTTCTGCATTGGTGTTCCTTCTATTTTATCTTCCAAGGCTTTATCTCGATGAATTCCTTTTCTTTGTTGTCTATTATTTATCTTATTTATCTTTGTGTAACTTAAATACAATGTTAACAAAAAGAAAAAAAAAAACAAATACATACATAGATATGTGTTCGAGTGTCTTACAATAAAACGGGACTACAAACCATCAGTCAGTCAGCCTTACTATCCAAGTGTCAGTCAGTCGGTTGGTTGGCCTGTCGGTTGGTTAGCCGTTCGGTTGGTTGGTCGGTCGTTTGGTTGGCCTTTCGGTTGATGGGTTGTTCGATCTGTTGTTGGTTGTTCGATTCATCCACTAAGAAGCGAACAATGAAAGGTTAAAAACCTTTCGAAGCCCTTCATATACATAAGCTAAGAACTATTGGGAATGTTGTGTTTATTTCTGAGAAAGGTTGATGACACCAGAAGGCACATATTTAAGAATCAATGTCAAAGGAGTTTCATGAAAAACTGCCAACTAGAGATGGGTCGTTCCGAACCTGTATAGTTCCTGGAACTATGTTCACAGTCGGACATAGTTCCAATCGTTCCTTCCATTCATTTTTAGCATGTTCAAACAGTTCCGGTTGCAATGAATTTTTTTCTATAAATCAATATGAACCGACTTCTCTTACACACATATTATGGCTTACACGAATTTGTGATCGACTTTAAGTGCAAAGATATGTTTGCGAACGAACGAAACAACTGATGTGTGAAATGGTAAGATGACATTTCGACGTTCTTGTTGCGCGCAATGCTGTGTTTATTTCGTTTTGAACATGCTTTCATTCAATCGAATGGAACTGCGGAACTAGATAGTTCCGCGGACATGTTACAATCTGCTGCATATGAGTTGCATGAGTTTCATTCAATCAATTGAAACTGCGGAGCTAAATAGTTCCGCGGACATGTTACAATCTGCTGCATATGAGTTTCATTCAATCAAATGGAACTGCGGAACTATATAGTTCCGGGACATGTTTTGCAACTCGAGAGCACTCAATTTGTTCTTTTTAAGCACTTATAAGTTACATACGAACGGACGAACAGACAGACGGACATGGCTAAATCGACTTAGGTGGTGATGCTGATCAAGAATATATATACTTTGCTATACCTATGCCTCCTTATGGGGCTTACAAACAGAGTGACAAAATTAATATGCCCCTATTGCGTTTTTCTATAGGAGCCCCCCTAAGGAGTGGTCGGAGGGAATAGGTGTCTAAGGAAAAAATGTTCCTTTTTCAAAAGTAATGGGGGTTGGTCATACATATTAATCCTCTTCGGCCTTCTCTTAAAGCCCTTCTGTTCAGGTGTAGAGAATACATATACAAAAACCATAAAAAATTGCTACTACAGCTCAAAGGAACTACATAGTTCCGCGGACATGTTTCCGCGAACTAGTTCCGCTGTACAAAAGAATCGTTCCATGTTCGTTCCGACCTCGGAACTGTTTAGCACAAGCCTACTGCCAACAGAAAATAAGCTTTTTGATAAAAATTTTTATTGTATGTGAGCTTACAGTCTTCAGGCTACCATTTTTAGCCAATAGAGCCGTTCCTCTTTCTATTGTTCATTAGGTAATCTTTTATGTGGTCCTGTTTCTAAATTTCCCTCAATAATTGCTACTTGGTTTGTTTCTAAATTTCCCTCGATAATAATCCATTTTATCTTGATCATCCAGATTTGATAAGTTCCCTCCTTTTATCTGGTGTAATTTTGTGACACTTTTTGTAAAAATTATGATACATTGTAACACATGGTCCAATAAGTCCCGAGACTTAGTAATAAAAAACCTTGTATTTGCAAATATTCTTCTTTAGTCCTCAACATAGGTTCCTTCAAGAACAATACATTCATTCCACCGCTTTTCTAACTTTTCAATACCGGTTTTGTAGAATGATTTGTGCTTCGCCTCAAAATACGCTTCAGTTTCAGCCATCACCTCTTCATTGGAGCCAAACCTCTTGCCGGCAAGCATTTTTTTGAGGTCAGCAAAGAGCCAGTAGTCGCTGGTGGCCAAATCTGGCGAATACGTTGGATGAGGAAGCAATTCGAAGCCCAATTTGTGGATTTTCGCCATCTTTTTCATCGATTTGTGACACGGTGCATTGTCTTGGTGAAAAATAATTTTTTTTTCTTCTTTAAATGGGGCCGATTTTTCGCGATTTCATCGTTCAAACGCTCCAAAAACTCTATTAAATAATCGCTGTTGATTGTTTTTCCCTTTTCAAGATAATCGATGAACAAAATGCCATGCGCATCCCAAAATACAGGTGCCATAACCTTTCCAGCCGACTGTTGTGTTTTTGGTTGCTTTGGCCTGCTTTCATCGGTTGCTCTCCACTCAGCTGACGACCGTTTTGATTCCGGTGTGTAATGGTGGATCCATGTTTCATCCATTGTCACATACCGACGCTAAAAATTCATGTATATTCTTTGTAAACAGTGCCAAACAGTTCTCCGAATCATCCACACGTTGTTGTTTTTGGTTCGGTGTGAGAAAACGCGGCACCCATTTGGAAAGCAGCCTTCTCATCGACAAATGTTTCTCTAATATTGTTCCCACACTGCCCCCCGATACCTTCTGAGCCTCAGCTAGCTCCCGCACCATCACTTTACGGTCGGCTAATACCGTTTTGTGAACTTTTTTATGTTTTGTGGAACAATTTGGGCGTCTTGAACGTTTAGCATCATTTGTGTCTGTACGACCAAGTTTAAACTCAGTATACCATCGGCGAATGGTTGCTTTTAACGGAACAGAGTCCGAATAACACTTGAAGTCGTTGCTCAGCTTGGACGGTATTGTTTCCCATAAAAAAACGGATAAATCAACACACTGAATTGCTTTCAATCCATTATTTTGAAAATATCAACAGCACCGTCACTTAAATCACTGCAACTTCTGAACTAAACGTTAGATTGTCATGAAATTTTTACACGTGTTGTTTGAAAGTTGGAACTATCAAAGTATTATATCGATAATTTGTTAGAGGTGCCACCTAGTAGTTAATCTCGGCACTTATTTGACCATGTGTTACATTACATATTGGCTTTGAAGAAAAAGTCCCTTACATTATAGTATACTTGCAGTCTATGTAATAATCCTTTAAGGGTTTATACGCAGTCAGGAGGCCAAACAAATAGATTTAAAGCTGCTGTAGCCGATCTCTGGAAGCTCCTCTAAAAAAATTCATTTTGCGGAGACGGTATATCTTTGGAATGAATCACCTGAAATAAAAAAAAAACAAACTAATTTCGTTAACATAGGGCTTTCTTTAATATTTTTAGGAAGGAATAACTAATATATAAATTTTTTTCATTAAATGTTTGATAAAATGAAAATTGTTTATCGATGAGAAAAAAATTTTCGATCAAGTACTAAAAATATACTTTAAAAAATTGTGTACAAATTTGAGACTGATCGGTTCGGCTACTTCCGAGAAATTTTGCTCACCGACCTGAAAAACATAGTTTTGAAAAAAAAAATCACGTTTACAGTTTCAAAAGAACATAATACATAGTAAAAATAAATAGTTTTTTTTTTCAACTTTGATCGAGTCGTCTATTCCAGCTCCATATAATGAACCCTTCGTTTCTTCGGCAGCTTCTAAACATTCAATTTGGTATTTCTTTTGTTGATCTACGAACCATTCTTCCCTCTAGTATAATGTCATACGCTTTTTTGTGGGAGATCGTCACGGGCTGTCTCCGTTTTTTCGGCCTCCTGACTACTTAGAACCTTAAGTACTCCGAAAGCTCCTAGGTAAGGACTTCCCTAGATGCAGGCCTAAAAGACTTATACCTGCGGCTCCAACATGATGATTCAGCGTTTTTTTTGTAAATTCTTAAAATTAAAAAATAATAATAATTTCTTATTGCAATTTGTTTCTTAGGATTGTGCTATATAAGTACATATATTAAAATTTTATTTTCTAAAAAACTTTACAAAATTTTATAGCACTATCTATGTAGCAAGTGAAAAAAACCCGTGAAGGCAATGTTATTACTTTACTAAACATTTTCAAAATTTTCAGGAACAAGCAGGAGTCATTGAGTGCAAAGTCGATATTGTAAGGGCAATGACCCATCAATTCCGCTTTTTAAGTGCGTTAAAGCTTTTTTGTCTAAACTGATGTGTGAACACTCGCATTGTTGCGATGGAGGATGATCTTCCTTCGGTGGTTGATTTTCCTTAATTCTCCGAATCCTTCCGGAAAACAAATCTTTGTGTACCATGCAGCATTACCAGTTCTCTTAAGTGGTACAGTTGCGACATGACCATTCTACCAAAAAAAAAACTGGCAACCATTTGCTTGGATATGCTCCGTCCGCGGACAGACGGGTTTTTTCGGGTTTAGCTCACCTTGAAAGACCCCAACAGTGAATTTCTGCTTTGTTTCGGGCTCATAAGCATAGGTCCATGATTCGTCGCCTGTGGTGATGTCGTAGACGTATTTTGAACTACCCCCCCCCCCCCCCACTTTATTTTTTAAAAATTTCCTTGCACCAATATTAGACACCTTTTTTTGAGCAACCATTAAATTATGGGGTATGCAACGGGAACAAATCGTCCCGACACCTAAAAGCTCATATAAAATCGAATGTATGATAGCCCCACTAATGCCCAAGGATGACTTCATCTCACGGTATGCCAAATGCCGATCTGCTTCCACCAGTTTACACACAGCATCGATGTTTTCTCCCATAATAACCGTTCTTGGACAACTTTCACGAAATTTGTCTTGGCGAGAACGACGACTACGCTCGAACTCATTGATCGAACTCTAACACTCGCTGGGTGTGGTGCTTCGTCACGAAAAGTCGAACTAAGTTTATCGATGCATTCTTTTCTTGTCAATCCATATCGAAAATCGTAAGAAAGCATCACCCGAAAATGGTCACATGTTAATTCTATTTTTTTTTTTTTTTTTCGGTGAAACATAATTTTGATACCACTCTAAAAAATAAGCGCACATACGCACCAAATCGTTGTGAGTAGTTTTATGCAAGAAAATGTCGAATTTTCAAATAGAACTGTCAAAATTCATCTGGCAATGTATAGTGTTCACGAGGCGCAACACTTAAAAGGTAGCTTGCGTACAAGGGATGACTTTTTTGCGGTCTTGAGATCGATAAATAAAAACAAATATTTACAATCTGAAATGGCTGTATTGTTTTTCAAAATATTCTCCATAAAGATCGATGCACTTTTGCATGGGCTTAAACTAATTTTCGAAGCACTTTTTCCACTCCGATTGAGGTAGTACCAAAATATGTGATTTGAAAGCATCAACCACTTCTTCAGGCTTTAGGAAAACGTTGACATCGCAATTTTTTTTTGATCTGCGGATATAAAAGAAATAATTGGGTGCCAAGTCAGAACTGTACGGCGGATGACCCATCAATTCGATGTTCTGAATGCTCAAAAAATTTTTTGTTTGAGCTGATGTGTGAGAGCTTGCAATGTCGTGGTGGAGAATGATTCGTCGTCTTCTACGATTAGTTTCCCTGATTTTTCCAAACACTTCTGGCAAACAAATGGTGGTCTACCATTCAGAATTGACCGTTCTATGTTGCTCTAATGAAACGGTGGCGACATGTCCAGCTATTCCGAAAAAACAAGCGACCATTTGCTTCGAAGTGGTTCGTGCGCGAACAACTTGTTACATTTGGCTCGTCTTGAAAGACCCATACAGTCAATTGTTGCTTAGTTTCGGCTTCATATGCACAAATCCATGATTCGTCAGCTGTTACGATGTCATAGACATGTTTTGAAGCACCGCGATTGGATTTTTTATCATTTCTTTCGACCAATCGACCAACAATTCTTTTTGACGGCCAAATATTTAAGCAATATTGAATGTATGCTGGACCCACTTATGCCCAAAGATGCCTCTATTGCACAGGAGGTTACATGACGATCTTGCAATATCAGTTCAAATACAGCATCGATGTTTTTTGACACAACAGCCGATTTTGTACAACCTTCGACAAAAATTCGTCCTGTGGCGAAGTGGGACCACGTTTAAATGGTGGCTCGAGATGGTGTTTCATCACCAAAAGTCGAAGTGAGTTTATCGGCACACTGCTGTTGGTTTAATCCACATAGAAAATCGTCGCACGAAAATGTTCACGATTTAATTTAATTTTTTTAGCAAGTTGAATGTTCCATGTACAAATAGCACTCATATGACAAGAGGTTCTGAGTACGTTCATCATTAATAATGTTAAACTTTACTATGACAATGTCAAATTTGACATATTCACATTAGTGTGGCCATATCTCAAGACTAAAAAGTCAACCTACGTATTAGAAAAATATGGAAAATATTATCAATCTCCTGGTGTCAATCACCTGAAAGCTTTAAATAATTCTTAAAAGTTGTTGATCCAAATAAATATCGTTTTGATAGATTTTCTGAAAAGTAGACCTCGGATTTTGCATATTTGCATATTTTTAAAGGATTAAGATACATAAGTAAATTCTGATGGCACCAAAGTTCGTTTCATTGAAAATAGAGTTAAACACAATATGCATATATAAATTTTTTTGATATATTTGCATGAAATGCATATGCATATATATGCCAAAATATATGCAAACTATGCAAAATATATGCAACATATGTAAAACGTATGCAAAATATGCAAAAACTTTCATTGTTAAACAAATCAAAATATAATATAAAAGCGATTTAGAGGGTAGTACACCTACACGGCTTTGCCCGAGCTTTTCTTATTCTTGTTGGCGGCAGTTATGTTAACTAAGTAAATTATGAGATGTCAATGATTGAAATAAATAGTATAGTTTAAAGTTTTCCATTGTATTCATTTTATTAAGCCAACTATTTTTTTGACGCTAAAATAGCTTACCTCATTTTTAAAAAATATCTCAAACGATATTAGTGGCAAAATTTAACACACATATCTTACATCTTTTGTCGATACATATTTGTTTAAACAATCCATTAAGTAAATACACGAACTAAAAACTATATGAACAGTAATATGAATTTATTTGAGTTTCACTTCAAAAAAAAATCTATTCGCAAAAAAAAAATTTTTGAATTTCGTAAAATTTTGTTATCCGTAAACCTTCTCCTTAAAATTCCTAACCGATAGCAAAACAACCGCAATATAATCGATTGAGTGGTTCTCTAGTTATAACGTTACAAAAGTTGCAGACAGACAGACATGATTGGGCTGCATTTTTATAATATTATAGATTGTCAGATCAATTGTATATTATTGTGAAAAAACGAAAAATTTATTGGTTTACCGTTAGTTAGGCTCAGAGAGAGAGAACAGATCAAAAACGGCAACTTTTCCATAAAAGTTCAAAAAATTTATTTGTTTTATTTGTAACATAATTTAAAGAAATTTTTTGTAAGCTTAATATTTACCCTACCTAATAAAAAAAATTGATCATAAGAAGCTAGGTCATAGTCCTTTCAAAGGCTGAAATGGCCAGTTATTTATTTATTTAGTTTTTTTTTTTAATAAAAAAAATAATGAAGATATCTTGTTCAGGTCCTGAGATATGCATTTTTAAAAATCACCATAAAGCAAAAAAAGCATGAATTTTCATACTTTTTGTTACCCAAAAAAAAATAAATATGATTTGATGCACCTCGTAGAAACCTTTCAAAATATATAATTTCTTTTTATAGCGGTGAAATAAAAAAATTAGGTGGCCGGTTTGGCGAGAAATGAGTCATCATCTAAAGTAAATGCATAGCGTCGTTGTCCAAAAATAATGAGTTATACAAAATAATTTGGAAAATTAAGTCTGAGGTAAATAACCCACTATGAATAAAAAAATATTCAACAGCATTATTACAATTTCGAATTTTTTAGGGAAAAAACCATATTGATTTTTTTTTTATTTTTAAACAACAATGCTTTATTCAAAATATTGTTTGTTGATAAACATTATCTTACCTCTGTTATTCCCTCCATGTTATCTGCATATTTGATTAAATTCGTTTGTATATATTTTGTATATTTTGCATATTTGTGGCATATTTTTTTGCATATTTTTTGCATATATTTTGCATATTTTCGATATGCATTACAATTTGTAATATTTGAACGATAAAACGTCTAGATACAAAGTTTGGTATCAATCTGATGAACAATATGGAAATATGCAAAATCTGAGGTCTAGTTATTACTCACTTGTTATTTTTTTGTTTTATTAAGCAATTTAGAATTTCTGACTAGCTGTTGTCAGTTAGTTAAAAAATTACATCAACTCGAACTTAAACTACTTACCAGAACCTATACGGTGAAAAATTATCCGTTTTTTAATAAAATTTAAATTATATTATGTCATCATGACATGACAAGATTATAAAATAATCATACTAGTAGATAATTTTTTTAATTTTGTACGGATAATATACATAACTTCCGCTTCCGGCAATATTATTTTTCAATATCCACTCACAAAGGCTCGCGACCAAACGATTCCGTACTCTGCTTTTAAGTAATTTCTTCTGATTCTGTCTAATTTATTTTTTATTATTAAAAAGAAACACATTTGAAAACGCATACTATTGTACAACACTTCCATACATACTATAAATAGTTTTATGCATATGTGTCAGGATGACCTCAATCCTCATAATTGACTTCCTTGTATGCAGTAGCGTTCGAATTCCGAACACATAGATAGATTGTTATTTCATTTTGCTAATTTCTGCAAATGCGGAAGCCCTTACGTAGACCGCATGTAAGTAAGGTGTATATTTCTGAGTTGAGTTATATGCGCATGTGTGTGTGTGTGCTATATGTGTTGCCAGCATTTGCACTTTTGCAACGCTCGAATAAGGATTAGTCCATGCATCGTCTTTCATGTGTCATTCACGCTACGGGTTTTTCCGTTGTGGTGCACTGCTTGGCTTGGCTACTCAACGTCAGATACGGGATACATCATATAGGCATTTGTAAGTATTTCCAAGCGACGCAACCCAAGTGAGGCGAGGCTTTAATAAATCTACCAACATGATAGATAGATAGTATTTTTAATACTCTGCATGGACTTAAGTTGTTGCAGTTGTGTTGAATAAGTTTATCGCTGTATAGGGTAGGCGATTCTTATCCATTTTTTTTTCAATTCATTATGTGATACTGAAATATAACCGCAAAAATAAACGGTAGTACATAAAACTATAACCGGTACCCACTAAGGAATTTTTCTTTTACATCTAGTTCATAAAAAGGATTTTTCCCAGGTCAAATTTAAGAACAGTTTTTTAAGAAAACAAATTTAAGAACCTAAGGACAGCTGTTACGCTTGACCTTGGGCTTGTGAAAGGCACGAGATAAGCCTGCAGGATAAGTTTGTCGATACGACTACCACCGGGAACAATACCGACCATAGTACGATTGGTAGAGGCACTACCTCATTGACGACTGATGGCAGCTCCACGCGGGTTTTCTTGGAGTCGGGATTGTGAGCAATGACTGTGGCATACTTGCCTTAGATGCGAACCAAACGGTCACCATCGCCTGTCTTGTCGTCCAAATTACAGATGAGGCATCTGCGCCAGTGGCATAACGTTGCTAATTTACAAAAAAGCCTTGCGACCACAGTACAAGAATTGTCCAGTATGCATACCCTCCGGGGCGATGAAAAGTTCTTTGCGGATCTTACAGCGATAGGAATCGCGGAATTAGATGACAGCCAAGAGGTCACCGCGACCTAGATCGTCAGTGATTTTCTTAACTACACCCTGATGTAGCCATTACGTTTAGAAAAAGCCAATTTTAAGGCTCCCTTACGTATCTTGTCATGGGTTTTGAATACTTTTAGCTTTTTCTTGTTAGTTTCAAAGGCTTGTGTAAAGTTTCATGGGGAAGCTGCTGTCTTATCAGTCCTGAAGTAAGGCCAACAAATATAGGTATATCTTTAAAGAATCCCTTTAATTCTTTTATACTAGGTCAAATAAATTTGAGTTTTAAGTAGTAGCACTAGAAATAAAAAAAATAAATACTATCCGCAATAAAAAACTTTTTCTTCTTCTCTCTTCCTCTCTCTTTCTTTCTCTCTGTCTCCCTCTATCGCTCGTTCAAATAAATTGCTAGAAGCTTTTCCGGTTGATCACATCTTCAAGTGATCAAGCGTAAAACATGGCCTCCTAATATCAGGCACAATAACAAAGTTCAACACACTAAACTGCAAATAACAAATTTGTTTATCTTTAAATCAAGCCTAGTTGAACGATCAAATAGAGAACATCATTCACACAACCTAACCTAAATCCACAAATCATCAAAGTTGAACTTTCTTAAATTTTAAATGGACTAGGCTCAGAAGACAAGCCAAAAGAAGAGAAAAATTAAAGTTATGATGTCATTCCAGCGTGTATGGGGTGGGACAGCTTGGAAGTAAATAGGACTTAAACTTATTTATCTACGCATATGGTGAGCTTACAGACACGCACAGGCTGTGGCGTCGTTATTAAAGAGAACAAAGGGGTTCATGTAAAAACAAAATTGTGACCTAAAGTTTCCTATATACATTAAAAATTTTAGAATTTTTTTAAATCCATTGACCACTTTCTCTTCAAATTTCAAGCTTTTTCTTCTAGGTTGAAAATCCACCCCCCTCTCCCCCCCCCCCAAAAAAAAAACAACGCCACTTTAGAGAGTCGAAAGAAAAAAATTGTGTGTAAAGGGGTTTCGTCCAGAACACAGTATTAGAAACTACAGATCAAATACTTCTATTTTTTTTTTCTAAACAACCAACGAAGCGAACAAAATGAACGGATTTCTTCCATACCAAGCAAATGCGTAGCTAAAGAAGGGCAAACATCCAAACATCCACAGGCTGGGTGGAAGCATCCGTCGCTTTTACGACCACAACAACAGGTAGCAGCAGTAGAAGACAGAATAGAAAACAAAATGTTGGCTCAAAACGTACTTCTTCGCATGTTGCGATCATGGCGCACTGCTGCTCATCTAATACCAGCGCGTTGAAGCAAGGCATTCGAAGTTTCTATTTGACCCCTTTTAAGTTCAAGAACCCTTTTATCCAATAGACAGTCTTCTGGCATCTATGTGTTTGTGTCGTCTGCAAAAGGCACTCACTTCAAGGCGTGGAGCTTCAGTGAGCTGTGGAGAGCCGTTGGGATATTTGTTTTTTTTTTGCTTCTGCGTTTTAATATGTTACGTTTTTCTAATGATCACTTGTGCCTCCTGGTAGTGGTTGAAAGAAGCACTTCAAAAAATCAACGTGAATGGAGAGACAGCGAGAGAGAGACTAAAATAATAGAGAGCTTGAGAAATGGATCTTAGGCTAGAGCGAATGAAGTCTTGACGGAAAAAAGCTTTTTCACAGCGTGCAGCTCTTTGGAGACTATCTAATACATATACAATTATACATACATACATATTAATGGCAATTTAATATATGAGCCTGAAGACTAGAGATTTCTACGTTCGTGTCTGGAGACTTAAAATAACTCTTGCATAGAATTTTGTTCGAAAAAATGTGCAGATGTGCTGCAAGCAACAAGTGAACTTTGGAATTTAAAGAGTTTTTTTTTTTTTTTGAGCTATGCTTTGCATTTGGAAGTTACAAAAAATAGCCTTCAAGGTACCCACAAATACACTTGTACAAACACGCACACTGACATAACTCAGTGGGCAGAGAGCTTTTTTAATTTGAGATCGAAAGTAAGATCAAAGCAAGTGAATTTCGATGAGAACATTTTTTTAATTAAATTCTTCCGTTATATGTAAGATCTCGTTCTCTCTCTCTCCCTCTCTTTAGTTTTAAAGCCCTATAAGGCTGGGGCTGGAACAATTGGTAACACTCCAAGTGCTTACTTTTAATTGACTTTGGTAAAGGCACAATATTTGCCTTAGATTCAAATTAAAAATGCTTCTACAGCTTTCTGCTGCGCTAAGAATATCCTACACATGCTTCACTTGATTGCTGCTTATTTCCCGCTAAGTTGTCTACCACTCATTTTCGAACCAAGGCAAAGTTGTCTGAATAAATGTAACATCTGAATACTTAAAAGCTAAAAATAAACAAAAAATTTAACCATTTAATCTATTCCTCTTACAAGTATTTTATAACAAATAATTATACTAAATACATTCAGCGAATTCGGACAGTTCCAGAAGTACCCGACCTGACATAGATGGCGGTTGTTGTTTGAAAAGAATGACTTTGGTAGAAAGTACCAACTTCATAAAGCTTAAGTTTAAAGTTTAACGACACTACGCTGTTAAGGTTTTATTTGTTTGGCAACGTTATGTGATAAAACAATTTCATTCGAAAAGCCTTCATTTAAAGGTCCAACCAATATCAAAATGGAGCTAGATTCTACTCTGAGGGAGTATGCGCCTTCGTTAACAACAGTAAAATATTGAGTGGCAGAGTTTAAAAGAGACCGTACGAGCTTGGTTTAAGAGAGACCAAGATGATCTTCGCAGTGGTCGGCCACAGTGGTCGACCACAAATGAGAAGACCACACCAGAAATAGTGAAGAAAATCCACAAAATGGTATCGGATGACCGTCGACTGAAAGTGCGCGAGCTAACAGACATAATAGGCATTTTAAAAAGAGCTGTACATCGCATATTAACTAAAAATTTGGACATAAGAAAGCTATCCGCAAGATTGGTGCAATGGAACAAAAACAGCGTCGTGAGGATTTTTCAATCGAGTATTTGGAGAAGTTCTACAGCAAAAATGCAGAGTTTTGTGTCGATTCACAACCATGGAAGAAACATGGAATCATCAATTCAAACCTGGGACGAAGGAACAGTCAAAACAAAGGACTAAAAGAGAAGAATCGGATCCAAGAAAGGCTGAGATATTTCTTTCTGGAGGCAAGGTCAATGCGTCAGTTTTTTGGGATGCGCGTGGGATAATTGATTATCATCAGAAATGAAGAACCGTCAAGGGGGGGTGTTATGTGAACTTATAATAGCGTTTGAGTGATGAAGTCAAGAAAGAACGGTCCCGAATTTGGCGAAAAAGAAAGATTTGTTTGAGTTAAAGTTCGAATTGCTCCCTCACGCACCCTATATGTGAAATTAAGCCCCCTGGGCTTATTTTTTGTTTCCAAACTTGAAGGAATGGCTCGATGGTAAACGATTTGCCAACAATGAAGAGGCGGAGTCTGCGATTGATGGCTATTTTGACGAGCTCGATTAAGCTATTAAGCATCGCTGGGAAAAGTGTATCGAGCTAAAAGGAGACTATGTAGAGAAATAAAGATATTTTTTCCAAAATTTTTTGTGTTTTGTTCTTTAGGCCTTCTGGGACTGGAATAACTGCCCTCGTAGTAAAATAAATTAATTTTTATTTACTTCTTTAATTTTGTAAATTATTAAATAGTTTAGTATTTAGTTTAGCTTTTATAACTTAAAGATAAGTTACAGCATCCGACTATAGATTTTTACCATGTTTAACATTATTTTTTTTTTTTTTAACCACCCAAGAAATTATATAGGGTATATCAACAAGAGGTGTAGGATTTGTTTTTTTAATGAAACGAACAATAGCTAGAACGTTGCTAAAGTTTTTACTGAGTTATAAAGTAGACATATGACCATTATATATGAGTTACAATATCTTACAAAAATGCTAAGCCACCAGTGTCATACGCCTTTATAACCCTATTCCTCTCGTTGATACAACCTTCAAGCATTAGACGATTTAAAACTACATTTCGAATTTCGTGGTTTCTTATTTCGAAATGAAAGCTCTGAAAGCTCTCGAAATGAAAACAGTGACCACTCCAGAATATATTGGAAAAAATCCACGATTTCGTATTGGACAATCCGAAAGTGAAAGTGCGTAATGTAGGTACAGCCGTAGACGTATTTATTTTGCGGACTCTGTGGAAGAATAAACAATAATTTTGGCAAAAATCGTGTGTTTTCTTTGTTAGGCCGACAGCATTTCAGACGTTCAGTCTTAGTATCACTGTCAAATTCCTGCTCGTTAAAATTTATTTTTCGGATTTTAAATCGTGCCAAAGGAAGTTAAAATGTTCTGGTCCAATTAAAAAAATTCAATTTTCTCCATTCGAAAATATTACATTTGTTCATTCTTGTAACTCTACCATGTATTTTTTCCAAACTCTAACATTTTTTTCTTATGATTTCCTCTTTTTCTGCTGTTTCAATCAAATATTTTGAGATAAAATTTATTAAACATGAATTATTATCATATATTATTATTATTACATGAATTTATTACCAAATGAGATAGTTTTTTCTCCACATTTTTTTATTTACCGTAAATTCTGTACTGCTGTAAATTTTGCATTTGAAAGGGACATTTATGGGAAGAGTTTTCAGTAAAAAACAAAATTTCAAATACTTTAATTTTTCCTTCACGGAGGGAAATAATATTCTTATGTTATCTAAGATACAGGGTTTTCCAATAGAGACTTGACAACTTTGAAGTAAATTTCTGAACGCACCCTTTCACTTATCATCAAACCGTCACTGTCAGTTTATTCAGTAAACTCAACATTTTCATCACGGTAAAGTACACGAACGAACAACCTCTGCAAGCAAATTATAAAAATTTACTACCGAAATTCGGAGTCGATTATCGCAACTTTAAGAGAGTTAACTGCAATTTTTGGTCGTAATTCTCGCCCTAGTAGACAGACAATAACAAGTTTAGTACAGGGTGTTTTTTTAGAGGTATAGAACTTCGAATTTAAATAAAACACAAGAAAATCGTTTTAATGTCCATCAATTTGGCTTTATTGGAAGGATAATTTTATGCCATTATTGTTTAAATATGATTTCGGGCATGTGGCCGCCGCGGCTGGCTCGAATAAAGCCAATCTACAGGTCCAATTTTCAACCACTTTTTCGAGCATATGGGGCCGTATGTCGGCAATAACGCCACGAATGTTGGCCTCCAAGTCCCCTAACGTTTCTGGTTTGTTGGCGTAGACGAGCGACTTCACATATCCCCAAAGCAAATAATCCAATGGTGTCAAATCACACGATCTTGGTGGCCAATTGACAGGTCCATTCCGCGAAATTATGCGCTCATCGAATGTTTCCTTCAATAAATCGATTGTGACGTGCGCTGTGTGGCATGTAGCGCCGTCTTGTTGGAACCACAACTCATCCACATTCATGCCATCCAATTTGGGAACAAAATAGTCGGTTATCATGGCTCTATACCGGTCTCCATTAGCGGTAACTGACTCTCCAGCATTATTTCGGAAGAAGTATGGCCCAATGACTCCACCAGCCCATAGAGCACACCAAACAGTCAGTTTTTGTGGATGTAATGGCGTCTCAAGGATCTCATGTGGATTCTCTTCACTCCAAATGCGGCAATTTTGCTTGTTGACGTAGGCATTCAACCAAAAATGAGCCTCATCACTGAACAAAATTTTGCGATGAAAATCAGCATCGAGATCAATCTCATTTTCGGAACATACACCAAAATCACGACGCATTGCATGGTCTCGCGGCTTTAATTCTTGCACAAGCTGGATCTTGTAAGGTCGCAAGCCAAGATCTTTGCGCAAAATCTTCCATAAAGTAGATGGACAAAGCTCCAATTGCTGTGCACGGTGGCGAATCGATTCATTCGGGTCCTCTTCAACATTTTGCTCTACAGCGGCAATTGTTTCTTCGGTGCGCACTGTTTGACGTCTCTGCGGATGCGTATTATCACATAGAGTAAACGTAGTGCGAAAACGACCCATGGTTAACCGAATTAATTGCTCTGATGGACGATTATGTCGACCATAAAATGGACGGAGCTTGCGGTAAAATTCGCGAACTGAACCATTATTTTCGAAATAAATTTGCACGATTTGAAAGCGTTGTTCTTTTGTTAACCTGTTCATGATGAAATGGCAAACCAAATTGAACATAAATGACATTAGAGTTGCCAGATTTGACCACAAAATGCCACTTTTATCTCTATTCGAAAAACAAACCCCTAAAAAAAACACCCATTACAAAAATTTGAATCTGCATATTCGTTGTGTGATGTTGCCGTGCCAGTGAAACAACGGGTTAGTTGAAGTGTCGAAAATATCGCTGCCGTTCAGGCGTCCGTAGCAGACGATACAAAACAGTCAATTCCACGGCGTTCTCAAGAATTGGGCATCGTCCAGACCACTTTATATCGAATTTTGGGTAAGGATCTTGGTTTACACCCATACAAGATCAAGCTGATTCAAGAATTGAAGCCGATGAACCATTTGAAGCGCCGTACATTCTCCGATTGGGCTCTGGAAAAGATGCGCCAAGATGATGAATTTCATTGCAAAATCATCTTCAGTGACAAGCTCATTTTTGGCTCAATGGGTTCGTCAATATGCAAAATATGTGTTATTGGTCGGGTGAAAATCCACATGAGCTTCATGAATCACCACTTCATCAAACAGTGAAAAAAAACTGCGGTTTGCATGCTGTTGGCGTCATTGGACCATATTTTTTCGTTGACGATAACGATCGTAACGTTACTGTGAATGGCCATCGTTATCGCGACATGATTACCAATTATTTTTGGCGTAAATTGAAAGATATGGACTTGGACGACATGTGGCTCTAACAGGAAGGTGCCACAAGCCACACAGCACACGTTACAATCGATTTATTGAAGAGTAAATTTGATGAGCGTGTTATCTCAATAAATGGGCCAGTCGATAAGCCGCCTCGTTCGTGCGATTTAACGCCTCTTAACTATTTTCTTTAGGGCTACGTCAAGTCATTGGTTAATGCCTACAAGTCGACGACGTTGGAAGAGCTCAGAGCTAAAATTGAACGCGAAATAACGGCCGTTTCGACCGAAATGTGTGGCCGAGTCATCGAAAATTGGGTCCAACGAATCAACCGCTGCATACCTGCCCGCGGTTGCCATATGAACGAAGTCGAGTTCCATTCATAAATGTTTTGATGGTACTTCAAGCCGATAATAAAGTTTTTGAAATATCTCAAATGGTTTGCGTTTTATTTAAAAAAAAAGTTGTCAATTCCTTAATGGAAAACCCTTTATTATGATATTGAGATTATTGATGTTAAGATATTATGATCTAAGAAAATTTAAAATTAAGCCTCATTTGCTCAAAACAAGCAAAAAAAAAATATAATTCAAAAATAAATTTATAATGAGCATTTATTTCTAAAATTGAGTAAAATAAATGATTGCTTGAAATAAGAATAAAATGCTTGATTCTAGAACATTGAAAAAGACTTGAATCATGAAAATATGTTCTTAATTTAGTTTTAGTTTTTAGTTTTCTCTGCGATCTAAGCAATCAGCAGAGAATTATTTTAGTTTTCAGCAAATTGTTAACTTAAATCAAGCTAATTTTTCTCACTTTAACTTATATTAGCATGCTTATAATTCACAACATGTTTACATGAAAACATTTTTAAGATGGAGCAGATTGACAAACTATGGTTTGAAGGCACAGTGTCTTGTCTGTTACTTTACTTGGAAACGTGTTAGCGTCTTCTAGATATATATAGTATATTCGAGTAGTTTTTATGATCGGTTATCCTACACATTTACTGGAGGAGTTTTATTATAACAAGAATATTAAGTTTCTAAGATAAAGCAAAACATTCTAGTATTAAGAAAATTCTTGACTTAAATCAAGCAAATTATTAATTCTTTACTTGAATCAAGCAAATTATTCTCAATTGAAGGAAAATCAATTTCTCAAATCTAGCAAATTATTCTAGTTTTCGGCAAATTGTTACTTGAATCAAGCAAATTTTTCTCACTTCAAACAAATATTAGTCTTGAATATAGAAAAAATATTCTTGAGTTTTAAGCAAATGTTTCTTGAATTAAACATTCCTTTCTTAATATCATATTGATATGTTTCTACTTCGTATAAGAGTTTTTACTACCGCTAGGTATGAGTTTACATACCGCTAGTTTGAATTAAAATTAGAGCTAGAGTGTTTTAATACGAAGAACAAGTTTCAGTCTCTATTGAAATGATATCCAGTTAACTTTAACTTTAATTTAATATAATTAAGACTAAAAGCAATAAAAATAATGAATTTAATAACTTAAATTTGCTCAATTCTAGCAAAATAATACTTGAATTGAGTAATTTAAGCTTGAGTGTAAACTGATAGCCCATTTGCTTGATTCAATCATAGAATGTTTGATTTCTTCTCTCCGTGTTTTGAATTGTGTTGCCTTTAATGTAAATTCGCCAAGTGCAATGAACAAAATCATGTTTCTCTCTGTGTTCTCTATGGAGAAAGAGAGTTCAAGACATAACATTTTCAACACCTTGATTCATAAATTATAACATCTCTTAAATTATGCTGCACTTGCACTTAAAAACTACAACTTCGTTACCACAAATCATTTCCTCAATTTCATAATAATTAAATATAAGGTCTTTTGATTTTTTTGGAAGCATCCATCCAACCAACCAACCATCCATCTATAGCATATTTATGCTTTTCTTTTCCACCGAACTGCAACAGGTAAAAAGCGTGTGTGAATTGTTTGTCATGTTTTGAAATCCCGTCCGGTTCAATGACCATTTCTTTTCTTCTATTTCTACCTTTTCTATGCTTCTTCTTCCTGGCTTCATGCTACGAGTAGAAGAAGTCATTCGCCTCAACCCTATTTTTTTGTGTTGTTAATTATGAGAACTTTGTCATTTCTCTTCGGGCTCTTCGTTCTGTTGGAACTGAACCTGGAGGATTAACGTTTTGACGAATGGCATCAATGTGAAAACTGTTATTTGACTGACTATGTTTTTAAAGGTAAAAGGGTCGTTTTTGTTATAATTATTAAGGCAATCATAAGAATGTTGTTCTCAGCTATGACCGTTTTTGTTAGATAGCAAGAAGTTGTTGACGGAAATGTCATTTTTGTTACATATTTCTAGATAGAAGAAAGTATTCAGAAATGTTGCAAGTAGACACTAAAAATATGTACTCCTCGTTTTTGCGAGTAATACGCAGACAACTTATGACGTTCATGGAGAACTATTTAAGAAGCTTTTGTTTAAAACAAAAGACTGTGTCCAGTCTCTAAGTACAAAACTTAAATATTTGCCACTTAATGGGTGACTCATATAAAATTAAAGATAAACAAATATCGCGGGCTAAGCTTCTATCAGAAAAAAAAACCTTCATACAAGCAGCAGTTTTGATGTCAACAAAGTCTTCACAATTCGTTTTATACGCTCTTCTAGCTAGCTCATCGTCTATCTTGAGTACAAGTCAGACTGTGGAACTTAGCCTATCTAAAGTTGCTTTGGTAAACAGTTACATCCTCCGCAATAAAAGCTTCTCATGGTCACCACACCATAAATGGATGCCAACGAAATAGAAATCCAAAAAACAAAAACAAAAGCGTCGAAAAAAATACACATTGGAAGTGAACGCAGGCGGATGCGCACCTAGTTAAAAGACAAACAGGCAAATGTACCGCCGCTTGTGCCCACGGACTAAGCGAAGGACGGACGAACGGACGGACAGACGGTTAGACTTATGCATGGACGGTTGGGTGTAACGTTTGTATGGTTGGCAAAAGCTTTACTTTACAGTGTTGTGTCAAAATCTAGCAGAGATCAGCATCTATTTGTTGCGTCTGTGTGCTTAGACAGCTAAAGACACCTAAGCTTAGAGTAACCCAGTTAATTTACAGTTTTTCCACTTTTTCTAAATTATCTCCTAAAAAATCGTGAGGAATTGGGTCTGTTATAAATATAGTGACTTTTTTGTAAGTTACATGATACCATTTCAAATTCCGTTATTTATTTTTTTTTTCTCTTTTTCTCTTTTTTGTTCCTTTTTAAACCTTAAAAATAGATAAACAACCAAATTTATTACCAATCAATGCAAACATAGTTTCATCAATAGGCAATCCCACGCTTGACTTGCTCAAATACTGTCCCATTTACATATACCAACCAGAATTACAGTTATACAGTTATGGCTGACTTAAAAGCGTCAAGCAGCGAATGTGAGCTTTGAAATATCACATTGAAAAGGGTTAGAAAACAAAAAAAAAAAAAAACATCATAAAAATAAAAATAAACCTGACGTAATTAGCATAAACTATACCTCCGATATTTAAGAGGAAAGGAGAAAAAGTTGTTTTCACGTCAGGTGACTTCATGTGGCGGCCAAAGGGTAAGGCAAAGCAACCTGTAAGCAAGCCACACATAAACAAATTTTACTTTATCGATGAAGCTTTTTTCTTCAACTGGACGGTTTACGTCGAATTCTTGAGGTTTCTCTAATGCGTAGAAAAATATGGTCTTTAAAAAAACAATTTTGTAGCTTTGCACTGTTGAATTCCTGAGAAATATTTTTTTGACTGCCTAAACCGGTTGCTAAAGGAATATAATAGAAGAAACTACTATGATCTCAACAGGTAGTCAAGTTTTTTTTTTTTTTTTTTTTTTTTTGTAAATCAAAAAAGCAGTTTTAAAGCTTTATTATGTAAAGGCTTAATGTTTAAGCTCAGGTAAAAATCAGGAGGAAAAGGAAATTAATTAAACACTACCAAGAAAGGGTTATGTCAGTGTTGTCCATTTTAGAGTAAGAAAGTAAAGTTTAAAAACGCAAAAAAAAAATGCAGATTTTTATAAAATTTGTATTTCGTTATAATGTTTGGACTTTGCAATTTTAGTGGAATACAATACGTGGCCCGTTTGATAATTCCGTGAAAAATGAAACAAGGAATGATTTTTACGGCAAAAAAACGTTTTATTTCTCAATATAGTCTTCTTTTATACACTTCGTCCAACGTTCCTCCAATTTTTTTATCCCATCCGAAAAATTCGTTTTCGAAAGGTCCTCCAAATAGGCCCCTGTTTCGGTGATGAGCTCCTCTCTGGTGGTGAATCTCTTTCCGCCGAGCCATTTCTTCAGGTTTGGAAACAGAAAATTGTCGCTGGGGGCCAAATCTGGAGAATATGCTAGATGAGGAAGCAATTCGTACTTCAACTTATGGAATTTTGCATTGGGTTCTGGGCATGTGTGAACGCGCGCATTGTCTTGATGTAAGAGCACTTTTTTCCTCGCCAAATGGAGACGTTTCTCTTACAAAGCGTCGTTGAAACGGTTCAATTCGGCTGCATAGTATTCGCCATTGATCGTTCTTTTCGGTGGAAGGTAATCGATGTAGATTATACTGCGTTTATCCCAAAATACTGTCGCCATAACCTTTCCGGCCGATAGCACCATCTTCGCCTTCTTCGGAGCACGTTCGGTCGCTGAAGTCCACTGTTTCCACTATTCCTTTGGCTCTGGTGTGTAGGGATGGATCCATAATTCGTCCACGATTACTAATCGACGGAAAGAATCCTTGTTCAACATCGCCAAACACGTCCTTGAATCAGTCACACGATAGCGTTTATGGTCGAGAGAGAGGAAACGCGGCACCCATCTTGCGGATATTTTTTTCATGTCCAAATGATTTCGCAAATTGTTCCACGCCCGTTAGTCTGAGATGCCTACGGCCTCAACAAACTCGCGCACTTTAACTCTGCTATCGGCCAACACGATATCGTGAATTTTAGTGACCATTTCTGGTTTGGTGCCCATTTCATTTGGGGGTCCAGAATGTTCGGCGTCACTTATGCTTGTACGACCGAATCGAAATTCAGTAAACCACTTGTGAATCATTCCAATCGAAGGTGCAGAGTTCCCATAGTATTTATCAAGACTTTCCTTGGTTTGACTGATGTTTTTTTTGCGCAAAAAATAATGCTTGTTGAGCATACGAAATTCACTTTTCTCCATTTTTGCCAAAATTCACAAGATCGTCTGCTGTCAATGGCTGCCAAACACAAACTAAGCGTCGTAGCGAGCTGAATTTTGAACAGTAGTCTGTTAATAGATAGTAGTTGACGGGATCAGTGTTGCTTTTAAAGTTAATACGCTGGAAATTAAAAAAATTCACTTACTTCCTAAATTGCCCTCATATCATTGAAATTTTCTCCACGGGATTTTTTGCAGGACTTAATCCTTTTGAAGTAATTTTCGATGATTTTTGTGCTCAACTCGAGCACTAGCTCTGCCATGACTTGGCAAATATTGGTTTTCAACTGCTCCAAAGTTTGAGGTTTATTCACGTAAACACAATCTTTTGCGTAGCCCCATAAAAAAAAAGTCCGGAGGCGTCAAATCAATGATCTCGCAGGCCAATTGACATCTCGAAATAAGTCTTCCTGGAAATTTCTGTTGTAACAAAGCCTTAATTGGTTCCTTTTGGTCCCATCTTGTCCATCGTCCAAATCCATATATTCAATTTCAGGCAAAAAAAAAAGCCAAAAAATGAAACGTTGAAAATGTTGCAGAAGACCTTGGGGGAGCAAGCTCTATCGAAAACAAGATTTTATGAGTGGTACAAAATGTTCATAGAGGGTCGAGAAAGCGTTGAATATGAGGCCCGGCCAGGACGACCATCAACATCAACTGATGAGCTACATGTCAACAAGATCAAAGAATTGGTGCTCCAACATCGTCGATTGGCAGTCCGAGACCAGTGAAAACCAGTCCGAGATCAGTGAAAACCATTTTGACGCTAAATTTCATGGAAAAACAGAGCCGCGTTGATGTGTGTGAAACAATGTTTTCCGACTATCAAGAATAAATGAAACGCATCATAACTGGAGATGAGACTTAGATCTATGCTTACGACCCGGAAAAAGCCGATCTATCGGGTGAATACTGTGCCAAAGATGAGCCGAAACCGAAAATACCACGAGCAAAGCAAGTCAAAATTCAAGGTCATATTGACAGTTTTCTTCGATTATCGTGGTGTGGAGGATTATGAATTCCTTCCAACCGGTCAAACTGTCAACAAAGAATACTACTTAGGTGTTACCCGTCGTTTACGTAATGCTGTGCGTCAAAATAGACTGGATTTGTGGAGAAACAATTCTTGGTTCTTGCATCACGATAATGCACCATCTCACACTGCAATTCGTAATTCATGATAATTTCACCAAAAACTCGATCCATATCGTACCGCAATTACCGCATTCGCCGGACTTAGCACCATGTGACTTCTGGCTATTCGCTAAACTCAAGAGACCGCTCCGAGGATACCGTTTTGAATCGATAGAGGAGATAGAAACCGAAACGAAGAAGGAATTGAAGGCTATTTACAAAAGGACGTATCTCAAACAGTAAAGAATATTTTGACGTATAATTTGGCACAGATGTCAGTGACAGTAGTGCCAACTTAAAAATGAAAACAGTTGTCCCTGTCGGAAACCCCAAAAAATGTAGTTTTAGGGATTCCGTTATTTTTTGCCCACAGTAATATAACCACTAACTATTATTGTGACCAGTGGCGGATCTAGGATTTGCTCAAGAAAGGGACTTTTGGACTTTTTTTCATTATTTTCCCATACAAAAAATTCTCAAAGGGGGGGCTTAAGCCCTTTCAGCCCGTATGTAGATCCGCCACTGATTGTGACCACGTTATTCGATCTTGCGACTTGAACAGCTCAAAAGATAAGTATGTTGCTCGAGATGCACGCATATTAAAAAACGGTGAATAGTATTCAAGATCCTGGCTGATACGTACTGAAAGTAAATGTCCCGTATTTTGTATTCCATGTCTGCTCTTTGGCTCGTCACAACACACAGACTGTGTTAATTCATTAATTATAATGGGTGCGAACACATGAGCGCATAGGTTGCCAACTTGTCGATCAAGAATACCTATGAGAATTACCTTACTGGTGTAATGTTGTTGGGCGGGTGTTTTCTGTTATCAAATCTTTATTAATTATAGAATATAAAAAAGAATACTAAACTCACTTTATTATAATATAAAAATTTGCAGCCTTGTTTAAATAACATTAGAGCGCGAAATGAAAATGTACCTAGAGGGGCGCAAAAAAAGCTTAATCCGGCCCAGATGTCGTACAAGTTTGCTCTTTTGCTCTCTAGCTTTTGTTTGCTTACGTTTAACTTGGTTGAGCCTTAAGTATAAAATAATCAAAATGATCGAATAACCCCACTCGAAGTAACCGGTTTTTCAAAAAACCCAAAATTGTTAATTCAAACAAAAAACAAAAACAAAAAAAAAGCTAAAACCGAAAAAGGCCAAAAATTAATAATAAACCATTTTCTCGTATAACTTGAAACCGGGCTTGACAGCTCTAGTGAAAACACAAAACCACAAAAGTGCAACACACTCATATAATCACAAATCTCCAAAATTTGTCTTTTGAATGTTAGTTCATTGTGTAACTTTAAATAGTATGTTTTTATGATTTTCTAATTTTCCCAAGAATTGTTTTTCTTCCCACTTTTCTTTTTTTTTATTTTTTGTAAGCTGATTTTCCCTCTGGTACGCTTCGTTGATTGTCATTGGCGCAACAAATGTAATTTTTCCTCCCTGACTTCATGTTGCCAGTGGTCAATCCATTGTCCTCATTTTCATTACACTCGAAAAGCAAAGATCATGCATAGTAAACAGCGTTACGCTTTAAACCCCTTGACATCCATCAATTTCCTCAATCACTCCCTTTGGTGCATGGAAAAGCTATCGTGTAGGTTGCCAACATTAGCTGCTACTTTTGCTCTCTTGCCGCAACTGCTGGATGTTGATCGTATGCAGTCGCTTTTACAGTGTTTGGTGACAGTCTCATACAAACATACATACATGCACATAATTATACATTAGCAATGCTGCAGCTTCTAAACTTTGCTACTGTCATGTAAGCCCGTCGACGTCAACCTATAGACAAAAGCTAGAATTTTCAGTTTTCCATGCAACGCTCTTTAGTAATACTTAGTGAGCAATTGAAAAGTTTGTCAAGGCGAATAATTCTGAAAATAAGTGTGGGTACCAGCATATGTACGAGATGTTTGGGTAGAAGTTTAAAATATAATATTAATTTTTAACAACTGCAATACATGATGGCAAAAGCTTTTCCTTTGAAAACAGGGTGCAATTTTCTGAATCAAATTGTAAAATTTTGTGTCAAACAAAGGGATTTTGTTTAAAAATATTTTCGGAAATTACTTTATTCTAAATTGTTATATTCACCCTAATAATTCTACATCCGTTCCGTTTTACGCCATAATATTCGCCCCCATTCATAAATCCAACAGCACAAAAGTTATCGAATAAAAAAAGTGCCCAAGTGTCCGGAAATGAGATGCAAATTTTATGTGGGATTCATAACAATGTCCTTTCCAAATTCACTCTCTACCTAACTAATAAACGCACATTCAAGCAATATGCGCACCCAACTCAGAGAAGCATAGTGACCTTTGACGCAGTAAGAGCCTCCCCTATTCAAGTGCGCGTTCATATGCATTGTCTTGTGAAATGGAAAATGTAAAATTAGCGGCATAACTATTTCGTAAAATAAAAATAAGAAACCACTCACCTTTAATCAGGGTGAGTTTTCGTTGTACCTTCTAAGAAAGGAGGATTTCCTTAAGAAACGGTAACAACAGAGCATGTCTTTTAAAAGGATCGTTATGCACGTGCATAAACAGTAATTAAGACTAGCCAAGTATTTGTTCGTTTCCTTTTGAGAAAGCAGCGATGCAATGCATTTTTGAATAATGATAATAGACGCGGCCCTTCTTTATAACTCAGCTTTTTTCCGCATTGATAAATTTAAAATGAATGTGTCCTTTTTTAAAACTCACTATTTAAATTATTTTAGTATGGGAATCGCAAAATTATAATACAAGTGCATAGTAAAAATCTTCAAAGAATAGTTTAGAGGCATTTTAAAATAATAAGATACATACGGTGCCGAACCTGTAACGGAATTCCCAAACGTGTTAACGACGTTTATAGTTATCGTTAACTGGCCTTTGCTACAATCATCGTTAACTGGAATTCCCAACATCTATGTTAGCTATTTTTGTCCTTAATTTTGACAGTTCTTTAACGTTATTTGTAGCTAGCTTAACCACGAATATTTTAGCGTCGCTAACTTAAACAACAACGTTAAGCGATTGTTTTACATGCGATTGTGATTTTATAAAACATAAATAATATGCATAAAATGGCCACAACACGACAAGGCATATGTTAACCATCATGGTTAAAATATCAAAATAAAAATAATTCTATAAACTTTATTTCCAATAGCTTCTACGCTCTTATTTAAAGTTTAAAAAAATAAAGAAAAGTTTTTAAACTAAATAAAATCAAATTAACAGATAAAAGGCACATTTCAGAGCATTAATAATAAAAATAATAATAAAAGTAAAAATAATAAAAAAGTTATAACAATTATAAGTTCGTTAAAGGCAATCGCTCAAACGAAGTCGACAGCCTCTTAAGCGCAGAAGCAATTCGGTCGCAAGCAATTGCTTGCATTAGCGCTGCCTCTGCTAATAGCTGCGATGCAGCTGTCTGCTGCGTGTCTGATTCAGCATGTATCTATCGAAAAGGCCGATCTAAGCTGTCAAAAAAGCACAGTGCTGCCATATTTTTGATTTCTGTTAACGACGTTTGTAGCACATATTGTGAATGTTACATTTTAACAATTTTGTCGCTAAGTTCTGTTTTGAGAATACAACATTCGTTATTGCAAACTACAAACGTCGTTAGTTAACCATAACGATTTCGTATCGTTAACTTTTTGGGAATTCCACTACTGGACTCTTGCTGCCCCGGGAAAAATCATAATTTTCCGCCCTAAACAAACAAAAAACATAATCGGAATTGTATAATAAACTATGTAAAAAAAAAGGAAAATTACTTCAAAGAATTCAAAATATTGGATACACTCAGAAAAAACCCATATCTTTTTGTGATAAAAAAATCTCTATTTTTTTTCAAATAAAATTTCCTTCAATTAGAATAAATGTTCACATATTCGAAGAAACGTTTCTTCACTAGTCGGAAATGAAAATATTTCAAGTCTCTAATAATGATAAGTATTTTTCTCGCACTAAATATTTCTCTTTTTCATAGAAGCTTTTTACCATTTTTAGGGAATTTTTGGTATCACATTTAGAGAAAAACATTTTCTGAAAAAAAATGGTATAGAGTTTGCTCCAGAAAATGTTTTTCTCTAGATTTAATACCAAAAATTCCCTAAAAATGGTAAAAAGCTTCTATGCAAAAGAGAAATATAAGAAAAATATATCGTTCTTTGAGAAAAAGACTTTTATTTTTGAGAAAAGATTTGTTTTTATTGAAGAAAATATTTCGCATACTTAATTGTTTATCTACAATAGAGAAAACTTTTTATTTTCTAGAAATTTTTATCTATAAATGAGAAAGTTTTAGTGCGAGGAAAATACTTATCATTATAAGAGACTTGAAATATTTTCATTCCCGACAAGTGAATTGAATACGTGAAAATTTATTCTAATTGAAGGAAATTTTATTTGAAAAAGAGAAAAAAAATAGAGATTTTTTTATCACAAAAAGATATGGGTTTTTTCTGAGTGTAAGAATAAATATACTTGCGTTTGATAAATTAAAAAAAAATCAAAAACTTTGGCTTTGAAATATAAACTCCCTTTTACATTTGCGGGGAAAAAACTATTAATTTTTAAAATGATTTAATTTTTAAAATGTCAATAAGTGTATTTATTAATGAGGAAACTTTTTAATATTCCAATTACGAAATTAATAATTTTATTCAGAATACTTCTCGACGCACCTTCATTTCTGCAAATTTGTTGGCTAGTTCGTCGATATGAATGCGATCTAAAAATTGGTTTTCAATTGAAATGACTTTTTAAACGTTCTTGAGACATCGTAAAGTGAAGATAATTTTTAATGAACTTGAGGTTTAAGAAATTACCTTCACCTGAGGCCACACTAACGATTTTGCCGCCCCAGGCAAATTTTTGGTTTGCTATACCCCAGGTTCGGTACCGGATACACCGAGAAAAAAACTTATGCAAAATTAATAAAAACCCTAGTATAATTTATACGATGGTTTTGGCAGTTTTACATGTTAACTTACCGATATTGATTTGGATGATAAATTAGCGAAGTATTTTGTAATTTACACATTAACTTCGACAATTTATATGAGCGTGCTTGCTTATTCTGCCGAACATAGTGTTCAAGTTTTCAACAAAAAACTTTGTTGAACTATCAAAGTTAAATAGATAAATAAATAAACAGGGAGAAGTATTAAATTTACATCTACTTAGGTAAATCACTGTAAATTATTTTTGTAAAAAAATTCCAAAGACAAGTATGAAATGTACATATACTTAGTTAAAATTTTGTATATTGCTGTTGTAGAAAATTACCCAAGCACTTAGATGAAACTTCTAAATAAATAAAATGAACCAAAAATTTTAATTTTTATAAAGGAAAACCTGTTTTATTTAATGTAAATAGACATACATTTTGCAAAGTTTAACACATAGATTTACAAAGTAAACAAATTATGCATTTAGATTGCTTATAAATATATCTAATTTAAAGCAAAAAAAATGCACATGAAGCATTGTACCTTGGTTAAACATCTAGGCTATATAATTTTCATTTCAAAAACTAAATGAGAACTATAACAAACCGGGAGTATTCAGCGATAAATTTTGCTTATACTTTTTTGATAAAGTGTCAAAGTTTTCGGTGGTTTACCTACACTAAATATACTAAAATATACTTGGCTTGGGTGAATCAAACTTTTTTTTATTGGCATGGTATCGAAGTATGTGCCTTCAAAGGAATGTATTAAGCACCCTGCAAGAACAGTCCTAGTTAATTCATCGGTAATTTAACTGATAATGCTAACGAAAGTTTAGGGTAGGCTATATGAAGCAGTTTCTATGAGTTTCTTAAGAGCGATGTGAAAAAACTACCCGAAACTCATGTACATGAATAATGCCATCCTTTTCTTACTCATGAAGTGTCAGGTATACTTTCACTTATAGCTGTCTCGCCTACTCATGTTAATACTACCGGTAAGTTAACCGAGTATTTAACTAATACACCTAATGTAAATATGAGGTAGGCTTCCCCTTACATTCTGTTAGATATAACGTGCTAAACAGTTAAACGTTACGAACAAAATATGTAGCACTAACATATAAAACAGTTAGATGTTACGTAGTAAATGTGTAGGACTAACGTACAAAACGGTTAGATGTTACGTCGTAAATATATAGGGCTAACGTAGAAGTAAAACATTATTGTAAACATTTTATTTTTATAAATATAATTATAAAATTATGTTTTATTTAGTTTCTAAAATTCTATTATATCAAAAATAACTATTTTTGAAATGGAAATATAACAAAATCATAATTTTAACATTAAATTCAGCCAAAACTACAATTATCTTACAATTTTATAAATGTGTTAAATGTTATATTAAATATTAAGTGAATAAGATATGAGATAAGATCATAAAAACTAAAATTAATTATATATTTTATGTTAGTGTAAACAGATATTATAAAATTCATTCATTTGAAAAAGTAAAATAAAAACTTAAGTACTATCATAGTTGAATAAATAAGGTTGTCTCGTGGCTGATCGTATTCTCTTCTCAGTACCCATAATTGTCAAAATCAATGAAAAGCAACAACAACAACTTCAACGGCTTTTCATGTTATTAATTTTCGTTTTCAGATTTTGTATGAGCTGTCAACTTCGATTTGACATTTATGGGAACTCGCTCTCACCCATGCGACAACCTTATTTATTCAACCATGAGTACTATTAAATCTAAATATAAACTTAATGATAAGAACGATATAAAACATCGTATAACAAGTGATATCTAGGATGTTTTTATCGTATATTTCACCGTGATATAAAGTGAATACTACTTTGCCTCTTCCGCCTTCTTTCACTTACAATGTTGTGCATATTCTTATTAAAGCTACCGTTCTCACTAAATATCAGCAATACAATGACCGACATGTAGGTCATGATTGCTGTCAGGCGCATGATGCAACGTCTACTGTATGGGAATCACTAAGTTCTCCAAATCATTTTAAGCCATTACAAAACGATAGAAGGGTTCATTACGATGCAGTAGCAAATACAACAACAGAGTGGTCGGATCTATGGTCAAAATGCGGCAGAGCTGCTCATAGACTATGCTGAAATCAATTTTAAATGTGGGACCTCCAAGCGGCGAGTCCTTGAAGTTGGAACAACCAAAGAGACTTGTTCGATAGGGATTCTCTTTCGTTGTAATTGATGAGAATTAAGATCAACAGACGACTCTGCTTAGCTAGCGGATAGTGATGACCAAATTACTGTGAGAGCTGAGCGCCAGTGGCACCACTTGATTTGAGGGTATCCTGCAGAGATTCGGCAATGCCAAAGACAAAAGAACCAGCCAAGCTAAAGCCAAACAAGGAGTGTGACACCTCAACCATGCGCGATACAAAGTGCAACAAAGCAGACATTAGAACGCTGGAATGCTGGCATTTATTGATAGTTCTACAAAGAGGAATGCAGTTTAAAATGTAATTCAGAAGCAATAAGCATAAAGTAGCAATTATTTACCGGAAGATGACGGACTTTCCAGTGGGCTGCTGAGTGAATAGATGCACGGACAGCAAGGTGGCCAATGTGCTTAGCCTCCAGATGCAAGTGATATATAAACTCCCTAAAAGTATATGTTGAGATAAATGATTCAGTTAACTATCACAAAAATGTCTTCCGCTGTAGAATACTATTTCACAGGAATCTTTATTTTATATTGGAAAACAATTTTTGCAACTCACATTTTTCACGGCAGACAAGAAACTTATTTTGGCGCTGACTTTGACACAAATCAGTCATTTTAATGTTTATATTGTTGTCTCATTCAATTTAATTTCAATTTCAATTTAAATTTTTCAATTATATTGTTGTCTCATTCTAACAAAACTGACAAATGTGAAATAACTGAGAATGTATTAGTTTTTGCTGCAAAAGTTGTGATTGTGTTGGAGTTTCAGTTAGGCATGTCTTGCAGGGCAATATATTACTTTGGTGAATAACCATAAGTTTCTAATTTCCATACAATTTTCTTTACCCAAGCCGGCTTAGGTGATTTAACTTACTTACTTACTTACTTATCTGGCGCTTACAACCGAAGGTCGGTTTTGGCCTCGTATAAGAAATTGCGCCAGCCATTTCTATTTTGCGCTTGCTGGCGCCAGTTGGAAACACCAAGTGTAGTCAGGTTATCCAACACCTGATCCTTCCAACGAAGATGTGGGCGTCCTCTTCTGCGTTGACCACCACCGGGCACCGAATCGAATATTTTTTTCGCTGGAGCGTCGTTTTCCATTCGCTCAACATGACCTAGCCAGCGGAGCCGCTCGATTTTAATGCGCTTAACTATGTCTATGTCAGCGTACAGCTCATACAGCTCGTGGTTCCATCGAATTCGGTACTCGCCATTGACGCAGATTGGACCGAAGATCTTACGAAGGATCTTTCTCTCTCAGCCCAAAGTAACACCTGTTGGCAAGAGTTATCCTTCGCTTTATCTCAATACTGACATCGTTGAAAGAGTTTACGCTGGATCCCAGGTAGACGAAGTCCTTAACAACCTCGAAGGAGATGTTGTCAACAGTGACGTGGTTTCCAAGACACTGAGACTGTTTATTTGTTGACACTAGGTATTTCGTCTTATCTGATTCACTGCAAGACACATTCGACTCGACTCTTTCGCTAATCTGGAGAATGCTGCACTGACTTCGCGCGTATTATGGCCAATGATATCGATATCATCAGCATACGCCAGCAGCATAATACTTTTGTAGAATATCGTGCCACTGCGTCTCAAATCAGCAGCTCGAATGATCTTCTCCATCATCAGGTTGAAAAAGTCGCACGATAAGGAATCACCTTGTCTGAAACCTCGTTTGGTATCAAACGGAGGAGTGAGATCCTTCCCGATCTTAACTGTGCTGCTGGTGTTGCTCAGTGTCATTCTGTAAAGACGGATGAGCTTTGCAGGAATACCAAATTCAGACATGGTGGAATATAGATGATTCCTTATTGGACTGTCGAAGGCGGCTTTGTAATCGACAAAAAGATGGTGTGTGTCGATTTGTTTTTCTAGGGTCTTCTCCAAGATTTGTCGTAGCGTAAATATCTGGTCTATGGTGGATTTGCCAGGTCTGAAGCCACACTGATAAGGTCCAATCAGCTGGTTTACGATGGGCTTCAGTCTTTCACATAGTACGCTCGACAGAACCTTATATGCGATATTCAGAAGGCTTATCCCACGGTAGTTGGCGCAAATTGTGGGATCGCCTTTCTTGTGGATTGGGCAGAGCACACTGAGGTTCCAATCGTTTGGAATGCATTCTTCCGACCATATTCTGCATAGAAGCTCATGAATGCATTTAAATAGAGCTTCGCCTCCATTCTTGAAGAGCTCAGCAGGTAAGCCATCGGCTCCTGCGGCTTTGTTGTTTTTAAGCCGAGCTATAGCTTTCAAGACTTCACTATGGTCGGGCAGCGGAACTTCAACGCTGTCGTCCAAAATTGGGGATTCCGGGATATCATCTCTATTGGCGGGATTGTTGTCGTCGTCGCCATTCAGAAGCCTAGAGAAGTGTTCCCTCCACATCATCAGTGTACTCTGGATATCTGTCACTAGATTCCCATTTTCATCCTTGCAGGAAGAGGCCCCGGTCTTGAAACCATCGGCCAGGCGTCTTATTTTTTCGAAAAATTTTCGGACCTCATTCCTGTCACCATGCATCTCAATTTTCTCGCACTCACGCATTTCCGCTTCCCTTTTCTTTCGCCTGAAAATGCGTCTCTCTTCCCTCCTCTTCTCTTTGTATCGCTCTTTAGCAGCACGCGTTACAACCGACTGCAGTGTGGCTTTGTAGACGGCGTCTTTTTCTGCAGTGGCGTCGCGACACTCTTGGTCGTGCCACTGGTTTCGGCGAGGGCGGTGATAGCCAATCACCTCTTCGGCAGCCGTACGCATAGAGTGGGAAATATGATTCCACTGCGCGCATATATCGTCGATCGGAGGAGTGCTTTCTTGAAGCAGGAGTGAGAGTCGAGTAGCGAAGTCTTCGGCTGTTCGTTTTGATTGCAGCTTTTCCACGTCTAACTTTCTCTATGCTGGATTGCGCGCATTCTTGGTTGTGCACAGACGTGTACGGATCTTGGCTGTGACAAGATAATGATCCGAGTCTATATTGGCACCACGGATCGTGCGTACATCTAAAACACTGGAAGAGTGCCTTCCGTTAATCAAAACGTGATCGATCAGGAGACAGCCAAGTGGCTTTATTAATATTGAGATCCTTGAATCTAGTGCTACTAACGACCATGTTTCGCGCTGCGGCAAATTCAATCAGCCTCATTCCGTTATCGGAGGTATTGTCATGGAGGCTGAACTTTCCGACTGTCGGACCAAAGATATTTTCTTTTCCCACCTTGGCGTTGAAGTCACCAAGCACGATTTTTATGCCGTGGCGGGGGCTGCGCTCAAAGGCCTCTTCAAGGCGCTCGTAGAAGCTGTCTTTGGTCTCATTGTCCTTATCTTCTGTCGGAGCATGCGCACAAATCAGGCTTATGTTGAAGAATCTTGCCTTGAAACGGATTATGGTAAGTCGTTCGTTCACACGTGTGAATCGCAGGACATGATGCCGTAATCTCTTGCCAACCACGAATCAGCATCCAAACTCGTGCTTCTCCGCATGACCGCTATAGTAGATATCACAGGATGCTTGTCGTGAGCAACCCTGTCCCTTCCATCGCATTTCTTGGATTGCAGTGATATCAGCCTTGTATCTTTCTAAGATATCTATCAGTTGGATAGAGGCACCATCCCAATTAAGGGTTCGGACGTTCCAGGTGCATATCCGTAAATCATTGTCAGTTTTCGTTTGCGGTAGTCGTCATCAGATTTGGTGATCATTTTTATCTTATTTCTTTGTCGTTTAATTGAAATTTGTTTTTACGTGGTGGGCATCAAACCCAACGCACAACCCTTTAAAGGCAGGGGGAGCCCGCCGCTCAGATTAGCCGTCAAACTAACGGTTGCCAGTTTGCCGTTTCTAGAGGACACCACGCAGAGGTTTGAGTCGACTTGAGACGAGTTCGACATGGATAATGCTGGCCTCACCGGGTTGAGGCAGTCAGACACGTTGCCATGTGAAGATCGCCCCCTTGACCCTCACGCGTTGCCTTGTGAGGATCGTCCTCCAGGTGATTTTACTATTGCTTTTTTTCTCGGTGTACATATGTAAAAAATGCTTGGAAACGACTTTTTCAAGCTTCAAATTTTTTACAAAAACATTAGGGGTATTCTTGCAGTCATGCAAAACTCTTGTAAAGTGTAAGAACTGCAAAAATTGCAGAATCTTGGAATCCGTGCAACGACACAACAACAACATAAAAGGGAAAAATTTTTGCAATTCGTGCAATTTGTGCAACACTGACAACCATGTTTTGGATAAAGATGCAACCGTGCGTCGAAAAAAAAACATAAATTAAAAAATCTATTTTTTTCGCTGAAAAGGGCACTGGTTCGCAATATGTGCGCATATCTGACACTTCCAAAATGGCCTAGTGCAACAAGACGAATCTTTAGATAATAATCAGAATATATGCGCCTTTTTGAAAAATATGCTCTGTGATTCGGCCACTGGTGCTTCGACAAATTTCAGTGCCATCAATATATCCTACACAATGTGGCAAGTCCTGGTATGTTTTGTTGACAATATATTGCCTTTCGGGTGGATCAGGCCATGAAATATATTTGGGTGAGACGCAGGAAAGGCTGGAAGTATCCAAACTTTATTTTATCAATGGTTTCCCCATCTCCAACCCTAAATATTGTGGCTATTTTTAGAATGGTTGCATTATCCCCAGGCGCTCCGAGTCTGTACAAAACAATACCCAACTGAAGATACATAGGAGGCTGCTGCTGCGTGTGTGAGTTGATGAATTGTAAACTATTGCTGATTAATGTTAGTAAAAATTCAAACTTATCTCTTGTCACACGTAACATCTGTCGAAAACGATTTTCATCGAATTCTGCAAACATCTCCATTCCAATGAATTGGAAACATTGTGAAAAATTCCACAACGGTTCAACAGAGTGACAAGAATGTCTTCATCCAATTCAGTCAATATCCTCCAGTAAGAGCGATAATCTGATAAATCAGTACAAATTAGATAATAACGTGAACAGACATTGCTACAAATAATTAAAATCTTCCAGAATAATATTAAATTAATATCAATACGAAAATCCAATTTTTTTTTTCACCTGTTCGCGACATTTCCTTGCAATATTTTTATTCTTGTGCGCTCTCGCAGTGTTGCATATTTAAGTATTGCAATTTTACATTTCCACAAATTTTGTAACGCTGCAATACTGCGAGAATACCCCTACTATGTTAACATTCTGACGCCTTCACGTAAAATAAATCGATTATTTTAAAGAGCACCGTTACTTAAACCATACGTTTTTAAACGTATACGTATACATACTATAGATGGAATATGAGAAGGGTACGATATCAAAAATTATAGAATACATAGGTTGACTTTTAAGTCTTGAGATATAGCCATTATGTGAATATGTCAAATTTGACATTATCATCTTAGAGTTTAACATTTTTAATGGTGAACGTACTGAGAACGTTTTCTCATACGAATGCTTTTGTGTTGTGTTGTTTAACATATACTTGGAACATTCATCTTAGTAAAAAAATAAGTTGTCAGTATCATGGACATACCCGTATGATTTGACTTGACAGTGTTTTTTATACTTGTCCTTATTTCCCAAACTTATCCTCATCCTTCCGTTATTCTTTTATTAATAATTTTCCTTCTTCATGTCCAAAGTCCTGTTTTTTAATCTATGATAAAAATTCTTAACTCAATCCTTGTCCGAATCCTTTTCCTAGTTTAGAAAAGTGTGTTTTATGTGTGTCTTAATCTTTGTCATAATCCATATCTTTGTTCTTGCCATAGTCCATTTGCGGTTTCAGTGTTTTATTTTGTTGTTTCTGACCACTGTTAGTTGCCACGAAAAAACTTGTTGTCGGTGTTGTTGTAGTTGTTGTTGGTGTTAGTGTTCGTGTTGGTGCTAGTGTTGGTGTTGGTGTTGGTTTTGGTGTTTTTGTTGGTGTTGGTGTTGTTGTTGGTGTTGGTGTTTGTGTTGTTGTTGGTGTTGATGTTGGTGTTGGTGTTGGTGTTGGTGTTGGTGTTGGTGTTGGTGTTGGTGTTGGTGTTGGTGTTGGTGTTGTTATTGTTGTTGTTGTTGTTGCTGTTGTTGTTGTTGTTGTTGTTGTTGTTGTTGTTGTTGTTGTTGTTGTTGTTGTTGTTGTTGTTTATTTTGTTTCTGCTTTTGACTTTTTTTTTGCTTTTGCTTTTCCTTTCGTTGTCGCTTTTACTTTTGACTTTTATTTTGCTTTTGCTTTTGCTTTTGCATCTACATTGATTGTGCTTTACTGTGGTACATTCACTTTGCATTAGCTGCATACAACTAATCAATGCAATAATGATGCATTTAGGTTACTTTAGGCGGTTCCCTGACGCCGTTAATGTGTTTTTTTTTTATCATGTACCCGAAGACCTCAACTATAGTTTTTTTCCATAAAATTTACTGTTTCGCCAATAGTTACAAAGTTAAAATTTCATGCAACGTTTTTTCATTGTTGTAGCATTTTTACTGAATTATGTGGTTGCTACCTGGATATCATGACAATAAGAATTTTTTTATAATTTAATTTTGAACACATCTATACTGTCATAAAATAAAATTTACCGTAGCACTTCTCCTCAGTGAGTAATAATTGCAAGCAATGATATTACATTTCTGCTACATAAGCTGCTTCACGACCTGACATCGCACAGTGGAGTATCCAGAACAATTTAGTTGGACAAAATTATTTTGATTTTTAACTATAGGGAATGCAAAAACAAGCAAAACAATGTATGGCATTTGGGGGTTTATATTGACCCCCTGGGCAGCTATGGGTTAATTTGTAGGTTATAGGAGGTTGTTTCACTAAAAATGCTCTAGCAACGAAAGTTTTTGATACAGAACATTCTTCAAAGTCATTTTAGAAAGATATTTTCATGGACTTTCCAACGATATACACACTAAGGGAAATAACGCATATTAGCATTATCCACGCCTCAGTATAAATTTTATTTAAATATTTACGTGGATAAATCAAATGTTTTCCTTACAACTCGTTTTTTTCTTGTATTTGAATTCAATTTATACCACACACGTACACACATATTCCACACAAGCAAGCAGCACGTACACACATATTCCGACAAGCAGCAACAGCATCGCACTGTTCCTGCAGTTTATTTCTTGCATTTGCAGCTTTATAGTTCTCATTTAGCTTTTGTTGCAAGAGTAATATAGCTTGCAAGTTTGGCAAAGAATAAAAATGATGTAGGGTAGAGTGACAACTTGATATTTCTTATGAAATATCTTACACCGGTTGTCATTTACCTACATATTTTTTGTACATTACTTTTTCGTTCTCTATTTAATACTATTTTTAACAGTTGGTGCAATATTAGGGCACCAACTGTCAAAAATAGTATAAAGTAGAGAACGAAAAAAGTGAAGCGAAAATAAATTATACAGGCAATGGCATTTGATGAACGCAATATAAAAAAAATAATACCATACAACCATTAATAACATATTCAATTTAAATATGTGGTTTTTTAAATTCAATATTTTTATATAAATTTTCTTTATATGCGATAGTTTATTTTCAAATAGTAAATATTTGAAAGATATTTTAAAAAAATTCGTGCATAATTTTAATATATTTTTTATTAATTCTGTTTAAATATTTAAATATTTAATTTAATTAAAAAAGTATTCAAATAAACTTTAAATATTTACGTAGTTGATTTATGCAAATGCGTTATTGGTGCAAAAATGACTCGCTTTTTGGATAAATTAAAAAAGTTTTTGGATAAATTTAATATTTTTTTCCCATTAAATTTATCCATTACTAGTAAAAATTGTGAAAATTTTAGTGAAAAATATAATTTTTTTGTGATCAAATCAGGAAATTTTGGAAAAAACCACAATTTTTGAGTTTAAAGTAATTTTTGTGAAAAAAATACTGTCTCAGCCTATATTTTTTATTTAAAATTATAATTCCTGTTAAAACTTTCTTAAAAGAAGTATCATTACAACAATTATTATTATTGAAAAAGTGTTTAATGGTTGATTGAATATACAAATTAAATAAAAATCGATTTAGAAATAAAACAATAGAAATGAATTAAAAAACAATCCTGATTTAATGAATCAAGCCGGAAAAAGGTCATCAGAAAATGATTCGTCTTCCTCAGATGACTCACTTTCAATTTCGATAGTATGTGAATGTTCCGCGGGCAAAAGCATTTCCAAAGTTTCCTTAAGAAATGTTTTTTTCCTCGGAAGGTAAGAGTGGTTTTTGTCAGATTTTGATAGTTTGTAACATTGAATTTAAAGAAAAAAATTAAACTTGACGCATTTCAAGTCGATATCTTAAAAACTATGGGATTTATAAATGTTTTACCATGTTGATGACGTCACTTTATATGGGATGTAGGCGCAGTTCTTATCCGATTTTTTAAACCTGACAATAAAATAGAAGAGATAAACTTATTTACCAAGTTTCATGGCGATATCATGAAAACATTAGGATTTATGAAGGTTTTACCAGTTTTTTTTTTGGGTTTAAACGGTTTTTAAAAAAATTCAGCACTTTTCGGAACGAAGCGGACAACGAGTTTATATTTTTTTGCATGTAAACACCTGTAGTGTTAAGTTTCTGAAAAAAAATGTATAGCCACGGACAGCCGCATATAACAAAACCCTTCGGATATCCAAAAATTGTTTAAAAAAAATCCTAAAAAAACACCCATTTTTAAAATACAATTACTAATTTTAAATAAATACAATACCATCCAATCCACTTTACATTTATTTTTTAAAAATCGGTGTTTGACAAAATTGAATATTGTCCAGCTAAATCGGGTCTAAATAGTGCGTCGTCAGAATTTTTTGTTTATTTCGTTATTTCGTTTATGTCGTAAGGCCAAGTATTGTATAAATCCTTCACTTTCCTTATAAAACATATACCGTAGCTTATATACTCACCGAGTAATAATTCAATGCAACGCCGTTGCATGAATGTTGCATTGTCGATCTTTGAGAGTATCTCTCTGTGTCCCCATGACGGCAGACATTTTTTGACTAATTTTGTTATGAGTGCTAGAGCAGGTTTTTATAGGCGTATCATATTTTTTATCTTAGCACTTATACTCAGCGAGTAATAATTCCATGTAACAAATTTGCAATTGCGTTGCTTAAGCAGCTCCTACCGCGTCCCGATGACTTTTTTTAATGAAGTCAAGGAATTGTCAACCTTTACGGTCGTAAAAAAAATAAAATAAATAACTGGCCATTTCAGCCCTTGAAAGGACTTTGACCTAGCTTCTTATGATCAATTGTGTTGTGCGTGTTATTAAGTTTGTACACAATTGACCGAGAAATGGACCTACATGCTTAACGCCGACTCCGAACGGCGATGAACGGAATGTTCTTATTCTCAAGAAGCTTTACATGGCATTTTTATTACTCTCTGAGGTTTGCCATTGTCTGCAGAGAGGTGGCGGCCGTACAGAAAAATTATTTTAATTCAAATAATTTTCTGTCGCTGCTGGGATTCGAACCTGGGTCTCCAGGTTCTTTGACATAGCGGCCACGCACTTTAACCAACTACGCCACGGACGCCACTTTTACGGTCGTACCATTATTTAAATCATTGCACTTATACTCAGCGAGTAACAATTCAATGCAACGCCGATGCGTTTTGAAAAAATGCCCTTTTCAACAATTTTGAAAACATGCACGGTAAAACGTAACTTCGTCACGTCAAAAAATTGGCCTCATCACCTCATTTTTTATTATAGTTTTACCGGAAAGGATCTTAAATGCTCTCTATTAACACATCGATTTCCAAAGGAAATCAATTTCCATATTGATTTTATCCTCTTATTGAAGCCCATGAGAGACTCGCCTAAAATGGCTGAATAAAAAATATTTATGTAGATATGAGGGAAAAATAGCAAACATCACAACAACAGCAACAACAATCAACATTACACGGTCGTTGGCATCCTGTTTTATGCAAGACTAAGCAACAGGATGCATTATTTATGAGCAAAGGAAATTGAAAACAACAGCAGAAACAACAACAACAGTAACGTCGCTGACACTTTGATTGCGCAGCAGCAGCAACGGCAACTAAAATAATCCAGCTATAACTTTAAAGCAAATCTGCCAAGTGTGACGTACTGATCGTAGCAGTGGCAACCAGCAGCAAGAGCAACCAAACCATGGCAATAGCACAGGGGCAACTTTTCAATTGACCACAGGTAGGCGACAATCAACAACTTCGCTAGCAACAACTAATGGGGGAAGAAAAATTTTCTTCAGGTGGAAATTATTGTCCATTGTTTGTTGCAACAGACAATGAAGAGTCGACTGAATGCCTGATTGTTAATTTGTAATTCTACACAAGGGGTTGTTTTTCGGTTTGTGCCCGTCCAACTGACTGACTGTAAGCAAGTTGCTTACTTAGGACATAGGATTCATGCCAAGGCAATCACTTGATGGCAGCGACGCGTCCAAACGAAACACGAGAAACGTTTTACACAAAACGATCGCGCTCATCCGTGAGATGCACGTTTTTAACGTCGTTGCATGCAACAAGCAAAGAAGAACATACTTTAAACAAGACAAACAAAAAAACGAAAATGAAATCCTGGATGTACACCTGATGCATACACCTGAAAGGAAGAACTGAAGGCATTTAAAGGCCAGGGGTTGGAAAATACGTTACCGCCGACATTGTTATAAAAATACATCGCGAAGTTACTAACGAAGCTACGATAATGTTCAAAGTCAGACACTAACTATTTTCAGGGTGAAATCACTGTGGCGCAGCTTAAGGTCCGGATGTTAAGGACGAGCACAAAATTATTTTGAAATATTTAAATTAGTGTTTTTCTTGTTGGTAGGGTGGGCTTTTGGTTGTCCACTAGCTGTACAGACGTTGATACACCTGAGCTGTGCAGGAAGTTATTACCTGTTACGCTAGGCTAGAAATGGGTGTGTTGCATATGTGCCCTCTTTTTTATTTTTTATTATTTTTTATTTTTTGTGCTTTGAATATTAACGATAATGATGACTGCTCCTGATTGCTTTGTAACGTTTTTAGTAGTTAACTGTTTGTTGAATACGGAAATTAAAGTGTTGCGTCTGAAATCACTCATTACATTATAAAGTTTTCAGTTTTTACAATAGAGGTTGATTGTTGGTTGTTGCGTAATAACAATTTAGAAATACATGCTGGTAGTTTTTAAATGTCCCGGGCAATTAACAGGGCTATCCACATCGTGCTTTCAAGAACGTTGTGCCGGTATCTTTGATGCATCAAACCTATCTATCATTGCAATCATAATTTCAAAAGTCTATTTCCCTATATTGGTGAAAATAGAAGGTTCATCAATCGAACAACGTGTTGAAACTGTCAAAACCTATTACATAAGAAATGAATCGTGCGTGGCCAGTTTTTCGCTCTGTACGGGAAGGAAATTGCATTCATCATCATCCTATAGTGCAAGGAATTGAAAAGTAAGTGACGAATTTGACGAAACTGGTGCTGTTCATCATCGTTATGTACGCTTTGTGAAAAATATACCTGCTGTACGTAAAAGTATGACTGAAGAACTGAATTTGTCAATTCCCCGACGTCAATTGGATGCCGAGATCATGCGATTTGACGCCGTTGGACTTCAGTTCGTGGGTCTAAGCATAAAATTTATTTTATGTGGATATACCTTAATCTTTAGAGCACTTAAAAGGTCAACATTTGTCAAGTTATTGCCGAGATACCTACTCGTCCAGCAACATCAATTAACGATGAACGTGTCAAAAAAGTAAAGGAAATTGTGCTCGAAAATTGTCGTGGGACCTTGAGAGATATATGTAGCTTGATACGTAGGTTGACTTTAACCCTCTACTGCATAACAATGCCTTTGAAAAACTTTTTTCAAATTCAGAAATCAAACTGATATATTTATGCACTTTGGGTAACATTTTTCGTAACGGCCAATTTTTTCTAGCTTAGTGCATTTTGTAATTATTGTCAGTTGGTTTTGTAAAAGTGAGCGGTGCGCACGTAAAAATTTGTTTTGTAAACAGGGTAGATTTTAAAGTATTTATTTCATTAAAAAAAGTGAATTAATAGTAACAAAAATAAATCTTGTAAGTATTTCGGAATATAAGCTATGAAGTATTATCCACTAGAAATGTAAAATTTTTATTAAATGAGTTAAAAGTAAGCATTTAAAGTTATTGTGCCTAAAGGCATCGGAATGCAGTAAGCATTTAAAAACTGTTTTGTAAATTATTAATTTTTTCAAATTTTATCTAGGAAAAATGGAGGGTTGAAGTGGAATACGATGAAATAATTTATCAAGTATGACAGATAAAGAAATAGAGGACTATTTGAACATGGTCCTTTTAACGGAAGAAGAGAACAATGAGGCCGAGCGGAACTGGGATAATGTTGAGAGTGAAGAAGTAAATATTAGTATTTCCAATTTGGGTTTAACACTGACCACACCTAGCATACCTGCAGCTAGAGAAAAATATTCTGAAAATGCGAACGTAGACAGTACGTCGCCTTGCCGCCCAAAAAGACTTTGAACATATGAATCAGGCAATAACCATTCAATTAGACAATTTAATCGAAATATAGACAGATACGGAACAACGATGCCGAAATAATTAAAGTAACATTAAAGTAAATTAAAGAAAGAACTTAAGACCTGGAAGACTTAAAGTGCATCAACTTACTGCTTGAGTAAGTAACCTGTCTAAAATAGTAGGAATCCTCACGGGTCACTGTCTAATTGGAACGCATGCTCTTCGGTTAGGACTAATATCTAATGATTTTTGCAGAAGCTGCAAGTGTGAAGAAGAAGTATGAAATGTTCATCACTTCCTTTGGAAATGCCCGGCACTAACAAAAAGTAGAATTGCAACTCTGGGAGATCCCTTCCTAAATGGACTTACCGAAGTCTCATGCCTGTAAATCAAGCATATCCTAAAGTTTAACATCCGCTCGAACTGATTTGCTGAGTAGGGAAATCTCTCATAGGTTAAAACAGCCATCAGCCATCTCAACCTAACCTAACCTGGAAGAAGAAAAATATACAGATCCAGGATCCATGTTTGCTAAAAATACAAAATAATATTTTTATAAAGTTTTTATTATAAGCTTTACTGAAATAAAACGCCTTTGTTTTTGGTTTTTATAAAATATTTGTTTTTTTATATAAACATTAAAAGTATTTATAATAAATCAGGAAATAATGTCATTATATGTATGTCAAAATAAAAAGTTATTGTGTTGCTACAAGTGATGGGGTACGTAAACTGCATGGCAGTGCCTTTTGGCACTCTTTTATTTTTTTACTTTATAGATAAACTATACGTGTTATCAAAAAACTGATATCAAATGTTTGTCTTGTGACATAAAAATCATCTAAGAATTATTTTTAATTTGCAAAATAAAAATTATGCATTAGAGGCACGGTTGCCAATCGCCTATTATTTTTCGTACGAAAGTTTCCGTAAAAATGTACCAAAAAGGGATAAAATGTACCAATTTTTTTTATTAAAAAAGTTTTATAACATGTATTCGTGTATATTTGTGTGTATGCGAACAAAACAAAAATATTAAAAATATTATTTATAATTAATTATTTTATACAATATTTATAAAATTTTATATCTATTTTATATTCGCCAGTTGCGTCGATTTCGTTCTACCACATTTTAAAGTTATAGCAATTTGTGAGTCTAGACAGCATACCAATCACAAATTTGAAAGAAAGTCCATTAGAAGAATGGTAGATTATGCATAATGGAGAACATTATAAGCGCAAGTTCGACCTGGCGAACTTGCTTTTCTAAAAATGTATTTTCCGCTTTCATCGTGATCTGATTTTTTCTCATTATTTTGGCAGTGCAAAGTATTCTTTGCATGTCTGTGCAAGTGTGGCAAGTTCACGAACGATTTCTCACAGACGATACAAAATGTATTATCATTTTTGTTTTGCAGCCAAGAAAATTTTTGCAACCATTCTGGACGAAAATTCCTTTTGAAGTCAGTGTTTGATTGGGAAGGAAACTATAAAATTAAATTTTACAATTTTTAATAAAAATTAAACAACTACCTGCTGCATTTAGCTTAACTTTCACAGTCAGAAGTGGACGCTTCCCTTAAATCTACCCAATCATTGGCATCAGATTTTGTTTTTTTCCTAAGAGATATCTGCAAGCAAAATATTATTATATTTAATATGATATTGAATATCGAGTGTTAATAAATATTTCCTTTCCATTAGTAGCGTTTTTCCTTCCACTTGCACACACTTATCCAGGTTGTTCATCTTCCTTTCAATTATGATCTTGTACTTTTTCTTTCTTTCCATCAGAATAAAGGTAGAACTTTAAGCAATACAATTTTCCACTGAACATAACTTTGAACACTGAACATTACGCCAACATTGCTACCAAATTTCGATTTTTGTGAAATTTCTAAACTTTTATAAAATGTACCAAATCAGAAAATAATGTACCTATGTACCAAGCGAAAATAAATGTACCAATTTTGGTACAATTGTACCAAAGTGGCAACCGTGATTAGAGGTGTTAAAGTCTTGAGATATGGCCACACTAATGTGAATATGTTAAATTTGACATTGTCATCGCAAAGTTTAACATTTTTAATGGTAAACGTACTCAGAACGTTTTGTCATACGAGTGCTATGTGTATTGCTTACAGATACCTGGAACATTCATCTTAGTACAAAAATGGAATTAAATCGTGAACATTTTCGTGCGATGATTTTCTATGACTTTCGATGTGGATTAAACCAACAGTGGTTTGCCGGTAAACTCGCTTCGACTTTTGGTGATGAAGCAGCATCTCACACCACCGTATTTCGCTGGTTTCCCATATCGCTACAGGATGAATTTCGTAAAGATCATCCAAAATCGGCTGTTGTGCCACAAAACTTCGATGCTGTGCGTGAACTGATATTGCAAAATTGTCATGAGACCTACCATGAGATAGAGGCATCTTTGGGGATTAGTGGGATTATTCAATATTGCATAAATATTTGGTCGTCAAATGATGTGTTCGCGTTGGATTTCGCATAATATGACAATAGTAAACTGCAATCGCGGTGCTTCAAAACATGTCTATGACATTTTAATAGGTGACGAATTATGGGTGTATGCATATGAACCCGAAGCTAAACAACAATTGACTGTATGGGTCTCTAAAGCCGAGCCAAATGCAACAAAAGTTCGCACACGAAGCACTTCGAAGCAAATGGTGGCCTTTTTTTTTTGGAATAACTGGAGGACATGTCGTCACCGTTTCATTAGAGCAACGTAGAATAGTCGGTTCCGAATGGTACACCGCCATTTTTTTGCCAGAAGTGTTCGGAAAAATCAGGGAAACCAATCGTAGAAGTCGAACCATTCTTCTCCACGACAATGCAAGCCCTCACACATCAGCTCAAACAAAAACGTTTTTGAGCATTCAAAACATCGAATTGATGGGTCATTCGCCGTGCAGTCCTGACTTGGCACCCAATGATTTCTTCTTATTGCCGCAGATCAAAAATAAATTTCAAGGTCAACGTTTTTCGACGCCTGAAGAAGTGGTTGGTGCTTTCAAATCACATATTTTGGAGCTTCAAGCGCATGCAAAAGAGTATCGATCTTCATGGAGAATATTTGAAAAAACAATAAAGCTATTCTGATTGTGATTATTTGCTTTTATTTGTCTATCTCAAGACTTAAAAGTCAACCCGCGTATATCGACTGAATCGGCGCACACCATTTTACATGATATTTTAGATATGCGATGGATTGCCAAGCGACTTTGCTAAAATTGCTGAATTTTCTTCAAAAAAATGTTCGTAAAACCTACACAGTTAAGTCTGCCTTGATTTAAAATGGGGTGATAGATTAGTGAGAAGGAAGAGGCAATGAAGTGGAACATGTGTAGGATGTTCTTAGTGTGGCCCAAAGTCATAGAAACATGTGAATTAAAATCTATGGTAAGTGTTACGACGTTACGTTTAGGGGCAATTTCAGTTATGAGTGCCTAATATCCATCCACAAACTTCTCTACCACCAACTATGACTTTTAAGTCGTATATAGTAATTCATTTTCAATTTCAATTGATTAGAAATGAATTGAAAGATATACAGAAAGGCTTAGGACTACGGCCTAGGCGGTTTTCAAGCCCAGTACCCCTGGGATGGGAAAAAAGTATTCGGCGTTTTTTGTTAAAAATATATGATACAACACTTTTCTTTTATTTGAAAAACATTTAATAAACCAAATATTACCCATACTTTTTAACTACCTTCTGTCATTACTCGGTTAAATCCATGATTCCTTTATTGTAAAATCCCGGAATTTTAATTTAAAAAAACTGACGCAGATGCTTTTCGTAGTCGTCTTTTTCTTTAAGCCATTTTATCCCAACAAAAGATGGCTGGGGAAAACGGTGCGATGATTACGTGACGGTGCAATGCCATGACAATATAAAAATAAAATAAATAACTGGCCATTTCAGCCCTTGAAAGGACTTTGACCTAGCTTCTTATGATCAATTGTGTTGTGCGTGTTATTAAGTTTGTACACAATTGACCGAGAAAGGGACCTGCCATTACAATATGGATGCATCAAAACTTCCCAGCCAAAATAACTTAGTTTTTCCGAGTTAACAAATATGTGTCTAGCCTAGCGTTATCATGATGACATCCAACACCTTTTCTGTTGATCAAATCGGACCTCTTTTTTACAAGTTCTTGCTTCAATAGATTCGAATAATGGATAATACCCTTGAAGTATCACCAAACACACAGTATCTCCTTTCTTGTCGGCAATCGCAGCTTTAACACCGTTCTTGGAGCTTAATTTTTTTTTTGGCCAAGACCTTATTCAGACAACATAATCGTTTGTGATCGACTTTTCACCACCTTTTACCAAACGTTTCCAAAATGGCTTGATTTAGTCCCGTTTCAACAGCAATCGCAGATGGAAATTCTGTTCATTAGATTTTTTGCACTTAGTTCATGAGACAACCAAACATCGAGTTTATTTTTGAAACCAACTTCAGCAAATGGCTTAAAACTGTTTTGTGATCGATCTTCAGTTCCGTTGTGATGTCGTGACTGCACACATGACGATTTTCTTCAACTTTATCCATAATTTTAACGAATTTTTCGGTGTTAGTTCGATCAACGCGAAGAGCATCTTACACTTCAAAATTTCCAGAACGAAAGCGAGCGAATCATTTCCTGGCAGTTGATTGGGATAGAGTACCCTCACCATAAACACCACGAATTTTTTCACTCGCCTGTGAAGCATTTTTTCCTTTGTCATAGTAAAATTGTAAAATATACTTAACTATTTTTTTTTAAATTTCACTCAGCTTTGCTTTGCAATAGCTTTTAACACGAGGCACCAATTTCAGTAAAATTTTCAGAAATAATCAGCTGATTTGCCTCCTGTTAAGAAAAAAAAAAGAGTTGCCAGATGGACTTTACCGTTTTAAAGTTATGACACTTTATAGTCGAGCGAATAGAAAAGCGCCGAATACTTTTCTCCCAATCCAATATAAATGCGTACAGCCATGATATTTGCTGGGATTCGACCCCGGGTCTCTAGGTGGCAGGCAAGCACTCTACTACTAGCTAATTTTTGTCATTACTCTTACTTCTCCCTCCGTTATGTCTGCTGCCTTTTTCGAACCTACTTACGAGCCTTACTGGGTAGACTAGAATCTTAATATTCAAATGACAATTTGAATACTTAAAATGATGGCATGACATTCAAATGTTCGGAAGATTTTTTTTTTCATTCAAGTAAAATTCAAGAGTTTATTTATTTTAATGTGCAAATTAGTCATAATTTCAACTTTAAGGAAGTAGTTGAATTGGAGCTGGATTCGAATTGAATGTTGCACTTTGTTCCTGTTTTCATTTGTATGCTTCTACTTCATGCTGATTTGCTGCTGTTGATCAACAACATGTTTTCTACATTGATCCTCTTTCAATTGCAATGCTATGCTTGATACTCGACTCCACTCCAAACTACTCCACTTCACTGCATTGCAATTCAAAAAAGGAACACTCCATCTCCAATTGGAAATCTCTGGCATTACGAGATGATCACGTCGACTTGAAGCCAGCGATCGCTGTCATCCGCTATTGGGTTGGGGAAACAGGAAAATCAAAATGGAATCAAAAGAGAAAGCAAGCGGACAGAGAGGACTGGTTGACTGACTGACTGACTGCAAAGTATTCATTCCTCCACTCTTAATTGAATTTGCAAATGGGCTTTTGTTGTTATTGTTGCTTTTTTGTTTTTTTTTTTTTTTGTGGTCTTATGTTATTTACCCTTGAGTAGCTGCAATCCTCGTCGTTGTATTACTTTCTATTGATGTGCTTCGCTCCACTAAAATTATCCTATCCTCACATGAGCTTGAAACGGACATAAAGCTAATCAACAGCGCCAGCAAACTGTGTCGAGACTTCTAGCGTATCTATCTATACTCATGGCATATGAACGATCGGACTCTCGAACAGTTGGACTCATAGAAATAAAGATAACCCTAATGGAGGAAAAAAAGGCAACGAACGTACGAATGAACGATCACTTTTGCGGTGTGGTCGAATGCCTGCGCTTCACTTTATTTTCTAGCATCAAGTAACGCGAGGCTTTTATCTATTGCTCTTTCTTTCCCCATCTCTCCGTATCCCCCATTTGCCATCTCTCGCATACTTCTATCCTTTGTGTCATGCTTTTTCCCTCATGATCGTGGTAGCGCAGAGAGAAAATCACGCGCGTGGATGCAATCCCGCAGCAGGTCGTTGAACTTCTTTGATGATAATGATGATGATCATGATGATGCTCATGATGATGATGTTGGTATGTTTCAGTCGTTGCTCTATAGTTTTTTTTTTTTTTTTTTTTTTTTTGTAGCTGTTCCAATTGAGGGGTTAGATTTTCCTGGATACGCGCTGCTGTTGCAGTGCTACATGTTGTGCTACACTCAAACGCACAATGTTTGTTATATGGCACCACTGGCAACTGTTGCGCTACGACAATATGAAATGAGGATGCATAGATTGTGTGGCAAGAAGATGTGGGGAACCGGAGAAAATGTAAAAAAAAAAATAAAAACACTCTTGCCAACACATACGCATGCATTGTGCTAGTTTTCCTTTAATCATTGCATCACGGCATCGGGGCCCGCATTGTTGGCTCTGCCTGAAACGTGCGCATTAAATGTGGAGAATGACTTGTTGACTTTTTGCATGGAACAATAATAGAGCAATTTTTGAAGTGTTTGTGCATTACTCTTCTACAATAATGATTACAAATTTCCAAAAGGAAGTTCAGTTATTGAAATCCATCGGTGAACTTCTCCCAATATTGATTAAAACATCTAAAGATACCTTTTTTTAGATTATAAATTCAAAAGAAAGATACTAATATAATGGTTAGCAAGGTCTAGTTTTAAGCTTAAAGATCATATTGACCGTAGTCAGTGAAGACTGGGTTCATACCGTTTCGGTGTATGCGATCATGTATCGTAGAATTACCTTTACAAATTCATCCTCTTACTTTTACTAAATCATAAATGCTCTTGTTAATACTTAAAATTAACTTTTTTAAAACTTCTCTCTCCAAATTACTCCACTCTGCTGATTATGGCTAATTTTAGCTCTTCTACTGTATCGAATTGCCTGTTTTCAGCATACATTTGGCGTACCAGGATTACCCAAATTTTTTCCATTGAGTTAGGGCCAGGGGAGCATGTCGGCCATTCCAACAATCTGACAGATTTATCTGCTATTCAATTTTAAGTTAGCCTACTTATATGAATTGCAGCGTTATCTTGTTGAAAGATGCAATTTTTTCGAGACTCGAATTCAAAAAAGGGAGCAAACTACTCTGCAGAACGGCAACATTATTATTAACTGTTCATCCGATTCGAGCAAAACTGAACTTCTTATGTTTCTGTTGACGATATGGCTCCCCACATCATAAAATTGGTGCCAAGTTTTGTTTCGAAAAAGAAAGCGGTTCTTTTCGAATGTCATGCCCAGGGGCGCACCCAGAAAAAAATTTTGGGGGGTGTTTTATATTTTAATTTATAGACTTATTCAAATTTCATATATAATATTTACAGTACAAAGTCAATTATTCTTTTATTTTGTGCCATTGAATTTAATATGTCCTCAATAATAAAATTGAAATTAATTAAGGCATTGAAATTTTATGAAATTTTAAGAGATTCTTCCAATTTCATATTACTTTCTATGTGGGGTTAGCGTAATTTTCTATGTGGGGTTAGCGTAATTTTCATACGAGATCGCTAATTTGCATTATGATCTTTATATTTTAAATACAAGCTTATAATATATCGAAATTCATAACGATGGCCCCAAAATCTCTGCTGTGATTGTCATTATATGCAGACATATAGACGGAAATAAACCGATATGATTGCACAGAGCCAAAAACCACCACATATAATCAATAAGACCACCAAATTGAGATATTTTATTAGGTTTTCTTATTAATATTACCAAATAATAAGAATTTTCCATAAAGAAATCTTTTCAATTCCATAGAGAAAATCTTATTAAAAATTAACAACTACTATTAAACATTTTTTAATAAGATTTCTTATTGAATGAATGAAATAATGTGGAAATCTTATTAACACTTAACTTTAATAAGAAAATCTCTTTTTTCACTCTCCAAAGTTTAAGAAGAAAAGAGTTTAAGAGTTGAAATTAATAAGAAAATCTTATTGATCTGCTTTTATAAAATTTTTTTATTCTTTATTCTTCTCTCAGTATCCGGAATGTTGCAAGATACCTGTTGAATTTCGACATCGTCCATCATGTTATCAGAAACGGCTAAGTTTTCAATGGTTTCTTTCGGTAACGAACAAGTGTATGGTGGTTCCGCGAAATATTCGTCTCAGTTAATCAGCTCATAAGATTTTTCGCAATTGAAAGAAACATGTTGAACCTTATAATAGAGAATTTTTCCGTACTCTTCTCTCGAATCATTATGTGCTTGCAGTAGTTTCTTGTACCCCAGTTGTCGCGTTGCTCGATAGTCGTCAGATATCATCGCTAAAATAATGTTTTCGGGCTGTGTACAATAAAAGTTGTTGGAACACGTTCCTTCAATCATGCTCCGATATTTTAGAGGCAAGTAAAACAAAATGCGGTTATTGAAAAAATCTCGTTAGAGAATTTGTCAAAAGAGTTGCGGTTCTATGTTTTTATATCCAAGGAAGTGATTGGCAAGCTTGATTTTCTTTCACTCTAGTGTCGGGGCACATGGCATGTCGTTTTTACAAGACCAGAATTAAGGTGAAATTTAAATTAAATTGGATAAAATCCAAAATTTACTAGTTCCGACTCGCGAGCGAGAACTGAAAAGATTACAAAATGGCTCGGGCACGTGAGCTGTGCTGAAAATAATAAAAAATAAGCATTGAGGAGAGCGAGCATCTCCATTCCCTGATGATTTTTTTACATGCAATAACAATCGAGTTTAGCTACTACAGCTTTTTCGCACATTCTCATCATTAACTCATTAAAAGTCACAATCCAAAAATCTTTGAAATTTTCAACGATATTGATACTAGTGGCTCAAAATAAGTTAATGTGGGAAAAATTTACCCACCAATATATGGTTGGGCTCAAGGATAACACAAGACGTCACGACTAATCATGCGAAGACATAACCATGCAACTACACAATAGTTTTTAATCTACTTTTGAGTTGACCTTTAGACAAGTTAACATCAAAAAAACCACAATTGTTAACTGATTTACTCATACGGTTTAATGGAGCAGTTAACATATAATTTGTTCTACTAAATGGTAAGTAAATTAAATTGTTAGGACTTCTACTGCTTCTACGATTAGAGCTAAAATGTATAAGAGAAAGAAGTTCTGGAGAATCGAATACACCGGTTATGAGTTGGTGCAAATAGACGATATCTTCAGACTTCCTTCGCTCACTCAATGATTGCATTTTTAAAAGTTTTAAGCGATCCTCATAAGGAGGAAGGTTTGAAATATTAAATCCATTTAAGCCCCTTAGGGCAAACCGAACAAAGCATTTTTGGATTCACTCTATTCGATCAACATTCACATTGTAACTTGGAGACCAAACTTAACTTGCGTACTCCAAGTGAGGATGCACTATTGCATAATACAACGTTGTAGTCGTAATCATGCTGTTGAATTCTTTGGTCCAGCGTTTAATAAATCCAAGCCTAGAAGATGCTTTTTTACAAATGTTATCAATATGAATGTTAAAGGAAAGCTTAGAATCCATACATATTCCCAGATCTTTAACGATATCCACACGACATAAAGCAGTATCTTTTATCTTATATCAGAAACTAAATTATTCCTTTTTCGCGAAAAGGTCATAGTTTGGCATTTATCTGGGTTAAGAAACATATTATTTTTTGAACACCAAACTTCGAAAGATTTCAGATCGGAGTAGGGCTGAATTGTCTGTAGAATTTATTTTTCTGCATATTTTCATATCATCGGCATAAATAAGCAGATGAGAGTTTTTAATGATATGGGTCACATCATTAATGGCTAAAATAAACAGAAGTGGGCCTAGGTGACTTCCTTAAGGAACACCTGATAATGCAACAAACTCAGCAGAGAAAACCCCCTCGGAATCGTATTTGATAAGATCGTTCTATCAAATACGATTTAATCCAGTTTACAAAATATTGTGGAAATCCAATGGATTTAAGTTTAAAAATAATTAAATTGTGTGGTAACTAATCAAATGCTTTGCTAAAGTCAGTGTAGATTATACATAAGTCGCTCAAAAAGTTTCGGAATCGATGACAGTTTAGCAATGGGCCTGTAGTTAATAACATCATTCCTGCAACCTTTTTTATAAATAGGACTAATAAATGGTTTTTTCCAAAACAGTGGAAAATAACTTTCGTTTATAGATTGATTAAATAACAAAGAGAGTAGTTGACACAAGATTGAACCGCGTTGAGTTAACACTGCGGCAGGAACTCCATCAGGTCCAGCGCTAAAATCTTCATCGAACGAACCAATATATTTTAAAATATCCTGTGAGGTAAAGGATAAAGAGTCCAAAGAAACTCTGGGTGTAGAATTCATATATTTAAAATACCCCTCATCAGGATCAAAAGAATCCGAACAAAAAGACTCTTTAAAAAGATTTGCAAATAAACCACAAATAATGACGGGATCGTCAGTAATTCCATCAACAGTTTTGAATGATGAAGCGAATCCATCGGATTTCTTCTTTGTATTTATCAATCCCCAAAACTTCTTTGGATCAGACAGTATTCTCAGCTTTATATTGTCTAAATATTCATTATATAGTGCAGCTGAGCTATTTTCAAATTCCAGAAACAAACGTTTGTAGGTTTCCAGGTCATTTGAGTCTAAACTACAGACATATTTCTTCCATGTCCTATTCCTGCTGTTGCGAAGAGTTTTTGATACAATTACGAAGTAGGCTCATATTGGAGAGCAGGGTGCGCTAGTTTCCAAAGTCAGCTGGTAATTTTTAGTGTTTCTAATTGTTGTTGTTGCTTTTGTCGTTTGACGTTTGTAGCTCCTACAGATTTGTTGGTGTAAAATTTCTCAGTTGAGCAGCCATCTTAAAATGAGCTTACCTTGTAATTTTATCACGATACTAACCATGCGTCACTAAATTATCCTCTCTTCATCAATATTTAATCACTCCAATTTCCATTTAATGCAGAGTTAACTGAATAGGTGTATCACCCGCTAACCTCAGTATAAAAGTATAAAAAGCATAAAAATAATTAAATAAAAAAACATTGCTTGCAGATATTGAGAAATTGAGAAGATTAATAAGGGAATAACTTAAGGCATTACTTCAGTCAACATATGAATTACTTCAGTCAACATATGAAAAAGAATGTCATTTGAACTCCTAGTTTAACCATTTTTCATAACAAAACATCTGTCACATTTAGAAAAAAGATAGCACAAAAAAAAATTAGAAAGGCAATTTTAAGAAAACCAACGTTTTAATACAAAAAATAACTCATATTCGCCTAGTTTAAACAAATATCCACACTTGAAGAAATAAAATATATGTGTGTAGAAGCATTGATGGTTGAAGAAGCGAAAAAACAATAACTACATATCTTTTTGTATGGATTATGATAGATTCAAAGACCATTCAAATATCCACTGACAAATGAGCATCATTTACAAAATCAGCTTACAAGCCATTGACGATGAATGAGTGTCACATCTTGAAGGTTGAAACGGATTCCACAGGTGGTTGTCTTCAAAGCAATACAATAAAATTTGAAAAAAAGACCAACAAATACGCATACAAGAAAACAAACTGAACTTGGAATTGTGAGAAGCAACTGTGAATGACAAGTAACAGTATTTTTCTCAATGGAAAATACAAAAAAAAAGGCGAGAAAAAGAAGGGTTTTATAAAGGAAGTTACCAACATCAGTCATAATAATAGATAACAGAAAAGCTTTGACCTGTCTTTTAATCCGTTCTGATAGTTTTCACAACGTAAGCCATAATTTGACAAGATTATTTAAATAATGTTGAGAAAGTTTCTCTCAACAATGTGAACGATTCAGTTATAATAACGAAAAGACGAAAAATAAAATAGAACATTCAAGAATTCCGCACCATATTTACACGCATTATTAACGCTTGGCTGGTGCAACAAATGATGAGTCAATAAAAACGCTTCATTATGTCAAAAAAAAAAAAAAAAACGCTACACAAACACTTCAAATTAGAACTTAATTTCTATGTCACTCAGCGGGAACAAAGTTTGTTAAAGGGTTACTCATGACATCTAGACTAGATCTCTGCGCTAGTTACTTAAACTTAATCAAGGTTGTCAAGTTCAGGTGTTAAGTGGTGGCACGCAAAAAATGAAAAGAATCAAAAAAAAAAAAAATGGAAACACCATCTGTGATGAAAGCTACTAGTACTCAGCGTATGTTGAGTACATGTCGTAGACATCAGAGCCCAATACCAAGAATCCACTAGATATGCTCATGCATACCAAAGTTTTTCGTTCTATTTTTTGCTGTTGGTTTTCTTCTTTTTTTTTTCTTGCATTTACATTTGCAATAAAAAAAAATGCAATTCAACAATTTGTCAACCACTTTGTCCGACCAACCATAACGATCGACACCAAGTAACTTTATGGTGAGCACGTTAAAAGAGTACCAATTGAAAACGAAATCATTTACATAGCAGACCCACTATCACCGAGTAATTCTTGCATCGCTCATGAGCAGCATATCTTTTTGCACTCTGTCTATGCAAAACTCACCCATACCAAATGAATGGAAAAAAACATTAATCTTCTCAGAGAGCAAGAAAACTTTGATAATTTGTTTAGTTCTTTTTTCTCCAATATTCTGGGAGCATTGGTTTTTGTTCATACATGGTTTCTAGGTCAAATACAGCTTTAGTTTTTGGGCTTAAATGCTTCTTTTGTTTTGTTCATGTTGTTTTGGTTGTTGGCAGAATTGTTTTTAACTTGTTTTGTTTTGTTTCTCATTCTTATGATGTCTCGCAGACTTGAATATTTTATTCAATGAAAGCGTCTACAAAACACGCTGGTTCAAGAACCAGTTGACTCTTGCACTCGAAAAGTGGTCGAAAAATTATGACTGAGACTCTAGATATTATTTTCAAAGTACTGGCAGCACCATAAAAACACGAGGGACTCTATAAAGGGAAAAACTAGAATATTCCTCCGTTTAGTCTTAATAATCGATATAAAAGAGGCTTCAAAAGGTTTATAAAAGCATAGGAAATTGTGCAAAAATATGCGGCTGAACATCAAGAGGCGACAAACAGCTGTTTGTGAAAGATAAGATCACACAGCAAAAAATAGCCAAAATAAGCAAGGCCAGTGAACCATAAGTATCGTCGGAAACAACTCCCGAAAGCGCATAACTTCTGCATCATTTATCGGACTTGAATGCACTTCCAAAGCAAACCTTGTTTTGTCCTGAAAGCGCATAACTTCTGCATCATTTATCGGACTTAAATGCACTTCCAAAGCAAACCTTGTTTTTGTTCGAATTGAATCGTTAAGGGTACTTTTGTGTTAATGTGAAGAAGAAAACATCATAAACGAGCTCAGCAACGAATTATAAAAGACACTTTTACGAGGGTTACCTGTTAAGTCTTGTGCCTCGGCAACACTCAGCATTACCAGGTGAATTTTGACAGTTCCATTTGAAAATTTTGCATTTTCTTGCATAATCGCACTCACGTTTTGGTGTATGTGCATTTATTGTGTTTATTACAGTGGTTGGAAAATACTATTTCAGCAAATAAATGGAATTAACACGTAAACATTTTCGGGTGATGATTTTTGACGTGGATTAATAAGAAAATAATGCATCGATAACTTAGTTTGGCTTTTGAAAACGCTGGTTCAATGAGTTTGACCGTCATCGTCGTTCTTTCCAAAACGAATTTCGTTGAGGTCGTCCAAGAACGGCTGTTGTGGCAGAAAACATCGGACTGTTCAAACAGCGTGAACTGTTAGAAGCAAACCGTCATGTGACATACCCTGAGATGAAGTTATCTTTGGGCATTAGCGGGAACTTTCGATTTCACATGAGCATTTAAGCGTCAGGGAGATTTGTTCCAGTTGGGTACCCCAGAATTTGACGGTTTCTCAAAAAAAGGGTCGTGTCGATTGGTACAAGGAAATGCTGAAAAAATACAGCGGGGGTGGTTCGATACACGTCTACCATAGGTGACGAATCATGGATCTACGAGCCCATGAGCCCGAAACGAAGCAGCAATTCACTGTTTTATTGAGCAAAGGAGCAAAGCCCGACAAAAGTTATCCGCGGACGGAGCATATCCAAGCAAATGGTTGACAGTTTTTTCAGAAAAAGCGATTATATCGCAACTATACCACTTGAGCAATGGAAAACTGTTAATACTAAATGGTATACTATCATTAATTTGCCGGAACTCTTCGGAGAATTGAGTAAAACCAACCACCGAAGGAAGATCATACTCCTCACACATCACCTCAAACAGGAAAGTTTTTGAGCACTGTAAACTTGGAATTGATGTGTTTTCCGCCTAACCGTCCCGACTTGGCACCCAAAGACTTCTTCTTGTTCCCTCACATTAAGAAAAAAATGCGTGTCAAGCATTTCATTACGCTCGAACAGGCCCTTAAAACCTGGCTTCGGAGGTATCAACTTCAAAAATGTTTCAAAAATTAGCTTTAACGAATGCAGAAGTGTATTGATCATCTTGGAGAATACTTCTAAAAACAGTGAAAGCATATTCACTGATTAACCAATGTTTTTTCATTGTTAGGCGCAAGACTAAAAAGGCAACCCTCGTATGACCTCCGGAGGTTCCTAAATCAACATTTCTATATAAATTTTACTTATGAATTTATGAAATCTTATACGAATCATACAAACAATCTCAGAGCCAACACCCAAAATCCACTTAGACATGAAGTTTCATCAAAACCGATTTGCCTAAAAGTGTCCAGATTCAGTTTAGGACTTAAGAAACTCAGGATTATTAGCTTTTTCGTATAATAGGTGATAAAGAAGCAATTGACACCGATTAAAACATCTTCTTTTCAATTGACGCCTACAATAATTTGTTCGAGAAATTTTACCATTTCACACATTTCCATTTCCACATTTATTCAAGAATCAGTCGCTTTAAAGCTTGGTCGATCGTGTGATCTACGTCGATCGTGTGATCCTCTACGCTGAAAAACTCCGTTAGCCGCATTGAATATAATCAGCTATGGGCAGAGAGCGCTCTGGGAGCGATGAGAGTAAGAATTGAGAGCAAAGGCTTATGTAGCAACACAAAACGCAACAACAAATCAAAGACAAACACTGAATTAATACAGAAGCTTTAAATGTAGTGGTGTCCATACCCGAATATAAACTACAATTGATGCATTGTCACTTGACATTGTTTGCCGTGAAACTTTTACATCTCGTTATTTCACCGTAGTTAGTACACTGCGTTGTCACAGATTGGAACAAGGATCTTGGCTCAACGTCCAGGTTTGTTCTGCATGAAATAAGATGACCAGTTATAGAGGATATGTTCAGTGCAGCGAAAGTGGATTTGTTCCCCAGAGTTGTCTTCCATTAGATCGCAATGCTGATATCGTGACGGCCGGAGCCGAACGCGTTAACGACAGTAGATCGCTCGTAGCCAATTTTAGAGCCGCGAGGTCCGAGATTCAATTCCGAGCTAACACAGACACTTTTTCTCAATTGAAATTAATTTTTCTGATCGGTCGTAACCTTTCTCCAGACGATGGCAAAACTCAGAGAGTAAATAATCAGTCCCATTCTAGAATCTGTCGTAATAAATCTACGAACGTAAGCCTACGCTACGAATACGAAAAATTTGCTATGCTAGGTTCCCAACAAAACAAAGAAAAATGTTGCCTCATTGTAATTTAATTCCGAAAATTCGAAAACAGCTGTTTTTGACAAGAGGCATGAAATTAAAAAAAAAGTGATTAATTAAAGTATTAAGTTTAATAATTTTCAAATAAAAATTGATTTAAAATTAATTCCATTGCAATTTAAACTTTTGCACAGCATGAGGAGGATATGATACAAAGAAGAGCTATGAAAGTTCGGCAAAAAGTATTGCGAGATTACAGCGGTACTTTTGAAATGGATAACGAAATGTTGGTAGTGCAAGTTTTAAAGCATTTGTACACTAAGGAAAATAACGCATATTAGCATTATCCACGCCTGAGTATAAAATTAATTCAAATATTTACGTGGATAAATCAAATGTTTTCCTTACAACTCGTTTTTTTCCCGTATTTGAATTTTATTTATACCACACACGTACACACATATTCCATACAAGCAAGCAGCAACAGCATCGCACACGTACACACATACTCCGACAAGCAGCAACAGCATCGCACTCTGTTCCTGCAGTTTATTTCTTGCATTTGCAGTTCTTATAGTTCTCATTTAGTTATTGTTGCAAGAGTAATATAGTATGCTTGTTTGGCAAAGAAATTAAATTATGTAGGGTGGAGTGACAACTCGGTATTTTCTCAAGAACATCTTGGACCGGTTGTCATTTACCTGCATAATCTGCAAAAATATACCTACGTATATTTTGAACATTACTTTTTCGTTCTCTATTTTATACTATGTTTGACAGTTGGTGCAATATTAGGGCACCAACTGTCAAAAATAGTATAAATTAGAGAACGAAAAAAGTGAAGCGATAATAAATTATACAGGCAATGGCATTTGATGACCGCAATCTGAAGAAAATAATACCATAAAACCATTAATAACATATTCCATTTAAATATGTTTTTTTTAAATTCAATATTTTTATTTAAATTTTCTTTAAATGCGATAGTTTATTTTCAAATAGTAAATATTTGAAAGATATTTTAAAAAAATTCGTGCATAATTTGAATATATTTTTTATTAATTCTGTTTAAATATTTAAATATTTAATTTAATTAAAAAAGTATTCAAATAAATTTTAAATATTTACGTAGTCGATTTATTCAAATGCGTTATTGGTGCAAAAATTACTCGCTTTTTGGATAAATTAAAAAAGTTTTTGGATAAATTTATAGCATCATTTTATAAATCCCTGCACATCACTTCACGCTGCGTTGTTGAAATTAGCAATTTATAAAACGCAACGCTTCACGCCGTGATCTTCAGCGTTGAGTAACGCAATAGCGTAATGAAAACAGTACAAAGTTCGCATTTTATAAAACGCTACACTTGAAATTCGTTCACTTGAACTGTCACTTCATCACTTGCTCTTGAGCTGCCGTTAGAACGAATAAGTTGGTATTGAAAGGGTAATAACTGTTTGTTTCACTCATATATTCTTAAATGTTTACATATATCGTTTCAATATAGCTTGAAGACAGCAACAACGAACAAACAGTTCGAAATGTTGCTAAAAGAAATAAAAAAACTATCGCAGGTAGCAAATGTGTACGCCAGTGTTTGGCGTTTATATTGCAATTTCAATTTAATGATGGCTGAAAAGAACAGCTGATATGGTTGCCAACAAGTCAGAATTTGGTGAATCTTAAATATTTCAAAGATTTGCAATAATGATGCTAGTTTTATTTTACATGTGACAACCCTTAACTGTTGTTGACTGACAGCTCACCGTGGTAACGTAACATAGCTAACGCAATAACGTAGTGATTAATAAAATGCAAATTTTTAATCCAAGTGATGCGCCGCGTTAGCGTTGCGTTTCATCACGGTGATTTATAAAATGATGCCATTAATATTTTTTTCCCTTAGTGTATGTTCTCGACTTGGCAGATGGAAAACTACGAGCGACAACCACGCAACTGACGCTGGAAGCCGACGTTTTTGTTTCGAAATAAGTGCGTTCGATCTGTGCCCGAATTGCGACACTCGTCATCGAGAAAACTCGTTTCAAATATGTCAACTACCAGTAGCGGATCTTCATACGGGCTGAAAGGGCTTAGCCCCCCTTGGAGAATTATTTGTATGGGAAAAAACGAAAAAAGTCCAAAATGACGCTTCAGCCCCCCCCCCCCCCATTGACATACAAAATTATAGTTTCTGCCCCCCCTTTGACGAATCCTAGATCTACCACTGTCAACTACGTCCATCAATTTGTTTTGTCAACTATCAGGCATGACGCGAATCGACTCCAGATTGGATTATTTCCCGCCTTAACATATTGGTCAATTTTCAATATAAGCATTTTTGCAACAAAAAATGTGTGTCTTCAAAACCCATTCAATACACTTTCGGGAAATTTCGACACAAGTTTGGTGTTGTATTGATATTGGTGTAATGTACTTTTTCTAACGTTTGAATAAGAAACGTTTCTAAAACATTTTCGGTTTTGATCATGATCAGCTATGGACAACACAAAACGCAACAACAAAGCAAAGACAAAATACAAACACAGATACAACACAGAAGCTTTAAATGTAGTTGTGCCCATACCCGATCATGATGCATTCAATTTTATTTATTAAACTGACCAAACGCGTGTGTGTATTTGTGTCTATTTCTGATTTTTGACATACATAAACAGAAAAAACCTTTTTTTTTTTGTTGATTTAAAGGAAAAATACTTACATTTTCTCCTTAATGCAGCTTATTCTGATAAAATAAACAATATTTCACTTAAAAATGTCGGTTTCGCAATGAATTCCGACGATGCAAAGCTGTCGTAAGAAATCTGCGAAAAGAACTGTCAAATGATGATGCGTTCGGAACGTGGAATGTCAATGTTACGAATTTCGAATACGACCTAACGATTCGGATCGTAGAATAAAACTTTACGAATCCGAAAGAAAATCACAGCTACGACGGATCCTGGAATAAGGCTGCATGCCATTTTAAGCTTCTTAAGAACATACACATTAGCCATTCGGAGTCGGCATAAACCTAGTAGATCCCGTTCTCGATAATTTTTGTTCAAACATACAAAAAATACAAATACAAATGGTCAATTAGTTTTTTTTTTTTCGCTGATATCGCGGGAGGATTTAACGCTGGATTCCAGGCTGACGAAATCCATAACAACCTTGTATTACAGCCCCAAGTCACCCCAATTATCAAAGCACTCTTTTAAAATATAGTTCCACTAGGTCACAAATACTCGTATACAACTCAATTGATCATCTCTATCATTAGATTTAAAGGGTCGCGCGGCAGTCCTCGCTCAACCACCTTATCTGAAATCCCGTTTGGCATTGAATGGAAGAAGAAATCTTCCCGACTTCAACTGTTAGAGTTCGAGGAATATCAAATCCAGACATTTTGACACATACTCCTTATTGGAAAGTGGAAATGGAATTTGTCATCGTCGAAAATATGATGACTGTCTATATGTGTTTCTGTAGTAGTCTTTTTGTAAAGTCTGTGTAGTCTTTTTTAAGATTTTTTATAGTATACATACATATGTGGTTTATTACGGATTGTCTTGATCTGAAATTACTCTGATGAGATACAATGAGCTTCTATGGCTTCAGCCTTTCACGTTATTTACTCAACAGAAGCTTATATACAATATAAGGAAGGCTTATTCTAAGGAATAAGAGCCATACAGTATAAGGAAGGTTTATTCTACGTAAGTTGATACAAATGATGAGTACGTTGATAAACCAGTCAAAATTTTGTGGTAAGTTTATTTGGTATTTGCGTCATATGTTTGGGTAAGATCACACTACAAAATTCGGAGTTTGTGTTTATGTGGAGTTGAGCTGTATGCTCATGGAATACAGCTACATCATTAACTCAGTTATAATACAATATTAAGTCGACCATCCTAGCTAAAGTCGATTAAAGCAATTATTCCGTATGGCCAGAGAATTTGTTGTCAACGTTGGCTTGTTCCACTAGATTTAAGTGCATTAAAAGGATCTGGTCAATATATCCATGAACCTGATCAAGGCCTAAATCCTTTCGGTTCTAATTTCTCTCGCCATCAAAATGACGTTTATATCGTCTCAGTTTTATCTTTATCAGAATTAATCTCAAATTATTTTTACAAAGCATAGTACTTATTCAGATCCATTAAGACCCTTATTAGGTCCATCAAAAATATTGCTCAAATAGTTTTGTAATTCTGAGGAATATCGTCTGCTTTTTTCTCTCGTTTCAACTCTCTCATGAATACAGTTATAACTATCTTTTATATTAAAGGTCAACACGCGATTCCAAATGTTGTTGACAGATTTTTCAACAGGATCGTATCTGCGAAATGTTATTTACCTCAAACTGAAATACTTTGTGAGACTTTTAAAGAAAATACAGGATTTTTTTGTTTCAGGCGATGTTTTTTTTTCATAACCATGAGGGTTTAAAACGGGTACTTACTAAATACCAGTCTTTTTCTTTTCTTGAATAAAATCTTCCTGGGATTAAAATTGATAAAAGTAAGGAGACAACGTTTACAATTTCTCAGACATATTCCAAATCGTACGGCAACAAGCAGCAATCTTGCTAGGTAAACTGATAGCCAAACCTTGTATGTAAAGAAGGATCCGTTATAATGAACCATGTGTCACCATTGATTTAATCAGCGTTGATGTACACACCAATGTACACACAAACACATATATATATATTGACCATTGCGGCAATCGACCGGCGAATTTATGCGATATACAAGGCGAAGCAACACCACGCTGCAGTCACTGCAACAGTTGTTGTGCGCATGCGAATTGAGGTTAAGTAAATCGAAAATAAAGTAACGCACATTAAAATGGAAGTTTGTAATGCTGTTTTACAAACATTATTATTCCCCATACACAGCAGCGTGAATGCAGGCAGTCAGGCCAACGGGAGGTGCGAAGCAATGCAGACGGCTACAGTGCAGTTTGGTGGATCGTCGTTGCAGCCAAGAAGAACGTGCGCGCATGCGTCGCAATTGCAATTTGTGTGCAGACCAAAGTTTAAACCGAACCGAACCAAACGAGGACTCTTCGTCGTATAAGCGTGAATGGTGCGTGACAGGGATACAAGCGAGCGATTTCTTAATGCGAACTGCAAATATTCGCGACTTTTGTTTGTAGGTCAAGTCATGATATGAAACTCGCATACAAAGCGGCTTGCAGGCAGCAGTGACTTCCTCCTTTTGAGTATTCAGCTACCCAGAACATCAGTTCGGCCAACAAACAATAATATTGCAACAATTTCTTTTCGCTGCTATTCTTTTCGGTGTATTTTTTTAACCAACACTTACTTCAGTGCGTAGAACAACATGCCAACAAAGGGATAGCGACTCCTTGGTGTGGTTTTGTTGGAAGCGAAATACACCCCGACGACCTCATAAATACCGGTTCTTGTATTTTGTGAATTTTAATATTTTTCTAATGTTCGCAATGAAAAGGGATTGGAAGAGGTACTCAAGACACGTATGAATATGGCATTGCGTAAATGTTAAAGATGACTGACGTCCATATGCGGAAGGTAAAAAGTTAACTAAACGTCTTTAAATTTGAATCATTTGTCTACGACTTATGCCAAGCTTTGCAATAAGAAGTTTACAAAATTGATTTTAATCGATAGTTAAAAATTGTCGTTGATGCTATTGTAATGCTGAACTGTAAGTGGGATATGGCACGAATCTGTTTTATGTAACACGTATCTAAGATTGCAACGATGTACTCATGGTTAACGAAAGAGTTTGAATTCTTTCGTCTGTCCCAGTATGAAATTGAAACATGATAATTCCGATATTAAACGAAATTTTTCTGAAAACCGTCACAAACGAAGCAAATGATACAGCAAATTCGATTTCCAATATTTCTACAGATTAATGACTTCTCCGCCCTTTTTTCCTTTGAGTTACCCTTCCAAAATAAATGTGTGTACTCTTTTTCTTAGTGTTAAAATATACAAATTAATCAGGACTCGTATTTTGCACTTGCAGTTCTACATTACAATAACATCAATAGCATTTTTTCCCCGCGGGGGTATAGCAACTTCGTTTATTCTTACAATTAGTAATGAAGTGAATGTGGAGTGAATTTTAGTCCTTCAGTAGTACTTTACCACGAGTGAGATCTAAATTTTGCTCAGAGCTTTGTATAGCTTCTCATTCCAATAATTTTGAACGAATAGATAATATTATTCTAGAGTCAGACGTCACTCAGATGTGGCTTGACTTCTAGGAAGTCCTAAAAATGTAAGTGGCATGACTCACATAAGGAAAATGTCCAATGAAGTAAAAGGAGCATTTTTTTATCAAGAAACTAGAGGACCCGGCAAACTTCGTCCCGCCCTGAATTAATTTTTTTATTGAAATAATTCCGAGCAATCACGATCCCACCCAAATTTAATTTTTTATCGAACATTCACGATCGATAACAAATGGTGCCAATCGAATTTCAATTATTGATTGAATGAAACACTCTAATATCCCTTATTTACACGGAATGTAAGGAGGTTGAGGGAATCACATGTCAGATCAATTCAATGCTTTTTGATAGACAACATTAGCAAAAGTAAACAAAGATTAAGGCTTTCCAACACGCGAACATGTCATATATTGTAAGCCATGCAATAAGCTTAGGAACTCAAGATTAATAGTTATAGACATATTATACATGCATTTTTTACAAATAATTTAAGACACATTGTTTTGTACTAACATTTATTTGAGCAACATTTATATTGTTTCCATATAATTTTGTGAGTGGAACTTCCGTCCGCTTATTTATATCTAAAAAACTGAATGCACCTCCATGCTACAGGTGTAAAATAAGCTGCATTTGCATAGTCTACTTGCTCTCTCTCTTTATATGATCGTACTGCTTTGCGCTCCATTATCTTAATATACTATATATACTATATATTATTATTACTCGTATGTTCTTTTTATTCTTAAGGTATAAAATAAGTTTATATTTGATTTAATCCAGCAAACAGTGACATAATTAATTCAAAAGATTGGCGATGTGATTCATTGATTGAATTCTTGGAATGTGCACTTCCTCGCCCTTGAATTGGCCTACTCAAATGCGTTCATCTTTGCTTGAAAAACATTATTCTTGAGTTGCTTCACGACCGATTTTTTACCCTTGCAGAATTTGGATTGATTCAGGCTCCGAAGCATGATAATAACAGACCCAACCTTCAGTGGTACGTTATGTGGTGGTAATCCTTGCAAACCAATAAATTCAGCAACACTATTCGATAATTGGTTGCTTCGTCTGGACACAAACAACTGATTTGAACGAATGTAATTGTGCAGAAATTGCATTTTGAATTATGAAATTAAAATCGAGTTTTTTTTTATTTTTTATTTTTCCATACAAAATGTATGGAACATCGATTTTTCCGAGAAAATTCCAATTTTTTGCTGTTAAAAGCTACCTTGTGCGGAAACGAACAAAAAAAAAAAACAAAAAAAGGGTTCTTATGTATGCCACTCTGTTTTTTTTATATAATAAGTGTCATCACTTATTCGGACATGACAATCTAATTGTTTTCATTATCCATCACTCGCTGCTGTGTGGCTTAAACGTGTATAAGCTCGCCGAGCATTTGACTGATTTCGTAGACCTATGTCAGGCTCGTCCCCTCCTTGGAGTTGTAATGAACACTGTACGACACGAAAAATTGCCAATTTCAATTCTTTCGATTCTTTTCCTTCCTTCCTTATTTTCTTTTTGCCTACACCACACCAGTATTGTGGCGAACAAATACAAAATAATTATTAAAATCGGCCGAGCCATTTCCGAGTTTTAGCAAGACCAACGCACGGCAATTGATAATTAAATATTCAGAGAATAGAAGATAAAAACACGATTGGTTTTTGTCTTAGAAAAATATAATAGGCTGCTATAATTCGATTTCAGAAGATTGTGCTGTCATATCATTTTATTGCAAATTCTATTAGGAAATTTTTGTAGTACATTTCAATTTGAATAAAAAAAGTCAGCTCAACCGTCAGTTTTGGTTTAAGGCTCGATCCTCACAAAGGGCAAACAAATAATATATTTTTTTTAATTTTTTTTATTTATGGAAATGACAGCTTTTGTGTTCTTTTTGGAGTTAAAAGTGAATATGTTGGAGCTTTCTTCAAATAGGGGTTTATTAAGTGCTTAAATTAAATTTATCAACGAAAAGAAATTGAATGAAATATATTAAAAAACAACGGAGTTATTTTTATCGAAAGTAGGAAATACGAATTTCTGATAGTTTTTTGTTATTCTAAGGAAACGATGTTATTAGAAAAAGACGCTGTGCTAAAATGTTGGGCAATTTTGAAGATATGTGAATGCTTTTGGTGTTACAATAAGAGAATTTTCTTTTGATTATTTAGACGAACAGTTTCGCTAATAAAGGTACGCTAGTAGGACATTTTGCGATTTTTGTAAAGGGGCGGAAGAAGGGGCGTGGTCAAAACAAAGTATGCTGTAACCTTATCTAGGATTCAAGTAATGTGTGTGCAAAATTTGAGTTAAATCCGTTCAGCCGTTAAGATTTGTTGGCTATTTAAAGTAGTCTGATGTGGCAATTCCCATACAAAATTACCAATTTCGATTTTTCCGCTGTTCCTTCGAGTTTTTTGTAATTTTCTTTTTTTCTAAACCACATCTGTATTAAGGCAAATAATACAAAAAAAGAATTATTAAAATCGGCCAAGCCGTTTCTGAGCCTTAGCAAGACTAACGCACACGTATTTCATTTTTATATATAAGTTAATGCTTTTAAGACGTTGGAAAAATTGCTATTTTTGATATACGGTAGGTCTGTTTTCGTACCCACTTCAAGTAAAGTTCATGTTCCATACATTTTGTATGGAAAAATAAAAAATAAAAAAAAACTCGATTTTAATTTCATAATTCAAAATGCAATTTCTGCACAATTACATTCGTTCAAATCAGTTGTTTGTGTCCAGACGAAGCAACCAATTATCGAATAGTGTTGCTGAATTTATTGGTTTGCAAGGATTACCACCACATAACGTACCACTGAAGGTTGGGTCTGTTATTATCATGCTTCGGAGCCTGAATCAATCCAAATTCTGCAAGGGTAAAAAATCGGTCGTGAAGCAACTCAAGAATAATGTTTTTCAAGCAAAGATGAACGCATTTGAGTAGGCCAATTCAAGGGCGAGGAAGTGCACATTCCAAGAATTCAATCAATGAATCACATCGCCAATCTTTTGAATTAATTATGTCACTGTTTGCTGGATTAAATCAAATATAAACTTATTTTATACCTTAAGAATAAAAAGAACATACGAGTAATAATAATATATAGTATATATAGTATATTAAGATAATGGAGCGCAAAGCAGTACGATCATATAAAGAGAGAGAGCAAGTAGACTATGCAAATGCAGCTTATTTTACACCTGTAGCATGGAGGTGCATTCAGTTTTTTAGATATAAATAAGCGGACGGAAGTTCCACTCACAAAATTATATGGAAACAATATAAATGTTGCTCAAATAAATGTTAGTACAAAACAATGTGTCTTAAATTATTTGTAAAAAATGCATGTATAATATGTCTATAACTATTAATCTTGAGTTCCTAAGCTTCTTGCATGGCTTACAATATATGACATGTTCGCGTGTTGGAAAGCCTTAATCTTTGTTTACTTTTGCTAATGTTGTCTATCAAAAAGCATTGAATTGATCTGACATGTGATTCCCTCAACCTCCTTACATTCCGTGTAAATAAGGGATATTAGAGTGTTTCATTCAATCAATAATTGAAATTCGATTGGCACCATTTGTTATCGATCGTGAATGTTCGATAAAAAATTAAATTTGGGTGGGATCGTGATTGCTCGGAATTATTTCAATAAAAAAATTAATTCAGGGCGGGACGAAGTTTGCCGGGTCCTCTAGTTTTAGATATTTTATAAAATAGTTGTTCGAGCCTTGGCGTTTTCTTTAAAAGATCATTTTTTCTTTTGTCACGCAATTTCTTCCTCCTCCTGTATTGAAATTCACTTGGTCTTTTATTGAGCTTACTCATCGCAGTCAGTTATATTTGCAAAATATATTTCAACAATCAAATTGGACATTCTTTTCATTAATCAGCTGTTAATGTTGAAATGTTTGGAGTTGAAACAAAGTGAAAGTTACAGGGATGCAAAAGCAAATTCTTAAAAGTGCAATTTCTTGTTCTTGTAATTTTTTGTGATTTTTAAAAATATGCTCATAAAGTTGCGCCCCTAGGCAACTGCCTTTTATGCCTTATGGTAAATCCGGGGCTGGTTGGTGGTGGGTGTGATTTTAATTTGAGTTTGACAAATTGCATTCGCAGGAAACTTATGAAATAACTTGTAATACAAGGCTTATTACAACATCTAATTACAAGGTTTTTGATTAATTTTTGTGAAATTTTTATAGATTTTGCCATTTTGATAAAGTCACTTTGTATGAGGGGTAGGCGTAGTTTTCATCCGATTTGGTTTGTTCAAACTTGATCTATCTTTTTTTAAAGAAGCGAATATATCAAATTGCATTACGATAACTTCAAAATTGCGGCTGTAATCGTGACGACGGACAACGCTAAATCGACTCAGACGTTGATTTGAATCAGGAATATAACTAATTTTCTATATTTAACACGCCATCTTATGGTTGTTGCAAGCAGAGTGACAAAGTTAATATGCAGCAAGCGTATAGTATACAACTTTTAAATAAAACTGTCAATTTTGACCTTTTGACAAGGATTTTTAGGCAAAAGGGAAAAATTCACACTTTTCTTGGAACTTACTTGATAAAGAAAAGTTTTATTCAATAAATAATTTTAACTGGTATCAGTTTTGCATAAAACTCCATATTCCTTTTTATATATAATGTTTTTATCAATACCCGTACTTTTTTGAAAAATTTTGAAGTTGTACAATATCTACTGTCTAATAACTTTATCCGGCAAACTAATAGTATGACTACAAGACTCTAGTTTTAGGAAAATAGTATTGGAAAATAGTATAATTAACAAAGTTTCTAAATAACAACAGATTATATTTTAATGATATTTAGAACAAAGAAATTAATTCAATCTCAGCCTATAGGCTATCCCTTATTCACTATATCTCTGTTATTTCGAAACGATCAAGACATTTCTTGCTGACCTGATAGTTTTATTGAAGTTTTTGTCCCCAGGGCACCCGGGTTCGAAACCCGACCAGGCTATGATCATTTTCTCAAATGTCATAATTGGTTGTAGAGAATTTTGTGGATGGAGTCGCCCAATAGCTTTAACTGACTGAGGTAAAGGTAAATATAACACTTGTCTGAGATTCTAAACCACATGTTTCTATGGCTTACACCACGCTAAGAACGTGCTTCATTCTCGAATGTTGTTCTAGATCGTGCCTTTTTTTCCCAATAATCTATCACCCCACTTTGAACCAATCGAGACTTGACTGAATAGGTAAAACACCTGAAATCCTTGGATCAAAGCTTAAGATAACAAAGGAATTGGCTGTATCGTGGACACACCCGTAGGTTTTGACGTCCCATACTAGTCCTCATCCTTGTCCTTGTTCTTTTATTTGTTCTTATCCTTGTCCAAAATTGTTGTTTTAACCCAATGCCAAATGCCTGACCCTTTCCTTGTTCAAATTCCTTTCCTTATCATTGTCCCACATATTTTCCCAATCTTTGTGCCAAACTTGTCTTTGGCGTGTACAAATCCTTGTTTTATTCCTTATCGCAATCCTTGTTCTCATCCTATTTTCAATATTGATCTAAATGTGGCTTTAAGTGTGCCTTAGGTCTTTGTCCTAATCCTTGTCTTAGTCCTTTTCCAAATCCTTGTCCTTATCCAAAGATAAAGACAAGTCCCATGCTCTTATCTACACATGTCCAAATCTTTGTCCTACTCCTCATGTTATTCTTGGTCCTCATATTTGTCCAAATCCTTACACTCATCCTTTTTCGAATTTTTGTCCTTATCCATATCCAAATTCATGTCCGCATACTTGTCTTAATCTTAATTTTGTTTTTATTTTTTATTTTTGTTTTTGCTTTTGTGTGGTGCATTTACATTTACCTTAGCGTCATGGAATACATCCATGCAACGAGGACGTTATTAATTTTTATCATGAGGCCGAAAACCTCAGCCTTGTCGTTCCATAAATTTTACTATATATCCTAAAGTCAAAAAGTTATAATTCCATGCAACTTTTTTTTAATGCTTTTGCATTTTAACAACATTCAACTGTTGCCAACGTAAAATCGTGGCTCGAGAATTTTAACCTTTACTGTCGTATCATTATTTTTGTCATGGCACCTATACTCATCGAGTAACGATTATATGCAACTTCGATGCATTTTGAAAAAATACCTTTTCAACATTTTTGAAAACCTGCGCGGTAAAACGTAACGTTGTCACTTAAAAAAAGATACAGTAGTTTCGACTATGTCGTAACACAAGACGTAGAATTAGTCAATTCGCTTTTAATGACATCTTTTTTAAAAACTATTTAGCAAAATATTTATTCCATACACCTGAGCATATGACCTTTAAAAGAGTGCCGGAGAGGGTTAATATGTATGACCGACCCCCATTACTTTTGCAAAAGGAACATTTTTGCCTTTGACACCTATTCCCTCCGACCATTCCTTAGGGGGGCTCCCTTGCAAATTTTATTGTGTTTGTGCCGGAAAGGGTTAATATGTATCACCGACCCTCAGTACTTTTGCAAAAGGAACATTTTTGCCTTTAACACCTATTTCCCCCGACCACTCCTTAGGGGGGCTCCCATACAAATTGTATGGTTTTTTGTTTGTTTATTCCATACACCTGAGCATATGACCTTTAAGAGAGTGCCGGAGAGGGTTAATATGTATGACCGACCCCCATTACTTTTGCAAAAGGAACATTTTTGCCTTTGACACCTATTCCCTCCGACCACTCCTTAGGGGGGCTCCCATACAAATTTTATGGTTTTGTCGATAAAACCGGAAACTGTCGATAAATAGGTAGCAAGTTTAAGCAAACAAAAACATCAAATGTTGGCTTTATATTTCATGTAATTGTGTAAAATTTATATAAGTTATAGAGTTCTAACATGAATTTTTGTCGCATTGAGGATCAAGCAGACCAACAAGTCCTAACATCAACATTGTACGATCAGTACTTTAGGCCCACCAAAGGCTCAAAAAGTTATATAAATACCGACACCTGATCACTATCAACCACCCTACTTACCTCCGAGAATGACGTATTCTACGTCAAAAAATAAACCTTTTCAAACGAGTAAAATAATTTGCGATACAAGGTTAAAAATGCCCAGAAAGGTTATTAGAAACCATTACGTGCACTTTCTGTTGTATCTGTCATGACGATACAAATTTCTTAGTGCACATTTTTTTTTTGCAAAGATTGAAATTTACACTAAAAGAAAATACTCGTACAATTTTTTTTTTTAATTTAATGTAAAACTGCGCAACCAGCTGAATGATGGATACATTTTCCAATGGAGTTGTTTGTTACAATCCTGCTCATAATAATGTTTAAAAAATCATTCTGCACCATTAGACTTATCTTGATTTTTGTTGTACATGAACAAAAAATTATTAGATCTTCTAAGATATTGATGAACTCAGCCATAAAATATATACAAAAACGGAAAGTTTTTCCTAAAAATGGGAAAAGTTTTGCACGCAACTTTTTAAACAAAGTTTTTCGTAAGGTGCAATTTATATACGAATGCATGAACAAACAAACATTCATATATTTATATCCAATCAGTTCATTATGTGTGGACGTCTATCATTTGCTACGCCAGTCAAGTAAATGATGCAGCCAAACCCGATAGACGTTTCCGCATTAGCCAGCAGAAATAAAAATTTTAACTTTTACTGATCGTCTCGCTATTAAGCCTTTGTAGTTTTCATTTTCATTTTCATTCGTAAATCAAGTGTATCGACGATAATACCTGTGCTAAACTAAAGCGGAAAATTCACATTTTTCCATAATATTCAAGTCAAGTTTTGAAAAAAAAAAAAATAAATTATGAAAGCCGCCGATCTTGCTGAACAGTACTCTAGGTTTCCAGAAATTCAGCGGAATGAAGTTAAAAAATTTGTTGACTGGATACACGCCCAACCACACTTGCCAAATCTTTCCGAGGAGGAAGCGCTTCACTTCTTTTACGCCTGCAAGTATAGCATGGAAACAGCTAAACAAGTGCTGGACACCAATCTGACCGTGCGCACCCACTGTGGCGAATTCTTCAGCAACCTTGATTGTGAGCGTACAGAATTGAAACGGGCCATGAATACTGTGTATGATCTACGGCATTTTAAGATTTTAACGTAACATCAATATCTAGTCAAGCTCTATATTTCAGCTCTATCGTTCCTCTACCATTGTCCACCACTGAAGGATATCGTGTTATCATAGCAAGACTTTCGGATACAAATGCATCAAATTTTAATTTTGCGGATGTTATGAAGCTGTAAGTTGTTTAAAAAAAAAAAAACAAAAAACTCACATTCATCATTATCACTAATCATATAAATTCCGAATGTTTGTTTGACTTTGTTTGATGGGTCGCACGAGTCACGCTATGTGTGTTTGCGTGACTTATGGTGGTCATCCGTAAGATTGTTTTTAAACTTGTTAGCAATTAAAATAATTATATAGTTCAAAGAAAAACTCAAGCTAAGTAAGCTCTTGTGCTATGTGAATAGAGCACAATATTATTTATTTTTATAACTTATTTTAACCTAGCATAAAAGCTAAAAAACAAGAAATTTCGGAACCCCTTGAAATAATAACACCATGTATGTGAAAACTAAAGAGCCGTCAAGGCAAAATTGGAAGACTTCCATATGAAAGTGATGGGGAAACTTTCCTCAACGTAGCACATGGTTCAATAAGTCCCGAGACTAAGTAATAAAAAACCATTTTTTGCAAATATTCTTCTTTATTTATCAACATATGTAGTTTCCTTTAAGAGCAATACATTCATTCCACCGCTTTTCTATCTTTTCAATACCGGTTTTGTAGAACGATTTGTGCTTCGCCTCAAAATACGCTTCAGTTTCAGCCATCACCTCTTCATTGGAGCCAAATCTCTTGCTGGCAAGCATTTTTTTGAGGTCAGCAAAGACCCAGTATACGGTGGATGAAGCCCAATTCGTGGATTTTCGTCATCGTTTTCATCGATTTGTGACACGGTGCATTGTCTTGGTGAAAAATAATTTTTTATTTTTCTTCTTCAAAGGGGGCCGATTTTTCGCGATTTCATCCTTCAAACGCTCCAACAACACTATATAATAATCGCTGTTGATTGTTTTTCCCTTTTCGAGATAGTCGATGAATAAAATTCCATTCGCATCCCAAAAATAGAGATGCCATAACCTTTCCAGCCGACTGTTGTATTTTTGGTCGCTTTGGCCTGCTTTCATCGGTTGCTCTCTACTCAGCTGGCGACCGTTTTGATTCTGGTGTGTATTGGTGGATCCATGTTTCATCCATTGTCACATACCGACGCAAAAATTCATGTTTATTCATGTTTATTCCTTATAAACTTTATTCTTTATAAACAGCGCCAAACAGCTCTCCAAATCATCGACACGTTGTTGTTTTTGGTCTGGTGTGAGGAAACGCTGCACCCATTTGGAAAGCAGCTATCTCATCGACAAATGTTCCTGTAAAATTGTTCCTACACTGCCTTTCGATATCTTCAAGGCCTCAGCTAGCTCACCACCTTCACTTTACGGTCGGCCAATACCATTTTGTGTACTTTTTTATGTTTTGTGAACAACCAGGCCCATGCGCACGGGGGAGTTTTGGGGGTTCATCCAGAGTGTGTACAATTTTTTCAACTATCCCAAACGTCTGCTTGCACTTCAAGAAGCAATTTCTACATCATCTAGAATTACATCATTAGCAATTTCTAGAATACATCTCCAATATGTGGTCAGACACAAAAACAACCTCTGCTGCTTTTCAGTTGCTTACAGCGATAAGAACCTTAAATTTCCAGGTTTCATTACAATTCCTTGATTCGATTCAGTACTTAGCTTTAATCGTTAAGTCGCTCTCTTCAAATTGAAAACCAATATCTCGATGGAGCTTGACAGTTCGCAGATGGCGTAAAAAAAGAATTATTGGAAAGAAGAGAAAGAGCAGAGGAACACTTTCGTAAGATTTTCCAAAAAGTAAGCAAGATCTGTGAAGAACATGGTATTGAAGTAAGGAAACCGAAGCAAGCTTCACGTCAAACTCATCGTTGTAATATCGAAACTAATTCAATTGAAGATTTTTATCGAATTTCAACCTACCTACTATACCTAGACTTATTCGTCACTCACCTTAAGGTCGTTTTCATAAGCACCGTGGAATATTATCGAATTTTAGATGTCTTTTTCCATCAAAACATTCAATCCAAACGATTCTTTCGTAGTATGGACCAATGAAGTGAAACTTTGGCGAAGACGGATTTTTGATAAATATATCAACAGCCCTATAGAAGCTCTTGACATCTGCAACACAACTGCTTTTCCAAATGTTCACCAAATCTTGCTGGTAATGGCTGCGTTACCAGTAACGACATTATCGAACAAACGCTCTTTTTCGACATTAAATAAAAAAATAAATAAATAACTGGCCATTTCAGCCCTTGAAAGGACTTTGACCTAGCTTCTTATGATCAATTGTGTTGTGCGTGTTATTAAGTTTGTACACAATTGACCGAGAACCGGACCTATGTACATGTTTAACACCGACTCCGAACGGCGATGAACGGAATGTTCTCGTTCTCAAGAAGCTTTACATGGCATTTTGATTACTCTCTGAGGTTTGCCATTGTCTGCAGAGAGGTGGCGGCCGTACAGAAAAATTATTTTAATTCAAATAATTTTCTGTCGCTGGTGGGGTTCAAACCATCCATTCCAATATAATATTTTCTCTACATCCATTTTTTGATAGTTTTCTTCGTACTTAGAATTCCTTATTTTTTAGTCAAACCCCCCCCCCCCCCTCTCCCCCAGGGCCAATCCTGCGCACGGGCCTGGGAACAACTGCCTCATTTGGGCGTCCTGAACGTTCAGCATCATTTGTGTCTGTACGACCAAGTTTAAACTCAGCATACCATCGGCAAATGGTTGCTTTTGACGGAGCAGAGTCCGAATAACACTTTCGAAGCCATTGCTCAGCTTTGACAGTATTTTTTCCCATAAAAAAACAGTGATAAACTGACGGAATTGCTTTGAATCCATTATTTTGAAAATATCAACAGTAGCGTCACTTAAATCAATGCAACTTGTGAACTAAACGTTAGATTGCCATGAAATTTGTACAGATATGGTTTGAAGGTTGGAACTATCGAAATATTATATCGATATTTCGTTAGAGGCTCCACTTAGTAGTTAATCTCGGGGCTTATTGGACCATGTGTTATCTTAATTTAGCAACTTATGGGTAGTTTTAAATTTATGTTAAAATTTCCTTAAGAATACATGTGTAAAGAATAGCATTGGAAGTTCTGAGGAAATTCCTCATCCCTCATCGTATCGTTTGGAAACTTTTGGGTAATTTTAAATTGTTGTTGTTTTCAAACCGCTTCTTAAGGAATGCATGTGGAAACTTTTGCTTTTTTTGCCACCCCAAAGGTCCCGAGTTCGAATCCCGGCCAGGCTAACGATTTTTAGTTATTACCCCGAGAAACAATTTGTGTCCGTAGCAAAGAACTCAGCCAAAAAAGTCCCGAGCATCGGACACAATTTTATTTTTTAAATGATACGAGCAGTAACGAAAAAGTCCGAAGTTAATGAAAAAAAAAACAAATCGCACATCTGTACCAAAGAACTCAGACACAAAGTCCCGAGATCAGACACAATTTTATTTTGTAAAAGCTACGAGCAGTAACGAAAAACTGCGAAGTTTATGAAAAAAACGAGCTTGAGCGAACAGGACCCGAGAAAAAATGCATATATGTATGTGTCAAGAAAGTAGCTGACATGTGTCCAGTTCAACCCGAACACGACTTCACCGTGAAGGTGAATTACCAACAACAGTACGGGCACAGGAACCCATACACATACATACAATTTTAATATTTTTTGCCGAACGAACACGACTGTACCGCGATGGTGAATTAACGACAACAGTATAGGCACAGTACGGGCACAGCAACCCATACATACAACTAGAATATTTTGTGCTCTTCACTCTCATTGAATTTAGATTTACCGTTTTATAAAGAAATTGTTGTTATTCTACAAACGTAAGGCCGCATGCGCAATGGAGTTAATTTTGGCTATGTTTTGCTAATTAGTCATTTATTCTGAATCGTGCGCGTAGCAGTTAAGTGTTTGTGGAGGAAAAACTTTTAATAAATTGTTTTGAAGTGGTCAATAAATTGAATTGAAGGTAAGTTTTTCCATTAAATTAATTTCATTCGTTAGAATAATAGATTCTAATATCAATCAAAAATCAATTCTCATATTTTATACTAAGCTTATACAAAAGATTGTGTAGAGCTTTCTTTACTCTACTTACTAAAATATTTAATTACTTTGTCTCTTCTTGCAGATAAATTCAACTTGCGCGAATTGCAACTCTTCAACTAAATTCAACAACATTAAAATTTATTTGTATTTAACTAAATTCAACAAAATTCAAATTTATTTACAATAATTTCAAAAGGTACATATTGGCCATGACATTGCCATAAGAAAAAAGGAATCATTTGTTTACCCCCACGTACCGATGAAAACTGCAGAAGAAATCCAAAAATTTAATGAGGAATTAATAAAACAAAACTTTATGGATCAGATGGTATGTTATTTTAACTTCTTCTTTGTGATTAACAATCATACTCCCTTTTTTTTAGACTATTCGCCTTTTTAAGTACCAGACAACATCGAGTAATAAAACAATTAAAAATATGTTTGAGCACTTATTTAGCTATGAGGCTTTAAAAAACTTTTCATGGTCAGGACAGTCTTTTCTGAGTAAAGGTAAATATCGTAGCAAAGAAATCATGTGCAGTTCACATTTTTTTAGACAATGTTTAATAAAATTTCTTTTTATAATCAGCAATCGAGAAACTTGTGTTTGCAGATAATGCTGGCATAATTGCACTAACGGAAAGTGTTGTCAATTATAGGACAAAAAATGAAAATGTTTTGACTCATAAATGTATAAAAAAATCCAATCAAGAGTTTTTAAAAAGGTCGACTTTAAGATGTATTCGCCTAAATAAAAAATAGTTGTCAATAAAAATCATTATTTGGAAAAATACCAATGCAGTCTCTTCTTATTTTCCAGTTATGGATCAGGCTAGCTACGATTCTATTTTGGTTCAAGGTAATTTGGTTATATTCAGCGAACTGTAAGTAAAACATTGGACAAATTTTAGTTAAAACATCAAGTATTTTTAACACACCATTCGGTGAAATTATTACATTTTTTCGGTTATTTTAATGGATTATAGTCGAGCACATATTAGTTAAAGGGATTTTTTTTAAACAAAAATGTGCATGGCCACAGTCCACTAAAAGTAACGAGAATATGGAATAATTTTACTGATTGGTGAGCAAAAAGTACTCGATGTTTTAACTAAAATTTGCCCGATATTTTACTCACATTTCCCTGAAAATTTACCGAAATAGTATCGTTACTAGCCCGAGTCTTAACTGTAATGTACCCGAAAAGTATCCGATGTTTTAACTGAAATTTGCCTGATATTTTACTAACATTTCACTGAAAATTTACCGAAATAGTATCATTACTGGCCTGAGTCTTAACTGTAATGTACCCGAAAAGTACCCAATGTTATAACTGAAATTTGTCCGATATTTTACTTACATCTACCTGAAAATTTATCGGAAAGTGTCCAAAAGACGACCGACTATATTTGGACACAAAAAACCGGCGAGTGCCCGATTGGTCTTCGTTCGGATACTGTGCCTGACCAAGGTGTTACAGAACTTGCACTTTTTTCGGTGCATGTGTCGGACATTTACCGACACGGGCACCAGACACATATCAGCTATTTTATGGACACAAAATATGAAATTGTTTCTCGGGTACCCTCTGGGCAATGGAAGCATTGCCCGGATATAAGCAGGAAACATTTCATAGAATGTAAGAAGCATTCCCTTTCGTTATACACTCCATTTCTTTTTATACATACTATGTCATTGGAGGTAAACATTCCTCTCCGCTATCTTAAAAATGAATGTGGAAATAACAAAAAATAAATAACATGAATGTGGAAGCCAGGACCACTGAGTTGGCAGTGGTCCTACCTACTCAACTACCGAGGTTGCCCTTTTATTCGAGATTTTATTATTCCAGGTTAACCTGGCCTGGACCCGAACCCGGGACCTTTGAGATGGCAATCAAGCACATTACCTACTCGACTACCGAGGCTGCCTTATTATTCGAGATTTTATTATTCCAAATAAATTGAAATTGAAAATGCCCCACAACAACCAAAGTTTCCACATGCATTCCTTAAGAAGCGGTTTGAAAACAACATCAATTTAAAACTATCCATAAGTTTCCAAAGTACACGATAAAGAATGCTTCAAAATCACTTCCATATGGTAGGCTTCCAATTTTTCCCAGAAGGTATTTATTTGTTGTTGTTTCCATATTAATTTTTAAGACATTGAAGAGAATTTTTCCACATTAATTTTGAACACAGTGGAGAGCAATGTTTCCCTCCAATGACATAGTGTGTAAAAAAAGAAATGGAGTGTCCAACGAAAGTGAAGGCTTCCTACATCCCATGGAATGTTTACTGCTTATATCCGGGAATGTTTCCATTTCATAGAGGAAGCCGCGCAAGCATTATAAAAATAGCTTGCAAGCAATTCGCCATACTTTCAACTACATCGTCTCTTCTGCAGTCGCATTTAAAAACAAGCAGTGTTACTGCAGATAAGATGTTTTGATATGCATCCAAATACAGCACAAACAAACAAAATAACATTGAAGTATAGAACTATCTTCTGATCAAAAAATGTATATATAAATAGGCTTAGGCAGAACAGTTAAGAACCATTTTCTCTCGTGTCTCTCAACCGATTTTGATAATTTTCTTTTTAAATCAATTAGATTAGGTAGAGGGAGTACACCAAATATCTATTGTGGGCGTGGCACATCTCATACAATTCAAAGTTTTTATATCGAATAGATTTGGAAGTAAATGCCTGTAACAATGAAACTCAATATGGAGTTCCCACTTGGTGATATCCTTATACTAGAAAGTAGAATATGGGAAGTAGGGTACTGGGACGGGCATTGGACAAAGGGGTGTGGCTCCGCATATATAAGCAAAATTTTTGATATCGAATAGCTTTGAAAGTAAAAGTTACAGAACATGGAAACTCAGGGTGAAGTTATATTTTGTGATTTCCTGCTGTTTGTGTGTATGATGCGGTTTGAGTTTGGTTACGTTCGCACATGAGTGAAAAAAAAAATGTTTTCAATAAATATACAAAAAAATAAATCAATTTTTTAATGGTTGAATTTCGACCAAAGGCGATACTATTACCCAGAAAACCCCATTCAAACAAACCGCGCTTGAGATACTGTCAAAATCTTTTTTTTTTTGTCTGAGCTCCATTTGTCTGCAATTTGTTCGTTATGGCTTTGTAAACAAGTGTTGTTGTTCTCTGCGAATTTCGCGTGTGAAATTTAGTTGAGTAAAGAGTTTGATATTTTGTTTTTCTATCAATATATCATATGCAGAAGCGTTAAACATGTTAACGGAGGCCTATGGGGACTCGACAATATCCATCCACCAATATGATTGACGTAAACATCGAAAAAATTAAGAAAATTGCCCTCGCAGATCGTTGAGTGAGCATAAGAGAGAGCGTTATGTTACTATAACGTTACTATAACTAGTGGTCTTATCACCGCGACAACGTATCGGCTTTTACATCTCATTTCGTATGCAACTAAATATTTTACTAAAACCAACGTTCATACAGTTTCTCAAGCCGACATAGCTTCTTGAGACTTTTTCCAATATCCACGACTCAAGTTACCACTTTGCGGTAGGCCGTCTTATGAACACAAACGGGGACGTGGCTAAAAACGTAGAACAACTAGGTTTATAACTAAAAAGTGCTGGGAACTTTTGAATGAAAAAGTGGTAGAGACTTCGATAAGAATGAGTTGGTCACTTTTTGAGAACTAGAACAAGGAATTTACTATCTTCTCTTCGATAACTGAAAACAATTAATAATAAAAGTCGTTTTTATTACATAATATCCAAAGTTATGAAAGTTTTATTATTTTGATGACGTCAGCTTGTCATCCTTTGTGGCGTCGAGCACGCTACCTATTCGACTACCGAAGCCGCCTTATTTGGAGACGATGCTGAAATGAGATGCGCTACACTATGTTACAGTTTTGCTCCTCAGTGTATATGGGGAAATATTTGCAAGGTTAAGTTGCAAATGGGAAATAAATGGAATATTGGAATAGTTTAACAGGTCTTATTAGTTTGAGTTGGCACTTGGGCGAAAACTATAGGCATAGTAAAAATTTGCCACACCCCCTTTTACCGCCCACAAATCAATAAAAATTCTATATTTAAGACGATTTTGGTCGTATTAGACTAAAATTTGGTAATGAAATTCGTATGATTACCATGGCCAACTATACTTAAAATGGGTGTAATCGAAATTTATATGCGCCCACTTTTTATAAATAACTTTTTATAAATAATTTTTTATAAATTCCACTTTTTATAAATTCTTGAGTTATACATATTTTGATAGTGATACTTGGTATGTAGATGCTATGGGCTCAAGAGGCGGTCACTTTATATTTGAGCGAGCATTAGACAAGGGGAGTGGCTCCGCCCACACAGGCCAAAATTGCTGATATCGAATTGCTTTGGAACTAAATGTGGTATAACAATAAAACTCAGTATAGAGTTACTAATTGACCAGGTTCGAATTCGAAAACGGGGCGTGGCTTCGCCCATATAAGCCAAATTTACGATACAGAACAGCTATGAAAGTAAACGGCACAGAACATTGAAACTCAGAATGTAGATAATATTTGGTGATATCCTTTTACTAAAAAAGAGAAAAAAGCATTGGAGAAGGGATGTGGCTCTGCCCATATAAGCCAAATTTACGATACAGAATAGCTGTGAAAGTAAGACAGAATCATAGAAAGTTAGTATTGAGTTACTATTTGATAATATCCTGCTACTGGGAAATGAAAAGTCCAAAAAATTTACGATAGAGAGCGCTGCTATAGACTCCAAAACTACTGACCTGATTGAGGCTGTAAGTATGTTTCGAGTACGAGATGGTTTGGAAATAATAACGCTGAAGGTATTGCAACATTTTCCGGTTTAACGTCTGGGCATATAACCCGTTTAAAATTATACTGCTTTGAAAAAATATAAACTATACAATATAAAAATGTGTTTTAATATAATTACAGTTGGTGTTGGGTATCGAGGATTCGAATTTTAGAACATTTATTACAAACTGTATTTCTTTCTATTCACAGATACTGCATGATTTTTGATTTATGGGTTCACGAAGATGGTATTCAGCATGGTCATATAATTGTAATGGACATGAAGGGATGTTCGCTGGGACACGTTGCCAGAATTGGCATATTGCAAATAAAGAAATTTCTTTATTACTTGCAGGTGGGCAATAAAAATTAGACAAGCCAACGTTAAAAAAACAAAAATATGTGGTCGGAATTTTTTATTAAAAATTCTTACATAACAAAATTCGTGCCAACGCTATTCATACAATTTTCTAGACTTATTTTGTCATAATGAAAAATTAAACACAAAATTACATTCAACAGGAAGCTGCTGCTATACGTCTCGTTGGCTTCCATTTCGTTAACATTGTACCGTTTATGGATAAAGTTTTGGCTCTGATGAATCCGTTTATGAAAAAGGAACTGAGGAACATTCTTTATTTGCACAATAGCATGGATGATTTCTATAAATATGTGCCGCGTACTATTCTACCAAAGGACTATGGTGGCCCCGAAGCAGACATCAATGATATGATGGGTAAGATTATCTATTTACATACTCTTTTTGAACTCTTGGTAAATTTGTTATTATTTATAGAAATTTATTACAAAAAATTGCGTGCAAATCGTACAGAGATGCAAGCTTTTGAAAAACGTCATCAAGTGAATGAGAAATTGCGTCCGGGAAAGCCGAAAAATGCATCGGATTTATTTGGCATTGAGGGCAATTTTAAAAAGTTGGATATAGATTGATTTATTTTGTTATGAAAAAGACGTAATACGCAATAAAACAAAAAATTATAAAACAATAATTTATGTTTGATTTAGTAACTGAATAATGTTTCTTCCCTACTTTGCTTTCCAACTCGCCTTGAGGTTGATTAATTTCAATTGTTTTATCGGCATGTTATTTGAATGTAAGAGTTTTATTTCAAATAAAAACTGTTCAATATATATTTACAATACAAATATTTATATATATATATATTACGCATAAAATATATACTAAGCTTAGAGCAAAAATAACTAAAATTACAGTAAAAAGTACAGTTACGATGCGTATAATGATATATGTGATGATTTTTGTTGTCTTCTGAAAATGAATTTTGCCATGAATATCTCTAATTATTTAACGTACAGTTAATTATTACTATTCCAAATTTATTTTACATAGTCAAATACATAAATAGACTATATTGTAAGTAATTAAAAAGTTTCAGTAAATAACTAACTTATATCGTATTAAAATAAGTTATATTTACACATATAAAAGAAAACAAATTTAGATGGTTAGTTGTAGCATATCAAAAATGTGTTTTACGACATTTACGAAATATACATAGTAACTAGCTGTGCTTGAGCCGCTTGTCTGCTTTAAATACTTTTATTCGTTGTGTTTGAGCTTTTGTGTAGTATTTTTTAAATAAGCAATGGATACTTTTGGAAATTGGGACGAATTGGTTACTGTGGTTGCAACCTGAATTGCCGCGGCAGGACTTGCTTTAGCAGCTTGCTGAGGATTGCTCAAAGACTTTGGGAAATCATTGTATCACATTTGTGTTGACCGTAGGGCACCGCTACCTTGTAGTGAACTGTGTGATTGCATTGTTACTGCTGAAGTGTTGACACGACTGCGTGCAGCGGTTTTAACTGACATTGTAGCGGGCGTTGTTCCCAAGCGAGTCTGCTGTTGTTGGGATGTATTGATCGTTATAGCATTGGATGTGTTAGTGGGCGCAACTGTTGGCGTCAACGCACTCATAAGTTCCCAATTCCCTTCACGTTGTACCAGCGTGTATGGCAGCCCGGGATTTGCTGGTGCTGCAATGGGTAGCTGTAAGATTGCAAAACCTTTAATGAATATAGATTGATTTTTTTTTCATGTCATTTCAATTCTTACCGGTATGTTGAAACGTTGTACAGGTGCTTGTGGAGGATATGGTGTTCGCACATTTGCACTACTTGAAACTGGTCTCAGATAAGTATTGTTCGGTAGTTTAAGCACCTCAGTTGGAGCTAAAGCTGTAGTCATAGCATTAGAAATGGTACTGGTGCTAACTTTGGACACTGTTTTATCCTTTTTATTGTTCATACCAGATTTGTTGGTGTAGTGTGCCGGCGAATTCGTTGCTATTGTTGTAAATGACGATTTGCTACTTGCATGAGCACGCTGCAAGTAAAAAGGATAAATTTATTAAAGAAATTAATTTTATAATTTAACCGTGTTTAAATCTAAACGATTTGAAACGTGAGATTTGCGTACAGTACACAAACATTACAAAAAAAATTAACAAAAGAGGTTGTGCACATGAGCGCAAATACAAGTACTTTAAACAAGTAGAATCAATGCCGAAATCATCTCAAGCTGATTCAAAAATCTCGGTGATGTCCTCTAGAAACGGCGAACTGACAACCGTCGCAGCGGCAAGCTCTTTGCGTTTTAACGGTTGTGTGTCGAGTTTGAAGCCGACTACGTAAAAAAAAACATTTGAGCCCGCGTCAACAATGGACAAAAGCAAAGAGAAATACGCCATATTTTACAGTTATTCTTCGACAAAGGCGAAAACGCAAGGCAGGCGGCTGAAAATGTGAATAGTGTTTATGGTCCTGATACTGTAACAGCCAACCATGCACAATTTTGGTTTCGTCGATTCCTTTCCGGTAATTTGGATGTCAAAGATGCACCACACTTTGGAAGGCCAATTTTCAAAAATGTCGATAAAATCATCGGATCCGACCGTCATGTAAGCAGGGTTCGATGGGCCAGGAGCTAAACATTGCACAAAAAATCGTTTGGAACCACTTGAATAAGGCTGGATACAAAAAGAAGCTCTATGTATGGGTACCACACGAGTTAACGCAAAAAAATCTTATGGACCGAATTTTCATCTGCGAATCGCAACAACATCGACCCATTTCTGAAGCGGATGGTGACTAGTGATGAAAAGTGGGTCACTTACGACAACGTCAAACGAAAACGGTCGGGGTCGAATCGCGGTGAGCCGGCGCAAACGGTGACCAAGGCCGGATTGACGGCCAGGAAGGTTTTGCTGTATGATTGGCAGGGAGTCATCTACTATTGGGAGCTGCTCCCATACGTCTAAACTCTTAATTCGGACTTGTACTGTCAACAATTGGACCGTCTGAAGGAAGCAATCGCCCAGAAGCGGCCAACTTTGGCTAATAGGAGAGGAATTGTGTTCCAGCAGGACAACGCCAGGCCACACACATCGATAGTGACTCGCCAGAAGCTAAGGGAGCTTCTTATTCATCCACTTTATAGTCCGGACCTGGTGCCAAGTGATTACCACCTGTTCCTGTCTATCGCAAATGATTTAACTGGTGAGAACTTCGCCTCAAGGGAAGCATGTGAAAATCGACTCTCCCATCTACCTCTTAGGGACGACGGTTTTTATGAGAGAGGCATAATGAAATAACCTTCAAAATGGCAACAAGTTATCGACCAAAACGGTGCATATTTGACCTAAATCGGACCATTATAACTATGATAAATAAAGCCTACAATTTCATGAAAAAATAATAGATTTCTTTTTACTAAACCTGATATCTTGGAAAGATATAAAGCTGATATCACTGTAATCCAAGAAATGCGATTGGTGTGAAAGCGTTGCTTAAGACAAGCATCCTGTGATTCATACCATGTGATCATTTATTCTGCGATTCATACCTGTAAACGAACGACTTGCCATAATCCTTTTCAAGACAAAATTCTTTAATATAAGCCTAATATGTGCGCACGTTCCGACAGAAGATAAGGACGATGAGAACAAGGAAAGCTTCTATGAGAACCCTTAGAGCGCTGTCCCCGTAACGACAAAAAAATCGTGCGTGATGACTTCAACGTCAAGGTGAGCAAGGAAAACATCTTTGGTCGAACAGTTGGAAAGTTCAGCCTCCAAGAAATCCTCCACCGCTAACGGAATCAGGTTTCAGACAAGGCGATATGCTGATAATATCGATATCATTGGCCAAAATAAGCGCGAAGAACAAAAAAAAGGATCCTTTAAATTATGTTTCTTTTGGATATGATTCATATGACGTGGTTTAGGAGAAAAACCAGTAAAAATACTATTTCGCCACTAAGAAAAAAGAGAAAATATGGTATCTACTGAACACCGTCAGATCCCATTCTAAAACTTCACAAACATTTTCAATTTAATTGAAAAGAATAATTCCTCTAAGAAAAAAGAGAAAATATTGTATCTATTGAACAACGCCAGATCCCATTCTAAAGCTTCACAAACATATTCAATTTGCTTTGATTTTTCTGAAAACTACATTAAAAAAGTTAATATAATAAGATTGATTGGTAGGAATGTACATTAGACCGTATCACCAAAACTAACCTATATTTGACCCCACCTCAATCATTAGATATTTAAAAGACATTTTCAAAAAAAAATTTCTTTTTTTTTTTTTAAATGGTCCCTATGGTGCTTTTTTCTTGTTTTCTGTATATCTTCTGTGTTTCTTGTCCGATCCCAAAGATTTTTCATATATGTGTTTTTTGTTTTTTTGCAATTTTTTTCTGATTTTATTTTTTCGCGAATCTTGTTTTTTTAAAATTACCACCCACCTTATCTCAGTTGCTACTATGTTAACAAAATCTGAAAAGGGCAAATAACTAAAGCTCACAAAAAATCATTAAGACCATGGAAACAAATGATATCCATAAAATTCATTTTTGGAGCAGTTCCAAACGATTTTATCCCAAAAATAACACTTTCGAAATGTTCGTCACTTGACTTTTTATTAAATAAATAACTTGGCTTTTTCAATCACAACTGTTCTCATAAGACAATTAATAAAAGTCAATTATATCGAATGTTGAAGATTGCAAAAACCTTTTATATTTGAAATTTGATATTTACTAGAATTGTAATAAAATCTCTAATTGTTTATTAAAGTTGACGATTATTTTTCGTTGAGAGTAAGTTTAACTAATAAAATCATGCTCTGTTACAAACTCTGCCCAACAGTAGTTGTTGTCGGCTTTAAATGACACCACCACCCCCCATCTCATCATCGTCGCTTCCGTTTATGAACAAAAAATATTTAAACACTTTGTACCAACAAGAAAAAAGGGCATCACCACCACCTACTCTTCGTTTTCGCTATGCAGTCAACAACAACAACAAAAGTCTTCACTTTGCCTGCATCATTGTTACAACAACAATAGCAACATACATCAATTCTTCGTCTTCGATTTGAAGCCTGTTCAAACCTAACAGGTCGTATTCGGCAATTTCGTGGACCCAACCACAAGCCCTTTATCCAACATGGCAGCACCACAAACATTGAAATTATCGATTAGACCAAATTTCAGATCACTGATCCACCATGTCTTCAGTTTATTACTCAAGAGCAACTGACTGATCTACAGTACTCAGACGTCATTTTTAAAATTCCTGGTGAACATTATAGCAGACATTTTTTTATGAAATAAATGATTAATTTTGACGTCATATATTAAATCGTATTTACCATGTTATATTTTTATTATTTTATTAGTAAGCTTGATAGCTACGAGAGCTACAGCCAGCTTGAAACCCCTAAAAATTTAGAAAATTAATAAAAATTCAAGTGTGAGTGACGAACATTTCGGAAGTGTTATTTTTGGGATAAAATCGTTTGAAACTGCTCCAAAAATGAATTTTATGGATATCATTTGTTTCCATGGTCTTAATGATTTTTTGTGAGCTTTAGTTATTTGCTCTTTTTAGATTTTGTTAACATAGAAGCAACTGAGATAAGGTGGGTGGAAATATAAAAAAAACAAGATTTGCGAAAAAATAAAATCAGAAAAAAATTGCAAAAAAACAAAAAACACATATATGAAAAATCTTTGGGATCGGACAAGAAACACAGAAGATATACAGAAAACAAGAAAAAAGCACCATAGGGACCATTTAAAAAAAAAAAAAAAAATTTTTTTTGAAAATGTCTTTTAAATATCTAATGATTGAGGCGGGGTCAAAATGGGTTTATTTTTTTGCCATACAAGGTGATACGGTCTAATGTACATCCTTGACTTCATGTAGATATCATTTTTTCCTATCTTTTTTGTCAATAATTGTTCCAATAATCAGGAATCTTTCTTCAAAGATTTCCAACGCCATATAAAGAAGAATTTTTTTTGTTTTTGTGTGGGAAACGCTAGTGTGAAAAACGCTAGTAGCTTGATATTGTGTAAATATGAAGTTATACTCAAGGAACTCTAATACATAAATAACTCAGTTGTCTTTAGTCGGCTTAAGCAATTATTACTCCTGGCCAAGGAGTTAAACAGATTTTATTTATTTTCTTTAATTTTATTGTAATTGACTCTAAGGTGTAACGATTCGTTCTACGCAAAACATACCAATCAGCTTATTCGAACAAAAATTCGAAATCAACTCTGTATCTAGTTGCATTGATTAAAACAATCAATTTACAAAGCACTTTTATCAATTCGACACGTTTTGTTATTTTGATATGGATACAATTTCAGTCGAAATATACCAGAATTTTTATTTTAAATGAGTTTTAAAGAATCATCTTTGATATGAGTCAAAAGAAAGTAATTTTTATACTATGTTAGTTCACACTGAGCTCTACAGATTCCAAAAAATATTCACGTTCGAATGCAATCGTTAAAAATATCGGTTATAAATATAATAAAAATTCTTTCACAAAAAAACCGAGTTTTCACCAGGTAAAAACATAACCGCAACTTAAAAAAATAACAGTTGAGCTTTGATTTCACACTCACCTCCATTTGTGTTGATGTGTTCACACCAACGCCATGCATACCAGTCTCATTTGCACTAGGTCGTGTTTGTGCACAACTGGCAGCATGTCGACTCCAGTGCAGCTGCTGGCAGGGATAATCACAGTAAGAAGTATTCCAGCAACAATGAAACTGGGACTCGCGACCACAATTGGCGCACCACTGCTTCTTTTTGGTCTCCTCAACGGAGCGTTTTCTTTCCAGTTCGCATTGTCTACGCACATCTGCTGCGATGCGGGCTTTTTCGCTTTCCATGCTCTTGCGCATCTCGCTAAGCATAACATCAGACGTGCGTCTGAGTTCAGCTATTTCACATTCGTACGTTTGTTTAGTTCGTTCCAGTTCCATAGTGAGCAGTGTGATTTTTGCCTGTAGCACGGACTCATCACCCACAGACATTTCACACATGGTATCCTCCATAACAGAGATGAAAAAGTCAGTCAACTGGAAGCAAGAATGAACGAATAAGTTTTAACGAATACCCACTTAAGAGCAAAAAAATTACCTTATGCGCATTCTCCACCAAGGTTCGACACACAGGTCCGGCCTGTGAAGGAAACATTGTGCTGCCGTCGGACTGTAGTGGTCCATTCGGACGCGGTGTCATGCGTGGTGGACCACGACAAATCACATCGGTTATGGCCGAAGCCAGGGTAGGCGTCACAAGGTCACCCACTGCATGTGTATCCGCGTTGTAGGCGTGTGAATTGCCAGTGGAACTGTCCAAAGAGCTACCGTTAAGCAATTGAGTGTTAGACGTTGAAGTTAATGTTACTGTGGATGGCGTCGAGGTGAGGGTGCTATACGAAAGACCAGCTAATGGCGGTGGCGCAGACATTGTTATTTGTGTTGAACCATTGCAATTTAAAAATGCGGCTACCGATGTAGAGATGGCGCTAGTAGAGACGGCGGTTTGAAGCGAGCTAGCTGTTGTTGTTGTTGTTGTTGGGATCACTTTGGTGACTGCAGTCAGCGGTGGCACTGGAATAACGGCGGCGCTGTTGCAACGACTTGTTGCTACATCCACAGGTATGGATACCATGCTTGTTTTTGTAAGAGTGCGTTTAGGGTCAGTAATATTTACAGCAACTGCCGGAAGAGTTGGCGGAGTAGCACCTCCGCCACGCACTGGGCTAACTTCAGTGGGTGAGCGATTAGGAAAGGATTTACGAGCACGCTGTACATCTTGACGAACTTTATGTTGAGAATGTTGTTGATGTTTCTCAGACTCTGAAATGTTCATTATTCTAACAGAAGGCGTTGTAGTTGCAGAAGCAGGCAAGGGACCATAGGGTATACCTCGCATGGCATTGCGTTTCGCAGAATTTATTAAATTTGCTGTTGAATTCTGCGACAAGCCAGTGAATATGGAGCCAGTCATAGGCAGTGACGTGGCAGCAGTGGATGTAGAAGCTTGACACTGCACCGACGTTGCTTGTGTATGGTTAACATTGGTTGTGGATGTTAAGGCTTTTGTAGATAGGCGTTGTATTGTTGTATCACCAACAACGCGTACTGCTTCGGGGGGTGTAGCCAACTGCGCAGCAATAACAGTTGTAACAACATCTACTGGCTTTTCTACGGGGATTTGTGAAGTTTTCACAGCATCGGCGGCACTTGGCAAAGTAATAACTTCTTCATCATCGGAAAGAACTTCTTTTTTCACTGCATCTATAAGCGGATCAGCCAAAGACGACACTATTTGGGGCAGTGGAGCGCAAATTGGAAGAGCGATTGCTTCAGCAATATCGGGTGCTATCAACGTAGGGTTAGTAGTAGTTGGAACAGGACTGGAATCACTTTCATTCGGCATTGTTGCAGCAGGAATAACAGTCACTGGTTTTATATTATCGGCTTCAGTTTCTTCTTCATCTGATGAAACCTCTTTTTTAATCTCCACAAAGGGGATCAAATCTTTAATAACTGGTGGTTGTTGTTGCTGTGGTTCTATTGGTGGTGGATGAGGTGGTTCTATTGGTGGTGGATATGTTGGTTGTGGTGTTTCTATTGGTCGTGTTGGTTGTGTTGGTTGTGTTGGCTGTGTTGGTTGTGGTGGTTGTGGTTGTTGTGCTGGTTGTGTTGGGTGTGTTTGTTGTGGTGGTTGTGTTGGTTGTGATAGTTCTGGCGGAGTTGATGGCTTGTTACATTTATTTGGTTCCTTTTGTGCCTTCTCTGACAAAGACGACCTCAAAGTGTCAGTTTTTTCACCATTAACTTTTAGCTTTGTGGCCGCCGCTTGCTTCGCAGTGTGTAACCCTCCGCCAACCTGCTTCTTACGAACATCCTCTTTCGTTAGTTTCTTTATTGTCACACCTTGTTTATACTTGACCAGATTTTCAACAGTACTTTGTACTTTGATGGTTTCGATGATTTTCCCTACTCCTTCTTCTACCCCTACTCCAGCCTCAGTTGACTGATTTGTCTCGACCACTTTGTTGACATTAGTTTTAATTGTCAAAATTGGAACTTTGGGCACTGCTTTTGAATGTTTTTGATATACTTTTGATGTTATGCTTTCAGTGCTGCTCTCTTTACTAGTTACTAGAGGTTCATCATTGAGTTTACATTTTTCGATAACATTGTTAGGACGAAGTTCCTCATCAAGATTTTCTTCGATTTTTGTCATTTTGGGCAATGGCAGTTCTGTATCGGCTCCACCATCACCAATTTTGCGATGTTCAGCGTGTTCCGCTTTACGTTTCAGTATTACAGCGCTTACCTTGGAACTGTTGCTTTCGTCGTTGTCGATTTTATGAATCACTTCATAGTTCGATGTTGTCGCGATCTTGACAAGTTTATTATGCTCTGCTACAGCCTCCGTGCGATCGGGCGACTTCTTCTTGCCAGGCGGAGTACTGCTCGTGGCTACCACCGTTGCACCAGTAGTTACACCAAAAGAGTGATCAGATTCAGTACCCGAATCTGCGGTACTCGTGCCTTTTTTTACAATTGATAAGTGATTGTCTGCAGTCTTTACAATTTTGTACTGAAGTGGCGGTTTTTGTTGCACTACCGCCTGCTGTCGTTTCATGAATTCTTGTACACCTGGCATTAATATTTCAAGCTGTTGCAGCTCTGCAGTCGGATCATACAATGTTTTATAGGGCGCATACTTAAAGGCACCCACTTTAGATTTAATTTTCTCAATATGTACTTCGACTTCTTGAATACATTCTGCGAAACCTGCGCGTGCCGAACGTTTTCCTGAGAGCGCATTGGGCACCTGTTCCGAGAACAAATAACAATCCTTGATGGGCACAAAGGCACGATCATGTTGTCCAAAAAAGCGCACATTAACGTGAGAGCCTTGACCTAGGCCCATAGCTTTAGCTGGCCAGTATGGGAAGCCTTTTAATTTGGCCCATAGCAGCAGATGAGGCTGCGAGCAGACATCAACGAACCAATCGCTGCGAGTGTTAGCATTCAAATAGCATTCGGGGCATGTGTCGATTTCATTAGCTTCTTGGCGACAGATTTTCAATATAGCCTTGGCTGTTATGCTGTCCTTACTGTTAGCTATAACGTAAAAAAAATTCAATAAAACTTATATACTAAAACCTAAATAGAAGCTCAATTACTCACTTCCAGCCGCAGCTATCAACGTATTGTGCTGCATCCACTTGGTTTCATTTACAAATTCCTCAGCACAACGAAACACTTTTTTCTCAATCTTTTCTTGTAGTGTATCAAATGTCACAGGGTTAACGAAGTATTTCGAGAAGTTTGCAAGATTACTAGACGATTGTAGAAATTGAGGAAGCTAGAGTATAAGGAATAAAATACAAAATTAATGATATTGCAAAGCAAATAGAGTTAGAGATAGAGCCAAAATAAAATATTTTCCGTATAAATTTCAAGCTTTATTGACTTGCATTTTTAAATAAGAGCCAATATATAAGGAATCCTTTTCTAAATTATTGCTCAAGTCTTAAAAATGTTGTTATCTTTAATACTTTGGAAGTCATTGCGCCTATGTAAAAAAACACTATAAAACCTAATATGAAATCAAAAACATTCAAGTAAAACATTTTTCAAGATATTGTCGAATAGTAAATCGCAAATAGTGTCAAATGTTCATATAAAAATACTTTAACCCTTTGCGATCGTATTCATTTTATATATGGGTGTCATGCTGGTCGGAATTAATTTTCGTTGAATGAACAGTAATATGCAAATTTATGAAGGAAAAATACAATTATTAATTCTTTTTAAAACTTTAGATATATGTATGTATGTACATATGTAACATAATATGTTTAGTTTTATGTAAGAATTATGTATTATAGTTCTTCATCGTATGGTATCTTTCGAAGCAGTTATACGAGAGCAGACATACGACTGGAACGGTAAAAACACTTTGGTGGCTGAGAGCAGACAAACGGTCGCAAAAAATGAAATGTGTGGCTAGTGGCTTGTTGTTGACGGTATGAAATATCTGATATAACGGCATATCGTGAGCCAGGTAAACATATATTAACGTCAGATAAACATATATTTATTAAGAATTGAAATTTTTTCCAACTTCATTCACTTATTCAATTATTTAGCAAAATGGGCCGATCCAAACACAACAGAAAACAGTTCAACAGAAAAACGAAATATTAATAAAAACTTGCAAAAGGCAGAGAAACCTTACCGGGAAATCGAAAAAATCATTGGTTACTCTACCAAAGTATTTCAGATGCCGAAATACACGTGAAACACGTGAACTATCATAACCGCAACAGCACAGATCGCAAAAAAATGCAAATGGCAAAACGATCCACAAATCAGACACCAAAAAAAAAAAAAAAAAAAAAAAATAATAATAATAATAATAATAAAGTTATTAAGTTGTCTTTTAATTCAGTACCAGTAAGGCGTTTGCTGGAGATTTAACAAGCCCCGAAAAGAAAACATGTTACACTGTGTCAAACAATTGTCCGTACACAGGAAGTCTTGACAGTAATTTGACTGTATGAAGAAAAATATTCAATCGAATAAAACGAAATAAGTTTTATTTGAATTTACTTCTCTAGTATAGGTAAAAAAAAGTTGTTCTAATTTTACTTTTACTGTAAAAAATTTACTCTGAAAAGAAACTCAATTAATTGCCCATATACCAAGAGAACACCCTCTGTTTCTTGTTCGTATATAGTTTTTGAAGCGAAGCTTTTTACGCCTCGTTCTGCGATTTGCTGAAGTGAAATCTGAAAAAATTACACTTTTTTCCGACACCTTTTTTTCTTAGAATTGATATTGTTTTTTGCTTGCGCCTATTACCAGTGTTGTCAGAAAACTGTGACTCAAAATCGTCATTTTCAGATTTGAAATACGTCATTTCAATAAAAAAAAACGTCAGTTAAATATTGAAGCTGAAAATAGCGCTCCCTTGTTTTATTTGGCTGCAAACTGCATGCTCGTTGAATACATTAAAAAATATCACGCCGCTAACAGGCACTTGCGATGACAATAAAGTCGATAACATTGTCACTTACAGGCCGTCTCCACGAGGCATAGCACATGCCATCATATACATCAAAAAAATGCACACGCGGTAAGGATCGAAAATGTGCTGATACTTACAAGCAGAATCATAAAAACATTCCCACGAGATGTTCAGTTCTTTTATTGCATATTAGTTATTTTTTCTATATTTATTCCCTACACTTGAACGGAGGGGCTTTAAGGGAGGGTCTGAAAGGGTTAATATGTATGACCGACCTTTATTACTTTTGCAAAAGGAACATTTTTCCATTGGGGCCTATCCCCTGACACCTCCTTAGGGGGTCTCCCATACAAATTTAATAAGGACCTTGAGGACCTATCCCCTCCGGCCACTCCTTACGGGTGCTCCCACACAAAAACGTAAAAGGGGTATATTAATTTTGTCACACCGTTTATAATGCCCATAAGGAGGCGTGGTAGACATGAAAATGATATATATTCTTGAGATATTCATGTCTGTCTATCTGTCCGTATGTACCTTATAAGTATTAACTTAAAAAGAACAAATTGAGTTCTTCTTACTGCACGATCGTTAATTATGTTGTTGGTACATGGTGTACAATATTTTTTTTTTTTTTTTTGAAAAATTAAAAATTGGCCAAGTCGTTTTCTGACAGAAAAAAAATAACAATAATGAAATATAATAAAACTTACTGGTGTGAAGATAAACGTTTGTTTTTTAAGTTTACTTTGTTATTTTAAAGCTTTAAATTTAAAAGTTATTTTAATCGATAAAAAAACCATTAAATCATCAAATCTATGAAATTGCGAAAATGCTTCGCTTCTCTCGTGTGTCCAGTGACGCACCTGTGTTTTTTTTTTAAGTTCAGTTATTTTTTTAGTAAAATTGACTCCTTATTCTTTTGGGTGCACATAGTTCTAATGTGTTATGCGCTGCGTGCAGTTTTAAATAAATATCATGAGCCATAAGAAAATTCCAATTGATATAAAAAGGTTTATAATATCATTACATAACGATATCTCTTTGAGAGAGATATCGAAAACTATTTCCCGATCTCGTTCTTCAGTTCAATATGTGATTGAAAACTTTAAACAAGCCAAAATGAACGAGGTTTTACCAGGAAGAGGACGTAAAAGAATCTTAGACAAATATTTGGAGCGGTAGATTGAACATATGGTTAAGGGAAATTCCAAAATGAGTGCTGTAAAAATTCCAGACTTGTGAGGGAATGATTGCTTTACAATGTAAAGGAAGTGATTCCCCACCCTCCCCAAAGCCTTGATCTTAACCCCATAGAACATCATGTGGTATATAAGAACAAAAAATAAGACAACCCACCACAACCAGCAAACAAATACTTAAGGATGTCATCATGGATAAATGGAGGAAAACAGGACCTGATGTCACTTGTAAATTAGCCTTATCAATGCAAAGTTTGAAGAAGGTTATTTTGGCAAAAGGTTTTTATCTTCGTAATTGAAAAATGTATTAAATTAGATTTATTTTAATTTTTTTTCAATGTACGGAGAATTTTTTGGAGGATTTGTTTTCGAGGTGTTATAAAATTTTGAATTTTTAAATTCAAGTACATATTGCAAACAAATTCACGCTTTTTTTTAATTAAAACATATGAAGATTCCTAAAAATTCCTTTTTAATTATTATATTAAGTTTTTATTAATGTCCCAAATGTACCAACAATTGTTTGAGACAGTGTATAAGATTAAGCATCTTTGGCTTAAGGGCCTCCGGGAGTATTTAAAAAAAAAGCAATTACACTTTTTTGAAATTGTTTTTTGAAGCCGTATTTTAGACCAATTTTTTTTTACATTATTAAAGTATAACTATTCAAGATTAATCCCTGACATTTTGGGCCAAAAATATTCGTCAATTAGGTAGAAAAATGCAATGCCGCGAAAGACCTTCAATTTGCGGTGAGCAAGATTGCTCAAAAACTACTCACCTGATTGCGCACATAAATTGACCTCTCAAAAAAATAATTCACCCTCGAGCAAAATAGTACTTTATGGATCTAAAGGTCATCGGCAGTACGTGAGAAGCCCAGAAAATGCTGATTGTAATCCAAAATATAAATTTAAAACATGTTCATGCTGACCTAATGGTTTTAGCATGTCTCTTCATGGCGTTGTATCTATATATGATATAGCCGGAATAATATATCAGTTTCTTTATACACAAATACTGGAAATAACTATTTTTTCGTATGACGAAGAAAATATGCCGCTCAATGGGTTTTAGGAAGAACAATATAGAATTAATGGAGTGGCCGGGTCGGTCACCGGACTTAAACCCAATAGAAAGTATAGGAGAGACATAAAAAAAAAGCAGAAAGTGCAGCCAATACTAAAAAAAGCGATGGACTTTGTGAAGAAGTGAGTGAAGCCTGCTATACAATATCGATTGGGATATCAGAACATGATCAATTCTACATAACTCAGATGCATAGCAGTCATCAAAAATGGAGGCCATACAACTAAATATCAACTTATTAATTACGAATTATATTTTTATAAACAAATATTAATGTTTACAGCTTTTAAGTTTATTTTTCTATTTTTACGTAGTATAAAGGCTAGAAGCCAATTCATTTGTAGTAAAATTTTTAATAAATCCTATCCAAAAATGATTTGCAATTTTTGTTTAAATATAGGAAGATATTATTATGTAAAAAAATAAATAAATAAATAACTGGCCATTTCAGCCCTTGAAAGGACTTTGACCTAGCTTCTTATGATCAATTGTGTTGTGCGTGTTATTAAGTTTGTACACAATTGACCGAGAAATGGACCTTCAGGCTTAACGCCGACTCCGAACGGCGATGAACGAAATGTTCTTATTCTCAAGAAGCTTTACATGGCATTTTGATTACTCTCTGAGGTTTGCCATTGTCTGCAGAGAGGTGGCGGCCGTACAGAAAAATTCATATAATTTTCTGTCGCTGCTGGGATTCGAACCTGGGTTTCCAAAGTTCGTTGACATAGCGGCCACGCACTTTAACCAACTACGCCACGGACGCCACATTATTATGTAGACAACTGTATATTTACAGCACTTTTATATTCAGTTGAGAAATTGGGCACTCTCCAAAATTTCATTTAAATGTAGGTCAAATTTAATTTGCTTAGGGTTCGAAAGTGTATAAGAAAAAATATAATTATTTAATGAAATATTTGATTCAACAGCGTAAATTTAAATATTTCATTGTATATTTTATTTAATTTGCAGATAAGGTTCTATTATGGTTTCACTATATGTATGAATATATATGAAGTAATTAACACGTTTTATTACAATTTCAGCTTAAAAGCTAATTTTATTCCAATTTTAAAAACTTAGATCTTCTCATAAATCGTTATCTTCTAACTCAAACGTAGTTTAAATTTTAACATAAATTAAAGTTTTACTACCTCATTGAGTATAAATAAAATAAGAAAATACGGACTAGGATAGACGTTTGCGTTCCAAACAAATTAATATATTTCCAAGCAAACGTAGAAATTAAAGTTCGATACCTACATACAGTCAAACAAACTAGAACAATGCATCACTGCGTAAAAAAAAGAGGCCAACTATGAATATGCAAAGAACCCACCCAACCACCGGCATGTAGCGACGACAATCAAATATGAATGTAGTATGTTCGCTCTTCAGTATTTTTTCTTTTTGTTATCGCATGCTTAAGTTGTCTATTGCTTGCGCAACTGTGCTGACGGATTTATTGCTAACAAAGACTACCAACAACATTTAGACAAGATAAAATTTCGCATTTTAATACGATGCTACTTCGTGCCGAGCCGACTAGTTCTGTTTTATTTATATTGAAATAAAAAAAAAAAAACAAAATATTAACAAAATAGCGAAGCATCATGCTAAGTATGTAGTTTGTAACAAAGAATTAAAATGCGAGTAGGTAGAGTTGCCAACTCAAATGTTGAAAAGAAAATAATTGTAGTCCACAACTGGTTTTCGCAATCAAACGGAATGTAAGTGAGATTGTAATTGATCTTAATTTCTTTTCTCCCGACTTATTTGGCTGCCTTAATTCGTAAAAATTATAATAATTAAGTAAATATTATTTTCAAATTTGTCTAGATGGTAAAACTTCAATCAGTTTTACATATATGAAGACACTATCATAGACTATTGCTGGGTTTCCTATGATAAATCCCTTTGTAAGGAAATTTCCAACCTAAATGGGAAAAAATTCAGAAAGGTGCAATTTTATGATCATATTTGATGTGAAACAATTTTTATTCTACATAATTATAATGAAAAAATACTGATTGAGAAAGCAACATCAATTTGGTTAAGGTTTTAATTCTGGTTAAAATTTTCTACTGTACTGGTTTACTATGGGTATTGATGGGATAAGTTTTCAAAAACCCGTAAGAAAATTTCAAATGTTATTTAGTCGGATACTCTCTTTTATTAAGTATTATTATTACACAAATGCTATAAAAGATTTTAAACTGTCTTTTTTTTCTGTATCCACTGAAGTTATCATTTATTTAAGTTTATTAGGTTACAGATATATGAATGAAACAATTGAATTAATTAAATTAATTTGTATACATAAATATTTTTACTTAACCATTACTTTTTTTCTCTAATTAAAAATTGAAATTGAATCGATTTCGCCATATAACAATCAATCTACACATTTTTATAGGCTTTTAATTTTTGAAAATTGAAAATTGAAAATTAAGCTTTTTTGAATGTTGAAATGAATAAATAAAAAATAAAAACTTTATTTGAAGTAATTTTAATTTGTATAAAAAGGTAAAATGTGATAATTAAATTAATATGTCTTGATATAATTTATAATTTCAGCGTACACCTTTTTTAATTTCATTTATTTATTAAGTATTTAAGTTATCAGATTAACATTTTTTCATTGAAAAATTTTTAAATCAAGTTAAAAGATTGAATTTCTCTTAAAATAATCTATATCATATCGTATAAAGCACCGAGTCTTTTTAAATAACGATCTAATCTATTCTCAATTCCAATATATTAAGATCTATGGTCGAACATTTACTTTGTTTATTTATTTTTTTTTTTTTGTATTGGTAAATATTTTGTTTTGGGGATAATGACTTATGGCAACGATATAGTAGAAATCGGTGGCAAGCATCTTGCTAAAAGAGAGTTTAAACCTCTCAAATAAACCTGTTTTTAGGATAGGTAGGGTGTGGTTTCACATTTTAATATCGGCCTTCATTTTAGTACAAGCATATCAGACCCACACTCGAACACTCGAAAGGATCATCGATTATGTTAATTATCAAAATAATTAAGCATATAAAAGTTCGATGAAACATTTCGATTTCGAGTAAAAACAATCACTGAACTGAACTTGAACTATTTGCTATGGTGTATAATGTACTCACCCCTTTGACGTTGCGCATTCTCTTCAATGCAAATGACAGCAATTGACTTAACAAATCCAAAGATAGTTCATTGCGACGTGTTCTGCAATTATTACATTAAATTATTTAATAACTGCTTACCAACTAAAATATAGTGCTTACCTTTTAGGCCCATTTAGCACATGCTCCACGGCAACACATTCTGGACAAGTCCAAGTTTTATCCAATTTTGTCGCAGCTGTTATTTTAACGCATGTCGCATGAAAACAGCGCACACATTTTGCACAAGCCAAAAGATCCACACTTTGACGACACTTCCAGCAGAAACTGTCCCAACCACGCTACAAAAAAACATAATTATTGATAGTTGCTGGGAAAACGAAGGGGAGGGAAAGCTTACTCTTGGCGGTGCTTCATAAATACTTTCCATGTATTTTTCCAAGGTCTTAGTAGGACTGCTGTTAGAAACTTGCGCTTGCGACATATTGTTGTCACTAGTATTGCCCAAAAAGTTTCCCAAAAACGCCCCGCTTTCATTCATTGAATTATCTATAGCTGTGACCAATTGTGACTCTGCATCATCGCCGTCGGTAGTAGCATTATTTCCGCTTAGTTGTTGCTCCTCCATACTCAACATGCCATCATCATCTTCGTCATCTTCTTCTTCATCGTTGTTTTCATCTTCTTGCCGTATAACACGGTGTAAAAAATCCATTTGTTTCTGCACAAATTCCGAGTTTTGCGAGCGCATATTTGTGCGCTTTAAAAATTTTTCATCAGAGGGCCATCTTCTAAGCTTGCCAGGCACGGAGTCATAGTCTGCAACAACTGGCGACTTTCGACTAACGCTCTTACTACGCGAGCGACGCTTAACGCTTATACTACTGCCAGCTTCAGATTGGTGTGACGATGACTCATCTTTGAGTGGCACAAACTTGCTTGAGGCTGATTTGCGCGACTTCTCCGTGACATGCTTTGGCACAGTGACTGCCATTGGGACTGGACAATTTATTGCTGCTTTCTGTGCTTCTGTCGTCTGCTTAGCTTTATAGCTAATTGTCTCAACAGAACTTTCTGGTTTTACATTATTACCCTCCACTTGTAACAGACTATCCGCTGTTACATGTTCATTCGATGTGTTCAATTTTTCCGAGGAATTACTTTTACGGCGTACTTTAGTGGTGCCTACATCCAAGGATGTTTGCCTTTCATTCTTCGCAGTGTTGTTATCTTTTGCCGGAGTTGCTGTCTTGCGTTTTCTCGCTTTTTCCACAGATATGTCTGTAACAAATTCCGTCAATATTTTGGATTCATTCACTGACTTCTGTAGCGCTAGAAATTCTCGTGAAATCGGTGTGCTGCTTCGAATCTGTTGCGCAGTGTTTGCTGAGCCATCTGTGAAGCTGCTGCCAAGTGGAGCTTTTGCTATTGGCACAGCCTGTATATCCGATTTATTAATATTACGCACAGGTGGCCTCAAAGTTTTTCCATTTTCATCAACCATCTGCACTAGCAGATATTTATTGTCCTTTGTTTTTGCTTGCATCAGCTTGTGTGATGCAGTTGCGGGCACGTCTGGATTGTGCTTGACCAGTATTTCCTCAGATACTGCAGACTCTATTTGATTCACCCCGGTAGCAGACTGTTGTGTGGGAGGCTCTTTTATACATAAATCTTTATATTTATTGTGATATTCATTTTCGACACTATTACCAGGATCCATCTTTAGCTTTTCATCGGTTATATCAAAATCATGCAAATCCTGTGCTCTCAATGCAGCCTTTCCACTATCCAACACTGTGTCTTTAGACTGCATATCTAACACGTCGTCGTCATTGCGCCTTACTTGCACCTCTTTGGGACTCAGAGGATATGATGCGGCTGGTGATGACTGCGTGCCAATTTCTATTGCTTCGTATTCAGGACGTGGTATTGAGTCCATACTCTCTTCGCCCTCGCTGTCAGCAGCAAAATCATGCTCCATGTCGTAACGAGTGGTGATGGTTGTGGTTCAGTAGTTTGAAATAATCTAGAAATAATTAATTCATTTTTTAGGTGGTGAAAAACAAAATAAAATTAACTAACTTATTTAGTATACATTGAGTGATCCAAAAGCGGCAAGCAACAAAATTAAATTAAATTTTTTAAGAGAGCTACTAATCGACTAACAACGTCGTGTATTCGACATTTTATTAACATTATATGTATGTTTGTTTGTATGTATGCACATGCAAGTTTTTGCTGTCCCACATACATCGCAATCTCAAACGAATACATACGATACAGCGAACGAGCCCGTGCCGAAGTTATTCAATGCGAAACGAATTCATGGCGTTTGTAACATTGTGCTTGTGTTGTTTTTTTTTTACCAGATTATATACTAGTTAAAACAAACATAAGGAAAATAAAATAAATTGCATAGAATAAATACTGGTTTTATACTTGTAAGTGAAATGATGAAAATTTCTTAAATATTCAAGTTTTCCATTCAGCACTAAGCATGACATTTATTATTCAGGGGAGAAATAATTCCAATCTGAAATGAGGGTATTTTTTAATAGTAAGGAAATATTGGAATAAAGACGGGAGTTCTCAACGATTCCTAGAACTATAAACCCAAGTTTTCGTTATTGACTCTCATATATTTCGCATAATCTAATACGTAGGATGAATATCATAACCTTAAGTACATATATTGCATCGTTAAGTACATATATTTCAGGAAATTTTAAATCTGTAAATGTTTGTTTAATTGTTAAATTGTAAATCTTCAAATATTTTAAAATGAGAGGCAAGAGTTACGCTGAAGAAAATACATTTTATTGATTTCAGGAAGCAAATAAGTGGGTAGCTTTCAAGAAATTGTTACCAAAATATACCAACATTTTGAATAAATTTTCAGAAATAATAAGAAAAGTACATATATCAAGATTTTCGAAATTGGCACTAATATAAAATACTAGTGACGAACTCATATGATTTTTGCTTTGCTTGAACGGAATTTTTCCCAATTAAAGCAATGCTTTACCAAGGCAACATATTGTTCTGAAATTGTTCATATTGTTCTGACAAGTTTTCTTTAAAGGTTAGTACTTTATAAAAAGCATATGGAATTATCAACAGTGGCGCATTTCATCCTATAAGCTAGCTGTGTTAAAATACTAGGAAAACCTTTATGATTTATACTACTTTCATTATTCCAGACTTAAGGCCTGACTATAATAGCCACATGCTGGCAGACGGATCTGTCAAAATGAAAGCGAGCCCATGTAAATATATGAGCATACCCATAATTGGAATTGCCACAGTTTCGTTAAGTTTCGTTGACAGCATAGGCAAATGTCAAATAATTGTATATTCTAATTTATTGAAGTAATAATTGAAGCTAAACAGCAAACGCTTCATATAATTAAATTTTTTTATATTATTTTGCACATTAATTTTGAAAAAAATCTCACAAACACAAATAAAAACAAACTATTTTGTGACACTTCGCAAAGTCAGTATATGGCAATTATAGTCATTTTTGATTTTGACAACAGCCTGCTGGCTTTTCGTTTAAATTTTGGCATTAGCGTATGCCAGCATGTGGCTATTATAGTCAGGTCTTTAATGTTGAAGTTCACTTTTTTCTATTCAATATAAATAGGTAAGCAAACAAGCTGAACTTTACTCTTATATATTAACTTTCATATTAAAAACTATTGATTTTTCCTATGAAAATAATTAAATTCAGTTGTTTATAATTGAGTTTTCTATTTTCTCCACATAATCAGCATTTTTAGTTTTGCACTTATATATCTTTCCTCATGTGTAAATAAGCTTCAAATCGAAATTTTATAAAAAAATTCGTTGGAAATTCTTTTTATGGCAGTGCTCGCTGGGCATAACAGTTCTCATAAGTTTATAATTTATGGAATTGGCACCAGCACTGGCATTTCAACCACATCCCCGCAATATTTATAATTTTTTTTTTAATTTTTTAGTCATTAAATGTAGAAAGTTCTATGAAACAGGCGATTTAGATGGTTACAGTGAAAATTTTACGGATTTTCAAAATGAATTAAACTAAATGTACACTGTATTTAACTACATTAACTTTTTCTGGATAAAAAAAAAAGAATACTCTCATGAACTTTACAAACTACCTCGCATACATAAAGTGGAAGAGATCTATTATTTCGACCATTTGATATGGATTAGTAATAAAACAACTTAAGTCCCAATTTAAAAAAAAAGAAACAATTTTATCATAAAGTTTAATTTCTCAATTCGTTTATTAGACTTAGAGGCTATTTCTATGTTATCAAGTAAAAAAGATAGCATGCATTACTCTTCAACTTGTGCCAAGTTTTTCTGAAATTTCTCATCATATCTTACTTACTTATTTCAAAATTAGTGTTCTAAAAAAAACATTAATCCTTCTAAAACAAAAAAAAAAACATACTAGAAATATTTAAGCTCATGGTTGAATAAATAAGGTTGTCGCATGGGTGAGAGCGAGTTCCCATAAATGTCAAATCAAAGTTGACAGCTCATACAAAACCTGAAAGCGGAAATTAATAACATGTAAAGCCGATGAAGTTGTTGTAGCTTTTCATTGATTTTGACAATTATGGGTACTGAGAAGAGAGTCCGATCAGCCATGAGACAACCTTATTTAGCAGCCATGTTTAAGCTTCTAAGAATTTTCGATCTTATGAATAAAATTAAAAATAGTTAAAATTCCACAAAATTGTTTTCAAAATACGCAAAAAAATGCTTTCATAAACTAAATATAAGCATGTCGAAAAAGTGTTAAAACAAAAATTATTAATTTTAGGAGAGCTTGCCTTAATTTACCATCCATCTCTAATTGAATTTTGTATACAATTTACAACTTGACTATTAGTGATGTGCAATATATTTTGTAAAAAATACCTAGTACCAAATTATGTATTTATGTCATTTTTAAGCATAAATAAAAAACATTTTTTCTGCTTTAAACAAAATATTTATGTACTTTTATTTATAAGTACAAATAATTGCGGCGTCCGTGGCGTAGTTGGTTATAGTGCGTGGCCGCTATGTCAACGAACTTGGAGACCCAGGTTGGAATCCCAGCAGCGACAGAAAGATATTTGAATTAAAATGATTTTTCTGTACGGCCGCCACCTCTCTGCAGACAATGGCAAACCTCAGAGAGTAATAAAAATGCCATGTAAAGCTTCTTGAGAATAAGAACATTTCGTTCATCGCCGTTCGGAGTCGGCGTTAAGCCTGTAGGTCCGGTTCTCGGTCAATTATGTACAAACTTAATAACACGTACAACACAATTAATCATAAGAAGCTAGGTCAAATTCCTTTCAAGGGCTGAAATGACCAGTTATTTATTTATAATTATATAGTCATTGTTGTATAAACACTAAAATGTTGCATCATTATTTCAAAGCTGTCATATTGTCCAATGTGTACAAATATATATAAATGCAGATGTGCAGATTTTTAATGTACTGTATTTTGTTTTTGTAAAGTGGATAAATCATCAATTGAACTGGTAAGTGCCCTGAATCGTGAATACCCCTAATGTAAAATTGTATATTGATTGTTTTTCTTTCTAAGGAGTTAAAATACCGTTTAAAAACTTCCTTATCGCGCAATGATATCAGTGTCAAAGTTTTTAGTTTCAAAGGTAATGCCAAAACACATAAAAACTTGAAACATAGAGCCATTCACAAAAAAATGTCCATCTTTTGTTGGCAACCCTGTTTGATATATAAAATAAAATCCCTATAGCTTAGTTTCTCGAGGCTCTGGAAGTTTAGATTCTTAAGATGCATATGATAAAATTCTAGATGAAAGCGAGAAAATAATCTTTGACAAATTATGAATATAAAAAAAAATGTTCAATCAACATTAATTTGAGCACTAATTATCCTACTCCATCAATTTACTTTATACGCAATTTCGAATATGAGCCCTACTGGGCAAAAATGTAACGAAGGGTATATAGGTTAAACCAAAACTGGCTTCTTAATAAAAACCAACCCTATATTTGCCAACAAAGCTATTTGTTTAAAGATTATATAACAATGGACAGCACGTTATTCATTTATCAATATCATTATTAGCAAATAGATCCACTTTTACATAATATAATAAATGTATTATAACTTTGCTATGATTCGCGGTTAAAGATTCAAATTAAATTCTGGAATAATGTGCACAACTAGTATTGCAGCTTATTCCAAAATGTAAAAATGAGCACAACTTGTACTGCAGCTGCTATGAATGAATTTTATTCAAACTTAAGCCCTAGCAGGCCAAAGAAATAATGCTGAAACATAACTACAAGTCGCACTTGAAACGCCAAACAATGTCACAGCTAAGCTAAAAGCTTGGCTTAGACCAAGCTAAGTTGTCCAGAATCATCTTGAGGACGTGGTACTAAACCTCATGCCATCATATTTAATAGAAAAACAAATTATTACTTTACATGCATATTAAAAACAAAAATTGCAAATGTAGCTACAAACTTACCTTTTAATTATTAAATTTATTTTTTCGTGTTGTACTTTAATTCTTTTCCGATTCCAACTTATTCATCCTCGTTTACTAACGATTCACGACTTTGTTCCGAACCCAGCGAAAATTTGCAAGATTTGTACAGAAGAAAAAAGAAAATTACAATAATTATGTTAGGTTGCCTGGCCTCACTTTCGGTGCGATTCCACATTTTTTTTACTCACATTTCTTTAATTTTTTCCTCTATGTGCAACTTGATTTTTCCACTGCTTTTGCTTGCATAATTCGCTCTTAGTTTATTTAATGCACTTTAATTAAATATATTTTTTAATATGAAGGTTCTATACTTTTTACAACAAAATTATTTTATTATTCAGTAACTTGACGTTGATTATCGTCTAGTGTTCGGCAAGCTGGCACGGCGATGGCTTCGTTGTATAAAATGGAGCGACATGCAGCGAAAATAAAGTAGGAAAGAAAACTATAAAAAAGAGTGCGTAGTGGCGCTCTTCCGTCGAAAGTCTGCTCTTTGAAGATTTTGTACGCAGTTCTTTCCACTGAAGATTTTTATAAATACTAAATTTAAATTAGTCACTTGTTTCATTAATCGATGTTTTATTTATTAAATTCATATATTTTTGCGTTTTCAGAATGCAGCACAAAAATTTCAAGATGGTTGAATTCGCGATAAACTCACTTTTGTAATTGTAAATATTTATTTATTTAGATTCGCCGCATAAACGTCAAAAAATGCGGCGACTTCACGATTACAACAAACAACGTTGCACAGTGGCAAAAAATAAGTGAATTTCAATTATATATTTTCGTTTAGAGATGGTAAAAATGAAACTCGAGCAATGTCAGGTTGAATTCCTCTACAGTATATACAAAATCGTAAATGAAAGAGCATACAAACCAACAAGAGTTACGAACACTACTCAAACACTAATAAACTATGTGTAAACTATAAGGACAATATGATATATGACCATCAAACTATAAAGATTATACTAAAATATATAAGAAACCACAATGAAGAGTCAAAAGAGATAAAATTATTAAATATATTAGAAATGTGTTCCAAGTTCTCACGAACCAATCGTACACGAACCACGAACTTTAAAAAACCAAACACAGTCTTCTGTGTCTTGGAAAGAACTCCACTTCTTTATTAAATTTTAAATTCACTTAACTTGTCTTTAGCTTACTCCTAATTTCTCTTACTAATACTCTTATTCTAATTTCTTTAATTTCTAATTTACAGTAATATATATATATGTATATATATATATATAAATATAGTTTACAGTTTATAGTTAATATTTTATAGTTAATAGCTTGTAGTTTATATATTAAAGATTATTGTTTATTGTTTATAGTTTATAGTTTATAGTTTATAGTTTATAGTTTATAGATTATAGTTTATAGTTTATAGTTTATAGTTTATAGTTTATAGTTTATAGTTTATAGTTTAAAGTTTATAATTTATAGTTTATAGTTTATAAATAAAAAAAAAAAAATTAATAACTGGCCATTTCAGCCCTTGAAAGGACTTTGACCTAGCTTCTTATGATCAATTGTGTTGTGCGTGTTGTTAAGTTTGTACACAATTGACCGAGAAACGGACCTTCAGGTTTAACGCCGACTCCGAACGGCGATGGACGGAATGTTCTTATTCTCAAGAAGCTTTACATGGCATTTTTATTACTCTCTGAGGTTTGCCATTGTCTGCAGAGAGGTGGCGGCCGTACAGAAAAATTATTTCAGTTCAAATAATTTTCTGTCGCTGCTGGGGTTCGAACCCGGGTCTCCGAGTTCGTTCACATAGAGGCCACGCTCTTTAACCTACTACTTCACGGACGCCACTAGTCCGTTTATAAATATGTATGTTAATATGTACATAGGTAACTTACATTACTATTGGTCTGTTCGCGTACTAATATAATTATTATATAGTGTATAATATAATTATCACAAATTATCAGCTTTTGGCGTTCGCGTACGCAAGAAAACTTGCAAAATGAGAGAAATTGAGAGCGCAGAGTGACAGTTGACTTGGACGGGAAGTTGCAAATTCCTGCTGGATAAATTTTTACTGTCGAGCATTTGCAAGCTAGAAAACAGCTGATTTAAGACAGTTGTAATTTGATCAATAATATTTAGTAAAATTGATGTTCCCAAACCGGAGGATTGACTCCTGCAGTCGTAAAAATATGGAAGGTATCTTAAATTTTTGTAGAAAACGTTACCACAGGGTATTAATAACTTATTAACTCTTATTTCTTTGTGTTGAAAATCTCCTTAAAAAAAATTGAAAAATTGGACACTTCACGTCCAATTTCCTTTTGTTTTCCATTCTACTTGAAATATAAGAAATACGTTAATCAACTGTTATCGAGGCTTGCAAGTTTTTGCAAATTTTGCGTTCGCGTACTTTTTTTGATATTTTTCTATTTGAGAGAGAATTGTGCGTTACTCTCTTGCAAGTTGGTGCTGTATATTTTTCACTTGAGAAGTACGCGAACAGACCATATATCTTATTTTGCATTTTGTTTCAGTTGATCTAAACTCAAAAATTGAGAAAATTAATTCAAAACAGATAACTGCTCTTCTACATAAATAAATATAAATGCGTCCTATTTTTTAATTCAAACATAAACTTTCACGATGATAACATAATGAATTATGGCTGAAAGTAATTCATGGTCAATAATGGAGCTGCTGTTGCTAGTTCTCAGTGTGCTCCGAATGCTGGTTTCTCGTTCAGCCATCCCATTCAAATTGGTGGTAGTGTTCCTTGTTCGTTTGTATGAACGATTTTAAATGTTGATCAAATGGTAACAGATCTTTCTTCATGTGATGATGATGTCAGCTTGATGAACTTATCCATGCGGAAGCAGCAAAATCATCCGCCAGCTTTGATGTTACAAATTCACCAACGAATTCATTTAATAATACTTTGTTAATGAAAATGCTCGTAGTTCGTCATGCTAGAAAATAGATTCGCCATGTTAGGCGACTTAGATATTGAATGTTCAAATCATTTATCAAATAAAACTGTTTTAACAAATATTCATCAGCTATCGATGGGGTATCAAGTCCTAAAAGAGTTACGTTTCCTCCAAATATTTTTTAAAACGTTAACATCAATTTTATGGCTCCTGAGACAAATTGGTTTGAGCATCAAGTTCAATGTTTTTTAGGTTCTTACAAAAAAGTGCCTGTCGCACAAACAAAAATAAAATCCTTGAGTTTGTTTTCCAAGATTAAAAGTTGTTATGGGTCGTAACATCCTAAAATTTTAATCTTTAATGTGAGGTCCTTGGTTAACTTAAGGCGGAAAACTGATCTTTTAAATATTCTTCGGACGCAAATAATTGTTATTGGTTTTGTTCAAGAATGTCACTTTTGTGAATCCAAAATTTTCTTTGAAGGTTTTAATTTTGTTTATGCCAATTCTCCGTTGGGAGTACCAATTATTTTGAAAAAATCTTACTGTTATCTAGTATATCTATATTCTAATATATAAAAATCTCCTGTCACAGTGTTTGTGGTCGCACTCCTCCGAAAATTCTCGACCGATTTTAATGAAATTTGTTTTGTATATTTGGTAGGTATGAGAATATGTCGCAAAATATTTTTCACCCTCCTACCCCCACCCCCCATTTTTTAATCGCGATTTTAGTACTTTTGTATGAACAATATCTAAATAATTTAACGGTCGTTCATTGAAATGGAGTCATGCTGACATTTAATTCTGAGTTTGTTTGTATCACAACGAAGTGCGTGGAAAATTTTTTACAATTTATTTCAATTTACAAGAAATATAATCTGTTTTGTAACTGTGAAAGAAAATTTTATGGGCGTTGTACGAGGGGCATGGCACTTTTTCGGTATCCCAAATTTTCAATATAACTTTCGAACATTAGTCACTTATCAATGAAGTTCTGTAAGAACGTACCATTTAGTCATGTTCTTTGACTGTCAAAATTGAGTGCGCATTGGACAAATGGGCGTGGCACGCCCATACATTTCAAATGTATGGTATCGATTTGCTTTGGAACTAAATGCCGCATAACAATGAAACTCAGTGTGAAGTAGCCACTTGGTAATGTCCATCTACTAGAAAACTGGTATAGGTATTGTATGTTATCAGGGGTTAGCGAAAATAGCTACAAATTGTAAAGGGTGATTTTTTTGAGGTTATGATTTTCATGCATTAGTATTTGACAGATCACGTGGGATTTCAGACATGGTGTCAAAGAGAAAGATGCTCAGTATGCTTTGACATTTCATCATGAATAGACTTACTAACGAGCAACGCTTGCAAATCATTGAATTTTATTACCAAAATCAGTGTTCGGTTCGAAATGTGTTTCGCGCTTTACGTCCGATTTATGGTCTACATAATCGACCAAGTGAGCAAACAATTAATGCGATTGTGACCAAGTTTCGCACTCAGTTTACTTTATTGGACATTAAACCAACCACACGAATGCGTACAGTGCGTACAGAAGAGAATATTGCGTCTGTTTCTGAGAGTGTTGCTGAAGACCGTGAAATGTCGATTCGTCGCCGTTCGCAGCAATTGGGTTTGTGTTATTCGACCACATGGAAGGTTTTACTCAAAGATCTTGGTGTAAAACCGTATAAAATACAGCTCGTGCAAGAACTGAAGCCGAACGATCTGCCACAACGTCGAATTTTCAGTGAATGGGCCCTAGAAAAGTTGGCAGAAAATCCGCTTTTTTATCGACAAATTTTGTTCAGCGATGAGGCTCATTTCTGGTTGAATGGCTACGTAAATAAGCAAAATTGCCGCATTTGGAGTGAAGAGCAACCAGAAGCCGTTCAAGAACTGGCCATGCATCCCGAAAAATGCACTGTTTGGTGTGGTTTGTACGCTGGTGGAATCATTGGACCGTATTTTTTCAAAGATGCTGTTGGACGCAACGTTACGGTGAATGGTGATCGCTATCGTTCGATGCTAACAAACTTTTTGTTGCCAAAAATGGAAGAACTGAACTTGGTTGACATGTGGTTTCAACAAGATGGCGCTACATGCCACACATCTCGCGATTCTATGGCCATTTTGAGGGAAAACTTCGGAGAACAATTAATCTCAAGAAATGGACCGGTAAGTTGGCCACCAAGATCATGCGATTTGACGCCTTTAGACTATTTTTTGTGGGGCTACGTCAAGTCTAAAGTCTACAGAAATAAGCCAGCAACTATTCCAGCTTTGGAAGACAACATTTCCGAAGAAATTCGGGCTATTCCGGCCGAAATGCTCGAAAAAGTTGCCCAAAATTGGACTTTCCGAATGGACCACCTAAGACGCAGCCGCGGTCAACATTTAAATGAAATTATCTTCAAAAAGTAAATTTCATGGACCAATCTAACGTTTCAAATAAAGAACCGATGAGATTTTGCAAATTTTATGCGTTTTTTTTAAAAAAAAAGTTATCAGGCACTTAAAAAATCACTCTTTAGAACAACTTATTCGAAATGGCTACACGTACGACATGCATAGGAAATTTCTCCACTGCTCGGACAAGAGCGCGCTTTAAAGACTCGATATTTGGGTGTCGAGTAGAGCAACCCATACCCTCTCACACGGACCGCAATTTGTATTCTAACGGGTTCAAGTCTGGGCTACCCGCTGGCCACTGATCCGTGGAAATGAAGTCCGTTATATTGTTTTTGAGCCACTTTTGAATTTAGCCTTATGGGCTGGAGCAGAATCTTGTTGAAAGGTCCACGGCTTGTATTGGAATAATGTCGTGATAAGAGGCTTCACAACCAATTCAAGTAAAGTTCGAGTAATAGAGAGTGACCATGATACAATTACAAGGTAGGCTCATATTGGAGAGTCTGCCTGAAATGGGTGCATTAGTTGTCAAAATCAGCTGGTAATTTTTAGTTTTTCTAACTGTTGTTGTTGTGGCGTCCGTGGCGTAGTTGGTTAAAGTGCGTGGCCGCTATGTCAAAGAACCTGGAGACCCAGGTTCGAATCCCAGCAGCGACAGAAAATTATTTGAATTAAAATAATTTTTCTGTACGGCCGCCACCTCGCTGCAGACAATGGCAAACCTCAGAGAGTAATAAAAATGCCATGTAAAGCTTCTTGAGAATAAGAACATTCCGTTCATCGCCGTTCGGAGTCGGCGTTAAGCATGTAGGTCCATTTCTCGGTCAATTGTGTACAAACTTAATAACACTTACAACACAATTGATCATAAGAAGCTAGGTCAAAGTCCTTTCAAGGGCTGAAATGACCAGTTATTTATTTTTTTTTATAACTGTTGTTGCTTTTGTCGTTTGTACACGAAAAAAAAACATTAGCTTAAACGCAATGTTTTCAAAAAATGTGTTTTCAATTTGCCTTTTGTTTCATATGTTTTTCAAAAGTTATAAACACATTTGCTCTTACTCATGGTTGAATAAATAAGGTTGTCGCATGGGTGAGAGCGAGTTCCCATAAAAGTCAAATCGAAGTTGACATCTCATACAAAATCTGAAAACGAAAATTAATAACATGAAAAGCCGTTGAAGTTGTTGTTGTTGCTTTTCATAGATTTTGACAATTATGGGTACTGAAAAGAGAGTACGATCAGCCACGAGACAACCTTATTTATTCAACAATGCTCTTACTCATGGTAGAATTATACAGGTAGGTTTGACAACAGGCTATTTTCTCACGAGATCGTTCATGGATTGTCAAACTCGTGTTTTTTTTTTTTTTTTTTTGTTTGCTTTGTCTTGTATGATTTTTGACAATTCATGTTCGCTGGAAAACTGTCACACCTACCTGATTAATTATACCATGCTCTTACTTTGACGAAATTTGTTGCAAGCTATTTTTTAAACACAAAATTCGTCAAATTAATAATAATTGTCAATTTTAAAACATTTTCTTTCTGTGTAGCTCCTACAGCTTTGTTGTTGCAAAATTTCTCAATTGAGCAGTCACCTTAAATGAGCTTACCTTGTAATTGTATCAAGAGAGTGACATTTTGCTTGTTCTTTTTCTCTCTCGTCCTAGAGAAATGTGTACGGAAACGCTTTCGAGTTACTTGAAACGAGTACGGAAAGAATTTATTTGTGTTTTGCTGGACCAGTTAAGCAAATATAAAAAATAAATTAAAAAGTGTACTAAAAAGACATTAACCAGGTTTCCACTTTAGTTAATGTATTCTATTAAATCATGCACCAATAACAAAATAGGCTCATTTTAAAATGGCTACTCAAATGTGAAATTTTACAAGCTATAAGTGACACAGACTTCAAACGGCAAAAGCAACAATTAGAAAAAACTACGAATTATCAGCTGATGTTGACCTGGTTGTTCTACCATATTTAGAGTGAAGTTAGATAGAAAAGAATAAAATGTAGTTAGAGGGGAAGGAATAAAATATATTTATATAAATATAATGGGTGATTATAACTGAGATAGAAGTACTTTTAAAAAAAAAAACCCTCAATGGGCTATTTCAGCCCTTGAAAAGATTTTGATAATGGCGATTTTTAACCGAATCCAAGCTTGCTAAACTAAATTTGGTGATTTTGTTTGGGAATTTTGAATTTAGGGATTTTGTAATTGGGGATTTTGATTTGGGGATATTGTGTTTGTGGATATCGTACCCAACCCGTCTATTTTACTTCACATTCTACAAAAAAAAAATACTTTTATTTAAAAACATTCTGTTACATTCTATGTTTCAAGATATTGGTAATTTATTTTGTTTCTAAACGACGATAAAATTACAATGGCCTAAAATATAAATTAAAGATTATTTTTACTCTTTAATTGCCAATTTTACTCCGTTTTATGTATTGAATTTTTAAAGATTACAGCGAAATATGACAGCAAATCTATTATTTGTTATGTAAAGAAGGAAACAAAATAGATTTTCAGTTCGCTGGCTGGTACGAAGTTACGTTGAAATGTATACGAATATCAACAAAAATTGTTACAATCTGTTACAAATTAGCGCATAATGCAATAATATATATGTATCTATGATATATTTATTATATAAATCTAATCCTGTGTTGTGCTTTCTGCACGTTTTGTAGCCGCTTCAATGCATTCTTTGAGCTGAGAGCTAAACTTTTCCGCTACTTCCAATTTCTTGAAACGTATAGCTAGTTTTTCCAGTGCACCCTCGGTTGATTCGGCATAGTTCATGCTGGCCCAGACAAAACTCTTTGAATTGTTGTTCATGTTGTTGAAGATAAAATCAGCTCCTATGGCGCAATTCAAGACTAGTTTGAATATTTGTTCACGTCGCATTACCATGCGGTATGTTTGGTGACTTGGATGCAACAAGATTTTTATTTCTCCCACACCTTGAACATGTAAAAAAAAATATATAAAAAGCTCTCGGAGTTAAAAAGAATGTTACCTCTTTCTTTCCATTCTTTATTTGTGCCATCCCATCTGAAGAGTGTAGCTCGTTCGCCAAATAATTTGCGCTCATCTTCCTCTCCGGTGCTAACAACAATTTCATTGGGAAGTGCTATAATGGGCTCATAGTGTGGGTCGTAGTTCTCGTCATTGCCACCATCGTCTTCTACACTTTTAAATGATTCATTTGCGTTTGCCTCAGTGCCTGCTTTTGTTGTACTAAACGAAGAGCTTTTGCCGCTGTTGTTTGTTTTGAGGAAACTTGAAAATGCATCCGAATTTGTCAGACCAATAAAGCCACTCTGTCCTGCTTTCTCGGCAGGGCTGGTTGTTACATTAGCTTTAGCAGCTAAACTTGCAAAGTCGATATCGACTTTTGAAGAGAGATCAGCGAATGTCGTCGCAGGTGCTACCGTCAGACTTTCTTGCTTCTTTTTATCGAAAACAGAAGTGTTTGTTGTTGTAGTGTTGCCAAAGAGTGAGGGCTGGGTTGTAGACTTTGTTCCCGCTGATGCACCAAATCCAGAAAATGTCGATGAAGAACCGAATATGGAGTTTCCGGTGCCATTACCAGCGCTTTGTGTAGAGTTAGAACCGCCAAAAATAGATTGTGTTGAGTTATTAGTTGCTGACGCACTAAATGTGGTCGAATTACCACCGAAAACCGAATTACCGCCGAATATAGAAATGCCTGTAGAAGCGGTCGCAGTTGATCCACCACCAAAAATTGATTTCGGTTTCTCGGTGTTGTTCAATGTGTCATTAGTGGAGTTAATGGTTTTGTTAGCTCCGCCAAATATTGATGGTGTTTGTCCAAAGACTGGAAGTTTTTTATCTGAAACCAAAATATGAAGACAAGATTCTAAAAATGTATAAAAAAAAAATATAAAAGCAATAGTATTGTCGAAGTCATAAACAAAAACTCTTAATGGAAACATTGACAGGCAATAAAAACTTACTCATTTTACTCAAACTTCCATTTCTTTTAAATTAAGATTAAAATGCTTCAATTTAATTCATAATACTAGCTTATGAAACAAGCTTATTGTTTTCAAATATTTTGTTTTTAAGATTTTGATTTAACTGAAAATTTTCACAAAGCTTACCAAGACTCTTGAATTCTTACAAATTATCTGCCATTGTAAAAAATTAAAAGTATTGGACTTAAAAATGTGAAAAATTACCTCCTCCAAAAAGTGGACCTCCACTTCCAGCTCCATCTGCACTGCCAAATAGAAATCCTGATTGAACAGGTTTATTTTCGTCTTGTGTTGTACTTTTGAGCGCCGCAGTAAATGAAAATGTGTTTGCAGAAGTTGGAGTCGTTTTTTCTGATACACCGCCATTGTCAAAAGCAGTTGAATTAGCTCCGCCAAAGCCCTTGAATATGTTTTCGCTTAGCTGTTTATCAATCTTTGGAAAAATGGGGGCCGGTGATGAGGTTGCCGAAGTGGTAGTCAATGCACTCTGCTTAAGAAAAGAACGATTAAGTTTGGGTAAAGATAGGTGAGGTAATTCCATTGGAAGTGGTGGTTGTTTAGTATCATCTTCGTCAACAAATAATTCAGTAGAATTTACAGTTGGAAAAACAAATGTATCAGAATTACAACCACGGCAACCCGTGCAGTTGGGCTTGTCTTCAAAGGACTTATACGATAGATTGAGCGCATCTGCTGTTTTCTTATCTGCATCTGGGATATTTTGAGATTTATTTGCTGTTATTGAAGTCAATGATGTTGTGGATGTCGTAGATGTAGTACTCTCAATTACTGTAGCTTTTCCGGAAAGCGCATTTCGTATAGCATCCATAAAATTTTCAGCGATCTCTTTGTTTTTGAAGCGTAATGAAAACTTATGTAACTCAACTTCACCTTCGCTAAAATCATTAACGACAAAGAGCCAGGATTTATCATCCTTACTCTTGTACTCAACATCTTCATTAAGTACATGATTAAGACATATTTTTAAAATCTGTTCGCGACGCATAACAACACGAAGTTTCTTCGTTTCCTTGTGACGCAGAATCTTAACATCACCTAGACCGCGTTCCTTCCATTCTCCATCGACGAACCGATATAATTTTGCACGATGCACATATAAAAGTTCCTCATCTTCCTCGCCGGTTTTTACAACAATCTGAAAAATTGATTTTGTTAATTCGGAGATTCATAAGTCATAATAAAGAATTTTAAAAAAGTTTGAAAAAAACCAAAACGGAATCAATTTGAATTCGATGGACATTATTTGTTATATCGGTAGTCATACGTTGACAGCTCGTAACTGATTTTTTTTCTTATTTTTCACTTTTTTTTATGTTCTTGAAAAGTAAAGAGATCTTGTGAAAAAGTGAAAAGTTATCAGAGTACAGAATTGTCCGCTCGCGTGCCTTTCGAAAAGGTACACGAGTAATCTTGCGAACGCGAACCATTTTATACATTTTATCGCTCTCCGTCGCGCACCTTTTGTTGAGACTTGAATAAATAAGATCTTATTCCTTGTACCTAATGACATTTGATGTTCATGAAACAGTTCATGAGCCGTACACGGTAAGAATATCATTGTAACTTTTATGATTTGTGGGGACTTCTTGGAAAAAGGCCTTTGATGTTATACCAAATACTTTCCACTTGTATGATATAAGGAATAGGTTAGGCTATTGAACCTTTTTGTTGTTATGTTGATGTTTTGCACACAAATCTATTTGTCTCTGACCAATAGGTACTATTAAGTCCATCTATGGAACTAGTTGGATTACTGGAACTTTTTTGAGTTTGTGGACTCTTTTGATAAAAATTTATAATTATAATTTAACTGGGATTATCTATGGAACTAGTTGAATTATTGGAAGTTTTTTGGTTTTGTAGACGACTTGAACAAAAATTTATGAATATCAGTCAATCAGTCAAAAAGGTTACAGTAAGGTTATCTATAGAACTATTCGGATTATGGAATTAATTTTTAGTTTTGAGTATCAAACAGATTTTACTGGGTTTATAAATGGAATTAGTTTGATTATTGGATTTTTTTTATTTTTAGTTTAGCTTGTTTGTGGACTTCTTGGATAAAAATCTACCCCAATTAGTTTCTGTTATCCCAATGGTACCTATTTACCAGGAAATTATAGATTTATGTCCAATAAGTCTACAACTCCTTATAAGTTTCAATGATTCAACTAGTTCCGCAGATAGTTCATGTCGAACGTATTGGCATGAAATAATCGATCGATGTATTAATCGATTATTTCAGAACTCCACAAAGCTTTAAAAATTTTAATAGCATGTTTCCACGGCACTCTGAATCAAGTATTTTGGCTTGCGAATTAAGAATGTGAAATAGCCTGTTCCTACGAAGAAATCTTAATTCAGTTTGACAGCTGAAACTATGTAGAGCTGAAACCAATACTCACTTTGACAGCGGTCTTTGACTTTTTGTTTTGTTTGTCTTTCTTCCATTGCTGTTTTCGATTAATTTTCGATAAAAATTAGAGATAAAACTGATTTCTACTTGGTTCGGATGTTAATTCAAACTGAATCAACTTCGAATGAGGTAATTCAGCTTGTCAAATGTTGTATGGCGAATTAGGTTATTCGGAACATAATTCAGACTCGAATTACGAATGTGAGCCGAATTACGTTGTTCAGGGTGCCGTGGAAACATGCTATAAGGCATGTTCCTACTTGGCGTGCTCAGAATTCGAGTGAAAATATCAGGGACCGAAAATTATTGTTATTTTGTATTTCACAGCAGAAAAAGTTGGGTAATTTTAATCCATAAAAATATGCGTTATGAATAACTTTTATTTTTAAGAAAAATTTTGTTTTGGTTGTCGCATAACTTTTATTTTTGAGGAATAAATTTTTAGGTTGACTAATAACAGTTATTTTCTGAAATGAGATTTTTTCGGTTGTTCGTGTCAAAAATTTAAAAAAAAGTTGACTTTTTTGTTTTGGGAGCTCTTAGCCGTGGTCGATACCCGTATGAGGAAATCATCTAACGTCATCTATGTATAAGAGCTCATATAAAATCGTTGGTGCGTACTCATGCTGCTTAATATCTCACGACCGGTAACACCTAGTGCCAGCAAATTTAAAACACATGTTATTAAGGTTAATATCTAGTTTCATAAGGTAAAATATTGCCAAACCACCTTTTACTGCCCACAAATCAATAAAAATTGTATATTTCAGGCGGTTTTAGTTGTATTGCACTGATGTTTGGTAATTTAGTTCGTATGGTTTACCAGTAAGCCAGTAAGTGAAGGCTAGTTATATACGGTCAAATAGATTTCAAGTAGGCTTGTGCAGTTCTCTGCTCTGCACCTTTTACAAAGTGCCATTTTGTGAACCAGTGTTATTTGTTATAACTTTTCGATTCATTTTTCTTAGAAAAATCTTTCCCGTCATACCGATCTTGCTGCGGTTCGTAGTCCGGAAACTTCAATTCCCAGTTTTCTCATTGATGAGTCCTCAAATCGGGAAGGGTCTTCGGATGGAGATGTAGATGACGACGCAAGAAAGGTGAAAGCTGCGTATACTGAAATTGAGAATTTCAAGCCACCATGTATAGGCATTGACGCTGACCTTCTCGAATATTGGAGTAAGCAGAAATATGCATCACCCTTTTATGGCAATTATCTTGCATTGTCCATGCAATACCTGCAACTCAAGTTACTGTGGAGCGATCTTTATCAGCTTTAAAGCTTATTTTAAGTGATCTCCGCAATATTTCAGAAGAAACTTTGAAACAAATAATGTTTGTAAAACTGTATTAAAACATAAATACATTACAAAAACAATAAAAAACTCAAAGCGAAACTTTTTATTGATATTTGACACTAATAACCTAAAAGATCTCATTCTAGAAAATAACTGTTATTAGTCAACCTAAAAATTTATTCCTCAAAAATAAAAGTTATGCGGCAACCAAAAAAAGTTTTTCTTAAAAATAACAGTTTTTTATAACTGAGTCGATTTTAATCATTAATTTTAACCAATTCAATAAAAGTTGCATAACAGTTATGTCCCTGGAAAATATACATTTTTTTTTAACAGGGAAACGGTAAGTGATAATGGAAAAATTTTTTGTGTTGAATAAATACAATAAATAATAATTAAAAAAACAATATTTTTTATTAATTTTTAACAGTTTTTATGTATGAAACTTTAATTTGATATTGATGTGTCGATATCGGAAAGAGCTGATGGTAACCATAACAACTAAAGTTTGGCACCACCTAGAAACAAAAAAATAAATAATATGAGTATGGTAATTTTTTAATGTATTTATTTATTCATCCCAACAAAAGTTTTTCTACTATCTCTTACCGTTTTCCTGTAAAAAAGTTTTAAATTTTCACTCGAATACCGAGCGCGCCAAGTAGGAACATGCCTTAGGTAGACCCAGAAAAATAGTTGATACTTGTCCAAGCAGTCCATAGAACCAATTAAAATTACTATTGTCCATCTGGCCGTATATTATGCCAGTGAAACACATTTGTCAAAAATATCGGTTTTTATCTAAGAAGTCTAAACAAACCAATCAAATTCATGCAACTCATTTGTGAGCTCAACTATGCCCTCTTTTAATTCTTGCAATTCAATGCCATGTTCGTCTCAAGAACTGTCTCTTGAGCCTCAATCGTTTCATTTGCGTTCACGCTCGGTTGCGTACGCAACAAATATTTTTAAGCGTTGACGTACATGAGCAAGTATGCTCTTAAAATTTTACTCTCGTACGTGAGCGTGGGCGTGATATTTTAAAAGGTACACCGCCGTGTACCTAAAAGAGCTAAAAGAGTAATCTGAAAGCTATTCACTTTTTATAATTTGAGATGGTAAAAAGAAAAACATTTTTAATTTTTCCTACAGTCTAGCTATTATGTTCTGTTTCTGTTTGTCTCAGGTTGAATTGTTGTTGGCCTCCAATGTAACACGCACCACAATTTTCTCATATATGAGTAGATATAGATATTCGCTCAATGCAAACAAACCTTAAAAGCGATTAATTCCAGAGGCCATCAATAAGCAGCGCATTAAGATTTGTGAAGCCGGTACATATTTTTATTTTTATTTATTTGGAGCACTTTGTGAAGTGAATTTAATTCTCCTTTAATAAGCGAAATGGTCTTAACAACAAAAACCGGTTCAAAAATTTCACTCAAACATCTATATCTTCCAAAAACTTTCAAGTGTTAAAAGTAGATCGAAAGAAAATATGAGCAGTTAAAAAAAATTAGGGCGAAGTCGAAAAAATAATTTTTTTTTATACAAAATGAGTGTATATCTTACCTTATCGGGCAGCGGAATGACTGGTGTAAAGTAAGTATTATTTTCTTCTTCGAAATGCTGATCACCATCTTCGCCATCGTCAGCTCCATCTGCATCGCCACCACCACCGCTACTAAATTTCGATGGACTTTTTCCGGGACTCTTGGCTGAAGACAAAAAGTCACTTTTACTCGAAAGTGTGAAAGGAGATGCACTGCCGGATGATGCAGATGTTGGCATTGCCGGTGCTGCCATTGCCTTTGATTGTAATGAAAATGAAAAGGTTGGCTTCGATATTGACGGATTCATAGTGGTTGATGTAGCTGAGGGCGGTGTAAAGGTAAATGACTTCGAAGCATCTGTATTTACTGTATTTGCCAAAGTACTGCCAAATATTGGAGGATTCGATGTTGATGTTAATGATGTTGCCGTAGATTTTGCACCAAAACTGAAACCACTTGTAGTTGTTATGGAACTGGGTGGCTTAGATTCTGCAGTATTTTGTGCTGCAAAGCCAAAACTGAACTTTTGCGAGGGATCAGAAAGCGCCAGAATACTATTAGTGGATTCCTTCTTTGCCACAGTATCGTCTTTGGGGGCCTCACAAGCGCTGCAGTAAATAGCATCGCCTGTGTTGGATAAGTAACAGCCTTGGCAAGTCCAAGATCCAGCTTTTGGTTTAAATTTGTCACCGAAACCAGCTACACTAGCTTCTGGTGGTGCCACAGTTGTTGATACTGTTGGTGTTGCGGCTGGTGCAGTTGCTGATGCATTATTGGTGGATGAGACAAGAGGTGCTGCAATGGTTTCTCCTGTTGAGCTAAAACCAAAGATTGGCTTTGTAGCTGTATCACCACTAGATGTGTTGGTGCCAAAGTTAAATGAGCCAAATTTGAATGTGCTCGTAGCATTTGAGCTCGTCAGTAGAGAATCTTTTTTGGGCACAGTATCATCCTTTGGATTCTCGCAGGCCAGACAATACATTTTATCGGCTGCATTGGATGTATAGCATGCTTGACATGACCACGCACCAGGCTTTGGTTTAAAAGCATCGCCAAAGCCTTTTGGCGTCTCTTCTTGTTTTACCGTCTCTTTTTCAATAGCTTGCTTGGCATTTTTGTCAGCCGAGGCTTGTTTCATGGCGTTACTTTCCACAGCTTCAGATGACATTTTCGCTTGAGCACTGAGGATTGCATTATGGAACTGTTTGCATATTTCTGCAGTCTTAAAACGCACCGTTAACATCTCTGTTACCAGCTCATTCTCGGAAAAGTCACGACCGGCCCAAGCTAGAGCAGTTTCTGAATTCTTGGCGTACTTGAAGCTCGTGTCCTTGTAAAGACGTTGATTGCAACATAGCTTATGTATTTGCTCGCGTCGCATTACCAAACGCACTTTGTTAACATCCTGCTTATCCTGCAGTAACTTCATGTTACCCAGACCTCGCTCTTTCCACTCACCAGCATCTTTATCGAAACGCAGCAGTTTTGCGCGCTGTTCAAATAGCACAATTTCATTTTCCTCACCTGTGGTAACCTCAATGAGATCTGGCAGTGGAATGACTGGATTAAATTGTGCTGTTGGCACGTATTCATCATCGCCGCCATCAGATGCGCTCGATTTATTCAGTGCTGGAGTTTCACTGGTAGGTAAGGAATTTTTGACTACCGCCGCGAAACTGCTGGGCAAGTTGGCGGTGCTGAATGGTGATGGTTGAGATTTACCTAGATTACTGAATATATTCGCAAACGATGAGGTTGTTAGAGAAGTAGTAACTTGTGTTGTTGCTGAAGATTGAGTTGTTGCTGTTACGATTTTGTCAAAACTGAAATTGGCAAACGGTGAAGAGGTAGAGACGGCACCCTGTTTGGATTGCGTTGTCGTCAGAGCACTAACATTAGGCGTTGATGTGATGGCAGCACCAAAAAGTGTCTTAGAGGCGGTGGCGGTATTCGCTGATGTTGTTACCACCGATGTGTTTGACAGTATACCAAAAGGTTGTGCAAAGGTGCCACCGGAGGGTTTTGCTACTGGGGTGCTAGTGCCAAAATTAGTCACGGCACTCTTGGCCAAAGTGAATTGCATTGGTTTGCTGATGGTGTTTGTGGAGGTGGTGCTGCTTACACTTTGGGACACTTTATTGCTAGTCTTTACCTCAGTATTTGCAGCTGGTGGTGGCATATTTTTCTTTGCATCCGCTTGAGCCTTTTTGAAGGCTTCGCTAAACTGTTGCGCGGTCTCGGCCAGCTTAAATCTTACAAAAAAGGTTTCTAACTTGAGCTCCTCATCAGCAAAATCATTAGCAATCCATATATGTCCCTTAGCCTCATTTTTGGGTGTGGTCAATAGTTGTTCACTTGTTATCTTGTGGTTAGCACATATTTTATGTGTCAGATCGCGTCGCATTAGAATACGTGATGAGCCATCCTTGTTTTTAAGTATTTTTATGTCACCGATGCCACGCTCCTTCCAGTCCTTATCGATGAAACGGAAAAGTTTGGCGCGATGGCAGAACATTACTTCCTCATCTTCCTCACCAGTTCTTATCTCTATTTCAGCTGGAAGAGGAATAATGGGTTTAAAATCAGGTCGTGGATCATATTCCACCTCAGCTTCTGCAGCAGTACCGCTGCGATTTTGCTCACTACCAACACTTTCAGCAGTTTTATTTAGGGATTCATCAGCAGCTGTTTTGGCAGCCTGAGCATCAATTTGTGGCTTGAAGCTAAAAGTACTGGGGGAAACAGCAGAGACTGCTGGAGTTTTATTGTTGCCAAAGAGAGATGAAGTTACTTTCGCAGTAACATTTGATACAGACTTAGTGCTGTTATCCCCAAAACCACCAAATAATGGTGGGCCTGTAGAGCTGTTTAAGCTAAAACCGCTGAAAATACTAGAGGGCTGAGTAGGAGGAGCCGAAGCGAGTGACACTGCGGCTGAGTCATTAGTGGATGCTACCAGACTAGGTTTAATATGATGCGAAGGAATGGTCACACTTAAAGTGGGTTGCTGCGTTTGAACCGGAGCAGTATTAAGGTTTGGCAAAGGATCTGAGTTAGTGATGACAACATTGGCTGGCGGACCTTTTTCCACCGGTTGATTGTTGACAACCTTGTTAAATTGTGCCAAAGGTGTGGGTTGCGATGAAACAACGGCAGAAGCAGTTGTTGTTGTTGTAGTAGCCAGTTGCGTATTGAGTTGTGGCATTGGTATAGTCGCAGGAAGCTGCGGCAAAATAGGTGCAAGCGGTGTGACTTGAAGTTGTTGTGATGGCGGTTGCAATGGTGGTTGTTGCGGTGTTGGTTGTTGTGGTGTAAGCAATCCATAGAGATTCGATGGTGTACGTTGCTGGTCTTGACCTGATGGTTGTGGCGGCTGTGGTGGCAGCAAGGAAGCAGTAGGTGGCATGTTAAAATTCATGCCTCCGGTTGCATCCATATAAGGAAGTGTCATTGGATTTCTTTGACCTGCGGAAAAGAAAATTTTTTATTTTTTAAATGTTACAAGAGAGAAATTAGTAAAATGCATATTCCAATTCATTAATTTATTATCTAAATTCTGTATAATTATTAGAAGTAAATTATCATCTTTAGCTGAGTTAAAAGTTGAAAATAGTATTTTCAAATTTTTTTCACTTATCACATTTGTGAGCTAAGCCATCGATGTACAGATTAGATAATGTTAGGTTAGATAATATAAGGTAAGATTATTTTTTATAAGGTTAATTTAAATATGAGTTTGATAAAGATCTTCATAAGCCTAGACGTTAGTCAGAAATATGTGAGACAGAAAATGTTGATTTGAATGAATAGACACGAAAACTTGATGAAACTGTGGAAATTCAATCTCATACATTTACATGAACTCGTGTTCATTTTGACATATGCGACCGAACCGAGGTATATTCAAAGCCTTAAGCAATCAATAAAATGTTTATTTTTAAAAACATTTTCGTTAAAGTTTTAACAGAAAATATTCACTTTTGTTTTTTGATAAGTCACTTTGTATGGGAGGTAGGCGTGGTTTTCACTCGATTTCGTTAAATTTCATACACAGAGTGTATATTGAACATCAAAACTCATATGCAAAATTTCAAGTCCATATATTTATTTTTGTGGAATTCGAAGAGATTTTACCGTTTTGATCCAGTCACTCTGTATGGGAGGTAGGCGTGGTTTTCCTCCGATTTGGCTCATTTTCGAACTTGACCTTTATTTTTTAGATAAAAGCTTAAATATTGAATTTCGTGATGATATCTTTAAAATTACGGCTGTAATCGTGATCACAGACAGACGGACAGACGGACAGACAGACGGACATGGCTAAATCGACTCGGGTGGTGATGCTGATAAAGAATATATAAATTTTTCTATACCTACCACGCCTCCTTATGGGCGTTACAAACGGAGTGACAAAATGAATATACCCCCTTTACGTTTTTTAAACGTGGGGGTATAAAAATGTCAAATCGTAACAGGGGCGGTATTTAAGAAAAAAGTGTTCCCCAAACTTAAAACAAAGCAAAAAATATGTATATACTATTTGTTTTGCATAAATCATAGTTACGCATTGTTATAGAACAATTATAACACCAACGCGTGAAAAATGATTAAATTTTAAAAAGAAAAATTCCAGCAAGCAAAATTTAAAATATAAAAATTCAAACAACAAAAATTTTAAATTAAATTTTTGACAATGAAAGCACCGCTCCTGAATTTTTTTATTATGAAATTAGATTTCGGGTACATTGTTTATATATTTTCTCGCTCATATAACAATATATCTGCACTCTAATGTTGGCAAATGTACTTTGAGTGTACTGCCAATATAGAAGTATTACATATATGAAATTTTATGTTAACTTTACTTTACAACGCAGAGTACATTGTTAGCAACTGTTTTTTATGTTAACTTGTCGAAAGGTCAATTAAATGATAAATCTACTAAAAGGTAGATTAAATGCTTTTGTGTAATTGCATAGCTATGTTTTCCATGGTTAGTTATATGTCTTGTGGTGTCTTCGACCCAACCAATAGTTGAGTGGGTAAATTTTTCCCACATGAACTTGTTTTAAGCCACTGGTATCCACAACATTGAAATTTTTCAATGTTTTCTGGGTCGTGGCTTCAAATAGGTTATTGCTGAGAAAGCCTAAGTAACTGAACTCTACTGTTGTTACATGTTTCATTTTTAAAACATTGTGATGTCTTTAATGTTGTGGCTCGACTGAGAATTTGTAAATTTAGAGTTTTTGTCTTTCGTACTTAGGTTCCGAACCATTCATCATATTTTATGAAAGACAGATAAGTGCTTGAACACTACCTTCAACATCCTGTCCTGTGGCGTTAAAACGCAAGATCTCCAAGATGGTTAGTTAACAACGTTGAAACAATGGAACTTCGTCTGGAGTTAAACCATTTCGTGAGCTGTATAGGAGGTTGAGCCAACGCATTATGCTGGCAAAAAAAAAGGGGGGAGGGAGCGAACTTTTTGAACCGTCTCAACAAAATTTTGACTATTTTTGTAACGAATTATTTTAATTTTTAGTCGCTGCTTATTTATGAAATTCTCCATGACTATTAATGATCGCTAATGACAGCAGTACTTTACACTCCATGTTTGTCAAAAACAAAAAAAAACTGCAAATTTTAAATTAAAAGTATTTTCAGAACTACCAAGTAATCGGAAAGCGCATTGAAATAACTGCACATATTTTGAAATAGTTGTCCACATATGAGACTACTGCTAAACAATTCGATGGCAATCAAACGATGTATTCTTATATCGCTGGCAACTTGTCATACTAGTCGCACAATTGTTATATTGCCTTAAAATATTCCAAGAATTGTTATTTTACAAAATTAATTCACAATATTGAATTCGTATCTGAAGTGAGAAGTATTAAAATTTAATACAATTAATAATTCAAAGGTTATTCGCTGCATATTCCCAAGCACTGGATTGGAAAAAAAATAATATTGAAAAGTTTTTTATCAGCACGCTTCTCATACATAAGCTTAAGTTTGCGTTGACTCTTAAGGGGGGGTTATATACCCAGAACCTTTTTTCTTTATTTTTCTTAAAGCTTTAAGTCTCAAGAATATGTGGAGAAAATTCCAAGTCGATATCTCAAAATATAAGAAAGTTATAGCCTAGTAAGTGAAACGCCTTCTAGAGCGCGCAGTGCTGGCCCTTATTTTCAAACGCGTTTTTCTTGAAACCATGTTTTCAAAGTCGGTGACCAAGATTTCTCGAAACTCAGTGAACCGATCGTTTTGACTTTTTTGCAGGCTTATTTTATTCATAATAACCTCGTACTTGTCATAGGATTTTTTTTTCGTAGCTTCGTTCATTTTTTATAGGCAAAATAATGACGAATTTTTGGTCGAAAATCGTAAATTTACGTTCGCTTCTACAAAAAATGCTGTATCGACCTTAATATTAATTTCTTTTTTAATAAAAACAACTAACCATACTCTTGAATGTGTATATTTTAAGGTATAAAAACCCTCATTTAAAAATATCCCTTAGGTTTCCTTAAAAAAATGCACAAACATGACCTTTTTTTTCGGCCTCTGGGTATATAGTCCCCCTTTAGACGCGTGATCAGTGCACACAGTGCAACACACATTTTCGGGGGTAAACCAAACTAATCTCAAACGATAGTATATGTTATCAGTAATAAAAGCCCGAATCCCTTTTGGCTCCACTAAGTCACAATTATTTTTTACTGTGGTTTAAAATTTGCATTTTTTGGTCAAAAATCGAATCAAACTATATGAAAAATCATGTATAAAATTCAATTCAAGCTTGTTTTCAGTGCTTGTTTTCGAGAACCTCTATTAAAATTTTTCGATGAATATTTTCTCTGAACAATTTAACCCTTCAGCTCTTACCCGTATGGGTAATTTTGAGTCTTTTTTTAAAAAACTCGCTAAAAGTCAACTTTGGAGATGGGTCAAGGGTTAAAAACTCCACAAAAATATTATTCAGCTAATTTCATTAAGGGTCACCGAAGACAAGTGTTCTCTACGAGTTAAAGTTTACACTTAAAAAACGAAATCAAATGCGAAGAAATTTACTTTAAATTTTTGTTAATTTATTTCAAGGTGGTTTAGCTAAGTATTTAAAATTTGATGGGTTTTGAGTTATTTGATTAGAATAGTGCAAGTAAAAGTGAATTCGAAAGGTTTTAATTGGTTTGATTGAAATAGTAAAAGTGAAGTGTAGTGGCCTTCTTTTCGTAAAGTTGGAATTCGCAATGGAGTTTTGCAGATTTTGGATGTGTTCGAGAGACTGGGCGACAGTTTCTCCAATTCCAAACAACTCGATACGGAATCAAATGAGCAAGGAGAACGATATCATCAAGTAACCTTGTCATTTGAAATGAGGTTATTCTGAATTTAGTAAAGGGTGTTTTTTTTAGAGGTATAGAACTTCGAATTCAAATAAAACACAAGAAAATCGTTTTAATGTCCATCAATTTGGCTTTATTGGAAGGATAATTTTATGCCATTAATGTTTAAATATGATTTCGGGCATGTGGCCGCCGCGGCTGACTCGAATAAAGCCAATTCTACAGGTCCAATTTTCAACCACTTTTTCGAGCATATGGGGCCGTATGTCGGCAATAACGCCACGAATGTTGGCCTCCAAGTCCCCTAACGTTTCTGGTTTGTTGGCGTAGACGAGCGACTTCACATATCCCCAAAGAAAATAATCCAATGGTGTCAAATCACACGATCTTGGTGGCCAATTGACAGGTCCATTCCGCGAAATTATGCGCTCATCGAATGTTTCCTTCAATAAATCGATTGTGACGTGCGCTGTGTGGCATATAGCGCCGTCTTGTTAGAACCACAACTCATCCACATTCATGCCATCCAATTCGGGGAAAAAATAGTCGGTTATCATGGCTCTATACCGGTCTCCATTAACGGTAACTGACTCTCCAGCATTATTTCGGAAGAAGTATGGCGCAAAAAAAAAAAAAAAAAAAACAACAGTCAATTTTTGTGGATGTAATGGCGTCTCAAGGATCTCATGTGGATTCTCTTCACTCCAAATGCGGAAATTTTGCTTGTCGTAGCCATTCAACCAAAAATGAGCCTCATCACTGAACAAAATTTTGCGATGAAAATCAGCATCGAGATCAATCTCATTTTCGGCCCATACACCAAAATCACGATGGTCTCGCGGCTTTAATTCTTGCACAAGCTGGATCTTTTAAGGTCGCAAGCCAAGATCTTTGCGCAAAATCTTCCATAAAGTTGATGGACAAAGCTCCAATTGCTGTGCACGGTGGCGAATCGATTCATTCGGGTCCTCTTCAACATTTTGCTCTACAGCGGCAATTGTTTCTTCGGTGCGCACTGTTCGACGTCTCTGCGGATGCGTATTATCACATATAGTAAACGTAGTGCGAAAACGACCCATGGTTAACCGAATTAATTGCTCTGATGGACGATTATGTCGACCATAAAATGGACGGAGCTTGCAGTAAACTTCGCGAACTGAACCATTATTTTCGAAATAAATTTGCACGATTTGCAAGCGTTGTTCTTTTGTCAACCTGTTCATGATGAAATGGCAAACCAAACTGAACATAAATGACATTAGAGTTGCCAGATTTGACCACAAAATGCCAGTTTTATCTCTATTCGAAAAACAAACCCCTAAAAAAAACACCCTTTATTACTTACGACTTAACTCTTTTGTACCAGGTGGATTTATTTCCTTTTTTACAGATAACAGGAAAGAAAACACCAGATCCAGCACTGGCTGAAATTTGATGGTGGTCCAAACAATATTTCAAGAAAAGGATGAAAAAAGCGTTGAGCACGAATTTTAAGAAATCAATATGGATGTTGAGTATTGGATTTATCATACCTTGATGGTGATAATGAAAATGATAGGGATATATAAAAATTGATACTGCTGCAAAGTGCCACCATGAAATAAATAAATAAATAAAAATTTAAATTCAACATGTCAATTCATTTCGTTTTCTACGTGTAAACTATAACTGGTAGAAGTTACTTATCTGCCCTGAGATAATATTTGGTGAATAATATTAAGGTGACCCTTAATCAAATCAGGAGAATATTTTTAAGGGAGGTTTTAACCCTTGACCTAATCCATAAGATGACTTTTAGGGAGTTCCCAAAGACAAAAACATAGACAAGGACACATTGTTTAATACGATATTTGCCTAACAAATTCAAATTTCAAACCACTGTAAAAAATAACTGTGACGCAGTGAAGCAAAAAGGTATTCGGGCTTTTGCTACTGATGTTAAATCCTATCGTTTGAGATTATATGGGTTTACCCACAGGTTTACCACTTTATCTTAAATAAATTCACGGAAAGACTGTGAACGGGTTTTCTTTTTAACGGGTTCTGCAAATTTCGACTGTTTGAAATTTCAAGACAATTTACTATTTAAGGTATAATATACGTGTAAGAACCAAAAACAGGAGCTGTTTTCAAAAAATTTTTTTAGATATGTTATTTTTTTTTAATTTATACAGGTGATTGTACATAAAAAATACTTTATAAAAATATTTTTTTTTTAAATAAAGTTTTGGCTTTTATATAGCGCCCTCTATATAGAAATGGCATTGAAAAAAAGACATCCCAAACTGTTCGATGGATATGGCCTTTCCCATGTATCGGAAACAAAAAATCAAATGACATTTTAAAGCATAGACCTTATATTAAGCATCCCCCCTACGCAAGACCCCCGGGGATTTTTTTTTTTAATTATGGCGGAAGTTGAAGTAAAAAGTTCGAAAAATAGATACATTTTCGCGCGCTTTTTTGTTTATATAAAAAAAAAAAAACAACAAAAAATAGATACTTGAATTTAAGGGGGATGCTTAAAGAACAAAATAACGAACAAAATGCGAAAAAAATCATTGAAATTGAACCAATAGATTTCGAGTTATTTATCGAACCGTTTTAAAAAACTAGTTTCGAGGAAATCGCGTTTAAAGTTTTATATTTGTTGTATGGTGCTTAGACATAGGCTTACGAAAACCCTTCTAACTTCTGTTTTTTTTTAAATATCGATTTACAAATGTGTATGTATAAAAAATGTACACGTATATTTTACCTTAAAACGATTCTAAGTATTTATCAGATAGGTAATAACAAGAAAATAATGATCAAGTTATTGACTAAGAACAGTTAGATCTTACCTAAAGCAGCTCCTGCACCAGCAGCGCCTTGTGGTGGCATCATGTATTGTGGCGTGTAGTAATTCATGGGATAGTTAGGGTTGAACAACGGACTGTTGTAAGCCGCTGCAGCAGCAGCCGCAGCAGCTGCAGCATTTTGTTGCATTTGTTGCATTGATGCTGCATTTGGTGTATGTATGCGCGGTTGTTGTGGCTGTTGTAGGCTATGTGGTGCGCCAGCGCCAGGTGTATTGAAATTATTTATGGGATATAGATTATTATGCGAAGGTTGCAAATGACCGGATGGTGTCTGGTTATAAAGTTGATTTTGTAGCGCATCCTCAATCATATACAAATCATCCAAAACGTTGGACGCATCATCACGAGATGGGGGATTCGAGGAGATGCGTGACTTTTTCATAGCATCTTCCAAATTGGCAATTTTATCTTTAAGCGACGTGATTTCTTTACGCATGGAAACAACTTCCGGTTTGATGGTGTCCACGATTTCTTCTTTAACAAATGTTAGTGTATTGGCCATTTGTTTGACCAGATTTTCCAATTCCATATTACGTGGCGAGGCTAAAGCGGCAGCAGCAGCTGCTTCGCGCCGCGAACGATTGATGGATGAAGCAATGGGCTGCACGGGAGAGTCGGCAAAAAAATCCGTCTCGGCATCTTCGTAGGTGCTAGAATTGTTATGCATACCAGCGGTAGCTGGACTAAAATTAGGACTATCGCCTCGATAACGATTTGATGCTTGCTGCACTCGCTTTAGCTCAGAGTGTATGATAGAGTTTAATGGATGGTTGGGATCGGTTTGAGTGTTTTTCAATAGTGACAAGGTTTGATTGAGACATTCACTGGCACGGTCCAAATACATGCGTTTGGCTTTTTTTGGCGTTTTATTGGCCTCATCAAGCTTACGATAGGCTTCAGCTTGCAAATAGGTAGCAAAGGGCAACTGTATGCCGGCAAGTTCCTCTATAAGCTCCTCATATTCAGCTTTCTTAAAGAAACGGGATGCTAAGTAAGAGATGGCATCCTCAGCTGCGTTAGTAACTTCACGCTCTACGGCGGAGGTATTGGATTTGGGATACTTAAAATATTTCCGAAAAGGCTCAAGCACGCCCTTATTATTCATTTTAACCATATTCAATCCATAGGTATAGATGCTTTCGGCTCTGGCTTCGAGATAGGCTTTTTCCACAGGCTTGACAATGTCCTGGGCACGAGCTACAAATATTTGACCAAGCCGAAAGACAATGACCATATCCATTTTGGGACCATTTATGCCGCGCACTGCCTCAATGCCATATTGTAGATTAGCGCGTATTTCCGCTAAATTTTCACAGCTGAGATTTTTATAAACCTGCGAAAAAGCAAAATTAAAAATTTAGTTTTTAAAGGAAATTAGTTTGTATAAATTAATTAGTTTTTTACTCACCTGATAAGCGGCTGTCCACCAGTTAATCTGCTCCTCTGTACAGAGTTGTGTTTGAAGATTGACAAAAGGTAGAATGCGTGGCTTGCCAGCGGCGCTATGATTACCAGAATTGTAATTTTCAAAAGCATCGCGATCCACCTCTAGCATACGTTTAGCCTGCAGTGTAGCAGCATACAAAAAGGTATCGACGTCCAGCTGGTTAAGCGATTCGGCACCACAAAATGATAGATTTTGGGTGGAAAAATTTAAACCACTGAAAAACTTGGCACGCACATAGGAAAGATTATCATTGCCCAAGCAAAGATATACCATGTGTTGTAATGACTGTGGTTTGTGATACTGTGCCAGCTCTTCGTAGCGTTCCACCTGTGCATATGTGGGCAGCTCGTATTGAGGTTCATTTAATTTGTGGTATTTAATGAGCAGGGAGCTCTGCTCCTTGACCTTGTGATCGCTATTGCAGAAGAGCAGAGCAAAAACATTGCGTCGCCACTGTTTATCAGCACATGTTTGACGTATTTGTGCAAGCAGCTCGTCGCAGTTGTTCCATAGAGTAGGCTGATTGCTGAGCATTTTGTTTATTTGAAAAGTAGCATTCTCCTTGTCCGCAGTTTCATCAGCAATGCAGGAGAGCAAGGTGCGTCCAACCTGGAAGAAAATTAAGATATAACGAGTGGTCCAAAAGTAAGTATCTTTTTAAAAATGAGCCGAACTTAATCTTTTAGATACATAATGGATTAATTAAAAAGAATAGACATGCTCATTATTTATAAAACACGATTTGATTAATGTGGCTGCTTTGATTTGCTTCGCAGTAGCTCATCCTGTCAACAATGGATGCAGCGTTGCCATTTTGACGTATTTTAAGCTCAATGTACGATTGACGTATTTCGAGGCATATTTGATGTTTTTTAAAGACACAATAGTTTTCATTATATCAACAACTTTTAAAGGTAGAATGTGAACGTGTGAACATTGATATATGATAAGGAACACTCCTTGCATAGTATACATGCAACACTGCCCACATAACTGATAATGTTATCGACTTTAGTGTCATCGCAAGTGTCTGTTATGGCCAACTCACACGGGATTGCTTGATTGGCAATCGATGAACTTACTCTCTTTTACATTCTGATTGTTGGTAGCTCACACGACACGCCAATCATAATTTGACATTTCCTTGAAAATTTTATTTCGTAACCTAGCAGATTGCTGATTGCCAATATGTACAGTAGGGCGTATCGAAAAATTTAGATCGTATTCTAAGAGGTCTCATCGTGAGGTTGCATCGGGTTGTCAAGATCACCCAAAAAAAATTTTAAGAAAAAAAAAAGGATGTCTTCCTGTCCCGCAAGGACAAAGTTGTTTTTTGACGAAAACAGTAAAAAATAACGACCTTAAAATGCTTTGACTTTTATAAAAAAAACTCCGTATGTCTTAAAGCAAAAGTAAGTATAGGATTAAACTAACAATATATAGCTTAACAGGATGCAACTCACGATTTTTATCCACAGTGTCCTGTGTGAAGGATATTCGAAACAAAAGTTGTAATCGAGATAGCACAAAACTTTTGATTGTTACCCAATAGTCTTAATTTTGGTGGTATTAATTATAGTGTCAACGTATTCCTTAAATTTGGCGAATTAATAATTATCATCATTTTCGCATATGACTTTTCCTATTTTTGGGAAATGCATACTTGAATGCAATTTTTTAACATTTTCAAAACATTGAATATAAGATTTTATATCTTGGGTATCAGAAATGATACCGAAGAGACTTTACTCAATTTGGATTCTTCAAATATTTCTAAACAATACCCTGTCTGTTTAGTTTTAATTTAAAATACCAGCTTGAGGCCACGATTTTATTTTCTATTTAACCACTTTCCAGCACAAGCCAAGTCGATCCGGTCAGTTATTGATCGCACCTCGCACGACATGCACAGGAAATTTCTCCATTGCTCGGACAAGAGCGCGCTTTAGAGACTCGATATTTGAGTGTCGAGTAGAGCAAGCCATACCCTCTAACACGAACCACAATTTGTAATCCTATGGGTTCAGGTCTGGGGTACCCGCTGGCCACTGACTCGTGGAAATTAAGTCCGTTATATTGTTTTTGGGCCACTCTTCAGTCAATTTAGCCTTGTGGGCCGGAGCAGAATCTTATTGAAAAGTCCACGGCTTGTTTTGGGATAATATCGTGTTAAGAGGCTTCACAACCAATTCCAAAACATCGAATTCATACACTTTCGCCGAAGTTTTGATTCCTTTTTTTTTTTGAAATGGAGCTTGGTGACTCATCACAGGCGACTCCCCACCAAACCATCACAGAAGCTGGGTGGTTTCTGAACTTTCGGAACGAGTTCTGCTGCATGTCGTGATTACAGAGCATACACTCTATCATTCTGTTTATTGAACGATTCCTCTAAGGTGAAAATTTTTTCGTCAGTAAATAGATTCGTCTGTGGGCATTTTCCGCGTACGATTTTCGATTACGTTTTTCCTTTAACGCTAACGTGAGAAGGTGCCGGGTGTGTCTTTTGTATGCTCTGAGCCCCAAATCATATTTAAGAATGCGAGAGATCGATTGCGCCGAGATATTCATCTCCCGCGACAAGATTTTCTACTTTCGCAGCGGTTTTCGGTTTTTGATTTGAGACTTCACCGCCTTGATGGCTCGTGGTGTTCTTACATCACGGTCGATTATTTCACCAGTATCCTCAAACAACTTCACAGTACAATACAAAAAATAACGAGTGACTCCAAATGCTCGCAAGGTCCGAAAGATATCGCCTCTTTCCATGCCACATTTTTTTAGATGAACTACAACAACCGCCGCCGAAAACTTTTTTTGCGAAAAAGAAGCATAAATGCTTAATGTCAAATAGGCGTCAAAACGGAGCGAGTGCGTTCAGTAGTTAATTCACAGTGAGCACGTTCAGTCGTGTACCAAAACATATGAGAGTACTAAGTATAATTTATTGGTAACGCCTTAATCGAAATATATTTTTTTTTATTTCTTACTAGTATATCACCCTTCCGATTTTACTCGGGTGAAAAAATTTAAAATTTTTATATTTAGTCCTCGTTTAAATATTTTTAAAAATGCAAATAGTGAAAAATAAGCTGCACTAAATTGATTATTAAATTGCTTTATAAAATTTTTCATAAAACTGAATGAACTTTTGCTATTAAACGCTTCGTCATGTTAAAGGTAGTCAAAAATGCAATTTAGAGTTATTATTTCAACAGCAAAAACAGGATTTGTGCCATTTTTTAAGAAAAAGTGAATATTTTAGACCTTTTTTAAAAAAAAAGATTGAAAATATTTACCCTATGCTAACTGTACCCACCCTTTTAATAGTTTTTTAAGTGCTTGCATTTAATTAAAGGAAATAAAGGAAACGGCGTTATTAGAAAAAGACGTTGTACTAAAATTTTGTGCATTTTTGAAGATATGTGAAGGTTTTTGGTGTCAAAATAATAACATTTTTTTAAATAATTAGACGAACATTTTCGTTTAAAAAAATACGCTTGTAAAGGGAAGGAAGAGGCGTAGTCAAAACTAAGTATTCAATAACCTAATCTAAGATTCAAGTAATATGTGTGCCGAATTTATGGTAAATAGGTCCAGCCGTTAAGATTTGTATTCGGGACAAACAAACAGAAAATGACTCTTATTAACATAAATACTAGAATCGAAAGGATCCAAAAACAATTCACAAGATTTGTAAGTTTTTTATTAAATTTCCGCAAGTGTAGAAAGGAGGCATTTCTTTTTGCAATTAAATGTTAATAAATATACAATTCCTTGAATTTTTTCGAAACATTTTTCCGTTTTGTTGGTAAGAGAGATAATCTCAATAAAATACTTTGTCTTAGATTACTTTCAATGCTCAATGCCTATATTACTTTTTTGGCTAACACTTTCATAAGGAAAGACTTGAATCTCACTATCACCATAGGTCTAATAATACAATTACGTGGATCGAATCCTACATGACAAACAATTTTTTGTTTTTTTTTTTTAGTTGAAATTAATTTGTATTATCGGTCATCACCTCTTTGCAGACGATGGCAAAACTCAGAGAGTAAATAAATGTTATGTAAAGCTTTTCGAGAACATTAGCCTTTCGAAGTCTACAAAGAATTCCTTGGAAGAAGCTCGGTGAAAATCTTCTCTAAAACTGCATTATCCAATTCGGATATTTTTTTTTTGTTCAAATTTAGGTGTTTAAAAGTTTACGCCTAACTAATATTAAAAAGATGATAGATTAAAATTTTATCAATTCTAAACTATTAACCAGAAAAAAGGTTAAAACAACATATACTTAAATTTAACAGTATAAACAGTACACTTAATAATACAGTACAAATCAATGTGAAAAGTAGTTATAACTACTCACCTGTGCACAGCGAAAAGAACCCTCACGATTCCAGAGCTGTAGCAATTGTTTACCCTGCTCATCACAGTGCTTCATCCAGTGCTCTTTCGTCTCACAGGTAGTATCGCACTGATAGGACAACAGCAGCAGCGGCAGTACTGACTTGACGGTCTCTTTCCATTTGTTTTTATTCTGTAAAAGCTCACGTTTAAATATCAAAGCAGCTGCATGTAGCAACAATTGTCCGCTATAGTGCACCAGGAAGAGCGAAACCAATTCTTTTTGAGCACAGATTTTATCCGCCATTTGAGTAATTTTGAAGAGATACTGATCAAGATTAAAGAGCAAGTTGGCTGTTTCTGTAACACCGCCTGTAGTTGAAGAAGATGAGTGCGAAAAACTTATGTAGACTTGGCGTTCCAAGCAAATGATAAGCATGAGCCAGAACTCCCAATCTTTTTTGGTGTTTGGCAGCTGCTCGTACTTGTTAAGCGCAAGCCAGACAATGTTGTACCATTCGCTGCTGTTCGCATAGACATCGTTGCCATTCATCTCCAGGTTGTAGGCATACTTGAATGCATCCATGATTTTATTCTGCTCAATAAAATTGCGCACCAGACGCACACGCAGCTGCACATCATTGGGCCGCGCTACTATCTCTTTTTGTATGAGCTCCTCGACTTGGTCTACTTGAAGATTGTCTTTATTCATCAGCCTAAGCCGCAATGAGAAAACCGCATCATGTTGCACCTTTTCCGATTCAGCCAATTCACACCAATACTTGGCTTTGTTGGTGTTGAGATTTGTGTCCTCTATCAGCAGTTGACAGACTTCAACTAGCACGTCTGGCTGTTTTGGATTCAACTGCAGAGAACGTTGGAATGATTGAAGTGCCTTATCCGGTTTTTTCATACGTTGATAGCATTGGCCAAGCAGCTTGTGAGCCTGATCATTATCCTCCTTGACGCTCAGATAGGAGCATAGATATTGTTCGGCCGAAGAATATTCATTGATTTTGTAGTAGAGCTTGGCAATCGTAAAACTGCGAAGGTAACGCTGGGAAAAAATGAAAAATTTCTTAGTTTTTAGCAAATTGGGCGAAGGCAATAAGTGATGGGTAAATAAAAAAGGATACTTAGGCTGAATATTCTGCCTGGATTTATGATTGATCATTTCATAAATAATGATGAACTGCCGCCTAAACTGATTTTTCGACCCACCAACATTTTTTCTTTTTTTTTTTTTACTATTATAATTATGCCAAGTTTAACGCTCAAGAAACTTGAATGATAGAAATTTCGATGATTTTGGGCTACATATTTTTAATTCAGGTAATAAACAGTGTTTTATTAGAGCTAAATTCAATATATTCAAGCATATTGAAAGGACTCAATAGTTGGCTTAATAGTGGTTATATTTGTTCATGAACAAAGACGACAATAAAGACCTCTAAAGAATTAAATGAGCCGGCCGGCACAGTTAATGCATTGCCAACTAGTTAGCGTTTGACAGATAATGGGGAGAGTTTAACTATCAAAAATCAATGTCCGATGAATCGCCCATATTTTTTACAACAAAAAGACTTTGCAAGTCTCACTATTTGATTAACGCAAACTAAATAGGCCTCCATAGGACACATACAGGTACTCTTTCGCACCTCTCTATCAACTTTTGAGTTGCAGCAGCTGCAATTGCTGCATTGTCATGCATGCCATTACCCATGTTGCATGTTATATAATTTAAACAATTCCTGTGAATTGACTCACCTCAGATTCGGAACGTATTTTGGATAATGCTGTACGCACATGAGTGTCCACTTCTTTCTTGGTTTTGTACATTTCTATGTGTTCCGTCTGTTGCTTTAAAACTTTTTAAAGTTCTCGCTAGGGCTCCTATTTTCAGAGTCCAAGCTATTCAATATGTTTGCAGCAATTTTTCACTAATTGTGTCAATTGCGCGGTATTTGTTTTGGTGATTATTATTCACTCTTCTTTGACGTCTATATTTTATATTTTGTTATTAACTGGCTAGTTGCCCAAGTTATTTAAGTATTTCTTTTCTACTTTAGAAATCACACGCGAAAGTTTCACTTTGGTTGATGAGAATTTTCCACATTTTTCAATCAGCGCTCGGCTTTTGCATGAATTCGCTTCGTTTGGAATTTCGCAAGTGGCGGTTTGTTTCGTTTTCGCCGTCCAAAATAAAACAAATTCACACATGTAGTGGAACCTTAATGTCTTAAAGTTGGCTGTGGTTGGTAAATTCGCTCAGAAAATGACATTTGACGAGTTTGTTCAGTACGGTACTCAAGGTTTGTTCACTTTTAAGAATTAATAAATTACGTTATGGTTAGTACTCACTCAATTAACAGTGCAACTTAAACCGCTGATTATATTAGACGGAACAGAACGGTGTCTAGTGTCACGTCATGCAACAGAAAAATAAAAAAAATCTATATATCTTAACGTCGCTCTCCGTTCCGTCTTATTATAACAACATATATAAGAAACTCATGTATTAAGCTAGGTCTACACGATACAACGGTTGTACCAATATCGGTTGCTATTTGACGGTTGTGTGCGATTATTGTCTCGTTTGGATGCAAGCGTGCGACGAGTTTGTTGCAATATTACACGGTCGAATGCTACACCGAGAAAAAAAACAACGTAAAATTAAAAATAACAACGTTGAAATAAAATTAAACAGTGACAAAAGTAGAGTAAAGTTGAACATTTTTAAATCAAGAATGGTATTTTTGTTTTGCACATGAATTAAATTTTCATTTTAAAATTGGTCATTGTTGAAATAAAGTTGTTTTATTTTCAAAACGAAAATGAAAAATGTTGTTTTAAAATTAACCATTTTTGAATTAAGGTTAAATTTAAATATATACATTTTTATTTTAAAATGAAAACTTTTTAATATAACAAGCACATTTTTATTTTAAAAATGTGTATTTTTATTGCAAAAACGTATAATGTTGTATAATGCTGATATTAAAGAGGCAATTGAAAAGCATGATTTGGTTAGTTTTTTAAATATTTTATTTTAATATTTGATATATTTCTTAAAAAATGTATACATGAAGTTTAAATATATTTTAATTTAAAAGGATTTAGCTAAAAGGTTTCTCAACTCTTCCTCATCCTCGTTGACTTCTGCTGCTTCTTTATAAGAGCAATTCTTTGAGGAACGTGGCGTCAAAGACACTAATTCTGTAGCCTCTTGATCGAAAGCTAACCATTCTTCGGTAAATATATCCTCAATCGATTCGTTATTTATATTTTCACTCATTTTTTATATTTTATATATTTTTAAAACTTTAATTTTTAAAGTATTAACACTTGTGTGTTCACAACAATTTCGCGAAACTGAGCTTAATGTCGTTGTCCGTTATATTTGTATGTATACTACCGCATTAAAATAAAAATGCGTTTTTATTTCAAAGAAGACACTTTTATTTTAAGGTGCTATTCTTATTTCAAAATTGCTCATTTTTGAATCAAAAACAAGAAATATGAAAATGAGCAACTTTAAACTAAATATGATAGTTCATGATTTTAAAATGGATTTTTTTTCTTAGTGTAGAATTAGCCAACTGCTGTACGATGAGCGATTGTACAGCCGTTGTATCGTGTAGACCTAGCTTTAGATTGTAAAGTGAAATTTCCAAACGTTCCGTTTCGTCTATAACCAGCGCTTAAACAAGTACGCATACGTGGTTTAACTGTCAAAATTGGCTCATGGGCACACATTGAACGAAAAATAAAATTACAACAAAAACAAGCAAAATGTCCACCAGTTGGCAAACTATTTGATCGGCTAGTGTGCGGACTTCCATAGCACGCCATACCCACTTGGCAGTCTGCAGATAGTTGGCAGACTTTAAAATCAAGTGGAAATCTGACCTCCCATTTGATTTCTTAGTTGGGTTCGATTCAATCGTTAGGTGTGCGCACTTCCATAAGACACCAAGCCCACATGAAAACAAATCAAACTATCGGCCGACTAAAAGTCTCTAGTGTGCGACGGCTCTAAGTGTGCCGCGTTGTATTGGAAAAATGTTACCAAGCTCGCTATTAAATGGTTTTGCCATTTTATCAAAAACGTGTGCGAAAAGTTGCCATCGATATGAAGCTTTGGCCAGCATGCAAATCGTCTTGCATTCACAGCGTATGCTTCAAGAACATATAGAATGAAAGAATTTTCAGTGCCTCTACATTTTATTACAACACTTTATTAAATCACAATCTAACTAAAAATCTTGTTTACTTGCACAAACAACACGAATTTAACAGAATTTATTTTTATTCCAATTCGCAATCAGCTTTTTTCACAAAAACGGGGAAACGTAAATTTATTATTTTGAGAGAGAAGTGTCAAAATCACTAACATCTTATCAATATTACAGCATGGGGTAAGAGTAAAAAATTGCGTGTCACTAGAGATTTGTTTTCAATATAAATAATGAAAGGTCACATTGAAATTTAAGATACCTGTGAGAGCACACCCGTATAAAATGTTAAGAAAATTATAATAAGTTGTGTGTTTATGATTAGCAGTGAAAAGTCATGCAAGACTACTGATGAGTTGGTGTAGCGACCAACGAAAGAGTCTGTCTAGTCTGATGTGTGATTTGCTCTATACAGAGACGTTGTTGTTATTGTTGGTTGTTGCCTCCATTGTCTTCATGTTGTCTTCACTTGGCCTAAAGGCTCAAATTTGTGTTCAATATAAATAATGAAATGTCACATTAAAATTCCAGACTTTAATTATTGCTAAAAAAATATAACTAAAAAATAATAATAATTTGAGATAAGTTCCAACAGTCACTCAAATTAACGTTGTTGTATTTTGTAGATGTATATACCTTCGGATCAAAAAACACCCGGAATTCTTTAATAATACGAAAACAGTTCTATTATTCAGCAATATTAATTTTATTTCTTCAAAATAATCTTTATTGTAAGCAATACACATATTTCAACGATTCTTCAATCTTGAAAACATTTTTCATAAGCTGATTTCAACTGCCTTTTGAATTACCTTCATCTCCTTTTGCGAATTTTCTTTTATCGCTCCAATTGCCTCAAAACGATTTCCGCGAAGTAGTAACTTGAGTCGTGGGAATAAGAAAAAGTCATAAGGAGCCATGTCGGGTCAATATGGAGCTTGAGGAATGAACGTTGTTTTTAGTCAAATAATGCATGCAAGATGGGATGTGTGAGTCATTGTGTTGTCTTGGTAAAGAAACCAAGGGCTGTTTCTTCACAATTCTGGCCTCTTGCTACATAAGATTTTGTTAGAAACACAAAATTTCAAACAAACTTTTGCTCAACTATATTTGACATTGCGAAAATCACAGAACACAACAAACATTGGCTCTTTACAAAGCTTTCACAAACTGCTGATAAATAGAACTCAAACAGATATTCGAGCACCAGACAAGATATGTACCAACCCGAAAATATGTTGGACGATATCTCTAGTACAGTGTGTCTAAATGGGAAATTCCCGGATAAGAAGGTACGTAGATTCGCCGATGTGTAAGCTCTTTTAAGATAAAATTTTGCATTCAGAATCAGTAATTAATATTTTAAAAAGCACGGGTGGTTAATTTAAAAATATTTATTATATTTATTATATATTCTCTATAAACTTTACGCTGTCAACAGTTCCGCCAGATTTTGTTTTTATAAAAACTGTAATTTTTAAACAGAAAAACTGTATTTTCAACAAAAACAAAAAAAATTCAGAAACTAAATTTTGTTTATATTAAGATGAATACATATAGCGGAAATACAATGCGGCAGTGGCAGCGTCAGTAGTAGTGTCAGTGGCAGTGACAGTGATCAGCTGTTTCGTATTTTACAGCCTGCAAATTACAATGCAGCAGTGGCAGTATCAGCAGCAGCAACAGTGTATTTTTAATTTTCCTTTGTCTTTTTATTATTAGCATGTTGTCTCCCTGAATATTATCGTTCGTTTGCTTAAATTGGGCTAATCTCAGCAGTACTGCTTACTGCCGCTGCTGTAATGTAAGTGCTACAATGCAACAACATTATTCCTAAAATAACAGCTGATCACTGCCACTGCCTCTGACGCTGCCACTGCCGCATTGTAATTCCGCTAATTGTATAAATACATAGCAAAAACAATTAAGTTAAAATAAGATAAAATAAAATATATAAAAAATATAATTATATAGTCTGCGGTGTGATTTCCTTCATGCAGAGGTTTCGTTAGTTTTTTTTCTCTATTTAAACTCAACAATTAGTTTTCAATTAAGGCTTCAAGCTCAACAATTAGTCCCAATATAATTGAATAAAAAAGATCACACTAAATTAAATTCGTAAGCTAAAGTAACAAATAGTTGAAATTATATGTTTCTACACAGAAAACAGCCATATATATATGTATATATATAATATAATTTTTCAAATTTGAAAAAAAATCTGTATCTGCGGATGTTTAAAAATCTGTAGTTTATAGTTTTAAGTGTAAATACGGCAGCACTGTCTGTCAAGCTCATAGCTACTACACAACAGATGACAGCACTTGCATTGGACTGCACCGAGCAAACACAGCTAACTTCGGCGCAAATTGCTCTACTTCCTTTTCCGTGTTAGCTGTGAAAGAAGAAACATGCCGGTGGGTGTAAAAATTTTATCAAAAATACCATTAAAGTGCCTTCAAATTACAAAAGCAACCTCAATTTATATGCCTAACAAATGGCCGACGAAAGCTGTGGTGTTAAAACAAGAATTTAAGTGAAATAAGTGAAAATATCGGACTTTAAACGTTTGACAGATGTGGTTATATGCGTGTTTTCTTAACTCATTGCTGTGCAAAAATAAAAAGAAAGCAAAACAAATTGGCAGCAATTGTGAAATTGATAAATGTGCACATAAGTCATGATAGTCATGAATGCGTTATATACGATTTTATGAGTTGAAAGTATAGAAAATATTGAAATGTTTAAATTCTGTCAATTAAAAGAAAATTGTATTGTAATCCATGATAATTGTATCATATAACCTACATTCGGGTTATTTTTGTTGGTGCTTTTTTTTGACGATATGGCGCGCATTGCACAAATGATAAAATATAATTTTCTTATTTCTATGGAAAAGTGTCTTAATGATTCAACTAATGCTGATTCTTGTTTATTCTATTCAAAATGCAGCTAGCAAAAGATTTACTGCATCCATTGCCCGCTGAAGAGAAGCGCAAGCACAAGCTTAAGCGTCTGGTGCAGCACCCCAACTCTTACTTCATGGATGTTAAGTGCCCCGGCTGCTACAGAATTACCACCGTCTTCAGCCATGCTCAAGGCGTTGTTGTCTGTACAGGTTGCGCCACAATTTTGTGCCAACCCACTGGTGGACGCGCAAAGCTCACAGAAGGTATGTAAAACAAATCTATTTAATATGTCTGTTTTCTCTAATTTGTTTTCGTTTTTACATCATTTTGCAGGTTGCTCGTTCAGAAGGAAGCCTCAATAAATGTGTAGCTGTTTTCACTCTTAATTTTTTAATTGAATAATAAACCGTTTTCATTCACAAGTGATTTTTTTCAATTGTCAACTCGAAGAAGGATATTGGTTTGAGGTTTTATTTATGCCGTCTCTGTTCGTCTGTAATCTGGATATAATTCTTGTTAGGAGGATGGGGTGCGGAATCAAGTTAGCTGAAAAGAACCACATGGTATTAAAGTAACTAAATTTGGATAAAAAGTGAAACAGAGAATATATAAAATGTTATAACTAAACAACTAAGCATTTTAAAGTTTCCGCTTCTTAAAAACATTCGGAAACAGTAGGCGTAACAAAGTTTTTGTCATGGTTTCCAAGTTCAAGTCGTCAATGCTAACGAATGGATAATTGAAATTAATCAAAGCTTTGTTATTGCATAGGGCATTGAACTCGAAACAAGAAAAAAACAATTTTTTTGTTTTAAAAGAAATTGAAGAAACGAATAGAACCAGAACCAACTTTTTAAACTAGCTATGCAAGATTAAGGAAATGTAATTTAATAAATTAATTTAAAATAAGAGTGATTAGAAACTATCTAATATTAAAATATAAGCCAACCAAAAGTAAGAATCTATTTCAAGAAGTAACTATAGTCATTTCCCTAAAACGACTGAAAAGGATGAGTTAAAATGAGCGTAATGAAGATATTAAGGTTAATCCATTGTTTTTATAAGATAATGAATGATTTAGGTTAGTCAATTGTTTTTACAAATATAAATTAATTTATCAATGTTAAAAGGTTGCTCGCTTGTGTTGGTTTAATTATGGAAACACTTCCACATGCGACATTTTAAAAGGAACTCAACTGCAACAAAAGTTGCTTTTACATTTATATGGAGTCTCGCATGAAGCAACACAATGAAAACCTTTTTGAAGGCGTTTGCAAACTATTTCAGTGGTAGTATCAAGAAGATAGTATCGAGGTTGAAAATCCTCGCTCTGGGTCGAAAAAGTCAAAATAAATACAAATAATTTTCTTCCTTTTGATGTTCGTTGTTCATGCATATCGGAGCTGTAAAAGGATGGTATCATTTCGGAATTCACACCCTTAATCCATTCAAAAGCTGCATCAACTAGATTGCAATCTTATGCTTCTATTGCGTTAATGAATCGCAACGAACAATTCATCATTCTTTAGAGATAAGAGAATGAACACCCAATTCTCTGTAAGGGATGGGGCTTTGGAAAATATAGATCCCATTTTTGTAGGCTTAAAAATATGATTAATGCACTCAGTTTTATCATTCTTTTCAACTCTGAAACACCGGAAATTTTATTTACTACCATGAAATACATCCCTGCTCCGAAACAAAAGCAATCGGCTGTTTTTATTTACATAAATCCATGATACAATCACAAGGTAGGATCATTTTAAAATGTCTGCTCAAATGTGAAATTTTGCAACAACAAAGCTGTAGGAGCTAAAAACGACAAAAGCCCAAAAAACTAAGATATGAGGAAGCGCTGTTGTTCCTCATAAATGAAGTACTTATCATATTTGTGTTGGTTCACACAAATACAGAAACATTCACTAAGGGTCGCATTTGGATGTTGCGCAAAAGAGGGCCACACATTTTTTCAAAACATATGGACTATCTTGGATTAATATAAATCTCTTACTTGTTTGGATAGGGCGCTAAGATAGTCAAAAATGTCAATCAGGCAAATTTATATTATTAAGAACCTCTATATTCTTTCTTTTACGATAAATCACTATATATTTCCGAAGTACTGTTTTCTACAAAAAATGAGGATAGCTTGGAGACAATAGTTATTTATAGTAACGATTAAAATTTCCCATTTAATAAAAAAAAAAAATAAATAAATAACTGGCCATTTCAGCCCTTGAAAGGACTTTGACCTAGCTTCTTAGGATCAATTGTGTTGTGCGTGTTATTAAGTTTGTGCACAATTGACCGAGAAATGGACCTACAGGCTTAACGCCGACTCCGAACGGCGATGAACGAAATGTTCTTATTCTCAAGAAGCTTTACATGGCATTTTGATTACTCTCTGAGGTTTGCCATTGTCTGCAGAGAGGTGGCGGTCGTACAGAAAAATTATTTTAATTCAAATAATTTTCTGTCGCTGCTGGGATTCGAACCCGGGTTTCCAGGATCGTTGACATAGCGGCCACGCACTTCAACCAACTACGCCACGGACGCCACGATTTAATAATCCCATTTAATAAACTGGTAAAATTTCGAGGCTATGTTAAAGGAACGCTACTTTAGACATCTTAATAATTTGCCCTGTATATAGGTTTTTCCATGGCTACGCACGTAATAGTCGTACATCTGAAATATGAAGAAAAACATAAAAACTCAAATTGTTTTTCCTTGTTTTGAATTATGGATAGCACTTTAGTAGCACTATATTCAGTGTATAAACTACAAGCTGTGGATGGTATGGGGATAAGATATTAGCTTATATAAAAACTTATATATATATGTATAACTTAAATATATTAACTTATACGAATGCGATACAAACCATGGTATAATAATACATGGTAGCATTGACAACTGCTTATTTTCTCTTCAACATGAAAACATAAACTGTCAAAAACAGCTTTTTGTGGAAATACATCAGCAGCTGCTGAGGTTGTTGTTTTTTTTTCACTTCAACGTTTTGAACATTGCTTGTGTTTTCAATGGCGGATTGTGAGCGCTCTCTTTTTGAGTATATTGTTTGACAGTATATGATTTCCCAAGCAACTGTCAATGCTACCTTGTATTATTATACCATGATACAAACTTTCACCTTCAAAAACTGAATGCGCCCAAATGCGCCCATGATATTGTGCTTGTGTTTTGACAGTTCTTAAGCTGGGTCTACACGATACAACGGTTGTACCAATATCGGTTGATATTTGACGGTTGTGTGCGATTATTGTATCGTTTGGATGCAAGCGTGCGACGAGTTAGTTGCAAAGAACTAAGAGATAAGGAAGCGGTGAAGTTGACCAGAAATGAAGTATTTTACAAATACAATGAAGTTAATTCAAACACATAAACATTCAAACAGGGCCGCATTAGGTTATATCGTAAAGAAAGGCGAAAATATTTTGGTGTTCGGACGTATTTTTATTATATAATTTTTATTGTACTTACACACCACTTATGAGGTATTCAATATTATGAAATATATTTCAGTCAAAAATAACAATTAAAATTAGACTTTTATTTTTTCGGCTTAAAGGATACACTCCTTTTTTATTGTCTCAGTTCATGTGACTGCGTATTTAAAATCATAGATATTTTATAAAAATGTCAAAAATACGGGACAAATTTCTATGGTTAGTTGCAATATTGCACGGTCGAATGGTAGAATTAGCCAACTGCTATACCCATGGTATAATAATACAAGGTAGCATTGACAGTTGCTTGGGAAATCATATACTGTCAAAAAATATACTCAAAAAGAGAGCGCTCGCAATCCGCCATTGAAAACACAAGCAATGTTGAAAACGTTGAAGTGAAAAAAAACAACAACCACAGCAGCTGCTGATGTATTTCCACAAAAAGCTGTTTTTGACAATTTATGTTTTCCTGTTGAAGAGAAAATAAGCAGTTGTCAATGCTACCATGTATTATTATACCATGTGCTGTACCATGATACCATGATATAATTATACAGGTAGCATTGACAAGTATAGATTTTCTCAGCAACAAGGCAACGACCATCTGTCAAAAACAGTTGTTCGTGCAACAAGAATTAAACGAATATTAAAATAAATAAATTCCGCAAAATATGTGCGTTAAATACACAATTATAATAATGAAAGTTGTGAAAAAATGATGTGTGATATGTGTTTAACGTTTTCCAGCCGTGGTGTTTTAATAATAATTGGAAACTTCTTTAATTTCGTCCATATGCATCTGCAGCTGCTGAGGTTGCTACATTTGAACGTTTTCAACATTTTTTCTTATGTTTGCACTTAATAACACAAAGTTCACAAGTTATCTTCGTTGTAGTAATAATAATTCACTATTGATTAAATAAAATAGGCAATATTTTGTAAGAAAATGTTTGGTTATTTGCAAGCGCTGAAACATAAACAATGGCGAAAACATAAGAAATAATTGAACGCTCTCTTTCTAGACATTTTTTTTGACAAATGGTCGTTGCCCAAGCAACTGTCAATACTACCTTATATTATTATACCATGCCATGATACCATGATACAATTACCAGGCAAAGAACTAAAATATAAGGAAGTCGTGTTGTCTACACATACAGTGTACGTGAACTGTGGCCGATTCGTAAATTGAGCAAGCGAGACAGAGTGTGTTTTTTGACATTTATGAGCATTCTTCATTTATGAGCGTTTGCTTGTAAACAGCCTTCTCAGTAAAAAAAAAAAAAATTTTCGCGCCAATTTGATGCGACCACAGTTGTCAAAACGCAAACACTGCTTCAGGGGCGCATTATTTTTTCACTCTTTAATGCACTTATGGGGCGCTTTTGTCTTCAGCAAAGTTTATGATACATAATTGTTATTTTTGATTGTTTTCAGATTTCCGCATATTGTGAATCTCAAATTATATTATATATTATATTATATTATATAATATTATATTATATTATATTATTATTTCCCAATAAAATATCGGTAACGCACCAAATTATATGCCTCAAAGGTGGTGTGGAAATACAATAAAAACAAAACTATATTATCATATTTTATAATAATTTAACTATTTTTATATAATATAATTAAATTAGCTCCAAAATCAGTAAATTTAACCCAGAATCTATTGTATATGTGATTCCAATTAGATACTGTTTGGACCTTCTTTAACGATCTAACCGAATATGGCCCTCAGTAAATGTTTCTGTATTGCAATACAATTTTATTTTAATTTATTAGGTCTTTAATTATCAAACATTTTATTAATACCGCATAACTCTAAACACCTGTTTTATATGTTATTCGAAACAGAAACAAATTGAGCCTTCTTCTTCGATGCAACTGAATACGGCCCTTTGGGAATGTTTATGTATTTGTGTCAACCAACACGAATAAGAAAAATACCACACTTTTGGGCAATAACATGATACAATTACCATGATACAATTACCAGGTAGTATTAATCGCTACTTTTACTCGTTGCTTTGGGCATATTGTGTCAAATAGAAGTATTGCAATCACAGCAAGAAGTAAAAGGGGATTTTTTGTTTTTTATACTTAAACCAATAATTTTAAATATTAAGAAGGAAATGATTAATGACGAAATTAAATCTCTGTTTAAGTTTTGCTTTGTTTTTTATATATAATACAAATATAATGAAATGATTAAATTGAAGTATTCATCTGTATTTTATTAATACTTCCTCATGTAAACCTTAAAAATTATTTGAAGACTGCATCAACAATAACAACAAAACCCAACAACACCAACAAATTGTTAGAAAAGTTAGTATATAGTTGCACACAGTTGTATAATATAAAAGTAAGTACAACTGTGTTGGCAGTATCCTCCATAGCGCAAAAGTTCTTATATGTATGTTTGTATGTATGTTTCACGCTTGAAACATATAGAAACAAATTCGTTCTTGATGTAAGCAACATGGGGATATCGCGATTCTATTATTTTACGCTTTACCAAAAAGTGCTCAACGCGCTAAAAAAAGTTTTCATTTAAAAAATATGAAAAATTGTTACAAAAATTGCGCTGTTTTCATTTTCAATAATACAATAAGCCACATTGTTTGCACCTACTCGCTATATTTTGACACTATATGCCCATATTGACAGTTTTCCCACAGCTGATTTTCAGCGAATAATACTACCTGGTAATTGTATCATGATACAATTACCAGGTAGTATTAATCGCTACTTTAACTCGTTGCTTTGGGCATATAGTGTCAAATAGAAGTACTGCAATCATAGCAAGAAGTAAAAGGGGAGTTTTTTTTTGTTCTTTATATATAAACCAATCATTTAAAATATGTATTAAGAATGAAATGATTAATGACGAAATTAAACCTTTGTTTAGGTTTTGCTTTGTTTTTTATATTTAAAACAAATATAATGAAATGATTAAATTGAAGTATTCTGCTTTTTTTTATTAAAACTCCCACATGTAAATTTTAAAAATTATTTGAATACTGCATCAACAATAACAAAAACCAACAACGCCAACAAATTGTTAGGAAAGTTAGAAATACATACACATAAAAGTAAGTACAATTGTGTTGGCAGTGTCCACCATGGTGCACAAGATCTTATATGTATGTATGTGTGTATGTATCACGCTTGAAACATATAGAAACAAATTCGTTCTTGATGCAAGCAACATGATAATATCGCGATTCTATTGTTTTATCCTCTACCAAAAAGTGCTCAACGCGCTAAAAGAAGTTTTCACTTCAAAAATATGAAAAAGTGTTATAAAAATCGCGCTTTTGTAATTTTAAATAATACAATAAGCAACATTGTTTACACCTACTCGCTACATTTTGACACTATATGCCCATATTGACAGTTTATCCACAGCTGATTTTCAGCGAATAATACTACCTGGTAATTGTATCATGGGCAATAACATCACTTCCTTATATCTTACAAAGAACTAAGATATAAGGAAGTAATGTTATTGCACAAAAGTGTGGTATTTTTCTTATTCGTGTTGGTTGACACAAATACATAAACATTCACAAAGGGCCGTATTCAGTTGCATCGAAAAAGAAGGCTCAAAATGTTTTTGATTAGAATAACATAAAATATTTTTTTAGATATTTACGGTATTAATAAAACGTTTGATAATTAAAGACCTAATATATTAAAAGACAATTATATTGTAATACAGAATTATTTTACTCTGGGCCGTATTCGGTAAGATCGTTAAAGAAGGTCCAAATGGTTTCTAATTGGAATCACATATACAATAGATTCTGAGTTAAATTTACTGATTTTGGAGCTAAATTAATCATATACTATAAAAATAATTAAATTATTATAAATTAAGGCTTTTTAAAAATATGATAATATAGTTTTGTTTTTATTATATTTCCACACCACCTATTTTTCTGTTTTTTTTTTTTTTTAATTTCATTGAGTAATAATAATATAATATAATATAATTTGAGATCCAAAATATGCGGAAATCTGAAAAAAATTAAAAATAACAATTATATATCATGAACTTTGCTGAAGACAAGAGCGCCCCAAAAGTGTGTTAAAGAGTGACAAAATAATGCGGCCCTGAAGCAGTGATTGCGTTTTGACAACTGTGGTCGCATCAAATTGGCGCGAATATTTTTTTTTTACTGAGAAGACTTGTGAACAGCTGATGATCGCTCAGAAATGTCAAAAAACCATACTCTGTCTCGCTCGCTTAATTTACGAAATTGGCCACAGTTCACGTACACTGTATGTGTACACAACACCACTTCCTTATATTTTAGTTCTTTGATATCTTAGTTCTTTGTTACCAGGTAGTATTAATCGCTACTTTTACTCGTTGCTTTGGGCATATAGTGTCAAATAGAAGTATTGCAATCACAGCAAGAAGTAAAAAGGGGATATTTTTGTTTTTTATGCTTAAAACAATAATTTTAAATATTTAGAAGGAAATGATTAATGACGAAATTAAATCTCTTAGGTTTTGTTTTGTTTTTTATATTTAATACAAATATAAATGATTAAATTGAAGTATTCATCTTTATTTTATTAACACTCCCTCATGTAAACTTTAAAAATTATTTGAAGACTGCATCAACAATAACAACAAAACCCAACAACGCCAACAAATTGTTAGAAAAGTTAGTATATAGTTGTACACAGTTGTATAATATAAAAGTAAGTACAAATGTGTTGGCAGTGTCCGCCATAGCGCAAAAGTTCTTATATGTATGTATGTATGTATGTATCACGCTTGAAACATATAGAAACAAATTCGTTCTTGATGTAAGCAACATGATGATATCGCGATTCTATTGTATTACGCTTTACCAAAAAAAATATGAAAAATTGTTACAAAAATCGCGCTATTTTCATTTTCAATAATACAATAAGCAACATTGTTTGCACCTACTCGCTATATTTTTACACTATATGCCCATATTGACAGTTTTTCCACAGCTGATTTTCAGCGAATAATACTACCTGGTAATTGTATCATGGTGCATAGAAATAAAATATAAGGAAGTGGTGTTCTACTCACACATTCTATGCGTGTGTTGAAGAATTTTTCAAGCGAGATAGAGCATGATTTTTTGACATAAGCTCTTGCACATCAAAACAAAGAAAATGAGTGGTGAAAAAACATTAAAATATTAAATAATTAGCGATTGTCATCGCTTTAAATTGTTTTAAAACGAACATATATAAAATAAATAATTAAATAAGCATGCGTTGTGCCGTGAAAAGTTGTGAAAGTTCACAAAAAACACATAATAAAGAGGTTTAGTTTCACAGGTAATCTTGCTTTATAGTTTGTTGGTTCCCGCCATTTGTGTGCATGAGTCATGTGCAAGAGCTTCTGTCAAAACAAAAGTTCAGCTTCATGAGCGCATTTATTCCTTAGGGTGGCAAACATTAGGGCCCTAATTTTTTTTTTTTTTTTGATTGAAGATAAGTTTTAATCAGGGACCGTAACTGTTATAAATTTCTTCAAAAAAACCAATAAATAATGGTTATTTTTACCGATTTTTTTTGTTTTCTTTTTTTTATTATTTACTTTTATTTATTCGGTGAAAAATACCAGTTAAAATATGTTTATTTTTCGGTTAGAAATAGAAGTTAATATATGACTTATTTTTTCGGTCAAAAATTTATATATGACAGTGATATCCTATATTAAATACTAGCTTACCCGGTACACAATTTTTGCACCCGAAAATATCTAATGAGCCGAACGATTAGTCGTACCATATGTGCCATTTTTCACGGGACGTGCCGTATTTTGCAAGATTTTTTTAAGTGTCCTGCCGGGAAAAAATTTGTCCCGTATTTTTGGCATTTTTTGTAAAATACCTATGATTTCAAATACAATAAAAATTAAATAATAAAAATACGTCTGAACACCAGAAAGTTTTCGCCTTTATTTACGATATAACCTAATGCGGCCCTGTTTGAATGTTTATGTATTTGCATTAACTTCATTGTATTTGTAAAATACTTCATTTCTGTTCAACTTCACCGCTTCCTTATCTCTTAGTTCTTTGATATAGTGTCAAATAGAAGTATTGCAATCACAGCAAGAAGTAAAAGGGGATTTTTTTTGTTTTTTATATTTAAACCAATCATTTAAAATATTAAGAATGAAATGATTAATGACGAAATCAAACCTTTGTTTAAGTTTTGCTTTATTTTGTATATATAAAACAAATATAATGAAGCAATTAAATCGAAGTATTCATCTTTATATTATTAACACCCCCTTTAGTAAAACGTTACTTTATTAAAAGAAGTGTAAACTTTAAGAATTATTTGAATACTGCATCAAAAATAACAACAAAACCCAACAACAACAACAAATTGTGAGAAAAGCGCACAAGTCTTATATGTATGTGTGTATGTATGTATGTATTACGCTTGAAACATATAGAAACAAATTCCTTCTTGATGTAAGCAACATGATGATATCGCGATTGTATTGTTTTACCCTCTAGCAAAAAGTGCTTAATGCGCTAAAAGAAGTTTTCACTTCAAAAATATGAAAAATTGTTATAAAAATCGCGCTATTTTCATTTTTAATAAAACAATAAGCAACATTGTTTGTACCTACTCGCTAATTTTGACACTATATGACCATATTGACAGTTTTTCCACAGCTGATTTTCAGCGAATAATACTACCTGGTAATTGTATCATGCTATGCACCATGATACAATTACCAGGTAGTATTATTCGCTGAAAATCAGCTGTGGAAAAACTGTCAATATGGGCATATAGTGTCAAAATGTAGCGAGTAGGTGCAAACAATGTTGCTTATTGTATTTTTCAAAATGAAAATAGCGCGATTTTTATAACAATTTTTCATATTTTTGAAGTGAAAACTTGTTTTAGCGCGTTGATCACTTTTTGGTAGAGGGTAAAACAATAGAATCGCGATATCATGTTGCTTACATCAAGAACGAATTGGTTTCTATATGTTTCAAGCGTAAACATACATACCTATAAGAACTTGTGGGCTATGGTGGACACTGCCAACACAGTTGTACTTACTTTTATGTGTATTTCTACCTTTTCTAACAATTTGTTGGTATTGTTGGGTTTTGTTGTTACTGTTGATGCAGTATTCAAATAATTTTTAAAGTTTACATGTGTGAGTGTTAATAAAATAGAGATGAATACTTCAATTTAATCATTTCATTATATTTTTTTTAAATATGAAAAACAAAGCAAAACCTAAACAAAGGTTTAATTTCGTCATTAATCATTTCATTCTTAATATTTTAAATGATTGGTTTATACATAAAAAACAAAAAAAAAATCCCCTTTTACTTCTTGCTATGATTGCAATACTTCTATTTGACACTATATGCCCACAGCAACGAGTTAAAGTAGCGATTAATACTACCTGGTAATTGTATCATGGCTATGCACTATATGCCCAAAGCAACGAGTAAAAGTAGCGATTAATACTACCTGGTAATTGTATCATGATAGTAATGAATACCACTAATGATTCGAAGCCTTGTGTTTCTGCATAGTACAATGATGCAATAAGAGTCTTAATTTTCGCCACCAGTGTATTTGCTTGATAAGCATATGAAATGGAGCAAAAGTTCGTTGCAGCGAATTAAAATTTGAATTGTTGCCGGATTTTAAAATTTTAAAAAAAGGTTATTTCGCTTGCTCTTGCAGTGGAAGAGTTGAGTGATTTACTATTGCTGGAAGCAATTTAAAATAGCTATCATAAGGATAATCCAATAAGTGGTAAGAAAATTGCATGTAAACAAAAAACTTGTGTTACAATAGGATAATTACAGAAGGAATGTCCGCACTGCAGCAACAGCAGCATGAACTTGAGTTGCTCAATTCAAACATGGAGAATATATCCCATGAGCTCGAAGGTCTGCTGCTTACCAACGAGTCACAGTGTACTGATGGAGATTTAGTAGGAGCTGCTTCACTCGATTTTTACGAAAATCGAGGTATCTCATCCACGCAACAAATGTACTGGCAATGTATGCAAGTACAGCAGCAGGACTTGCAGGGTCAGGAACAGATAGAGCAAGAACTTCTAAGGCAACAACAGGTGGAACAACACCTACAGCAACAAATGCAGCAACAACAGGTGGAACAACACCTACAGCAACAAATGCAGCAACACATGCAGCAGCAACACATACAGCAACAATTGCAGCAACAACTGCTGCAACAACAGGTGAAACAATACCCACAGCCACAACTGCAGCAACATCAGCTGCTCAACGAGAAACAACAACAAAACAACTTGCAGCTACAGTATTTTAGTAAACTTCCTAGTTACTTCAGAAATCCCGAAAATCAAGTGTCTATGAATGTTGAGCATTCTTATGTTGGAAATCAATCCACTTCTGCTGGAGCGTCCCTTAAATTGGCAGCACCAAACATTAATGCAGTTACAAGTGGTTCCACTACTTCCAACAAGTATGAGTTCAACTACTTGCGCTCACAGGCTTTAAACAAATCAGTGCCAAATGCAAATCCAATTCCGTTGATATCTACTGCAACCAATTTTGGGCACACAAACTTTGATCATCGTTCTGGCGAATCACGTCGCAATTTCGTTGGTGGTGGCGCTTATCGCAAGCACAATACTCAAAAATACAACAATAAAAAAAATGACAACGTTGTCGAAGACATTGATTATGATAAAATTGATATAAACTTGGAGGAATTGGGATTGGCTGGTGAAGATATGTAAGTAAAATGCAGTTCAGCTCTTTGAAATCATGAAATGAGCAATTTTTATGTTTTTACTTTCTTCTAGATGTGTGAAGAACCCTGTTCTAAGACTGCTTAGAAAATTTCGACTGCTTAATTATTATTTACACGATGTTTTTCCCTTCGGACCTACACTCTATGATTTACCAACTCAGCCCAAACCTATGCCATACACTATGAACATTCAATATCAGGTGAAGAATGCCGCTCGTAACTGCACCATTTTTATGTGTAGCAAAGAACGTATACTCAATGCCAATAAATTGCTCGATCGTGAGTTTTATGAAGAGTGCGAAAAATCTTTGAACATGATGCGAAAGTTGTATGCTCAGTTAGAGGTTTTTAAACGCATTGAGTTCGATCACAAGCGATGCCAATTTGTCACCGAAGAAGCTAAAGGTAGGTGTTTACACTAAAGAGTATGGGTAGCAATACCGATGATTACAATAGAGGTTTTCAGTGTAGGATAGCTATTGTGTTAAAAACATTAATTTTCCTACATCTCGAGGTTCCAATGGCATACCTAGTATGTTCTGTTACTCCAATTTCGTATTTTATCAAATCTGCTTATCTCGAAACTTATTTGCGGAGAATTCATTGTGGTAATGGAAGAACATTGGAGAAAGGTTGAAAATTGAATATAAAAAAAAAAAAATAAAAAATGAAAAAATTAAAAAACAAAATTAAACAACAATTAAAAATAAATAAAAAATTAAAAATGAAAAAAAAATAATCTAAGACTTTAAAACTACTCACTGGAATATCAGAAATTCAAGTTCCATAAATCAATCTTTTTTTCATATCCTTTGTTTAAAGATTTCAATTCTTCTTTTTGAGCTTTCTTAGTCTACAGTTAGAAAGTTTTTTTTGCACTAATACTTAGATATTCACCACATTTACTTGATTCCCTAATAGAATATTATTTCCGTGAAAAGATTTTTTACGTAGTCTACTAGCGGGAGTAGCAGTACCATCCTCGTTTTAGGATACGTTGACATTCTGTCTCTAAACTTTATAACCTTCAAAGTACATGAATGACTACTTGAGTGACCACATTGAGTGCACATTTTACGTGCAATGCTCCGGCTCTTAAAGAGGGACGAGAACATTAAATGCTTTTATTAATTTTTAAGTCATATATTTCCCTCTTAAGTGATATTTTGGGTTGGATCAAAAAGCGAAATATGGAATTATTTTATTTCTTTATGAAACTACATGTTAAAAATGTTAAAATGCAAACAAATTAAAGAGATTTATTTAAAAAAAAAAAAATTTAATATTTTCCATATATTTAGCTTTGAACACTTTGCCCTTCATCTCTTCAATTATAATGCTTATATCCTGAAAAAATTGCACATGATTTTGAAAAAACAAAAATTTTTCTCATAATTATCGTTTTTTTTTTCACTGCACTTGAGTATCGTAGAATAAAGAAGGTAGTCTAGTCACTGCTCTCAGCTGCGAGTCTACCTTTCGTACTAGTTACAAGTAAATTGATGGTACTTGAAAGCGTTTCCGTACACATTTTTCCAGCACGAGAGAGAAGAAGAACAAGCAAAATGTCACTCTACTCGAACTTGAACTTTTCTTGAAAAATTTCTTCGAGCACGAATGTCGAGCTTCAAACAGCTGATTGTCAAAGTGATAAAATTAAATTGTTGTGAAAAAAATTTATGAAATGGGTTGGAAAAATTAATAAAAATAAGTTAAAACAAGCAAAATGAACGCAAATGTAAGCCAGAGGTTCCTGCAGAACAATTTCCTTGCAACTGTATTGAATTTACTATTTTAAATAAACAAAATCAAAATTTAATTTGTCAAGAAACAGCTGTTGTGCTTGAACTTTACTTGAAGTTTTCTTACTTTTTGACAAATTTTCTTATTTTGACAGATAATCAAAATACTCCGTGACGTAGTTGGTTAAAGTGCGTGGCCGCTATGTCAACGAACCTGGAGACCCAGGTTCGAACCCCAGCAGCGACGGGCCGTCGGCCGCCACCTCTCTGCAGACAATGGCAAACCTCAGAGAGTAATCAAAATGCCATGTAAAGCTTCTTGAGAACGAGAACATTCCGTTCATCGCCGTTCGGAGTCGGCGTTAAACATGTAGGTCCGGTTCTCGGTCAATTGTGTACAAACTTAATAACACGCACAACGCAATTGATCATAAGAAGCTAGGTCAAAGTCCTTTCAAGGGCTGAAATGGCCAGTTATTTATTTTTTTTTTTTTATCAAAATACTCTCTATTACTCGAATTTTACTTGAAATGAGTACGGAAACAGAGCTCTTGTTTATTCTACCATGTACTTGAGTTCCATTAATTTTAGTCTGTTTCCGTACTCACTTCAAGTAACTTGAAGTTTTTCGAAAGCGTTACTTAACTCATTTTTCTAGCACGAGGGAGAAAAAGAACAAGGAAAATGTCACTATTTATTACTCGAACTTTACTTGAAAAAATTTCATCGAGACGAATCTCGAGCTTCAAACAGCTGATTTTCAAAGTGATAAAATTAAATTGTGTTGGGAAAATTTTTTTTTAAATTATATCAAAATATTGCACACCAAATGCAAAGTGGACTTTTTGCAATCAATCAATTTACAGTAAACATCTCTAATTACAGCAAAAATTTCGTTTTCATCACCATCTTCTTTAACTGGTAAAATACCGTTATGACTGTTTTTATGTTTTTTAAGTTGCTGCTACAGACGCAACTAAAATGTACTATTTTTAGTTGCGTCAATTTTACTCGTATAATGAATACCTAATAAACCCCAGCAAACATTTTTCTACATGGAAATCTTTCAGAAAGGAACTCAATTTTTGTAAAAATATTACAATAATTTTTACAAAAACAGTTTTTTGCCTTAATATGTCTAAGCAATTATAAAATGAAAAACTTAAATAAAATAAATAAACTTATTATTTAATATTCAATAGTGCACGCAGAGCGTTTGGAGTTGCTACTCGAAGAACTCAGTGATCAAGTGCGTGAATGTAATCTTCTTGTAGATGTTTTCGAGTGGAGCATAAAGATAAAACAGAAAGCGCCAACAGAAAATTTGCTATTACCCAATATAGCAGCAACTTCATCTTCAATGCAGACACAAAATAATGGACAAAATAACGATGATGATGATGAACGAGATGGCAATAACCATAATACACCGCCAGAAACAGAGGACTCAGGCATGCGTCAGCCTATTCGCTATATAGGTTGAGCTCTGATTTGTTTTGCTACATCTTTTTTTTTTCATCGGTATTCGTCGTTCAAATCGGTTGACAAGGTTTTATTATTTTATTGAAATTTTATTATTATTAAAATCAATTGCAAAATGTTCCGCTTTAATTAATTTTAATTCTAATTTCCATAATTTAAATAACAAATAATTTAACTCTTCTCTAATGGAAGAATCCGCTTTTGTTCGTATTTGTATATTTTAGTTTAAATCTTTTTCGAACCCAATTGTATGTACGTAACTGATTTAATTTTTGTTAAAATTTATTTTAAGTATTTAATTCAATTTATTTGCTTATTTACAAGTTGTTAAATTGTATTTTTAGTTTAGTTTATCAACAATGAGAAAACGCATTTTTTTGTATGTGGCTTGGTAGTTAATTTAATATTTTTCAAGTTTTGTTAGGAAACATTTTTTTTTTTATTTCGTTTTCTTCATTTCATTTAAGTTTAGATTGTTTCATAACTTCATCATTCTAATTGTAATATTTAAACATCAAATTTGCAAGTTTTTGCATTGAAATTTGTGTTTCCAACCGATTGTAAAGTTTTCCCTATGATTTTTGTAAACAATTTAAAATATTTTATTTGTAAAATCAACTCTACTTTTCTTCTGAATTATCCAAGTATACAATAAAATGCATTTGTAATAATTTGTAAATACATTTTTGAACACGTATTTTAAGTTTCACTACTTGTAATTCATTCACATTTTATTCGCTCTTAAAGAAATAATTTATATCTTTTTTATATCTTATTCCCTAGCTTTTAATTTTTTAAAGGCTATTGAAGTAATTTACAAATTTTGATTTTTCTAAAGAGTTAAAATTATTTTAATACTCGGTAAACACTGCAAGCAATATATAAATTAACTATTTATTGAGCTGTATTTAAACTAACACAATATCGCTCAAAACATCTGTTCCTTGCTCTAAGCTATCTAAGCTTTTATCGCTTTGGTTTATTTTTTAATGATATGGAATACAAACTTCATTTAAAGATTAACCTTTAATTATTCAAAGTTTATAGATTTTCCTTTAATTATTCAAATACAAATAAGAACTGTAATTTTTTCTTTGGACCTTCGAGCTATTTATAATTATTAGAAAAATATTTTTATTCACTTAACATTAAATTGAACTCAATTAATTTGCTTGAAAACATTGTACAACTTGAATAATATAAATGCAATAAACCTTGAGGTCAAACACAGATTAAAATAAAACTTGCAATACATATTATTATATAATACAGATAGAACGTTTTATTTATTTTGTATTTTATCTTATTTCGTTATAGAAATTTTAAAAATTGCAAAACTGGTATTATTTCAGTTTCACGAAGAATCTGCATTTTGCTTTCAATATAAAGCTTGACTGAATAAATATTTCAGGTGGAATGATAACTGATTCTTTCTGATCTGAATTATGACTTAGATCTCCGTACAAAAAAGGAGAGAAACATGTAGAGGACGATCAAAATTCGTCGAAACGATTTCGCGTCTTAATCTATTTAGTGCCTAGAGTGAGTTATTTTTTGATTTTTATTATTTTGCTCAAGAATATTTTACGCTCAAAAATAAAAATAATTTTTCCAGTTTTATTTTTTGTAGGTAGGGAATAAATACTCAAAAATCATAAAATTTGTATGGGAGCGCCCTTGAGGAGTGGTCGGAGGGAATAGGTCCCGAACGGAAAAATTTTCCTTAAAAATATCGGTAAAATCCGAGCGTGAAATAAAAATTCAAAAAATTATTTATTATTTTATTATTATTATTCCAATTGAAGAACAATTTTTATTCTTGAGCAAAATAATAAAACTAAAAAATAATTCTTGTTTATGACCAGAAAAATAAAAATCAAAAAATAATTTTTATTTCTGATCAAAACAATAAAAATCGTAAGATAATTTTTATTGTTGAGCAATAAAATGAAAATCTAAAAATAATAATCAAACTTTTAGTTTTTGGATATCGCTTATAATTACGATCCCTGATTAAAATGGATTTAATTTACTCTTGCTATTTCTTATATGAAATGGGACTTTTTTAGTAAGACTATATTAAAGAGTAAATCAATTAACCACTTAAAAATTAACTTTTTTGGGTTAAAGTTTCACTTCTACCGTGCGTGGTGGCCACACACATATTTGTTTTACCATGAATCAAGATTAACTCAAAGTTCTGAATTAATTAAAACAAATTGTTAGTTTCTTGCTTACATAAAAAGTATCTATTTGGTTTATCATATTAATTAAGATAATCACATCACAACAATGAATTAGCAGCATGTAAATGGAGTGTAAAGTTTTTGTACTGATACCAGGTTGAAGGGTCGAATACATTAAGTTAAGTTCCTGAAACAAGCTGATTGTTTCACAAGTTTGCTAATTTTTATTAAAAGTTCACCAGAGTCATTAAAATACAGTTCACTTATATTTGTTACTAAATAGGATGTCTTTATTTTTCCAATGATTTCGTTCTGAATCTATTTCAAAAATAATGTATCATATGGTAATTTCGCAAAAGGTTCATTAATAATATGCCTAGCAATTTCACTTAAAGCCACAGATAAATCGGGTTTCAACTCATTAAATATATCTGACCAATTCTCGTTCAAAAATTTATTCATATTATCACTAAGCACTTTGTCACCGTTGAAAAGATCCTCAAAATTGTAAGAAACGTGGTTTGGTATTATGTCAAATTTGCTTGAAGCCACTTTCATGTAGGTATGGCCTTCCTTAATATAGGCCTCAGGCTGCAACTTAGCTATGACAAGCACATCCTCTAATAGTATTGGACAAGCCAGAAATTGTTGTTTAGCGTATATATTATTTTGTTTTAATGCACTTTACTCACCCAATACAATTTCAGATTTACCCTTGCCAATAATGGGCAAAATCAAGACATTTCCAGTGATCGAATAATGTCCCTTTAATTCAATTTTCGGTATGTTGAGTTTTACTTCTATCAAATCTTTAATATCAGCATCGAAACCCCTAAAAACATAGAATTATTTCACCTTCATCGTATGTTCAAAGGCTACTGCACAAAAGATATTGCGTCTTACGATATTTTGATAACTTTTGCTGCATGTAGACCAATTATATCGATATCTTTAAATTTAAGTTGTACACTGACAGGGCTTGTTGGATTCTTATTTATCTTCAATAAATTTACTCGCAGAGGATCAATTGGCAAAATATTTAGTTGAGGTACTCCGGTCTTGCTGTAGGTTTTCAGCAATTTTTCTGTGGATTCCTTCAAGCAGCTTGCATCAGCAAAGTGACACCTGATTACATCGTCCGCTGAATTAAGGTGCATAGCGAAAATTAGCAAAAATTATAGTTAAATTATCTGAGATTAATACAAATTTGAATAGCTTACGAATAACGCTTGCTTCTGTTAGAGTTTTTAAATAATTTAAATAAAAAATATTTTGTAAAATAAAGAAAATTTTTAAAAACTTCATAATTAAAATTTTAATTTTAGCACTTGTTAGGTAACTTAGCTAGCGGTTGGCTTTTTTAATAATAATTAACTCATAAGCTATTTCGGCAACTTTTATAGGATGATGTGAGTTGCGATTCTTAGAACTTGATGAGACGATTACTTGAAAAGCGTTTATTTGTTTTTTAATTGCGGCAATGTTAAATTTAAGTGAGACATGAAAGTGAATTTAAATGCCTACATACAATGGGAGGGCGGGACATGGAATAGTAAGTGGAACATGTAGTAAAAGAATTGACTTGATTTAAAAATTTTTTTTTTAACGCAAAAACTTCAAAGGGCAATACCCTATGTTATTTGAATTAGTTTTAATAAAATATTGCATTAAAAATTCTACAGAATATAATAAGGCTCATTATACAGTGGGTAATGTTCCACTGAAAATTAAAGTTTGTTTAAATTGAATTTGAAAATTTTATATTCAATTTGGCTATTTCGGTTTTTGTTGAATACACCAAGAGAAGGCTCCGATTTATTAATTTTTTGAGAAAAATATAAAATTTTTTTAAAGGGGGGATTCAATTTCCCCCCTTTTTGAACATTCTTATAGTGAATCGGCATAGGAAATCATGTTATCCTTATAAAAAAAAAATTTAGGGTATATTATGTGTAAAAACATTTAGGGTATAGGATGTGTTCTGAGGATTTATGTAAAATACTACGAGAAATATTTTTGTGGAACATTTTAACCGCCTAACTTCTCAATTATCACAAAAAGTTCAAAAAAGACCCATAAAACAAGGATATAATGGGTTAAAATGTTGCACAAAAAAATTTATCGTAAAATTTTATTATAAGTCTCTGAATACACCAAAGCTGAAAGTTCAACTTAAATGCCAGAAATAAGTTAAAACTTAAAATGTGTTAAAGGGTTAATTTTCCCATTATTTTACTGTACCAAAACTTGTTACCATAAAAGCCATATACTTGTTGTTGTATTCACAATTTTTGACGTTTTTAAAAAGAATCACATCTTTTAAAACTATTAAAATTAACCTTATTTATAGAATCATAATTTTACTTGTTCAAATGCAACTTGTAACGGCTTTCGTATGAGAAAAAATTAATCGTATGAGAATCTCATGATATTAATTTAGTATCTCATGAGATTCTCATACGATTAATTTTTTCTCATACGAAAGCCGTTACGTTCACGGATGCGGCAATTCGGCCCCTGGTAAAAAGGCAAAATTTTTTGCCACCTCTGCATATAAAATTTGGTGTGGTAAGAAACTTTATTAAATCTTTGGACAGAAATGAATTTTTTGCCACCTCTGCATATAAAATTTGGCGTGGTAAGAAACTTTATTAAATCTTTGGACAGAAATGGATCGGCATTCAATTTTCTGAAAATATTTTTTCCAAAACTTAGCGAAGCAAAAATAAAAGATGTTATGATTATAACTTTACTTTTTGTCATTGGTTTAAAACTAAATAAATATTTTTTCATTATAATAGGTGTTTTTGTTGACCCTGATATAAAACACCTTATGTACGACGGTGAATTTGACCAAATAAATCCTCACACCAATTGAGCTTGCCGCGTGAAAAAGCATTAAAGAAGTCATTAGCATTTTCCTAGGCAAAAATCGTTCCCCTACTGCTCGAATACACGTCGACAAAGCACTTAACAGCTTTATTTGGTTGATTTTCAATAGTTTCAAAAATTGTGAACACAACAACAAGTATATGGCGTATATGGTAACAAGTTTTAGTACAATAAAATAATGGGAACCGGTGGAGGGGATTAAAATTAATTTTGCTTTTCATAGTTTTTTGTTTGAACCTAATGGATCTTATCAGCCAAAGTGCATCCTATGAGGTTCGTTGCTATTGCTAAGTATGATGTGCCAATGAGTAAAACAATTTTTTCATATAAAGTAACCCCCTAAAACCAAGTTTTGTGCGACATTTTATCATCACTTCTGAATAAGTACGGAATTAACCCTTTAACACATTTTAAGTTTTGACTTATTTATGGCATTTAAGTTGAACTTTCAGCTTTGGTGTATTCAGAAACTTATAGTAAAATTTTACGGTAAATTTTTTTGTGCAACATATTAACCCATTAATCCTTGTTTTATGGGTCTTTTTTGCCTTTTATCACAAAAAGGTTAAAAAGACCCATAAATTGAGATGTAAGGGGGTTAAAATGTTACAAAAAAATATTTCTCGTAGTATTTTACATAAATCCTACCATCCTACCAGAATCCATTGTCGGAACCTTGTTATTTTTGAAAAAAATTGATTTTGTTGTTCAGTGTTATTGGTTACACGAAGCATCCTGGTGATTGGTTCGCTGCATCCATAGTCGGTACGATCAGGGGCATACCGAGGCCCTAATTTTGATTGGGGTGTAGCAAGGTATTTCAGCCAACTGGATACCCTTAAGTCCCGACTTTTTTTTTTATATACAACATAGCTGAATAAACTAAAGTTACTTATCCGTTGATCAATATAAATAATTCTTAAGGGAAAGTGAGCTGGCCTACTGAAGTTGGTTTAAGGTACGACTGAAAGTGAATTGGCCGACTGAAGATAGTTTTGGGTATGACTTAATATGAAATAGCCGACTAAAGTTGGTTTTTTGTTATAAAAATGGCAATAAAAGGTACGACTGACTTTGATGCGTTCATAACTATTGTTATTAAAAATCAATATTTTAAACGTATTTCAGTAAAAAATAACAATTAGGCCGACTCTAAGAAAGTAAGGGGATAGTTTATCCCTCCCCCCGCTAGTTTCGCCGCTGGTTGCGATGAAAGTTAAGGTGGAAGAGAGGTATAGACCTAACGTTGCGTGGGTTGGTATTAAATGATATTTATTGGAGCAGTGCTGGGCAGTTAATGTTTCGCATACTAGTTGATGAATGAAGAGTACATCGGCAACTTTCCTCTGTTTTTAAAGAGTTTGCATGTTAATCAACTTCAGACGGTCGGCATAAAAAGATAAGGTGAAACTGTCAGAACCGGGAAGACAGCTAAGTTCGAAACGAATAAACCTTTGTTGAACGGCTTCGATTCGCATTGAATGGGTGTTGTAAATGGGAGACCAACCTGGACTGACATATTAGTGGATGGGTCAAACAAAGGTAAGATAACACATGGTCCACTATATCCCGAGACTAACTACTAGGTGGCACCTTTTACGATATATCGATATAATATTTTGATAGTTCCAACCTTCAAACAATATGTGTAAAAAATTTCATGACAATCTAACGTTTAGTTCAGAAGTTGCAGTTATTTAAGTGACGCTACTGTGAATATTTTCAAAATAATGAATTCAACACAATTCCGTGTGTTGATTTATCACTGTTTTTTGATGGGAAAAAATACCATCCAAGTTAAGCAGCGGCTTTGAAAGTGTTATGCTAAGTCATAAGCAACCATTTGACGATGGCATGCTGAGTTTAAACTTGGTCGTACAGACACAAATGATGCTAAACGTTCAGGACGCCCAAATGAGGCAGTTGTTCTACAAAACATAAAAAAAGTACACAAAATGGTATTGGCCGACCGTAAAGTGAAGGTGCGCGAGCTAACTGAAGCTCTGGATATATCGAAAGACAGTGTGGGAACGATATTACAGGAACATTTGACGATGAGAAAGCTGCTTTCCAAATGGGTGCCGCGTTTTCTCACACCGGACCAAAAACAACAACGTGTCGATGATTCGGAGAGCTGTTTGTCACTGTTTACAAAGAATAAACATGAATTTTTGCGTCGGTATGTGACAATGGATGAAACATGGATCCACCATTACACACCGGAATCAAAACGGTCGTCAGCTGAGTAGAGAGCAACCGATGAAAGCAGGCCAAAGCGACCAAAACAACAGCAACAGTCGGCTGGAAAGGTTATCTTCTGTATCTGTATTTTGGGATGCGCATGGAATTTTGTTCATCGACTATCTTGGAAAGGGAAAAACAGTCAACAGCGATTATTATATAGCGTTGTTGGAGCGTTTGAAGGATGAAATCGCGAAAAATCGAAAAATTCACCACGACAATGCACCGTGTCACAATTCGATAAAAACGATGGCGAAAATCCACAAATTGGGCTTCGAATTGCTTCCTCATCCACTGTATTCGCCAGATTTGGCCCCCAGCGACTACTGGCTCTTTGCTGACCTAAAAAAAAAATGCTTGCCGACAAGAGATTTGGCTCCAATGCAGAGGTGATGACTGAAACTGAAACTTATTTTGAGGCGAAGCACAAATCGTTCTACAAAACCGGTATTGAAAAGTAAGAAAAGCGGTGGAATGAATGTATTGCTCTAGAAGGAACCTATGTTGATGAATAAAGAAAAATAAGAAAGAATATTTGCAAATAAAAGTTATTTTATTACTTAGTCTCGGGACTTATTGGACCATGTGTTAGAGACATTTTGTGACGTGGGGATTGAAGAACTCTCTGGACTAGTGTTTCACGACACCAAGTGCAGAGTTGGCTCTACTAATGACATTATAGATGTGAGACCTAAAGTTAAGTTCCTTGTCGCAAATAACATCTAAGTCCCGTTAATAGCTTACAGAGGGATCTGGCTTGCCGAGTATGAAATAAGTTCTCGGGCAAAGTTGGAGTCGTTTACGAGAATATGCAATAGCTTGACATTTACTGACGTTGAGTTCCGGAAAATTTTTTGGTCACCAATTGGAAAAGCTGATAAGATCGTCTTGAACATTTCGAGAATCGGTGCTGGTTTGTATGTGCCAATATATTTTCATATCATCAGCGTACACAGAAAGATTGGATTCTTTGATGATACTGTCAACATAAAAAATTGTTAAGACAAATAGCAAAGGATCAAGGTGACTGCCTTGTGGGACACCAGAGGTAGCTGTAAAAGATACTAAGTTGAAAAATATACAGATGGCATTATAAAACCGTTCTTCGAGTTACGATTTAATCCATGATATAAACAGGGATGGAAAACCAAAGGATTTAAGCTTAAGAAGGATTTTATCAAACGCTTTACTGAAGTCGCTAGAAACAGCATCAACTTCATAACCGCTTTCCAGTGATTATAAAATATTTGAAACAAATTCTGTGAGGTTAGTGGTAGTCGATATACCCTTGAGGAAGCCATGTTGACTAAGAGGAAGGATCATTTGCAATGGAATTTGAAAAATCGTGATTTTTTGGGTTTCCGCTCATCTGGATAGCAGACCACTCTGCAGATTGTTGAGCTGTTTCGACGTCAACTTCATAACCGCTTTCCAGTGATTATAAAATATTTGAAACAAATTCTGTGAGGTTAGTGGTAGTCGATATACCCTTGAGGAAGCCATGTTGACTAAGAGGAAGGATCATTTGCAATGGAATTTGAAAAATCGTGATTTTTTGGGTTTCCGCTCATCTGGATAGCAGACCACTCTGCAGATTGTTGAGCTGTTTCGACGTCATTCTCGTACAGCCAAGTCTCGTCACCAGTAATGATGCGATGAATATCTGCATCGTTCATTAACCCATTAATGACAACGAAAGATACGTATTTTTCGAAAATTCCTCAAAAATCCACCAACAATGTAAAACTTTTGATTTCGACAGAGTGAGAAAGCTTAAAGTATGCTTTTTCAAAGACCTGAAGTTGACGCCAAAGATCTTTTGTTTACATTTTCGCGCCAGTTTTGTTCAGAATGATGAGTCTTAATGGGTTAAAAGCATCTCCTGAACGACAGTTTTGCAAAACTGATACATATTTTTTTGATTTTTAACCTACAACGACCTCAATTTTGTACAAAATAAAAAATTTTCTTTCTACATCGGCCATTTTGTCAAAAAGTAATAATTTTCAAAAATCAATGAATTTCTTAACTTGTTTTAATCCATGATCAAATTCTTGACTTAATCAAGCATTCCGAATGCCTTTCCTAATTTGAAAAGGTGTGTTTTAGGTGTGTCTTGATTTTTGTCCTAATCCATATCCTAATTCTCGCCATAGTCCTTTTCCGGTTTCAATGCGTTATTTTGTTGTTTGTGAGCTATGTTGGTGCCACGAACTGTTGAAATCATAACTTTTGTTTTCAGCTTGTCGGAACTAGATTTTTATTGTTGTTGTTGATGTTTTTTTTTGTCGTTACTTTTGGTTTTAATTTTACTTTTACTTTTGCTTCTACATTGGTTGTGCCTTTCCTTGGTGTATTAACTTTGCCTTATCTCCATGCAATTAATCCAGCAAAAATTATGCATATACGTTACATTAGGCGGTTCCTTGAAGAGCCTCCGTCACCTTGACACCGTCAATTTTATTTTTTATTTTTTTCATGTGCCCGAAGAACTTACTTTCATTTTACCCTTACGTCAGTAGTCACAGAGTTAAAATTCCATGCAACGTTTTTTCATTGTTTTAGCATTTTTACTGCATTATGTGGTCGCCACCCTGAAATCATGACGAGAAGAACTTTTTTATATTTTAGTTGTGAGGCGTAATAACAAATCTATGCTGTCGCAAAATAAAATTTGCCGTAGCACGTCTCCTGAGTGAGTAATAATGCCATGCAACGATATTACATTTCTGTTACATAAGTTGCTATCTTCACGACCTGACGACTTCAACATTGTTTTTTTAATTTTTGTGGTAAGGTCAATTATAAATCCTTCATTATCTTTTTTAAACATTTATCGTAGCTTATATCGTCGCTCGTATGACTAACTGACGTAACTAACATTTTTTGCGAAATTGAGTTAGAGATGCCAATATACTTCTTTACTACTACTTTAGCCCTACTGTATCATGTCAGAAAATATTATAACTATAAATAACACGGTTTGGCAAAAAACGCAAGTTACTTTGAGTCATATCTAACATATTACACGTAAAAACACAGAAACGAAAAGTAAAAAGTGCTCTCCTGAATAATTAAGAAAATTCAGATACGTCAGTTAGTCATACGAGCGACGATATATACTTACCGAGTAAAAATTCAATGCAACGCCTTTGCATGAATGTTGCATTGTCGATCTTTGAGAGTATCTCTCTGTGTTCCCATGACGGCAGTAATTTTTGTCAAATTTTGTTGTGAGGGCTCAGAATAGGACCTTATTGGTGTATCATATTTTTAACCCGAGAGAGTAATTATTCCATTTAACAAATTTTCAGATGCGTTGCTTAAGCAGCACCCACCACGTCCCGATGACTTTACGGTCGTACCATTATTTTAATCATAGCACCTATACTTAGTGAGTAACAATTCTATGCAACGCCGATAAATTTTGAAAAAATGCCTTATTCTACTTTTTTGGAATCCTCTCCGGTACAACGTCATTTCGTTACGTCAAAAATCAATAATTCTCAAAGGTTTTTCTGTATAACTATAATTCATTCATCCCGTTGTTTTTTTTTTCCATTAAAATATAACCTTTTATCAAAACAAATAAAAATCGATTTTTTATCGATCGTTAAATTTTTAATCTCTATAGTTAATTATTTTAATTAAAATGAATTACTCTGCAAATAATTTTTCATATGGTAATTTTTGGAAAACATGATTTATAACACTTTGAAAAATTTGACCAAACGCCGATGTTATCGAGGCCTTGACTTCTTGTAATATTTCCCTCCAGTTCTCGTTCAGGAATAAGTTCATGTTGTCACCAAGAGCCTTGTCGCCATTAAAAAGATTACCGAATTCATAGTACATGCGTTCAGGTTCGAAATCGAGACGCAAGTTACTAATTTTCATATATGTGGCGCCATTTTTCTCCTCCGGAGTGCCCGAGAAGGCAAACTTAAAGTCGGTGTTCACTAAAATGTAATTTTTGTTTTACAATTGCTATAAGTGCATGAAAATCCTTTTCCGCATTCTTACCCATTGTTATGTTGCTTTTGCCCGAGCCGCTTATAGGTAAAATTAAAATCTTTCCTTTAATAGAATAGGGCCCAACAAGGCTGATGATCGGTACTTTTGTTAGAATTTCATGTTTTTGCGTTAGATCCTTACCAAAACCCCTACAAAAGAAAAACAATATTTTTTTTTTTATAAAGAAGAAAAGTGAAAAGAAACATGACTTACTTGACTTTGTAGGTGACCGAGTTTCTGACGCCAATAATTGAGTTATCCTTGAAATTCAAATCAATATTTACTGGGCTTTCCTCACCTTGTTTGATGGATATTTTCGATACAAGTAATGGATCAACTTTTACTAGATTTAAAGAACTGTCACCTAATATAATAATTTTAGTATAATTAATAAATTTATGGTGTAGTTATATAAGCGATATTATTACCTTCAAATTTTTCTTTCATTAGGTAATTTATAATTTTAATTATGCATTCCGACTCCTCGAATTTACAGGGTTTTGGGTCATCCGCTGAAAATAGTTTTGAGATATCGATAAAAAATGCTGTTTACCAAACATTCAAAGTTTTCCACCTAAAGGGTGTTTTTTTAAGTAAATTTAAGTAAAATTTGATTTTCCCATTTATTTGGGGGCAATACATGTTATTTGTATTTTTTAATTATAAATAATGTGCATTTGATAATCATAAGACACTTTAAGAATTGAACTTAAGTTATAAATTAAAATAATATGAACTCTAATACTTCTCGGTCTTTGAAATACCGTTATTTGTGTGATAGCTCACAACGCGCTATAGAAATATTATCTTTTTCTTGTTGATTGTTCGTTTGTTGCGGTTTTCGCCGTCTCATAATGATAAGACAATTGCCGGAAATTCGTTTCTAATGAGACTGACGATTTTTAAAATTTAATTAAAATCATAAATATGCAAAATATTGCTCTACGACGAGTCTGGACTTATGATATAGCAAATTAAAAAAAAAAACAAAAAAAAATTAAAAGAGGTCAATCTGCTGTTCGAAAGTTTTTAAGGATGAGGCCAGTTGGCAGAAAACTTGTGTTCTCTCAATGAGAGCAGCGGATAACTCTCAGAAGAAGGTCAAACTCGACCAATTCATACGTCAACTTGGCCACCGTGTCAAAAATATCAATGCTACCTTTTAAGTTCTGCGCCTCGGGAACACTTAGCATTGCCAGAAGAATTTTGACAGTTCTATTTGAAAATTTGACATTTTCTAGCATAAACGTGCTCACAACGTTTTGGTGTATGTGCGCGTTTTGTGTTGTTTACAATGGTTTGAAAATTGTATTCAGCAAAAAATGGAATTAACACGTGAACATTTTCGGGTGATGATTTTTTACGATTTTCAACGTGTATTGACTAGAAAAAAATGCATCGATCAACTTTATTCGACGTGAATTGTTATTTTGGTGATGAAGCACCACACCCAGCGACTTTAAAACACTGGTTCAATGAGTTCGAGCGTGGTCGTCGTTTTCTCCAAGTCGAATTTCGTGAAGTTCGCCCAAGAACGGCTGTTGTGGTAGAAAACATCGATGCTGTGCGTGAACTGTTGGAAGCAGATCGGCATGTAACATATCGTGAGATAAAGTCATCCTTGGGCATTAGTGGGACTAGCATACATTCGATTTTACATGAGACCTTAGGTGTCAGGAAGATTTGTGTTCGTTGGATATCTCATAATTTGACGATTTTTCAGAAAAATCGATCCTGGTCAACTGTACCACTTGAGCAACGGCGAACTGTTAATGCTGAATAGTACACAACCATTTCGGACTTTATCTTCAAAACAGATACAACTCAAAATTTAAAAATTTTCAGTAGAAGCAATAAATCAGTTTGTTTTTCAAAGGAAAGGAGAAACAACTCAAAATTTAAAAATTTTCAGTAGAAGCAATGAATCAGTTTGTTTTTCAAAGGAATCCATGCAAAACAAGGAGACAAAACGATTCTTTTTTATTAAAGAGTAAAAAGATAAGGAGGATAATAAAGGAGTTTATCACTACGAATAGTTTAACATTAAAAAGTAAAAATATCTAATTTTGAGTTGTGCCTGTTTTGAAAATGAAGTGCGATATGTTTGTTGGAAGTCTTCGGAGATTTGAGAAAAACCAATTACCAAAGGAAGATCATCCTCCAACACGACAATGCGAGTTCCAGATTCACTCAAACAAGAGTTTTTGAGCACTCAAAACGTAGAATTGATGGGTCATCCGCCTTACAGTCTCGACTTGGCACCAAATGATTTCATCTTGTTCCCAAAGAAGAAACACATTGCAAAAAATGCGAGCGTTTTTCTACGCCCTAATAGGCCGTTGATGCTAAGGCCTTACAATGTTGTGACTCAGTAGCAATTTCGGGTTTAATAATTAAGAAGCCCGGGATTCCGGGATTTGAAATTCTGAGAAAAATAAATTTTTTTAACAAAAACAAAAAAAAAACAAAAACATAAATAAATTCATATGCAAGGTACGAATATGCTTATTTTTTTTTAATAAGAGAATTATCAAAAGAAATTAAAAAAACACAGTTCACATATTTTTGAGATAACTTAACCTTATTCAGCTCAACTAAAAGTTCAAAATTTTTTTTCAAAGTTTCAACTGGCTATTTCGATAATATTTTTATCAAACTGTCAAAAACTCGAAAATTTAAGAAAACTCGGTTTTTTTGACAAGACTTTGAACTGTTAGTTAAGCTACTTGTGTTTGGAAATATGCTCTTAAAAATACTAAGGCATCTAAGGTGTCACCCCCAAGAGGTTTAATCGAATTTTGGTAGCAAAATTTCCAGGCGATTAGGAGCATCTCTCGGACTCGGTTGCTTAATTGAATCGGACTGTTTTATTAATTCTTGTATTGCATATAAATTTAAGAAAAAGTTCGAAAAAAACAATTAAATTCAAGAATTTGAAGTCAATGCTTGCATCCTGAAAATCCGGGGATTCTAGGCCTTGTAATAGCACAACTGTTGGGACTGGAAAAAGTCCGGAATCCCAGGATTGCTAGCTCCAGTTGAGGCCTTAAAAACCCTGGTTTCGGAGGTACTAACTTTAGAGTGGCACAATTGTTTCGAAAATTGGCACAAACTAATGCAAAAGTATATTTTGATCATCTTGGAGAATACTTTGAAAAATAATAAAAGCATTTTTACTGATTAAGACTTAAGACGTAAGACTTAAATGGCAACCCTCGTATGTTGATGTTTTCGAAAGTTCAAAAATGTACCTACACATCCTCGAAACTAACGAAAAATAAAAATGCATGTTTAAGCTTAGACATTTTTTGCATGTTTTTTCCAAGACTAAAATATTTGTACATTTACATTTTATTCTGAGTTAAAAGTCGTCCTTTTTTAAATTTCTTATGACAAAATATACAAAAAGATGCCTGTTATTCTGTTATGATTTTTAACAGACCCCATAACAGATTATGTCAGAAGAATACGAATTATTGGTTTTTATGGAAGTTTGAACTTATGTAAGGAAACTCATAGCAGAAAACAACATTAACGGAATAACAGATCGGACAGAATTGACATCAATAATGTCATTATTTTAAAACACGAGCCTTGAAGAGGTTTAGTATGGCTTAGATTAAATCCAATTTTCAATGGATCATTACTTTCACAAATTACTCAAGAACATCTACGTATTTATTATTCCAAATAGTCCAGTGGTATTCAAGAAGAAAGTTTCTTGAACCATTTGTCATTTTTCATAAGTCCACTTAAAACTTTTTATCTTTATATAAACTTACGAAACTTAGATTCTACGACTATTCCAATAGCAGCAATTGTAAAAATAAAAAATAACCGACACATTTTCAAGATGATTACAACGACGACTAGACGCGCTAATTCTCACCGGTTGAAGATCATGAATAAACTAACCAATGAAGTGTAAAGTAAGATTTTTTTATAGAAAAAAATCACTGTGCAAAAGCTGTCAGTTATTATTTTTTGCGTACAGATAAATAATAGACTTGCTACTACGATGATAAAATCTACGGATTTAATTTCATTTACGCCAAACGAAGAACAACCTGTTCCCTAAATGAAATGAAGTAATTTTTAAATAGATGAAATATCAATTAAATTGCACAGTTTTATTAAAAGCAATTATTCATAATTGTCAATGATACATTATTTTATTACTTTTGTTCTGATGGATATGTTGCGTCTTTTTAGTATTGTACAGTCTACGACAAAAAGTGAGCACTTACAAATTTTCGTCAAAATGTAATTTACTATAAGTGTTAAAAATTTTTCTGTAAGTGTAATAATATCATGCAATTGTGTTCTGTTATTTAAGTGCATATTGGCCAAAGATACCGAGAGAAATTTCGTTATTTTACAAAATATTATAGCACAGTTGTTTAGTGATAGCTTGTAAGCCACTAAAGAAATGCCTATTTTTTAGTATTTATTAACCTCAAAATCAAAGTAATTTGAATTAAAATGGGGCGTGGAAAATAGCTTAACAGTACGGAATGTGCAAGTTGCCTAAAATTTTCATAATGAAAATATCAAAATAAATGAAATCGTAAAAAAACTAAAGAGAAGTCGTAAAGTGATTTTAAATTTAATATGAACCCTGAAAACTATGGTAAAGCAGTCAGCAGTGAGAAATAAAGTAAAAACACATGTCCGAAATGGGCAAAAATTTTAAAAAATCAACAACAAATTCGGCTGTATGCACAGTGAGAATAGTAAAGGCCTTCTTTCAAGACAGAATATTAAAATATTGGTGTGGCCCGCATGATCACCTGACTTCAACATTATTGAAAACCAACAGTTCTTGCAATAGAAATTTATGCCGAAAATTGACAGTATAATACCATCGAGAACTAAGAAGTGTCATTAAAAACACTTTAAACAAATTTCCACTTCACTACCAAATCGCAAAACTGAATTTTTAAAAAAGGGAGGAAGCTGTACTCATTACTAAAAATATTTATTTAGTTACCAGCGGATCCTGCAAATTTATCCCGTCCAAATTTGATTTTTTTATTTTTATATATAATGTAAGTGTAGACATGGCAACATTTATATCTACAGTGATTGCCACTTGGACCCATAGCACCTACTTACCAAGTATCACTATCAAAATATGTATAACTCAGAAATTATAACTACCACGTGCATTTTTGGTACAATTACTGACAGTAACTATTCAAAGTGATTTGAACAATTTTAGTTTAAAACGACCAAAACCGTCTAAAATATAGTATTTTGATTGATTTGTGGGCGGTAAAAGTGGTTGTAGTAACATTTTTTGCCCTCAAACCATCTCGTACTTTAAAAAAATGGACTACTAAAATTTTAACTCAATCGACCCAGCAGTTTTTGAGTCAGGAGTCCATCAGACAGACATTGTTTTGCTTTTTATATACATAAAAGCGACATGTTATGGAAGTTGTTTGGAGTTTAAACAACCTATGTTTTATTTTGAGGTCAGGAGAATCTTTATACGAAATTTCATCAGAATCCGTCGAGTCATTCAGCCAATCTTCATACAAAATTTCATCAATATCGGTACAACCGTTTAGCCAAAAACATATTATTGCATAAAACTCGCCAAAAGCGCCAACAACTACTGGTCAAAAACTATCTTATGTTTCAAGCTAGAACCAACCATACACATTCACGAAATTTCACTGAAATCGGTTGTGTGGTTTCGGACATTAGAGAACACAAACATCGTGACACGTGATTTTTTATGTATTTTGTTCATACAAAAGTAAAATGGGGGTTAAGAAAAGGGGGGTGAGAGTAGGAGGGTGAAAAATACTTTACGACCTATTCTTATACCTACCAAATACATAAAAAATTTCATTAAAATTGGTCGAGCCGTTTCGGAGGATTGCGACCGGAAACACCGTGACACGAGATATTTATAGATCAGATATCATATTAACAGGTGATTTCTTATAACTTAAGTGCTGATTATAATAGATGGAACGGAACGGTGTCAAATGTCACGTAATGCAACAGAAAAATAAAAAATCTATAGATCTCAAAGTCGTGCTCCGTTCCGTCTTATTATAACCACACATATAAGAAACTCGTGTAATAGATTGCAAAGTGACATTTCCCAACGTTTCTTTCCGTCTACTATAACCAGCGCTTTAAGCTTATTTAATAACTAGCTTTTTCCCAGAACGCTCTGCTTCACCTTACAAAATATGAACTCCATGCTAACTTTCTATGTTCTGTGTCTTTTACTTAAATAGCTATATTGTAGCGTAAATTTGGTTTGTATGGGCGGAGACACACCTCCTTGTCCTATGCCTGTCCCCTTTTCAAGTAGAAGGACATCACCAAATGGTATCTACATTCTGAGTTTCAATGTTCTGTGTCTACTTCCATATCTATTTTGAATCGTAAATTTGTATGGGTGGGGCCATGTCCCATTTTCGAATGCCCGTGCCAGTTCTTCAGTCCTGATCCTGAGTTTTTCAAGACCTGATCAATTAATAACTCCATAATGATTTTTATTGTTATATGACATTTCGATATCATAAATTTGGCGTGTGTGGGCGCGGCGCCCTTCCCTTTGTCTAATCCTCGCTAAAATATACAAGGTGGGGCAAAAGTAATCACCCAATGTTCTTTTGCTGTAATTTTTTTTTAATGAAAAACTTTGGTTTTGCTTGTGAAATTTGTTTATTTAATCCATTAGAATTTATTTCATCAAGTTGAGAAAATGATATCGGCCAAGTGGCTGCCGCCAGAGTTGATGAACATACGGGCTCGTTTTATCACATTTTCCATCACTCTTGCCAGAAATTCGGGCGACAGGTTCTCGCATTCTTGGCTTATATTCTCCTTAAGAGCTTGAAGAGTCTGAGGCTTGTTAACGTACAACCGCGACTTCAAAAAAACCCCATAAAAAGAAGTTTGGAGCGGTTATATCGGGTGATCTGGCCGGCCAGTGCAAATCATCAAAACGAGAGATTAAGTGACCCGGAAATTCTTCCTTCAGAATATCGGTTGTGGTTCAAGCAGTGTGCGCCATTGCACCGTCCTGTTGGAACCACATTTTTCCAGTCCCAATTCATCCAATTGAGGGAGAATAAAAATTCGGTAATCATGGCTCTGTGTGGCGTCCGTGGCGTAGTTGGTTAAAGTGCGTGGCCGCTATGTCAAAGAACTTTGGAAACCCAGGTTCGAACCCCAGCAGCGACAGAAAATTATTTGAATTAAAATAATTTTTCTGTACGGCCGCCACCTCTCTGCAGACAATGGCAAACCTCAGAGAGTAATCAAAAATGCCATGTAAAGCTTCTTGAGAACGAGAACTTTCCGTTCATCGCCGTTCGGAGTCGGCGTTAAGCATGTAGGTCCGGTTCTCGGTCAATTGTGTACAAACTTAATAACACGCACAACACAATTGCTCATAAGAAGCTAGGTCAAAGTCCTTTCAAGGGCTGAAATGGCCAGTTATTTATTTTTATTTATTTATGTTTTTAATCATGGCTCTGTAGCGCGCGCCGTCCACAGTCGTCGTTTGGCCCGCGGTGTTGTCAAAAAAATGGCCCGATGACTCCTCCAGCGTAAACTGCACACCACGCAGTAACTTTGGGCGGGTGTAATGGTTCTTCGTGGGTGATACACGGATTTTTGGTGCCCCAGATAAGATTATTTTGTTTATTCATGTAACCGCAAAGAAATTCACGCTGCGCCAACACAATCGACAAATTGTTGCGCAAAAAAATGGAAAAACTTATTCCGTGTTCTTGCGGAGTAAACCGATTCATGGCTTCTCGATTTGTATTTATCAGTTTGTTTACTTCACAAATGTCAAAACCGAATTGACTTTTGGCGCCATTTGCAAAAGTTAAAAGTGTGTTCCAATAGTGTGATTACTTTTGCTCCACCTTGTATAGTGACCGCCTATTGGGCTCGTAGCATCTACATACCAAGTTTCACTATCAAAACATTTGCAACTCAGGAATTATAATGATTTATAAAAAGCATGTAAAAAGTTTGACCACGCTCATTTTAAGAATAGTTTCCCACACTAATCCCACGATCGAAATTTTAGTTCAATACTACTACAATAAAACCGTCTTAAATATATAATTTTTATTGATTTATGAGCGGTAAAAGTGGGCGTGTCAAATTTTTACCATTCCTATATTTTCGCGCGTCCGTGGCGTAGTTGGTTAAAGTGCGTGGCCGCTATGTCAAAGAACCTGGAGACCCAGGTTCGAATCCCAGCAGCGACAGAAAATTATTTGAATTAAAATAATTTTTCTGTACGGCCGCCACCTCTCTGCAGACAATGGCAAACCTCAGAGAGTAATAAAAATGCCATGTAAAGCTTCTTGAGACTAAGAATATTCCGTTCATCGCCGTTCGAAATCGGCGTTAAGCCTGTAGGTCCATTTCTCGGTCAATTATGTACAAACTTAATGACACGCACAACACAATTGATCATAAAAAGCTAGGTCAAAGTCCTTTCAAGGGCTGAAATGGCCAGTTATTTATTTTTTTTTTTTATATTTTCGCTCAAGTGCAAACTCAAAACAATGAGACCTCTCCTTACTATTCCAGTATTCCATTTATTTCCAATTTGCAACTTAATCTTGCAAATATTTCCCCATATGCACCATATGCGCACAAATACAGGTATGTTCACTAAATTGTCTATAACTCATTAACTAATGCACATACAAAGACCGTGTGTACATAAAAACCTTGGTATTAACGTCATGAAATTTTATGTGAAATTTCCAGGAACAAAATCGGTTTACGCATTACAGAGAACATTGAATTGATTTTGACAACTTTGACTTGTTGTTTTATTATTGACTTATTTTTATATATATAAGATAATGTGCTCGATCATTTTGTTTTGTTCTGAATGAATTCGTAAGTTATATAAAATTCCATTGCTTTCTCACTTTTTCTTTTGAAACAAATTAATTTTATGTCAAAAAAATGTTTAAGTTTGATCATTTACAATAAAAATTAAAAAAATATATGCTATCTTTTTGTCGCGGAGTGTACTTTTAGAAGAAGATTTTTACAGGCTATTGTTCTGCTACAAAACATTGTGGTTGTAAAATTTAAAATCTGTTTTTTTGTCCTTTTAAAAACGTCAGTTTCTTTATAAGTCTCATCAATTAAAAATAAGAACTCTACGCCTGGAGCATTAAAAAATAGCCGGCAATAAAGATAGCTTCAAAGTGCTCCTAATTACAGTTACAACCAACATGAGTTAATTAAATTCTGATTCTGATGTCTGAGCTATCGAAAAAAATAAAAAAAAAAAAAAAAATTTCAAAACTAGTTTTCTGACTGTGACTTTGATAAATTAATTAGGCCTTATTCGCAAATTGTTGGCTTTTCAGTTAAGGTGTGTAAGTGTATTTCAGGGTGGTCACAAGAAATTTTAATGAAAAATTCTTTAAATTTTCTTGTTTTTTGTGTAGAAAATTTTTTCTTTTGTTGTATTAATAAAATTAATATGTTTTAAACATTAAGTGTATGTTTGCGCATATGTCAAATAGTTACTTTAATCCAGACAATACTTAAAATGGAACATCTGTCAGTAATATGCCATAATGTTAAATCAATATTTTGACAGTTTCTGTTAAGCGTGGATAAATAAATGTTAATTTAAAAAGAAGAAACCACCGAAAAAATTTTTTCTATACTCTCCGAAGTAGCTACAAGTGCATAACAGACTGGTTTGCTCTACGTTTGTAATCAGTGTAAATTTGGCTAATGGTAAAAAATGGGTATGCAAAAAAATTTGTTGCTGTCTAGTTAATTGGTGTACTTTGCAATATGCTTGTGCTTTGCTCTCACAATGTACAATTTTCGGTATTTACAGTGATGGAAAAAAATAATAGAAATGGAAAGCACCTTAACATTTCGAACAAAGTAACCCACTGCTTACGAAAGTTGGATAACGGTAATCTATTTTGTTTACTCTTTTGCGTATATAACGCGTAACTACTTTTGTTAATAATATTAAATACACTGGGGCGTTCAAGGTGCTACCGGTCTCCAAGTGACGGAGACCACCACTCTTCTATTGCATGACATTTTTGACGGGTGGCAATTTTAACATGAACACACCATTAATGTCAGATTGATCTGTCAATGAATAGTGACGTTAGAATGTTCTAAATTAAACAACTTTTGGTTTTGTTATAAAAATGGATAAAGAAGAATTTCGTGCCTTGATTAAGCATTGCTTTTTGCGTAACAAAAGTGCGAAAGAAACAAAAGAAAAGCTCGATAAATATTATGGCGAATCTACTCCGTCGTATTCAACCGTAAAATATTGAATCGCAGAGTTCAAAAGAGGTCGAATAAGCACAAGAGATGAACACGACGGGGGAGCATCAAGAAAAGTGGTCACTCCAGAATGTATTAAAAAAATCCACGATTTTGTATATATTAGACAATCCGAAAGTGAAAGTGCGTGATATAGCTACAGCCGTAGGCACATCAAGTGAGTCGGTAGTTTTAATTTCATATGAATATTTGGCTATGAGATAGCTGACTGCGAGATGGGTGCCGCGTTCGTTAACAATCAATTAAAAACATGAACGTGTTCGCGCTTCCCAACAATGTTTGGACATGTTTGCTCCGATTTGTTCGCGACGAATTCTATGTGCGTTCGGACAGTGGAAACGCTCGGTTACAGAATCATTGAATTTTATCTTACTAGATACAGTCAAACCTGTTATTGTGCGGTCTTTTTTTGTGCGAATTTTTTTTTTGTTTGAGTTGTTTTTTGCGGTTTTTAATTTTATGCGAGTTTTTTTGTGCGATTTTTTTTTGTGCGTGTTGTGTTATGATATTTTTTCTTGTATGTGATCTATTCTATGAATAGAAAAAACTCTGCACTAGCTGAAATTATCATTGAAAAGAGCAATAAAGAGAAAAGCGTAAGAGCAAAACGCAATTCTGAACTTTTGCTTCCCGTAAATGATAGTGACATTATCATTATCTTAACTGATCATGAAGATGGACAAGAAGAATCGAATTTTTTGACAGCAGATAACATCTATGCAGGGATTCAGCTAAGTTGCAAATTAGAAAAGCATTTTCTTAAAATAGATAACAACGACTGCAGAAGAATGAAAGTCCAAAAAGAGCTTAGATCGTGTATATCTGGTTATCGCGACATTTATAATAAGCTTACAAAACGACCGTCATCACAAAGACTTATCACCGACTATATGATTATCGCAAATAATAATTCCATTCCAATGGAAACAACTAATAACTCCATTGCAATATCTTCAAGTGACGAAAGCAATTTCAAACTAGATGATCACAAGAAAATGCGCGTTTTGGACTTCGACGAGTAGTATTGATTAACTTATGAATTTATATATTTTAATTTATTTTTTGAATTTGAAATTTTTTTTATTTAATTGAATAAATTTTTGTATTTTTCACATTTAAAATAAGGAATTTAAACTTTTTTTAAACGTTTCCGTACGTAATTTATTTATTTATTTGGCTTGGAGAGCACTTTTTCGCTTTTTCACAGAACGTTTCCTAGGTGCGATTTTTTATGCGGTATAAAAAACCGCATAAAAAATGTTTTCTTTATTAGATTACTTGAAGTTTTATGTTATAGCTGTTTATGAAGTCTCCGAACAATTTTTTTTTGTGCGTTTTTTTCTGCGGTCCCTATCTACCGCACAAAAACAGGTTTGACTGTAACTTCAGAATGCCGAGCCTATGTTCGTATTGTGATATCATTAACACTGTTAATTTCAATGCTATTAAGGGGCATATAGGTTACAAATTTTGAAAATTTCGGGAATTTTTTTTCATAGAAGGAAAAAAGATATCATTTTCAAATTTTGCACATATATTTACTAACATTTAAAGATTACAATAAAAATATTTCTTCCGAATTTTTGAAGCGGTTTTTGACGTTATTTGTTTTTGTTAAAAAAAAAATGCCAAAAATTTACGGTGCACGGGATATCACCAGTCTGGAACATCTGAGAAAAAAAAAAACAAATTCATCCTTGTTTAAGTGGCTATCGCCTGAACTAGGATAATTTTTTCCACCGAAAAAAACAAAATGGCGGCCATTTGACAAAAGAGTCGATTTCCGAGGTTTCAAAATCGGCCGTCATTTTGTTTTTTTCGGCGGAAAAAAATTATCCTAGTTCAGGCGATAGCCACTTAAACAAGGATTAGTTTGGTTTTTTTTGTTATTCCTTAAATGTTAATAATTATATGTGCAAAATTTGAAAACGATATCTTTTTTCCTTCTATGAAAAAAAATCCCGAAAACAATTTTTTGTTTCAATTTTGTAAACTATATGCCCCCTTAAGAAAGTAACAGTTATTTTTTACAAGGAACTTACGGGACAAAGTTACAATGTAGCATTTATTAACATTTAGATAGAGCTTATTGTGGCGTCCGTGGCGTAGTTGGTTAAAGTGCGTGGCCGCTATGTCAAAGAACCTGGAGACCCAGGTTCAAACCCCCGCAGTGACAGAAAATTATTTGAATTAAAATAATTTTTCTGTACGGCCGCCACCTCTCTGTAGACAATGGCAAACCTCAGAGAGTAATCAAATGCCATGTAAAGCTTCTTGAGAATAAGAACATTACGTTCATCGCCGTTCGGAGTCGGCGTTAAACATGTAGGTCCCTTTCTCGGTCAATTGTGTACAAACTTAATAACACGCACAACACAATTGATCATAAGAAGCTAGGTCAAAGTCCTTTCAAGGGCTGAAATGGCCAGTTATTTATTTTTTTTTTTTTTTAGATAGAGCTTATTATGATTACACCATTGTTCTAAAGCAGTGCTGGTCACTACATGGTTTCTCATAGCCCGCGGGCATCGTGTGTTATTGAGCTTTTGCACACGAAGTAGCAATGGACTCGCTGTGTTTGCACACTGCGTAATAGTTTGTTTTTTCTGCTGTGCTTTAAATTTCAAGTCAGTATGCTCAGAGATAATGAGATTGGAAACTTCGGCAAAAAAGAGATAGCCGTATGCTAAAATTCAGTCATTACTAATGCAAATATTATGAATGTGTTAGTAAAATTTCATGACAAACTCACCCCTCTCGATGGATTCTCGATGAATTCACCCCTCTGGATGGACATGAGCGCTGGTGAATATCTCACTTTCGACAGCTAAACCACCAGTGTACACCAGAGACCTGCAATTATTCATGTTTTTGAGTCATTGGTTGACTAACACAAGAATGAGTGTTAGTGGATTTAAGTCAAAGAAGAATTTGCACTCATATCCACTTATACTCGTTCGCTCACTTCACACAAAGCAACAAAGAATAAGTTATCTGCTGATATGAACCGGTGCAGTGCTCAACTCTCTCATTGACTCATTGTATTTATTTTGCATACCGTAATGACTCACAACACCAATAAACACCATGAGTTCAGTGCAATGGCTTAAGTACTTAGATTCTAAAGGCCCAAACATAATAGGCTCGAGCTGGCTGCAGCTAATGTCAAATTTTTTACGAATACAAAGAAATGATACATACAAACCATAATAGCTCGAGCCAGCTTTTTCGTCAAGTTTCGTTAACTTGATCTGGCTGCAGCCAAAGCGATTCAAATCGAATGCTCCGTAAGGAATCGTCTGTTTTCATTTATTTATAAATTTATTTTCGCAATCCATTCTAATAATTATAAATTCAAACGAACATAATGAATTTATGTAGAAATTGTTGAATTTTTCAAAGGAAATGTGAAAAGTAGTTATGACATAAAGGCGAGCGCTGCACAAGTCATTTTGGTCAAATTAAGCATTTGACAGAACTTGAGCTAGCTTTTCGTTTATTAAGGCCCAAATTTTATACGACTACATAGAAATGATGCTTACAAACCATAATAGCTCGAGCCAGCTTTTTCGTCAAGTTTCGTTAACTTTATCTGGCTGCAGCCGGAGCGATTTAAATCGAATGCTTCGTAAGGAATCGTTTGTTTCAATTTATTTATAAATTTATTTCCGCAATTCATTCTTATTATAAATTCAAACGAACAAAACGAATTGGTGCAGAAATTGTTGAATTTTGAAAGTAAATGTGAAAAGTAGTTATGACGTAAAGGCGAGCTCTGCTCAAGTCATTTTGGTCAAATTAAGCATTTGACAGAACTTGAGCTAGCTTTTCGTTCATTTTGGACATTAGCTGCAGCCAGCTCGAGCCTATTATGTTTGGGCCTTTAGAATAATTTTTAGTTAAGCTTTCTTGTTATTTGATTTTTTTTGAACAAACTATATTTTTTTTGCAAAAAGCATAAGGCACAATACAAAATAATACTCAACTCATTCATTTTCTCACACGAAAAAGTTAACAAATCAGCAAAAAGAATAAGCAAAGGCAAAACACAAAATAACACTGTGGGACAGTCCAAAATACCTGGGAGATAATGTTATTTTTCTTGTAGGTCTTGTTGAGTTAAGAACTTTCTATACTTGAAATTTTCCGGACACCTCCAAAATCTGGACTTACGGTCAAAAAACCGATTTTGCCTACCTTTGCCCACTTATTGGCTTATAACTAACCTGATTGCCAACCGATTTCAACCAGATCCTGAAAGACGATACTTAAACCTTTTCAACGATATATATACTGTTTGGTACAACTTGAGAAAACTGTGAGTATTTACTCTGCAAATACAACTTTTTTCAATTTTTTTTACTTTTTTCAACTTTGATGATTTTTCTATACACTAAATTATATTGAGACTGCACTAGTCCTGTACGGATTCATAGAAAACATTTATTAGGAATTGTAACGAAATTTAGTTTTTGAAAATTGGTCAGTAATTGACAAAGTTATTCAACATTTCATGAAGAGAGATTTTTTTTTCCAAAAATGCTTTTTCGGTATGACAACTCAAAAATGTTTGCTTGATCTTTTTTTTTTAAGTCGGCATCATTAGTTTCGCGTTGTAATGACCAGCAATACTCCGAAATCATTTTAATTTTATTTTTTTCCTTCAAATGTTTTTCTATTGTTGCCATTTCTTGGTGAAAATGTCCTCCTTGCTCATCGCGTAACTGGCCTAAGAGTTTTGTTTCGCTGTGCACTAATTTCCTCGGAAACCAAAACAAAAGTAAATTACAAAAGAAAAGTAAATTTGTTTGGATTCGATGGATAGCCTCATGTAAGACTCCCTAAGAATGCTGCACACAATTAAAAACATTTAACTTGTTGGTGGTAGCATAACGCTATGGGACATTTTTTCCACGTCGGGTGTAGGTCTAATATATTTGATTAAAAGTAAAATGTGCGCCACAGACTATTTTAATACATTAAATAGCATAATGTGTCGATGAAGAAATGCCGTTAAAATGGGAGTTTAAGCAAGATAACGATCCCAAACACTCTTCGCAACTGGCAAAAAAATGGTTACGGGACAATAGCATTAGTTGATTAGAATAGCTTTCGCAGTCACCGGACCTTAATCTGATTGAATACCTTTGAGAGATTTAAAAGCTGAAAATAGCTTGCTATAAACCAATAAGCAAAGAAGAATTGTGGAAAAAAGTGTAGGATGTGTGGTATTCTATTGGAACCTCAATTTGCGCCAAAACGGGTGGATTCCATGGGCCGTCAGTGCACTGAAGTTCTAAGGGGGGTTATATACCCAGAATTTTTGTTTTCAAAAATTATTTTCTCTGGGTCTACGTCAAATCCAAAGTATACGCTAACAAGCCAACCACTTTGGACGAGCTCGGAATAATGCTGCACATATTGGACCGAGTCATCAAGAATTGGACCGACCTCTTGAAGCACTGCCAACGAATCTGAGGTGGCCATTTAAGTGATGTGCTATTTCATACATAATGTCATGAATGTAGCTTTAAAATAAAGCCAGAATCAATTTGATATCCCACCGCTATTGTTTTACATAAATTTCTTTTACTATTTTTTGTTTTTTCACTCGAGATCACAACAATAGCCCACCATCAGCTTTTACCTCTTACTCTTTTTTACCTCTTATTTTTTTCGGAGAGCTTGATTTATGAACGAGTTTTAGAAGTAGTGGGGCTTAGGGAGTTAATTAGACTCCTCTGCTCCTTGACTATCAAGGCGTTGCATTTCTAAACTTATAACTTAAGAGAAAAGGGAGTCTTAAAAAAATTAACCAAATGACTTAATTCATTAATTAAGGGGGCATATAGGTTACAAATTAAAAAAAAAAACAAAATGGCAACCGATTTTGTAACCTCGAAACTCGACTTTTTTCAAGTGGCCGCGATTTTGTTTTTTTCGGCGGAAAAAATTATCCCCGTTCAAACGAAAGCCACGTAAACAAGGATTAATTTGGGTTTTTTTTTTCTCAGATGTTCCAGACTGGTGATATCCTGCACACCGTATCCTGGCTGTGCTCTATTTAAAAAAAGGAAAAATGTTTTCTAAGAATCAAATTAAAACAAATAAAATGTTACTCATTCAAATATGATTTAAATTTACCTGTATTAATAGATGTTATTAATGATTATAATTTATCTATTTTTTTATTGAATTGTCAATCAATTAATACATGACAGTTAATGGGAGCAATTTACATTTTTGATTTAATATAACTCGGTTAGTGTGAAGTTAATTTGTTTTAAGAGGCATTATTTAATGCTTCCGTAGCAATATTTATTTTTATAGCCAAGATATTTTCATTAGATTGATCATGAATGGAGTACATTGGATGGCACATGTTTGCACATACATATGAGAAATTCCAATATATTACACTCTGCAACTTTTTTGAGGTCACCGTTTTGGGACTTGAGTTTGATAATCTCTCGTGAAAGTAAGTACTTGCCAAAACTAGAAATTCTGCATCATTACTTTTGCCTACTTACGTGGAAATAAGAGATTTACGATGTCTTCTATTTTTTGGCTCAAAGTGGATTTTGTGCAATTTTTTGGATATTTTGACATGGCTGTTTCGCGGTTAATCATAAGGAATATTGTTTTGGTGTCTGAAGCAAAGAGTTTATGTTTGTTTTGTATGTATGCATCATTACTACGAGCAGTATTCGAGCAGTGGGATTGTGTTCCGTCAAGAACCAGAGGCGTCAAGTTTAAAGGATGTCAACAATTAACATATTTTTATCTCTTTTCCGTACATAGCAAAAAAAATGTCAAAATGCCATTTTTATAAATAAACTAAATTTTTTTCAACAAAAATGTTTTTTCCATTGCTTCAAACTGATAAGACAATTTTCATTACATTGTCATAATGGCGACTGTTTTCGTACGAGGACAATTTAAGAAGTCAGTGACTTTTTTATTTTTCTAGCATAGTATCTTTAAATGTAACACTGGTCCTATCAACTACCATTTGTTATAGGTACCAAACACAGGCGAAAATGTCCGCGAATTTGGTTGGCTTGTGGAAATGTTTGCCTGTTTGTTGAGTTGTCTGCGAACCATTTTGAAAGTTCGTGAGTTGTCTGCCAAAAATCAAAAACTTTTAATTTTTGAGGGCGGAACTTCTGGTTGTAAAACATGTTGTACTGTTTGTAGCATTGTACGAGTACTTAATATCAAACTTATGTATTTTTGGTGCATTATTTAACATTTCTGTTTATGTCTGCATTGTGTCTGCAAGGTGAAAAGAAAAAAAATAAATGGCAAATATTGCTGAAAAAGAAATTTGGTGAGATTTTTACGAAAAGTACAGAAATCTTCATGTAATGTAGCATTTTCCTGTAGCAAACACAAAATAAATAAAATGTGGTATTCCCACAAATCCGTGAATATGTCCTCATAATGTATGGCAAAACCAAAAAAAGTATGCGTACATGTTAAAAACTTATACGCTCGAGTATGGACTGCTTTAATAGACAGACTACAGTTAAATTTTAAGCAAGCTTCGTCATTTAGTTTTTGTTTGGCAGCCATTCAAAGTAGGCAACCTCGTGAATTTCAACAAAAGAAAAAGTGAATTTCGTGTACTCATCAAGCATTGTTTTTTTTGCGTAAAAAACCATCGTGGAAACCAAGAAAAGGCTTGATAAATGCTATGGGGACTCTGCACCATCAATTTCAATGCTTAAGAAGTGGTTTATTGAATTCCGTTGTGATCGTCCTAGCCCAAGTGGTAAGATCGCCCAAAAGATGTCGTCACGCCAGAAATCGATGATAAAATCCATGGCGTGATATTGGATGATCGGAGAAAAAAATTCGTGACTGTGGCTGTGGCTATAGGCTTCTCAATTGAGCAGGTACTTCATATTTTATAAGAATATTTTGATATCAAAAAGCTATCGGCTTGATGGGTGCCGTGATTACTCCCACTCCACCATAAGCGCAGCCATGTAACCAGTTCAAAGAAATTTTTGGCGATGTTCAACTGCAATCCGAATGAGTTTTTGCTCCGTTTCGTAACAGTAGACGAAACATGGATACATCACAACACACCAGAGACCAAGGAACAGTCAAAGCAAGGAACGTGCGCCAAAGAAGGCCACAGTTGGGTCTGTCGGCCAACAATGTGATTCACATCGTCATCCACTTCGATTACCTTGAAGAAGATAAAACGATCATCGGTGAATAATATCAACAGCTTTTGGAAAGATTTGACATTGATGTTAAGCAAAAACGACCGCGTTTGGCGAAGAAAAAAGTGCTCTTCAACCATGACAACATACAAAAATACTTAAATTCGGCTACGAACTGCTATTCACAGTATTTTCCAGATTTAGCCCCTTACGACTATTTCCTATTTCCAAACCTGACAAAATGGCCCGGCTGTAAAAAATTTGGGTCGAATGAAGAGGTCATCACTTGAGGACCTTATTAAAATCTATTATTTGAAAGGCATAAAAAAATGGGGGAAAAAAGCTTAACTAAATGTATCGATTTAAATAGAGACTATTTGAAAAATATAACGCTTATTTGCCGAAAACAACACCCTTTATTCAATGGTCACTGACTTATCAAATTGTCTTGGTAAGCTCTTATCATTAATACGTCCCACACATTCTATATGGGATTTAAGTTCGGAGAGCAGGCCGGCCAGTCCACAGTTTGTATAGAGCAGTCAGCGTAATACCGCTACGTTTTATTGCTAACATGAATGCGAGCGTTTTATTTCAAATTTAATAAATTTAAAACAAATAAATTTATATACGTAGAATTGAAATAAGGTTTAATTGAATGCGAATAGTACAATACAATAATGTTGTAAGTTGAAAGTAGTTTTAGAAAAACGTAAACAAATAACGAACAATTAAAAAGTTAGAAACAAACAATATATTCTATAATTATTTTGCAATTCTACTCTACTTGCTTGCAGTCAAGTATTGCACTTCTTATTATCTACACTACTTATTTTCTATTTAAGAAAATTAATTAAATTGTAAAATAATGTTAATGATAGCTCTACTAAACAATGTTGATGACGTTTATAATGGAACTTAGTCCAAAGGTTTGCAACTTTATGTGAGAATGTAATTGAATGAAGGCGAAGGTTTAATATATTAATTTATTATGATAATTAAATTAAACAAGGAAGTAAAGCAGGATTTATGAGTTGGCTACAACAGGTTCATACAATGTTTTAACGCTTTGAATACGAAGACAATCTTATAAGTCAGTGACTTTTTGAATAAAAGATATTCTTTTTTGCAAAAAGCGTTTTATTTCTTAACAAAGTCTTCTTTTGAGATCGATACATTTATTCCAGCGTTTTTACAATTTTTTTTATTCCTTGCAAATAATAGGTTTTATCAAGGTCCTCAAAATAGGCGCTCGTTGCAGTAAACGCTTTATTAGGCCCAAATATCGAACCGGCGGGCCATTTTTTCAGGTTTTGAAATAAGAAATAGTCGTAGGAGTATAAATCTGCAGAATATGGTGGATGGAGAAGCAGTTCCTAGCCCAATTTATGGATTTTTGCAATGGCGACTACAGATGTCTGCGCCAGTGTGTTATAACGATGGAAGAGCACCTTTTTCTTTGCCAAATACGGTCGTTTTTGCTTCAAATCACTGTTAAATCAATTTACCGGTTATCGTTTTACACTTACGACGTCTTACGCCATAATATTGTTGGCCGACAGACCCACCTTGGCCTACTTTGGTGCACGTTCACCCGAAGAAATCCACTGATTTTTCTTATTCCGTGGTCTCTGGTATAAAACATATCCATGTTTCGTCTACGCCTACGAAACAGCACAAAAACTTCTTCGGATTGTGGTCGAGCATCGCCGAATACCATTTGAATTGGTCACACGGCTGCGTTTATGATCGAGCGTGATCAATCACGGCATCCATTGTGCGGATAGATTTTTCATGTCCCAATATTCATATTAAATATGATATAACTGCTCAGTTGAGATGTCTATTTCCTCAGCCACCTCACGAACTTCCATTCTCCGATCGTCCAATATCATTCCATGGATTTTATCGAAGATTTCTGGCGTGACGTTGTCTTTTGGGCAATTTGAACCTTTTGCTGGTACGACCACAGCAAACCAATTACTTCTTTTCGCACAGCAAGGACTAACTGAGGATAGAACGTTTCTGGACGACAGAATAAGCCAAAAAACTACTTTAACTGCGTTCAAAAACTACATTTTGGAGGTGTCTAAGCGGATTGGGATAGTTGTTATAACAAATGTTTCGAACGCATGCAAAAATGTATTAAGTACTAAGGAGATTATTTCGAAAAACAATAAAACTATATTCAATGAAAAATTCAGTCTATATTTACTCCCGAATTATATGTAGCAATCCTCGTAAAAGCTCCATAAATGAGAGAACTTCAATGTCTGAAACGTGTTGTAAGTCTTTGACAAAGCAAATTTAAAATTTCTACTCTCATCTGAGCACAAGTATTGCCAAAAAACAAATAAATAATAATTAATTTTTTGGTGAGTTACAAAATTGTGGCATTTTTATATGTTTACTTAATTTTTATAATTCTTAAAAAACATATTTTTTTTAAGAAATCTATTAACAGCTTTATGCCAAATAATTCATGAAGCAACAGGTTGCTACAACAACAAAGTTCTTTGCAGAACAAAACAAGCTGACTAGACCATGGTTTCGTCGGACGCTACTCCGACTCATCAGTAGTCTCAGTGGTTCTAGCAGTCCACTAACTTTGACAAGCTAATAAGCGCAATAGCAATAAAACCAAAGCGGAATTATAGAAGCGCTATACTTTATCAAAGCAATGTTTTTCTACTCTTTTGCTAGTCGCAAAATTTCAAAAAGTTGACTGCAATGATTCTGCAAAGATTTTGTTGTTGCGCTTTTTTCTTTACTTCTTTATTACGTATCAATTTAGGTTCCAACATTTTGTTGGTATTAAACCATAGAAGGCGTGAAGAAGATTTTTTTGAAAACAGATGTTTATTATATGCGCATCTATGTTTGATAGCCATATATAATAAAGAAAGTGAAAAAAAAATTGTTGAATATTTGTAATTTTTTAGCATTCTAGACGGTAATAGTACCTTAAATCAAATCGATGTTTTGTGTGGAACAAAGTTGATTTTACTATCTTCAAGTAATTTTTATTGAACATAATAGAAGGATAAATTTTCTATATATCCTTCTTCCGATATGACAGAGAAACAAATTTTATTTTCAATAAATTTTCTACCAATTACACTATTTAATACGAAAAAAATAAGGTTCTGACAACGGATTCTGGTAGAGGGCAGAAAAAAACAATATACGTGTATCAGCGTTTTGAAAGTTTATATGAAATGTGAATATTCATGTTCAGTTTAGTTCTCAGAGAGTTTAGTCTGAGTTTCCAGTACAAAGTTGAGTTTTGCCATTTCACTCAAAATAAACTTTTGAGTTTCCAGGATGAAACTCAATTAAACTCAATTTGTTTTCTGTGTTTATCAAAACTCAATTTGAAAAATGCCTAAAATAATGTTCAGACAAAAAGGTACGTTCAGATGCATCTTTTTAGATGATAATCTAAAATAAATGTGCTGAGAAATGTCAAAAACAGCTGTTTCTAAAATTGTGCAATTTACTATTTGCAAAAAATGAACAAAAAAGCGATGAAAAGAAGCGACGACTTGGGCAAGTATAGAAGATTAAGTCTCTATATTAGTATAGGCCGATTTCAATTCCTATTTTCGCAGAGCAAGGAAGAACTCACGTGTGTACGCAGAGATGACTGCAGCTTTGTCCTCAAGTGGAATTAATGTCACGATGCTAGACGTGGAAAAAATATGAGAACGCATAAGTAAACAAAGAAATGTTACACTAAACTCAATTCTGGCGACGCATCTCTGTGTGAACGGCTTTGGTTGAACTCAAATTATACCCAACTCAAACTCTCTGTGTGAACAAAGCATAAGGTAAAAGTGTTAATCATTATGTTAGCAACATAAATAACACAAATGGATCCAAACGGCAACACTGTTAGTGGTTGTTGTGTTCAATTTATCAACTAATGCCCGAAAGTATGCTAAATAAAATTAATTTTGTGCTTCATTCAATTATATTGAGAAGCATAATAGCGAATAACGTTGTTAACGAACATTTTTTTAAAAGTGTTCTTTTCGCGGATAGCAGTTAGAATTACTCTCTTATACTATATAAAAACAGAAATGAGTAAAAAAATGCAGGTTGGGGCATTTTTAACGCATTTTTAAATGCCACTCAGTGGAATAACGGTGCACGTGCTTGTAAAATTAATAAAAGCGAACAATCGAACTTGATGCGCAAGTGCTATCGATGCTCAAAACATTATATATATTTCGAAAATTAGAAAAATTTTAACTATAAAAGACTAAGAGATAGTGGTCAGTCTCATATTTCGAGAAATGGAGAGACCATAGAAAATAAAAATGCTCCTGTGAATGTAATTTGGAAGAACGTTGTAAATGCAGTTAGCTGTAAGTGCAGTCGTTTTTAGTACTGGAAAAACGTTTTAAGCACCATAAGTCATATGTTATGTTCAGTGGAAAAACGTTTCATCATCCATTCAATTGTTGGATATGAAATGTTATTCCACTGTAAAAACTTTTAAACGGTAAATTTAGATGTAATTAAATCTTTTATTTAATTTTTTTTTTTCATATATTATGTATGGTAAAGTTTTATTAAATCAGAGTGTTTAACAAAAAAACCAAAAATAAACGCCTACAATATTTAAAACGTTTTTTATCTCTTGTCAAAAATTACAATTTTGTCGTTTACAACGTTACTCGCGATTATGCTTCAATTGTTGAGCTCGAGACCAAGTACATTATGTTTGTTCCGGTTTACACTTGTCAAGAATTGACGGTCAATTTTTTCGAATTTCCTTTAAACTTGACATTCACGTTAATACACATATAGAGTTGACGATCAATTATATGTGTATCATATACTATCGTTTCATTTCATATTATAGAAATTAAATAAAACGACGCCGTTGATGCGCAAAACGAATAGAAAAAGTATCGGGACAACGAACAAACACAAAACGAATTGACCAAAAATTGATGGTATGGTCAATTTTTCTTTCCCTTGTGTTACGATTTCCGCACTAGCGAACACAAGACTTGATCGTCAAGTTGTCAAGATCGTTCTTGACAAGTGTAAGCTGAGAATTTGTGAAGAAAACAACTAACAACAACAACAGCTTTGTATAGAGCAAATCACACAACAGACTAGACAGACTCTTTCGTTGGCCGCTACATCAACTCATCAGTAGTTTGCATGACTTTCAATGTGATCCACTCATGATACAATTATACAAGGTGATAGGAGTGACAGTTTTTTCGTCTTGCACCAACTGTCAAAAATAGAATTAATTAGAGAACGAAGAAAATAAAAAAGAATATAGAAAGTAAAAAATATAGGCAAATGACAGTCGGTGCAAGACACTCGTGAGAAAAATTGTCACTTCTACTTTGTATAATTGTATCATGGATCCACTCAGCTACTTAAGTCTGACTTAAATTGCCAATTTGCCGGAAAATTAACCAGGAATTTTGGCAGAGAGAAAAATATTTCTATTAGTAACTAGAGTTCTTATCTACTTTTTAAAAATTAATTTTAAAAACGAAAATCAACTCTAATTTTTACAAAAGTTTTATATTTTTGCCTTACAATAGTCGAAGTAAACTTTCCAATGATACCCTATTTACGAAAATCCCATTTAAATTGAATAAGCTAAGTTGTCTCAAAATATATCCTATTTTTGCATTCGTATGGCTGTGGGTCCGCGAAAATATTATTAAAATCTCTAACTCCGGATTTGGTTTTCTAAACAGTTTTTGAGTTGCTACTGTAGGCGCACCTAAAGAGTTGGAGAAGTTATTCTAAAGTGGACCTGACCTACTTTTGTTTTTAAGTCATAAAATTTGAACGAAAGAAGGTATTGAAAACCGCTTTATAGTGTTGGAATGGTACTTTAATTACCAACAATTCCTTTTTAGGCAAAACAGAAAACCACTTCACTAACCACTAATTTGAAATGTTTTAAACACAAAAAATAAAGGGAAAAACAAAAATTTTATTGTTTAATGCTTTTTTTATTGGTATGATTGAAAAATATTTTGAGGCCTATCTGCAGGCCTGTTCCTGCAAGGATGAAAACGGGAATCTAGTGACAGATATCCAGAGTACACTGATGATGTGGAGGGAATATTTTTCTAGGCTTCTGAATGGCAACGACAACAACAATCCCGCACATAGAGATGATATCCCGGAAACCCAAATTGTGGACGACAGCGTTGAAGTTCCGTTGCCCGACCATAGTGAAGTATTAAAAGCTATAGTTCGGCTTTAAAATAACAAAACCAAAGGAGCCGATGGTTTCCCTACTGAGCTCTTCAAGAATGAAGGCAAAGCTCTAATTAAATGCATTCATGAGCTCCTATACAGAATATCGTCGGAAGAATGTATTCCAAACGATTGAAACCTCAGTGTGCTCTGACCAATCCACAAGAAAAGCGATCCCACCCTTTGCGCCAACTACCGTGGGTTAAATCTTCTTAATATCGCATATAAGGTCCTGTCGAGCCTGTTGCAGACAAGGTGATTATTATCGTGCGACTCTTTCAACCAAATGATGGAGAAGATCATCCGAGCTGCTGATATGAGACAAAGTGACACGATATTCTACAAAAGTATTATGCTCCAGGCGCATGCTGATGATAACGATATCTGAAAGCTGATATCATTGGCCATAATACGCGCGAAGTCAGTGCAGCATTCTCCAGATTAGCGAAATAGTCGAGTCGAATGGGTCTGCAGATAAGACAAAATACCTAGTGTCAACAAGTAAATAGTCCCAGCGCCTTGTAAACCACGTCACTGTGGATAACATCTCTTTAGAGGTTGTTAAGGACTTCGTCTACCTGGGATGCAGTATAAACCCGATGTCAGTTTTGAGATAAAACGAAGGATAACTCTTGTCAATTGGTGTTACTTTGGGGTGAGTAGGCAATTGAGAAGCAGGGCTTTTTCTCAACAAACAAAACTCACGCTCTATAAGTCACTAATTATGCTTGTCTTGTTATATGCAGCACAAATCTGGACGTTGAAGAGGACGCCCACATCTCCGTTAGAAGTATCAAGTGTTGGATAACCTGACTACGCTTGGTGTTTCCCACTAGCGCCAGCAAACACAAGACAAACGGCTGGCGTAATTTCTTATACGAGGCCAAGCCCGACCAACGGCTGTAAGTAAGTAAGTAAGTAAGTAAGTAAGTAAGTAAGTCCACTTTAGGAAAAATTTTTAGTCTACTTAGGGAAATGTATGGCATCTTTTGATATCAGCACAATTAACTTTTAAAATGAAATAGCCTTTAATTTACAACAAATTAATCATATCTACTTTCACAATTATGCAGATTTTGCCAACTTCACTGGCTAAATCAAAACTAAATTATTGAATTCATTCTTGTTTTTTGTGCTTTCTCTTTGAAGTTCTACGAAAAGTTAGTTTTCATTAAGTCAAACTTTTAACAGTACTCACAATACTGCGTACTGTCGTCACTGTTGCCACTGCGAATAAAAAAGTTATTCAAAAAGTCCACTTTAGGAGTACATCATGTACTATTATTAGTTGCGTCAATGTTTTGAAGAACAACTGAAAAACCAATTTAAAATTTTTTTTGTTAATATTTAAAATATTTTTTTTTAAATATTATTTTTAAATTACAATAATTTAAACGTAAAAAGTTGTTTGGCTCTCCTGAAAAGTTGAGTTTTTGAGTTGTGACTGTTTGCGATATTTTGATATTAATATCAAGCTTTTCATTTCTAAGATAATTTTTCCGATTAAATGTCGAGCAACAATTAACAACAAGTTGCGGGGAGGGGGGTGTGGGTGTTAACCCGAAAAAAGTTCGTTTCTAAAAGTTCTTTCATGTCAATTTCATATCCGAAGAATAGGAATTATGCGTTATGCGCAAACTAAAAAGGTGATGTAATGCATTTCAATTAAAACAAAAAAAATAAATTACTGGCCATTTCAGCCCTTGAAAGGACTTTGACCCAGCTTCTTATGATCAATTGTGTTGTGCGTGTTATTAAGTTTGTACACACAATTGACCGAGAAGTGGACCTAAAGGTTTAACGCCGACTCCGAATGGCGATGAACGTAATGTTGTTATTCTCAAGAAGCTTTACATGGCATTTTGATTGCTCTCTGAGGTTTGCCATTGTCTGCAGAGAGGTGGCGGCTGTACAGAAAAATTATTTTAATTCAAATAATTTTCTGTCGCTGCTGGGGTTCGAACACGAGTCTCCAGGTTCGTTGACATAGCGGCTACGCACTTTAACCAACTACGCCACGGACGCCACTGGCGTCACGATTGAGCAAAATAACACACTTCAGAATTTTTTACGTCCATAATACTAACACAAACTTTCCAGAACAGGAATTCACTTTTAAAAATTTTCCACTTTGGAATTTTTTTTTTTCAAATTCGTTGTAAAATTTTCTGTTCATGGAAGTTTTTTTATTCATATTCGTCTAAAAGCGATTAAACTTGAGTTATTGCTATCATGTAAAACAAGTTAATGACCGCTAAACCTAGCCCATTCACAACTACAACAATGTTAAAAACATTCCATCTCAATCTGTTGTAAAACTTTTTCTCGCTTTACATAGGGTTAAATGAACTTTACCGCTAGAGCCTAATACACACAGATGCTCAATGTCAAGACAATTAAGAGTTCAATACGCTCCGCTCAGACACGTGAAATATATGACTGAACTGACGTTATAAATATGTCTAATGTTTGGAAAAATATCAAAACATTCAAGCACACAAAACATTATTTCCATGTTATTTGTGTGAAAAACGTGATTTAAACAGACCAGTTCAAGTTTGGCGCTCTTTTATTTTCACATTATAATAAAGTTGATGTTTCTAAATGTATTATTAACATAAATGGTGATGTTTGTTTGAATGAACTTAAAATAGTCACTAGAGATGAAAAAATTTCTCTTTGAAAAAAGAAATATCATAAATATAATTTAAATCACGTTCAAAACTTAAAATCTAATGGATATTCATCTATCGATGATCGTTGCTTGAAAAGTATAAATTTTGGAACTGCTCTCTTCTTAGTATTTAAATCAATATAGGACAAACATTTTACGGACGGCGTCAGCTCAGTTTAATCCTCTAAAAACAAATCGTCATAGGCGAATTCGTTGAATAATGTACGCATGATGGTCTTGAGAATGTCAGCAATGGCCACATGAATCGATGGCTGCAGCTCACCCCAAACATCTGACCAGTTTTCATTTAGAAATTGATTTAAATGTATACCCAATTCAGCATCGCCATTGAAAAGATTTGTCAATTTGATATTCATTCTGTCGAAAGGGAAAAATGAAAAATTAACATTTTGAAATAAGAGATTTTTTGAAAATCAAATAAAATTTTTGAGTTTCAAAACATACTTTTGCGGCTCTAATAAGACTTTCAATTTATCAACGGAAAGATATGTTTTTCCATCCTTTACAATAGTTGAAGGCTTGAATTTAACAGAGAACTTGGAATTTTCCAATGAAATATCAGCATCACCATCACCTTTAATGGGCAAAATAAGAATACGTCCATCGGCGTTGTATTTACTACGCAGTGTAATTTTCGGCAAAGAGCCGTACATTTCAAATTTACTTTTAGCCGGATCACGTTCAAAGCCGCTAGAAATAAATAGAGAAAAACAAAAATTAAAAATAAATATTAAGCAATATGACTTCAAAACTAACTTAACAAAAGTTATATCTTTGAAATTGTATAAGAAAAAACCATTGTAAAAATGCATGTTAAATTGGTTAACCCGTACAACTCGTACACTTAAAATGCAATAGCTCGGCCTTCTTCAATTATTGTCTTCAAATTTGTTAAAATTTGAATTTTAAATATAAGAAACATTGGGTGTACAATATACAGGGTGAACCATCTAGTGCTGTGATGGGCAAATTTTCGGCTCCTAAAATACTCAAAGTGCAAACGAGTGCTAGACAAAGGACCATTAACCATGGTATAATAATACTGGTATAATGTATTATTATACCATGAGACACAACTACTTGCGGGGAAAGGGAAACGACAAAAATTTCTACACCCATTCGCTCATGATGTTCATCTCACAAGAGTTGCGGAGAAACTAGCATTGACAGCAAAATTTCCTTCAGCAAAGACTGGAATAGGGTTACCAGCTCCCTCAATTAATGAATAAAAATTTCAACTGCAAATATCAAATGATAATTATATACAATTATTTGTTTGAAAATTACAAATTTTACATTGACTTTACTTTTAAAAAATGTAACTAAATTTTCTTTTTTTTTAAATTAAAATTTTTAAGCTAATTTTAATAGATTTTGCAAATGTTGAAACTGTTCTATATATAAAGCATACAATTATGTGTAAGCGGCAACACTTTTCATTTTCGACGTCGCTCAACCAAGCACTGTGGTCAATAGCATGTTTTTAAATCCTAAATTTTCAAATTTTGTTTGTATGAAAAATTTTGTTTAACTTTTGTTAGAGTTTTTCTATATTTTAAATATTTTTATTTGCAGTATTTTCATAATTTAATCATTCGTTATAATAGACGATATCGTTACCATAGAAAGTGAACCAGTGGAAAATTTATCATTGGTTGAATAATTTGTTTTAATTCTTCACAAAGATACTACTACACCTGATTATGCTCCTAAAATAAAATTTGAAATATTGAATAGTATAATAAAATTTTGTACGTTAATAATACTATGATTGGAAAATATACGGAAATTTTTTAAATTCCACTATATGTATTATTTAAATTTTATATTTTGTATTATGAGAATTTGGTGTTTATTCCACTGTACTTGTGGGCAAAGCATGTTCTCATCAGTGATGCCAACTACACGGAAATTACGGGTTTCTACGGATTTTTAAGCCTTGCAGAGATAAACGGACAACAGCGGCAAAATAAGGTAAATCTACGGATTTTTAAGAATATCACACAGAATTTTCTTAGATTTTTCGCGAAATTTCATGTTAAAATGAATTTGAATGGTAAAAAAATATATTCAACACTCAAAAATACGATTAATTAATTTGTTAAAACTTTGCGTATATCAACACTTGCAACTAATAAAAATGTGCAGCCCTGAAAGTTGCACACGTAAGCAATATAAAGCTCTAAACATGTTCTTCAGAGTGAAAATGTTAAGCAACACAAAGGCAAAAACAATTTCTGATCAACTTGACAACTGCTGCACTAACAATAAGTAATATTTTTTTATTTGCAGAATTTGTTCTACCATATTTTTATAATATTACACTTGAAATGCAAACTGAATCCTTAAGAATACTCGTACACCTATTGTATGAAAGTTTTATCACATTTTATAAAACAATTTTAGATTTTTACATTAAACCAGATATAATTTAAATACCAAAGTCGAAGATATTGATATAAGTAACTCATACAATTACTTAAACTGCAATGAGGTGTACCTTGGCGCCAAATGTGAAGCATATATTGAATTTTTTGGATCTACCATTTCCAAATTTTTTAAAAATTTCTTGTTTTGAAATGGAAATCTTTTTTTTTTTTTGAAATGAAGCCTCAACATTAAAATTCAAACAAAAACTTCGAACTTGCTGAATATCGTTAATACATTACTGGGAATCAATTAAATAGTGGGCAGTGTATACAGCTTAAAAAAAACTTAAAGTGTATTTGAAATGTAATTCAATGTTATTGTATTGTTCATGAATAAGTTATAAATTTAATGCAAATTTTGAAAAAAAAAAAAATACAAAATATTTGTAAAAAACTTTAAACGACTTTAATTGAGTAATTGTTTTTACTAGTATCGCCTTTGGTCGAAATTCGACCATTTAAGAATTGATTTTTTTTTTGTATATTTATTGAAACCTTTTTTCTTTCTTCACTCATGTGCAAACTTAACCGAACTCATACCACACCATATGCAATACCAGCAGGAAATCACGAAATAGTAACTCAATTCCGAGTTTCCATATTCTGTGACTTTTACTTTCAACGCTATTCGATATCAAAAATTTGGCTTATGTATGCGGAGCCACACCCCTTTGTCCAATGACCTTCCCCGTACCCTACTTCCCATACTCTACTTTCTAGTAGAAGGATATCACCAAGTGGGAACTCAATATTGAGTTTCATTGTTATACGGCATTTACTTCCAAAGCTATTCGATATAAGAACTTTGAATTGTATAGGTGGTGCCACGCCCCCTCGTCGAATACTCGTGAAATTTTTTCAGTCGAAGAACACGACTAAATAGGAAGTTCCTATCGAGATTCATTGACTTGTGACCAATAGTTCGAAAGCCAAAATATTCGAATACCAAAAATTTGGGCAGCTGAAAAGTGCCATGCCCCTCTTTAAACACTCATTAAATGTAACAAGTGGAATGGTACGTGTGATTTGAGGTCGATTCAAATGCTGTGTAAGCTATAACTCTAAAGCTATTCGATATCGCAAATTCGGGTTGTATGGATATAAATACGCCCACCATAGATATTCGGTGCACTCCTTCTCCATACTCTTACTGATTTAAAACAAAAATTTTCAAAATCGGTTGAAAAACATAGGAGAAAATGGTTCTTAACTGCTCTGCCTACGCCTATTTATATATAGATAAGTTAAAATGACTAGTTGGCTTGTTTTAAATTAAAAAAAAAATTCTATAAATTTACACGGATTTACACGGATTTTTTATGTCGCATTTGTGGATTTTTAATCTCTTCGGGTTGGCATCACTGGTTGTCATGCATGAGAAATATGAGAGTAGAATAAGTAGAGAGAGAGAGAGAGAGTAGAGAGAAATATGAAATATGACAGTAAAGAATTTCATTCTGCTCTTGTATTCCTTCCCTTCATGCTGGCTCTTGACTGTCCCCTTCGTCCCCTTTGACACTGACTCTGACACTCTAAAGGCCTGACCAAAATAGACAGAACGAGACATAACGATTAAGTTCGAACAAATGGAAGCCAATGATGAAACCCAAAATGCACATACGTAACTGATCGAAACTGAACGAAACATTGCGACGAGACGTTCTGTTCCATAACAACCGAACTTTTAGCGTCTCCACTCGTCAACAACAGCTGTGCAAAGCAGTCTTCTTCTTGTTTCAGACGATTGGAGGTACTCGTTTCATTTTGGGTTAAATGTCAAAACGGACATAACGATTGCAAACCTTCGGCAAGTTGCAATCGTCTCGTTTCGTCTATTTTGGTCAGGCCTTAAATCTTGACATAAAGTCAGTATCATACCTTCGCGGAAAGAAATGAGTCGCTTTACGCTTGAACAACGTTGGGAAATATTGGAAACTTATTTCCAAAGTGAGTGCTGATTAGCCCAAATAGTGCGTTATTTGAAAAGAAGATGATTTGGACGAAAATTCATCTTTTCTGACGAGTCGCATTTTCATCTTGGCGGCAACGTTATAAACAAAATTGCCGCATCTGGGGCTCGGAAAACCCTTACGTTACTGTCGATTGTCGAGAAGCCGATGCATCCACAGAGAGTGACAGTTTGGTGCGGATTGTGGATCCTTATTGTACCATTTTTCTTTGAAAATGAGGCTGGAAACAACGTTTCGGTCAAAAGTGGGCGTTACAGAGCCATGATAACAGACTTTTTTTACAGAAATTGGAGACATGAATTTGGACGACCTCTGTTTCATGCAGGATGGCGCGCCATGCCGCACAGCCCATGTCACAATCGACCTGTTGTGCACCAAATTTCCAAATCGTGTTATCAGCCGCGTCTAGGCGATGTCAATTAGCCGCTTCGGAGCTGCGTTTTGACTCTTTTGGACTTTTTTTTTGTGGGAAACCATGAAGGACAGATGCTATGCCAACAATCCGGAAACGATTCAAGAACTTAAGGCCAATATCATCCAAGCAATCCGTGAGCTACAGCCCGAAACCATCAACAAGGTCTTGGAAAATTGAAGTGATAGAATGCACTACTGCGAAGACAGCCGAGGAAGCCACTTGAACGACGTTGTGTTCCATAATTAATGGGAATGTTTACTTTTACTAAAGCCATATTGCCATAATACATGGAAAAAATTGAATTTTGTTCATTTTATTGCATTTTAAAAACAAAACTTGTATTTGGCCCACCCTGTATGAATGAGATGGATCATCGAACGTAGCATCTCTAATATACCTAGATCATCTATATCTATATCTATATCTATATCTATATCTATATCTATATCTATATCTATATCTATATCTATATCTATATCTATATCTATATCTATATCTATATCTATATCTTTATCTATATCTATATCTATATCTATATCTATATCTATATCTATATCTATATCTATATCTATATCTATATCTATATCTATATCTATATCTATATCTATATCTATATCTATATCTATATCTATATCTATATCTATCTATATCTATATCTATATCTATATCTATATCTATACTATTTTATAAAAGAGTTCTCTCGGATTTTTATCGTTCAATCACGGGGTAACAGCTGAACCGATTTTAATAATTCTTTCACTATTCAACTGCTATAATAAGCGACCCTGCTACTGGGTACTACGTTTTTGGTAAAACTTTGTATTTAATGATTTAAGAATTTATGCATTTTAATCCATGCTGCCATTGTATAAGCAGCACAAAATAACATCAAACAATAGCTTAAGCTCTTTGTTGAGAGAGAGAGAGCTGAAAGTCTATAACTCACCGCGTTGCCATCTTAAGTGGATAGTTGCACTCAGTTAATTTCTGCTGCAGTGTTGCCATAAGGTCAATATATCGTATTTATTTTGATTTTACTAAGATGAAACTCTTTTCATTTAAATAAGAAGCCACTCTTTTTAATTCAAGAAATATTTGATTCTTGAGTCTTTATTTAAAATATGTTTTCATATCATATTTATGCTCCCAAGTAACGCTGGGAACGGGTATGCTAGTACACTATAAAAGCAATCTAACCCATTCTGAGCAATGGGTTTTTAAATACCCAAGAAAGTGTTGAAGCATAAAAAATTCTAGCGCAGGCGGAGTGATACTTTTTATAGTAAAGAGCGGGGATGGAACAATTTAATTCTCTTTTACTTTAGTTACAGTCTAATCAGCGTTTGCCTTTAGTTTTTTTTTTCGGGTGAAAATCTAAATCTAATTTAATTACGATCTATAAATGAAAAAGGCCATTTAAAAATTTGAATGGATTTTGATCTTACTTCGTATGATCAAGTTGTGTGGGTGTTATTAAATGTTTTGTACACAATTGACCGAGAAATGGACCTACTAGTTTTATGCCGACTCCAAACGGCTAATATTCATGATTTCAAGAAGTTTTACATGGCATTATTTACTCTCTGAGGTTTGGCATTGTCTGCAGAGAGGTGACGACCGATCAGAAAAATTAATTTCAATTGAAACAATTTTCTGGTAAGTAAACGGAATAAGATCTAATTTCTGAAGCGTCAAAACGTAAGAGCTCGTGGACGAGAGCGAAACATTTTTGAAGGGTTCGCGCCTGCGAAGGCGTACGATTTCTCGTGTGACTTTTTGAATCGTACGTTCGTACAAGGGTATTCGAGCGGACATTTATTTTTAAACATATTAGTTTTTATGTGAAGTAGTCTCAGAAGTCGAACCCTCAATTGAGAATATTTGTATGGAAATTTAGATAATATTGAAGATTTATATTAGAATGAAAATTTTTTGGAAATAAGGGAACTATTTAACTGAACCAAGATAGGCCTTGGGACAAAAATTGCTGGTGGGTTTTAGGCATTTGGAATTTGAGGTATTTTATGCGCCAGTTCTATTGGTGGTCACGTTGGGATTAAGGCTAGTGGCGCAAATAGCCGTATTAAAATTTTAGCGGAATTTTGAGAAAGGTCAAATTATTGCGAATTCAGCACAAAATAATAACTTAAGTCAAATAGCGCACCTTTTGAAAAGAAGTCGTTGCGTTATTCGTAATTTTTAAAATAATCGACAAAAGTATGGTACAATTAAAGGGTCCGGACGCAAAAGGATGCCTATGGAAAGGGACAAAAGAAAAATTGAGAACGAGACAAGCAACTCTACAAAGAGTTTCCGGTCTTAGCAGCACTTGCATCGGTTAAAATTTGATAAATAACTGTGTGGAGAAAAAAATTATGACATTAGGTCTGTGTCCATACTCGTTTCTTGTAACTTGTAGTTACTTGAAAGCGTTTCCGTACACATTTTTCCACACACATTACGAGAGAGAAGATGACAAGCAAAATGTCACTCTCTATTAATCGAACTTTACTTGAACTTTACTTGAAAAATATCTTCAAGCGCAAAACTCCAGCTTTGAAGCCTCAAGTCTTCTCAAAAAAAAAACTTTGATGGATGATCTGTGATGACTTGGGGAGCCTGCACATCAATTGGATGCTTGGAACTCCAATTCACCTCATGGAAAATAAAATATATGTAAAAAAAAAAACACTATTCACTTTAAAATATCGCCATGACATATTTCGGAGTTATCGTCCCACGAGGAATTTCTTTACAATTGAAGTCACTACAAACGCCCTCTTGGTTATATAAGAAGGTAAAATTAATTTTTCTTATAAAAATCTTTTAAAATAATTTTCAAATTTTATATACAAGGTGGCGCAAAAATAACTTTCCGATGTTTTTTGGCTGTAATTTAAAAAAAAAAATTAAAAACTTTGATTCTTCTTGTTGATTATTTTTATTTGGTCTTTTAATTTTTTTTACACTAAGTCGAGAATATGATGTCATGTAAATGGCCGCCGCCACAGTTGATTGTCATTTGAGCCCTTTTTATGGCATTTTCCATCACTTCGGCCAAAACTTCCGGCGATAGGTCCTCACATTCTTGATGGATATTGTCTTTAAGAGCTGCAAGATTCTGAGGCTTGTTGACATAAACCCGCGACTTCAAAAAGCCCCACAAAAAGAAGTCTGGAGCGGTCAATCAGGCGATCTTGCTGGCCAGTGCAAATCGCCAAATCGGGAGATTAGGCGCCCGGGAAATGCATCCTTCAGCATATCGGTTGTGGCACGTGCAGTGTGTGCCGTTACACCGTCCTGTTGGAACCACAAGTTTTCCAATCCCAATTCATCAAGTTGCGGCAAAAAGAACTCGTTGATCATTGCTCTGTAGCGCTCACGATTCACAGTAACCGTTTGGCCCGCGACGTCTTCGAAGAAAAAAGGTCCGATGACTCCTCCAGCGAAAACAGCACACCATCATTGACTTTGAGCGGGTGTAATGGCTCTTCGTGGGTTACACGCGGATTTTCAGTGCCCCAGAAGCGTAAATTTTGCTTATTTACGTACCCGCTAAGATGGAAATGTGCCTCATCACTCATGATTATTTTTGATCATTATTTTTGGTCAAATAAATAGTCAGCAATATTCCGCGTTCTGGAGCAGTGTAGCGTAACATTGTTTATTAACGTGTATTTCGCATGTGTTTACTACACAAATGTCAAAACAGAATTGACATTAGGGGCCAATCGCAAAATTTATAGCATTTTCTGATAGGAGGATTACTTTTGCGCCACCTTGTACTATACTATATACAGGGTTTTCCAATAAGAGGTGTTATTTTGGTATTCATAGAAAAATGCCATTTTTTAAGATAAATGATCGGATGTTTATTTCATAATAAAGAGGAAGGTATGCCGTTAATAATGAAAAACAACATCAGCAAAATGGCCACCACGACCACGCTTACAGGACAATATCCTTTTCACGAAATTTTTCATAACCAAATCGCAAAGTGGTTGCCCTATGTCCTCGATAGCCTCACGAATTCCATCTTTGAGGTCTTCAATTGATGCTGGGCTGTTGGCGTAGACCTTATCTTTCACGTGGCCCCAAAGGAAAAAGTCGCAAGGTGTTAAATCACAAGATCTCGGTGGCCAACTGTGATCACCTCTTCGAGAGATAACACGGTCCGGAAACTTTTCCCGTAAAAGATCAATGGTTTCGTTGCTTGTGTGGCACGTAGCGCTGTCTTGTTGAAAGTATGCGTTGCCCAGATCAATACCATCCAACTCCGACCATAAAAAAATCATTAATCATCTCTCGATAGCGCAATCCATTCACCGTAACTGCTGATCCAACCTCATTTTCGAAAAAGTAAGGTCCAATAACCCCGCCGGACTATAAGCCGCACCAAACAGTCATACGTTGAGGATGGAGAGGCTTCTCAGCAATAACTCTTGGGTTTTCCGAGCCCCAGATGCAACAATTTTGCTAGTTGACGTAGCTACCGAGGTGGAAATGCGCCTCATCAGTCAAGATGATTTTTCGATGGAATTCCGGATTCTTTTCATGCATTTCAAGGACCCAATCAGCAAAGACACGACGTTGTTGATGATTGGCCGGCTTGAGTTCTTGTGTTAGCTGAACTTTATAAGCCTTAAGACCCAAGTCTTTATGCAAAATACGGTGTAATGACGTATGTGGAATGCCCAATTCCAAAGAACGACGAGGAATGGACAAACCTGGGTTTTCTTCAACACTTTGGGCTACAGCATAAATATTCTCAGTTGTTCTTGAGCGACGTGCACGGGTTTTATTCTTCACATTACTAACTTGTCCCAACAGCTCAAATTTTTTTACCAATTTCTGTATTGCGGTCCGACAAGGTGCTTCACGACGACCAAAAAATGCTTTAGTTTTGTAAACTGTGACTGCAAGATTTTCACCATTTTTGTAGTGAATTTTAATAATTTCAATGCGTTGTTGAAGCGTGTATCGTTCCATTTTTAATAATGGTGTAGTTTCTACTTCTCGTAGGAGGACGATCCTCACAAGGCAACGCGTGAGGGTCAAGGGGGCGATCTTCACATGGCAACGTGTTTGACTGCCTCAGCCTGGTGAGGCCACCATTATCCATGTCGAACTCATCTCGAGTTGACTCAAACCTCTACGTGGTGTCCTCTAGAAACGGAAAACTGGCAACCGTTAGTTTGACGGCTAATCTGAGCGGCGGGCTCCCCCTGCCATTAAAGGGTTGTGCGTTGGGTTTGAAGCCCACCACGTAAAAACAAAATTTCAATGAAACATTTAAGAAATAAGATAAAACTGATCCCCAAACCTGATGACGACTACCGCAAACGAAAAACTGACAATGATTTACGGATATGCACCTGGAACGTCCGAACCCTTAATTGGGATGGTGCCTCTATCCAACTGATAGATATCTTAGAAAGATTCAAAGCTGATATCACTGCAATCCAAAAAATGCGATGGAAGGGACATGGTTGCTTACGGCAAGCATCCTGTGATATCTGCTACAGCGGCCATGCGGAGAACCATGAATTTGGATGCGGCATCATGTCCTGCGATTCACACCTGTGAACGAACGACTTGCCATAATCCGTGTCAAAGCAAGATTCTTCAATATAAGCCTGATTCTGCGCACGCTCCGACAGAAGAGAAGGACGATGAGACCAAAGATAGCTTCTACGAGCGCTTTGAAGAGGCCTATGAGCGCAGCCCCCGCCACGACATAAAAATCGTGCTTGGTAACTTCAACGCCAAGGTGGGAAAAGAAAATATTTTTGGTTCAACAGTCGGAAAGTACAGACTCCACGACAATACCTCCGATAACGGAATGAGGCTGATTGACTTTGCCGCAGCGCGAAACATGGTCGTTAGTAGCACTAGATTCAAGCATCTCGATATTCATAAAGCAACTTGGCTGTCTCCTGATCAAAACACGCGTAACCAAATTGATCACGTTTTGATTGACGGAAGGCACTCTTCCAGTGTTTTAGATGTACGCACGATCCGTGGTGCCAATATAGACTCGGATCATTATCTTGTTGCAGCCAAGATCCGTACACGCCTGTGCGCAACCAAAAATGCGCGCAATCCAGCACAGAGAAAGCTAGACGTCGAAAAGCTGCAATCAAAACAAACAGCCGAAGACTTCGCTACTCGACTCTCACTCCTGCTTCAAGAAAGCACTCCTCCGATCGACGATATATGCGCGCAGTGGAATCACATTTCCCACTCTATGCGTACGGCTGCCGAAGAGGTGATAGGCTATCACCGCCCTCGCCGAAACCAGTGGCACGACCAGGAGTGTCACGACGCCACTGCAGAAAAAGATGCCGCCTACAAAGCCACCCTGCAGTCGGTTGTAACGCGTGCTGCTAAAGAGCGATACAAAGAGAAGAGGAGGGAAGAGAGACGCATTTTTAGGTGAAAGAAAAGAGAAGCGGAAATGCGTGAGTGCGAGAAAATTGAGATACATGGTGACAGGAATGAGGTCCGAACATTTTTCGAAAAAATAAGACGCTTGGCCGATGGTTTCAGGACCGGGGCCTCTTCCTGCAAGGATGAAAATGGGAATCTAGTGACAGATATCCAGAGTACACTGATGATGTGGAGGGAACACTTCTCTAGGCTTCTGAATGGTGACGATGACAACAATTCCGCCAATAGAGATAATATCTCGGAAACCCCAATTGTGGACGACAGCTCGGCTTAAAAACAACAAAGCCGCAGGAGCCGATGGCTTATCTGCTGAGCTCTTCAAGAATGGAGGCGAAGCTCTATTTAAATGCATTCATGAGCTTCTATGCAGAATATGGTCGGAAGAATGCATTCCAAACGATTGGAACCTCAGTGTGCTCTGCCCAATCCACAAGAAAGGCGATCCCACAATTTGCGCCAACTACCGTGGGATAAGCCTTCTTAATATCGCATTTAAGGTCCTGTCGAACGTATTATGTGAAAGACTGAAGCCCATCGTAAACCAGCTGATTGGACCTTATCAGTGTGGCTTCAGACCTGGCAAATCCACAATAGACCAGATATTTACGCTACGACAAATCTTGGAGAAGACCCTAGAAAAACAAATCAAAACACACCATCTTTTTGTCGATTATAAAGCCGCCTTCGACAGTCCAATAAGGAATTATCTATACTCCACCATGTCTGAATTTGGTATTCCGGCAAAGCTCATCCGACTTTGCAGAATGACACTGAGCAACACCAGCAGCACAGTTAAGATCGGGAAGGATCTCACTCCTCCATTCGATACCAAACGAGGTTTCAGACAAGGTGATTCCTTATCGTGCGACTTTTTCAACCTAATGATGGAGAAGATCATCCGAGCTGCTGATTTGAGACGCAATGGCACGATATTCTACAAAAGTATTATGCTGCTGGCGTATGCTGATGATATCGATATCAGTGGCCATAATATGCGCGAAGTCAGGGCAGCATTCTCCAGATTAGCGAAAGAGTCGAGTCGAATGAGTCTTGCAGTGAATGCAGATAAGACGAAATACCTAGTGTCAACAAATAAACAGTGCCAGCGTCTTGGAAACCACGTCACTGTTCTCAACATCTCCTTCGAGGTTGTTATGGACTTTGTCTACCTGGGATCCAGCGTAAACTCTTTTAACGATGTTAGTATTGAGATAAAACGAAGGATAACTCTTGCCAACAGGTGTTACTTTGGGCTAAGAAGGCAATTGAGAAGCAGAGCCCTCTCTCGACGAACAAAACTCATACTCTATAAGTCACTAATCATGCCCGTCCTATTATATGCAGCACAAACCTGGATGTTGAGCAGTTCTGATGAAAAGACTCTGGGAGCCTTCGAGAAAAAGATCCTTCGTAAGATCTTCGGTCCAATCTGCGTCAATGGCGAGTACCGAATTCGATGGAACCACGAGCTGTATGAGCTGTACGCTGAAATTGACATAGTTAAGCGCATTAAAATCGAGCGGCTTCGCTGGCTAGGTCATGTTGAGCGAATGGAAAATGACGCTCCAGCGAAAATTATATTCGATTCGGTGCCCGGTGGTGGTCAACGCAGAAGAGGACGCCCACATCTTCGTTGGAAGGATCAGGTGTTGGATAACCTGACCACGCTTAGTGTTTCCAACTGGCGCCAGCAAGCACAGAACAGAAATGGCTGGCGCAATTTCTTATACGAGGCCAAAACCGACTTACGGTTGTAAGCGCCAGATAAGTAAGTAAGTAAGTAGTTTCTACTTGTCAAATGTCAAAGAATAAAAGCTTTAAAAGTGAGCGATTCACAATAGCGGGCGATTCACAATAACACCTCTTATTGGTAAACCCTTTATATTTTATAGATTGATTATGATTTCAATATTCGGTATTCAAATTCAGAAAGCTTTGCGCAATACTTTCCAAATTACTCTACTGAGCTTTTTAAAATTATTGAACAAAGAATAAAGGATCACACTGCCGTTGTAAGGAAGAGTGCTGCATCTACATATTTCAATATTCTGAGAGAAACGACTTACAGTAATTTATCAAAAATTCAATGACTAGGGTTTGGATGGTTATAAATATTTGGTTCTTCAGCATAGTAATATCCAGTTTTTTTTTCAACATTAATGATATTTTACGGATTTTATTAAAAATGCAAAAACTGTGGAACAGACAGTGTAGATGCCGTTTTTTTGCTTGAATGATTGTTTTAATTTGTGAAGATATGACACTTCAGGTTAAAATATTTAGCAATTGAGCAAAAAACTCGTAATTTTGAAATTATTTTCTTGAAAATGAAAGTAATATGTTTATGAAAAAGCAATGAAACTGATTTTGATTTTCATGCTAGATGCCGCACTCTTCCTTATGACGGCAGCACAGCAGCCTCTCTTTAATGAGGAAGTGGAAAAGCATTGAAAATTCATCAGAAATTAAGTTCAACGATTTATAATTATTACTTCTGTGTCTATTTAATAGAGATATTCAAGAATAAATTACTCTAATATCAAAAGTACTTGGTAACTTAAGTACGCTTTTCAAAGAAACTTGTGGCCATTTGTGTTGTTCTAAAGTCGTTAAGCCTCCCCGTTTTATTCTTTGAATATTTTTGAAGATCATTCTTAATAACATAAAGTTGAAATAATTGCTAAATTTCTATGTTTTTGATTTCAGATGGACGATATGCAACATTTCTGTACTTGCTGCATGCAGTGGCATTCCTAGGCTTGGTGACACCCGGGGCGGATACTCATGGTGTCACCCCTATAAAAAATTTCTAAATGCAAAAAGAAACCAATTCGATGAGATTAAGAGCCGTTTCCTCAATGTCCGGTTAAGCACTAACCAGAACTTTAACCAGCAGTTAGCAAAAAATGTTCGGTTAGTGCTTAACTGTCGGTTATGAAAACTATTTAATTTTAAATAAATAAAATATTTCCTTTTATAAAATATTTTCAACTCTAAATTTGGAAACATAAGATTTTTCTCTTAATTAAGCTGAATTTTTTATGTCGCTTTTCATAAAAAAGAAATAAAATTCTTTATAATAAGAAATAATCATCTCAGTGTAATAAGTAACAGTTTTTGAATTTGATACGAGACATTTTGTAGAATCAACAAAATATTTTGTTGTTAGTTTAACAAAATTTTTTCAAACCTATGGTTCATTTTTATCAAATTGACAAAACTGTTTATCAATTTGACAAAAACTTTTATCAATTTGACAAAAATTTTGTCAATTTGACAAATCAACAAAATCGATGATTGTTGTTGGTGCTCTGACTTGTACATATTGATAATTGCTTTATCAATTTGACTAAAAATTTTATAAATTTTTATCAAATCAACAAAAGTTTTCATTGTTTTCCATGCTCTGCATTGTTTATATTGATAACTGGATTATCAATTTAACAAAACGTTTTTGTTAAACCAACAAAAGGATTTCAGCCTTTTATCAGATTGACAACCATTTTTGTTGGACGAAAAGTTTGTCAAATCAACATAGTGTTTCATCAATATCACATATGTTTTACTTTGAATGTAACGTGTAACTCCTTTCTTTTTGTCTTAACATAAGTATTCTATAAAATTTTATTTTCACTTACACAGCACGATCAAAATTGACGCCAGACAATCCCTCGACGTTCACATCACGAAAACTCAATTTCAAACTCAACGAACTCTCACGTCCGTCCGAAATATCGAAACGCTTCAGCAGAAATGGTTCCACTACCGGGAATGCAGCAGCAGGATAGCCCGTTTTCGCATACTTGCGCACCAACTGTACCGAGGTGCTGATAACACATTTGGTATCGCCTGTATGACAAAGCGTTACGTCGGCGGCTAATAAACAAAAATGAAAAACAATCAATCAATGACATTCCAAAATAGCTTGAAATTTAAAAAAAAAAAACGATTTTAAAGTTAAACAGAAAAACCTACGCAAAACGGCGCTGCCAAAAGTCTGGACCATCAGTAGACTGCTTAAAGCAACCGCAAAGCACAACCTGAGCGCACACATCATTAAAGTGAAGCTTAAACAATCCCGAAATCAAAGAACAATTTCGCCGCCTTTCGTGACGCGAATCTGAATTGGAAATCAAATCAACCAATAACGTTGGAAAAAAAAAAACCAAAATAGTTCTCTTCCCCAGAAAACTAATGCTCGATGTTCACAAATTTAATTCCTTAAATTCCAATCGCAACGAAATGGCAAAAATAATTCCTTTTTTTTTTGGATTCTTTTTTGTTTTCCGACTTTTAAAGTTTAACTTCAAATTTTGCGGACTCTGGTCCAAGTTCAATGCTAAACTGTAAAACAGTTCTGGATATACACAAGCATTTATAACCTCTTTCGACTGTATGTCGGTGGAATGTATCGAACGCGTCTTGAAAGTCGATTTTGGTGCTTGTTTTGTCTTTGTTGCTGTATAGTTGGTAAGGTTTCTGATGATATTTGTACTGATCATGTTGTTGTTGTTGTTGTTGTTGTTGTCGTCGGTGTTGTTGATATAAGCGTTCTTTAGCTTTATCTGTTGTTGTTTTTGTTGTTGTGGTTTTATAGACGTACATACGTAGATATAATGCGTCAACTTTAGTTGATCGACGCATATATTAAAGTCATCAAAAATTAATGTCATTAACAAGTCGACAAACGTACAAAAAAATTCTATAATTATATTTATAGCTTGTTATGTATCCTAGCCTGTTTCTACTTGTTATTGTTTGTTTGTTGTTCCTTGCTTTATTATTTTGAAAAAAAAACAAAAATTCTATATATTTAGTATTTTAGTATTAAAAGCATGTTTGTAATGGTGGTTTTTTAGTTGTCAGCAGCAATCAGTATAGCAAAAAAAAAAAAAAATAATAATACATAATAAAAATAAAAAAAAATTATAAACGAGAGGAAAGAGGAAAAAGCAGATTTTGTTTAATTGAAGTTGACTTTAAGTTGAAATCAAAAGTTCTTAAATAGACTCCACTATCTTAAAAAGCAGGCTATTCTGGTTCTCTTAATACAGAGGATGGCGCATTAAGTGCAAGCTAATTAATTAATTTTCCACTTGAACTGATTTTGCACTCATGTCGACAGATATAATTACGATACAATAGCATCTCTGACTTAACAAGTGGTTGTTGAAGCCATGAGTGTGAAGCGCTCAAGACTTTCGTTATGAAATGATTGACTTAAGGAAGGATTTGCTCGTGAAAAATTATTAAAAGGTTATTATTGAATGGTTATTTTTTTATTTATGAACCGTTTTGGTTCAGGTGTACGTATACCCATTCAGTCAAGTCTGTCTTGGTTCGAAATCGGGAATAAGTTAAGTATGAAAGAAAGAAGAAATCAAGCGAAACGAGTTTAGGATGTTCTAAAGGGTGATTTTTTAAGGGTTTTGGTTTTTGAAAATTAAAGAAAACACAGAAAATTTGCAAAATTGAATGAAATATTTATTTGGATCGATAAATCAATGCCTGCCATTTAATTTTTAAAGATTATTTCATGCAAATGTTACCCCCGGCTACGATTTAGGTGGTCCATTCTGAAAATCCAATTTTGGCACTCTTTTTCCAACATTTCGGTCTGTATCACATCAATGACACATTTAATGTTGTCTTCCAAGTCACAAATTGTAGTTGGCTTGTCCCTTAAGACTCGAAACTTGACGGACCCCCACAAAAATAGTCTAGTGGGGTCAAATCATACGATCTTGGCGGCCAATGGGCTGCTCTCCAAACTCGCCTCTCAATTGGTTTATGGTATCGCGTGCAGTGTGGCATATGGCACCATTCTGTTGAAACAACATGTCAACCAAGACAAAAAAAAAAAGAAGTCCGTAATCATCAAACGGTACCTTGCTCATAATTATTGATCATAATGTTGCGGCCATCATCACTTCTGAAAAAGAATGGTCCAATGATTCCGTAGGCCCATAAACCGCACCGACGGAATCATTGCATCATGGTCATGACCATGATACAATAATTACAAGGTAGTAGTGACAACTGGCTATTTTCTCACGAGCTGCGTTCATCAAATGTCATTTGCCTGTATATTTTACTTTCTATTTTCTTTTAACTTTTGTCATTCTCTAATTTGTACTATTTTTAACAGTTGGTGCAAGACGAAAAAACTGCCACTCCTACCGTGGATGGTAGAATTACAAGGTAGGATCGAGTCGCTCAATACCCTCACGCGTCAACGAAGAGTGGATAATAAAAAGGTCGGATAGTTGTCAAAATGGCGAAGTTCGTAGAAACCTCAAATGAAAAAACAAATATCATAATTTCAATTTGTAAATAGTGCGGACACGTGTGTTAAGTTTGTGTTAATTTGAGTGGAAATATTGTAAAAACATTGTAAATAAATCTATAAAATGCCGAGGAACTGTTCAATTTGCAGAAAAGCTTGTAAAAAGTTTAACCTAAAATCAACTGCGAAAAATGAACATAAAGAAACTCGAGATGAACAGCTGATTTTGACAACTAGCCCGCTTTTCTCTGCTTTCTACTCTATTCTTCTCCGAGTCGGCATTACCATGGTATAATAATACAAGGTAGCGTTGCTTGGGAAAACATCTTCTGTCAAAAAATATACTCAAAAAAAGAGCGCTCACAATCCGCCATTGAAAACACAAACAATGTTGAAAACGTTGAAGTGAAAAATAACAACAACTACAGCAGGTGCAGATGCATTTACACAAAAAGCTGTTTTTGACAGGAGATGTTTTCTTGTAGAAGAGAAAAGAAGCAGTTGTCAATGCTGCCTTGTATTATTATACCATGGGCACTACCTTATAATTCTACAATGCTACCGTGTAATTATTGTATCATGGTCATGAGGCTTTCGAAGAGAAATTAAAGAGAAATTAAGAGAAATTAAGAAAAATCAACAACACCAACAGTACAAACAGCTCCAATTTTTGTTTGGCAAAATATTGTGGAATGCAATCATGGTATAATAATACAAGGTAGTATTGACAGTTGCTTGGGAAAATATCTGTCAAAAAATATACTCAAGAAGAGAGCGTTCAGAATCGGCCATTGAAAACACAAGCAATGTTGAAAACGTAGAAGTGAAAAAAAACAACAACTTCAGCAGCTGCTGATGCATTTGCACAAACAGTTGTTTTTGACAGGAGATGTTTTCTTGCAGAAGAGAAAATAAGCAGTTGTCAATGCTACCTTGTATTATTATACCATGGAATGTAATAAGCAAAGAGAGAGAGAGAGAGAGAGAGAGAGAGCAGCAACAATTGTTTGTAAAACTCATGATACAATAAGAAGGTAGGGTAAGGAGCTTTGACAAGACCTACTGCTAATGTCAAAATCATAAAATACTGTGCTACCATATCTTAAGAAAAAAATTCTATGACAAATCCATGTTTCATGGTTTCCGTAGGTAAGCGTTTTATATAAACTTTTTTGCTGAAAATATTGATAAACAAGGAACTTTTAAAAAGAAGTACATTTATCTTCAACAGTTCCACTATCTTAAGAAGACTTAAAAAAGTTTTTTATAAGATATTGTATGCACATTAGAATAAAATTTTTATAAAAAAGATATAAAGAAAACAAAATTAAACAAAAAATTATGGGCAATATTAAATTAGTGAAAATAAAGCTATAAAATAACTAAAAAATGCGTTGTTTCAATTATAGACACATTGATTCAAATTTTTCTTTTTTACCCTATATAAAATTCCTTTTCTATGTGTTTATCCCTTTTCTGTATATGAAATATACAGAAAAGTGGTATCGCTAAAATGCTTTTTGACATAAGCAGTAGGTCTTGTCAAAGCTCCTTACCCTACCTTCTTATTGTATCATGGTAAAACTTAAAAAGGATAGAGATTAAAACTACAGTCATGAGTATAAGCATGATACAATAAGAAGGTAGGGTAAGGAGCTTTGACAAGACCTACTGCTTATGTCAAAAAGCATTTTAGCGATGCCCCTTTTCTGTATATTTCATTAATGTGGGATAAACACATAGAAAAGGAATTTTATACAGGGCAAATAAGAAAAATTTGAATCAATTGTCTATAATTGAAACGAATTTTTTAGTTATTTTTTAGCTTTATTTTCACTAATTTAATATTGCCCATCATTTTTTGTTTATCTTTTTTAATTCTTTATTTCTTGTTTAAAAATTTTATTCTAATGTGCTTACGATACCTTATAAAAAACTTAAGACAGTGGAACTGTTGAAGTTGACCAAAAAACCACGAAACATGGATTTGTCATAGAATTTTTTTCTTAAGATATGGCAGTACAGTATTTTATCGTTTTGACATTAGCAGTAGGTCTTGTCAAAGCTCCTTACATTACCTTCTTATTGTATCATGAGTATAAGAATGTATATTTTTTTGTTGTTTTTGTTTTACGGCACATTTGTGGCACAGTACATTTGGAAAAGGTTAAGTTTCATTTCCTTTTTTTTATTATAAATATTAAAAAAGTGTATGACAACATTCGATGTTTGCATATTAATATATAAGATTATTAAAATTCCGGCTCAGTTGCAAATACTAAACGCAACGTGAATTTTGTCGTGAGTTCGGTTGTCATCATGGCTTCAGAGCGCAGGCAATTCGTTGCACCGTGGAAAAGTTTCAGCGTGAGTACACTCTCTTTAACCTAAAGCCCAGTGTTGCCAGAGAGACGAACTGAAATTTCCACTATTTGGGAAAAAATTTACCACTTTCGAAGAAAATGTACCTTTTCCCAAAATAAAAAAATTAAAAAAATTTTTAAATGATTAACAACCGTTAGAATTGTTTTGTTAGTAGTGGTCCCCATGAAAGCTTGCAATCTTGCATATTCGTATTTGTGCAAATTTCCGTACTCCATTTCATGAACACACCATACAGGTAACGAGTGTGCAAATCAGCTGTTGTCATACGAGTCAATTCATACGAGGTTTACGATCTGAAAATGGATGGGAAATTTGCGAGCACCGCGTAAACTTTTTTGTATGCAAAAAGAGAACAGCTGATATACGCTGTGGAAACTTGCGAGGTTTACGTGGTATAGCTACGAGGCATTTGCAAGCTTTCATGAGGATCACTAGTATACATATATTTATAAAGAAACAACAAAAACATGAAAAAATAATATTTGTATCATTCACACAGCGAAAAGCAACGCTGATCTGACAACCGCTTCTATTCTGGACGTGTTTTCAGCGGATTTCTCCGAGAGAGGATCGCCAACCGACAGCCGCTTTGGTTCTATTCGGGCTCTTAAACTGCTTGTGTATATGTATATGCAGAGAGGTAACAGTGCCGCCAGTAACTCAAAAAATTAACAAGTCAGAAAAAAATTACTATTTTCGCAAAATTTACCACTTTTGGTCAAAAATTACATTTTTTACCTCTGCCCAAAAAATGAGTTAAAAATTACCTCAATTAGGGAAATTGACCTCAATCTGGCAACACTGCTTAAGCCTCCTACCAGACAGAGAAAGAGACTGGCGCGAAGTGAAGAAAATATAGCTGCCGAAGAGGCCAGTATCGAAGAAGACCCAGAAATGCCGATTCAGTGCCGATCACCTAAAATGGGAATCGCTATAGCGGCAACCAGGCTTATTTTGCGATTAGATTTGGGCCTACATCCACATAAGATTGTGCTGACGCAAGAATTGAAGCCGGGCGACCATAAAAGACACCGTGAGTTCGTTCATTGGGCGCTGCAAATGTTGGCCGGAGATCCGGATTTTAGCTAAAAAATCATCTACTCGGACGTAGCCCATTTTTGGCTCAGCATCTTAATCAACAAGCAAAATTGTCGTTATTGGAGCGATCACAATCCACAAGTGTTCGACCAAGCATCAGAAATAATTCCATGCAACGCCGATGCATTTTGAAAAAATGCCTTTTCAACTTTTTGGAAACCTGCGCGGTAAAATTTAATGTTGTCATGTCAAAACATGATCGTAAAATTTATTTTATTTCCTCTTTATTATGCATTTACTATTCATCGGCTTTACTATTCAGACTACCTAGATTGTGGGTAGTATGCTCGTCTTCCACCCCAGAGGTCCCGGGTTCGAATCCTGACAAAGTATTGCTTCAAACTTTCTTTATTTCTATTCTCATTTCTGATCAACTGAAATGAAAATTCATTCATCACTGTTTTAACGCAATATTCTGTTCTGTGATGAGGCTAATTTTTTGCTTAATGGGCATGTCAATATGAAAAATTGCCACATTTTTAGTGCGGAAAATCCACAAGAGATACTCGCGGTTGTTAAATCCACAAAAAGTCACAGTTTGGAATCATTGGTTTTTACTTCTTTGAAAATGAGGTCGGCGAGAGCGTTACATATGTTACAACGGTAAGCACTAAAGAGCCATGATTGCCGACTATCCCCAATTGAATGGAATGCTTACTGAAGACATGTTTTTCCAACAGGACGGTGCCACATGCCATACATCGCATCAAAAAATTGACTTACTGAATAGTTAGACATTTGGCGAAACCGTTATTTCTCAAAATGGACCAGTGAACCAAGTGAAGTCATGGGAAGTTTATGGGAACAAACCAGAATCTATGAACGACTTGGGGAAACAACATTTGGCGAACCATTGTCAATTGAGATATGACTCCAAATGCTTGAAAAAGTGATCTAAATTCGACTTCCAGAATGTGCCACATTCGAGCTAATTGCGGCCACATGCCCGAAATCATATTTAAACACAAATTGCATAAAATTATCTTTCTAATAATGCCAATTTTCAGTTTGAAAATACCTAATCTCAGTATCTAATTATTAATTATTTCTCAGTATCTTAAAATAATTATTAATTATTTCTAATTATTTCAATTCAAAGTACTACACTTCTCACTTCTACACCCTATATTCGAGGTAATATACCCGTTAAATGGCTTTAACCAACCGCATCATTTATGACTTCACCAAAAAAGTATTTAATAAAAATTAACAACAAACATGTGTTAATTTACCCAAGCGCTTCGGCAGTTTTAAACCTTCCAAGTGGACAAGACAACAAAGTTTTAATTATAGATACTTCGCATTTTATGAGAATGATAAATGACCAATATATAAATACATTTAGAAATGTAACTTGTATAACCTTTTTCGCATCAAGATTTAAAAGAAATAATTTTCTATTTGGAAGTTATCATTGAGTCATCGTTTGCTATTCAAACAACGCCAGTTGTTTGTACAGTGTTGAATTACCTAGAATCATTTATAAAATATTTAAATAATAAATACTACTTTACTTAAGAAATAGCTCAATCCGGTATGCGAACTCACGTCCCTACGATTCCAAGAACGCCATGCTGCCTACATCATCACACAGTTGTTAACATTTTATAGCTTTGATTGTTTATTTAAGTATTAAACACCACAAATAAAGTTTTCGAGAAAACAAGCTTTTACATATCAATCAATATTGGAATATTTTAAATATTTTCCTAAGCCTTTGCACACTTCACACAAAAGTTTGTTTAATATTTAGATTTTTGGCCCAAATAAAAAATATATTTATTGCTGTCTATTAACCGCAAATGCATTTCAAATTGAAGAAAGATGCAATATTCTGTAGGATAGTCTGGGTTTTTAATAATGGTCTTTAATTGAAAGAATCGATAAATTTTCGGGAACTATCAATTCTCCACGGCTTTCAAATAAGACTGCACCTTTTTTCCACATTACATTCATATTTGAAGGTTTCTCATCCCTTACAAAATTTTTGACGTCTTGTCAACGGTTCATGTGACTTTTGTCCAGTGTTTGGAATGGCCAAGACACAAGCACAGTTTTCAAAAATTTAATCCAAGCCATGACATTTTACGGCGTATCTAAGTGTCATTGTCTTGCTGGGAGATGCAGTAAGAAGGGATTTTCTCCTCATAAAACCAGAATATACGTGAGTAGTTTCTGACAAGGAAAAATTAAATTTTCAATCAATAATTAATATATTTTTGATAACGATGCTCTTAGTACGATTTGTCCATCTTCTTAAAATACGCATTGGTAGCATTAATGAAACCCTCGCTGCTCACATATAATAGTCGGTGGGGATTAGATCTAATACACACTGTGGATCGGGGAACAATTCGAACATTAGTTCGTTGATTTCAGCCATTCCAATTACTGCCAAATGAGTGGGTACATTTTCATGACGAAACGAGATTTTCTTCTTCACTAGATGAGGTTGTTTTTCTTTATTGCGTTACTTATAATAACTCTTCGTAATAATCATCATTGATGGTTTTACCCTTCTCAAGGTATTCAACGCATATAATTTCTTCGAAAACCCTATTCGCAAGGCCTGTTGTTTATTTTCAGAAGTTTAATCCAAGAAGTTGGACGAAGTTGGATCCAAGTTTAGTCAAAAGTTATATACTTGGATTTCACTTGTTCAAATGTGATAAATTCTCCTGAAAGTGATTTGTAATAAGTGCTCGCACAAATTCATAAATTTCATAATTCATAATCATAAATTTGGAAACCCAACGTTTGACAGTTGAAAAATATTTTTAAATTTCCATTCGAATACCCCTATTTTTTACACCCATTTTTTTACTTCCGGTTTATATTGTGATCAATATTATTCCTTGATTCCAGGGGGCTAGTCTGTTTTTTTTAGATTTGAACCAAGAGTTTTAGGTGCAATACCTATTCAGTCAAGTCTGCCTTGGTTCGAAATGGGGTGATAGATTAGTGCGGGGGAAGGGTCAATCAAGTGAAACGATGGGTGCTGCGATCGCTAACATTCGACAATAAGCGAAGCCGTGTAACAATTTCAAAGGAGTGTTTAGTGATGTTGAACGGCAGTTCGAAGGTGTTTTTGTGTCGTTTCGCCACCGTAGATGAAACATGGATACATCAAAACACACCAGAGACCAAGGAATAGTCTACTGATTTGCTGCAATTTGGCTTTATAGAATTCTTTTTTTTACTGACATTAAAAGTTGTTGTTTTGCGGAAGATTCTGAAACGATCAAGACCCTAAAGGCGAATATTGTCTATTCGTGTAGAGTCAGAAACCTACACGAAAAGGAGATTCTTTTCCTTTCTAATAAATCCATAACACGGTGTAACAGTGAAAATAAACTCGGCTCGAGACATAGTAGAGGTTGTAGGTCTGGTTGAACATAAGATAACTGCATACTTAGTTTTTTGAATAATCCCTCAAAATCGGGATTTGTGGTCAAAAAACCGATTTTAGGTAGGTGCATGTATAGTTTGTTATGTAACTCCGTTATATCTAGCTCAATTTTAAAAATTTAAAGATTGATAAAAAGAAGAAAAATATACCCTTAATATAATATATAGACCGTTTTTTTACAAACAGAATTGACAAAGTTACAGGTAAAATCATTTAAAAATTTCTCATTTGTTTTTAATTTTTTCAACTTTAACAACGTTTTGTTAACAAATTTTATTTTTTGGCACTATTAGTTTTAGCAGGATTCTGAAAGCCTGTTAAATTTTGCGTTCAATAAGCTATCATGTACTTCAATTGGTTGAAATACAAATGCACTATTGAATTTTTAGTATTCGTAATAAAATACAATTTTTTTTTTTTCTAAAAATGTTTATTTGACCTTTTTCGTTTATATATATTAAAATCGATTTTACGTTTTAGGGACCAGCAGTAATCTGCCAGCATGTTTATGGAATTTTTTCCCTGAAAGCCGATTTCTATAGCTTCCATCTCCTAGTGGAACCTTTCTCCTTGTTCATCACTAAACTGCCCAAGGCTATTCGGGAAAAAGTTTATATGGGAGTGCAAAAAATGTATTTTGATTGACATATTGCAGCCCATTTTTTCGTAGGCACTTAAAAATTCATTTACAACATCTAAGTTATTTCGACTCTTCTTGTTGCCGAGGAAATAAATGCATAACGAAATAAAACTATTCCAAGCTCTTTTTTTCAACTGGATTTAATTTAGAAACGAAATCAGTGTCCAAGAAAATTTTCCGAATTTGTGGGCCCACAAATAAACCTTAGAATAACCGAAATGAATAAATAACTTGTATAAAAGATTTTAACGTGCAGGATACTTTCTTTGATTTTGGCCTCACTTGACCTAGGAAACGCTGCAATTAGATTTTTTTTTTTTTTTTAGCTTTGAACCAAGGATTTCAGGTGGAATTCCTATTCAGTCAAGTCTGCCTTGGTTCGAGGTGGAATACCTATTCAGTCAAGTTTGCCTTGGTTCGAAAATGGGATCATAGATTAGTGGGAAGGAAAGGGCAATCAAGTGCAGTCTTGCCAGATTAGGGGTTTTCCCCCTAAATTTAGGGGTTTTTACCTTATTTAGAGGGAATTTTAGGGGGAGAAAATGTTTAGAGGGAAATTTAGAGGGAGAAAAATTAAGTTAGGGAGAAATTTAGGGGGATACAAAATTTAAAAACATCCTAAATCGTTTTTTTACAAATGCAATTTAAAACGTACCAAAAGAACATTTTTGTAGCTAACATTCAATGAAAAAGTTTGCAACTCTGTAATGTGCGATCATTTCCTAAATGCATCGCTGTACGCATTTATTTCGTTGAACGTAATAGACGGTTGAAAAATAAATGAAAGACAAGTATTAAGCAAAATGCCTCCCGTTCTATCTACCAAAAATTATACCCAAAAATATTCTAAATCCTGGGAGAGTGATCCACTGTTTAAAGGTAATATGATTATTGCGAACACGTGTTTAATCAGTAAAGTCAATGACTGGCGGCAAATAATGAAAATATGATTTTAGGTTGGTTGCAAGCGCAGGTTGGAGATGCTACTCGTGCGTATTGTGTATACTGCTCAAAAACCGTCTTAGCTCATAAAAAAAGTCTTATGGATCACGCTAAGATGAAGTCTCATGAAGGCAACTGCAAAAACAGGCAAGAATGCGCCAAGACGACAAAAATGACGGAATTCCTTAATCCAACGATTGGAGAAAAAAGAAAACGGGCAGAGTTGAAAATCGCGACTTTTATAGCTGAGCATTGTTCAATAAATGCAGTCGATCATCTCAGCGAAGTCATAAGTGATCTCGATTGTGGCTCTGAAACATTATCAAAAATCAGATTACACCGCACAAAATGCACAGGTAAAAAGTATACAATACTTAGAATATATAAATTCTTAGTTAAAAATTTTTTCTAAACATCTAAACATTAGGTCTCATTCTAAACATTCTTTCGCCTTGCTTTCTTGAAGATTTGTTGGAAGACATCGGGCGCTCGGTTTATTCTTTGATAGTTGATGAAAGCACTTTGATCGACACTACAAAAGTTATGTGCATCATGATACGATACTTTAGCAAAAAATACAGGAAAGTCTGCACGAAATTTTACCGTTTGTTAAAGCTGGAGTCAGGAACTGCCGAGGTCATGACCAATAGTATCATAACACAATTAAAAAAAGATAATTTGAAATTGGAAAATTTAATTGGAATTGGAATTGATGGAGCTAATGCTATGGCCGGTTCTGAAAACTCAGTATCAGCACATCTGACTAGAAAAGTACCTCATTTAATTACAATTAAATGTTTATGTCATTCATTGCATCTCTGTGCTGAAAAAGCGTGTGATATTCTTCCGAAACATTTGGATACGTTAGTTAAAGACAGTCATGCTTGGTTTTCTAAAAGTACGAAAAGAAACATCAAATACGCAGACTTGTACAAAACGATGAATGAAAATATTCCAAAGAAAATAGCTAAATTATCAGGCACTAGATGGTTAGCACGACTTAATGCAATTAATACAATTTTAGATCAATGGGAAAATATCATGTTACATTTTGAAGAAGCTAAGTCGTCAGAACGTGGGGATCCAGGGTTTAAGGCAGATACACTCCATCAAATGTACCAAGACGTTGGAAACAAATTATACTTATATTTTCTGCGCTTTTCCTTGAACGACGTTACCAAAACAAACAAATCTTTTCAGTCTGAATCAGCGGAGCCCCTAAAACTTTTGAAAGACCTGAACGACACTCTCTATTCTGTTCTTAAAAAAATTGTAGTTCCACAACAACTAGACAAAGCTAATAAAAACGACTTGTGTTCATATCAGTTTCATCGGTATTTGATGCCTGTACATTGTATATATTTTGGGTATGACTTCACATATACTTGTTCAAATTTAAATTCGCCGAATCAGTTATTAAGTATCAAAAACCGATGTCGAGAGTCTCTAATAAAATTAGCTGAGGAAATTCAAAAAAGAGTGCCACGAAACATAGCAATTCTTCAGGAAATTTGTGTTTTTAGTCCTGAAATAGCTTCAAAGGAATTGAAACGGGATGTTACTGACATAGCGCATGCGTTTGATAAAATCATTGGTGGCAATGTTGATGAAGTTGTGAGGGAGTGGAATCTTCTCCATCGGTTGGACATCGAAACCGTAAAAATTTCATCAGACGAATACTGGGCAAATATCATGGAACATACTGATGCCAGCGGAGAGGGCAGATTCCAACATATCTCGAAACTAGCAACTTCGATGCTGTCGTTGCCTTTTTCCAACGCGGCAGTAGAAAGAGCATTTTCAATCATCGACATAATTAAGAACAAATTACGGAATAAAATGGCAATAAAAACAGCGGATTCTATTATGCGCATAAGGTCCCTTAATAAAAGCTGTACAACTTTTGAACCTTCTGCTAAAATGTTAAAAAATTTTACGAATGAGAATGTATACAAAAGCGAATTTGTATACGAAGTTTTGGATGCGTTCAAAGAAGTTGAAAATGCTTAAAACGATAAATATATCGTATGCATAGAAAAACGAGAACATACACATAGTCATACATGTGATACTAATAGTAATCCTACTTTAACTCCAACTTTAAGTTACATACTTTAACTGATCTCATAAATATAATTTTAAAATAAATTTATAAAAAAGAGTATTCCATTCTTGAGTATTGACTTGTTGAAAATTTCATTAAAATGTTAAGTATTTGAGTATTTTTGCATTTTTTTACCAACGCAAACCAATAAAAAATATTTAGGGGGAAAAGCATGCATTTAGGGGGAAATTAAGCTCCATTTAGGGGGAAGGCGCACAGAATACCTGGCAACACTGATCAAGTGAAACACGTGTAGGATGTTCTAAGCGTGGTGGAAAGCCAAAAAAACATATGAATTTGAATGAGACGCAAGTGTTATGCCTTTACCTCAGTCAATTCAAGTTATAAGTCAATCTCATCCACAAACTTCTCTACCATCAACTACAACTTCATGTCGTAAATATTGATGAATTTTTAATTTCAGTTAATTAGAAATGAGGATAGAAAATTAAGAAAGGTTAAAAGCGAAGGACCATGGCCTGGCCAGGAATCGAACCCGGGGCCTCTGGGGTGGCAGTCGAGCACGCTACCAACTCGACTACCGAGGCCGCGGTAGGATTACATTTTCAGGTCGCACCAGTGGAGTATTCAAAACATAGTTTTTGCCAACTTAAAATTAAGCACGCAGTGGCTACTCCTTTTCCCTATCCTAATAATGCAAGGATACTTGGTATATCCACCTTGCATTCCAAACAGTATTGTTAGAGCCTTTAAGTCGGCGACATACATACATATATCAGAATTTAACATATCAAGAATCACACAAAAAGTTTTTAAATAAATCATACTCTTGCAAGATCCCTCAATAAACAAACGCCATTCATTCGGAGCGTGTTTGTGGTTGATAACTGCAAACAGTTCCATCACATCAATACACCAATACACCAGATTTATGATAATATATATAAACGAAAAAGGTCAAAAAAATATTTTTAGAAAAAAAAAAAAAATTTTTTTTGTATTTTATTACGAATACTAAAAATTCGATAGTGCTTTTATATTTCAGCCAATTGAAGTAAATGATAGCTTGTTGAACGCAAAATTTAACAGGCTTTCAGAATCCTGCTAAAACTAATAGTGCCACAAAACAAAATTTGTTAACAAAACGTTGTTGAAGTTGAAAAAATTAAAAAAAAATGAGAAATTTTCAAATGATTTTACCTGTAACTTTGTCAATTCTTTTCGTAAAAAAACGGTCTATATATTATATTAAGGATATATTTTTCTTCTTTTTATCAATGTTTAAATTTTTAAAATTGAGCTAGATATAACGGAGTAACATAACAAACTATACATGCACCTACCTAAAATCGGTTTTTTGACCACAAATCCCGATTTTGAGGGTATATTCAAAAAACTAAGTATGCAGTTATCTTATGTTCAACCAGGCCTACTACCTCTTCTATGTCTCGAGGCAAGTTTTTTGATTTGTTTTCATTTTGTAACACCGTGTAATTAACCAAAAGAAATTGATTTTTGTACAATTTATTTAAGTTTTCAAAAGATACTTGTATTTGGACCACCCTGTCGATTTTACCTTTATCAAGTGTAGGTGTCATACACTAATTTAAATTAGAAAATTTTAACGAAGCTTCAAATAATCAAACAAGTTGAAAAGAAGCAAATACAAATACCAAGTACGACGAGGAAACATAAAATAAAACCACAGGATAAAAACTATTATAATACAATTTGGCCTTGAGCTTAATATGATACCAACAAGCCTTTCCTTGATCCTTATCGTCAAAGATCTGTTACATGTTAACGTACGGTTGAGGTTAAAATCTTGAGATAGACAAATAAAACCAAATATTTACAATAAAAAATGGCTTCATTGTTTTTAAAAATATTCTCCATGAAGATCGATACACTTTTGCAAGTGGTTGAACCAATTTTTGAAGCACTTTTTCCACTCCGATTGAGGTAGTTCCAAAACATGAGATTTTAACGCATCAACTGCTTCTTCAGGCGTCGAAAAACGTTGAACTCGCAATTTATTTGTGATCTGCGGAAATAAGAAGAAATCATTGGGTGCCAAGTCAGAACTGTACGGCGGATGACCCATCAATTCGATGCTTGATTGCTCAAGAAGTTTCTGCTTGAGCTGCTGTTGTTTTAATCCACATCGAAAGTCGTAGAAAATCATCGCACAGAAATGTTGACGATTTAATTCCATTTTTTTGCCAAGATGAATGTTCCAAGTATCTGTAAACAACACAAATAGCACTCGTATGACAAAACGTTCTGGGTACGATCACCATTAAAAATGTTTAACTTTACGATGACAATATTAAATTGACATTCTCACAATAGTGTTACCATATCCCAAGACTTAAAAGTCAACCTACATATACGTAACACATGGTCCAATAAGTCCTCTTTATTCATCAACATAGGCTCCTTCAAGAGCAATATATTCTTTCCACCGCTTTTTTAACTTTTCAATACCGGTTTTGCAGAACGATTTGTGCTTCGCCTCAAAATATGCTTCAGTTTCAACCAACACCATCATCACCCAGTCGTCGCTGGGGGCCAAATCTGGCGAATACGGAGGATGAGGAAGCAATTCGAAGCCCAAGTCGCGGGTTTTCGCCATCGTTTTCATCGATTTGTGATACGGTACATTATCTTGGTGAAAAAGAATTTTTTCTTCTTCAAATGGGGTCGATTTTTCGTGATTTCATCCTTCAAACGCTCGAACAACGCTATATAATAATCGCTGTTGATTGTTTTTCCCTTTCGAGATAGTCGATGAACAAAATTCCATGCGCATCCCAAAATACAGATGCCATAGCCTTTCCAGCCAACTGTTGTGTTTTTGGTCGCTTTGGCCTGCTTTCATCGGTTGCTCTCCACTCAGCTGACGACCGTTTTGATTCCGGTGTTTAATAGTGGATCCATGTTTCATCCATTGTCACATACCGACTCAAAATTTCATGTTTATTCTTTGTAAACAGTGCCAAACAGCCGAATCATTGACACGTTGTTTTTTTTGGTACGGTGTGAGAAAACGCACCCATTTAGAAAGCAGCTTTCTCATCGACAAATATTCCTGTAATATTGTTCCCACACTACCTTTCGATATCTTCAGAGCCTCAGCAAGCTCGCGTACCCTCACTTTACGATAGGCCAATACCATTTTGTGTACTTTTTAATGTTTTGTGGAACAACTGTCTCATTTGGGCGTCCTGAACGTTCAGCATCATTTGTGTCTGTACAACCAAGTTTAAACTCAGCATTCCATCGGCAAATGGTTGCTTTTGACGGAACAGAGTCCGAATAACACTTTCGAAGCCATTGCTCAGCTTGGACGTTGTTTTTCCCCCATAAAAAACAGTGATAAATCAACATACGGAATTGCTTTGAATCCAATATTTTGAAAATATCAACAGTAGCGTCACTTAAATCACTGCAACTTCTGAACTAAACTTTAGATTGTCATGAAATTTTTACACGTATTGTTTGAAGGTCGCAACTATCGAAATATTATATCGATATTTCATTAGAGGTGCCACCTAGTAGTTAGTCTCTGGACTTATTGGATCATGTGCTAATTATTTGTGCTCAGCTATTTATTTACGAAAAACAAATAAATTAATTAAGTGTTTTTCTGCTTTTCTTTGGAAGTCGTGTTTTAAGAGTGTTGGAGAACTTTGATGAATATATACGCTATATTTTGCGTATTTACTCTTTTCTTTCAAAAAAAGGTAAAAAAGCAACTGAAGCCAGACAAAAGTTAGTGGAAGTTTATGGCGAAGATGTGATTTAAGAAAGACAATGTCAAAAGTGATTGGTCCGGTTCTGTGATAGACATTTTTCTGTCATGGATGCTCCTCGTTCTGGTGGGCCCTCGGAGGTTGACGATGACTAAATCTAAATGCTAGTGGAGACAAATTCGATGGTCAAAAAATTGGATGTCTGGGTCCCGCATGAATTGAAAGAAATTCACAAAGTCGATGGGGTTGACATTTGCGCTCGGCTCATGAAATGTTAAAAAGCGACCCTTTTCTCAAGTGTATGATTACAGATGATGGAAAGTGGATTGTCTACAACAATGTCAATAGAAAAAGAGGTTGGTCCAAGATAGCTGAAGCGCCGGATAGACAAACAAAAGCAGACATTCACCAGAAGGTTTTGCTCTCAATCCGGTAGTATTGGAGGAATACTCCCACAGAATGGAACCATAAATATACAATTCTACTGTGGGCAACTATAGAAATTGAGCAATCGGAAGGAGTCAATAGCCACTTTCCATTTCGATAACTCAAGGCCTCATACAAGTTTGATGGCTCGCAAAAAATTGCTCTAGTTCGGATGGGATGGGAGTTGCCCCACTGAATTGCTAAAACCTTTGATAATGAGGGTCTTATCAAACAGCTACCTGAGAGGTTCTTTGCAGAGAAAAGTGAAGACTTCTAACTGCGCGTAATTATAAAGCTGCCACAGACATGGGAGAAGGGGATAACACAAAGCGGCGAATATATAAGTGATTAGTGTTGATTTGACGTGGCGTCCGTGGCGTAGTTGGTCAAAGTGCGTGGCCGCTATGTCAACGAACCTGGAGACCCAGGTTCGAATCCCAGCAGCGACAGAAAATTATTATTATTATGAATTAAAATAATTTTTTTGTACGGCCGCCACCTCTCTGCAGGCAATGGCAAACCTCAGAGAGTAGTCATAATGCCATGTAAAGCTTCTTGAGAATAAGGATATTTCGTTCATCGCCGTTCGGAGTCGGCGTTAAGCCTGTAGGTCCATTTCTCGGTCAATTGTGTACAAACTTAATACACGCACAACACAATTGATCCTAAGAAGCTAGGTCAAAGTCCTTTCAAGGGCTGAAATGGCCAGTTATTTATTTATTTATTTATTTAGTGTTGATTTGATTCATAAAATAAATTGACTTAAACTGTAAATAAAAAATCGTACTGACTTTTTAAACAACCCAATTCATTAAAGTTCATATTGTGAGGAAAAAGTTACTTACTTTAGACAAATACTTTCTATAGATACACTATTACGGAATGATATATTCTTATTACTTCAATTAGTGCCGCTTATTTTATTTCGCAACTTTTTAATGATCTGCAAAACGTGTGTCAACAGACGATCAGTTTTTTTGCGTTAATTTGGTTTCTCAAGGTTAATTGGATAAAACAAAAAACAAATGTCTTGCGACAGCACAGAATACATTGAAGCTGAAAGCACAGAATTAAAATGCTGCACTCGAACTACCCAGCAGCATGACAACTTGAATGACCGATCGATCGATCGATTGTTCATACCGTCAAACGAAAGCGGTATACGTATATTTAAAAATACTATTTTTTTTTTAAAGAATGAATTCAACACCGGTTTCATAAAAAACAAAAATAATCAGTTACTGGCTCGCTTTTGGCTATAAATACGATTTTGATTGTTTTCGTAGACAATTTGGTTGTTAAAGTTGCGAAGATTTTCACTTCCCGATTATATTATGATAGTTTTGGGTTTTAATTTTTTGGATTGTTTTCTTTTCTTATAATAATATACATATACAGTAGTCTCGCACAAATTAGAACCACTTTGTTCCACGGGTGGTTCTAATTTCTGAAATGTTCTAATTTCAGGACTTTTTTCACAGAAATTTTAACGAAAATAATGAAACTGGTATCCATCACTAAAGACATCGTCATTCCAATTTTCGATTTCATTTATACTAATTATGGAATTGTTTGGCATAATTGCTGCCAACAGATCTAGATTTATTTGGAGAAGTGCATTGCAATCCTGATTATTTTGACGCAATTGGGCTAGTGGCAAATTATCATTTCTATCATATTGGTCAGAGTCCTAATTAAACAACTTGTATTAAGAATTTTTTAAAACTGTTTGTGGTACCTCGTCCCAAGCTTGCTTCAAAAATATAATTGCATCCCGGATTGAATGGCGTTTCGAAAGCCTGTCTACTTCACCTCGATCACCAATTTACTGAGAAAGTAACTTACTTCTGTAAATTAGTTTGGTAAATTTTATAGGATTTTGGTCCATTGGCTGGACAGAAGCTGTAACATTTAGCGGCAGGAAATAGGCAATTATATTTCCATGTTCACTTTGAAGATTCTGAATTGGTGAATGAGCAGAACAATTTCTGATCTGCAAAACAAAAAACTTTAAATATGAACCTCAGAAAGAACAGGGCATACATATGTACATATAAAGAACATACTTCTTTGATAAATATGTTGTGAAACCATTCATGAAAAATCCGAGAAGTCATCGATGCATTCTTCGAAAAGTCGTAATGCAGTGGGTTACTAAATCCATTGAAACACCTTGGTTTTTTTGCTTTTCGATAACTAATGGCTTTAAAGTTTAAAGGGAGAAATACATGTAAATGCTCGAAAATCAGTAATTTTTCGTGAATTATTTTGAGGGTGATAAAATAATTAAATTATTTTATACTTTTGACATAATTTAATGACATGTGTCTGGTAATAAAAACAATTTTTTTTTTTAAAACAAAATGGCGGCGGTACAGTCCCTCCACGAAGGCTGTTTTTGCCGAAGTCGTAAAACGGCTGCCATCGCTCAGCTTTTTCTATTAATCTGAAATAAAAAAACAAAAAATATTTCGATTACTGATGAGTTTAGGCATAGAGTAAACCTATAAAATTGAGAAAAAGTACTAATTAAAATATTTGGTACACTTTTTAATAAAACATTCGTATTTTCGACTATTTTTTTGACAGTTATTGTCCCCTTAAAATTGTTTATTTATGAAAAATGTGTAATAGTTTAGGTTTATTCTATGGATAATAATGTTGATTAAAACCCCTCAAAATTTCAGCCCGATCGGTTAATTACTTTTTGAGCTGCAGTGGCAGTCGTTTTTGAAAACGTAGTTTCAGGAAAATCGCGTTTTAAGTTTTAAGACGATAAAACTATTAGTTTTTGCGACTTACCGATCAATCAGCAATTCCAGGCGCATACATGGCCCTTCAGCTCCCTCGAAAAGCTGATTATCTTCCAGTTGTTGCAGTTTCCTGGCAGTACATTTTACAGTAGATTTTACATGTATTTTTCCCCTCAATTTGTGTGAGCCATCAGAATTATCGGGTGTGGCGTCCGTGGCGTAGTTGGTTAAAGTGCGTGGCTGATAGGAGAACTCAACGAACTTGGAGACCCAGGTTCGAACCCCAGCAGCGACAGAAAATTATTTGAATTAAAATAATTTTTCTGTACGGCCGCCACCTCTCTGCAGACAATGGCAAACCTCAGAGAGTAATCAAAATGCCATGTAAAGCATCTTGAGAACGAGAACATTCCGTTCATCGCCGTTCGGAGTCCGCGTTAAACATGTAGGTCCGGTTCTCGGTCAATTGCCATCCATCACTTGCATTAAATAAATTTTCATCCTTTTCAGGATACACTTCACTAAAAATTTTTCCTTTTAATTTAGGTCCAGTCAGTGTGTTCTTCTTTCCTCGCTGATTTAAAAACCAGTCATAAGCACGCCTTTCCATCTCCGGATATTCAGCGCCATGTAAAGTTTTTCTTTTCGCTTCTTGATAGGTGTTGGCAACAGCATCCATTATGTTTGTTTTTTTTTTATTTTATATAACTGATGGCAGATTTTGTTACATTGAAATCTTGATCTAACGAGATCTAACGACTACCGATTTTTATCTTATTATCGAAAGATAAGAGGGGTATTCACACCGAGCTCGTTAGTTTGTTAGTTGTTACTTGTTACTTTTTTACATGCATTTTGTTTTTGTAAAAGTATCGAACTATCGAACTACCGAGTAACAAAGTAACAACTTAGCAACCCTGATAATTTTTTCGTTAGTTGGCAAAATACGAACAGCTGTTCCATATTTTTAATTGCATGAAATTTAAATGCATTAAAAATAAAATCCAACGCATATTAAATTGAAGTTTTTGTTGAAAAATAAATAAATTAATTTTTTACTCTATTCTCTCCACTTTTTACTTATAAATTTTCAGCAATTGTAATTTACGAAAAGCAAAATCAGCTGTTATTCAACTATAATTACCAGGCTAACGAGATTCAACAAAAGGGTGTGTTCGCAGTTAACTAATTTAACGAAGTAACAACTAACCAAATAACAAACTAACGAGTTCGGTGTGAATACCCCTAAGGTGTTTTTTTATGTTAATTTTCCTTTTCGACGTTTTGTTTTCAACTGACCCAAAATATGTGCATGGGCATTAACTTTCGCATAGATATACATACATACATGTGACCGAATTTTACATACCACGTATAATTCGGCAATTCCTCTTTTTATATTTATATCAATGAGCAAAGATCATTTATGAATTTAGTCAACAAAGAAATGTCCAGAAAGTCCAGAAATTAGAACCACACGTTCTAATTTCAGAGCGTTCAATACATTGCAATGGCAAGTTCTAATTTCTGGACAGTTTGAATTTGTGAGAGTTCTAATTTGTGAGAGTGTACTGTATATATGCACATATATCTCAATGTAAAATTACGTCCCAACTTACCGATATCAACAAATCGCACCTCAAATTGATTAATTACTATCGATAAACGTGCTGATGATATTCATGATATTTAAAACTGGTTGAGCTGGTTTAAGGAAAGACATTTATTTGAAGTTTTTTTAAAATTCAAAAGAAACACATTAATTGTTCTGCAATAATTTCTTTTAAACAACCTTAATATATTCAGCTAATTTTAATATTTTGCTTATCATGTACAAACAAACATACAAATTTTGCAAATCATCTGTTTGTTGAATTTCAAGTTTTTGTTTTTTAATGTATGAAGTCTGTTTGTCATCAATTAGCATAGATTTATGTATGACGAGTCCAACATGTTTCGGCGTTTTTAATTATTTAAACCTAAACAGCATGACTTCATTTGCATTCATTGCTACTGGCTGGCTGTCTACTAGCTGACGAGTAGAATTTTTTAAGAAGTTTTTTTTTCATTTCGTTTGGCATGGCATGCGTCAATATTTACTCAAATAAGTTGGCATTTAGCATGAAGTTGTTAATACGTTCCTAAGTTCACTAGCAACAGTTAATATTGGGATGATGTATAAGACGAAGACAGATGTTTTTTTAGGGGTTCTTGTTGAATGCACTCATCAGTTAAAAGATTTTAACTTAATTTCATTCGTTCTTTTGTGATTGTTTGTTATTGTTTTTGTTTATTTGATTTATTACGGGCGCCACTTACACGTGCATATTTGTATTAAGATTTAATATTTATTTGCTTTAAGCTTCACTTAATTGACGGAATTTTTGATTTCAGGCATTTTTCGAAAACATTTAATACATTATAAAAGAGAAACGTTTTTTGGAAGTCTTTCTTGATTTTGGGATGTGCGAAGTGATTCTTATACTCCCACGCTTATTTTGTGAAGTGTATATTAAAGGGTTTGTATACACATGCATACATATAAGGCGGTGTGGTAGGCATAGTAAAGTATATTTACAGCCCGATTCTGCGTACTTGATAAATTCACCTTATTGAATATTTATCAAGTATTGACTATTTATAAAGATTTGGTATTCTGTGATAGAAAAAAAGCTCTTTAATTGATAAATTTGTCAATATCTCATTTGCTATTGATAAATTTATCAAGAGAGTTGTGGTTGCTCGTAGCAGGCAATATCAAGGTTAATATTAACATAATAATATTAATAATAATAATTATTTTCTACAAATTAATACACTTTTGTGGAACATAAGGAAAATGAAAGCAGAAATCGTTTTAATTATTGCTGCTGTTGTTGTTCGTGTATCGAGTGTTGCTGCTTTTCACTCCACTCTTTGCTTTTCATACACCAGTGTTGCCAGAACCCGGGATTTCGCCCATATTTCGGGTTTTTTAAACCTCAAAAGAGCGCACGGGATTTTGAGCCCAAAAATGGGATTTTCGCTCAAGTCGGGTTTCCTAAAATTTTTTTTTTTAATTTCAAAAATTTAGGAGAGAGGGCTGGGCTGTGAACCAGGCTGGGTTGTGAATCATTGCTTTTTTCTTTCCCTAATTATTGAGGGAATTTCGTTTTTTTTTTCTTATATTTTCTTAGATTTCTTATACGAGGCCAAAACCGACCTACGGTTGTAAGCGCCAGATAAGTAAGTAAGTAAGTAATTGACATATCGCCAATCTTTCAACTGCTAAATTTGTCTTTTGACATGACGCAATTTTTGCAGTTACACCGAAGTGTACAGATATATTGCTTGTGCCAGCGGCAGACTTCGAGTTTGAAACTGTGAAAACTTTTGCGGAAGGCAATGGAGAGCTGCGAGCTTACTGCTCCAGACAAAATTGATGATCTGAAGCAGGAAAAAACAGCAGCAAAGTCAAAATCACTAACAAAGCATCACTGAAGAAGGCACAACCAACACCATCCAACCGTCCTAAGGCAAAAGAACCATCAAAACCATCTGATGACGATATTAATTTTTGCACCATTTGTTTGAGGTTTTTGCCTAAAGAACTGACACCCAAAAACTCCATCGAATGCAACACATGTGGCCGGCCTATTCACTTGAAGTACGTCAATATTGCGACACCGATTTGGATGAAGATGAAGAAAATTATGATTAAACACTTCCATTCATAAGGATGTTTTAGCCTTATTGGCGTCATTATAACTTGTTTTGCCTCTAACTCATATTATGGTAATTTACTTCCTATTTTCCGACTTTTATTGGGATTTGCCAGATTTTTCACAACCCAGTCACATTTTAGGAAGAGCCAAAAATCACATCTTTATAAAATTGGCAGTAGAGAGTTAAATTTTAATCAAAACATTAATCTGTCTGCATAAAAAAGTTGCGTTGTATATTCACCTTTCCAACAGTATCTTGGATTATTCGATATCTTTATTCTAAGGAAAAGTTTGAACCCAAAAACAAACCCGGTTTACAACCCAGCCATCTCCCTTACATTAAAAGCAATACTCTTGCTGTTTAAAGCAAGACCCTTGCAAAGCTGTTTAAAAATTAAACTTGAACACAATGAAACTGTGAATATTTTAATGAGAAAGAAGAAGAATTAAATTTTAGATGGTCGGATTCGTTTTCTTTTTGACTTGACTTTACCAGGTAAAAAAGAAAAACAAGCCAAAACAATTAATGAGTAATTAAACATGAAGCTATGTGCAAGGTTTGTGAACGGGATTTTTTCGGGATTTTTTATTTTTAAAACGGGATACACAGGGCGTTTTAAAGAAGAGAAAGGAATATTTGGAGCTCGGCCTCTGGCAACACTGTCAACACCTCAAGCTGCTTCTCACGCTCGGCTCTCTGTGTTATGCTATTAATGAGAACAATTAGCTGTTAAGAGGAATTCACCTCCTCTGGTGAATTACGAAAACTTTATTTATTAAGATTGCTGTAGAATACTAAAAAAGCTTTCGCTTGATAAAATTTTTTACAAATTTTATTGATAAATTACTTATCAAGAAAACGCAGAATAGGGCGGTTATTCTTGATTAGCATTATCAGCACGTTTTGGTCAAGTCCGTCTGTTCGCCGTCACGGTTACAGCCGTGATTTTGAAGATATTGTCATAAAATTTGATATTAAGAGTATGAAGTAAAAACCGTGCATTTCGCATTCAACTTCATATCTATTCTGTAATTTTTTTGACAGGGACAGCTATTGCATCTTAAAGAGCGCTTAAAAATACAATAAATTTACTCGGTCAAACTCAATATTTGGTTATACACACAAGTTTATTATCTCGCTGAAAATTTAGATTTTTTTTTTTTTTTATATTATTCCTTGATAAAAACAGTATTATAATATACAAATAATGTGTTGATTTTGAGTATATCGCCCTTAATCAGAGCACAGGGCAGCGACAAACTCAGCAAAGCCCAGCGTGATCGATCTTGAGCAATTCTGCGAACTTACTGCCAGTTCCATCGGGATTGGTATTCAGCCTGTGTGGAGCGGATCCATGTCATACGTGGGCGCCCACTTCGCCTGGAACGTTGGGGGTTCCATTCAAGAGCCATCTTTGCAATGTCTTTGTCGTCTTTGCGTAGAGTGTGACCGATCCACCGCCATTTATGATTTTTGATTTCCACTATTATTGGCTTGCACGTAGATATAAATAACAGCCCTGCATTTGTAATGGGTTTTGGCCAAAAGATCTGGTGTATAATGCGCAGACGCTTGTTTACGAAGACTTGTAGCTTGTTGCAGATGCTATTAGTGACCTTCCACGTTTCGCAAGCGTATAGTAGCACAGGCTTGATGCTGGTTTTTAAAATGCGTAGTTTGGTTTTCTTGCTTATGTTAGGCGCTGCTCAGATGCGATTGAGTTTGCGAAAGGCCTATCGGGCCTTGTTGATGCGCGAATTTACATCCGCCTCGGCACTGCCATCTTTGGTGAGCACTCTACCCAAATAGCTGAACTGATCGACATCGTCAATGGTTACCTGTAAGTTGTTATCATCAATGGCCACTGACAGGGAATCTTGGCTTGGGGTTTCTGGGCTTAGTCTTTTTAAGTTTGACTCGTAGTACTACCGGCTTTGCGTTTTTGACGAGAGATTTGGCATTAATATCTGACAGTCTGTGAGCCAAGAAGAAAATGTCGTCAGCATAATTGTGGTCGCTAAGTTTTTGGAGTGGCCGCCATTGAATACCATCGGGAGCGTCGTAATTTGTTTTCTTGAGGACGTTGTCAAGGACTACAATAAAAAGAAGAGGTGACAATACGCAACCCTGTCGGACTCCTCATTGGATAGTGAATTTATTGCTTTTTTTTTTCTTTGAAGAGCACGCTATACTCAGCACCCTCAAAAAGTTCGCGAATAAGAGTGATGATCTTTAGCACGCCCACATTTCTGAGAGCGGACCAGGTTGCGCGTCTGTTGATTGTGTCAAAAGTACGTTCAAAATCAACGAACAGCATATACAATGGATATCTTCACTCAGTTGATTGCTCAATTATTATTCTTAGTGCGTTAATGTGGTCGACGCTAGATCGCTTTGGCCTGAAACCATTTTGCTCAGTTCGTACTATGGTGTTGAGAGCTGGTGATATTTTATCTAGAATAACAAAAGCGAGAACCTTTTCAACAGCGTTTAGAAGCGTTATGCCTCGCCAGCTTTTACATCGGCTCAGATCGCCTTTCTTCGGGATTGATATTATTATTCCCTCTTTCCACTCACTGGGTATTCTTTTCGTCATCCAGATTTCTAGGAATAGCGGACGTAAAGCTGTGGCGTTTCTTCTGCGCCATATTTCAATGCCATTAGCGCCGGTAGCTTTGTTGTTTTTAAGCTTGCGTATCGCTGAGGTGATCTCTGCAATCGTTGGGGGCTCTGTCGTGATGTAACTGTTAGGGTTGTGTGGCTGAGTGTCATTGGCATCATTAAATTCTTCTTCCTCCAGGCATTCGTAGTGCCTTCTCCATTCATCCAGCTGCTCATCTACTGTGGTGAGTGTGCTGCCATTAAGGTCTTTCAATGGTGGAATATGCGGTTTGACATTCCCTGGTTTGTTGATTGAGGCGTATACGCTTCTCAGGTCGTTTCTATATGCAGCTGATTCGGCCTCACTAGCGACACTAGTGATTAAGGTACGCTTTTTTGTCATTCGACGCTCGTTCTTTTACCTTCAAATCAAATTGTAAAGATTGGCCAGTTCAGATTTTTAAACATGATCGTGTGTGCACTGGAGGTGGTTCTTGATTGACCTTCTTCTTTCGACGCCAATGAGGTTTCCGTTGCCAAAGAGCGAATGACGTGCCAACAAAACGGCATTTGCGGGAAGTTTTACTGTATTGATTTAATTTAAAGAAAAATGCATCCGAAGCTCATCATTTGCTCCTCGAAGCATACCCTGAATGTGTTCCGTCGATTAGAATGTGTCAGGAGTGAAGACCCGTGTCCTTTCAACAAGAACTTGCAAATTCGTTGGGAGTTAATCAGGCAGCCACTTGCAGGCGTCTGAAAGCATTGGGAATGATCCAAAAGCAAGGAAATTGGGTGCTGCACGATCTGAAGCCGAGAGACGTCGAAAGACAATTTTTTGCATGTGAAATACTGCTAAAAATAAATAAAAAAATAACTAAAATACTAAAAAATAATGAACTGCTGCTCCCACGGCAAAATCGGAAAGCTTTTTTGGCTTCGGACAAAATCGGATTACAATTGAAGAGTTTGAGGCGAGCATTGAAGGAAAAACGACCGCAATACTAATGATAAATTGGTTCTTCAGCATGGCAATGCTCGATCACATGTTGCAAGGCCAGTCAAAACATACTTGGAAACGTTGGAATGGGTGTTTCACGCCCCCGTATTCACCAGACATTGCCCCTTACATCTGCTACTTGTTTCGATCGATGACCCATGGTTTGGCGAGCAGCACTTCCATTCTTATGAAGATGCAAAAAAATAGATCGATTCTTGGATAGCCTCAAAGGACGTTTCATTTTTGAGACGGAATCCGTAAATTATCAGAGAGATGGGGGAAAAATAGTGGCTAACGATGGATAATACTTTGAATAAAATACATTGTACCAATATTTCACTACAAAGCCCCCATTTAGCAAAAAAAGCACGGTTTTTAATGCATACTTCATATATAAGCTCATTTTTAAAAAAGGAAGATCAAGTTCGAAATCGGATGAGCAAAGTGACTATATTAAAACGTTGCTTAGAACAATATCATTGTCACAGAACTATTTCAGCTTTTAACTCTGCTTCTGTTTACACGATCAAACTGTTAATTTATATTAAGGCTGCCTTTTTTATTTCATTTGGTGAAATTTTGCCTTGATTTCTAAAGACTAAGCTATGGAGAGGTAGTATCCTCAATATCCTCAAACTTGCCCTTAAATTAAAGGTATGTGTAGTAGAGCACAGCACTGTTCTTTTTACAATATACAACATTAAATCAAACCCACAAAAAATGCTGAAAATATTCTTCAGATGTTCTATATTAGAATTGGAGACTGCTTCAATATTTCTGTTGTGGACATACTCGAGGAAGTTTAATTTCAGCGCTGAGCTCAGATGCCATATCTTTGGTTTTAAGGAAAAAATTTTTAAAACTGTTATTATCTATTCTCATTTCAAGATAATTGTTAATGATGTTTTCTACGTGGCTACAAGCTGATGCAATCTGAAGATTAGGATTTTGGAGAGTTCTGCTGAGAGTTAAAGTTACTGGCCATTTGCGTAAATCAAGACGTGTAGGCAGCACGGTTGCCGCTTTAGTACAATTGTACCTAAATTGGTACATTTATTTTCGTTTGGTACATAGGTAAAGTATTTTCTGAATTGGTACATTTTGTCGAAGTTTAGAAATTTCAAAAAATCTAAATTTGGTAGCACTTTTGGCATGATGTTCAGTGTTTCAAGTTATATTCAGTGGAAACTTGCATTGCACAAAGTTCTACTCTTATTCTAAGGCAAAGAAAGAGATAAAAGTACAATATCATAATTAAAAGGAAGATGAACAACCTGGATTTTTGCGCCAATTTTTGTATAAATTACAAATGTAATTTACAATTGTTCAAGTGTGCGCTTCAAGTGAGTGCAGGTGGAAGCAAAAACGCTACTAATGTAAAGGTAGTTATAAACATTCGATATTCAATACCATATTAAATTTAATAATATTTTGCTTACAGATTTCTTATAAGAAAAAACCAAAATCTGATGCTAATGATTGCATAAATTTAAGGGAAACGTTCACTTCTGACTGCAAAGGTAAATCAGAATGCAGCAGGTAGTTTAATTTTTATTGAAAAATTTATTAAAAATTGTAAAATTTTATTTTATAGTGTTGATGATTCTACCCAATTAATTACTGACTTAAAAGGAAGTTTCGTCCAGAATGTCTGCAAAAATTTTCTTGGCTGCAAAACAAAAATAAGAATGCAGTTTGTATTGTCTGCGAGAAATTGTTCGTGAACCACTACCACCCTTGCATAAATATGCAAAGAATACTTTGCATTGCCAAAACCATGAAATGAAAAAAAAGAGATTTTTTGACGCATTTGTTTTTTTCTCTGATTTAATATCTACAACTTTGCTTAAGACACCAAAACAATATTTCCTACGATTAACCGCAAAACAGCCATGTCAAAATATCGAAAAAGTGCTTAAAATTCACTTTCAGCCAAAAAATAGATGACATCGTAAATCTCTTGTTTGAACGTAAGTAGGCAAAAGTAATCATGCATAATTTCTAGTTTTGGCAAGTACTTTGACGAGAGACGAGATGACGAGATGACCTCAAAAAGTTGCACAGTGTTAGGCTATGAAACAATATTAGAATAACTCATTAGAAAAACAATAAAAAATAACGATCTTAAAATGCTTTAATTTTTGTAAAAAAAAAACTACACGTGTTACGTGTTTTAAAGCAAAAGTATGTATAGACTTAAACTATATCTTGCTAAACACGATGACACTCACGATTTTTATCCACAGTGTCCTGTGTGAATGATATTCGAAGCTAAAGTAATAATGGAGATAGCATAGAACTTTTGATTGTTACCTAATAGTCTCAATTTTGGTGGTTTTAATTATAGTGTTAACGTATTTCTTAAATTTGACGAATTAAGAATTAGCATATTTTTCACAAATGTAATTTCCTATTTTTGAGAAATGTATACTTAACGCAATTTTTTAACTATTTAAATAAAATGAATATAAGATTTTCTATCCCCGACATCAGAAATGGTACCGAAGAGAATTTTCTCAATTTGGATTCTTCATATATTTCTCAACAACATCATGGATTCTATTTTGATTCTGTTCTACACGAAATATACTGCCAGACAAAAAATTCGAAGCAATGTGTTTGCATTCTTTTACAGAATAAGGCAATGAGTTGTTATACATCTTATTTGTATGTTACGCCCATTTAAATCTCTACTTTGCTGACAAAGTTTTGGTCTTATTTCGGAGTTCAAATAATTATTTGACGATATTTGAGAGTTTCAATTTTTTTTACTGGAAGGGTATAGAGGAAGAGAATATAAAGCCTCAATTACAAAAAAAAATTTTTTAAAATCTCGTAAAGGGACGATGTATTTTCTTTTTCCAGTCCAGTAAATTGACTTGAAAAAAGAGTCTAATTTGTGAGGAGAAAAATTGCTATATTTAGAAATTTTATACTGCTTTTATCTTTTTTAAAATAGTTATTTTTCAATGCTTTACCATTATAATTATTTCAATAAAACGGATTGCTTTGTTAACTGATTAAACACGTTATTAAAGTTTACCTACCATAAAAAGCAGCTCCAAAGCATATGCAATGAAATTTTACCAACGAGTGAATTAAATTCGTTAGTATTTTATTTTAACAGGGTGCTTCCAATATGTTAGATATAATATTTATGTTCAATTTCTTATTGGCTTATAATATTACTAGCAAATACCCGCTGCTTCGCCGGCGATAAAAATATTAAATATCATTAAAAACTTTAAATCTTAAAATTTAACAGCCGTATTCATATTGAAGTGGGAAGAGTGAAAATAATGGTTTGTGTATTAGATAAATTCAGTGACTTGTTATTTATTTGTCGCAATTTCGTCAAGAATTTGATACATATTTAAAATCAATAGTATTTCTAAGCCATCTGCACTGATATAATTGTCGTTTTATTATTTTTTTTTTTTTATAAATATTTTGAAATCTTTGACAAATTTTCTTGTTTTTATTTTCTTTTTTTGGAAATTTTTTATATATTTTGAATTTTCTTGACATATTTTCCAAATGTTTGAAATATTTTGAATAATTTTAATTATTTTTGACAATATTTGTGCTCAAATGATAGCAAATAATTTAAAAACTGCTTTACGAAAGGTGTGTTATAAGTAGACAGCGGAAAATATGAAATTGCATATTTGTATTGAATGACCGTAAAAAAATTTCGATGACACAGATATGCGTCCCGTCAAATTCTATCTTGAAAAACATAACATAAAATTTGCATATTTTGCATATTGCATAAAAAATGCATATGCGTATTTTTAGTGCATATGTAAATAAAAAATTGCATATTTGCATATAAAATGCATATGCAAATTGTATGCAAGTCCATTTAACCGCCAACTGCATGTCTGTAAGTGTTTGTGAAATAAAACAACTTCTATCATAGGAATGGGCTTATGCAGGTGGTGCAGGGAAAGTGCCCCCCTTTCCCCCTGCTTTGCATTTTTAGAAAACCTGCGGACACCGATGATCATAGGTAAATTAAGTCAACCGAAGCTCAGTTCTTCAGAAATAAAATCAACCGAAGGTCGAAGATGTTTGTTGTTGTTAGAATAATTCGGGCAAAGCGATGGCAAGAGTTCAAGGTCCCTTTTAGAAAACAGAAATCCGGTGTTATTTTTTGGCCCAACTCGCTTCTTTTTCAAGATATGGCGTTCTTTCTAATTTTTTAAGGTTATTATTTTGACCGATCCCTCTACCTGTGCGTCTCGATTTCGAAACTCCCTTTAGATAACCCAAAACCACTGTTATTTTTGGTCTATCTTGATTTGTTTTCGACTTATGCTTTTTTTAATTATTTAAGTTTAAATTATACATCGACTCTCTTTACTTGTGAGCCCCTAGAAAACTGAGAACGGCGGCTGAACATTTTTCGATGCGGTTTGATGGTGCACTCGGTGTGCTCGCTATGATTTCCTGTTACTTTTACTTCAGTGTCGGTCTATGATTTGATATTTTATTTCATATTGAAACCTTCAAAATACAGCGACACTAACGAAGAGCTTTTAAAACATGCAATTCTTGTTTTGTTGGCTTTGCTTCATACAAAACATTTTTGCTCGATGTCAGGGGTACACTGAAAAACACTACACCAACATAGTGTAGACTATTCAAGTACTATAAATAGAATGTTCTGTGCAGCTCTTTATTACCAACACATAAAAATCGTATTTATTGTACCACATATGTATAAATTCATTATATGTGTTTCAGGTTGTACAATTGTTAAATTTAAATGAAGCAGTGTTAGTAAAAACCTCACAAGAATTGTTGCAAAATTCACTTTTTTATAGGACTTTAATTTTTATCAAAACCCATTTCGGACAATCTTAAACTTAAAAGTTATAACCAGTTTGGAAGGAAAGGAACTTAAAGAAATCTTACGAAATATTTGAGAAAGCCCAACGAATTATAAATGAAGTTCCTGAAAAGTTTGGTGACGACCTTATTAAAGCTCGTTATGGAAAGAAACCCAGAATTATATCTGTTTTAAGAACAAACGAAATTTTAAATAAAACTGTGGTGAATTACCTGGAGTAAATGTTCCTACTTGACACGCTCGGTATTCGAGTGGAAATTTAAAATTGTTTTACATGAAAACGGTAAGAGATAACTGAACATTTTTTTAGGTGAATAAGTACACTAAAAACTTATTTAACATTTCTTATGTATGAAACTTTAAGTTGAATTGACGTGTCGATATCGGAAAGAGCTGATTACCATAATAACTTAAGTTTTATTTGACCTAGAAAAAAAAAAGAATTCATAAATAATAGGAGTATGGTTATAGTGTGCACTAAAATTTCTAAGTTTGGTCAAAAACAAAAAAATTTATGAAGACTGAAAAAAAACAATCGTAAAAAACTCAAGTTTTTTGTCTGGATTTTGTGCAAAAAAATAATAAAAATGTTTGTAATATTTTAATTCACACAGAAACTACACATGTGGAAAGTATGCGGTTAAAATTTGGAGACAATCGGACAAGGTAATTTTGAGTAACGATGGTAACAAGGTATAAAATAAATAAAATATCATATAAAATATCATACATAAAAAATGTTGAAAATTTATAAAAAAATTTTTTTGTCAATAATTTTTTAGTGTATTTATTCATCAAAAAAAATTTTGTTCATTATCTCTTACCGTTTTCCTGTAAACATTTTTAAAACTTTCACTCGAATGCCGAGCTCCCAAGAGCTCCAATGCCTTAATAAAACGTTAATAAAATAATTTTTTTCATTTTTAACATTCTCTTTTTCAAGAAACTTTTTAAATATATAAATTAATTTGGAAATTTTATAATATCAGAAAATTTTAATGACTCTATAAGCAAAAATATGCAGCATATTTCTTGCATATGTAGAAAATATGCAGCATATTTCTTGCATATGCTTTTGCATATTTTTTGCATAAAATTTGCATATCATAGATATGGAGTAAAAAATACATTCAAGAATTCAAAATTAGTACAAATCCAAAATTTTACTACAATCAGATTTCAAATAAATTTTGCATATAATTCCGCTGTCTAGTTATAAGCATTAAAAACAAAAAAAATTAAAAATTTCAACCATTTTTAAAAATCCTCTAATTTATAAACAAACATTTTCAAACACTTTTTGACATTTTGTTTGTTTTTGATACATTTTGAAATAATTTGATACATTTTTGACAATATTTGTTGTGCTCAGATGAGAACAATTAAATTTTTTAAATGCTTTATCGAGGGTTTATTGAAGGTTTCAACCATTTTTAAAATTCTCGTATTTATCAAGCATTTAAAAGAGATTTTGAAAGCTGTCGAAACGTTCATGATGAACAATTTTATTTCAATTTTTTTTCGATTTTTTTCTTATGAAGGCTTTGTAAGAGGCTTATAGTTTTTTATGAATACAGCCGTTAGAATTTCGGTAAAGTTGTATATTTGTGTTGAAGCGACTTAGTAATTCCATCCGAATAAAGTAACCAGCTAACTAAAGTATTAAAAATATAACTAAAGGAAAAAACTTTCTGTATCTTCCTGATAATTTTTTTTTAATGCATTGGTTAACTTTTCCTAGCACTGTGACTATTGGGGTACTCACAGTTTTGTTTTATCAGGTGTGTTAACTTCGCCGTATGTTAACTCTAAAACATTTTGCCATGTGGTAACTATTTTTGATTTTGTTTTGCATGTAAAAAAGAGATAACACAAACTGGTAAAATTGCCTTGCTTTCAAACATGTTTGTTTTTCGTAGTAAACTGGCAGTTCTGAAAGATATTTTTATTTAATTGAAAAATCAATAAATCAAGGCTTCTCTTGTTATTTTTATTTTATTGAAAAATCAATAAATTAAAGAAAGCTTCTCTTTTCAAAAGGCGTTTGTATCAATTTTAGAATGAACTACGTGTAGGGGTGCTCACAATTTGATTGAAGTATCGTTTTAAAGTTAGTATTTATATATTTACTTTAGAAGGGATCTGTGAATACCCTATATATAAAAATCTCGTTTATACGTAAAAATATCAGCTCTGAGGTAAGAAAAATATATGACGGCCTCAGAGAATTGTTATTTTAAAATTAAATATATCTTTCGTTTAAGCTGATAAATTTCATCAAAACATTTCAACAAAACATCGACACGGAATTTTTGTCGATGCTTTTATAATGTGGCAGTATTTTTACATTCAAAAAGGTGGCAGCATTGGTACCGCACTCAATACATGTTGCTGTCTTTTTCTTTCTTATTTGTGGACCTTCCCACCGGGTAAAAATAATCAATTCTCTTCTCCAATATAGATTCTACAATTGATTTTTTTTAACACCCCATCAGGAAAAAAAGAAGAAATTTTATATAAAAAAAGAATCAATTCTCTTCTCCAGTATAGATTCTAGAATTGATTATTTTTAGCATGCTGATGTCCTACAAAGAATAGTACATTCTTTTCTCGCTTCAAGTGGAATCGCTACAGAAATCGATTTTTTATTCACTTTTTAAATAGATTGTGATTTTTTTAGATTTTTTTTTTTTGTTATAAAATTAAATTTCGAGTACATAAAAAAAACAAAAAAAAAAAAAACTGGTAATTTCAGCCATTGAAAGGACTTTGGCCTAGCTTCTTATGATCAATTATGTTGTGCGTGTTATTAAGTTTGTACACAATTGACCGAGAACCGGACCTACAGGTTTAACGTCGAATCCAAACGGCGATGAACGAAATGTTCTTGTTCTCAAGAAGCTTTACATGGCATTTTGATTACTCTCTGAGGTTTGCCATTGTCTGCAGAGAAATCATTTTAATTCAAATAGTTTTTTGTCGCTGCTGGGATTAGAACCCGGGTCTCCAGGTTCGCTGACATAGAGCCCACGCACTTTTAACCAACTACGCCACGGACGCCACAATTTCGGGTACATTCGTTTGGTGTTGGCGTTCTAATGTTGGCGAATGTACCTTGAGTGTTCTGCCAATATAGAAGTATTACATATATGGTTATTTTAAATAAAAAGTATTAATTTTCGGATATAAGAAAACAAATCAAAACAGACTGATGCTTTTCTCACTTATACCAAAATTTGTTTTAGAATCAGTTCGTTTTTCACTTATCAAAAAAGCAAGCAAGGAATCTAAAAACATTTTCTATAGTAGAAATAATTATATGGGTCGTAAACGATTATGGCTGGAATAAAAACGAATCAGTAAGATTTGGCTTTAAATGTATATGTTCTTTGGAATACATTCTAAAAGGTAAGCAAAAGAATTCATTCTATTTACGATTTTTGTTTTTAGAATCCATTTTCATTTTGCCGGTGGGACGCTGATGTCCCACAAATAGTAGTACATTTTTTTCTCGCTTCCATATGAATAGCTACAGAAATCGATTCTATTATTCACTTTTTAAATGCATTCTTTTAAATAAAAAGTATTCATTTTCGGAAATGAGAAAACAAATCAAAACAGACTGATGCTTTTCTCACTTATACCAAAATTTGTTTGGTTGATATATTCGTTGATATATTGGTTGATATAAACTTTTGATTGATATATTCCAATTCATAGGTTTTGCTTTAATTTATATATTCTTTGGAATACGTTCTAAAATGTAAGCAAAAGAATCTATTCCATTTAAGATTTTTTTTTAATCAATTCTAATTTTCCCGCTGGGTTGTTGACTTTTATATATGATGCTCAAAAAAAGTTTGAAAATAGAGCTTTTGTCTCACAGCGATTTTGACGTATTGTTCTATCTCATATATTCGTCAACATTGGAGTGCTGATATATTGTTATATGAGCGAGAAAATATATAGAGGAAATTAAATTTCAAAATAAAAAAACTCAGGAGCGGTGCTTCCATTGTCAATAATTTTATTTGAAATTTTTGTTGTTTGAATGTTTTGATTAAAATTTTGTTTGTTTAAATTTAATCATATTTCAGGCGTTATTATAATTGTTTTATAATGGTGCGTACCTGTGATTTAGGAAAAACAAATATGATTTGTTTTCTTATATGTTTGGGGCAAACGTTTTCATAACAACCGCCACTGTGACGGTTTGACTTTTTACTTTTTGTTTAGTAATTTTCATATATTCAAATATACTAACACAAACAGCAACATCTTATGTTGTTATGGCTGTCTCTCTTCGATTTCAGAGTTGGAATACAGAAGTATTACATATACATATGTTCTACCTTATTAGCTTTGGGCACAACCTTTTTTGAGATGCACAGAGCTTTAATGAGAAAATTTTTTCTCTCTGAGAATAAGAATAAAGAAATTGTATGGTTATTCTCTTTGAATTTTAATTAATTATTTAAACAATGGTTATTAAATTTATATATCCCATGTCCCAACTGGGCACCATAGCTATCCTAGAGAAAAAGAATTTTTGAAATAGCGCCTGCCATTCTCAAGCTTTTCGCAGCCGAACATACGTGAGTCTTCTTTTATATAATAGTATAGATTCATATTATGACAAATTATAAACATCCCAAGAATGATATAAAAAAATTATCATATCTGTGTTCTTATGTAGATATTATGTGGAATCATGTTAAATAGTCCTATTGATGGATTGGTAAGGAATTATAGGTTAAAAAATATTTTTTTTTTTCTAAATTTTCAATCAAGCTGTATTGTTTATATTTATGTATATATTTCTTATGTTTATTTTGAGATCGGAGATGGATCTTGAGCTAAAATTATTTTGAAGAGTCTGAGTAAAAATGTGAGTAAATCCTCAAATTCTTAAATTTTGGAAAAAGTACTGTACACCATGTTTTGTAGTTCTAGCACTAGCTTCGAAAATTAGCTTTAACTTTAAAGCTTATTATATAAAATAATAATACGAGTGATAAAATCACTTTTAAAAATCTTAGTTTTGTCAACGTAAAATTTAAAATTTAAACAGAAAATCAAGCTGGAAATCATACTTTAAAAAGCTTTAATATGTATTACATCTTCACTAGATGGGTGAAACATGGTATATTGGCGAATGGGTTGTCGACATATTTATAAATAAGACCCATAAATTCAATCAAATGTGGGATTCAAAAACCTTAAAAATTAAGGTTGCCAACAAACTAGTAAAGAAATTTGGCACTCGTGCGTCAATTCTTCAGATATATAAGGTTTCCAATAATGATTGTGATACAACCACTAAATAGATACAGAATTGAAATATTAGACTCACAAATTAACCGAATTGAAACATAGAAACTCTTTAATGATAGTAATGTCAGAAGATACAATTTAGAATTTAAGATTTTTGACATCAAATAAAGGGTTGATTGGAAAAACGAACATGAAACATTATTCTCTCTTTAAACAAGTTCTTTAAGAAAAAAAGGGAATATATTTAAGTAAACATTTTTTTGGAGGGACATTTTTGACTTGACATGTTACGTTTTACCGCACAGGTTTTCAAAAAAGTTGAAAAAGGTATTTTTTTTTAAACGCATCGGCATTGCATGGAATTGTTTTTCACTAAGTGCTGTGATAAAAGTAATGGTACAACAGTAAGCATTAATCATAAGACCCTCATGAAAAAAATAGACAAAAAATGCATAAAGTGAATGCATGAACGCTAAGAGAGCCGCTCTAAGATTACAAAGGCAGTAATCATGCAACGACGTTGCATGGAATTATTACTTGGTGAGTAAAAACGTTACAGTAATTGTTTTCAACCGAAAACGAACGATTTATACTTGGTCTTATGACAAAAATAAAAAATAAATTATGACCTTGTCAGGTCGCGAAGGTAGTTGCTTACGCAAGAAAAATGCAATATTGCGGGGAGCTATTACTCGCTGAGTAGAAGTTTTTGAACTTGATCACACAGACAGACAGACAGGCAGACATGGCTAAATCGACTCGGGTGGTGATGCTGATCAAGAATATATATACAGTACTTTTCGCTTAAAGCGAACTTCAAGGGACCGGGCAAAATGGTTCGTTTTAAACGAAGTTCGCTTTAAATGAAAACTTGAATTAATCAATTGTATGTGTACATTAACTCTTTTGTAAATTTATTAAAAACATGTTGAGATGTTTTAATTTAAAAAATGTATTTTTAAAAAAATCAGTTAGTTTAGTTTGCTTAGTAGCAATATTAGTTTCAGTTAGATACACTTCCACTTGAGCCAAGTGGTCAAGAATTTGTTGTGGAGTGTCGCGCGACTGAAGAAATTTTCTTACATAGCTTACGCTTCACACTGCATCCACGTCAGTTGCGACTTGGATTGGCTCTACGTTGTCTATATCGTCATCGTCTAAGGTCGTCATCACCAGCGCAAACAGACTGCACAATAGCTTTTCGTCCAATTTTTCCGTATTTAAAAGGTCGTCATCAAAACATTTGTAATCGTGTTCCAGCAAACAAACATTAAACTTAGGGGAATTCCCGAATTGGAGACAGGAAAAATTAAACACTGTGTGTTACAGTGTTGTCAAAGCAAACATTATTTTTACATAGCGGCACTTTTTGATTCGTTTTAACCGAAAAATAAACAAGTTTTGCATGCAAATAAAGTTCGTTACAACCGAAAGTTCGCTTTAAGCGAGTTCGTAATAAGCGAACAAAAATGCATGGTTTATTGGAATAAAAACGCGTACTTTTGAAATTGGTTCGTTTTAGGCGAAAGTTCGCTTTAAACGGGTTCGCTATAAGCAAAAAGTACTGTACTTTTCTATTCCTTCCACGCCTCCTTAAGAGCGTTATAAACTGAGTGACAAAAGGAATATACCCCTTTTAAGTTTTTTAAACGTGGGGGTATAAAAATAATGGTGTCATGGGGCTTTCAGAATTTTACTTAAAGCAACCTAAATGCAATAGCAAAAGCAAAAATAAAAGAAAAAAAAAACGAGTTGGCTGTGTCGTGGATACACCCATAGGTTTTGACGTAGCAGTGCTTCTTTATCCTTGTCCTTACTTTTGTTCCGAAACTTATCCTCATTGCTCCGTTATGTTTTTATTTCTCCAAATAATTTTCTAACTCCATGTCCAAACTCTTGTTTTAATCCATGACCAAATTCTTGACTAAATCAAGGATTCCGGATCCCTTTCCAAGTTTGGGAAGGTGTGTTTTAGATGTGCCATACTTTTTGTCCTAATCCATATCGTAATTCTTGCCATAGTCCTTTTCCGGTTTCATAGTCCGGTTTCATTGTGTTATTTTGTTATTTGTGAGCAGTGATGGTTGCCACGAAAAAAACTGTTGAAATCATAACTTTTGTTTTCAGCTTGTAGAAATTTCGCTAGATTGTTGTTGTTGTTGCTGTTGTTGGTGTTGTTGGTGTTGTTGCTTTTGCTTTTGCTTTGTTTTATTTGTTTCTCTATTGGTGTTACTTTTCCTTGGTGCATTAACTTTGCCTTTGTTGCATGCAATTAATCCAATAAAAGTGATGCATATGTGTCACATTAGGCGGTTTCCTCATGACGTCGTCAAATTTTTTTTTATTTTTATCATGTACCCGAAGATCTCACTTTCATTTTTGTTCCTTAAAATTTACCGTTATGCCAGTAGTCACAGAGTTAATATTCCATGCAACGTTTTTTCATGGTTGTAGTATTTTTACTGCATTATGTGGTTGGGACCCGGAAATCATGACGATAAGAATTTTTTATATTTTAGTTGTGAGGCGTAATAACACATCTATGATGTCGTAAAAGAAAATATACCGTAGCACGTCTCCTGAGTGAGTAATAATTCCATGCAACGATATCACATTTCTGTTACATAAGCTGCTATCATCACGACCTGACGACGTCAGAATTTTTCTTTTCATTTTTGTTGTAAAACCAAGTTTAAAATCCTACATTTTATTTTTAAACATTTATTGTAGCTTATATACTCATCGAGTAATAATTTAATGCAATACCGTTGCACGAATGTTGCATTATCGATTTTTGAGCGGTTCTGTCTGTGTCCTCATGCCTTCAGAAATTTTTGTCGAATTTTTTTGTGAGGGCTAAGGGCATGTCTTTATTGGCGTATCTTATTTTGTATCCTAACATAGTACTAATACTTAGTGAGTAATAATCCCAAGTACCAAATTTTGAGTTGAATTGCTTAAGCAGCTCCTACCTCGTTCCGATAACGTTTTAAATTATTTTTTTATTTTTATAATTAGGTCAAAGAATTTACCTTTATGGTCGTGCCATTATGAATCGTAGCAGCTTTTACTCAGCGAGTAACAATTCAACGCAACGCCGATGCATTTTTAAAAGAATTGGAAACTTTTTCAACTTTTTTTGGAAATCTGCGCGGTTTTCGTTTAAATAAAACAAAAATTTAACTTATCTTATTTTAAAAGATTTTCTGATATCTTGCAATAAATTATTTAGCTGTGGTAAATTAATTTTGATTAGATAATGAATTTCATATTTTCAGATGAAAGGTGGGAGTGATTTTTTTCACTCATAATTTTAAGACTTAAGGTTGAAAGACTTTAGACCACTTGATGTATAGTTTTGCATGCTTGAATCACCAATTTTGAAATAATTTTGTATATTCTGAAATCAAGCAAAATAATTGATTAATTCAAGAATATTTTCAATAACCAATTCTGCGTTTGCTTAAATTAAAAAAATATTTTCTTAATTCAAGTCTCGTTCTAAGTTCTAGAATCATGTATTTTATTCTTGTTTCAACACTCAGAAAAAAATCCGCATTTGAAATCAAAATTTTAGCATTTTGACATAAAAACTTTTGATTTTACCATAAAAATCAATGAAACTTTTGTATCAAAAAATAAAAATTTTGAAATAACAAATTAAAATGTTTTCTCAAAAACTGTAAAATGTTGATTCAAAATGTTAAAAATTGTTAAAATAAAACCTTTGAAAACAAGCTTTTTATGTCTTAAATGAAAAAAAGAATACATTGAATTGAATGTAGCTCCGTTATGTTTCACAGATTTTTAATTTTATCGATAAATTCTTCAATGAATAAAAAAAAAAAAATTAAAAAATTTAAAATTATAAGCAAGTTAAAAATTTTAAAATTATAAGCAAGCATTGGTTTTGTTGCATATTTTTTTCTTCCATTCGTTTGTTTTTACATTTTAATTTTTTGTCTCTAATATGAAGATTAGGTTATAAGAAATTTATTCATTATAATTATTTTTAAGTAACTAATTCATTATAAAACTGTTTCATTTCAGAGCTTTAGGCAAAAGTAATATACATCTATTCTCAAATATTGAAATAACATTGGGTCAATCAACAAGTTTATAACTTTTAAATCAAAGTAAAGGAATGTTTTGTTAAAAGTTGAATAAATGTTGAACCAAACTGAAGTATTATTGTTTCAACATAGTGAAGCTGTTCGTTTAAACATTTTTTTATATTTCAACTCAAATCTGAACATTTTTGTTTTTACATTTGTAACATTTTATTTCAAAAAGCTACACGATATTAAATCAACATTTAAAAATTTTAAAAAAACATTTCCTAGTATTTGATTATATACTTTACAATTACTCATTTTGTTTCAACATTTTTTTTCATATTGATTTAAAACTTTTTTAAAACAACAGCTTCAGCCATTTCAATACAAAAGAATAAACTTTTGAGCATGAAACAAAATGTAAAATTGGCAGATATACCAATGAAAAATTTTGATTTTACCAATGTTTTTTTTCTGAGTGAACCAATAATTTATTTGTTTTTGTTAACGTCGTTGTATGCAATAGACTTCTAATCATGCGATACTTTTTCAACGAGTCAATGGATTAAAAGTATCTTTCGTTTATTGCGTTGATAGAGATTATTTAAAAATATAAATTTGTCAATGTCAAATAGAGAAAAAAAAGCTGTTATTTATTAAAATTTTTATTAAATTATCTTTAATAGTTCGAGACAAAAACAAAAATCTTAGGATTATCACACAATTACCATTCCTAGCGGCAATGCGTGCATGTGTAGATGTGTGTGGTGTGCGTGTATGTGTATGTTTGCGCGTGTGTGTGCTGTTTGTATTTTTATATTTTCATAAAAAAATCTAAGTTTTTTATATAAATTATAATCTTAAATTTCTATATGTGTGCCTTCTTTTTTTTTCTTATAAAATGTTGTTTTATATAGTTTTATTGCACGCATTGCCATAAAAATACACTTAGTTGTAGATTAAAACAAAAATTAAATTAATTTAAAAATTACATCTTCAATGATGAAAATATTAAGCATAACATAAGTTTTGTGTTTCATTATGATTTAATTTATAATTATATTTATATAAATGATAGCTTTTACAGCTTTTACAGCAATTCATCGTTCGTGCATGATAAATGTTGAGGTTGCTGTTATTACTGTCCTGTCTGTTATAGCATCTATGGACATTCGCCATCGGCCGTTTTCTGGAAAGCTATAAAAAGAAATGAATATAAAATATTTCATAAAAAATATGAATGATAGCCACTAAGCAATTCAAGTAATCTTAGTAAGAATTTGTAATTTATCTAAAAACTTGCTGAATATCTTACATAGGGTTCGCAGGCAATTCTCGGTTTTCATGATGCATAAATTGTTGAATGTTCTGGTGTCACCAGCATCATCTGTGCCACACACTGGCTTATAGTCCTGCAGGTCACAATTCATTTGACACTTGACATTCGTGTCCGACAGTGCCAACGAGTTCACTAGAGACACGGCATAGAGTGCAACTGTTGGGAAGAATTTAAAAAAGATTTTTAAAATTGTCTTTAAAGAAACGAAAATAAGATATAGACTTTCAATCGATTATCAAAATGCTTGGGAAAGCGGAAAAATTATCAGGCATTAATGGTGATTGATAATGAACAAATAACATATTGGGCCTTACCAATAGTCAAGAGCTGATACTAAGAAAAAGCTGACACTAATAAGTATAAGCTTTTCGTTAGTAGTCAACTTTTTATTTCTCCGTACCAATAAACGAAATCAGTATACGCTTTCAAAGTTGAATCTATTGTGAATGTGCTTTGCCTTGTTTGACAGATAAAAATTGACATTCTACTAAAATACTTGTCATCAGCTGAAGCCGATACTAATTTAAAGTATGATACTAGAGCACATGTCGATACTTTCTCATTTATTGGTATGAAATTTTTTAAAGTATAAGCTTTAACACTTAAGCTCAACACTTTCTATGAAAGTAGCAAACTATTGGTAAGGCCCATTGATTACAACTACAATTAAACAGTCATTCAGAGGAAGTGTGAGCACTATCGGCCTTTTCAAAATATATTGTATGGTTTGTTCCACGGAAAATTTAATTAAACTTGTCTTGTGCAACGTTTTGAAATTTGCAACGTGAAAATTCTTTAGCCGCGAATATCAATACGGTGAGTTAAACGGTGGTATAAAAAATACGCCACATATGGAGCATGTCTTCGATATTCATATCAAAAACATCAACCTTAAACAAAAATATAAACACTGACTGCTGCTAAGTAACAGAGTTGCACTGTACAACACTTTCAAGTATATTTCAAACTTTTGTGCAGTAATTTCAAATCAAACCAGAAATCGAAACGGGTACAACATTTGGCTGGCTCTCAATAGAGTGTGTACAGAATTTGCTGAATTCTTTGTATAACCGCAGAAGGGCAGATTGCAGTTCTGCCTGGACTCCTTTTACATTGGTCAAGGATTGAAAGCAACTTTTTTTACGTTCTCTTTTGAGCCCAAAAAATTTAAGGTACTCTTTCTTCTCAGCCAATTCGCCGCAAAATGTCTACAAACTCGAAAATTTGCTTTCAATTCTTGATCAATGTAAAAGGGGTACTGTTTAAATTACAGAAGGGCAATTCACAATTTTGTGCAAATGGTCTTGTATCATAGCATTTGCAAAATGGTTGAGTATATTTTTACACGACACTAACAAAATATACAGAGATGCATTTACTACGGTTTTGCAAATATGCAACACTAAAAATCCATAGTTTATATATACTATAAGAATGCAATACTGAATTACACAGAGACAGCTGATTAGGAAAAAAAGAAATGTTGCAAAGTAAGCCGAAAAAGATCATTTACAATTGTTGAAAAATTTTTACATTTGCACGAATTTACAATCTCAAATACACAAGATTGTGAATTGCCATAACGTGTTCACGAAGAAATATAGAGTATACAGAGTATATTTCTGTATAGCATTTATTTTCCTTACATATTTATGTTTTTGATATTAAATTCTATATATCACATATCATAAAACTAATACAGTATGATGTTATACAGTGGCGGCCGTGGCACAGTGGGTAGAGTGCATGACTCATACGCCAGAGAACCCTGGCTCTTTTTCCATCTGACACAGAAAGTTTTTTCAATTGAATAAATTTTTCTGTTCGTTCGTCACCTCTCTGCAGACAATGGTAAACCTCAGAGAGCAAATAATGTCATGTAAAGCTTCTTGAGGATATTCACATTAGCCGTACGGAGTCGGCATAAAACTAGTAGGTCCAGTTCTCGATCAATTGTCTACAAACATTTAATAACACGCACAACATTATACTTATAGGCTTCTTAGTTCCGCTATTTTAAATTTTTTGACCATATTTAATATATGGGAAATAACGCATATTTACATTATCCACACCTGTGCATGAATTTTATTTAAATATTTACGAGGTTAAATCAAATATTTTCCTTACAACTCGTTTTTTCCGTATTTAAGTTTTATCTATACCACACTGTTAAGTTTCTGACTAAGAAAGCGACCTTACCACCTACAAAAAATAACAAACTTCACCAATAGTATATCGTACATCATACATAGAACACATAAGTCCATTTATAGAAAAGTACTGGACTCAACTCATCACAGATGGATCAAAATATCCTAATGGAGCTGCATTTGCTGTGGTTGATGTCAACGGTTCCATACTAGCGCATGGGCTTCTCCCATCTATTAAAAGTTTTCTTATTGCCAAAAAAACAAATGACAAATAGTGAGTATAATATATAGTATAGTACAGCTATGAAAACATCAAGTGAACAACTTTGAGTCACTTGAAACAATAAAGCAATTACTAATAGAAATGTACCAAAAAGTCAAAACTATGTGGATTCCTAATCACGCTGGAATAACCAAAAATGAATACGCAGACCTCGCAGCCAAATCCGCTGTGAAATTACCTGTAATAACCTTCATGCCCTTCTCAAATAATTCTATTGGACAATTTGCGATAACACACCTCTATCAAAAAATAATCCTAGACTGGCAAAATTATACTCACAACTATAATAATTTTAATCCTTACAGACAAATTCACAAACTTCCCACCTCAACAAGAACTCAATGAACAAATGTTCATACAAGATTCCGACTCGGTCACACGAAATTAACACACGATTATATTTTGAAAAACTACTCTACTCAACACTAAAAGAATATATTTCTTTCAGAATGTCAATTCTTTAGATCTACTTCCTGAATTTAATGATTATAAAATAAGAACCTTTTAAAAGTTTTTATGTAGTATTCAAATACACAATTTGATTTAAAAGTTTGACGATAAAGTCGATAGTCCTGGTAGCTAGTGCTTTCTTGGTTATAATTTTAAATTTTAATTAAATGTAAATAAACAAAAACACAAATATTTCTGTTCGAAAAAATAACGATAATAAAATGATTTTATTTCTGATCGAAAAAAATAACGATAAAAAATAACTTATATCTGATTAAAAAAATAACGATAACAAAATGATTTTATTTCTGATCGAAAAAGTAACGATAAAAAATAATTGGTTTAAGTTGAAATAAAATTCCTACATTTAAAATTATTTTACAACATATTTTTTAATATGATCTTTTGATCTAAAAATTAAAAAATAATCATTATTTTCTATCCCTGTTCCTTGGAGAATATTTTGATTAAAGACACATTTGTTGAGAGTAAAAAATAATTTCCCAATTTTTGTTTATTAGCTACAATATGTCGGTTATTCCCATTACGCGATTAGTGTAGCAAATCGATTCTATTATCTCACCGTTCACGTGATTATGATATCACATGAGATCACTAACCCGGAATGTTTACACTTTACGCTGTATGAATTCGAAATTAAAAGTAAAACGTTTTCGTGAGATCATTTCTTTAAAAAAACACATCTTTGACGAATACGCAAGCTATGAATTATTGATAAGAGGTGTTAGAAAAAAGAGTCACTAAACTAATTTCGCTTCAGATTAAGAAACACCCTTCACTGTGCCTACGTGATTAAAGATTTTGTTTTTTTTATATAATATTTTCCAACACTCGCATTTAAATGAGCTCGTAAAACGAGCAATCAATTCAATGCTATGGATTTCGAGCGGGAAAAGGGGGAGGTGCAGTTGTCGTGTAGCACCAACCCAGACCAATTGGCGTCGTCGGTTGTGTATAAGGCTGTTTTGATCGAAGAAATTACGTTATACACATATTGTTTGATAATGAATGTTGAGAAATGTGTTCAAAGCATGCTCAGTTCATTTTGATATGCATATTTGAAAAATGTGTTTATTTGTTTATTTTTCTATTCTCAGAAATAAAACAACAAAATAAAAATTGTGCATAGATACATACTATAACCGCCAAAGAGTCCAATTGCCTAAAATAACTTTATAGAGATGTTACGAAAAAATTCGCATGTGCCAAAATATTGGTAATTAATAAAATTTATTTGTCTGTTTAGTCTAACGTAAGGCATAGCATAATGATGTGTGTGGGAGTGTGTGTTGCTTATGCGTTCATAATAAACTTTGCTGATCAAGAAGAGTACATGCAAAAAAATCCGAGTTCGGTGCTTTAGCAAAATATATTATTGAATATTTTTTGCAATACTTATATTTTTTGCAAACCTATTTATAAAGAATAGAAATACACCCAAAAGAAAAATTCGTGAACAGTTGTCCAATATAATAGTACTAGCATTTACCCGGCGCGCGTTGCTGCACCCTGCAACTATATGGGAACATAATAGGTGTATTCAAAACTTTTCTTAGACCCATAGTTTAACACCACTGTCACTTTCCATTGCCCGTTACAGTTTCCCAGTAGCAGGAGATCACCAAATAGTAACTCCATTTTGAGTTTGTATGTAAATAACACTACTTTTACTTTCAAAGCTATTCGATAATACAAATTTTAATTGTATGGGCGGAGCCACACCCCTTTATATAATGCCCATCCCAGTTTTCATAGAATACAAACTAAATTACCAAAATGTAGCCAAATCGACGAAAACCGTAGGAAATATAGCATTTTTATTGATTTGTGGGCGGTAAAAGGGGGTGTGACAGAAATTTAAACCATCTCGTGCTTGAAAAAAATGTACTGCCGAATTTTCAGATCTATCGGCTAAGTAATTTTGAAGTTTCCAGCCATCACACAGACAGCGTTTTGCTTTTTGTATATATAGATTATTGGCTATAACTTTTGATTGGTAAGAGATACTAACATAATTTTTTTTAAATTAATTAACTAAATTAACTAAATTAATTTTTTAGCTTGTTTATTTTTACAAAAATATAAAAACACAATATTGGAAAAAAAAATGTTGTTCGAAAAAATCAAGGGTTTTTGAATCACAAAAATGGTTTTTAGTTTTTCATAAAATTAAAACAATTTTTGCCTATTAATGTTATAACTTTTAAATAGAGTTAAAAATTTGCGAATTTGAATTTAAATTATATTTAAAAACAAAAACCAATTTTGAGCCTTTTTTTTTTTGAGGAAAAATCCAAAATTTCAGACCTTTTTTAAAAAAAATATTTAAAATATATATACTCAACTAACGGTATGTTTTTACAATAGTTTTCATAGTACTTTGATGAAGCTTTAAGACAAAAATAAATTTAACAATATGTATAAAAAAGCAGCGGAGATATTTGAATCGAAAGTCACAAAATTAAATTTCGTTGTAGTAAAATTTTTCATAGTTTTCAAGATAAGTTCATGTTTTTGATGTCAAAATAACGGATATTTTTTAATTTTACTAAATTTAAGAAATATTTTATATTTTGTAAATATTTGCATATGTAACAACTAAAAATATGCGATTTTGTAAAAAATTTGTACTACAGCACCATCTGGTGTCCAACGTGGTTCAAAGAAGATACTGTCAAAAAACTCATTGTACCTGAGAACTACTATATACCAATTTTTATTCTAATCGCATGAGCGGTTTGGGAGTTTTAGGTGGTCTTGCAAAAAATTTGTACTACAGCACCCCCTGGTGTTCAAGGTGGATAAAAATTGATAGCCCACAAACACGCACCGTACCAAAAAACTTCTATACACAAATTTTCATGCTAATAAAATTAGTAGTTTAGGAGTCTATTGCATAGTTACATAAGACATTTAGTTCCAAGGCAATTCGATGTCATAAATTTGGCCTGTGTTGCCCAATTCCCCCTTGTCTTACGTTCGCTCAAATATATAGTAACTACCTCTTGGGCCCATAACGTCTACATATCAAGTTCCACTATCAAAATATGTACAACTCAGGAATAATAATTATTTCTAAAAAGTGGGCGTATATATAGTTAGACCACGCCCAGTTTTAGTATAGTTGCCGACAGTAACCATACGAACTTATTTACCAAATTTTAGTCTAATACGACCAAAAAAATCTTAAATATAGCATTTTTATTGATTTGTAGGCGGTAAAGGGGGTATGGAAAAAAGGGGTATGGAAAATTTTTACTATGCCTATATTTTTCGCGCAAATGCAAACTAAAGTGAGACTTGTCAAATTATTCCAATATTCCATTTATTTCCAATTACCCTTGCAAATATTTTCCCATATACACCATATGTGCGCAACTGTAATTTTTCACAGCTGTATTGTTGATATGAACCAATACACATACAAAGACCATTTATACAAAAAAACCTTCGTATTGACGTCACCTTTCATGGGAAATTTCATGGGAAATTTCAGAAACAAAATCGCATTACAGAGAACATCAATTTCATACACAATGCAACTTATTTTTATATATATAGATATTTTCCTATCCAATATCAAAAAGCTTTTTAAATTTTTGGGACTTAAATAACTCCCGTTTTCTAAGGGGTCTGTTTATTTCTAAAATGTCAAAGAATATGCCCACTAGGTACAGAATTTCACTCGTTACACAGGTCTATAAAATCTGAAATAAGAATTGGACCATCAAGTTAAGATAATACCCGAAAGAGATAGAGATATAGCCGGAAATAGGTTTTTGAGGTTAAGTACAGTACGTACAAAGCTTTTTAAGGCCACCTTTTACCCTTGAAAAAATTTGTTTGTCATATTTTTTTTTTTGGCTTATACTATGTTCACACTAAATCCCTAACCAAAATAGACGAGTCGCTACGTAACGAGTGAAAACTGAAATGTTCGCTTAAATGCAATTCAATGTTTTTGCCCAAAATAAGCAAACGTAAACTCAACGAACTGAACGAAACGGTGTGACGAGACGTTTTGTTCCGTAAGAACCGAACTTTTAGCGTCTCAACTCGTCAAAAACAGCTGTGCAGAGTAGTCTTTTTATTTTTTCTGACGATTGGAGGTACTCGTTTCATTTTGGGTTAAATGTCAAAACAGACGTAACGATTGCAAACGTTCGACAAGTTGCAACCGTCTCGTTTCGTCTATTTTGGTTAGGGCTTAAGGCCGAAAAGCCTTCAGCTGAAAAACTACATGATATTAAGTTTTTCGTCATAGAAAAACTGTCAAATGAAAAGCATCATTTTGTTCGCTTTTCAGCGATAAACTCTGAAAAGCTAGAAAACAACCCTGATTTGAAGTCAGTTTTTTGAAGTAAAGTCAAAATCTATTACTAAAATTCAGGTTGCCACTGATATTTGACATTACGTTTGTCTGTTTTTTTTTATGTGTATACCTGTAGCCAATAGGAGCATCTTATTTTATAAGAACAATGAAACAAAGCGCAATAATAACAAACATATGACAACTGTGTGTCAAATGAAAAGCTGCTTTTCAAGTGTGAACACCTTTTCTTCAAATTAAGTTTTTCAGATGAAAAGCGGCTTTTCGGCCTGTGTGTGAACATAGTATTATATGAAATAACATAGTATTGGGAACATACTGCGAAAATTTCTAGCAAATTCGCCCAGTAGTGTTTTTTTTGCGAATTTTTTTGTGTAGGCAAGTTAGGCAATATCACGCCATGTGCACATATTTGGAGATCTACCTTCTTTTCATATGTCTTGTAGGTAGTCATGTAGTTATTTATTCAAGCAAAGTATGTAGTAATAATGTAAGTATGAAATTTTGGTTTTTGTTTTTATTTTCAATATTGTGTTTTTTTATTTCAAATAGCTATACTACAGTAGGAACTTTTTGAAAACCACGTCTTGGGACATTTCTCCCTAATATCTCGGAAATCAATCATTCGATTTGGATGAAATTTGTTTTTATGATAGTCAACACTCAAATGCATCGGGAAAAACTTCTCAAACCAATCGTAATAAAATTTTATTATTTCGTAAACACCATAACTCTAAATGCGTTGATCTCGAAACCACTTTTTTGTTATTACTTGTAATAAAAATTTGTCAAATTGTAATAAAAAAATGTGAATAATTTTTGTACCACATATTTTTAAACACTAGTTATTCTCATCGGTACTAGAATCATGAGGGTGGCTCAAAAAAAAAAAAAAAACGGTGTTGGGCCTATATTAAGTCTTAAAAATACCTTTTTTGTGGAAATTTTGGCATTTGGATGATAAAGTTGCGTAATTTTTTGAACGACCCTCTTAATTCTACTACTTACGATAACGGCATTAGTTTTAAGCATATTGCCGTTTTGCTTTTTATTTTCAGATGATGTATTTACAAACCTTGTTTTATTGGTCTACTTTGACATGGCATACAACAACAACAAAAACAACAATGATTTTGTAGCAAATTTTGATATTTTATCTATTAAAAAAAAAAGATACAGTAGTTTCGACTATGTCGTAACACAAGACGTAGAATTATTCAATTCGCTTTTGATGGCATCTTTTTTAAAAAATATTTAGCAAAATATTTATTTCATACACCTGAGCATATGACCTTTAAAAGAGTGCCGGAGAGGGTTAATATGTATCACCGACCCCCATTACTTTTGCAAAAAGAATATTTTTGCTTTTGACACCTATTCCCTCCGACCACTCCTTAGGGGGGCTCCCATACAAATTTTATGGTTTTTGTATATTTATGCCATGCACCTGAGCATATGACCTTTAAGAGAGTGCCGGAGAGGGTTAATATGTATCACCGACCCCCATTATTTTTGCAAAAGGAATATTTTTGCTTTTGACACCTATTCCCTCCGACCACTCCTTAGGGGGGCTCCCATACAAATTTTATGGTTTTTGTATATTTATGCCATACACCTGAGCATATGACCTTTAAGAGAGTGCCGGGGAGGGTTAATATGTATGACCGACCCCCATTACTTTTGCAAAAGGAATATTTTTGCTTTTGACACCTATTTCCTCCGACCACTCCTTAGGGGGGCTCCCATAAAAATTTTATGGTTTTTGTTTATTTATTCCATACACCTGAGCATATGACCTTTAAGAGAGTGCCGGAGAGGGTTAATATATATGACCGACCCCCATTACTTTTGCAAAAGGAATATATTTGCCTTTGACACCTATTCCCTCCGACCACTCCTTAGGGGGGCTCCCATACAAACTTTATGGTTTTGTCGATAAAACCAGAAACTGTCGATAAATAGGTAGCAAGTTTAAGCAAACAAAAACATCAAATGTTGGCTTTATATTTCATGTAATTGTGTAAAATTTATATAAGTTAGAGAGTTCAAACATGAATTTTTGTCGCATTGAGGATCAAGCAGACCAACAAGTGCTAACATCAACATTGTATGATCAGTACTTTAGGCCCACCAAAGGCTCAAAAAGTTATATAAATACCGACACCTGATGACTATCAACCACCCTACTTAACTCCGAGAATGACGCATTCTACGTCAAAAAAAAAGAAACGGTTGGTCGATATCTCTTATAATTTTTGTGCAATTTAATTTTTAGCGAGGCATTAAAAATTTGGGCCGCCAAGGTAAAGGCATTAAATTTTGGGTCGCCAAGGTAAGGGGTGCCCTTAAACTCTTTTCCAGCAACTAAATATCCTATCTACGATTTTTCTATGCAAAGGTAGGACCATTTTTTAAGATGAAATGATAAATTCCAAACCCTGCTCTAGGAAATGAATTATCAAGTAATTTTAAAACTTTGAAAATAGGAATCATTTCAACCATTTAGTTAAAGGAGAAATGTAAAAGTAAATGATGCAGTAGATAGAAAATTGTTTGAAACAATTTTTGCCTACTGTAAAAAACCTCAAAAGTTGCTTAAAGTAGAAATTTTTCAGGCAATACATTTTTTAAATAGTCTCAATAGTAGCTTAACAAACAATATACATACATATCTCCAAATACTAATGTGGTAAAAAAAAACAGAGTTCAGATTTGTAAGATCTTTAACCCCAATAATTTGCTTTAAAATCTGAGAAACAAAAAAGTTTTTAATTTACAGGCAAGAATAAAGCATCTATTTTAAATTATTGTTGTAGATTCCGAGTATTAATTGAGGAGTTATATCACTAGGATTTTGAATAAAACCAATTCTTGCAAAACTATATTAGAAATTATATTAAGTTGGAATTTAACATTATTTTGATATAATTACTACATTAACTACTCGAAGATTTTGAAGAAAACTCGTTTTGTTTTTGCTTTAATTTGTGTTTATTTTTTGTTTTTGCTTTATTTCCTTTAAAAAAAAATGGTAACAGTCCTATAGGTATGTTCGCGTAGTCGAATTTAAACGAAACATTTAAAGTTTTTATTAGAAAGTGCATGAAAAGAGTTCGTTTACTGAGAGGATTGACTAATAGAAAGAAAATATAACATTTTCTCTAAGTTTCAGTTTTTTAAAGTTTTTACCACTGTGAGCAAAAACAAAACATAAGCAACCCAGCAAGAAATATAAACTGTAACCGGTACATAAATTCCCGACTAATGCCTATAAACTGCAAACGTGTTTACTAAAGCATTATAAAAAAATTTTAGTTGTTTTTTACGTCAAATCATAGTGTGTACTTTTCAGAAATAATAGTTTTTTCGCGCTTGTATGCTTGGCGACTCAAGAATCAATCTGCCTAAAAACTAAAATATTGTCATCGACATGTATTTATTTAAATAAATAAGTTTTAATTAACTATATTTTAGAATTAAAAGTAATTTTTTAAAAGTAATAGTTTATAAATTAAATACTTTTTTATTGTATAACTGCTGGCTACAGTGAATTAAAGTTCTGACTGGGTTTTCTTTTCAAAAACAGCACACACAAAACAAACACACAAACACTCAGCAAACTCGCCAAACTCGACGTCTGCTCTTAAGAGTTGAGAGCTCGTAGGAACCGAGTTGAACATCACTAATTTTAATGATTGAAAAAATTGATATTTTTTTTTTCAATTTCATAAATTGTTAGTAAAACCATTCAAAAATATGTTCCCAAAGTTTCAAATATAAATTTATATTCGTTCTAGTGTAATGATCGATTAAGCAAACGTGCCTCGTTAAGTGCCGGAACACGTGGCCCGTAAAACGTGGCGGCATGGGTACAATAACAGATGTTCTTTTATTTATTTTTACATTAAATTACTTTGAAAAAAAGTACTAGAAATATTGTTTTTACAATATTTTTGTTTTTTGAAGGAAAGTACTAGAAATATTGTATAACATTGTATTGTATCACGGTTTAACATAAGTTTAACACTGACCTTCAGAACGTGCGTTTCAAGTTTAAAGACAAAATGCCAACGTATTTAACAGCATATTCGGGTGCTTGCTTATTAAATAAAGGCAGTTGCAGCATCACCACCCGAGTCGATTTAGTCATGTCCGTCTGTCTGTGATCACGATAACAGCTATAATTTTTAAGCTATCATCACGAAATTAGATATTTTATTAGCTTGTATTTAAAAACTAAAGTTTAAGTTTGAAAATGAGCCAAATCGGATGAAAACCACGCCTACCTCCCATACAAAGTGATTTTATAAAAAAAACAAAAGCTAATATTTTCTATTAAAACTTCGACGAAAATTATTTTACAAATAAACATTTTATTGACTGCTTTAGACTTTGAATTTACTTTGGTTCGGCCGTGAGGGTATTTTAACTTCGGCTCAGTCGAAGATCATTTCTTATTAGTTTTAAATAAATGAACAGCCAATTCGATTTCTATTTAATTTCAACTATCAAAAAACGGCTGTTTTGCTTGAAACTTACTTGAAGTCGTTATCGTACTTTTTGACAAATATTCTCATTTTGACAGATAATCAAATTGCTCTCTATTACTCGAACTTTTCTTGAAGTGAGTACTGAAACAAACCTTATGTAGCACAAGTTCACGAAGTCGTGAAGGGAGACAGTGAGGCGATTGCAAAAATTTACATTAAAAATCTATTCTTGTATTGGTTTTACTTAGGAGCGGGTTTAATTCTCCTGAAGGACTTTTTAAGCCAAAAGTCTTTTTAATTGTTGTTTTGGTGCAAAAAGTTAAAATATTTGTTTTATTAGTTAATTTTTACCTCCAAAAATTTAAAATGTTGATATTTAATCTTCTAATGCTCAGGTCTGCCTCTAGGCGGGGCTCATGCCGATCGCTTTAGAACTGTAATCTGTGGAAAAATTTTCAAATGGTTTCCTTCAGAGTATAAACGAATCTTCAAGTTACATTTCAGTGTTTCCCGCTTTGAGCTACACAGAAAAAAAAGAGTAGAACTTTTACCTAAAAATGTAGTCAATTCAGCTAAAGTAATCCGGTGATTTTCAGTCAACGAATTTGATTAGGTGCGCTACCAATTTCTAAATGTTAATTATATGCAATTATATTGGGTAGTTTAACTGCGAGAGTAGCTAAAAAAACCTAAATATTTAGGTGTACCTTCAACCATAAAATAGATAAGACACATAATTTATTAGAAGAATAAGCTAATTTTTTTTAAACTACGACCACTTCAGATTAGGCAAGCCACCTACTAAGTGTAGAAAAATCATCTAATTATTTAGATAGCATTCCCACTTAAGAGTGGGAATGCCGTGCAAAAAATATGCAAAAAATATGTTTTTTGTTTTGCAATTTCTATTTTGAAGTGAAACTTTCCTTATGTGACTTTACTTCATTTCGTCACATGATAGAGAAGAAAGATTTGTTTTATAGTAGATAGAATGAGAGAGATATATACATTGTATAAATGACTGAAAAATTTCTTTGCCACCGCTGAGAATCGAACCTGTGATCTCAAGATTTCAACAACCAACGCCTTATCTATTGAGCTTAATTTCCAATACAGGAATTTACTCTACATACCAATTAATCAAATTGCTGTAGATGCCCAGTGGAAAAATAATTTCAGAGTTGTGGACCTCATATTTTTATATACATTTTGTTCACAAGTTTTCGAACGGCGTAACAGCACAGCGGTAAAGCGTTTGACTATAACGCCAGCGGCCCGAGTTCAATTCTCGCATGAGACTTTACTTTTTGTAAAATTTTCTCACTTTGTTTTTATTTATGTTTTTTATAGGAGAGCGCTGTGCTCCTATAAAATTCAAATACGCGAAAAAAACAAGTTGTAAGGAAAGCATTTGATTTATCCACGTAAATATTTATATAAAACTAGAGGATCCGGCAAACTTCGTCCCGCCCTAAATTCGAGCAATCACGATTCCACCCGAAATTAATTTTTTATCGAAAATTCATGATCGATAACAAATGGTGCCAATCGAATTTCAATTATTGATTGAATGAAACACTCCAATATCCCATATTAACATGGAATGTAATAGGCTGTCATATTATTTTATTGGGAATTCTATTAGAAAATTTTTTTAGTACATTTCAATTTGAATAAAAATAGTCAACTCAACTGTTAGTTTTGAAGCCATGAGGTGGTCTAAGGATCGATCCTCACAATGAGCAAACAAATAATTTTTTTTAAAGTTTTTTTTTATTTGTTGATATGACAGCTTTTGTGATTTTTGGAGTAAAAAATGAATACGTTGGAGCTTTCTTCAAATATGGTTTATTAAGTGCTTAAATTGAATTTATCAACGAAAAAAAATTGGATGAAATATATTAAAAAAAATGGAGTTATTTTCATCGAAAGTAAGAACTACGAATTTCTGATAGTTTTTTGTTATTCTAAGGAAACGAAGTTATTAGAAAAATACGCTGTACTAAAATTTTGTGCAATTTTAAAGATATGTGAATGTTTTTTGACAGAATTTTCTTTTAATTATTTAGATTTACAGTTTCGCTAATAAAAGTATGCTAGTAGGATAATTTACGTTTCTTGTAAAGGGGCAGAAGAAGGGGCGTGGTCAAAACCAAGTATGCCATAACCTAATCTAGGATTCAAGTAATGTGTGTGCCGAATTTGAGTTAAATCCGTCCAGCAGTTTAGATTTGTTGGCTAATTAAAGTAGTCTGATGTGGCAATTCCCATACAAAATTACCAATTTCGATTTTTTCGATTTTTCCGCTGTTCCTGAAGTTTTTGTAATTTTCTTTCTTTCTGAACCACATCTGTGTTAAGGCAAACAATACAAAAAAAGAATTATTAAAATAGGCCCAGCCGTTTCTGAGCCTTAGCAAGACTAACGCACACGCATTTAATTTTTATATATATAGATTTATACTGAGGCGTGGATAATGCTAATATGCGTTATTTCCCTAGTGTACGAACAAATCGACAACTTGCATTAGGTAAAATAACTAGAAGAATTAGATGATTTAATAAGCAAAATTTTAGTTGAATTAACTAATTTTAATTAGGTGAATTACCTAATGCATGATTGTTAAATTAACTGTGTAAGTAGAAAAGTTGTTGAAAAGATTAGATGAAATAGAAACTTTCAGATTAGCTAAACTAGTTTAGGTAATAAATCAATTCTTTTATTTTCTGTGTAGCATGCTACTTTTGACAGTTACGTCAATTTGACGTATGTCAATGTAATTTAATCATGCATTTACGAATTGAACCCATTTTTTTTAAAAAACTTGATTTTCGGAGAATTATAAAACACATTAAGTGAAGTGAGATCGAAGTGAAAAAATACTAGTGAGTAGGAAATTGTTTTCTCTTTCAACTGAAGTAAAAAAAAATTTGAAAAACAAAATGCAAGGTGCTCAAATTATGTGTTCATTGCCAGGTTCGCTCAAAAATTACTCAAAGCTGTATTTCGAATTGGATTTATATGAACTTAATGTTGTTAAAAAGGTGTAGAGTTTTCTTTTCTATTGATATAGTATGTATTGATCTGGTAAAAACGGAGTGCAAAAAGTCGGCACAAAAGTATTTAATAATGTTCAATCCCTAAATTCAATCCGTAAAAAACTCGTTTCTGCCGAGTAAATCAAAATCAAATATTTCTGTGTTAATAAAATATGTTTAAAATTCGAAAAGTAAAGATATCTATGCATACGTTGTAAAATTTCTCCCAAAATTGATTCAACGATGGAAACCATATTTCAATGCCTTCCAACAGGAACAAATTAATGAAAATCTATTAAGAAATGCATCTTGGCTTAAACATAATAACGGGTCCACCATCTAACGTTTTTTTTAGTGCTATTTTTTAACTAGTTTTTAAACTAGTGCTTATTTCGTGAATGGTAACACTTAGCACATGCCTGATTTGACAGATAATTAGTTTTATCCTTCCGCTGAACGAATATGGTTGTGTATACGCTTGAACAACGCTGGGAAGTGGGCCTGCAAGTATGAACTTTATTTTTATATGCGCAATAACTCCTTTATTTCAACTCAGAACAATTTTATTTGTAAATATTGATATTGATTTAAATTTTAATTGATAATGTTTTAATCAAAAAATATTTTTTATTTCTGATTGGACAAATATAGACCGGATTATATATATTCATATTATTCAATTATTATATTCATTTCTTTCTGATTAAAGAATAACTTTTATCTGATCGATAAAATAACAAAATAAAAAATATTTTTTATTGCTGATCGGAAAAGTATCGATAAAAAAAACTTTTATTTCTGATTGAAAAACTAACGATTTTAATTTCTGTTTGATAAAGTATTGATTAAAAAACCATCACCTTCAAAAAACGATCACAAAATGATTTTTATTTCTGATCGAAAAAAACCGATAAAAAATAACTTTTATTTTTGATTAAAACAAAATAACAATAAAAAATATTTTTTTTTTTTCTGATCGAAAAAATAACTATACAAATAATTGTTATATATGATCGAAAACAATGTCGATCACAAATATTGATTTAAGGTATAATACGTGTAAATTTTCGAATTTTTTTTTGTTTAATGTGTTTTTTATAGTTTTAAGAATGTGTATGTATATTATAATGTATATGTAGTATAAATCGATATTTAAAAAAAAAACAGAAGCTATAACGGTTTTCGTTAACCTATGTCTAAGCTCCATACAAAGAAATGAAAAACTTTGAACGCGATTTCCTCGAAACTAGTTTTTTAAAACGGTTCGATAGATAACTCGAAATCGATTGGTTCAATTTCAGTGATTTCTTTTGCATTTTGTTCGTTATTTTGTCCTTTAAGCATCCCCCCTAAATTCAAGCATATATTTTTTTTTTGTTTTTTTTATATAAACAAAAAAGCGCGCGAAAATGTATCTATTTTTCGAACTTTTTACTGCAACTCCCTCCATAACTAAAAAAGGGGATGCTTAATATAAGGTCTATGCTTAAAAATGTCATTTAATTTTTTTGTTTCCGATACATAGGAAAGGCCATATCCATCGAACCGTTTTGGATGTCTGTTTTTCAATGTCATGTCAATGTCAAAGCCAGAATTGTATTAAAAAAAACACATTTTTATAAAGTATATTTTATGTACAATAACCTGTATAAATTTAAAAAAAAACAATAACTTCAAATATCTAAAAAAATTTTTTGAAAACCTTAAAAAAAAACCTTAAGTTGATTTCTATCTTATTTTTGCCAAATTAAAATATAGGAAAACACCCGAATTCTCAAAGAAAATTCAAACCCATTATGACAAAATGATTGGCCCTTGTACGGAAGATAAACAAACAACATTCCGTAAAAGGGCAAATCATATTATTATAAAAAAAACACCATATGGACCTTATCTGGACATGATGTCCATGGACCTCTAATTCATGAAATAACATCAGAAACAAATTTCAAATTCGTAATGATAAAATGGTTTGCCCTTGTGCGGAAGGTAAAAAACCAGATTCCCTATAAGGACAAATCATTTTATAAAAAAAAACACTATTTGGACCTTATCCGGACATAATGTCCATGGACTCCTTGTTCATCGAATAACATCAAAAACAAATAGAATGAAGGAAATCTTTTTAGATATTTTTAGAGGGGAACATTAATTTACTACTTAACTCTCTACTGCATAACAATGACTGTAGGCACACTTACGTTTGTATTCAAATCTAGAACTGAAAACCTTTTTTCCAAATTCGGAAATCAAATCATAGATTATATATCGGTTCTATGCACTTCGGGTAAAATTTTTTGTAACGGAAATTTTTTCTAGCTTAGCGGATTTTGCAATTACTGTCAGTTGAATTTGTAAAAGTGAGCGTTTCGCACGCAAAAATCATGCATGAGAGGGTTAAATCTGTTCTTTTGGCATTTTTGCGAATTTACGCCCGAAAAAAAGGCAAAGAAGCCCGATTTTCCATAGCATCGAATTTTGGAGAAAAGTCCGAATTTGAAATGGCAATTGAGCCCGAAAGAAGGTAATTACTCCCGAATGATTTGAAAATGAAGTTCGAAAAAAATGGAAATTACTCGCGAAATTTTAGCAGTTTTCGGGCTTTATTTCCAAATTTTTCGGGAGTAATTTTCGTGATCCAGATTCAATGTAAGATTATCAAAATATAAAATAACAGTTTTGAGAAGTAAAACTAATGTTCCCTGCAAAGATTTCCTTCATTCTATTTGTTTTCAATATTATTCTATGAACAGGGGGTCCATGAACATTATGTCCAGATAAGATATAAATGATGTTTTTTTATGATAAAATTATTTGCACTTATACGGAGAGTTGTGTTTTTACCTTCTGTACAAGGGCAAACCATTTAATCGTAACGAGTTTGAAATTTCTTAAATTTTGGGAATAAACAAAAATTCGGACGTTTTTCTATATTTTGATTTGAAAAATGTCCAATTTTTTTCGGACCTAATATCCAAGCTTATTTTTCAAATATTTAGAAAGAAGTCCCGAAAATTTTTGGCACAAGCACCCGAAATAATTACATAATCGCCCGAAATTTTGGTAATTTTTTCCTAGGAATGATTGCCCGATTTTGTATGGAGAATTTGGACCATTTTTACAATTTTTGTTTTCGAGCATAAATTCATTAGGCGTAAATTCTGGGAGCCCATTTCTCTCTAACACTGAGAAATTTCCTTCTATTCTCTCAATTTTAAGAGTTTTACAATTTTTAGTTCAAAAAATACAGGACACACCTTGTGTTTTTAAAAATGTCAAAAATTTTGATTTGTGGAGAACTTAGAACTTAATGTTCTAAACTATTTTTGTTTGCCAAAAAGGGCCTTCAAGAGAACCAAAATCGATGATGCAGAAGTCGTCCTTTAAACAGTCCCTCTTATTTTTGAGATACCAAATCGTGAATCTAAATATCCAGTCGGTTTTCTTTAATCAGTGAAATTGCTCAAGATTAAAAAATTCGAAGACAACAAAATGGTCAGAATGCAATTAGCTGCCAACGTTTTCTTTGTATCAAAAACCTTTTTTCTCCATTCCTTTAAAAACATTTTTGTCAGACACTGAGTAGTCAACTGGTACAAGCGATTGAAAAATATTTATAAGCTTCAAAGATTTTCACTGAAATATTCACATTCAGACATAATAAATCTAATAGTTATAAAAAATTCAATAACAATTTTAATCAATTCAACAACTGGTTGTTTTAAATATTATTTAAACCTACGACGCACATGCAATAAATAATGAAACCAGCTTCATTGCGCCCAAATTGATGCTTGCTGCTTTCTCGTGGTAAATCCAAATAAGTATAGTTTTTGATATTGAGTCCGTTGATTATATGGCCAAATATATCACTTATGATTTTATTATTTTGGTTTTAATTAACTTTTTTAATCACTCGATGAGCACAAATACTTGATTATCTATTTGGAGAACGCTTTTGTTTTTATATTAATGTTTATCTCACAAGCCCGTTTGTTGTTAGCTAAATAATTTAAAATATTTTTTTTTTTCTTCCAGATGGCTTTTTCAAACGCAACGTATCCTCTTTGCAGAACGTAAAATAATGCGAACGTATATTAAATGCCGATAGACGATCACGATCGATGCGAACACAAAAGCGCTGTTGCTGCGAGAAGATTGTATTTACACTGCGCTATCCTCGACGGTGCGTACGTAGATATTAGATATTTTATTTGTGAGGAGCAAATTTTGAATGCTATGCTCTCCACCAGATTCACAGATACTTGTTTTATACCGAAGCTGCAAAAGATACGCAAGAACGAAAGAACCACAAGACGATCATCAAACGACGATCCTCGTTAAGCAATCAGCAAGAAATACAAAACAAACAAAAAAAAAAAACAAAAATGAAGCAAAATTGGAAACAATGTGTGATCAATCAATTTCCTCCGTCATATACACATCAATGATCGACAACCCGGCTACGAATCACAATGGCTTGAGAAACGTTCGTTAGTTTTATAGATTTTTTTGTATCTTCTAGATTGCGATAATGTACATAATATCTCCGACGTTTGGTGTTTGGCACTATTGTGTGTATTGGTGTAGTTGTGTGTTTGATAATTTGAATTCAGCCATGTATCGCATTGAAAGTTTTCGTTTTGAATTATTCAGATAGAAAATTTTATGCAAAAATTTGAATGTTTCTTATTTATGAATGGTGTGATTTTTTATGTTGAATTGTTTTTTTTTTTAAATTTCCTAAATTTTCGTTCTTATTCGCCACACGTTTTAAATCCGACACGTTGCTCATCAAATGCTTGAAATATATTTTCACAAGAACTGATCAATGAGGCGCACACAGCGCGACAGCAGAGAGAATTTTGGTTCATCTTCGAAACATTTATTGACGTATTTTGTGGAACGAATTCAATTTACTGTTGTAGCCGTTTGGCTACGCTGTTCTTATCAGCAATTAATTATGAGCAATCAGTGAACATCAGCAACAGAGGCTGAGATTCTAACATTCCTCATACATTCCATGTCTATAGTTAGCCTGTCATAAACATTATTGGGCTCTACGCCGAAACATAACTAAAATTAAATAAATTCACGCATTTAAGCGCTTTTATTCATCGTGAACTTTGTGGAGATAATGCCGCTTTTTCACATGGGATTTCGTAGCCACTCTGGCGTACTTACAATGTCTCGTGTGTGTAACTTTGTAAACACATTCTTATCAGAGCAACACATGTTTTTTTTAAATGAAAAAAGTATTCAGTGTCATTCGGACTAAAATTTCAATTTCAAATTTTCGGACTTCTGTTCAAAATGGACCAGGACTGTGCAAATAAAACAACAATGTTAAATTTTTCTTCAATATTTATTTGATCACCTTCAAAATAATCACTATCGGAGTCGATACAGATATGCCAACATTTTTTCCACTCTGCGAATTCCGTTTGATGACTTCAATCGTCTCAAAATGTTTTCCACGAAGCGACAGTAGGAATAGGGGATTATGGAATAAGACATATGGAATAGGAACGGGGCCAAATCTGGCGAATATGTTGCTCGTTGAACGATATTGACATTGTTTTTGGTCGAATAATCGCGTACAATGCATGATGTATGAGCTGGTGCATTATCGTGGTGCAAAAATCATGAATTGTCCTTCCATAATTCTGGCCTCTTTCGCCGAATATTCTCGTGCAAACTCTTTAAAACACTCAAATAATATTGAGCGTTAACCGATTGACCTTGCGGAAGCAAACTGAGTGCACAACACCTTGAGAATTGAAAAAAAAACAGTCAACATCACCTTAATTTTTTAACGATTTTTCCGTGGTTTTTTGGGTTTCGGCTCAAGTAGCACTGCAGCACACCCGTAGCATGCCGAAAACATCATGCACATCATATAAAATGGTGTGCACCGATCCAGTCGATATATCAAGCTTGGCAGCTATATATGGCCATACGATGATTTTCGAGCACAATTTCCTTTACTTTTTGACATTTTCATATTTTATCGGACGAGAAGGCAAGTTGTTAACTAATGTACGACCCTATTTAAACCTATTTAAATGTTGTACACCAAAAAGTGCACCGTTGTAAGGCATGGGAAGATCTTGGATTCTCCATCCCCTAAATGCTACAGTTCAGATGTTGACATATCCATTGAGATGAAAATTGACTTCATCACTGAAGATGATTTTCTTTGCAAAATCGTGATCAATTTGATGATATTCGAACACCTAATTTGAGAACTTTCGACGTTGCTCATAGTTTGCCGGCTTTAGTTCTTGGGTCAACTAAACCTTGTAAGCTTGCAAAATAAGCTGCAAAATGGGCTGCAACGAGGTCCTGCTAACGCCTAGTTCCTGACCACGATGACGAATCAGCTAACCTCTGCCATGGCTATGTTTTCATACGAAGGAGCGAAACGGGAACGGGCTCTCCTTTCCGTGTTCACAACAGAGCCAGCGTGGTCAAATTTATTGATTGATCAGTGTTGAGTGGCGGTGCGTTATTATGATCGAGAAGTGTGTGGGTTTTGCGAACCGTCTGCGCAAAATTTCGATCTTGAGTTTAGCGTAGACACCTGCCTGTTCGGCTTTATTCTACGGTGCCCCTTGGCAAGTAGTCGGAGGTTCTTGGAAATGATGCCAAATAGATACATCTTCCGGACGTTAATATCATTCTAATGACTCACATAAACCTCCATCCAACCATCTCTTGGGTGTTACTGCCCTGTCATAGTAGTTTCAACACCAGTTACACAGCCTATTTAAGTGTACTAGTATCGCCTGTGCCCGAAATTCGGCCATATGTTTCTATAAGGTAACGAAACTCAAGTTGTTTTTCACATAATGAATTGTTATTAATTTGTATGTAAATTCTTAATGTTTACCTTGATGCTATGAGGAAAATAGTGGTAAAGGTCAAAAAAGGAAGCATATGCGTCAATAATAAAAATTTATTCAACATATAATATTCATTTAAAGTAAATAAATAAATTAAAAGTAAAGTAAGTAAATAACCGGTAGAAAAGTATAACAAATAAATCAAGATAAATGATAATTCTCAAGTTAATACAAGCAAGCAGCAGTTTAACTGTTTTTTTAACGCTGAGAGAAATTAAGAGAAAGCAACAAGCACAACAACAGCAATAACAATAACGCTACTCAGCTCTTTTTAAATGTTTGCGTCACTCCCGCATTCTACTCTTGCTTTTGTAAGCTACAGCAGCGATGTTCAACAGAGCTTTGTCGCTTTGCAGTTTCTCATTGTCCCATTGGTAAAAAAAGCATTTTACATTTGCTCAGTTTTACCTATCTTAATGACAACATATTCGAATAAAAATTATATTGTGCAAATCTACTCAAAAATACCTATCCATCGATATAAGTATTATGTGAATATGTTGAAGGTAACACAGAAAAAAAGGGAACACAAACTTTTTGTTTGCCTATTAATATATAGATATTGAATTAAAAAATATACTGTATGGATAGTAACCAATATTGGAACATAACAGTACGAATCATGAATGATTAGTTGGATCACCATCCACATTTATTGGTGGAAATCAAGACCTATGTAAAAGCTCTGATAATATTTGGGCATTGCTGTTCGGTTGTACAATTTGCGCAACTCCACGCTGACCAACGCTGGTCTGCTCGTGACATTGAGCTACCACAGCCAGCACGATACTCTTCGAAAGAGATTTACTTCGTCATAGCACTTTCTCATACACACACACACACACACACATACATTTAATATATCACAATTTACTGTGAATAACACTTACGTCACTACTATTACACCAATTTCAATCTGAGCCACCAATTAACATTTAACAACCACCACATTTAACTCTGGTACTCCAGGATTACTAAGGTAAGCTTTTCATCTTTTCGTACCCATTTATAATACCTCAAATAGACACCTCAAAAGCTGACACTCCGAAATTACTCAGAATCAACCTTTCATTGCTTCGTGCCCCTCTGAAGCGGAAAGCGTTTTGAGACGATTGGGGGCGATTAAGGAGAATTTGCAGAAGGAGCTGAAGGCGATTCCAAAATCTATGGAACTATGAAAAGTGTTTTCAGGATTGGAGGAAGCGTTGACATATGTGTAGTGCATGCAATGGAGATTACTTTGAAGGAAATAATATGAATACTGATGAATAATTGAACCGTTTACGTTTCATTAAAGAATTCTGGGTATTTTTTGATTAGAATGTATGTATCGTTCATATGTTTTATTTTGCTTAGGACCTAAAAACTCACTTAGCTTTTCAATTGTCGCTTCTTTAATGCATTTATGGAGAATATATTATCCTATCTTTGCAATAGAGCCACAATTTGTTTCGTGTGGTGGATCCGACAATCTCTTGAAATTTCTTGAATTCAAACTGATAAAGGGCTCACTTAAGGTTTATAACTGTTTATTATAGGTAATATTTAAGTGAAACTTCTTTGGCGGCGTCCGTGTCGTCCGTGGCGTAGTTGGTTAAAGTGCGAACCTGGAGACCCGGGTTCGAACCCCAGCATCGACAGAAAATTATTTGAATTAAAATAATTTTTCTGTTCGGTCGTCACCTCTCTGCAGACAATGGCAAACCTCAGAGAGTAATCAAAATGCCATGTAAAGCTTCTTGAGAACAAGAACATTCTGTTCAGCGCCGTTCGGAGTTGTTAAACCTGTAGGTCCGGTTCTCGGTCAATTGTGTACAAACTTAATAACACGCACAACACAATTGATCATAAGAAGCTAGGTCAAAGTCCTTTCAAGGGCTGAAATGGCCAGTTATTTTTCTTTGGCGGCGAGTGAAATTGCAAGGTCTCTTATTTGTGACGAGACGGGACGTGTAACGTTTTTAATTTTCGTGTAACATTGTTAAGGTCGCTTTATTCGTGAATGTGAAAAGCAAATTGTTTATATGAAAATTTAAACTGCCTACCATAAAAGTTTTTACCACAAACACGCACTGAACCTTGAACTGTCGCAAGCATCGAATATGAGTCGGACGTCCTAGCGTTATGCTTCATTGATGCTTTCATACTGGCAATCAAAATGGTATTAAGATTGCACGCACCCTGCTCCATTTCTAGTATATCACAGACACAAATCTATGTCTTTAAAACATTAATTTTCAGCCTAAAAGCATGCACGGAAAATTTATTTGTTACTTTTAAAAGAACATATCATAAGGTCTGTTTCCATACTCGTTTTTCAAATAAAATAATAAAACGACACCCAGGAAATTGAGAAGTAAAGAACGTCCCGAAGCTAAAAAAGTAGCGAAAATAGGAGCAGAGTGCGTTCGTGCACATAGACAGCTAATTTGAGCTCTTAGAATGCAGGGTCAGCTAGATCTGCAACTAATGGTAAGAGTATAGCTATTGGAACATCATCTCAACAAAATTTTGAAGCCAACCAAGTTGATATGCATAACAAGCAACGTTCGCTACTTTACGAGGCCCTCACTCAATATAGCAGCTATGATGATCAGGAAGCAGGAGACAATATTCAAACATAGTTGCCTTCGCTTTCGGAAGCTCCGTCAACCAGTACTGTACAAATGCAGCTCGAGTTTTTTTTTTATATAATTTTTCTTTGCTTACTAAGCGATCTTCTCCACAAACTTCCTACCACCAACTCTACAGTTTTTAAGTCGTAAGTATTGATTGAAATTATTAAGTCGTAATTATTAGTTTCAGTTGAATAAAATGCGGAAAGAAATGAAGAAATGTTAAATCCAAGGATCATGACTGGATTTCGAACCCTGGACCTCTGGGTTGGTAGTCAAGTGCGCTACCACTTGACTTCTGAGGTCGCTCCGTTTGATAGTCAGAGTGAAATTTATACAGATACAATATAAGATCTTCGCAAGAATGATCACATTTTTGATGTTCAAAAGAAGCGGTCAAGTGCCTAGGATTTTTAAATTCGTACTTCACTCCAGCTGATCTTCATATGATTTACACCTCATATATTAGGCCAGAAATGGAGTACAGTTCACAGATTTGGGCAGTGTCTGAGGTCGTATTTGTGGCTTCTGGACCTAATTCAATGACGTGCGATATATGTATTTTATATGGGATGAAAATATGTCATCCTTACCCAACTCTCTTGGGCATCGACGCAGTGTTGGTTGGCTTAGCCTTCTATGCAGGTATTTCCATTGGAAATGTTCAAGGGAGATACATGCATGTGTTTCTCAGGTCCACTCTGGCAGCTCATTAGGTCCACCCCTATACAAATTCATTGACACCCCATAGAACCTCGCATTACCAAGAAAATTCGTTCTTCAGTAGTTCACCCTGCTAGCATGCTCCCAGACAGTTTTGCGCTGTGTAAATTTAAATCAAATCTTCACCGACACTACTCCATCTTTCCGCCTTCCGACTATCATCCGTCTTACGAATCAACACAATGCTTTCGCATGTAAAAAAGGCATTATTTCGTCTGGCATTGAATAAATTCTCTTCTTCACAATTGGATACGCCAATGAAATTATGCAAAAAAAAAAAGAAACAAAGTCAAAACGGTAAAAAACAAGAGACAGCCATGAACTAAGACTTATATTCTTAAAATATGTATGCTGAAATTATACTGAACGAATGTTGGTATCGGTTCTACTTTTATTTGAATACATCTTTTATTAAATTTTTCCGATTTAATTAACATAAATTTCGGGAACTAGAATGATTGTTAACTAAGTCTTATGGGCTATATTTGAATGCAAGCAAAAATTTATATTCTATAAAGTTTCCTGACCTAATATGACCTAAGTTTCTTTGTTAAAAAAAAACCCAATTTATAGTGGGGGTGGTTACCTAAAGCAAATTTAATAACATTTTATTGAAATCTTAATGCGTTGAAAGTGTTTTCTAATAAAATTGATTGGTGCAAATATTGTTAATTTACTAATGTGCAGAATAAAAAGGTGCTTTAGAAGTTAATTTTAACAATGAATATTTAGGTTTGCAGCAATAGAGCGACACCAGCCAGTGTCCATTTGCCTGGTTTATCCTTTGTCTTCAGATTGAATGTCCAGACATAAGTGGGACCACGTGTGCGTGTCTTGTACATGGGGCACTCGTACATATTACGTAAGTCCTGTTTATCCTGTGTGATAGCCTGTAAATTAAAAGGGAATCTAAATTAATTTACAAAGAAAAAAACTTTTTTTTTTAATTTATTTACTTTTGCAACAGTAAATAGAAAATCATACAGTAAAAAGGGATATACTTTAAAAATTTTATTCAGAAAGTTTTATGTACTACGAAAATAAGATTTATAGACTCAGTTTAGGATGTGAAGACACCGAAAAGCCTTCGTGTCGGACGTTCGACCGAAAATATCGACGCAGTAAAGGAAAATGTTGAAAACGACCCAAGCACCTCAATTCATCACCGGCTTAAAGAGCTCGATCTTCCTATGTCCACACTGCACCTAAAATGACGAAAGATTTTGTTCTGATCTTGCTCTTATAACTCCTTTTACGAGTTCTAGTCTGTATTTTCTTCAGAACTTGAATACACATTTTGTGTGAGAGTTAACTTTGAGAGATAGAAATTGACTTTAGATTCGTAATAAGAGTCCCAAATTATGCCTTAAGCGTTAAACATTCCGAATACTGGGCCAAAAGTTGGAATTTCGCCGCATTGTGTTTTAGGAGTAATATATGTTGTTTTCTTTTCAGAGTCGGAGAACTTTAAATTGGTAACACTGTTTGCTGTGATAGCCGACTTGACATTTCTGGGTTGTTTTGGGGTGAATTTGTTGAGACTCAAATTGTTGAAATTTATTTTGAAAACACGGTTCAATTCGAGAAACAAATCGGGTATACGTGTGTTTTTTGAAGCAAACTTTTGGTTAAATGACTACGCGAATAAATAAAATTGTAGCACTTGGAGCAATGATAATCCACAAGCCTTTCTCGAAACACTACAGGGCACATATTCGTTTAAATGCACAATTTTTTTAACATGTTTACCCTTTTTTGTTTTTTTTGTTTTAAATAAAGAATTCAAAATTACTTTTCATCGCATATTTTTTTTTTTATAAATATAACAAAATTAAAACTTTTTCACGAAAAAAAAAAGGAAAAAAAAAGAGAAACTAAGATGCATATTCGCTTAAACGCATTAACATTTTTCTTATATGATCCAAACAATTTATGAATTTTAATATTTGGTAGGTCTACCATTTTTCAATACAACCTCATATAAACGATTGGGCATGGATTGCAGAAGTTTTATAAGCTCATAATTCGATACATCCTTCCAGGCTTCTTTGATATCTAGTTTTAACTCAAACACAGTGTCAAACCTATGTCCTTGTGCTTTTTAGCCATAAATTTTACGGGAAATGCAACCCCAAAGGTTCTCCATGGGGTTCAGATCGGGACTGCATGCCGGCCAAAAGTGGTATATTATTTTCCTGGTACCACTGCATCGAAAATTTCGAAACATGGATAGCGGCGTTATCCTGTTGGAAAATGCTGCCTTCGTCCATTTTTTCATCCAAAAATGAGATCAGAGCATCATCCAACAATTCGGTGTATAACAACGAATTCATTTTCGGTGGAACAAAGCAAATATTTGCCTTGCCAGAAGCCGAAAACGATGTCCATAACATAACGTACATCGTTATTTTTGAAATCGTCCCAATAACACGCGTACGAGTCTGGACCGTTCAGATTGAGTTTTTTCTCATCAGGGAACACAACATTGTCCAACTCCCAAGTTCTGTGAATATGGTTGCGTGCAAATGTTTAGCGAGCTTTTTTATGTTGTAACTTTAAGACGGTCTTGCACATGGGCTTCTTAAAGTTTACGTTATCTGTTGTTCGCAATATGTGGGCAATGTGCTTGGCTTTCACTGGAAGATCCAATTTGTTTTTGATCTGAGTGGCATTAAAATAATTTCTTGTAGCTTCCATTTTTATTTGATTTTTTTTGGTGGCTAAAAGCTTTTGATTCTCCTTTTTAGGTTTCTTAACGCCGTTATTATTGCCTTTCTTCAAAAACAAACGAATTACTCCCTCAGATCTTCCAATTTTTCGTCCAATTTCCCAATTTGAAAAGCCTTCATTGTGGTACAGCTTGATTTGAACCTTTTTTCATTGCGTAGGTAACTGGTCGTCGGCATTATGGTTGCAACTGTGTTATATCACTGTGTTAAAAATGAAAATTATAAATTTCATGTAACTCAAATAATAAAAGAAATTTCTAGAACTAACCAATTTTTAATTTTGAAGGCAAAGAATCGTAATGATTTAAAAATATTCGCTAATTACACGATGTTTTATCAGCTGCGTTTTAACGAATATGTTCATATATTTTATGCATTGATTATATTTTTACGCGTGCCTCTGAAATTACAACAAAAACAATAATGAGTATGCAAAAAAAAAATTTCCGCTATTCTCACGAATAGTGAGAGCGTAAACTTTATTGTTGAAAACACGTTAAACATAGATTTACCCACCAGAAAATATGGAAGTAGTTGCTCTTAGAACATATTCCATAACAGCTTGCTTAAAAAAAAACGGAACTACTTCTACGGAGTTAAATGTTGAATAGGTTCCATTATCGCTTCTATTGAAGTTAATTTGGAATACGTTCTCACCACGCTTCTCCCGAAGTTGATTTGGAATAAGTTCTCTTATTTCTTCTTTCTGAGTTCAAATAAAATTCTTGTTCTCCGTTGAGCAATTTTAAAACCGATTTTCGAATTAAACGTTTTACAAATTCAAGGAAAAGTTAGTGTCGAAGAACGTGCCAAGTATATTTTTTTCTATTTCATATTTCATATTCGTTTATAACGTTTAGTCAAAATGTTTTATTTCAAAAAAATTATAGAGAGATTTTAGGTGAGATTTATAAAAAACAAAAAAAAAAACGATGAAAATATTCAGCTTTTCTTTTCATTAGAAAAGTAACTTTTTGATTGACTCCGAGAGAAGCGAGAGAAGAACTACTTCCCATTTAACTCCAATGGAAGATAATAAAGAAGTACTTTAAGGTTGGCTTCGAAAAACTCGAAAACGGAACTACTTCTTGTTGAACTTCTTTTTCACTAAGATTAGAAGTGATTATGGGTTATCTTCAATAGCAGCGAAAACGAAAGTACTTCTTGTTTCGTTTCTATTTCAGCTGGGTGAGAAGTTGTTCCAGTTTGGTTCCGATAGAAACGAGAGTAGAACTACTTTTTTCTGTAGACATCGCCTGGAAAAATAGTATTGGCCGGAATCGTAATTGGAACAACTTGCGAATGCAAAAAAATAGTTCCAGAACTTATTCGGAAGTACTTTTTTTTCTGGTGGGTATAAGACAGGGAAATAAAATTGTGAGTGTGTTTAAACGAATATGTGCCACTGTTTTACATCCAGAAAAACGAACCATCGTTTGGTTCGCTTTATGGGACTGTGAAATCATTGGTCCATATCGGGAGTTCAAGATGCTGCCGGTCTCCAAGTGACGGCACCATCACTCTTCAAACGTATGACATTTTTGACGGGTGGCAACCTTAACATGAACTCACCATAAATGTTAGATCGATCTGTTAATAAAAAGTGACATAAAAATGTTGGTTATAAAAATGGATAAAGAAGAATTTCGTGTTTTGATTAAGCATTACTTTTTGCTTAACAGAAATGCAAAAGAAACAAAAGAAAAGCTTGATAAATATTATGGTGAATCTGCTCCGTCGTATTCAACCGTAAAATATTGAATTGCAGATTCCCGGAGAATAGCCGGGGGAGCACCAAAAACAGAAACCACTCCAGAATGTGTTGGAAAAATCCATGATTTTTTATTGGACAATCCCAAAGTGAAAGTGTGTGAGATAGCTACAGCCGTAGATATGTATATCAAGTGGGTCCGTGGATTAAATTTTACATGAACATTTGGGTATAAAGCTTACTGCAAAATGGGTGCCGCGTTCGTTAACAATCAATCAAAACATGAATGTGTTCGCACTTCCTAACAATGTTTGGACATATTTAAACAAAATCCGACTGATTTTTTGCGTAAAATAGTGACTATGGATTAAACATGAATCCATCAATATACACCAGAATCGAAGGAATCAACAAAAGATTGGGTAGGTCCCAGTGGAAGTGCACCGAAGTGAGTGAAGACTCAACAAACGGCCGGAAAGGTGTTGGCGTCTGTTTTTTGGGATTCAAGTGGCAATTCATTCATCGACTATTTGAGAAAAGGAAAAAGAATCAACAGCGACTTTTACTGTAAATTATTGGACCGATTGAAGAACAAAATCGCAAACAAACGGCCCCATTTAGCGAAGAAAACAAATCACCTTTTTGCAAGACAATACCCCAGCACGAGTTAAGCTTCGAACTGCTTCCTCATCCCACCCAGATGATTCTAAAAACTTGGCTCCCAGCGACTATTATCTTTTTCCAAACTTAAAAAGATCGCTGAAGGTAAGGACATTGGCGACGATTGAACAGGTCGAATTGGAAACTGTAGCGTATTTCAGAGATCTTGAGAAATCTTACTATTCAAAGGGCATCACAATGTTAGAAAATCGTTGGAATAAGTGTATCAAGCTTAAAGGGGACTATGTGAAAGAATAAACAACAATTTTGGTAAGTATCTTGAACGCCCTAAAACAGCCTGAAATTGGACCTCCAGGAGACGCGCCAGCTACGCCGCCACATGCCCGAAATCATATTCAACAAAAAACGTAGGGGTATAAAAAAGAAACATCCCAAGAATAATAGAAAAATAGATTACGCATTGCGCAGCTCCGTTACGTTGTCTAGCTACGAACAAAGTATTTTTACGATCATGACGTCACGCTAGACCAAGTTTGTTTCTTGAATCTTTTGCCATTGTTTCATATTTGTTCACATTCTGATCAAGACTTGACAGAAAGCCATATCGTAAGCTCATACCGTAAGTCTATCGTGACGTAGATGCGCAGATCGTTGAAAATTATTTTTACGATCTGCATAATCTATTTTTCTATCATTCTTGGAAACATCCTATAGTAAAAGGAGAACAAAAAAAGGTATCTTAAATTTCGTCTATAAATACGAGTATCTGTTATAAATATACATTATGATTTATATAAAAAAATAAGTTAAAAATTGTTTGACCGGTGGCGCCTGTTTGACATGGCGTTTGTGTTTTATAATCTTCTCAAACATCTCAACTCACGATGTCGAAGACGCCAACAATCTGCCAGATACAAAGCTCTGACACACGCTCAATCATACAAAAAAAAAAGTTCATAAATTTTCAATCAATTGATTTGCATAATAAAAAGCTTCTGATAGCCGGCTTTTTGCCGCCAACTCACCCGAACATTGATGACTGGCAATGGCGGATAAAGTTCTTTGAGACGCGACTCCATGATGATGCCTTGTTGTACGTCCCATCTGGCGCCTTCCATAAATATTCCATGAACATAGGCGCCTTCACGGGGTGCAGTGCTGTTGGAATTAAAGTCAAAAATAATTTTAAAACAATTTTTTAATACGACGCCCACGATGCCGGTATCGATGATGATCATGATGATTGTGATTGTGTCTGTCTGGTTGAATTTGTTTATTTTATTAACCCCTTTAGTGCCGATGACAAAGATCTTTGAATTTTTGGAACTTGGCAAAGTCTTTGTCATGATTTATACCGCTACCTTGACCACCTATGCTACTGAAATTGGAAACAAATCATGTTCCTTTTAAGTATGTTAAAAGGGACTTTTTCGGCAGAAATATGACAGTAAGTATTGCAAATATGATTGTTATGGGTTTTCCACATATCTTTTCCATGGAATTTTCATATGATTTTTCACTTAGCTTTTGAATCAAATTTGAATGAAATTTCATAGAGTAACGTTTTAAGTCGCTAATTAAAAATATCTAAAATCATATTTAGCAGTCTTCACAATTCAAGATGGTGAATCCTCTAGCATGCTAGAGGAAACAATTTCGCTTATTTCTTCGTAGTACATTGCTTTTTCTTCCAACGATATCTGTTAAAATCTGTTACTCAGGGGTTTTGACAGTTACTGATAACGAGTCTGGGGTCCAAATACTTTTCAACTTTTTATTTTTGATTTCAAGTCGGCCATATTGGAACCGAAATCTTGGATTTAAGTATTGTTCATTATAGACCCCGCTTTCTTAATCAGCGCCACAAAAACCCATGAGAAACAAAACTCGATAAGTTATCTATTTCTTCAGCAAGCTACTTTCACCTTCAAGCTACTTTCACCTTCAAAAGTTATCATATAATTTCATCGAAGTTACAGTTTGAGGCCATTGGTGTCAATGTCAGAAAAACCATTGCACTGAGGTGGTTAAGTGGTTAGCTTTTCATTAGTTAATGTGTAAATAAAGAGACACCTCTATTTGTATTAAGTCTCTAGACATGATCATTTAAAAAAAAAAAAACGCCTTTTGGATCGTATTGTGAGCTGTCACAATAAGCTGGGCGTATTCAATCGCAAAAATTTAATTTTGCTAAATAAGTTATTAAACAAACAAACTCATAAAAGTCACGAGTCAATCTTGATAAACTTAATTAAAGATAAAGCGGTTTGATTGATAGAATGCTATCTTTATGTTAACATTTATTTTGCTCAGGTAATTTACCAGTAATTTACCAATTAATATCGACAAATTCATAGAAGCTTATGAAATTAATTTTTTTGTTTTATTTTAAATAATTAATAATGAATTTTATTATCAATTAAGATATAATGGATCAGTTCCACTATTGTTTTAAACATTGCATGTAAGATCTAGTCGCAAGTTAGAACAAAATTTAAAACTAAGGTGCTAATAAAATACTACTTTTTGATCTTTTTGTAATCACGTTTCTAATACTAGTCCGCTATAAAGGTAATTAATTACAAGTCAATCCGCTTTACATCATCAACGGCAGCGTCATTTTGTTGAGTGTGATTATTTATGATGGCGCTCCTACGATAACAATCAGTGACTCTAAAACGGCGGCGCATGACGACGTTTGTGTTAAAAAATTAATTGGCACATTGACGCCAAATAATAGGGAAACACATAAAGCAATGAACAATATTTAGTTTGAAAAAAGAGTTGGAACGTCGCATAGTGGGCAGATGTTTTATAAATAATTGACAAATGATGTTTATAATGATTATTTACAACACATAAGTTTACAAATATAATTTGATGTTTTTATTCACGGATGGTACTATCCTAGGTGAAATTTATTAGATATTTATTGGAATTTTTGACCGAATTCCTATATAAAATCGGTCAAAATGAAATTTTTTCCGTAACTTTGAAAATTCCAAACACATTTTGAATTCTATTGAGTTGTAATACGAGGGTTGCCTTTTAAGTCTTGCGCCTAACAATGAAAAAACAATGTTTACTCAGTGAAAATGCTTTTATTGTTTATCAGAGTATTCTCTTCAAGATAATTTTTCTACTCTGAAGTCACCTCCGACACCAGGTTTTTGGGTTGGGGCGTAGCAAAACGCTCGCTACCCATTTTTTCTTTTTAATCAGCCCTATTCTAGGATCCGTCGTAATAAATCTACGAACGTAAGCCTATGCTACGAATACGAAAATTTGCTATGCTTGGTTCCGAAAAATACAAAATGGAATGTTGCCTCATTGAAATATAGTTTCGGAAATTCGAAAACAGTTGTTTTTGACAAGAGACATGAAATTTAAAAAAAAAGAATGTGATTAGTTAAAGTGTAAAGTTTAATGATTTTCAAATAAAAAGCTATTTAAAATTAATTCCATTGCAATTTAAATTTTTGCATGTCATAAGGAGAACATGCTACAAAGCAGAGCTATGAAAGTTCGGAAAAAAGTATTGCTAGATTATCCTTTTGAAATGGATAACGAAATGTAGGTAGTGCACGTTCCAAAGCAATTTGTAAGTGCTCGACTTGGTAGATAGAAAATTACCAGCAGCAATGACGCAACTGACGGTGGAAATCAACGTTTTTGTTTCGAAAGAAGTGCATTCAATCTGTCCGAATTGCGGCACTCGTCATCGAGAAAAATCATTTCAAATATATAAACTACGTCCATTAACTTGTTTTGTCAACTTTCAGACATGCCGCGAATCGACTCCAGATTGGATTATTCCGCCGCAACAAATGGTTAGTTTTCAAATTAAGCATTTTTTCAACAAAAAGAATGTGTGTCTTCAAAACCCATTTAATACACTTTCGGGAAATTTATACACAAGTTTGGGGTTGTGTTGACATTGGTGTAATTTATTTTTTTTCTAACGTTTGAATAAGACGTTTCAAAATATTTTCGGTTTTGATGGTGATGCATCAGTGGCGGATCCAGAAGCTTCATTTGGGGGGGCGATCGTAGTTCTATAAAAATCTATAAAATGTAAAAATCGTTTTGTGGAATAACCCGAAAATGGCGATATATTAAAAACCAGTTTTTCGAATATATTAAATAAAAAAGAGTTAACCAGTTTTCAGTGACTTTATGTGTACATGAATTAAAAAAACATTTTACGTAACTTATGTAAAAATTTAAAAAGAAATTTTTGGTTTACATTTTGGGTTAAATGACTTAGTACACAATCTCCGGGTTTGAAAAATCTAATCACAACACGAAATCTAATCTATACTTCCGTATTTTGGCATATCTATCGATGACTTGATCCACAATCACATTAATGTCATAATGAATATTCAATAAACCAAGTCCGTTTAAGCTTTCTTGTGTTGTCGTAGATCTCAAATAGGTTTTAATTCTATTCAATGTAGAAAATGATATTTCAGCAGTTGCTCCACTTGAAGACAAACTTTTAAAAAGAGTATGAATAAGAAGATATACTTCAGCATCACAGCAGTGTAATAGTTGCATTGCATTAGTACTTGAATCATACTTTTCTCTTTCAAATTGCAAGTGCCACATCTCCAACTCATTCTTTTACAAAGTTTTCTCACAGCTTGTGTAAGTAGATAATGTAATGCTTTTCGAGGTAATGGAATAAGGAAACAGTACTAAAAATTAATACAAATCCAAAGTAGTTGTTGAAAATCGACTTTTTAAATCCATCATCACATTATCCACCATAAGAATATAAAACGCTTGTCTGAAATATGCTATGGGATCTTTTATTGGATAATTATCGCGGTTCTTTTCAAAACTTGCTACACGTGGCATTTTATTTTCTACTCCAATATTATTTGCAATGTTTTCAACTTCTTAAAAAGATTTTCAAATTTTATCTCATAGGATTCTCGTTTCTTCTGTAATAAATTTAAAGTATCTTGAATCGTATTCAGAGCAGCTTTAACATCAATTTGCTTTTTCTGAAGGAAACAACTGAGGGCTTGTGTGTTACTCAACACATCAGAGAGGCAAGCAACTGCAACTAAAAAATTCGCCTCATAAAGAACAATTCTCAGTTGTACCATTGGAAAGCAAATCCGACGGGCGATCCGACATGTCGAATGAAAATTAAATATTTTTGAATTCTCTGTCGGTTCGTCCGACATGTTGTACTTTCCGAAAAGGGTTTTTTCGGAAAGTAAAAACCCGAAAAAAAAAGTTTTCAAAATGAAAAGAAAACATTTAAACAATGAGGCTTCTTGTAAATATTACTAAAGAAGAAAAGAGGGAAATGTTTATTTATGTTTTCTTTGGACTTGAAAATGTTTTGCATTATACTATATTATGAAATTATACTGGTTTTGCTTTATTTAATAGAACTTTTTGCTTACGCTAAAATAAATACTCAGGCACAAATGATTTATTTTAAATATGTTTTAAGACTAGCTTAGAGAACTTGTGTATTCACAAAGCTTTGGGGGGTGGCGATCGCCCTTATCGCCCCACCGTGGATCCGCGCTTGTGATGCATACCATTTCATTCATTAAACTGCCCAAACGCGTGTATTGGTTTCTTTTTTCGATTTTTGACCTACATAATCAGAAAAAACCTTTTTTTTTGTTGATTTAATGGAGAAATACATACATATTTTCCTTTAAGCAGCTTATTTTGACAAAATAAACGACATTTCACTTTAAAATTTTGGTTTCCCTATGAATTCCGACGATGCAAAGCTGTATTAAAAAACCCGCAAAAAGAACTGTCAAATGATGATACGTTCGGAACCTGGAATGTCAATGTTACGAATTTCGAATACTACGTAACGATTGGGATCGTAGAATACAATTTTACAAATCCAAAAGATTTGTAATCACAGCTACGACGGATCCTGGATATACCCACAATACCCCGAAGACTTCTGGCAAATAAATGGTTGTGTATCATTCAGCATTAGCAGTTCTCTGTTGCTCAAGTGGTACAGTTTGCTTAGAGTAGAAAAAGTAGATACATTAGTAGAAAATGTCAAATTTTCGAATGGAACTATCAAAATCCATTTGGCAATACACAGTGTTATCAAGGCGTAAGACTTAAAAGGTAGCCCTCGTACATATATGAACAGATATAGAAAGACAAGGTAAAAGATAAGGTAAGGTACGGTAAGGTAAGATAAGATAAGATAAGATAAGATAAGGTAAGGTAAGGTAAGGTAAGGTAAGGTAAGGTAAGGTAAGGTAAGGTAAGGTAAGGTAAGGTAAGGTAAGGTTAGGTAAGGTAAGGTAAGGTAAGGTAACGTAAGTTAAGGTAAGGTAAGGTAAGGTAAGGTTAGTTGAGAGGTAAAGTAATAGGTTAAAAGGCGTACAAGTAATACCAAAATTTTCGGTTTATTAATTTTGCACGAAATTTTCTTCATTATTTGTAATGGCTCAAAAGCTATATGATAAACACTGGACCGAAGCATGGATTTACCTTGGCATTTCCCAAGTCAAAGTAACATTTTTAGTTTATATTTTTTCTTGGTGTCGAATCTTTTTTTAGCTTTTTCCATAAAGATTCGGTTGTATCATTAAAGGAAATTTTGATGCCTCTTATTTATTAGATTTTATGAAGGATAGTTTGTTATTTTTAGACTAGAAGTACGCAAGATATTTTCAATTTCTTGGAACGGGCTTTTTTTATTTTGTCTAAAAACAAAGATCTTTCAGTATCTCAAAATCTATGAACAAAATTTAAAATGTATACATTTTTGGAATAAGCAACCGTTTTTATATAAGAAGTGGATAGTGAGACATCAATGATCATAACCAACAATAAATATTTGTTTTCGTCGATGGCGCATGCCCTTGAGAATCAGCATTTTTGCTCTTTTGAAGAACTCCAAAATTGGATCGATTCGTGGATCGCATCAAAAGCACATCGTTTTTCGAGATAATATCCGAAAATTGCCAGAAAGATGGGGAAAAATTAGTAGCTAGTGATGGACAATACTTTGAAAAATGAATTTGTAACAAATTTTTCACAATAAAGCCTCAAACTTGGAAAAAAATCTTTTAAACTTTTTTGTTCACCGAGTAACATTTTTTGAAAGGATAAAAAAAAAACCTTTCCTTTTATAGTCTCATTTCTTTAATTTCTCTAAAACCATTTTGAAACTTTATAGGTTCATTCACCTTCTCACTAATATATCACTCCATTTTGAACTTAGTCAAACATGACCGAATATGTTTAACACCTGAAATTTAAAAGCCTTGATTAAAACTCAAAAAAAAGTAGCTGGCTGTATGGTGGACACACCCGTAGGTTTTCACGTGACAGCGAACCTTTATCCTTATTTTTGTCTCAATATTCTTCTTTGTTCCCAACCTTGTCCTCATCCTTATCCTCATTCTTATATTTGTCCTTGTTCTTGTCCAAACTCTTGTTTTAATCCATGTCCAAATTGTCCCACTCCTTCTACAAAATTTGTACTAAATCTTGTCGTTACCACAATTTCATCATAAGATGCTTAGACAAAATCCTATCTATGGTTGATATGGCCAATTCGACTTTTTCGATAAATATTTTTAATATTGAAAAAAAAAAAAACAAAATTCGACCATCTAAAAAACTCCTCCCAAATCGAATTAAATATTGAACTCTCGCCATCTGATGCATCAAAACAGCTGTTAAGTTTTGGTCAAAATGTTAGGAGGAATTCGCAAAAAAAAAATCATTAACCATTATTTATAAAAATTTCACATTTTTAATAGTTCATGCAAAAGATGGTTCATCATCTCATTTCTCAACAAATACTACGAGAAAGCACATTTTTTTAATTTTTAAAATTTTTGGTCAAATTCAAATATCGAAATTGCGCCAGCTGGTAATAGGTAGATTTTTCAAGAATCATTTATTAGTTCGATCAAAAAACACGTCAACAAAGTTACGTGGAATTATTTCCAAGTGCAAAGTCAATTTTAAATTACAAATCTATTCAAATAACTAGGTGGATTCGTTTTAAAATGGCAGCTTGAATGTAAAGTAGCTGTAAAGTAGTAGATCTGTTTCCGTACCTACTTCAAGTAAGTTAAAAGTTTCGATTTCGTAATATTTGACAAATTTTCTCATTTTGACAGATAATAAAATTCAACTTTACTTAACCTTAAACCCGTTTGTCGGGTCATATTGACCCGAGGGACTTTTCATTTGCAAAAAAAACATATTAAATATCAAAAATTAAAAAAAAGAATACCATTTTATTTGTTGAATTTTTATCTTTGCAACCAGTATGAAAAAAATTGTACATAAGTGACATATGTGCATAGCAGAGACAAAAAACTGACATGTGCACCATACGTTTATCTGGGTCAAAATGACCCGACATTTTCTAACATACGATTTATATGAAGGATCAGTTTTTGTAGTACTTTTTTCACTACTTTTTGCTGTTGTGCAATCCTTTATAAATTGTTTGCAACTGTGAGTACATTGGAAGTGAGAGACAGCATTATTCTGTTGTTGTCGTATGTACTTTTCATACTTATGTACACTTACATGTATGAAAACATGCTTTCTTCATGGATCTGTTGTGCATGTATAGTGCTCTCTTTTGTGTTGTCTTTTAGTATTTGCGTTTTATCATGCTAAAAATCAATTGAAAAGCGATGCAACACTCCAACGAAACGATAAATAAGACCATGTGCTATTCGGAAACTTTTACTTGTGGTAGAAAAGAAGGACGATGAAATTTTGACAGCTAAAAATTTTGACGTTTTAGATTTCGGTAGTGTAATAGCACAAGAGTTTAACTTAATTTGCAAAATTGTTAATATATACTAAAAATTAACAGTATTTTATGCAAATATTTTCCACTTCTGGTTGCTATGCTGTCGGAAGCACAAAATTTTTTTTTTATTTTTGCTTGTACCAAAAATTCTCTTGCCGATTATCAAAATTTATACTAGCCCCTGGGGCTACATGAATTTTTGACAATCATATTCATATTCTCATTCAGACTATCAAAATTTCGACATCCGAGTGAAAAGTTTCCGGATAGCACACGGCCTAAGAAACGCTTTGAACTTGATTGGTATGAAGCTAAAACGCCTTACAGAATCGCTTCGAATGTCACAAGTTCAGGTAAAAAAAAAGAAATACTTTACATTTCAAATGAATGTTGTTAATTCTTGTTTCATTCACTGTTTTTACTGAATTAGAAACCACGACGTAGATGCGAAGCATATAAGGGTAACAGCAAAACAAAGGATAATAAAACGTCTGCTGTGTGACCATTGCACATTGGGGTTTTTTCCACTTTTTTTGGCATAAACTCATAACTTTTATATTTAAGCAGCTACAGCTCTGAAATTTTCACTAATGACAGTTTATTTAGACACCTTTGTTTCTACCAAAAATGGGCGGCATGGGTTAAGTGGCACGCCTACTTTCTGTATGGGCTGACGTGTATTATAGAAAGCTATTCGAATCATCATATATCGAAGCTATATCGAATACTTCCAAAGCTATTCGATATAAAAACTTTGAATTGTATGGGTGGTGCCACACCCCTTTGTCTAAACTCGTTAAATTTTTCCAGTCGAAGAATACGACGATATGAAGTTCCTACCGAGTTTCATTGATTTGTGACTTATAGTTCGAAAGTTATACCAAAAATTTGTGCTGCTGAAAAGTGCTACGCCCCTCTTTCAGCGCCCATAAAGTGTTGCCAGTGGAATGGTACGTGTGATTTGAGGTCGAATACCGATTTCCAAGTCTTTGTGACCTATAACTCTAAAGGGATGTGCCACGCCCACCATATATACTCGGTGCACTCCTTCTCCCTACTATAATTGATTTAAAAAAAAATTGTCAAAATCGGTTGAGAAACACGGGAGAAAATGGTTCTTAACTGTTTTGTTTACTCCTATTTATATATAGATATAGATTACGTAAAAGTTTTCGTAATAATTTTCATAAAGTCGTCAGAAACGCGTTTATTTTGTTGCAGCAGATTTAAAAAATAGTAAAGTAATGCCTTCTCCTTTGCCTTGCATGATGAACGTACATTTTCACGCCACAATTTATACAAATCTGCATTTTTAAAATGGTAGGTGCCTAAAAAAAAACATACCAAACATTAACCTTCCGCAAAGTTCCGCAAACCACATTAGAGTTTTCTATTCTAAAATTCTTCGCTCTATATCACTGTACCTATATCTCTGTGTTGCTAGGAGTTTCAAAAAAGTTGTAGCTCTCCAAAATTGAAGATTTTGTTTTTTATCTCCTAATTTTAAGTTTTGTTGTAAACATTACATTATTATCTAACTAAAACAAATTTTTTTAATACATTTATAAACATATCGAAAATATATACCATAAACCTTAATCTCCATTCTTTAGTTAGTTTAAATACGCATTCAAATATTTACACAACTTAGTTTTATTATCAACAAAAATTCAACAATTTATGCAGCCATATTCTAGTCAAACAAAAACCTTCACTTCAGCAGCTAAAAAAGTAACGGCAAATCGCAAAAAGAAAGCAAAAATCATTATTTTGCTTTGGTTGGAGGTTCTACTTTGAAAAAAAAGTGTTGTTAACCTTTTTCATAAATCTTGAAAAATAAGGTTAATGCCAAAAAATCGTACATTTTCCCCATTGTGCATTGCTTAAAAATTTTTGACCTTTGCATTATGTTCGTGCATGTTAACCCAAATTGACCGGGCGCACCCATATGGTAACGCAACATAAAGTTACAATTAAAGCACCGTAGCAATCGGGCTATTTAAAAATATAACGGGAAAACTTTTTTTGCAACATACACACACATATTTTCTATTTTGCAAAGCAACAAGTCAGTTGTGTGTTGCGAGAAGTTCTTTTTGGGAAGTAACAACCTTTTCATCCATTAAAAAACCTTAACTATTCTCGGTCTATTCGGGTTAATCGTGTTACCTTCACAAATACAAAAAACCTGACATATTGGAAGATAACGATGATAATGATAGGGCAGATCTACCAATGCCTAGCACATCAAATGCAGCTCAATCGAATCGGACTTATCAATCGGTTATAAATCTTATGTAAAATGCAAATGTTTTGTGCAAACATATATTTTAAAAAAAACAAGTACTAAAATTAATATTTCATGAAACAACAGCACTTCTTAATTTTATCTCATTGAAAAATGGACAATTTCCATACAAAATACACTACGGGTCAACATGACCCAGATAAACGGGATTAAGTTGTAAAACATGTAAACGGGTCTAAGGTTAAACTGAGTACAGAAATAGACCTAATGCGTTAAATGTCAAATGATGAAAGCGACAGCAACATTGCAAAAACTCAAATTCGAATAGTTGACTTTGACATCTAGCTCACATTTCCCCAATATGCTCAAAACGTATTTATTGGAGACTAAAAGAGATCTCAAAAGTGTTTGTAAAAGCCCAGCAGAAAAGTGGACCAAATTTGAAATAGTTCTGAACTAGTTCCAAAAAGGACCAGTACTAGTTCCACTACAATACTCTTTAACATTCAACGAACTGACGCTTTTTGCGGGTTGATGTCATAGGAAAAGACAATTGTCCCCAGAAACACTCCTTTTTCCCCTATATTTGAACTAGTTGCATTAGGAACATTTTTAAACTGGTTGCTTTCGCAGTAGCTTGAAAGTGGTTCTTTTTTAACTAGTTTTAAAGTGAACATATCAAAAGTGTAAGAATTTTGTGCAATGGAAAGGTCCTAAAGATCTCATTTGTACCATCTTTTCCATCCACAATCCAGAACACATTTTGTCTATAAACATTTTTTTTTTTAATATTTTTTCTTGTGCGCAGCAAATTTTAAAAAGTAGCCAGAACGCGTTTATTTTTGTCAGCAATACTTTTGAAAACAAAAGCAAAGATAACTGTTCTACACTGAACGCCTTTTCTACTTTTTCAGAGCTACTGCGAACTGCGCTAGAAATGAACTAGTTCACTTTTTCAATTGACTCCAAAATAACTGCTGGGAGTTTTCAAACTTTTTCACACTGTGCGCCACATAGGAGGGAGATCGAGAGAGAGAGAGCAAAAGCACAAGAGAGCAAGTATAAACATTATAATTGAACTTGCAGGTTTAATGCACGATATGAAAGCTTTATCGATTGATCGATCTTTTAACAATAACAATGGTCGTGGTATCATGACCCTAGCAAGTGAATGTGCGAAAAACCATGATTGGGTCACTTCAAATGTCAATTGAATTGAAATGATTGATTGAGGAATTAGTCTGAATAACCAAAGCTGTTTGGGAAAATACTTTTGTCGTACACTGAGAAAATGAAAGAAGTCCTATAAAAAAAATCTAAAGAGTATTATACGAAAATCTATAGAAGGTATTGGAACGAGTAAATATAACCAAATTTAATTAAAAACTAACGTTTTCGGATGGCGATTTATAGTAGTAAAGTAATATTTCCCCTCGTTAATTTTTTTATAACTGTGACGTTTTGCTTTAGTCCAAAGAAATGTCTAAAAGTCTGTGCATTATTTTTTTTCATGCTTTAATTAAAGTGTAGATTTCCCCTACTCCCCTATTGAAATACTTACGTAAAGTCTTCCTTTTGTTTTTTTGTCACATCGCATTGTAGGCACATTTTATCCAATGGCAGTTCACTGCGACGTGCGGTGCTCTGCATGATTGCGGTTAGCAATGATTGTGGATTGAAGAAACCAGCCAACCAAACACAAGACGGAAGCTAAAGTACAAAAAATATGCAAAGGAGTGTTTAAAATAAGAAAAAAAGGCAATTTTTAGTAACAGCAACTACTTCCGTGTTCGATGTGATTCAAGCTACATACCACAAAGTCAGTGGACCATGTCTCAAGTTCACGCAGTCGCAGACACAAGTCAATGAACCATGAGTTCAAGCCCAACAGCGAGGGATAAGCACGCTGTGTCCATATCGGCGGTACTTGATCCAAGAATAATGAATTCTCCAACACCTCCATGTCGTATGTTATGGTCAGTTCACCCTTCAGACCCAAATCTAATTCCTTAAGACTACGTTTCATTTCGCTGGTGAGATAATTCATGCGCTCACATTCCTGAAAGGCGACAATAACGTATGGCGTACGCTCTTCTACCTTGTTCATAATTTCCACCATATTGAATTCCTCTGGAAGTTTTTCTATGATCTCATCGACAATTTGCTTGACTTTGTCCTCGCGCGTGACTGTAGCGCCACCACCGGAACCAGCATCACGTGGTTGCATCTCAAATACTGTGCGGAAAATATTTTCCGCACGCGTGGTTAGGAAACCAATCTCAGCATTAGGGTGTAGACCATATAGATAAGGTGACTCTGCTGGCATATTGTCATCCACATAGGAATGATAGCCTGTATAGTCAGTATTGGGTGGTGCTGGAAAGCCAGGTGCTAGGAATAGTTCGCCATCTACCAAATCCGGTTGCATATATTCCTCCAGATAGTTGATGCACAAACGGCGATCCCAATCATCGGTTATATGACCGCCATACATAATTTCACCGAAGAGATAACGCAAATCCTCCCAGGGTACCTTAGCATTGCCTTCAAGATAGTTGAAAAGTACGGACACGCTGATGTTCAGATCGCCTACATTAAAGGGATATACTTTGTTCCAGCCCTGCGGTCCGAATTTGCGGCGTTCGGCTACGACTGCATGAAAATAGCAGAGCGAGAACAGAATTGCCTTGAATTCAGCTTCTTTGCCGGACATTTCCAGAGTTTCTTGTGTGAAGTTGTCGAGTGCTTTGTGCAAATTGGCTAACATGCCAGTTGGGGGTTCGTTAGTGATTTTAATGGAGGACTCTAGAATGCCCTACGAAAGAAAAAAAAAAGAGAAACAACGGTTTTGAGTGTGCGTCCAATAAGAGCCATTTATTTACCTGTGGTATTATGTGGGCAGCTGCTGATGATGCTGGTTCAGCACTCAAAAACATGCGATAATCTGGATGTGAACCTTCGGCGTAGTATTCTAGTTTCTTCTCTAGAGCTGGCAACCATTTGCGTACCAAGTGAATATTTTGCAGCACTACCCAGTGACCCTCTTTTGCCGCTGTATCCATGGCAGATTCTGCAATAACTTCCTGACCCTGACCCAGCGAAACATTGTGAAAATTATTTTTGTCCATGGTAAATCCCAACAATTTGCCAAGCGCTTCGACATCTTTCAACGGATTGACACCGGGTGAGAGTATAAAGAATATAGGTGTCGACGGACTGGCTTCTTCAAATGATTTGGCAAATTCCACAGCACGGTTTTCAACATATTTTGAGCCCAGCTTTTCTTCGATGAAGTCTCTAAGAACGTAGAACAATAGATATGATTAAAGTTTAGGATGCCGTAAAAAGCCTTCTTTCGGTGTCGCTATAAGAATGTTGGTGGTAGCTCAACAGTGTATAAAAGAGGGACTGAAGGGATCAAAAAAGTCGTATGATACAATGAAGGTAAGCGAAATCTCCAGCATGGATGAATAGCCCTTAAAAAACTACAAACAAATCATCAAAGATCTAAGAAATGTGAGTGAAGTATTGCGGAATAGCAATTTAGTAGATGAGAGTACAACTTCTAAGTTGTATCATATGTAAAGACCTTACTAAACGATATATCTTTCGTAATATACATTTCTTAGTTAGGTTGTTGTAACGTGGTAAATATTGCTACGGTTGTCTCTTCTGGAGCAAAAGCATTTGCGATGTGTTCTGGTTCTTCTATCTGTTTCATTGTCTCTTTGCTTTTTTGTCTCTTTATTTATAAATAAATATATTACATTACATTAATGATATATTTATTACTCGTATGTACTAGAAGCTTGTATCCGAAAACGAAAAAAAAATATAGTTTGATTTTTCTTGCACATTTCTGAGTAGGACGAAATGTAAATATGGTAGATAATTTTCCCTTTCATTAATTTGAATGTATATCAATAGCAATGTAAAATTTTATGTTTCCTGGTAGAAACATAATGTATGATGCAATAATTTTTGGATCAATTGGGTTGAATCGAATTTTGATAATTTTATAATACTGAAAAATTATGTCTCTTCAATTCAGGCCAGTGTTAAAACCCCCCATTCATCGAAAGTGCGAGATATATATTTTCGATATCAAAACAGAAATCACAAATATAGCTCCAAGGGGGGGGGGGGGGGTACCTCTAGTGTCTAACTGATTTGGACCATTTTCAATACTCTATTTTTTTAGCATTCTGATCGAGAATTTTTTGATATAACCGATTCCGATTATTTTCTGACCGAGTTTAGTTACGGTCGGCCAACTGTGTACCTCCCATACAAAATCATGTAAAACATTAATATACACGGTGTGTCAAATAATATCCCAAGCAGGCTCTAGAAAACACAATTATTAAATTAATTCTCCTCCCGGTTGAACACACTTGTTACATCGATTCAATATTGATTTAAATGCCTGCCCTACCTCATTTTTGCCAAATTGCCTACAGTGCAAAGGGGGATAGCTGCCCGTGTAGTAGCTGCTTAGATGCTAGGAATGTCGTTAAAAAAGCGTCCTTTCAACTTCATTTTCAATTTCGGGACAAAGAGAATTCGCACGTTGACAAATTAGGTGCATACGGTGGACGGTGGACACACACACTTGATTTCGAACAAAAAAATTATGAACAATGAGTGCTCTGTTACTAGGTGAATTATCGTGCAACAGAGATCAACTTTCTGGATCGCGATATTCGGGTCGAATACAACGGATTTTGGTCATCAAATGCATTAAAACTCCAAGATAATATCCAAGGAAGTCATATATTTTTTGACTTCCATTCTGCACTTTGACTATTGGTTTCTGGATCGTATTGGAAACACCACGTTACATCACCCCTAACAATTGTTTTCATGAAGTTTGAATAATGGAGGCCGCAACGACGGCCAGAGACAGCCAGTATCTAGACTGTCGCACTGTCATCATTTGATCATCATTCAATGTGTGTGGTACAAATTTTGCACAGACCTTTGTTTTGTCCAAATTCTAGTGAAGAATTATTCGAATAGTGTCTTTGCTGATGTTTAAGGCCTCTTCCATCAATCTCACTGAAACATTGTGGTCTTCTGAAATAAAATTACGTTCTTTTTGGATAATTTCAGGCGTCCGAACTGAAATTGGTCTTCCTGTGTGCAGCGTCTCTCTGCCGCCCAAAAAACATTTATACTACTCAAAAATAACTGCTCTAGTTAAGAAATCATCACCGTATACTGATGCAGTCATCAATCGAAATATTTCTGATGCATTTTTACCAAGCTTTGCGTAAAATTTAATGACAGCTACGATACGGGCACTGGAGGCAATGCCGCAAAATGAGCGAGAGCAGGCATTTGAATCACTATTGAATCGCTGTAACAAGTGTATTGAATCGGAAGGAGAATATTTTAAATATAAACACCGAAAAATAAACAGAAATCGTGTTTTAATTATGTTTTCTAGAGTCTATCTGGGATATTATTTGACAAAATGTGTAGGTCCTGCGGAGTCAACCATAAAGACTGACTATTTTTGAAATTTTTCTTAAGTGGCTTAAACTAATTTCGTTATCAAAGGAGCACTCCTTCTTATTTTGTCCAACTTTTGGATGGGCTCACTCTACTATATGACATCTCCCTTCCAAGTATTTTTTAAGCTTTTCTTAGATTCATGTGGATGGCGATAACACTAGCAATACATGATTGGTTTTATGGTTCCAATTCTGGTATATAATCCAAACGGTATATTTATTATATTAAATATACAACTTAAGTGTGGTGGTGTAACCGGTTTTGGAATAAAAAATAGGGCGTTGGTCCCGTCTGAAGCTAAGGAAGTGAAGCTCAGGGGTTGATCGTAAGGGCGTTTATTAATAGCACATAACTGGTATTGACGTCCGAAAGATCATGTGTTGGATGGACGTTGATCACCGTACGTTGCTAGATTAATATTCCTGAAGATTTATCTGCTGGACGTCAATTCTTTGAACCAAAGACTCCTTGCCAGGGGGCACGTAGAATTAAGCTGACAAGGCAGGCCTTAAACACAATTGCATAATTTCTCTTAATCTGAATTAGATCCGTTATGAGTAGAACAAATCTGTTATTTTTTCTCAAAAAAATTGTTTATTTTTAAGTTAGTATTGGCTTTCAAACTTAATATGTATTGGATATTTAGGGATTCGTTGTGTAAATGATAAAACCAATAATAGCTTTAAAATACTTTGGATTTCCATCTACATAAAAGTAGTTTCAGTACCTCTTGATACACGTAGAGTCATTAAGAGCGAAAAGACAGATTAAATGGATAAATTTAATATATGTGACCCGGTCTACGAAAAGGGACCTTCGGTGTGAAAATATCATTTTTCACTTTTTTGGCGATTCGGATAGACTAATGTGTGCTCTTTCTAATGGCGCAAAGCAGAAGTTTCCAACTCGTAAAGAAGTTTGTCAGGAATTTTCCAAATATATTGTCTAAGAACGAAACTAACCTCTTCATCTACACTCATTTGCTGTTTTCTCGAAAACTTGTTTTTACACCGAAGGTCCCTTTTCGTAGACCGGGTCACATATGAAAATAAAACTATCGCATTTAAAGAAAATTTATATAAAAATATTGAATTTAACAAATATTTAAATTCAATAAGAATTAGAATTTATAAGAAGAAAATATGCAGGTAAATGACAACCGGTGCAAAACATCCGTCTGAAAATATCAAGTTGTCACTCCACCCTACATCATTCGCACTCACAAATCATCTTGGCCAAACATCCAGGCTATATTACCCTTGCAACAAAAACTAAACGAGAACTATAAGAAACCTGCAACTCCAAGAAATAAATTACAGGAACAGAGTGCGATGCTGCTACTGCTTGTCGGCTATTTCAGCTGTATGGCATATGTGTGTAGGTGTGGTATATATAAAATTTAAATACGGGGAAAAAACGAGTTCCAAGGAAAATATTTGATTTATCCTCGTAAATATATAAAAAAAATTTATACTCAGGCGTGGATAATGTTTAAAAAAATAAAAAATAAATAACTGGCCATTTCAGCCCTTGAAAGGACTTTGACCTAGCTTCTTATGATCAATTGTGTTGTGGGTGTTATTAAGTTTGTACACAATTAACCGAGAACCGGACCTACATGCTTAACGCCGACTCCGAACGGCGATGAACGGAATGTTCTCGTTCTCAAGAAGCTTTACATGTCATTTTGATTACTCTCTGAGGTTTGCCATTGTCTGCAGAGAGGTGGCGGCCATACAGAAAAATTATTTTAATTCAAATAATTTTCTGTCGCTGCTGGGGTTCGAACCTGGGTCTCCAAAGTTCTTTGACATAGCGGCCACGCACTTTAATCAACTACGCCTCGGACGCCACCTATGTGGATAATATTTATATGCGTTATTTCCCTTAGTGTAGAAATGGTGGTAGTAAACAATGGATGAAAAAGGCTACTTGATCGAATACTTACGCCAATGCATAAGTCATGCGATCCGGCCTAAGAGCCCTGATCATACACAAACGTTGTAATGCTGTTTTATTTTTCCATTCCTGTGGAAATTTCTCCTTTTCGGGTAGCTCAGATTCCACCAATTTCTTCCAACGTTTCGACGATGTTTCAATGTCACGATCTAAATTCCGAAACTCATCTTTAGAAGCCAGACTGCATATTCCGCCCCACGATTGATTGGAGAGAAAATCCACGGGACTGGTCACATGTGGCTTAATCGGAAAGCGGAGTAAGAAGTCCAGTTCGGCAGATGTGATCTCTTCATTCATAAGCAATATCTAGTTGAATGTATATAAGTGACACACAAATAATGCAACAGAAATTACTTAAATTTGACTCAAATCAAGCTTACCTGGAATGTCATTTGGGAGGCAAAGATCAGCTTGTCACATTCAAATAAGCCTCTTGAGGTATATTGAAATACCGAATATGTTATGCAATCTATAAGATTCGAGACGCGTTTGCTCAATTCTTCACTTGGTTCTGCCTTGGCTATGGCTTTTTGGAAAACTACACTGAAAGCCTGGATAAAAACCGAAGTATGTTTAGAAAATTTTTAAATCCTGTAGTTTTTACTCAAACCTTAAGTGAAAATTTATAGATAGGATTTATGGTATTGAGTTCGTTGAGTATAAAGTATAGAAGACTTGCTCTGGCTGCAGCTGGCCTATAGTACTCTCGTGCCTTATCGATTTCCTTGGAGGTCACCTTAGCCTCAGCCACCTAAATTTTTGTGAGTATTAGACGAAATTGATTGCTGCTTATGTGAAATTTTTAGTTTGCTAACCTTGCGCTCTATTTCGCAAGCAGTACTCTTGGTGGTCTCCAGATTTTCCACCAAAGCTGTATCGCCTAAAATATTCTCGCCGGCCGAGGAAAGGCGCGACAAGAGATCATCCTCAAGCTTCTTGAGCATAATTTTAAAATCGTTTTGTTGCTTCGTAAGCTCGGCCTGTAATGTTTAAATAATTAGCTTTATAGTTACAGCTTTTGTAATTCCTATCTACCTTCAAATCCTCTAAATCTGGTCGCTCTGCTTTGACGACTTCTGCCAAAAGCTGATCCTCGAGGCCATCGCGTGTAACAGTGAAATTAATTAGTGTCGTTTGTGCTTGCATTTCCGGCTTGTAATGTGGATTTGCTAGTTTTGTGTGCAGTATGAGCCGGAAATTGGAGTTATACTCAATTTCCTTGTCACCTATTTTTATGATTCTAATCATAAGAAATAAATTTTAGTCACAATGTAGTTCAAATTACGCCAAACACTCACTTTCCCTTCTTGATTAAATTTCTGCCCAGCAGTGAGTCCAGCACTGGATCAAGATTTTCATCTATATTCTCGATTAGTACAGTGCTACCCGAGGTTATAGCTTTTTCTATGACATCCAAATAGCTACGCTGTCCCATGCGTATTACTTTAAGTGCATCGCCATATTTCTCTTTTATCCATTTGACACCTTGAAGCTTTATAAGATAGAAAACCGTCAGCAACAAATTTTATCAAAATTTTTATTAAACCAGTTCAAGTACCTGTGGATCAATCATTAGCGGCCAACGATCAGAGTTCGATAGTATTGTTGCATTTTCAATGGACATGCGATCACCTGGTAGACCCTCATTCGTCCAAATAGCCACTGTGGTATCATCTGTCAGCAAGCTTAACGGATCAAGGTTTTCTGTTGTTGGTATCGGTGGATCTATACCCTTAAGATAAGTGGCCCACATTTTTTGCATCAGATCAATGCGGAATTGCTTTGTAAAGCAGCCAACATAAGATATAAAGGCTGTTATCAGCAGTATGTCACCAGGTAAAGTAATACCCTGTTTGACAAAGCTTTAAAGAATATATGATTAATTTATTCAATTGCGTTTATGCCGAAATTTTTGACTTACTTGTTAACCGCCTCTGCCCAACGCACATTTTCACTAGCCAAACCACCCACTAAACGGTTTGCCAGGGCAATTGTAGCTTGTGTAGCGTCTGCTTCCTGTTGACAACGTAATTTATCAGCAATGGCTTGTTCAAAGTCGGCAGTTAGATTGGCTAGTTGTTCCTCTAATGACTGAAAGATTAAAAAAAATTTTTTTTTGTTCATGAAGAAAAATATTAAAATATGAACATTTTGAAGAGAGTGTGGTCAAGACCAGGTTAAAAAGCAAGAAAACAGAATAATAGAGACTATATCCACTGAGTCGCCATGTTAGAAAAGAAGAAACAAACTCATTTTCGATCTGTGACGTTACGAATATCATATGTAAGCTGAATATCACATGTAATGGCCAAAAATTGTATTTTTGCAAATATTTTGCTTTCATGGAAAGTTTAATAGTTTAAGTTACTTACCGATTTCTAAAAACAAAGTTGCATTTTACTCTTTAATAAACGTATTTGATCAATTTCCGACTAGTTTGATTTTTTTTATTATAAAATAGTGTGTTTGTTATCGCCGAAGTTTGAAAAAGGTTGGAAAATATAAAAAAAATCGTTTTTGCTGGAAAAATACACACAGATTTTTCAAGTTTTCTTAAAAAACATATATAAATAGTATATCATTCAAAAGGTTGAAGTTTCTTCTTTTTGAATCCGGTGAGAAACTTCAACTCGGTTGATAATCAACTAAGTTACATGCTTATAAGTGAGCAAAGGTACTCAAACCCGTTTTTTTAACCGTAAACGGGTGGAGGTGTTTGCAAAATTTCACACACAGATTTTTGTTTTGCTCGACAAGGCCTACAGGAAAAATAGTATCACTTCCCAGGAATTTCTACTTCATTCTATTTTGTATCACAGTGTTATTCGCCGATATTAATTTTATTTCCTTCAAAGTAATTTCCATTGGAAGAAATGCTCATATTCCAATACTTCCTCCAATTTTCGAAACTCTCTTGAACTCTGTTTTTGGTCAAGTTGTCGCGTACAAGATGAGATGTGCGAGTCGGTGCCGCGCATTAACTCGCCCTATGCCCTCAACATCGTGCATAACGCTCTGCAACGATCCGAACAAGACACCAAGATAGGTTGCTATGCTATGCTATCCTTATGCTCTCACGATGACCTGCGAGGACAATTTTCTTAACTTTTTCGACGTTTCCGTCAGTCACACTGGTGGATGGACGAGTTGCACGAGGCAAATCAGTAGGACCCGCTTTAAACTCTTTGCCTACCCGTTTTCGACATTGTCGTTTCCTCATAGGCTACCGTTGAAATTTTCAACACTTCTGCACATGATACTGTTAGAAACACGAAATTCCAGACAGACTCTTTGCTTTGAAATTCGCAGAACACAACAAATACTAACTTGTTTACAAAGCTTTCATGCACAAACGTGAGAAATGTTGCGGCCATGGCGCAGTGGGTAGAGTATAGGCCAAAACACATAGAAAGCATGCATGCCTCAAGCATGCATCATGCCTGTGAAGCGTGCTTGGTTAAAGCACATAGAAAGCATGCATCACTTATGTAATAAATTTCAAATATGTTAAACTGAATAAAAATTTTAAAGAAAAAGTAGTGAAAATACATTGAATTTAATCAAAAACAACTAAAAATGGAATTGGAGGATATTTTATGCTTATTGGTTGTGTTGATATTGCTTTTATTTCACACATGTCTATTGTCAATGCTTTGATGCCTGCAAAAAGTTAAAAGTTCGCCAACTTCAGGCATGCTTCAAGCATCATGCATGCGTGCATGCTTTTAATGTGGGCTACTTCATAAGAATATGTATATTCAATCACAAATGTCAGATGCTTGAAGCATGCATGCCTCCTATGTGCTTTGGCCTTATGTGCCTCATACGCCAGAGAACCCAGGCTCAATTCCATCTGACACAGAGAGTTTTTCAATCGAATTGATTTTTCTGTTCGGCCGTCACCTCTCTCCAGACAATGGCAAACCTCAGAGAGTAAATAATGCCATGTAAAACTTCTTGAGAACATGCAAATTAGCCGTTCGGAGTCGGCATAAAACTAGTAGGTTCAGTTCTCGATCAATTATGTACAAACATAATAGTGTTAATAACACGCACAACATAATTTGATTATAAAAAGTTCGGTCAAAGTCCTTTCAAGGGCTGAAATGGCCAGTTTATTTATTTTTATTTTTTATTTATATTCACGCACAAACTGTCGACAAATGGCGCTCAATCAAATATTTTAGTACCAAATGGCAGATGTACCAACCCAGGAAAAAACAAAATTTTGACATTATCTCAAGGGTAGTTTGTTTGAATGACAATTCTAGAGGTATATACGAGGATTGCCTTTTAAGTCTTACGCCTAACAATAAAATAAAAAAACAGTGGTTAATCAGTGAAAATGTTTTTTTTTTGTTCTTCAAAGTATTCACCAAGATGATCAATACACTTTTGCATTTTGTATATACACAATAAAAAAATTACACAACAATTTTGCCACACTGAAGTTGGTACCTCCGAAACCAGGTTTTTGAAGGCTTCAACGTTGTGAGGAAATAAGAAGAAGATGTCATTGGGTGTCAAGTCGGGACTGTAAGGTGAATGGGTGTTCCATGGGTCATCCATGGGTCACCCATTCCACGTTTTGAGTGCTCACTTGGTGTTTCGAACCACCCCTGCTGTATTCTTCCGCATTTTCATGCACCAATCGACAGGAGCCTTTTTTTTGAGAGCAACCGTCAAATTAAGTGAAATCCAATGGGAACAAATCCTCCTTACGCTTAAATGCTCATGTGATATTCAATGTATGGTAGTCCCACTAATGCCTAAGGATGACTCCATCTCATGGTATGTCACATACCGGTCTGCTTCCAACAGGTTACTCACAGCATGAATGTTTTCTACCACAACAGCCATTCTTTGACGATCTTCGCGAAATTAGTCTTGGAGAGAACGTAAACCACACTCGAACTCATTTAACTAGCGCTATACAATCGTTGGGTGTAATGCTTCATCACTAAAAGTCGCACTTAGTCGATCAATGCATTCTTTTCTTGTCAATCCCCGTTGAAAAACGTAAAAAATCATCACCCGAAAATATTCACGAGGTAGTTCCATTTTTGCTGAAATACAACTACCCATACACTGTAAACCACACAATAAGCGCACATACACCAAAACTTTGTGAGTGCGTTTATGATAGAATATGTAAAATTTTCGAATGGAGCCGTCAAAATTCATCTGGCAATGCTCAGTGCTGCTTAGGCACAAAACTTAAAGGGCAGCCCTCGTACTTTACGCTTATCCCTGACCATCGAATGTAATTCAAAAAACTTGAATTGAATAAATAAAACAGCTATCCTCTCCCTCGATATAACAAAACAAAGTATATGCTAGTGAAAATTTATAAAAAAAGTTTGAAAATTAAAAAAAAAAATTTATTCGAAACTCTCAACCTCTTCCCCCTGTGTTAATATTGTGAAAGTTCACAGACATAATCTGATAATAACACATTCTAGCGCTTTCATAAAAAACATAAAAATAAAATTTAATTTCTCAACAGTATATTTCCACTTACCGCAACCTTGCGCTTAATACCGGCTAGCTTATCCTGGGCAGCTGCCAGTTCGGCATTTGCGGCAGCCAATGCCTTACGTTTGGGCTCCACATCGCAATAAACTTCATAGAACTTTATTATGTTAATAACCCATGCACACAAACCAGCTGCTGCACCCGATTTGGAACGCACAAATTCTGGTTCAAACTCGGGATCCTTGAGATAGGGTTGAATGGCTTTGATAATTTCTGCATGTATGTTTTCTTTGTCATAATGTATGAGTGCATCTAGGAAAGCATCTACTTTTGCCATCGAGATTTTAGCAGCCTTCCATGAGCGGTCTTTTGGCAGTTTGCCTCCTGGCGCCAATAGCACCATAACGGCTGCTGTCACATTAGTAACAACACCCGGTGGCGATCCAAAAGACTTCAATTCCGTCAAGTTTGCTTTGTTTAAGGTGTTCAGAGCCTCCTGGGCTGCTGATAGTGCTGGTTCTGCCTTTAAGAGATCCTCAGCGCAATCTTTTTGCTTTTGTGCCACCTCGTCTGCTATAAGGCCCACCTTCATTTCCTCCTCATCAGCTACGGCTTTTTCCGTTTGAACCTTTTCCGTTTCGATGCCAACAATTTCGATTAAAGCATCAGCAGCATCATTTTTCTCCTTTAACTCGATCTCCTGCACGGCTAGCTTAATTTTAAGGTCAGCCACTTGTACTGCGGTGGAGCGTAGTTTGTCCAAACCATTCTCTAAGCGCACAATTTTGCTATGAAGGTCCTCGTGTTTGTGATTTAACAGCTTTAAATACAAGCTAATCTGTTCCAAATAGCTCTTAGGTGTGGTATAGTTAAAACGGCGTTCATTCTGCAGATATACCTTCGACATGCTATTCACCGAAGTATGCACATAGGCCATGAATTTTGCTACGGAATCGCGATGATTTTCGGGCAGGTCCTTATTTTGCGATATAAAATTCATTGCCACTGATATGAGTGCCTCCTGTGGCCACTCATGAAACCAGTTTATGGATGTGCTATTAATGATGGCCGGGAATTTTCTTGATCGAACTCTCAATGTTGAGCCTACTGGTGAAAAGCATAGAACCACTTTCAGCTGTTTACGCACTCGATCAATGAAGAATTTCCAGCAATTTTCGCGAGAATCAACTAAGCCAGCACCTTTGACTTCATTGCGAACACCGGCAATAATGTTCTCAATCTCATCGTCGGGAAATAAATCTGGAATCTCACCGGTAGCCAGCATATCGTTGATGAGGACAAGGAAATCTTCGCTTGGAATCTGGGCATCGGTCATGAGAAACATGGTGCCAACGTTTTTCAGACCCGCTTTCAGGTATAGACCTGAAAATTCCATCTAGAGAGATTCGAAAAGAGTTAAATTAATTCCGAGTAATACCCCTTCATTTTGTATCACAAAAATAACAGTAACGATAAGCAAGACACGAGAAGCAATCGGTTTTTGTATGGAAAAAAGTAGTGCTTATCGTTTCTTTTTAGTCGTTCGAGCCTTGTTTCGTGATACAGACTGTTGGGGTTAGACTGTTTATATAAAGTGAAGAAAGGAAAGCGTTGGAGCAAAATACATCAAAGTTTTGTTTATTTGTACGTGTTGATTTCAACTTATGATCCTTGAAGGAAGCTAAAAAGTAAACAGTAAGTATTTTATTTTCAATAAAGTAATTAAATACATATCTCTGTTCTGCATAGATATCTATCAATTGAGAATGAAGATAAAAAAACCTATGAAGATATATGTGTTTTACATAATGATTGCAAGTTCATATCCTGATGAGATCGGAAGAAAGTTTTTTTTTATAATTCATAATTCATAAGTTTCATAATTTTAAACTTTTTGATGATAAGAAATTAATCTCTTTTTGATTTAGAAAATCTTCAATTTTTTATTAAATTAAGATTTATTCTTTTTTTTTCATGGCCCTTTTTCTTTTTTAATTCAAGTAGTTCAAAATTAAGACCAAGATTTTTAACTATGCACTCTAGAGCATATCACCAAAACTAACCTATATTTGACCCCGCCTCAAATGTTAGACATTTAAAAGAAATTTTTTTCACTCAGTTTCACTCAGTTTCACTCAGACAGTTTTCACTCAAAATTCCAGGTGAGCATTACAGTAGACATTAATTTTATAAAATAAATGATATAATTTTGACGTCATACGTATATCAAATTGTATTTATCATGTTATATGTATTAACAAATTGTCCTTGTCACTCGCAATACACGGAGTGTTACGTTCAGATTGTGCAAAAGTCGGCCACAGCAGTCATTGACAAAAATTGTTTGGGACACATTTTCGCGAAGCTTGACAGTTACAATCGCTACAGCCAGCATGAATCCCGAAAAGATTTAGAAAATTAATATAAAGTCGAATATGAGCTTCGAACGATTCGAAATTATTATTTTTGGAATAAAATAGTGCGGAAGTATGCCAAAAATAAATTTTACTAATTTCAAATGTTCCCATGGTTTTAATGATTTTTTTGTGAGCTCTCATTATTTTACATTTTTAGAATTTCATTATATAGAACGAACTGAGATAAATAAGGTGGGTAAATATTCGAAAAAAAAGACTGAGGAAAACAATATAAAAAAAAAAAAAAAAAAAAACAATTACAAAAAAATCAACAAACGCATGCGAAAATTCTTTTTTCGATCATATATAACAATTATTTTCGATCGTTATATTTTCGATCAGATATAAAAGTTATTTTTTCCCATAAGAAATAAAAAAAATTTTGTGATCGTCATTTTTTCGATCATATATAGCAATTTTTTTTTATCGTTATTTTTTCGATTAGAAATAGAAATAAATCATTGATCTATATTTTTCCGATCAGAAATAAAAGTTTAGAAATAGAAATGAATCATTGATCTATATATTTCCGATCAACAATAAAAGTTATTTTTTTATTGAAATAATATCGATTAAAATTAAATCAAATCAATATTTACAAATTTTCAAACTGTGTTTAAAATTACTCGCTTTTTGGATAAATTAAAAAAGTTTTTGGATAAATTTAATATTTTTTCCCTTAGTGTAGTGTCTCATTTTGTTTCGTTTTCAAGATATGGCGTTTTTTCTAATTTTTAAGGTTATCATATCGACCAACTGCTCTACCTGTGCGTCGCGAGTTCAATACCCTCTTTAGAAAAGCCAAAGCCCCTGTTATTTTTCCTATCTTCCTTTGTTTTCGAGTTATAGTGATTTTTTAATTTTTTTTTTTTTTTATTATAATTTATATCTTTACTTGTTACTTTTTTGATCGATTTAATATAGATCAAAATATAATATTTTTAATCTGATCGGAAAAATTTCCATCAATTACTGGTCTAACAAATATCGATCAAAAGTAACTTTTATTTCTGATCGGAAAAATATAAATCACAAAATGATTTTTATTTCCGATCGGAAAAATAACAATAAAATAATTACTTTTTTTCTGATTGAAAAAAAACGCCTAAAAAATAATTTTTATTTCTGATCGCAAAAATAGCGATAAAAAATAATTGTTATAAAATGATTGATTGATAGCGATAATCGTTATTTGCGATCCCTTATTTTGTAGGATTTAGAAAAAAAGCACCATAGGGACCATTAAAAAACAATTTTTTTAATGTTTTTTTCACGTGCGACAATTAAATAACCGAACTTTTTATATAAAGAGTAAAATACACATTGTATTATGTTTGAAAGTTATAATTTATTCAAAGACGGTTCCATTAGAGTCAATACTATACAACGTTTGGCACGATCAACAAATGCACGCATCGATTTTTTTATATCGAATTTCGGGATGTTCTCTAGTATCTGCGTCACAGCTGCTTGAATGGCCTGAATATCATCGTAAAACGCTCCTTTCATGGCAGTTTTCAGTTTCAGGAACATAAAATAGTCGCACGGAGATAGATCAGGCGAATATGGAGGATGGTCGATGGCACAGATCTGTTTTTTCATCAAAAATTCATTAATTTTTTTGCCATTTTAGGAGATGCATTATTGTGCAATAAAAACAGCTGTTTTCCCTTTATATATTCTGGTCTAATATGAAAAACTTTCGACCACAAACGATGTAAAACTTCTAAATAATAATCACCATTCGAATCGTAGAAAGTGATCAACATTGCATTGTTTCTGAACTTCTGAAAACGCAGTTTGTTAAGTTTTGGTCCTTTCGACTTCCATTGTGCAGATTGATGCTTAGTTTCAGGGTTATATTTAAAGCACCATGTTTCATCACCAGTTATGCTCGAATAAAAAAAAACTGAATAGTTTTCAGCTGCTGAAATGATGTATTTACACTAGTGCTTTTTTTTATCCTCATTCAATTCGTGTGGAACAAATCGCGCACAGACCTTTTTTTACCGAAATCTTAAGTTAAAATTCGACGAACAGTGTCTTTATTTGTTCCTAACTTCTCAGCCAACATTCTTACAGCAAATTTCAATTCACAGCAATGATTTCACGGATTTTTTGCAGTATTTTATCACGATTTTTGTTTTCTGGAATTCCGCTTCTTTGATCGTCGTTCAAGCTTGGCCACGTATAAACGAGATATAGAATCATCACCATAAACTTTTGTCATCAGTTCGTATGTCTCAGCGAATTTCTTTCCGAGTTTAAAATAAAATTTAATACGAGGGGTACTATTTATATTTCGGGAACTGGCAACACTAATGTCAATAGCTAAAATCTGGCATCCCCATATTAAAGTTTGACATTTGTTAGCATAAATGTACTCACAACGTTTTTATGTACAAGGGCTATTTGTTTTGTTAACAGTGAGTTAAGAAAATCACTTTGTTCAAAAAATGAAAATTTCAAGAGAAGGTTTTTGTTGGATTATTTTTCACAACTTTCGACGTGGGTTATCTTAACAAGAATGTGTCGATGAACTCAGTTCTTTGTATGATAATAAAGCACAATAAAAAAAATCACAGTATATCGCTGGTATAGTGAATTCAATCGTGGTCGTAGTTCGGTCGCCGACGAATTCCGTGAAGGTCGTCCAAAATCGGTTATTGTGCCACAAAACATCGATGCAGTACGTGAACTAATAATGCAAGATCGTCATGTGGCATATCGTGAGATAGAGGCATCTTTGCACATTAGTTCCACTTTAATACATTCGATTTTGCATGAACACTTATCTGTAAAAAAAATCAATCAATCAATCAAATTTATCAATCGCTCAAAAAGATCTTGCGTCGATTGGTGTAATCGTGGTGATTCAAAAGTCGTGTATAAAATCCTGATAGGTGACGAATCATGGATATATGCGTATGAGCCGGAAACAAAACAGCAATCGACCGTGTGGGTATTCCAAGCCGAGCCAAATCCAACAAAAGTTGTTCGCGCACGAAGCACTGCGAAGCAAATTGGCCAATTTTCCGTAGGAAGGTCAATTCTCAATGGTACACGACCATTTGTTTTCCGGAAGTCTTCGGCGAAATTCGCAAAACCAACCGCCAAAGACAAATCATTCTCCATCATGACAATGCGAACTCTCACAAATCTCTCCAAACATGTGCATTTTTGAGCAGTCAAAACGTCGAATTGATGAAGAGTAGGTCAGTCAGTTGAGTTGAGTAAAGTTGCGTTACAAAGTTCTTATTTTTTAGTTGGTTTGCGTACGGAATAAGTAAAATGTAATAGATTCTGTCAAAATGTGATGTGTGTACAAAAACAATATTATTTTTCTTTAAGGGGGGAGATACCTCATAGTTTCGGAAAAATTTCAAATGTTTTTTCGAATTTTTCTTTAAAACAAGTTTTAAGTCTTATATTGGTTTGAAATTGCATAGTGACCCAAAGACACAGCGTGACGTGAATAGGGTTAAAAAAAAAAATGATAAACCGCTTGTAGTGACGATATTCGCACAAATCCTTTGCATGGCTACAGCATTATTGAAATCTTCAAAGTTTTTACTGCACTATCAGAATTTTAAATTTTTTCTGTATGCAAGCACAAAATAAGTTTTGGTGAGTCAGGATCGAAAGGCCTAGGTTTCAAAATTTCAGCTAACATTGTTGCTGGAATATTTAGTGAAGGCCTCAATTCTGAAGCTTATGAACGAGCTTTTGGCACCTATTGCAAAGTTTTCGTCAAAACTACCGATAAGGCACGAGTAGCGACGCAGAACCGAAAAAGTCTCCAAAACAAAGCAGCTCGTACAGCTCGGATGTATTTTCCGGAAGGATGTACCTACAAGTTGAAAGATATCGTGTGAATAAATAATTTTTTTGGGGTCAAAACTGTTGAAAGAATAGTCGAATCTTGACCTTCGATTAAACAGCCGATATAAATTTTAATTTTTAACTTTTTTATTATATTACAGATTTATCCTTCCCATCAAAATATCAGTACTCGAAGAAAAAAACCTCTTTTGTTTCATATAAGTCTAAAAATTTTGACAGCTACTGGAGATACTCTGCAGACCCACCATTTACTAAAAATATAGGAAAATAAAAAAATTATCCAATTATGTTATCAACTTGAAAAAAAAATATTAAACAAAACTAATTTCACCCTGTCTAGGGGTAACTCCCCCCTTAAGCAGTTTCTTCGTTTTCAATTTAATTTATTGACAGAGTGTGTTGCCAACTATTCAGTAAGTAACAGCTAAGAGTGTAGCCGTTTTTTTCGTAATTGAGTTGAGCACTGGTGAATCGAACGCAGCTAAAGCCATTTTCATTTTAAAATGTTTGTTATTATTTGCTATTCCCCATGGTAGAATTATAAGGCAGGGCCGGGTCGCTCAGTGCCCTCACGCGTCAACGAATAGTGGATAGTGAAAAGGTCGGGTAGTTGTCAAAATGACGAAGTTGGTGGAAATGTCAAATGAAAAAAGAAATATCATGTTTTCAATTTGTAAATAGTGCGGACACGTGTGTTAAGTTTGTGTTAATTTGAGTGGAAATATTGTAAAAACATTGTTAATAAATCTATAAAATGCCGCGGAAGTGTTAAATTTGAAAAAAAGCTTGTAAAAAGTTTAACCTAAAATCAACTGCGAAACATGAACATAAAGAAACTCGATATGAACAGCTGATTCTGACAACTAGCCCCCTTTTTCGCTGCTTTCCACTTCATTCTTCTCCGAGTCGGCCCTACCTTATAATTCTACCATGCTATTCCCGAAATATAAACAGGGTACTATTTATCGTATTTGCTCTATGTTTCATATTTTTACGACCAATTATTAAAAACTATTGTCATTAAAATGCGCATAATTTTATAACCTGTAATCCGATTTGCATGAACTTGAGTGCGTTTGAAAGAGAATAGATGTGTCCTTCTAACAACATATGTTCAATTGATGGCGCTACGTTTTCTATGATTTAAATAAATAGTTCGATTATTTAATTTTTACTCTGTGTAAATGTCTAACGATTGAGGTGGGGTCAAAATAGAATTACTTTTCTGCCATACAAGATGATACAATCTAGTGCACACATTTGGCAAAATAATAGCCTCATAAAATCCAGTTTTGAGGACCCCATCGCATCGAAAAATATTTGAAGTGTGTCTTTTTTAATCGCAACAAAATTTTAACTTTCGCCTTCTTATCACACTTAGCTTTAAACTCTCGAGGAGAGATTTTATAGAATTTTTCGCTCCTTTGCCATAAAAATCCCGAATGGATCTAGCATTAATACCATGCTGTTAGAGCAAACTTTTATCAAAGGAGATATAAATTGCTAAGCCTTTTAGCGTGTATAGCAAACAATTTCACTTTCCCAGAAATGTATTAATACAAATTATCATAGCCTTTGAGTATCTTGGTTTTGTTAGTAGTAAACTTAAATGTAGGAGGTTTAATATTGTGATATGGATTCTGTTCTCTGTCCAAAATTTACCTTAGTGATCATAAGGAAAAAGAAATATTTATAAATAAAAAAAAGCTGACTGTTTGGAAATGCTTGAGTTTTACAAAATTAACTTTAATTTCGAATCCGAAGTATTCTGCTCCAAAGCATATGTGAATGACAAAAATAAAAATACAAACCTTTAAATCATTAACAACGTATCCTTTCTTAAGTTGTATTTGCACGACTTCCAGACTGGATATAAAAGCTGCCAAACGGGTCAGCGACTGTTTACCACTGCCACCAACACCGACTAATAAAGCGCTTCCACGCGGTGATTCAAGAATACGATTTATTCTGTAAGAAGAATTTAATTAAAAAATAGCGGACATATAAAATTAAAAAAATGGAATCCACCTGCAAACATGCATCATGGCATCCTCGAATAAAACCAAGTTCATGGCTGCAACAAGATCATTGTATGAGGACATAGCTTCCTGGAGGAGTTTGTGAAGCTCAGTCCAAGCCTTAATTGGCATGTACTTGGGTTCACCAATTCCTCCAGCGAAATGACAATATATATTCGGCTTATCGAATATCACCGACTCGTCAATTTCTTCGAAGGATTTCTTGACAACATCATGTTGCATTTTAGTGAAACTATCAATATCTTTGTCGTCGATAAGTTTATCGCCATACACACGCTGGGTTTCATGCTGCCAAAGGCGAATAAGGTCAGTTGGACATGTAAGACAATCTGTACTGCTGAACAGTAGGCCCTGAAAATAATTTAAAACAAAATAGAACATAGGGGCAAAATGGGAATGTATACATAGATGCAAGTTTAAGGTAAAGAATGGAAAGTAAAGATAAATATAACCCCCATTCAGTAGGTACAAGAGATCTCAAATTCAATCTAAGCATTCTTTGTGCACCATATTCTTCCCTCCCACCTCATGACAAAAACAAGTGAAAAAATACCTGAAACACGTTGCTTATATCGCGCAAATTGAAGATGTAGTGGGACTTAATAGCTGTGGGAAGAAATATTTGTGAAGATTTATTGTGAAGTGCCAGAGTAGCGGCGACTATATGTCCCGATAAGCGCATGACGATCGGCAGAAACTTCTGTTCCGCATTTGCAAAATGTTGCGACAATATCGCGGAGTACATTGCAGTTATGGAATCTGCGCCGGGAAAACTAACAGCAAGTACACAGAAGTGACGCTGTAAACGTGGATTGATGGTAAAGCTGCCAGATGTTGGATTCATCGAAGCCACATACTGACAGTTGTGAATGTCCTTGAGCGTAAGCTTATTACGATCGTACCAATGATCATAGTCCAGGTGCTGACGTATCAAGGTATGCGGCTGAACGGTGCCATAGCAATCGACCTCTGGCATATTCATATCGTCTATGAAGTAAATCAATGTCTTATTGCCCGGTGGACCAAAGTTGCGACCGGCTTTTTTCTCCAATGGTTTCTCCAGTATTTTTTGCAACATCTCCGATGTGGTATAGAAGTTGAATGGTATCGTTGTAATGGCATAATTTTCCGTTAATGCTTGTAGCTTTTCATTGATGAGCACGGTTTTGCCACAGCCTGCAGCGCCCACAAGCATTACGGGATGTTTCTTCTCCATTAGTATATCCAGGAAGAATCTTATTCTGATCGATTCGGAAGTGTGCACAAGTACAGCTTGCAACGGCAATTCAGAGTCCAATTCGAATTTGGGTATCTTCTCTGTCCACGATACAAATTGTTTGGTTTCGCTGTCCAAAAAGTAGTCGAATACAGTGCCGCCTGTAAGTGGAAGTTATAAGAACTTCGATTTACTTTATCTCAAGATTTTAAGTACTCACCTTGCGGAAACTTCACCGTTTTGAACTCGTTGACCCACCATTTGCTGAACTCCACACGATAATCTATAGCTTGATCCTGGAACATGGCCGATCCAAAGGCCCAAACACAAGCAAACACAAAGTAGAGCTCGTGCCATTCTTTGGGACAATCAGCGGGTGTATTCGTCGGGGTTAGGAAACATTCCAACAAATGACACAACATCTGTATGTGTGCCATTTCAGCAATTGGCGTGATCTTCTTGAAGCGCGTGCGTATAGTCTCCAGTGATGCGGGAATGTATTTATCGAATAGTATAACCAGGTTGGATTTTTCCGCGGGTATCTTGCGTGTTTCTACCCAGCTGCTAACGTAACTGTTTAAAGATTTGGAAAACAAAAAAGGCTTAACAAAAAGAAGATAATAATTAAAAATGTTCAACTTACGGATTCCAGCCCAAGTCCTGTGGATTAATATACAAAATACCCGCTCTGGATACCGTTGCGGGCGTAGCAGTTCTCAAGTTGGAAATTTCAAATAGCAAACGCATCGATGGCGTCAGAGCAATGCGCTCATTACTCGCCAAAGTCAAAACTTTGTTATCATCCATGACGGTGTTCAAACTTTCGATCCACATTGGATCGATATCACCATCGAGCACAATCCACTTGGGCTGATCGCCAGTTATGTTTGCCTGATCACGCATCAGCACTGAGAACAAACCATCTTTCCATTCACGTGTCGCTGGATTGATAATGCCAAAGAGTTCATCATTGGTCACTGCTTTGGGATTTAAATCGTTGAATATCGGCTTGCGTTTGATGTTTTGATAGGTGCGTAGAAGTGTTTTCCAAACTTGGGTTTTTCCAGTGCCTGCATTGCCCACGATAAATACCGAATGACGCACTTCGAGTAGTTCTTCTAGCTGCACTACTTTCAAGATAAAATTATCTTCAGGTTGTATCAGTAGGTCAGAGGCTGCCTGTTTGACCGTACGCTCAAAATCTTGATCACGTTTTCTAGGCACATCAAGTGCTGGGAAGAGATCGGTTATGAGGCCCATAAAAACGGGCATGTCATCTGTTACAACCTTCGGAATATTGAAATCACGCAAGGCACGCATTAATACCTCCTCTTCGGGACGGCCGGGATCTCCACGCTGGAAAGAATTAAGACGCTTTTAAAAGGGACATATAATTCTTTTCTAGTAATTATTCAACTGAAACGTCACAAGAAAGATTAGGGCACTACGAATTTTTATGAGGACTGTTTAGGATAGCATGGAATTTATGGAATTTGTATGATTGTAAGTCTGGATAAAAGCACAGTACTAACAATAACGAGAATAAATTGGACAGGGCAATAAATTGCACTGTATGTTTTATACTAAATTTCCGCACATTTCAGGTCATATCGAAATACGAAATATGAATCCAGCGTTTTGATTGAGTACTTGAAAATAAAGAAGGAATAAAGTCCGACGTGTTGAATTTTTCAGACTGATACAGAAATTTCAATAGCTAAACCAATTAACTTTCAACTTAACTAACTTAATGAAGCTTTTTATAACTAAGCCAATTTACTTATTATAGCATAAAATTCAATTGCCTACCTTCAGTGAACCTGCAACAACAAGCACGGACTTAATAGCTCTCAGCCCCCAATCGTAGTGATCCTGTTTGGACAGCAGCTCCTTGCATAGCGTATAGAGTGTAATGAATTTCCGTGCCAGTACGCGTGCGTCTTGAAAACCTTCTGCTACCAACATAATCTCACAGATTAGCTCAAAATCGGGCACTACCATAGCGCAGGGTCTAAATAGAGCTTTAAGATTTTCCGGCAACTCTGTACGCCCCGCATAGCCTGGATTCATTGTTATAAAAATGCCCACAGTTGGCACACAGCTAATCATTTCGCCCATAAAGTTGAATTTATCCTTCTTATCACGTATGGCATCTTGTACCGATTTTACCTGTACTGCAACAACTGACAACACTTCGACCGTTATGCGATTGAATTCATCGAAACAGCCCCAAGCACCGGTTTGCGCCAAGCCCTTGTAAATGTTGCCACACGACTGATAGTCCATTTGCTCTGAGCAATTGAAGACATAAACCATAATACCTAGAGCGCGACCCAAATCCTTAGTGGTCTCAGTTTTACCCGTTCCAGCAGGACCGGCGGGACCACCTCCCATCACCAAGTGCAAGCTCTGCGTCAGTGTTATGTAGCAACGATCTGTTAGCGGCGTTATCACGAGTCGTGGCGTATTTCCTAGATACTCGTGACAATACTGGAATTCAGCATCGCAAATATTCGCAAAGCAGTCACGTTCAGCATCGTCGTACCTGTGGCGCAGCTGTGATTGCCACATAAAAGCCGAACCGGCATCCAACTTCGCCTGTATCATTTTTGCAACAACATCTCGCGAATGTACATCGATTGTGCAAATAGTCATGATCTTTTGGCGATCTCCCTTCGTCAGCTCGCCCAGCAGCAGCGTGATGAGCAAGCTGAGCTGCGAGATCTGCTTTTTGTAATAGTCCTTGATGGCATTATCGTAACCCTCTTCCAAGCGGCTGAAGGCGATGTTCACCTCGGTTGACCACCAAATCTGTGATCCACAGAGTGAAATCTGCGCAGGATAGTCGAATAACCATTGCTCGCGTTGCTTTTCCTCGTAGGCCACAACAGCTTCCGTTATGTAGTGGCGCAGCGAAGCACGCATTGCCGCCTGAATGCGGTTTAGCCACACCTCTACTGGGCCACGTATGCTGGCTATTTCATTGAATTCAACATACTCGCCATCCTTGGCATACATACCCGAAGCTGTGTCGACTTCATTGTCTCCAACACGATTGAACTTCAAGCGTGCTATTGAGTCGAAGAGCTTCGTTAAATGTTTGGTCACCATATCCGGCTGAATACCATTGCTGAGAACATCCAGCAAATCAGCTGATGACACAAAATAAAAACGGGGAAAAGCTAAACGCTTCGTTTCCAAATACTCTGCCAGTGCCTTTTCGCATAGCGTAAGCTCCTTCTGGAGATTTTCCAAGCGTTCGATTAAGCCCTGCCGATTAGTCGATGCCACCACATTCGATGAGATAGACATCTCCGTCATAAGAATGCGAAATTCAGCATCGATGCGATCGAAACGATCCGAATCGACGGGTAATTGCTTGCGTATGTCTTCGGAACTCATGAAGATACTCTCAAGATGCGTCCAAGTGCGTTGCACTTCGAACCATACGGTGATCACCTGATCGGCGATCATCAGTTTATTTTGCCATGTCGAGACCTCTTCCAGAAAATGGGCGATAAACTTGGATGTTATGAGATTCTGTAGACAGACTTGATTATCTTCGAGAGTCTCTATGAGTTCTTCGGATGCCTTTAGGAGATTACAGCCGGTGCGTGGATGGATTTCATGATCGAATTCCATTGCAGACCATGTTGTATTGAGATCACGTAATATTTTCTCCATGGACATTTCCTTGACTGCCTTGTCGACGATATTCTTGACTTCCTCCTCACATTCGTGGAGATTTAGACCGAGCAGTTCGGCGAGTGTAGTCTCATGATCCATAATAAATTTAACCTACAGGGAGTATTCAGCAAAATTAGCAAATCGAACTTAAAATATGAGTTTAATTACAAACGAAAGTACCGTTTACGCAAGAAAAGTGCAGAAGACATGCATTCTCCATGTGAGTTCTTAGATTGTTTGTGCTGAAAATTCTCAAATAAATCTCAACCCATAATGTTTCATTTAATCAAATTATAGGAAAATAAAAATTCCTCCTGAAAAAACCCTCCTACCCCCTTTCGAGTGAGTATTTGTGCGCTTAAGGATAACGTTGCGGATATATTTATTTACATATTTACACGTGTCATTTACACATTACTTACAGTTACTTCCTTTGGTAGAGCTGCTAAATTCTGTAAAGAAATATATTTACAAAGAACTGTACAAATATTTGGCAAGCGATTTGTATATCGCTATTTAAAAGGTTTGTCCCAAAGACAGGTCTGTTCATAAGACCGGACTCAGTAGTTTTTAACTGAAAAATTTCTCTAAGCCAAAAACTTCAGATATAAATTCATCCAATCCGTATTTATCATTATGGCTTTCATAATTGAAGTTTTTAAGTCAACTACCAAGTCCGATCCTGTCTCAATTCGTGCCCATTAAGTGACTGAAAGAAAAGTTTTTTACTGATCGTGTTCTGTGCTTTTATAAAAATGTTTGATCAATGTTTTGGTTAATGAAATATGTACAAGTTTTTGAATGATATTGTTTATGCGAGCGATATTCTAGTAATACGACCTTGGTTGATTTCATTAGTTGATTCCAGTGTCGTTCACGTATTGCCGAATTCTGCAGTTCACCAACGGCACGTAGCGAAGTCAACATATTTTTAACAGTTGACTCGATATTAATGAAAGTGTCCCACGAGCGCATCTCCTTATCGAGCAGACGTATGTCCTTTGCAAATTTCTTGCATTCGATGTCCATATTCTCCACATCCACTTTGCGCCATGGAGTAGTTTTCCAATCTTCGATGCATGTTTGGACGATGTACACGTAGTCCCACAATTGCTGAAAACCAAGGTTTTGTGCGTCAGATGAGGAATCAAATTTGTAAAAATCGTTTGATATATTCGAGGAAGATGTTTAATCAAAATATCACTGATATTTTCAGTGATTGGATTCTGAGATCTAAAAATGAACTGAGATGATATTCCCAACGAAAAGTTGGAAGTAAGTCTACACAGAGAAAACTAGACCTACTAGAATTAAGAAGTTTGTCGTCTTAAACAGTTATTAGGCTGAGGAGAATGACGGAACCCAAAACGAAGAAATTTCCAGAAGAAAATCTTCTTATTAATATGTTGTAAATAATCTTACATTTACAGGGTGGGCTATATATAGTGGTTTCTTTTTAAATCAAAACTTATTTTGACGCTGACAGCTGCTTCCCGCTCGAAATCTTGACATAAAGTCAGAAGCATACCTCCGCGGAAAGAAATGAGTCGCTTTACGCTTGAACAACGTTGGGAAATATTAGAAACCTATTTCCAAAGTGAGTGCTGTGTAGCCCAAACAGTGCGTTATTTGAAAAGAAGATGATTTGGGTGAAAAATTATCTTTTCTAACGAGGCGCATTTTCATCTCGGTGGCTACGTTAACAAACAAAATTGCCGCATCTGGAGTTATTGTCGAGAAGCCGATGCATCCACAGAGTGTGACAGTTTGGTGCGGATTGTGGAGTGGTGGCATCATTGGAAAATTTTTCTTTGAAAATGAGGCTGGGAACAACATTTCGGTCAACGGTGGGCGTTACAGAGCCATGTTAACAGACTTTCTCTACTGAAATTGGAGACATGAATTTGGACGACCACTGGTTCATGCAGGATGGTGCGCCATCCCACACAGCTCATGCCAAAATCGATCTTTTGCACACCAAATTCCCAAATCGTGCTATCAGCCGTCTTGGCGACTAACACACACATCGATAGTGACTCGCCAGAAGCTAAGGGAGCTTGGTTAGGAGGTTATGCATCCACCTTATAGTCCAGACCTGGCACCAAGTGATTACCACCTATTCCTGTCTATGTCGAATGATTATCTTGGTGAGAACTTCACCTCAAGGGATGCATGTCAAAATTGACTCTCCCAGCTCTTTGCCAATAGGGTTTTTATGAGAGGCTAGATTTCTTTTTAATACACCATATTTTTGTGGCATTTTTCGATTAAGAGTCATATTGAAAACAAATTTGAGCTTTAGGCCAAGTATGTTGACAACAAGATAGTATGAAGACAATGAAGGGAACAACCAATAACAACAACAACAACGGCTCCGTATAGAGCAAATCACACAGCAGACTAGACAGAGTGTTTTGTTGGCCACTACACCAACGCATCAGTAGTCTTGCATGACTTTTCACTGTGATCCACGCAAGCTTCAACAAAAATGGATCCACTTTAAGAGAACTTCCCCTAAGGATCTTTGCTAAGTCCAATAAGGCTTGTTCTCGCATGAAGCACTTTGTAAAAAATGGTCGGCTGTTTTTTCGAAAAAACCGGACATGTCACCATCGTACCATTAGACCGATATAGAACTATCTTTCCTAAATAGAACACCCCTATTTTTTTGACAGAAGTGTTCGAAGATCACTTGGCAACGTTGAAACGGGGACTATGATAGAACACAAACTTCAAAGAATATCAGAACCCCTTTACTTAACTTCAAAACTTCTGTATCGAGTTCATAATCAAATGAAAGTTTTCATTAGGTATAGAAAATATTTTCCCCTCTAAAATTCTATATAATTTTTTCCTCTATAATATAATAATAAATTGGCCATTTCAGCCCTTGAAAAGACTTTGACCAAACTTCTTATGATCAAATTGTGTTATTAATTGTGTGAACACAATTGATCGAGAACTGGACCTACTGCTTTTATGCCGACTCCGAACGGCTAATGTGCATGTTCTCAAGATGTTCTCATGATTCTCATGTAAAGATGGCATTATTTACTCTCTGAGGCTTGCCATTGTCTGCAAAGAGGTGACGGCCGAATAGAAAAATTAATTCAATTGAAAAAATTTTCTGTGCCAGATGGAATTGAACCAGGGTTCTCTGCTGTATGGGTCACCCACTGCGCCACGGCCGCCACTTCTATGGGTACGGTGTACTTATATTAGACCCTAAAGATTTTAGTTGTTGTGCTATTATGGGTAGTGTGCTGCTTTTATTCCAAACTATTTCAAATTTTTCTCAGCTTTGCTTAAATTTGTATCCCTACAACATTACCTTGAAGGTGAAAACAGATATTTTTATTCATTGGTGCAGCTTTCAATTATTTTAAAATTATATATCCAAAAACATTTCGTTATATCCTTCTTAATTCAATGATGACAAACCTAATTTCTGGATTTCAAAGTGCACAATATCTAGCTCATCCTTGCGAAAATTTTGCTGGAATATTTCACATGTAGGAAAAAAATTATTTATCTGCACAATATACCTATTTCTTGGACCCATTTATATTTACGTGGACTCAACATAGTTAATCTATGTTGCTGGCTATATTGCATATCGCACAATAAGACCTGCTGTCTTTGCTGACAATCGTCAATCATTAACAATCTTTCGTTTTCTCTTACCTTCAACATACGCAGCTCCTTACGACATTGCTTAAGCAGCTTAAATTCCGGAATGTTCACCTCGAAAAGACTTCCCGATTCTTGTATGTCACGCATCACACATTCTAGTCTGTATATATCGCTATCAATGCGATCAACCAGCTTATAGGGCTTATGACAGTCAAAGCGAAAGAATTCGTAGTGTTTAAAGACATCACGAAATAGTTGGATGTGGACCTCAAATTCGGCAATCTTATTGCGTATGCGCACCACCTCAATGGCCTGCAACGGTGAAACTTGTTGCTTCACCGTAATGGCAATTTTCTTTGTATTCGCCCATTGCTCCGGCAGCTCCTGCAACAAAACATTCACCTCTTCAGGTATGTCCATGTCGTAGTACTTTAAGAGTTGTATAGTCTCCTGAAGCGGGTCAAACATTTCATCAGTGCGCACTGCACGTTCCTTCACGTGCAGCAGATAGCCCATGATGCTAACCAAGCCGTCATAGTCACCCTCTTTGACGGCCTGCAAAAGACCCTCATCCGCTTTGCGTATAAAGTTGCTCAAGTCCATGAGGCTCGAGGTGACACGCGTTACCAGATGCTGCTTGAACATGTTGCCCCATTTGCAGACAGTATTGAGTAATGCCTGACGGAATGGACGCACATCCACTTGAAACCAACCGCTGAAAACTTGAAATGGTGATATATCTTCAATTTCATTATAGAGTGATTCATAGTTATCGATCTGTTCGCGAAAGGCCTCAATTGTGGGCGGATATGGTTTGGGAGCATTTGGATCGCGCATCTGCACCAATTCGATTTCATCAGCATCCAACATGCGCCCAAACTCTAGAAAGTACTCCATGCATTCATGGCGATCATCGAGCCACAAGTAGGAGTAACGCTCGAACTGACGACAAAATTGCGAAGCTTCTTCCATAACCAGATCAACGCCATTAAGTATCTCGCGACGCATATCGATGATATCTTGATTGGCTTTAACCAGTTCACCATAGTTCCGTTTGTCATTCTGTTTCAGGCGCTTGATCAATGTGGCCATTTTCATGATGTCACGCATGAGTTCGATCAGCATATTGTTGAAACCATAGGGGTCATCGGGATTAAGTGAGGGTACAAAAATCAAATCCGGCTCGACTAACTCAAGACGTGACTCGAATAATGCAGGCATGTCATTATCTGGATCCATATTTTCGGCCAAATAACCCACGCTTACACCAACTGTTTTGAGGATATTTTCATAGACGATATTATCGACAAAGTCCACATAGTTAAGCCACATTTCGTCATCCTGACAATCGGCCATATTGAATTGTAGCATGTTGTCATGCAGCAGTTTGTGTATCTCATCGGAAGCTGCTCTTATCTCGGCATAACGCTTATCGGTGCGATCCGGACGCTCATCAATGCAGAGCACGGTATCCTTCTTAGAGTCTTTTCGCTCGAACAGCGGCTGCTTGGCCCAGACGGACATAATTTTGCAGATTTGACGTAAATTTGCCTGGGTGAGATGCATGCGATTCTGTAGAGCCGCGACAGGTTCGCGAAGCTTGTGAAGATAGCTCATGATGTCTGATAGATAGAAAAGCAAAAGAATTATTTTCCTGATATAAACACAGGTGAATCTCTTTTAAATAATAGCGTTCTTGTGGTCCTTAAAATTCTGAACTTACCCTCCGAATTCCATACTAACTCATTTACCCCAGTCTCTACTAAACCATCGATGAGCTTTATTTCCGATACAATCAACTTCAATTCAACTGGAGAGCTATTCTCCTGTATAGTATTATACCAGTCAATGGTCTTCTCCAGATTGAGGGTGTATGAACGGAAAGTTTCGCTCTTGTCGGCAAAGTCTAAAGCTACTTCGGGTATACCTTCGATCTCCATTTGTTTCAGGTAATGCACTTCGCGTAAAATGCAGAAAAGCTCTGCACTAAAATTCAGTATCAAAGTATTACCATTGGCATCACGTGCTATTAAAGATTTGCAGAGATTTGTCTCTATCTGGGTGGGAACACTTTCGGACCATTGCTCAAAGGACTCACGCTTGCATACACCTAATTTCTCCATCAGAGCTTCGTAGCGCTCGTAGATTTCCAAAGCTTTTTCCGATTGAGTTATACTGCAAATAAGAAAAGGGAAACCCAATTCTTATTCCGAACATCCTTAATATAACATTAAGTAAGGGTGATATTATTCTATAAATCAAATTAAACTAAAACTTCTTACGAAGGGGACTGAATTTAAATTGAAGAGACATCGAAACAATAGTTTTTTTAATACAAAAAAAAAAATCGTACACCTCTTGTTGATACACAAATTTTATTAGCTTTTATAGGATGTGTTAAATTTCTTATTTAAATTTTTATCGGTCTTCTTAATTCCTAAACTCACCGCTATTTTAAATAAAAATTAAATAAAATAGTCGAAAAGGTAACTCACGGATGTTGCAGAGCTTTGAAGCTTTTCACGAATATATTAATACGAGCCTCCAGTTGTCCACACCAGCGTATAAACGCCGCAGCCGGTGGACAGTTATAATCAGGATACAGGTTGACATTCGTCTTACGCATCTCCATTTGAGTGTTATATATAGACTCGCAGGTAGTCATCTCTTCGTCAAGCATGCTCACGATTTCGGCATATCTTTGGGTGAACTCTTCTTTGATCTTAGGTCGATCAAGAACGCTACCAACAATGTTAATGAGCTAGTATGATCATGACGAATTACTATCTTGAACTTAGGAAAAAGCCCAAAGTGCTCACCTTAAATATGCTCTCCAAGTTATAGCAATCGTCGAAAGCTTGACATAGAATTGCCGCAAGTTTCATATCCAGTTCAAGGATATGCATTTGAAAATTAGTAAAATCCTCATCGAATTCGTGATCATCCGGATCAAGAACATCGTATGACTTTGATGCAAAGGCTGTGAAGTATTGATTGAACTCCACATAGACAGCGGTAATGCGAGCACTTAGTTGACGTCCACGTAGACCACCGATTTCTACTTTCTCCAATTTCAGGAATTCAATCACAGTAAAGAAGAACCTATGAAGCAGTGAATAAAGACGCGAAGTTATCTCCAAAAAAAGTGACTACATTAATAGTTTGACTACATTTGTTTCCTAGAACTCAGATTTCCGTTTGCCAACTAGTTATTACAAATTTATTTCCAAACACAATATCTTTTCGCTGACAACTTACCACTGTATCGTGTTCAAACGTTCCAAGAAGTCGTTAAAGCGATTGAAAACTGAATTTGGATGAAAGGTCCATAGAACGGGAGGCCTAACTTCAGGTTCCTTAAAGAACTCTGCCAATATTTCCTTGTAGTAATCGAATAATTCACGAAAGAATTTCAAGACTTCAATGGACCATGTCAGTCGCTGCATGGCCTCATCGATGTCGCTGTGAAATATTGACGATGGGTCCAAATATCGTTTAGTCTGTAAAAGTTAACATGATTTATAATGATTCAACTTAAAAATCTCAAAATGGAAAATTACCTGATGTATAATCAAGTTACAGATTTGCCTGAGCAACACTGTAATCTTCGATGAGTGACAATAATAGTGTGAGTTGCCCCACAAGGTGCAAACAACGTGCATCATAGGTATAAGTAGCGGCTTGCATTCAGCAAAATCAATTTCCTCTAGCGATTGCATGGTGCGTTTCAATGGATTCAAATACAATGTAATATCTTTGGCTTCGGCAAGTGCTTTGTTGATTGAGGGGTAAACAGATTGAATAGTTTAATTGCTTGGAATTCAAAGTTTAAAACTTAATTGAATGCATGTCGATTGTAATTATGTGATATGCACAATAAAGAGACGATTAAGAGAAATTACCTGTAACAACGTTCTTGAAAAGTGTTTGAAAGCATGGATAATAGGCGCTATAGGAATACTCAAGTATTAATGCCATGGCTCGTATGCGTTCGGTGCGCAGCTGATCAAAGATAAAGGAGAGATTCTTCAAGCGATTATTCCAGAAGGCAATTTCTATAAAATAAAAAGCAATATTATTATAAGAATTGAATAAAAACAAAAACTTTGGAATAAGGATTTCATAGGTGTACTGTAGTCTAATAATAATTTGCAATCATGTCAATTACCGAAATTAACGAGATTAATGTGAAGCGTTAGGCATTCATAATTTTCAATTTGCTTGTCTCAAGAGTAGCAAGTTTTTGAAACAGTTTTAAAACTTTTTTTATGGCAAATCAATATCATGATATCTAAACTATATAACTAAGGACAGGTTAAAGAAATCTAAAAAAACCAAAACTTTGAAAAGCAATAACAAAAAAAAGCATTTTTGTTTTTTTTTTTTTTTTTGTTTTAGTGTGTCAAATATCAACACTTTTTTAACATGTTCTCAAAATTTGGTTTGCCGAAACTCAATAATAAGGACTTTATGCTCACTATTCTGGAGCATGTTTTAGCAAAAATGAGCAATTTTGTATGAAAAAATAACAACTTTTTCTCAAATTTCAAAACACAATAAAATAAAAAGACCATTTTTGGTTTTTTTTTTAATTTAAGTACGTGCAAAATCAACATTTTCTCAATATTCCCAAAATTTGGTTTGCCGAAATTCCATAATAACGACTTTACGCCCACTTTTTTGGAGCATGTTTTGGCGAAAATGAGCAACTTTATATGAAAAAATAACAAATTTTTCACAAAGTTCAAAACGCAATAAAATAAAAAAGCATTTTAGTTTTTTTTTAAACTTTAACAAGTGTCAATACTTCTTAAATATGTTCCCAAAACTTGGTTTGCCGAAACTCAATAATAAAGACTTTACGCCCACTTCTCTGAAGCATGTTTTGTCGAAAATAAGCAATTTTATATGAAAAAATAAAAAAAAATTTTCTCAAACTTAAAAAAAAAAAATTAATTTCTTTAATAAAACTTTCAAATAACACACTTTATCAACAAAAAAGCAAAAAAAAAAGGAGTAATGGCAAAATATCTGAATCTTGCTTTCGCAAAAATGCCCTTCACGTTCATACTGGAAAATAAGTTATATAGGAGGTGGGCGTGCTAGTGGGCCGATTTGGTTAATTTTAACACCAGCTATTTATAGCTACAAAAGAACTATGTGTAGTAAATTTAAATGATCTGGGGTAATTTTTTGTGTAAATATACCTGATTAACGATTTCAGTTATAAGGGAGGTGGTCATATTAGTGAACCGATTTAGTTCATTTTCACACCAGCTGTTTATAACTATGTGTACCAAATTTTTTTGATATATGATAATAGTTTGGGGAACTATTTCATATTACCGATTTCGGTTATATTGGAGGGTAGCGTGCCATTCATTCAATTTGAACGAAATTTTGTGAAAATAATTCTTTCATCGTAAAACTCATTTTTACAAAATTTCATGATTCTATGATAACTTCTTCTATTTTTGTCCACTCGCTATATGGGCTCGTCACACTGAGCGTCATGGTCCGAAACTTAAGCATTTTCTTATTTGTAATCGACTGAAATTGAAAATTCATCAATATCTACGACTTAAAAAGTTGTATTGGTGGTAGATAAAGTTCGTGGAGAGAATCACTCTAACACCTTTGAGTATATTATGTTCCTAAACATTTTTCAAAGGTGTACGTTCTAAACAAATCTTGCCCAAAGTAAAATTTAACACGGATCACTAATCTATAATTTTTTTACCTTTGACATCTACTAAGGGCCAGTTTTTCAGTGCGAGTTTAAACTCTAGTCAAGTTAAACCGAGGTTAACTCACCAAAATTGGACGTTTAAACTCGGTTTAAGCAAAAAAAAAAACACATCATGTGATAATTTAAGTCAATTCAACTTAAACGAATGCTACAATATCTAGTTAAACCGAGTTTTAACGTCCCTTTTTGGTGATTTAATCTCGGTTTAATTTGACTGGAGTTTAAACCCACACTGACAAACTGGCCCTAAGAAGATGTATTTGTTTTCACAAAGAAATTACATAAAATTTGTCTTAACTTATACGTAATTATATTTTGGATAATTTTTATTTTTGTATTTGAATGTTAATGTCCTAACGGGACTATATTTCTCGTATATCTACCAATTTTATTATTTACATATGATTTATAAAACGAAACAACAATTTATGGAATGCATTCTGAAAATGACTGAAAATAAATTCTTTTGTATAAATTTTGAAAAAAAAACAAAAATATGTTTTTTAACAAGAAGTGAAGGATTGCAAAGGCGTATTATTGAACGGGTGGTCGTTTGGCAATTATCATATGCTGACATTTGTCGTTTATAAAAATTTACCATGGCATGCTACATAGTGAAAGAAAGAACAGAATTCTTTGAATTGCTCCAGAATTCTTTGAATTTCGATACGAAAATTTGTGTTCAATTGCAGTTGCGTAAGTGTAATCATCGTAAACCTCCTGAGATATGTGTGCATAATAAAGGGTGCTTTTTTAAGCGTTTGATTTTTGAAAATTGAAAAAAAAAAAACAAAAAAATTTGCAATAGTGAATGAAATATTTATTTGCAGCGATACATCAACGCCTGCCTTTTAAAGATTATTTCATGTAAATGTTGCCCGTGGCTATGGCTGAGGTAGTCCATCCGTAAGCTCCAATTTTGCCATACTTTTTGTAGCATTTCAGCTGGTATCTCACTTATGGCATCGGCAATGGTGTCTACCAGGGGTTCAATTATGGCTGGCTTGTCCCTGTATACGAGAGACTTCACGTAGCCCCACAAAAAATAGTCTAATGGGGTCAAATCGCTGTCTGGGGTCAAACCGCTTTCTGGGGTCAAATCGCTGGGGTTAGTTTGTTAACGTACCCACTTAGCCCAAAATAAGCTTCGTCACTGAAGACAATTTTACAATAAAAAAGTTGATCTTCATCCAACTTTTCTAAGGCCCATTCACCAAAAAAACGACGTTGTGGTAAGTCACCCGGCTTCAGTTCTTGCACCAGCTGTATTTTGTATGGTTTCATACCGAGGTCCTTACGTAAAATGTTTCAAGTGGTCGAATAACACAGACCCAATTGTTAAGAACGGCGACGAATTAACTTATAGCGATCTCTATTGATACTGCCCGATCAGCAGCAATATTCTCTTCGGTACGCACTCTCCGCATACTGATCGGTGAATTGATGTCCAATAAAGTGAAACTAGTGCGAAATTTGCTCACGAATTTTGATAATAAAATTCAATTATTTGCAAGCGCTGTTCGTTTGTCTATTCATGGTGAAATGGCAATCCTTACTGAGGATTTTCGGCTTTGCCACATGTTACGAATTACGCGTGAGGTGTCAAAAAATGTACACTGAAAAACAAATAGCAAAAAAATCACCCTTAATAATCAAAACATTCCAAAAGACAGGCTCAGTGTGAGGTGTGTAGACATCGAAACGAATGTGCCTCGAACGTTCGACCGAAAATATCGACGCAGTAAAAGAAATTGTTAAAAACGATCCAGGCACCTTCTTTCGTCACCGTGCACAAGAACTCGACATTTTGGCGAAAGATTTAGCTCTTTATGCGTACAAGGTCCAATTTACTCAAGAACTGCTACCGGTGGATCACCAGCAGTGCTGTACATTCTCTAATTGAGCCTGAAAACATGGTTGACGGTGATTTTTGCAATAAAATCGTGTTTTCTGAGAAGCGCAGAAAACATTTCACATTCGTATACATTAAATAGTTATTCAAAACATATCAGTGCACTCGCAACAAGTAACGGTTTGGTGCGGATTGTGACCAGGAGGCGTCATAAGGTCGTACTTTTCCAGAAATAACAATGCCAGAAGCGTGTAAGTCAATAGAGAGCGATACAGAGACACGATTATTATTTTTTTGTGTAGTCGGAGATAGATAAATTATGAGGACGCTACGTTGTTCAGCATTAATTCGCTCTCAGTGAGTTTGTAAACCTGGAATGAATTGGTCATCGTTATGTGATATAATACTTTCATTTGAAAGGCCTTAGTCCAACCAATATCAAAGCGAAGCGAGATTCTACTCTGGGAGTCTTATCCTTCGTTTAAATGGTGTTTAAAATCCATAAAATGGTATTGGATGATCGTTGACTGAAAGTGCGCCAGATAGCAGATATGATAAGCATTTCAAAACGTGCTGTTGACTGGACACGAAAAAGCTGCCCGCAAGATGGTTCCACTTATGGAAAGTTCCCTTAATGGAAACAAACCAGCGTCGTGAGGATGAACTGTCAAAATCAATAAAAATGATTCTATGCCTGTTTTTTCTGTAGTTCATAGTGCGGTTTTTTTTTCGACAATTCTGACTCTTAGCTCTCAGCCGCAATTTTATCTTGTTTATTCTACCATGATAAAAATAATCTTTAAGAAATATTTTGTCTTTTCTACCAGAATCTGTTTTTAGAATTCTGAATTCTGATAAAATCCAAACATCCCTTAAAAACGTAAGGTTTATCAAAAAATTACGAATTGCAAAATATTAGTTCGATCGGAAATCGTTTGGAACTACTGACGTAATCAATCAGTAAAAATCGGTGTTTTAGAAATTGGTCGCAGTATTTTCAAGTTTTTTCAAATCTTACAAATAGCAATGATCTGAATTACTTTCAAACAAATTATTTATACTCGAAATCGGTTCCGTTATAAGGATTTTATCTGTGTCTATAAAATCCTCATTTCGATTATTAATAGTTTCTTTGAAAGGTTTAAATCAACTTTACGATATAAGATCAAATACGACCAACAAATACGAGCTAGGTGGAATTTGACCTAAGTACTCGATGTTCGTAAAATTGGCAATGAACCCTCTAAGCATGTTAGCGCTTTTCAACTTAATGAACACGTTTTTTTACCTTTAAAAATGTTCATAATTATACAAGCTCTTCGCCATAATTCATTAAGCCATTCGCTTTTATGGATTTATGGCTCGGATTGCATGACTTACCTGCGTGTGGTGTTGGATTTTGTCCATTGTGAAATGCATTCTTTGGACTCTCCTTGATGACTCCGTGAATTTGTGTGGCCCACTTAATGACGACACCCTCAATTGCACTCTTCAGATACAAATCTATGGCACATTCTTGGGTCTCCGTTATTTGATTTGCAGCCTTAACCATTTTTTCCACACCAACGGGCATGGCGAGTATTGTTTCGCCACTCACTTGACCTTTCACCTGGTGGACTGTGCTTTTTAAACTGTGCACGTGTTTCTGTACATCTTGTGCCACCATGGAAGGCCATGATTTGTAATTCTCCTCAAAGGAAAGCAACGGTACGAGTACCTCTTCAACTAATGCCGACAGTTGATCGATAGTGCGTGTTGCCAGATCACCAAGTATAATGAAATTTGCACAATCTTCTCGTGGTATGGGGAGTGGATATTTCTTGATAAAGTAGACACCTTTAGTTTTTAACTGTGAGAGAGGGAAATTGGTTGAGGGTACTAGTTGTGCAGCTTGTGTGAGTATTATAATGAGCACAACTGGTGTGGGGCGATCGAGAAATTCTTTGATAATGCCCTTGTGCTCTTCTACAGTGATGACGCGTGTCCATTTTTCAGGTTTAAGCTTAAGAGATTTTGTCACAAAGGAACCCATAAGCTCTAGGCGCGGATCGGGACCATTGCCAGCGGCAGCAGCCGCTTCGGCGCTTGTAGAAGGTTCCATTGGTATTGGATGTTGGGATTTTGTACAAGGCTGAAAGCAGGAAACATCAGAAGTTATCCGAAGGAAATGTGAAAGAGAAAAATATTAGTGCCTTAGAATTGTTTGATTAAATTTAATTGCTTGGGAAATAAAATAGTTGTTACATCGCGAAAAGAACAGTAATTTTCTTTGAACAACGAGGGTGGTCCCTAAATTATTAACTCTATTTGTTTCTTTAACTCTTAACTTGTTAATTTTGTTCTTATTTATATTATTAACTCACAATTTTTATAAAAGAAGTTAAAATAAAGTCACAAGTAATGCATTTTGTTGCAAAATTATGATTTTTCCAAAATTATGTAATTTCACATTTTCATTCAACTTCAGATTTTCTTAATGAGACCAACAAAATCTATTAAATTATTACTTAAATATTAAATTAATCTAAAAATTCTAGCTATTTTTTTCATTTCAAACACTTTTTCCACGTTTTTCCACCAAAAAATCAAAATTTTCACTAAAAACTGATTACATAACCGCTGTTACCTTAACTTAGCCTTCAATTATGATGCAATGCAATAAGTTTCGCTTTTCCGTTAACACAACAGTTTAAGTCAGCAGGCTAAACGCGAATGATAGTAATAATAATAATCTTAACGAAGACAAATATTTTGTCGATGACACCAGGAGACACGAACATGAAGATGCACAAAAAATTTATTTAACATGCCCAAACAAACTACAAAACTTTTGCTATGCAACGGCAACTCTGAAAGCCTGTTGATGGTTTTGCCGGTTTGGCCAATAATAAATGGCTGGGTAGGAAATGCTTTGAATGCTAAGAATTTTGCTTTAGACACACTTGTACGAAGACCAACAAAGAGTCGTCTCGAGCTAAAAATAAGCTTTTGCAGTGAGGGTGCATTGGCAGGGTGATTAGGATTGAGTTTGAGTTCCGTTTAACTTGGTTGACTGATGATATCCTTTTATTGTTCATGCTTTTCAATAAGGTGCTAGTTGATGTTGGGCATAAATTAAGTTGTTTGCGTGTTAGTAGAAAATTATGACTGCTCAGAAAAGTTTTGATGAATGTTTTTTTGGTGTGGTTGTTGTTGAAAGTTGGTAACGGATTTAGTGCTAATAGAATTATTAGAATCTAATCTTTTTTACAACCTGTTGAATGGCAATTGTTGCATATAATAAAAGAACCGTGATTTATTTCACGAACGGCAGACTTTATTACATATTTTGCTTAGTAAAAGCTCAATTTAGTAAAAGCTGCTTTTTTGTGTTTTTAATTTAAAAAAAAATCTGATTGAATTTCTTCCAACTACGGCTCTTTTTGAACTATTAATGAATTAGTTCGCACATATTTTCCTAGCCTAATTTATTTATTAATATTAAAGAATGATTCAATAAGAGGTGTAAGGTTTCACTAGAGTGGAACGAAATGTATCTTCACAGGCCTGTAAAATCTTCACAGGCTTCATGCCTTTTTAAAAACTTTTAGTCTTTTCTGCGACATAACTTTTGACTCTGCCCGAGGGTTTATGTATTTCATTGCCAGGGTGATTTTTTATTTTTTTTTTTTTTTTACTATGCAAACGAAAAAATTAGGCCCAATTTGTTTTTTTGATGCGATCCTCTTTATTAAGGCATAACTAACAGCCTGTCAAGAGTTCCTTATGATTCCAAGCACTCACTAGAAGATATTCGGGTTCAAAGTTCACCGAAAGCCAATATCTCCGGTCATACAGCTATCAACTATTAAATAAACTATTAACTATTAAATAAACAATGCTACTCTGCCTTTATAGCCAAAATAAAAACTCAATTCAAAGATAATCCGAAACTTTTCTACACTTTTGTCAACTCAAAACGAAAAACCTCCAGCTTCCCACCTCTTATGAAATTCGATCATGAAGAAGCATCTTGCGACATAGAAGTTTTCAACATGTTTGCAAACTTCTTTAAAACAACCTACTCCGATATACCATTGAGCATGAGTCTTGAATATCCTTACCTGCCACCAGTTAACTCTTTTGAAACCCCCGTAATAGATTCTAATATAGTTATGCATTACCTTCGACAAGTTAAATCTTCTTTTACGACTGGTCCTGACGAAATACCGAGCTGCATTTTAAAACATTGTTCTATTAGTTTGTGTTCTCCCCTATCAAATATTTTTAACACATCCTTGCACAGTGGTCATTTTCCCTATATAAGGAGAAAATCTTATATAATACCTCTTCATAAATCCGGCTCAAAAATAGATGTTTCCAATTACCGAGGTATCGCAAAACTAAGCGCAATCCCTAAGTTATTTGAGAAAATTATAACTGATCAAATAACCCACGTCGTATCTTCCTCCATTTCCACCTCTCAACATGGTTTCTTAAAGGGAAAATCTACGACAACTAACCTCTTGGAGTTTACTACGCGTGTCATTAAAGGTTTTACTTTAGGACGACAGACTGACGTTATTTATACAGACTTTAGCAAAGCTTTCGATAGTGTCAATCATTATCTTCTTCTGAAAAAGCTTCATCTAATTAGGTTTCTCATCAAACTATTACACTGGAATAAATCGTACTTGTCGAATCGTTCTCAAAAAGTTTTATATAAGAATTCTATGTCAAAAATATTTTGGTCACATTAGGTGTTCCTCAGGGAAGTCATCTTGGTCCGGTTTTATTTTTACTGTTTATAAATGACCTTCCTTCTGTAATAAAACACTGAAACGTCTTAATGTACGCCGATGATGTAAAACTTTTTCTAACTTACAAATCGCCTGAAGAACAACAACTCTTACAATCCGATTTAAATAGTCTAGTGGAGTGGTGTAATTTAAACCTTTTAAAATTAAACTTAAAAAAATGTAAGCAAATGACATTCTCACGTCGAATTGCTAATAGTATTAATTACACTATAAATAATACTAACTTAGAAATTGTACACAGTTTTCTTGATTTAGGTGTAATTATGGATCCTAAACTTCATTTCAATCTTCAAGTTAATTTGGTGGTAAATAAGGCTAGAGGTTACATTAAAAGATGGGCTAAAGAATTAAACGATCCTTTCACTACTTAGATACTTTATACCTCTTTTGTTAGACCAATTTTTGAATATGCATCCGTAATATGGAACCCTCAAACCAATGTCCACATCGATGCATTAGAATCGGTCCAAAAACAATTCGAACTTTTTGCTTTACATTATCCTTGTAACCCCAACATTATTCTTCAATCTTATGAAACCCGCCTTAAAATTATTTCCCTGCCTCCCTAAGAAGCAGAAGAATTATGCTCAATGTCTCCTTTTTATACAAACTACTCAGTGGCGATATAGACCCACAATACCTTCTTTCTTTATTAAACTTCAACATCCCTAGGAGCGGAACCAGACATTTCCAGCTTTTTAAGTTGAGTCAGTGCACTTCTAATTATGCCCTTCACGACCCTTTGCGATGTATGTGTAGTGATTTCAATGGCAACTTGAACTTGATAAATTTTTCTGACTCGGTGGATGTCTTAAAACGTAAAATGATATTTCATTTGAATAGTTAACACATTCATTGTGATAACAAATACATCTCGCGATAATTGTGTAGATATTACTATTTAACAAATATAACTCGCGATAATTGTGTAGTTTTTACGATTTAACAAGTAAGCATCATCGAATATTATAGATACTTTAATTTTTCGTTTTATTCAGTTTCGTTGCTTTATTTTTTTCATGAAATTATTTTAGATCTTTAGTTCTATAGCTTCCCAAGTTTGAAATGGGACCATGAAAACCGTGTCTCTCGGCTTGGTGCGTCAGAGTTTATCTCTTTTCCATACAAGTTTTTACCTGCGTTGGTCCAAATGCATATCCAAATAATAACTTTAGCTCGGTGTTCCCTTATTTTAGTGACCCGAATATATAAATATATTGTGCCTACACAATATATACTTGTATATGAGACATTCTTTTACAAATCGTGCACCTATTATGACTTAAGAATGTAGATTTTCTTGAAAATTTGTTTCAAGCTTTGATTTGAAAAATTAATAGACACCTGTATCGGGGATTCCGCTGAAAAATTTTTTTTTCGTTTTTATAATGTTTTGAATGTTTGATAATATCGTGTAAAATTCAAAAACACCTCATATTCAAAGTTCATTATCTCCGGTTTCACTGATCGGATCAAGTTCATTTTTATGTCAATTTTTTTGTTGTTACACGGGCCTTTCAAATATTTATTTAAATACTTTTTATTTTGCTTATTTTATTTTGTAAATAAAAATTTTATTTTTTGAACGATATTATTATGGTCGTCCCCAAAACGGAAAAAGGTGAAAAAAATATCTTCTTATGCGTTGTTCTTTAATCTAAAAAATGCATGTTCAGTTTAAATGGAGACTTTAATAGTTCAGAAGATATTGAATTTCTCTGAGCGCAAGTCGAGCGGGCTGCAAGTGCCGCACGTAGCGCGTTCAAACGTGTCTGTCCAAAAAAACTCGTGTAGGCGACAATTTTGTGTTTTCAGAAGTACCGTTAATTTTTTCTTTTAAGCGGTTGGACATAAACTTTTTAGTTTCTGCGTGATCGTCAAACAAAGCGTTCTGGGACAATACGGATTAGTTTATATTCGTTTTTATTAAATACGGGCAATTGTAAAAAAAATGCCAAAAGTATCAAAACTGTGCAAAAATTCAAATATTCGACTGGATAGTTGTTGTAACCCCTTTAACTTAACTCCTCATCCGAAGATACGGAAGACTGAGACTCTAAGAAAACTTTCAGAGAAGAATTTGTGTGTAATGCAAAGAAAAGTAACAAAAGAGTCTCTTATAAGATGCAAAAAATTTGCAATTCGTGTCGTCTCAATTTAACAAAGTTCGCCTCGAAAACAAAGACTATTAATGAATATTTTGGTCCGATTGGACCAAAAGGTATGATACAATATAATTTAATTTTACAGCTTACGTTCACATTTGTATTGAGATTTTTAATGATACAAATCAAAGTAAACATTTTTTTTTGTATATAAAAAATAATTTTTTAAAATTTGTTTAGGACGAAGAAGTTGCCGATTGTGACGCTCTTAATGATGTTGATCCAGTTTGGTTCGAAAGAGACAAAGAAGCAACGTCTGAAGCAATTGAATCACTCAACAACGGTTTGCAGTTGATTGGAATATCACCGATTAAGAAAAAGAAGGTTCATCAAAAGCGCTATTCGCATGAAAAAACGAAGAGCATATGTAAAGCAATTTCGGAGAATATTTTTCATACTGCTGAAGTAACCGATGATAGCTATGACGAAGATGATGGAAGTGATATACTACAAATTTTGAAAGATGATTTCAACAAAACCAAAGATCATGCGAAACAAATGAAAATCTTGACTATTTTCAAAAACTGGCCTTTTCGAAAAATCGTGCATCATTTTCCTTCCGCTACGTTTCACATGATAACTGTTACAAAGAAAACTGCTGAGGAAAAAGGAATCTTGTGTGAACCTGATCCAAAAAGCCACCCATCATTACAAAAAGAGGTAGTTGATTTAATTGTCAGCTTTTACGAACTTGATGAAAATAGTCGTGTAATGCCGGGCAAAAGGGATTATGTTTCTGTTAAAGTGAATAACGAACGTGTTCACATGCAAAAAAGATTACTTTTGATAAATTTGAAAGAACTTTTTCAAATTTTTAAAGAAAAATACCCACAAGTCAAATGTAGTTTTTCAAAATTTGCTACTTTACGACCACAGTATTGCGTACTAGCGGGTGCAAGTGGCACCCATTCTGTTTGTGTTTGTGCCATACATGAGAATGTGAAGTTATTACTCGACGGGCCAAATATGAAAAATCTGACAGCTGATACTCCAGAACCGATAAAAAGTTATCACGACTGTTTGAAACGTATTATTTGTGTCCAACCATCCACCGACTGTTATTTTGAAACGTGCTCTGAGTGCCCTGGTATCACACATTTGATAGAAGAATTAGAAAACATTTTCGATTGTAATTCAATCAGCGAAATTACTTACAGACAATGGATTTACGTTGATAGAACCTCATTGCAAGTTTTGATCTCCCCAGCAGCAGAGTATTTACAAAAATTAGAAATTGGTTTACAAAAACTACTTTTGCATTCGTTCCTTGTCAAAAAACAAAATGAGTTCATGGACGTTAAAAAAAAAGAGTTGAAAGATACTGAGTGTATTGTAGCTTGTGACTTTTCTGAAAACTACGCTTTTGTTTTTCAAAATGCTGTACAAGGTATTCACTGGAATAATGACCAGGCAACAGTTCACCCATTTGCTATTTACTACAAGCATATTGATGGCGAAATAAGAATGAAAAGTTTCGTAATAGTATCTGAATGTTTGCATCACGATACAATAGCCGTTCACGTGTTTCAGAAGTATTTGGTACAACTTTTGAAAGAAAAATTGGAAAACATCTCGAAAATTATATATTTTTCTGATGGAGCAGGTGCGCAGTATAAAAACAAAAAGAATTTCGTCAATCTCACTCATCATCAAAAAGACTTTGGTTTAGCTGCTGAATGGCATTTTTTTCCGACATCCCATGGCAAAGGTGCGTGCGATGGCTTGGGTGGAACGTTGAAAAGGTTAGCCGCTAGGGCCAGCCTGCAAAAAGCAATCATCCAAACGCCAAGAGAGTTGTTCGAGTGGGCAACTAAGGCTCTGCCGAATATTGCGTTTCAATTCGTGGAAAATGAAGAATATTTAAAAGAAGAAAAGAACAGTTAAAGGAACATTGTCCTACCATTGCATAATACCAATAACGCAAAAAACAGCAAAAGCAAAGCACTTTTCTCTGCAACAGCAATTCACACAAGTTCAAGTTATGAAATAACTACAAACATTGTTGTATACGTAGTCGAAAATTTTATAACGTGTAGAATTATGTTATCTATTCAAAATAAATTTTCTTATGACAACATTCTTTTGTGTATAATTCAGTAGTATATTCATTACTATTTCGAATATTCATCTAAACGGTGCATGAGTTCATAAAATTCTGACATCTCGAACAATTTGGGGACAACTAAATGTGTGAAAGTCCCGAGAAAAGCTGGTTATACGGCGTGAACCGGACACGTTTTGAGGCGTCGGGCGCGTCGCGCACTGGGAGTTGTTCAATATCTTTTGATCTGTTGAATGAAGTCTCCATTTTGATTAGACATGCGTTTTTTAGATTAAAGAACAGCGCAAAAGACAGTATTTTTTAAAAAAAATTTCGTTTTGGGGACGACCATAATAATATCGTTCAAAAAATAAAATTTTTATTTACAAAATAAAATAAGCAAAATAAAAATTATTTAAATAAATATTTGAAAGGCCCGTGTAACAACAAAAAAATTGACATAAAAATGGACTTGATCCGATGAGTGGATCCGGAGATAATGAACTTTGAATATGAGGTGTTTTTGAATTTTACACGATATTATCAAACATTTAAAAAATTATAAAAACGAAAAAAAAAATTTCAGCTAAAATCCCGATACAGGTTTTGACTTAATTGATAACACGATCCTACAAAAAAAAAATAAAGAGATTTTAAAATTAGGAAAATTTTTTTTCTCGAAATCCGTACGATTTGTGAAAGAATGTCTCATATCTGTGCTATGTTTGGTATTGGTTTGGTGTTTGAGAGTTGCATCTCTTTTCCAAGTAGGATCTTGGGTTGGACAGTGGCCCCAAGCCGAATGACAACAATTATAAATGGGGCTATATATGGTCTAACAAATTACTTTGAATGTTGTCTTGTATTGCTTCGTATTATGAAGATTGTGCTTTTATTCGATGATGTTTATGATGTTTACATAAGCACAAAAATTCTCAAATTTCAAATGTTTCTTTATTTAATTTTAATTTCCGTTGAAGGCCAAGCAATTGTGCTTAGTGGAGGCTTTTATTTGCCAATAGGTGGTAAGTTTTAGAACGTAACTAATGAGTTAACACCATTGAACTCAAAATGAACTCTTGAGTTCACTAGTACAATTTTGCAGGATGAAAATCAACTAAACACAACTTTCTTTCTGTGTTTACCTAAACTCAATTTGAGAAATGCCTAAAAGTATGCTAATATTCATACAAAAAGTTACGTTAAGATGCAGCTTTTTAGATGACAAGGTACGTTGAACATTTTGGTCTATTCGCGTTCTGATTTGGGCGTTCGCGTACGCAAAAAACTTCAAGATAAGAGAAATTGAGAGCGCAAAGTGACAGTTGACTTGGAGGGGAAGTTGAAAATTTCTGCTGGAAAAATTTTTACTGTCGAGAATTTGCAAGCTAGAAAACAGCTGAATTGAAGACAGTTGCAATTTGAACAATCAAACAAATTAAGTAAAATTGATGTTCACTAGCCGGAGGATTGACTGCTGCAGTCGTCAAAATATGGAAGGTATCTTAAATTTTTGTAGAAAACGTTGTCACTCAGCTGTTACCGGGGCTTGCAAGTTTTGGCAAATTTTGAGAAGTACGCGAACAGACCAAATTTTGTGGTGAGAAATGTCAACAGCTGTTCTAAAATTGTGCAATTTACCATGTAATGTAATGTGATGTAATTTCCTTCAAATTGCCTTCGATACGATCACCGGTTTTAGGAAGTCTTTTTATTTTCTCATACGGCATCATTTGTGTGAATGTAGGTTCAGTGTATGCCGCATCCCAATCAACTATGACATGTACGTGGACTATAAAACAATTCCTCTTTTGCGGAACCTGAACGTTCAGCGTCAGTTGTGCTGGTACGACCACAATGGAATTTAGTAAACCACTTCTTAAGTATTAAAATTTATGGTGCAGAGTCCACATACCAAACCTTTCCTTGGTTTCAGTGAAGTTATTTTTTATTTTCAAAGTTTTCACAGAAGACCATCAGGTATTGGCACAATAAGACAAAACAACTGCCGTTGTTAAGCAATAATTATTGTTAAGCTGTGAAAACAATATTAAAGTTAATCCTAAGTCATTTTGGCACTTTATTCAATCCAAAAGAGATGGTTCTTGTCTTCCTACGTCGACACACTATAATGGAAAACATTCTTTTACAATTGAAGATACGGTGAACCTATTTGCTGATTTTTTTAAGTCCAATTACGTAATTGGCAATGCGGGGTTCGGTAAGTCAATTCTTGATAATGTACTCTTTTTTATACATTGGCTCTTTTGTCTTGTCTGATGAAGAGATTTCTGATGCCATGTCAAAAATTAAAATTTCGGTTAAAGCCGATAATGACGGTATTTCATCTATTTTGCTGAATAAATGCGCTTTTTCTCTATCTAAACCTTTATGTGAAATTTTCAATAAATCTTTAAAGACTGGCAGTTTTATTGACTGTTGGAAAATTGCCTCTATTACACCGATTTTTAAAGCTGGCAGCAAGAATGATGTATCCAACTATCGGCCTATTTCTAAGCTGTCAAATGTTTCCAAGCTCTTTGAAAGTGTTATTAAGAATAGGTTATTCTTCTTAGTGAAACGACACATTTGCCATGAACAGCATGGTTTTTTTGCTGGGAGATCAACCATTACAAACCTAGCAGTCTTTTCGAAATTTTGCATTTCGTCTTTTGAACTTGGACATCAAGTTGATGTTCTCTATACGGATTTTTCCAAGGCATTTGACAAAGTTCCACATAATGTCTTACTAGCTAAACTTACTAAAATGGGTTTTCATTCTAAATATTTTTCTCACTTGGATCCAGTCTTATCTTCAAAATAGAGTTTCTTTTGTGGAGATAAATGGTGTTAAATCTGATAAATTTATTGCCACCTTTGGTGTCCCACAGGGAAGCATTCTTGGACCTTTGCTTTTTTCACTATTTATTAATGACGTTAGTAAATGTGTTCAATCAGTAAAATGTTTACTTTATGCTGATGATTTAAAGCTTTTTAGTGATATATCTGATTTAAATGATGCTGCTCTTTTACAAAGTGATTTTAGTAATTTACTTTCATGGAGTTTAAAGAATTTTTTACCATTAAATTTCAATAAATGCGTTTCAATGACGTACTCGAAAAGCAATAACTGTTCCATTTTTAACTAGACCCTTTCTGGTACTCCCGTGCAAAAGGTTCATTCTTTTAAGGACTTAGGAGTTATTTTTGACTCTAAGTTCACTTTTATTGATCATATTAACTATATTGTTCCTAAATCTTATGCTTTACTTGCCTTTGTGTGTAGAAATAGCTTCTAGTTTACTGATGCTCATACTTTAATTTGTCTTTATAACTCTTTCGTAAGGTCAAGGTTAGAGTATGCTTCCTTTATATGGAGTCCATTCTATTTAATACATTGCGCTCGATTAGAGAAAATCCAAAAATCATTTTCACGTTTTGCGCTTCGTACTTTGAACTTTAGTGAAACTTTGCCAACCAATGATATTGGTTTTGGGGTTAAAAACTCTCGATACAAGAAGGAAAATTCAGTCTTTAACATTTATCAGCGATATTATATCAGGTCAAATCGACTGTGCCCAGTTATTACAAAATGTATATTTTAATATTACTGCAAGAACTTTACGGCATCACGCATTATTTCATTCTCAAATTCATAGAACTCTTTACGCACGTAATGAGCCTATTAATCGTGCCTTAACATTGTACAATGAATTAACTATTGAGAATAATTTAGATTTTTCTGCCTCGAAATTGTATTTTAAAAAATTACTGTTTTCATTGTTTCGTATATAATGTTTTGTTTTATTATTTTCATCATTATATTTCTAATTTTATATAATATTAAATATTTTTCCTATTTGTTGAATTTTATATTTTTTTTTTATTTATTATTATTTTTAGTCTTTAAGTTAAATTATTATTTTTAAGTAGTCTGTAAGGATTTGTAATCCATAGACGTCAATGAATAAATAAAAATAAAAAAAAAAATAATTTCTTTATCAATAATAGCTGATATACCCCTTTTTACTCGGGTGAAAAAATGTAAAATTTTGATATTTATTCCTCGTTTTAATATTTTTAAAAATCCCAATAATGAAAAATAAACTACACTTAATTGATTATAAAATTACTTTGAAGCTCATATTAAAGGACAATGTTTTTTCTATCAGTTGAAAATAAAGAGATACCGAAGCGACGAGAAAATATATTTAAAGCGATAACTTTGGATCGGAAAGCGACATTGGTATAATTTGTTTACAAAAACTATTCTTGGAGCTTAATTATTGCATAAAAATAATAAAATCAACTTTTGAAAGATATTAACTTCTTTCAAAAATCACATGCGGAAGTCTTGTTTTTAATGACAGAAACAGTTCATAAAATTTTTCCTTAAACTGAAACCACTTTTACTATTAAACGCTATGTCATGTTAAAGGTACACTCAGGGAAAAAAATCGTAAAACCAAAGAAAATACACTTTGCCACAAAGACTTTTATTGGTTAGATTAGAGATAAAACATCCCAAAGATAAAATATCCTTACGGCAAAGGCACAAAGATTGTTAAATTCCCATGAAAAATATACTTTATATCAAAGACTTAAATTCTTCTGACAAAGATGTACATCTTAAAAAAAGTCGATTTCCTTAATACTATCTTTGTATGTTCGCCTTTTCTTTCTATTACTCACCCCTTCTCCATTCTCCTTCCCAACCCCTCCCCCTTCCCCTTGACCCTTAACCCATACGATTTAATCTAGTGCTAATTACAACTTATACATATTAATACATCAAATGCCTTATATAGTACATATTGCCCACAAAGTAACTGCGAACTATAAGCGTGTGTATTTTTAAGAAAAATATGATTTTGTGGAAAAGATTCTTTAAAGTTAAAGACTGTTTTGAAACAACGATGCTTAGCTTCAAGAAAACAAAGAAAATTTGTTGATTTTGCGTACTTTTTTCTTTGTTAACAAATTCTTGTTAACAAAGAATTAAATCGTTATAGTAAATAATTTATCTTTACGGCAAATATTTTTTGAATGATTTAGCTTCATAGAACTTCAGTCTTTTGTTTCAAAGATGCAGCAGTTGCAGCAGTTGCAGCAGTTAAAGGATTAATCATTAGTGCAACGATCTTTTCCTTGTAGCAAAGATATTTTGGTTACAGTCTTTTAACAACTTTTTTTCTTTAATTTTAAGGCGTTCAATTTTCTCAGTGTAGTCAGAAACTCAATTTTAAATTTTTATTAATTTAACAACGAAAACAGTTTTTGTGTCATTTTTGAAGTAAGAAGTCACTCCGTTTGTAACGCCCATAAGAAGGTGTGGCAGGTATAGAAAAGTATATATATTATTGATCAGCATCACCACCCGAGTCGACTTAGCCATGTCCGTCTGTCTGTCTGTCTGTATGTGATCACGATTACAGCCGTAATTTTCAAGATATCACCACGAAGCTTGTATCTAAAAAATAAAGTTAGTTCGAAAATGAGCCAAATCGGATGAAAATCACGCCTACCTCTCATACAAAGTGACTATCAAAAAAGTACAATTTCTTTAAATTCCAAAAAAATTAATATATGGACTAGAAATTTTACATATAAACTTTGATATATATCATGTACTCTGTGTATGAAATTCAATCAAATCGAATAAAAACCACACCCACCTCCTTTTGAGGGATTTGAGTTATGCATGTGAAAATCCTTACAAGCTAGTCTATATATCAAAACAACGATAAACAGACGATTACAACAGGTGGCTCTCAGAAATATATGTAGCTGTGTAAGACCTTCTTAGTAAATGTAAACAAAAATTGTTTGTAAACAAATAAGAATTTGTTCTGCGCACTAGAAGATAATGCCTACTGTCACGTTTTGTTTTGATAAACAAAAATCAAGTTGATGTGCATCTAAAAAATAAAAAAAAAAAATTACAATAAGTGTCTAAGAATTTCCTAAGCACGCGATTTATTTTAGTCCCATTTATATATTGAGCAAATAGTAGTATTTGTACGTACCTTAGCATTTTTTATTCCTGCTGACAAACACGCGGTGCAACAAGTTGCTTTAAACACATTTAAAAATAATGCTCCACGTTATTTCATTGAAAAGCTCAATAAAAGCTTTAAGTGTTCATGGTAGCCAGAAGAACTAAATTAAAAACAAGAAAATAAGCTATTTGTCAGGTTTATTTATCAGAGTCAACTTATAACACTGGCAAAAAAAAGTCTGCACACAGAGCTAAAGATTATGTATACTTGTATACAATTTTTAAATATCTTTATTAAAAATATATGTCAATTTATTGGGAAATTTTCGTAAGGTGGTTTAAATAATCATAAGACTTTGATTTTTTTGCTGAAAATATTGGGCGTTATTCATTAAAAATATTATTCAAAAATATTTTATTGTTTCAAATATTTTTTATTCTTTTCAACTACCTTCGAAAATTTCTTGGCTAGAACCCGAACTCCTTCATTGTAAAACTCCAGAATTTACTTTTGAAAAACTGAAGCAGGTGCATCTCGCAGTTAGCTTTTGAGGCCACTTGTTTCCCAGCAAGAGAGTGTTGGCGAGATCTTAAGAAATGATAACACTATGACACAAAAAATTACTTTTGGCAAAATAACAACATGCTACTGTATAGGTTCAATACTATGATGAGTTGTGAGTATAAACCTAGCTGGATTTCGCAAGTTTGGCGCCCGTTTCATTTTTATGGCCCATTTTATATTGTGGGTTTTAGTGATTTTGCCACAAAAAGGTACTATCAGTTTTTATTCAATAACTGCGTCAGAAATAGATATATCGGTTTATTGTCTTTGGCAAAGTTACAGCTAACAATCCAATAAACAAACATATAAATAAAATATACTTGTAAAATAATTTGTTGTATTTTTTTTTTTTTAATTTAAATGTCAAAAAATTTTAATTTTTTTTGGTTTTTTTGGCATAACATGAAAGGAATTCAAATTTTTCCTTACTATCTTCTACAAAATTGTAGCCGAAGAAAAATTGAACAACTCTTGTAAACATACTTATGTGATCTGAACGTGTGTACACTACTTAAAAAGCTCAAAAAGATAATTTTTTAAGTGAAAAATATTAATTTTTTGAGCTGTTTTCGCAATTTTTCGACGAAAACTCCTAAACTTAGCAAATTTTTAACCAAATATCTTTCTCAAAATTGTAGCCGAAAAAAAATTTAACAGCTCTTGTGAACATACTTACACAATCTGAACAGGTCAACAGTACTTAAAAAGCTCAAAAACACCATGTTTTTATACCCCTACGTTTAAAAAAAGTAAACGGGGTATATTAATTTTGTCACTCTGTAACGCCTATAAGAAGGAGTGGTAGGTATAGAAAAGTATATATATTCTTAATCAGCATCACCACCCGAGTCGATTTAGCCATGTCTGACCTTTTTTTTTTGGCAAAATCATTAAAACCCACAATATAAAATGGGCTATAAAAATGAAACGGGCGCCAAACTCGCGATACCGCGCTAGGGTTATACTCACAATTAATCATACTATCGAACCTATATAGTGGCATGCTGTTATTTTGTTCACTGTTGCACAGTGCAATCGGAACACGTATGTTATCCACTTTTCACCACCTGTTACCACACATTTCAAAAATAGCTCAATTTCGTTTTGTTTCAACAGCGAATCTCAAATAAAAACTAAGTCCATTACATTTTGTACACTTAGTTCATGAGGCACCCAAACATCGAGCTTCTTTTTTAAGATAACTTTGAGCAAATGGTTTTTTAATTAATAGTGGTCGATCTTCAGTTCCATAGCGATACTGCTCACATGACGGTTTTCTTGAACCTTATTCATAATTTCAATTCAATAGAGAATCTGTGGAACTTATTAGACCGTAAGGTTCACGAAAACAATAAAACTCCAAGATCAAATTAAAACAAATTCTTCGCCAGGAGTGAATCAAAATAACCACAGAAAAAATGGAGAGCCAATAGACCGAGGTTCTTAAGCATTAAAGATAGCCAAACTTTTGACCAAAACAGAGAATTGTTTGCAGTTTATTAACACAGGCCTGCGGTTAAAGACAGCGCCGAAGGAAGAAGTTTAAAGACGTTTAATCGCACGATCTGGATGGCAATCAAACAATTAGTTACAATTAAATGTCGACAATTAAATTATCGCCGCCTTGCGATAAAATCATGGCCTGAAGTTTATGACATGGGCTGTATGGCAACATCCTTCGACATCGTTATTATCTAAGTAAAGCCACAAGAAGTTGCTAATATTCGATCTGTAGCGCACGCTACGGTTACATTGACGGTTATGACGGACGTTGCCAGTTACGTTTTGGATAAAGTATGCAATGTCTTTCTGTGGATGCACGGGTGTTTCTCATGTGGAGTGCTATCGCCCCAAAACAAGCAATTTTGTTTATTCACATATCCATTCATCCAAAATTGGTACTCGTGGCTGAAAATCGCGTAATGCGCGTTAAGTTTTTTCTATCGGTTGAAAATAAAAAAAATGTCGAGGAGCCGAGAAAATAGATTTTAAGCGATAACTTTTGATTGGAAAGAGGTATTGGTATATTTTTTTTTACACAAATTATTCTTGGAACTTTTCCATAAAAATAATAAAAACAAAAATGTATTTCTGTAAAATATCACACGGGTGATGACAGAAACAGTTAATAATATTTTTGTTAAACTGGAAGCATTTTTGTTTAATATGTATGTCATTAATATGTATGCCTTTTATATGCTATGCCATATAAAAGGTAGTCAAAAATCCAACTTTGAGATTTATGACTTTAAACCTGGATGGTTATACTTCGTCGAATCGACGACGTCACCTCATACACTCTAATTTGTATATAAAATAAATATAACCTTCTACGGTTAACAACAAAGACAACTTATTTGTAATTTTTTGAGTTAAGGGTCAATAAGTTGGACCTTTTTTGAAAAAAATATTAAAAATATATACACTAACGGTATTCTTTAAGTGACGGTATTCTTTTGTTAACTCAGAATTTATCAACGAGAAAAAAAATTAAATAAAATATATTAAAAAAAACAACCGAGTTATTTGCATCGAAAGCAAAAATTACGAAAGTGAATGTTTGTGGTGGAAAAATAACAGAATTTTTTTAAATTTATCAGAGTAAAATTTTTTCTAAAAACAAAACTACTTTAACCCTCACTTTGGCACTATTTACATTTGTAAATATCCCAATTTTAAATTTGCCATAGCTCCTTTCTTTTTTATTCAATTTGAATATGGCTTGGACTCTGTGGCTATTTTTTCGTTTTCTTTCTGAAAATGTCAAAAACTTTTTTTAATTTTAGAATTTTCTGATACTTTTTGAACATTTTTCATTTTTATTACGTAGTTTGGCACTATTTACATATGTAAATATTTTGTATTTTAAAGGCTTTTATGGTGTTTATGGTGTTTCGGGATAAAAATAACGGTACGCAGAAACGAAACCGTGAAAAACAGTTCTCAACGCAGTGTGCTTTTGAAATGCAAAAAATATGCAAAGTGCAAAAACCCCCTTGCAGAATATAATAAAAAAAGGAAAAATTGAAATTTTTTATAACAATATGTCATGTTTTGATATTGTAGCTGGAAGTGCTAATTTAATTAAATAAGGTATATTTTTTGTTAAAATTTGTTTTGTTTATTCATTAGAACTAATATTTTTTTTTTAATTTGATCTTCATACCTACATTTTGGTTATTTCGTAAAGGGCTGGACCGTCAAGTGTGCATACTATTTAAAACGCTATCGTAAGAAGTAATGCATGGATTTTAATGCTTAATAACTTTTTGAATAGGTTACAGAATAACCTTTCTTTTGATACCCATAATGCTAGAAATGCTTTGTTGGAAATTAAAAAAAAAACGACTTTTCCAGGCCCATTTTCCCAACTTGCGAACCCTATAACTTCTAAACCACTTAAGAGCGGCGTGAAATTTTATACACATATCCCACCTAAAAAATAATGTAAATTTTGAGTTTCTGTTCATCTGTTCATCTGTTCATCATGCCAAAAAAATATTTACAAATGTAAATAGTGCCAGATTACGTAGTAAAAGATTGGTGCCAAAGTGAGGGTTAATAGTTAGATTTGCGTTGCTTACAAAGGGCGGTAAATGCGTGGGCAAAACTAAATATGCAAAAACCTAATCTACCTAGGTACAAGTAATATGTGTATCGAATTTGATCGATATCTGTTCAGTCGTTCAGATTTGTATTCGAATCAAACAAACAGAAAATTATTTTTATTAATATTTAATTTTATAGATTTGATTAACAAATTGCTTGCAGGTACATAAACTTTTGCTGACTTGTGTCAATGGTATCAGGTTTAACATTAAATTTTTTAAAAAAGTACCCATTACAAGCATCAATGCACAATTACACACTATTTAATTAAGTGCTTACTAAAATTTATGATCTAATTAAATTTTAATTATATGCATTTTAACTATTAAACTTATTAATAATAAAAAATAATATGCATTGATAAATTATTAAATTGCATGTGATTACATTGTAAATCACCACATAAATGATTCTCTTAATATATGTACATATCTAATATTCCCAATATGATTAATATATTTTTTTGTGTCTTGAACCAAAGCAAAATAAATAGTATAATTGTAGAAACTAGTCCTCCTGATGGCAAACTGCAAATTAATTTATTAAAAATAAAATATAGGAAATTATAGAACAACGAACTACCCAGCAAACATTGAGGTTTGAGAATGATTTGATATCAAATGTATTTCTCAAATGTCAAACGTTTGATATCGATTTGAGATTGATTTGAGAATGATAGCTTTCTAAACAAGAAGGGGACTTTATTCTCAAATTAAGAAATAGGTTTATTCTAAAATTGATATCAAACCTGTTTTAAATGTGATTTTCAAACTGTTGAGGAAAAACATTTATTCCCAAATGAACCTTAAATCGAACTCAATTGTTAATATGAAACATTAATTCTCGATTTGAAAAGGATTTGAGAATCACATTTTAAATCAAATTTGAGAAAAAGAAAACCTAAATCTCAAACCTTTGACTTGTGTTTGCTGGGTATTTATATATAAGTATTTTATTGCAACACAATTAATAAAAATAAATTGAAATAACCTAGTTAGCATTAAATCAATAAAAGGTTTATTTAAATGTTCAACTCATTGAAAATTTCTAGTTTTACTAGTTTAAATATTACCTACTAATGTGACGTACCGTACTAACTTCAGCGGAACAGTTCCTCTTTTATTACTCGCCCACTGTTACTATTAACATGTCAGCATAAGTGGAGACAGCAAAAAGTCCCCCTTTCAAATAGTTATAAATTTTCAAATAGAAATACATAATGTATGAATAATAAAAAAATAAAATAGAACCAATATTTTGTGTGCTTATAATTCTTATGTGTATAAGACTTTATTTAAACGATAATATTAAAAGTAGGAGATGTCTCTTTGTGTCTCAACTGAGACCTACCATGCGAATGTTAGATAGAGACTTTGTCCCATCTTTATCCGAATTTCTGCCCTTATTCTTATTCTAAAATTTATCTTAATCCTTTTCATAGTTCCCATACAAATCCTTGTCCAAATCACTGTCACAATATTTGTCCAAATCTTGGTCCCAATTCTTGTTACTATCCTTGTCCTAAAAACAAAAATATAAATTGCCCATATCAGCCCTTAAAAGGACTGCGACCTATCTTCTTATGATCAAATTGTGTTATACGTGTTATAAAATGCTTGTACACAAATTATCGAGAACGGGGCCTACTAGTTTTATGCCGACTCCGAAAGACTAATGTACATGTTCTCAAGAAGGTTTACATGGCATTATAACACTCTGATGTTTGCTATTGTCTGCAGAGAGGTAACGACCTATCAGAAAACATAATATCAATTAAACAAATTTTTCTGTTGTTTCAGCTGGGGTTGAACCTGATCTCGCATCGTGTGGTCACAGGGTTCGCAAAAACTCGCAAGTGAAGAGTAAAATTGCACTCTTCCTCATTAATATTACTCAATTGAAGAACTATTCACTTCGCTTTCCTCATTCGTGAAGAAAAAAAAAATGAGTGCTCTTTCGTTAAACGTTCAGAGCGATAAAAACTTTTTCATTTTGCTTTAATAGTTATCGCTCATTATTTGCGCTCCTGAAAAACTCTGAATTGAAGAGCGCTCTTTGCTGTTTATTCATGTTATACTTCTGGCTCGGGAGTTTTTTCAATGATAAACTCATTTCATTTGAATTTTTGCACTCGCTCATTTATTTTTGATTGTTTTTCTTCTTATTGGCTTTATTTGCATTGTAACTGTAAATATTTTTGAACTTATATTTTGGTAGGAGTTAAGAAGTTATGCTTGCTTATTGTTGTACGTGATTCCACAGAGTGTGAAGTGATTTTGCTGATAAAAATGGGTAGAATTTCAAATATGGACAAAAATAAATACGTGTCTTACGACCAAGAAAAAAACGAGTCAACATGTCTATTGTGTAAAAAAAAACTTAAGGGTAAAGTGCTCCACAATATTAAAAGACATTATATAACAATGAACAAACATAATTTTGAAGACAATTCCGCAGCTTTTTCGAAATGTTTGAAAAAAAATACAATTAAAAATGAATAAAAGTGATTTTCTTAAGTGTTGTATAGGATTGGTTACAGTTAAAAGTATGCCATTTCGTCTTTTCGATGATGAGCAGTATTTCAAAAAGCTTATTGAGCCGTATGAGATTGCGTTCAATACAACCGTCGATTCCAGAAATATTGTAGAAAATCTCGGAACGTGTGCTGAAAAAATGAAAAGTCTACTTTCTGAATTATTAAAAAACAAAATCGTTTGTATTAAGCTTGATATTGCTTCAAGACTAGAAAAAAGTATTCTAGGCATTAATGTTCAGATAATTCAAAATTTTGAAATTCAAGTTTTCACACTTGGAATGATTGAGTTAAAAAAAAGGAACACCGCATCTTTTCTCAAAGAAGAAATTTTAAATTGCATTTCTAAATTTGGTGTGCATACAGTACAAATATATTCTTCGACTACTGACAACGGAGCTAACGTAGTGAAAACTTCTGAGCTGTTACAAGAAAATTGATTACCAGAAACCGATGAATATGAGGACATTCATAATCGATTAAGCTCAGTTTTGTCGGTAGTAAGATGTGCTGTACATACTCTGCAACTAACCGCCCACGATGCATACAAGACCGTTTTAGAAGAACTGGCAGAGTGTCGAGAAGCAACACGCTCTCTGCGAAAAATTATTCGAAATGGTCACTTTGGAGAAGACGTCCGTATGCCTACGTTAGATAATATGACGAGATGGAACTCAATTTCGACATGTTGACTTCTCTATTCAATCTAAAAGAATTTGTAAATACCCATGAAATTGATTGTGAAATAAACTGGGTTTTCATACAAAACTTTGTTATGGCTTTCACACCAATTGCAGAATGTACCAAATCCTTACAGACGGTCAACTATGTCATCGGTGATTTTTACAGGGATTGGCTACTTTGCGAAACAAAGTTAGAAAATATTCTGGAAAATGATTTTGCTCTAACTTTGCTGAATTCTATGAAATCAAGAAAAGTAAGGCTTTTAGAAAATAATGCAGTTTTTGCGGCGTTGTACATGGATCGCAGATTTAATTATATGGATTCTCCATTCTTAAACGAAACACAAAGGAAGCAAGCAGTAGTAAGATCATAAGATTTCATATCTCTTTTCTACATTGAAAAAAAAAAATGTTTTAATACTGACGACAATTGTTATTAATTTGATGAATTTTGTGTCTAAAAAATAGCTTGCAACAAATTTCGTCAAAGTAAGAGCAAATGTGTTTAAAACTTTTGAAAAACATATGGAAAATGTTTTTGTACAGTTTTTAAAATCATTCCCTTTATTTAATTTATAACATAATACCCATAATTATTGTTTAAGCTTTAATATTATTTATGTGTATTCATAGATGCATATAATGAGTACGAGCGGAATTTTAAATACTCTTGAGGGAAATACTGATGTTTTTATAGATTCCCCAAACAGCAACGTTAACAATGACTGCGCGAAAGTTTCACACGGGAAGTTTGAATTGCTAGAAAAGAAAGTTGGCTTAATGATGCATCAATCAAATCAATCCTCATACCGTGTTCATACCCTTCGGCAGAAACTTGAAAGTTTGGCTCACGAAACGAGGATAGATACCCTTTAATACGGACATTATGACTTATTGGAAGGATTCGCAACATATAAACCCTGCACTGGCTAAGCTAGCAGAAGTCATTTTATCGGTTCCATGCAGCCAAACATCGGTTGAACGTGCATTCAGTGCACGCTCTTTCACTCATATTAACAAAGAATTGTTCACGGCTAAGTGCAGAGAACATTAACAATTTACTTTTTATTAGATTAAATTAAAGCATTTTTAAAAATATTTCTTTATAATTAATTAATATATATATATATATATATATATACAGCCATGGACACATAAATAGCACAAATGTCAACTTATTTTTTAAACGTTTCATTGGAACCTAAAAATGCATTCATTAACTGTAGTTATAATTTTTTGAGACTGCATTGTGACGTTGTTTAAAACTCCGAGAGAGATGTACCGTTACTTACTTTTATTTGCTCAGGCCATCTCTTTCTGTAAAGGCATGTACGATCTGCTGTGGTCATATAAATAGCACACATGTTAGTTGGTGAATAAAAGTTAACAAGATCGGGTGTATGTAAAAATGTTAGAGTTGTATTCAGTTAATTTCGCCGATTCTAAATAAAATGGGTCGTGGGAAACATTGCACTCTGGAAAAAAAGGTATATAACCCACGATAAGGCAAAACCATCTGAAATTGCGGATATTCTCCAAATTTCGCGAAAAATGGTTTATAATGCACTCAAGCTGGTTATATTAAATTGTTGAAATCATTTCGAGAATAAGCCGCGCAATCCTAGACCGCGTAAAAACACCGCTTCTACTGATTGACTTATAGCTCACAAAAGTAAGGCTGATCCTTTCAAGTCAGTAAAGCAAATTATGAGGGAAATAAATGAAGAAAATAACCCGAATGTTTCAAGAAAACTAGTATCTAGGAGACTACATGAAGCTAATCTTTATGGACGCATTAGCCGAAGAAAGCCGCTCTTAACAAAAAAAAATTTAAAGGATCGATTAGCGTTTGCAAGGGCCCATGTGAATAAAGAAGACCAATTTTGGAAAAACGTGCTCTGGACTGACGAAACTAAATTTAATAGGGTTAGACCAGATGGAAAAACTTTTGTTCGGCGCCCCAAACGCCAAGAGTTGAATCCTAAGTATACAAAACTATCATTAAAGCATGGAGGAGGGAATTGAATGGCTTGGGGAGGTTTTTCCTGGCACGGCGTTGGGCCAATTTTTCGTGTACGAGGAATAATGGACAAAAATATGTATTAAGATATTTTTAATAACCAGATGGAACCATTTGCATTTGAGAATATGCCTATTAGGTGGACTTTTATGCACGATAATGATCCAAAAACACGACAACGGTTGTGATTGATTGGCTAAAAAAGGAAAAAATAAATATTTTGAATTAGCCGGCTAAAAGACCCGACCTCAATCACATAGAAAATTTATGGAATGATGTGAAGGTCACCATAAGCAACCAAAATTTTCGAAATTTAGATGAGTTATGGAGTGGAATTGAGAAGGCTTGGTACTCTCTTCCGAAGGATAAGGTCAGGAAGCTTGCGGAGAGTATGGGACGAAGATGTCGGGCTGTTTTGGACAATTCGGGATACAGAACCAAGTACTAGTAAGCATATTCGTAAGCTCATTGTAAAATAAAAATAAATTACTATGTCTTTTTTTCAGAATCCAAATTGTGCTATTTATATGTCCACCTCAGATAAGGAGCAATTTCAGGTTTTTGATTAATTTCCTAAGTTTTAATTCGTAATTACAAAGTTACCACTGATTTTAAGTTTTTAATGCTTAAACTCAAATACCATGAAATAAATTCTTGTTTTCCTCTATATATTTTATTAAAATTCATGTGAAACACTGTACATGTATTTTTGTGCTATTTATGTGTCCACGGCTGTATATCTATATATATATATCTATATATATATATATATATACATATATATTATAATTTTTTAATGAAATATTCGCCTTTTTATGTTCCTTTAATTTTTAATTTTTTTTCGTTTCTATATTTTCGTCATGTATATTTTTTTTATTTTTAATGAAATATATTCTAAAAAAATGTTTAAAATCGTTGTTTTCAAATCCTTCCACTTATTATGTGCGAAATAATCAATTAAAATTTCGCATCAAATGAAAGCGAGCGAGCGAAATGAATGAATCATTCAATAACTCGCGAGCGATGGAAACTCACCCTATCGCATCATCACGACAAACGCTAATTTTAAATTACTCAGCATACAAACAAACGAGCGAGAAAAAAAATTGAGGATTTCAAAAGGGAGCGAATATTTCATTTGCATACGCTCTTGAATTTTTGGAAATGATAAATTCATAACAAAGATAACTCAGAAGAGCGGGAGCGAATTTTGATTGCTCTACGCACTCTGTGTGGTCAACACACTGTTTCACGCGCTCGGCCACAGTCACCACAATCCATGACAAAAATAGAGCAAAAATTCATAAAGTCGTCAGGTTGAAGAAATAGCTGCTTATGCAACAAAAATGCAATGTTGTTGCATGGAATTATTGCTCGGTTACTTGGCGTGCTATGGGAAATTTTATTTTACCTCATAACGAAAATAAAAACAAATTGCTCCATTGCACCATGGACAGTAAAAATACAACAACAATGAAAAAACGTAACAAGTTATAACTCCGTGACCCTTGGCGCTACGGTAAATTTCATGGAACAGTAATAAAGGTACGGCTTTCGATTACGTTATAAGGTCAAAGATAAATAAAATTTATCTTTAAATCGTAAAATAAAATTTTCCATAGCACTTCTAAACTCCACGACCTGATAGCGTCATAATTTTTTTCTTATTTTTATCGTAATATATCGGTCCAGTACAAATCTTTCCTTTTCGTTTTAAAATATTAACCCTAGTGCATACATTCTCCGAGTAATAATTCAATGCAACGCCGTTGCATGATAGCTGCATTTTCAATCTTCGAGCGGATCCTTCCGCGGACATATGATGTCATGTATTGTTTGTATAAGTTTTTCGTATGGGCTAAGAACCAGCCTTTGCTGGCGTATAATAACTTTTTTCTTAGCACCTATCACTAGCGTGTTTTAATTCCATGTAACAAATTTTCAATAAGGTTGCTTAAGCAGCTCCTTTCTCCGAAAAGTGTAAATTTTTTTTATTTATGGTAAGCTCTACACTCTTAGTCGTAAAAAATGAAGGCTTTTAAATTTTATATTCAAAAATATTTTGAAAAAAGTATTATATTTATTCAAAAACGCTTTCCTGTACATTTTTAAGTAAGAATCAAATCTTAAAAAAAATAAAGTTTGGTCACTTCTGGTTATTCCTGGCGTCACAAGAGGGCGTCTTCTTAAAGTTGATTTTTAGGGCATCCATAATTTTCCGAAAAAACAGATAATGATAAATCAAAATTTCAAAACGGGATCACTTCATTAGAGGTTTGGGCGGTTAAAAAATGACAACTTTTTTTTCTTATTTTAATGTATGTTTTTAATATTTTTCAAAAATGTTCGTTTTTTTTTCTCTTTTATTCTTTTTTTTTTGGCAAAATTGCGTAAATTTAAAAAATATTAAATTTAAAAACCGTAATTTTTTACAATTTAGAAAGTAAAGGTCACCTTATGTCATAAAGTCAAAGAATTAACCTTTACTGCCGTAACAATTTTTTTTTGTCATAGCAACTATACACACCAAGTAACAATTCCATGCAACGACGATGGATTTTAAAAAAATGCCTTTTTCAACTTTTATGGAAACCTGCGTTGTAAAATGTTACGTGGTCATGTCGAAAATATTCTGAACTGACCCATTTTACGCCTATTTCATTATAACATTATTTCATTATATTAGTACCATTAGTTTGATTATGAATCTATCAAAGAACGGGTTGGTCTTGGTGGAATGTACATTGGGTGGTCTATGATTTAAAAAAAAAAGCAGGGACCGCAAATAACGATTATCACTATCAATCAATAATTTTATAGCAATTGTCTTTTGATCGTAATTTTTTTCGATCAGAGATAAAAATTATTCTTTTATCGTTATTTTTTCAATCAAAAATAAAAGTTATTGTTTGATCGTTATTTTTTTCGATCAGAAATAAAAATCATTTTTTGATCGTTAATTTTTCGATCAGAAATAAAAATAATTTTTTTATCGATATTTTTTCGATCAGAAAGAAAGCATAAATAAAAAGCATAAATAAAGATTATTTTGTGATCGTTATTTCTTCGATCAGAAATAAAAATTGTTTTTTTATCGCTATTTTTTCGAGCAGAAATATACATAAATGAATTTTTTATCGATATTTTTCCAATCAGCAATATAAATTATTATTTGATCGTCATTTTTATGCTCAAAAATACTGATCGGAAATACAGATCATTTCTATTTCTGATCAAAAAAATAACGATTAAAAAATAACTTCTATTTCTGATCGAAAAAATAATGATAAAAATATAGTTTTTTATAACTGATCGGAAAAATATCTATAAAAAAAAAACTTTTATTTTTGATCGGAAAAATATCGATAAAAAAAGAACTTTTATTTCTAATCGAAAAAAAACCGATCACAAATTGATTTTTATTTCTGATCGAAAAAATTACGATAAAATAATATCTTTTATTTCTGATTGAAAAAAAATAATTATCAAAAAATAATTTTTATTTCTGACCGAAAAAATAATCATTAAAAAGAATTGTTATATACGATCGAAAAAAAATTGATCACAAATCACAAACTGGTGGTAACTATCCTAAAAAATCATGAAAAAAATCATCAAAAACGGAATCTCTGACGAACTCGCCTTATATTGCTACATTTAAAACTATTTAAAAAATCTGTTTATATATGATCTGTTGATCTAAAATTTAAAAAGAAATAATCGTTATTTTCATCCCTGAAAAAAAAGTGACATTGAGATGACCTTTCCAACAAGCCTAAGTTTTCCTAAATCCGACAGTTCCATTTTGTTATAAAGGTTGGTTTTTTGCTATTTATTTTTTCAGTTTATATTTTTGACACCTCACGCGTGATTCATAACGTGTGGCAAGGCAAAAATGCTCAGAAAGGTTTGCCATTTCACCATGAATAGACTAACAATCGAAGCAAAATTCGTGCTCTGTGAGAAATGTGTTTCGCAAATTACGTAAATTTTATGGTCGGCATAATCGACCCACCGATTAGGCTATTTTAGGCATTGTGACCAAACCAGTTCGCATCAGTTTCACTTTATTGAATATCAATTCACCAACCCGCATGCGTAGAGTACATACCGAGGAGAATATCGTGCTGTATTGGGCATTGTCAATGAAGATCGCGATATGTCAATGGGACGCCGTTCTCAACAATTGGGCTTGTGTTATTCGACCACCTGGAACATTTTACGTAAGGATTTCGGAATGAAACCATACAAAATACAGCTGGCGCAAGAACTGAAGCCTTGTAACTTAGCACAACGTCGTTTGTTTGGTAAATGGTCGTTTGTTTGGTAAAAAGTTGGATGAAGATCCACAAAGCTTATTTTTGGATCAATGGGTACGACAACAAACAGAATTGCTGAATTTGGTCTGAAAAGCAGCCAGAGGCAGTTCAAGAGCTGCCAATGCAAAACAAAAAATGCACTGTTAGGTGCGGTTTGCGGGCCGGCGGCATCACTGGACCGTTATTTTTTAAAAATAATGAAAATCGCAACTTAACAGTCATTGAAGCAAGGCACCGTGCCATGATTACCGACTTTTTTTTGCCCAAAATGGAAAAATTGGACTTGTTTGACATGTGGTTTCATTAAGACTGTGCCACATGCCACACGGCACGCGATACCATGAACCTATTGAGAGGAGAGTTTGGTTAGAAATTAATCTCACGTTTTGGAATAGTCCAATGGCTGCAAAGAACATTCGATTTGACCCCACTAGACTATTTTTTGTGGGTCTACGTGAAGTCTCTCGTGCACAGGGACAAGCCAGCCGGATGCCATTGGTGAGATACCGGCCGAAATGCTGGAAAAACTATGCTAAAACTGGAGCTTACGGACGGACTATCACGGACGTAGCCGTGGACAATATGTACATGAAATAATCTTTAAAACGTAAATGGCACGCATTGATGTATCGCTCCAAATAAATATTTCATTCGCTTTTACAAATTTTCAGGTTTTTTTTTTCAATTTTAAAAAACCAAACGCTTAAAAAGTAACCCTTTATAATGTTACTTTATATCTTTTCAGATCAGGAAAAAATGTCTCAAGCGAAAATGACAATTAAATCTTGTAACAAACAAGAATTAATTCAATGGCCTCCCAGAGGTATCACTATATAGCGAAAGCTTTTATTTTCTATGAACGTGAAACATTCAATGACCGATAAACGACAACGATTGTTATCGTTACATCTCCGATAATTCTTCTACTTGAACTTTCTATATCAAAATTTAACCTACAATCTTTATCCAATCCTATCACAGAACAGAGAGTCATGAAAGCGTGTCATCATCGTCATCTATTAAATTTTCACGTATTTTTGGAAAAAAAAAGAAAAATTACGTTATAAAAAATCTTATATTACTTATGCATTTGTATCCAATTTTGAATTAACTTACATAGTAAATAGGGGTATTCACACCGAACTCGTTAGTTTGTTATTTGGTTAGTTGTTACTTCGTTAAATTAGTTAACTGCGAACACACCCTTTTATTTAATCTCGTTAGCCTGGTAATTATAGTTGAATAACAGCTGATTTTGCTTTTCGTAAATTACAATTGCTGAAAATTTATAAGTAAAAAGTGGAGAGAATAGAGTAAAAAATTAATTTATTTATTTAATACTTATTTTTCAACAAAAACTTCAATTTAATATGCGTTGGATTTTATTTTTAATGCATTTAAATTTCATGAAATTAAAAATATGGAACAGTTGTTCGTATTTTGCCAACTAACGAAAAAATTATCAGGGTTGCTAAGTTGTTACTTTGTTACTCGGTAGTTCGATAGTTCGATACTTTTACAAAAACGAAATGCATGTAAAAACGAAACAAGTAACAACTAACAAACTAACGAGCTCGGTGTGAATACCCCTAATATGTTAAAATGTTAATTATGTGGGAATATGAAGAAAGCAATGATTTAACTCTATAGAGTTAAGAACTTGTTTATTATTTTCGATCAGTCTTGGAATCTCATATTGACTGAGCGTGTAAATGTAACTCATGTTTACAACTATTTAATTTAGAGGAAGTGGAAAATTTGATTGCGGAAATGGAAATAAGAAATATAAAAACACTCGGAAATGTAATATTTACCCATTGTCCCACTGCAGATCCCAATGCAAATGAAAATTCAACACCGAATTATCAAAAATCATTCATGCGAACAATCACAAAATGTTATATAAAAAACTCAACTTTTCACAAGTAATGTCGCATTTCTAGCCGAACTGCCAAACGAATTAAAATCAATAGAAAGTCAGACACCTTTATAAGAAGACAATATGACTCAATCGACATCGATTACGTCGGTTGAAATAATAGCGATAGTCATACAACAAATAGCATTAATGCAGACTATTATTGTGGAGAGAAATGTGCATACGTATTACCGAATGCCAACCGGGGGGAAGATAAACATAAACTTGCAACGTCATCCCAACAATCGAGAATATCACATACTTCAATGTCCATACCGTGCAACCACGGATATACCGCTACCCAAGGATATGCCGATTTGTGTGATGGTAGGAAACTACGAAGACAATCTCAAGGATGCCAGAGCAAAGGTGACACCAATACATGTTTTAAGCACAAAAGTTGATTACAAGCCAAAGAAGAGCACAGAAATCGGTATGATGCAGCGAACAACAAGCAGACCATATTTGATGAAACTACAACCGCTCAGAGTTGGTAAAAAATTTAGAGCATCAGCTAGGAGACCTTTAAAAGGAATGCGATACAAAACTAGGCCACCGAAAAATATATCAACAGTAGCAGAAGAGAAAAGTGGCAACATTTTGCCAACAGAGCAAAAGTCAAGTTTCACTCTTAACTTTTCGCCGTTGCGTTTCCTAAGTTTATTCAACAATTTTAATTATTTAACACCAGATGATAAAGCTGAAGCGTACCATGCCGCTCTGGAGAAATATAGCAAAGGACAAGCCACACGCGGCTACCACAATATGTACCATCGCGATGAGCTACAAAATGATCACATTTTCTATGATGATTTAGAGCAACGTGGAAGATTTCGAAATTATTCACGCCAGGAAACTTAAAAATAAGATAAATAATAAAAAACTAACCCGAATTTTTCAAAATATTTCAATTTATTTATGTAGTAATTTCTCAATTATTTCAGAAAATTTACAAAAATGGAGGAATTTGACTGGATAATGATTATTCCTTTTTGAAAAAGTCATCATATGAAAGATTTGCAAGCACAGCTGATACCAATTGTTCCCCTACAGTGCCTACTGCCTTGGCTATACTGTCCTCAAGTTCAACCCAGACATCACGCCAATTTTCGTTGATTGCATTATTAATGGAGGCACCAATTTCACTGTTTTCGCCCAACAGATTCTCAAAGTCAACTTGTAACCTTAAAAAAATCATCTTTATTATTTTATCTCTTAGGTAATATCCAGTTGAAGAGCTATGACAAAAACTTACAGATCAGTCTGTGCTGTTGAGAGTATTTTATCCACCACCATGTATTGTTTTCCATCTCGCTTCGACGGGCTAACCTTAACTTTCAAACCAACTTTCAAATTTTTCAGATATATCTTTGCCTTGCCCTTTCCGTTGATGGGTAATAGCAGCATTTTTCCATTCAATACATAGTTTCCGTGCAGTTTGAAATCTGGTATAGTGCCATAGACTTCAAATTTTGTTTTTATTGGATCCTTTTCGAAACCCACAACATGATCAATTATTGTCGCCTCAATGCCGTATGCGGTTATATTATCGAACTCAATATTCAATTGTATTGGACTATTTCCTGGCCTATTGGGTACAGACAGATGGTCGATATGCACGGCATCAACAGGTTGTAGTCCAAATTCAGGGTTACCCTGTGGAAAGCGACGCAAAATATCGTTTATTGTTTTCGTAATGCAAGTTGTATCGGCCGGAAGACATTTTGGAATTTCAGCAGCTGTGAATTATAGAGTGAATATCAATATTTAATAAAGTGATTTGTTGATTCAAAGTGGTATAGGTCTAAAAAGGGTTTAAAGCGTCGTAAATTTGAACAGCGAAAAAAAGTTCTTATATTCTAGTCCGGGGTGCCCGGAGTGTGGTTAAACGATTTTTGATATTAAAAACAGAGAGGGTAAGATCTGAAGTTATAAAAAATTTTTGAAATTATACTCATAAATGCTTGTGATGGCCGTGGACGAGTCTGTTATGAAGTTCGTGGAGTACTTGATGCCAATTCGAGACCAGGTTCGAACTCCAGCTGCACAGCAAATTTGTTCAATTTAAATTAATTTTTCTGATCGGACGTCACCTCTCTTTGGAGAGGTGATGGCAAACCTCAGAGAGTAAATAACGACATGTTAAGTTTCTTGAGGACATGCACATAAGAGCGTATTGAATTACAATTTTTTTTTAATTTAAAATTGAAAGAGGACTCAAAACTTGCATGGGGTTGTCAAGATTACCCAAAGATTTGGAAAAAAAGGATGTCTTCCCCTTCTATTAAAATAAAAAAAAATCGTGATCTTAAGCTGGTATTTAAAAAAAAATACTTTTAGACAGAGTGTTGCTCAGAAATATTTAAAAAACCCTAATTGAGAAAATTATCTCCCGGTACCATTTCTGATACCCGAGATAGAACATCTTATAGTATTTTTTTTTTAAAGTTTAAAAATTGCGTTCAAATAAAAATTTCTCACAAATAGGAAAATGCATATGTAAAAAATATGCTAATTACACTGTTCAACAGGAAAAAAATAACAAGGTTCTGACAACGGATTCTGATAGAGGGAACAAAAAACAGATATTCGTGTATCGGCGTTTTGAAAATGTGCATTCTATTTAGGGGGTTTTATTTTAGGGGAGATTTAAGTTTCCCCTCTTTTGAATATACTTATAGTAAATCGGCATAGGAAACCATGTGATCCTTACATTTTGGGTATAGGATGTGTTCAGAAGATTTATGAAAAATACCAATTTTTCAATGTATGGGTCTTTTTTGACCCTTTTTTGATAAAGGGCAAAGAAAACCCATTGAACAGGGAGTATTTAAGAATTATTTTTTTTTCAAATTCATTGCCAAAATTTGGGAGTTTGGAATTAAGCTTTTGGGTTTCTAACCCTCTATACCAAAAAGAACACGACTCGAACTTTAAAAAAGTTGGCAAGGATTCCAAATTCTTAGCCAATATTTGAAAATTTCATTTTGATGTCTCAGGTCAAAAGCCCTCTCTATTTTACAGAAATCTTTGGTTTAAAATAAGTTCATATTTTAAAGAACTCATGAGAGTGCTTCTTATTAATGTGGTATTACAATTTGGAGATATTAATAACTTAAATCCTTTGTTTAGGACTCCTACTTCAAAAAATAATTCGGATAAGGTTTTTTAAGACACTTAAATTTTTTTTTTTTATATTTATGAAAAATTATTTTGTTTAAACTGAGTAGATGTTTATAAAGGTTTATTATATATTTATAAAATTAAATATAAAAGGAGGTCCCTGGAGAAAAAATGTTCAGTTTGTAATTCATTTTAGTTTGAATAGGATTATCAGAGTGTTAATTTTGAGTCCAGTTTTAAAAATTTTAAAATTCTTTAAGCATTAGTTTTTTTTTGCTTTACTGACAATTTGGAAATTTTGACTTTTGTCCCTTTTAAAGTTAAGATGTGAAATTTGCAGTAAGTTTTTTTTTTAGTAGGAGTATTTTAAAGTGTAAACTTAAAACTCTAACGTAGAAATTGATTAAGGACATTACGGCTGTTAGCTGCGTTATTAAAAAATTTCAAGTTCAAACCCCATTTGAACGTATTGAATTTATTTGAATGCTAATAGGAATTTTAAAATTATAAACTTAAAATTTTAATCAGAGTTTACTTAGAGTTTTAAAATTATAAAGGAAATTGGGTCAAATTTTTATATTCGAAAGGTCACTGCTTAGACCTTGCTTAACTCTACAGAAATATTCGGTTTCAACTGATATTAGGTTTATTAATGTTTGGGGGGAAGATCCTTGGGGAAGAAAATTTAAGCTAAGCCCTCTTATTTAACTCTTGTGTTACCACCTAAAAAAAATCTACACTATCTACCACCTAGAGTACCACGCATGCAAATTTGTATAGATATCAGGTGTAGTAAAAAGAAATCCATTATTTTTGCATGAAATTAAAGGCTTTATTTATCATAGTTATAATGATCCCATTTAGGTCAAATATGCACCGTTTTGATTGACAACTTGTTGCCATTTTGAAGGTAATTCTATTAAGCCTCCCTCATAAAAACCCTCGTCCCTATTGGCAAAGAACTGGGAGAGTTGATTTTCACATGCATCCCTTGAGGCGAAGTTCTCACTAGCAAAATCATTTACCATAGATAGGAACAGGTGGTAATCACTTGGCGTCAGGTCAGGACTATAAAGAGGATGCATAATAACCTCCCAACCAAGCTCCTTTTGCTTCTGGCGAGTCACTGTCGATATGTATGGCCTGGCGTTGTCCTGTTGGAACACAATTCCTCTCCTATAGGCCAAAGCTGAACGCTTCTGGGCGATTGCTTCCTTCATACGGTCCAATTGTTGACAGTACAGGTCCAAACTAAGAGTTTGGCCGCAAGGGAGCTGCTTATAGTAGATGACTCCCTGCTAATTCCACCAAACACACAGCAAAACTTTCCTGGCTGTCAATCCGGCTATGGGTACCGTTTTCGCTTGACGTTGTCGTAATTGAGCCACTTTTCATCACCAGTAACCATCCGCTTCAGAAATAGGTCAATATTGTTGCGATTCAGCAGCAATTCGCAGATGGAAATTCGATCTATGAGGTTTTTTGCCTTAACGCGTGTGGTATCTATACATCGAGCTTCTTTTTGTATCCAGCCTTATTTAAGTGATTCCAAATGATTTTTTTGCAATGTTTAGCTCCTGAGCAATCGAAACCGTGCTTAAATGACGTTCCGACTCGACGATTTCCATGATTTTATCGACATTTTCGACAATTGGCCTTCGAGAACGTGGTGCATCTTTGACATCCAAATAACCGGAACAGAATCGACGAAACCAAAATTACGCGTGATTGGCTGTTACAGTATCATGACCATAAACAATATTCACATTTTCAGCAGCCTGCCTTGCGTTTTCGCCTTTATCGAAGAAAAACTGTAAAATATGGCGTATTTTCTCTTTGCTGGTTGACGCGCGCTGAACCAAAACTGAGTCAAGCAATCACAAAACTGTCTGACAAGTTATTTAGTATGAAATTTTATCTTTCTAACGCCATCTAGCGTTACCCGATCGCACTTATACCAAGCGAGTTGCAGATTACTAAAGCCATCTAGTGGGAAAAATAATGGATTTATTTTTACTACACTTAGTATAAGTCCCCTGTAACCCAAAATAATTGTGTGCATTCATCAATTAGTAATCAAAATGCCATGTAAAGCTTCTTGAGGATAAGAACATTTCGTTCATCGCCGTTCTGAGTCGGCGTTAAGCCTGTAGGTCATTTCAGCCCTTGAAAGGACTTTGACCTAGCTTCTTATAATCAATTGTGTTGTGCGTGTTATTAAGTTTGTACACAATTGACCGAGAAATGGACCTACAGGCTTAACGCCGACTCCGAACGGCGATGAACGGAATGTTCTTATTCTCAAGAAGCTTTACATGGCATTTTTTTTTTTTTTTTAGCTTTGAACCAAGGATTTCAGGTGGAATACCTATTCAATCAAGTCTGCCTTGGTCAAGTCTTCGCAAAGGGGTGATAGATTAGTGGGAAGGAAAAGGCAATCAAGTGAAACACGTGTAGGATGTTCTAAGCGTGGTGGAAAGCCAAAGAAACATGTGAATTTGAATCAGAGGCAAGTGTTATGCCTTTTCCCCAGTCAATTCAAGTTATAAAGGCAATCTCATCTACAAACTACTCTACCATCAACTACAACTTCAAGTCGTAAATATTGATGAATTTTGAATTTCAGTTAATTAGGAATGAGGATAGAAAATTGCAAATGGTTTTAAGCGAAAGGTTTTAAGCGAAGGACCATGACCTGGCCGGGAATCGGACCGGGGACCTCTAGGGTGGCAGTCAAGCACGCTACCAACTCGACTACCGAGACGGCACATTAAACTTAAAATTAAAAAAATGTAATCTGTTGGGTAAAAACATTTATATTAAAAAAATTACTGTGGGAGTTTTTTACCGAGGGGGAGACTGCCCCCCCGCTTCCGGCGCCCCTGTCTTATTTTAAAAAAAGATGAAAAATATATAGGCTCAGCTAACAATACCTTTCAAAAGTGCTTGAATTGAATTTATTAACGAAAAAAAAAAATTGAATAAAATATGTACAAAAAATATATACAACACACGAATTTTTGATAGTCTTTTGTTATTCTAAGGAAACGATGTTATTAGAAAAAAACGCTGTACTAAAATGTTGTACAATTTAGAAAATATGTGAATGTTTAGTGCCAAAATAACAGAATTTTTTTAAAATTAGTTAGATCAACATTTTCTTGTAAAGGGGCGGAAGAGACGTGGTCAAACCTAAGCATGCCATAACCTAAGTTAGGATTCAAGTAATATATGTGATGAATTTGAGTTAAATCCATCCAGCTATTAAGATTTGTATTCGGGTCAAATAAACAGAAAATTACTTTTATTAATATACTCGTAGATAACGCAAAAAATTTGTGTTGAAAATGTTTCTACTTTATTTCATATTTTATTTGGGGCGTTATTTCACTGAACATAAAATAAAAGTCCCGTGTCCACATTCGGCTATAAATGCTCGAATTTTAATATAGGGTTGGAGTGTATGTTGGACTATATGTTGAGCACATGATAAAATATATAAAAAATTTTTGTATTTTTCACAATTGAAAAAATTCACTATTTTCACTTAAAAAAAAAAATTTAAATTTGAGATATTTGGAGTAAAAGCACTAAAATTATCCTCATCTTTTTTTTATATAAATTTTTTAAAATATTTTCATTAATTTTAAGAACCGTTGTTTTTCGTTATGAACAAGGATGTCATCACCTCGTCTGAAACTCACGCAAATCTCCGCAACTAATTCCGCTCAATGTCACTAAATTGATAACAAGCAGAGCATTCCAAAAGCTTACGAAGCTTATTTGTAACATTTTTGACGAGATAAAAACCGATCCTTAAATTAAATTTGATAAAAACAGATTAAGTGAGAACTATAGCGTTTGTTCCGTTCTTTAATCTGTGATCGAACTGATTATTTTCATATCACTCATTCAGGCTTTTATATGCAATCGGCTATTTTGTGCTTGTTTGGATTAAGTTTAAGTAGAAATATTACATTGGGTCTGTTAGAAGTAGAGATGTTTACATGGAATGAACAGACGAATAATCAGATAAGTCTTGCTTCCCATATGATAAGTATGACCTCAAGTAGAATAAGTAGGATTACTTCTACTTACGTAAGTAGAAAGTACTCTAAGGATCACTTCCTAGTCCTATGCCTTTTGTTGTGTGAAATAGTTAAGCTTCAGTTAGATGAAAATTCACCAAAATAGCTCACAAGAGTTCCCAATCAGCTATTTTTGAATAGTGATTGCATATAGCTGATAACATACAAAAAACAAGCCTTTTCAAGCTTAATTTGCTTAAGAGAAAACACAACCCTTATAATTCAGATGTACTTTTTGGACAACTTATTACTATACACATATAAGCATATTGGTTATTTACTTAAGGGGGTATTCTAGTGAAGAATTTTGAAAAATCAATTTATATTTTTGCATATTTTTTTAAATTAGACCTTTAAGAATGAGGATATATGTAAAGGAATTTGTAAAATTTCATTTTTTATGGAGTTATAGCTCATAAATTCCATGTCACGCACTGTTACAGCTTGCGAATAATTAGAACTGATTTACTTAAGAAGAAATTTTTGCGAAAACTGGTTTGCAATTTGTATTAATTAATTTTACGGTCTATTTAAAACGTGTAAAGGTTTTATCAATCCACTTATGAATTTCGGTGATATTAAGCAAAATGTAGCGTACGCACGTGCTACAAAATTTTCCCTTTAAAAATTTGATGTCAGCTTCTATCTGAAATTTCTGCGAATTGACTTCTGATAGAGTTTTCATATTTTTTTACAGCAATAAGAGGTTATCCTATATTATATTAGTAGTTAAGTAATTTGAGAAAAAAAAATTATAAAACAATTTTTTCAACTTTAAACACCGTCACGCACATGTTACATTCGTCACGCACAATTACACCGTACGTACATATTACTGTTACCTTCGACCATATTTACTAAAAACTGAAATACAAAACAAAAGGATTCAAAATTTCTTATTTTCTTTTTTTTTAATCTCTTTTATGTCATGACAAGATACATTTAAGAAAAAAATTTGAAAATCAATTATTTTAATCGATAAAAACTATTCTATCTTCAATCCAAAAGTCGATGCTCTCAATCACTGGAATTGAAGGAGCTGGAACTTTGGGGACTCTTCAGATTCTTCAACAGATTCCATGTGGACCTATTCAGGTGTATCCTCATTTCTTATGCAAAGAAATTCGCCTGGCCTTTGAGAGAATACCCGTATAGGCTGCACCCGTACAGCACCAAGTTCAATGTTTTTGTGAATATGATTCCTTAAAATTGAATTATTTGAATAATTTCTTTTATAATTCTTAAAAAACATATTTTTTAAGAATTATATTGTGAGCTTAATGCCAAATAATTCATGAAGCAACAGGTTGCTACAACAACAAAGTTCTTTGCAGAACTTAAACCAAGCTGACTAGACCATGGTTTCGTCGGACGCTACTCCGACTCATCAGTAGTCTCAGTGGTTCTAGCAGTCCACTAACTTTGACAAGCTAATAGGCGCAAGATCAATAAAACCAAAGAGGAATTATAGAAGCGCTATACTTTGTCAAAGCAATGTTTTTCTACTCTTTTGCTAGTCGCAAAATTTCAAAAAGTTGACTGCATTGATTCTGCAAAGAGTTTGTTGTTGCGCTTTTTTGTTTACTTCTTTATCACGTATCAATCTAGGTTCCAACATTTTGTTGGTATTAAACCATAGAAGGCGTGAAGAAGGTTTTTTTCTTTGAAGAAGGTTCAGAACCACTGAGACTACTGATGAGTCGGAGTAGCGTCCGACGAAACCATGGTCTAGTCAGCTTGGTTTAAGTTCTGCAAAGAACTTTGTTGTTGTAGCAACCTGTTGCTTCATGAATTATTTGGCATTAAGCTCACAATATAATTCTTAAAAAATATGTTTTTTAAGAATTATAAGAGAAATAAACTTATTAAAATATGCCACAATTTTATAACTCATGTAAACTGGTGCGAGCACGACCTACGAAAACATGATGTAATATTATATGTCTGCGCATATAATAAACATCTGCTTTCAAAAAAAACCTTCTTCACGCCTCCTATGGTTTAATACCAACAAAATGTTGGAACCTAGATTGATACGTGATAAAGAAGTAAACAAAAAAGCGCAACAACAAAATCTTTGCAGAATCAATGCAGTCAACTTTTTGAAATTTTGCGACTAGCAAAAGAGTAGAAAAACATTGCTTTGACAAAGTATAGCGCTTCTATAATTCCTCTTTGGTTTTATTGATCTTGCGCCTATTAGCTTGTCAAAGTTAGTGGACTGCTAGAACCACTGAGACTACTGATGAGAGCCCGAACAGAATCAAATATCGTTGCGACCGCCGATCCTCTCTGGTCGTCGATCGCAGAGAACACGTCCAGAATGATGCGATTGCGACTGACGACTCAAAGTTGCTTTTATTTAGTATTTTTTTATTTATTTTTTCTATTTCATTTCAATGTATTGGTCTCTTCAATTGTGTGAATACAACACACACAAACAAAAAATGTCAGAAGATAACAAAAAACCAAGCAAATTTCATGAAACACAGCCAATTCTTAGCAAAAATATGGCAACACTAATGGCACTCAGAGAGAGAATCGTCGGTCGCAAGAGAAAAAATAGAATAGATTCTAATTGTGCGATATATCGTTGCGGCTGCTGACCTGCGATTTCATTCTGGACGTGTTCATATATTTGCATGCATTCTATTGCTTTGCGATATCGCAAATCGCAACGATATTTGATTCTGTTCGGGCTCTGAGTCGGAGTAGCGTCCGACGAAACCATGGTCTAGTCAGCTTGGTTTAAGTTCTGCAAAGAACTTTGTTGTTGTAGCAACCTGTTGCTTCATGAATTATTTGGCATTAAGCTCACAATATAATTCTTAAAAAATATGTTTTTTAAGAATTATAAAAGAAATAAACTTATTAAAATATGCCACAATTTTATAACTCATATTTGAATAATAATTTTTATTCCGATTTATTTTAACCCTTAAATGCCCAACAACACCAATTTGATTAAAAAAAAATTATGTTGTGCTTATGATCCCCTGAAAACGACCCCGTTTTTATTTTTTTGGAAAAAATTTTTGCTTACGAGGTATTAAAGAAACATGGTTGTATCCAAAAAGATACAGTGGGCATTCCGACGTATACCATCAATCAGCTTGGTTGTAGGAGTTCATGGCAAAAACGTGGAAAACGATTCTTTTTATGATAACTCTTAATTTGTTTGTTAAATGATACTCTAAAATTGTTAATAGTTTAAAAGGTATTTCATGTGAAAAAGCAAACTTTTAAAAAAAACTATTTTTTAATTTGACGATCAATATTTCCCAAACCAACAAAGTAATGCCTATAATTAAATTTTTGTTTTATACTTGCAGTTTTCTGAGTGAAACTACATATCCAGCATTTTAATTTTTGCAATATTTTAAAATAAATAGCTTATTTTCACTGGGCATTTAAAGGTTAAATTAAATAAAACTCACTTATGAGAATTCATATTGACACTTGTCAAAAGTTAACCGTCAATTTAGACGTTTGACCGTCTAATGAAGATGTAAGGATGGAAATTTTTTTTAAATGAAGGTGGAAGGGGATTAATTAATTAAGACGGGGGGAGGGGGCCCATATCATTACTTATCGTAATACATTTTAAAACCCCTCCTCCCCCTCTAAAATGGTAACGTAATTTATGAACGACCACGTAGTGTGTAAAAACTACATTGTTGTATAGAAAAAAGTGTAACATGTGCGAAACGCGTGGAATTTTTTTTCATTTTCCGCTAAAAATTTCTCATATTAGAGTCTGCATTGAAACAAATATCAATATTGTCACGCACATGCTACGCAATAAATTTCTTAATTTATTTAACTGCTCTAACCACGGTATGTCGTTGATAATTATTTATACATATATATGTATGATTATTAGGAAAATATTAATAAATTTGAAACAAATATTTTTTTTTTAAAAAAAAAAAAAAATAAATAACTGGCCCTTGAAAGGACTTTGACCTTTCTTTTGCTTGCTTGCCTTTTGCTTCTTATGATCAATTGTGTTGTGCGTGTTATTAAGTTTGTACACAATTGACCGAGAACCGGACCTACATGCTTAACGCCGACTCCGAACGGCGATGAACGGAAGAAGCTTTACATGGCAATTTGATTACTCTCTGAGGTTTGCCATAGTCTGCAGAGAGGTGGCGGCCGTACAGAAAAATTATTTTAATTCAAATAATTTTCTGTCGCTGCTGGAATTCGAACCTGGGTTTCCAAAGTTCGTTGACATAGCGGCCACACACTTTAACCAACTACGCCACGGACGCCATATATTTTTTTTTTAATTGTTGTAATAAACAGGGCACGCCCTCACGGCAAATATCAAAATAAAACTGCAAAATTTTCGCTCAACTTTTTTACCACGCGAAAGTAAACGTGTTGTCCGAATTCGATAGAATATATTCTATATAATTTCTCTTCTCTCTTTACAATTTGATTTTTGACCTATGAGGTTGACTTTTTTGTGGAATTCGTGAGCTATTTTAGTGACGCATGAACTTTTTGGAGTTCATGGTGGGGATGCGCTCACTGCCCTGACAATTCGATGGGCCTGAACATAATTAATTATTTTAGTTATGAAATTCGATTGACCAACTATTTATTTATGCTGGCCAATTATCAGCAGACAATTTTCTATTGAGTGCAGGTATTATTTTTTAAATTATTGATGATGAGGTACCAACATTTCTGGTTGACCTTGAAAAACTTTAACAGCGAATAAAAAATTTTCTATCGCTGACCAATTCATGAAAATAATTTACCTTTAATGACCATTTTCGGACCTTTCTGACCTTAAAATTGGTCAGTCAAAATTATATGTATGAGGTGCTACCATTGCGGACCTAAAATGGAGGCACCATTTGTTTTAACACCCTACCACTCTACCAGGCTGTAAAAGCTTGATGCTTTTGTTTCTACGCTAGTTTAAAGCTTATTCTAAGCTTGTTCGGCTAGTTGGGTTAATTGAGTTCTCTCTTCAAATTTTGACGCACTCACATTGTTAAGATTGTTGTCGCTTTAAAATTAAAAGTTTAATTTAAAGTTTAAATCATATAATTTTTTGACATGCTTTTTGTAAAGAGCTTTATTCTATAAAATTCATGAAGTTGTCAATAGTACCAACAAATAATTCCGAATTTTTTTGTAGTGTCACTAATTGTCAAGTTTAATTGGGTACATGATTCAGAGATAATTCAATGTTGTTTGCATTACAAAATGCTCATTAATTATCATTAAAGTCTCACTAGATCGCTTTTATTAAAGTAGTTTATTGTTCACGTGCTTGGTCTCACACCCATCTGTCTAATCACGTTAACTTTTCACTTACAGATGGAAAATCAAAAGTCTTTGATACAAAGCAAATTTGATTCAAATCAATGGCCCATTTTTCGTCGATTTTTTGTTGTTTTCTCGAGGCTATAACCTTGCGAAGCTTGTAAGCTTTAAAAATAGCTTATTGCCCATTTCAGCCATATGATCGAATGTATTATTCAATGCAAGAGCATAAATGACCGAAAACTGTCCTGTAATTTTTATCTGACTCCAAACAGTAATACATATTCATATTCTCAAGAAGTCTGCAGAGATGTTACTATCCGCTTTCTTTCAAACTGTAAGCCTTGAACGGTTCACACATCTTAACTTGTTTAGTTACGGTCACGTTTAAGGGATGAATTGTTTCACCCTTTTCGCATTTTTTAGCCCGAAAATTGTTTTCCAAGTTTTGTTCTGTAGCTGTGAAATTTTTAGCTATTCTCTCACATTTGACAATTCTACAATTTTTAATCCAAAAATATGGAATCAGACCTAATGTGCTGAAAACCTAACATTGACATCTGGAAAAAAATGTCCGGATTATATAATGTCCATACAAATGAAACCCTTAAATTATTCGGTTTGCTTGATAAAAAGTGAATCAAGGTATTATTAACGATAAGAGAAATAACGATGAGCAAAATTCGCGCAAATTTTCCTTCGAATCATGTGCCTTTTGACACGTGTGTGCGCACCAGCATCAAAAAATTTCAAGCACGTCAATTTGTTAACCTGCTCAAGAACTCGACCCCTCCACGTTCACACTGCATGGAATTTTGACAAAAGACTTGGCTCTGCATTCGTACAAAGTCTAGTCGAGCCAAGAACTGCAGCCGGAGTAGCTGCTTGGAAAACATTAATCGTGACGGTGATTTTTGAAAAAAATCATTTGTTCTGACGTAGCTAATTTTTGTATTGGCGGCTTCGTTTATATACAAAATTGGCACATTTGAGGATGCCAAAATCCGCGAGTGATTCAAGAGATGTCAATACACTCACAACGAATAACTATTGTGCGTATTGTGAACTGGACGCGTCATAGGACCGTATTATTACGAAAATAACGACAAAAGAGCCGTTACAGTCAAAAGAGTGCTCTACAGTGCTTTTGTGGCTAATGATGAAGTTTACGGACCTAGACTGCCTCAACTGTCAACAAGATGATAAATACTACGGTCCATACAAGTTTCGAAACAATCGAATTATTACGCACAAAGTGCTCTGTTCGCGTATTTTCGCGTTTTGGAGACGCCATTTGGTTACCTTGCGTTTTAACAACGTTAGACTTCTTCATGTGGGGTTATTTGAAGAGTGATCTCTACGCCAACCATCCGTAAACTATTTTAGCGAACACTGAATCGCTAAATAAAGCCCACATCGCCGAAATAAAGCCCCAATTATGCGAAAGAGTGATTGAAAATTTCGTAAAAGGACTAAGGTCTGCAAGCCAAGCCGTGATGGCCTTTTAAAAGATATTGTGTTCCATACATAATCTTTATGTGTTCTTTATAATGCAATAAAAATTAAAGAGGCATTCAAACAATTGTTCGTTTTATTTAAAAAAATCAATGTAACAACACTCGTTATAAAAATTAAAGTTAATTTATGCTTTTATCTGAACTCGTTATTTTATTTGATACAAAGTTACCACCTTTTCTCAAATCTTCGCTTATGGTTAAGTGAGTAACAAAGTAACAACTTTGTCGTAAGATGTTGTAAGATGTCTAGGCTGGGCGTTTAAGTTGCTGCAGGCCTAACAAAGAAAACACATTTTTGCAAAAAATATTGTTTATTCTTCCACAATGTCCCCTTTCAGCTCGATACACTTATTCCAACGATTTTCTATCATTGCGAAGTCATTTGAATAGTAAGATTTCTCAAGATCTCCGAAATACGCTTAATTTTTCAATTCGACCTGTTCCCGAAAATCTGCTTCCCTGGAGCCACCTTTTTAAGTTTGGGAACAGATAATAGTCACTGGGGACCAAATCTGGAATTCGATTCGTAACTCGTGCCATAGTTTGGATCGATTTGTGAGCTGGAGCATTGTCTTGCAGAAAGATGATTTTTTTCTTCGATTAATGGGACCATTTGTTTGCGATCCCGTTCTTCAATCGGTCCAATAATTTACAATAATAGTCTTTGTTGATTGTTTCTCGAATAGTCCTTTTCTTAAATAGTCGATGAACAAAATGCCACTTGAATCCAAAAAAAAAAAAAAAAAAACAAAAAAAAAACAGACGTCGACACCTATCCGGCCGTTTGTTGAGTCTTCGCTAGCTTTGATGCACTTCCACTGGCACCTTCGCACTCTTTCGATTCTGATGAATATTGGTGGAACCATGTTTCATCCATGATCACTATTTTAACCCTAGAACTGTGTCGCTTTTTTTTACCAATTCCTGTATCGCGGGGTGAAAAAACACCCCAATTTTCAAGGGCCCGTATCTCGGGCACAGTGTGACTCTGATGATTCCATGGGAGCTAATTTTTTTCGTCTTTTGACCTAGAATCACGTGAACTAAATTTTGTTGGTGAAAAGTTTGGAGAATCCAGGAATATTGACCAAGAAGGGCAAAAAACGTGATAAACTAGCAAAAATTTTATTTTTCGTTAAAATTACGATATCTCAGTGAGTTTTTGACTAAATCGAGTAATTCCAACGGGGTTCTAAAGGGGAGATACCATCTTTAAGGGGTATTATAGTGGTTTTGTCCAATTTTCCAAAAATGCTATTTATTTTGAGAAATCAAAGTGCGCGTATAGCAAGAATTTAAAAAAACGATTTTTGTCGCACAGATCGTTAAAATTAAAAAACATCTTTATTTGAAATTATAAAGTACAATTATTGAGAAGAATATTAAATTTATCATTAAACATTTTTCAACTTGATTTTCAAATCTCTTTCTTGCTCACCATACTCCTGACAGATAACAGCTCTATGGTCTGGACAAACGAAGGCCTGACACTTGGAGCATTTGATTCCCACACATCTTCCCTGTCTTGTCACATCTTCCTTGTATCACTGAAAACTTAAATTTCGTACTTAGCTTAGACTAATGAACGAGTTTGATATCTGTTTATTATTAATAATATTTTTATATCTGTATAATATATTTACTAATTAATATTTTTAATATCTGTTTAAATACTTATTAGCAGGTACCGTTTTTTTAAAGAGAGTGCACATTTTTGGTTGTTGTTGGTAAGTACTCTCAATGAGCATTTATCCCAAGTAGTAGTTGTTGTTACTTTTTTAACCAATATTGAGAGCAGAGCATTTTTTGTTATTAAAACAATTGCGGCTAAAAAAAACTTTAAGATGACGAGAAACACAAACAGTATACACAAACTGTATCGCGGGGTGAGAAATCACCCCAGACGCACTTCTAATGTTCACTGCTTGAGCTACCACGTAGTACGGATGCCACGAGCATGCTCCCTCTACTCTCAGACTTTGAAACAGAATTATGGTTACGGTCCCGGCAGTGTGACCAGACTGGAATATTATATTCCACTTTGGCATATTTTATCTTCGGTAAGCATATTTTTTTTAAAAAACAGATTAATTTTTTTTTAAAAAAATATGCAGCATAAAAAGTGGAATATTTTTCGAATTCCATTTTCTTTCAAAATTAACAAAAATTGCAATTAAAAATGACTATTTGATTACTAAATGATTATTTTTCGGTTATAGACACTTTATATTTTTTATCTCTGAACCACCTTGTAAAAAGCAATATAATGAAATTGTTTTGTGGTTAGCTTCGTCGTTGCCAATTTCATTGCATTTTACTTAATAACTTAGAAAACGCAGCTTAGAAAAAGGAATAAATTTGTTATTTGTTTGTTTGATTTTATGTGAATTATGTTGCAGCAGTAAGTAATTTACTTTAGAAAACACTATTGCAAATAATATTTAATTCTTATAACTATGTTAAAAGGTGGCTTCAAAGCAATAAAGAAATTGATCAAAGTTCTAACTCGGAATCTGAAGAAGATTTTCCAGATGAATATAATTCATCATCTGCTGCCGATTGTTCCCTAGAATCTGATGGAACGTTGTCAGATGCTATCAATTCTGCTCAGGTTATATCAAATCAAAATCTAAAATATGTCCCAGTTTAAAAGATTTTTGGCTTCTCAAAAAAAAAAAATTAAATATGTTACGGTTTTTTAGATTTTAGGTGACGATATGTAATACACCTATATGTTTTTGATTTAAAAATGAAGTTTTCTCTGTGAGAAAAATATGTGACTATTTTAAAAAGAATCTAATTCTTGAAAATACTTTTTTAAAGTACAAATGCACTGATATATTTTTTGTTAACGTCTTATTTATCTATTTTTGTTAATATTAACTTATGTTAATAAAATAATCAATAAATAAATGTTCTTATACTTTCTTCTGTGTTTCTTTTATATGCATATTTAGTTTTGTTTAGACATAATCCTTAAATTTGAAAGTGGAATATTTTAGTGGAATATAAAAATTGAAAGTGGAATATTTAGCATATTTTTATTTAACAAAAAGCATTTTTCTACAAAAATCTTCTGGTCACACTGGGTCCCGGACCGTAAACGTCAGACGTTTGTGTCTGGGGTGTTTTTTCACCCCGCGATACAGTTCTAGGTTTAATTTAGAACACTGTAACGTCACTATTCATTGACAGATCGATCTGACATTTATGGTGTGTTCATGTTGAAGTTTCCATCCGTCAAAAATGTCGTGCATTTTAAGAGTGATAGCGCCGTCAGCATCTTGAACGCCTTAGTGTATTTATTTCAATTTCCAATAATTTTCACGATTTTTACAGTGTAATATTAATTAACATGTAGGTTGATATTGTACGTAGTCTATTAAATATCTTATTATTTATTCTTCTCCAAAAGCTGATCTAATAAAAATATGCATCGCTAATAGGCGATTATTGAACAATAATTTTGATTAAATTATTTTAAAATTAAACACATGTTGAATACAATTGAATACTTTATAAAGATACCTTTGAAAGAGCGAGGCTGATTAGTTCACTTTTCACTGAGTACCTATTTTATCAATGGCGCAGCTCTGAGGCCATTTCAGATTCGAAGTTTTTTTTACACCTCATAACCAATTAAGTTAAGTATTACTTTTTAACGTGTTTTTCAAGTTCATTACCTGTTTCAAAAGCAATGTGATTTAGTTTGTTTCTGTGTAAATGTTTGTAATGAATGAAAACTGTGTAAATGTTTCTCATATATACCTATATCACAAAAAGTGGAAAATTTTAAAAATAATGTTAAGAAGTTTTTTATTTTTTGAAAAAATGTTTATTACAGTTTGTTTACAACATAAAAGTAATTTTTTTTTTTTTTTTTTTAAAAATTGTAATATGTCAATTCAACCTACTAAAACACTTTTTGCAAATTAACTTTGTAATCCTTTTGATTTAATTCGTGCCTGAATACGAGAAGAAATACTTCTAACAAATTTTCTCGTTCTGTGTTATAGAAGCCCAAGCAGCCACACAATGCTCCCAAAGCTGTTACGTATCCTTCAACGCATTTTGATTTTTAACCCTATTTTTAAAAACTCCCACACCGAGATACCCTGCCAAAAAAAAAATGTTTGATTCACCCAAGCCAAGAATATAACATTTTAATCAATAGTGTAGGTTAATCACCGAAAACTTTGACACTTTATCAAAATGGTATGAGCAAAATTTATCGCTGAATACTCGCGGTTTGTTATAGTTCCCGATTAGTTTTTGCAAAGAAAATGATATAGCCTACATGTTTATCCAAAGCGCAATGCTTCGTGAGTGCATTTCTTAGCATTTACTTAGATATATTAATAAGCGATCTAAATGCATGATTTTTTTACTTTGTAAATCTATTTTGTAAACTTTGTAAATGTATGTATATTGACATTTAATAAAATAGGTTTTCCTTAGTACAAATTAAAAATTTTGGCTAATTTTATTTAGAAGTTTCATCTAAGTACTTGGGTAATTTTGCACAACAGCAATATACAAAATTTTACCTAAGTACATTTCATACTTGTCTTTGGAATTTTTTTACAAAAACAATATACTTCTTATACTTCTCCCTGTATATTTATTTATCTCATTAAATTTTTTTAGTTCAACAAAGTTTTTTTGTTCGGCAGGATAAGCAAGCTCGCTCATATAAATTGTCGAAGCTAATGTGAAAATTACAAAATACTTCACTAATTTATCATCCAAATCAATATCGGTAAGTTCACATGTAAAACTTAGGTGTTTTCCCCAAAAACTTAGGAGGCTGACAACTGCCAAGGCCATCTTATAAATCATACTAGGTTTTTTATTAATTTTACATAAGCTTTTTTTCTCGGTGCAACAAATTTTGCATCGAATTTAGGAGGACAATTTGATAAGTCATCGACTTTTTGAATAAAAGTTATTTTTTTCGGCAAATTTTCGGCAATTTTATAACTCATGTAAACTGGTGCGAGCACGACCTACGAAAACATGATGTAATATTATATGTCTGCGCATATAATAAACATCTGCTTTCAAAAAAAAAAAACCTTCTTCACGCCTTCTATGGTTTAATACCAACAAAATGTTGGAACCTAGATTGATTCGTGATAAAGAAGTAAACAAAAAAGCGCAACAACAAAATCTTTGCAGAATCAATGCAGTCAACTTTTTGAAATTTTGCGACTAGCAAAAGAGTAGAAAAACATTGCTTTGACAAAGTATAGCGCTTCTATAATTCCTCTTTGGTTTTATTGATCTTGCGCCTATTAGCTTGTCAAAGTTAGTGGACTGCTAGAACCACTGAGACTACTGATGAGTCGGAGTAGCGTCCGACGAAACCATGGTCTAGTCAGCTTGGTTTAAGTTCTGCAAAGAACTTTGTTGTTGTAGCAACCTGTTGCTTCATGAATTATTTGGCATTAAGCTCACAATATAATTCTTAAAAAATATGTTTTTTAAGAATTATAAAAGAAAAAAACTCATTAAAAAAATGCCACAATTTTATAACTCAAAAAAGTGTTTTATTTTGCAACAAAGCCGCCTTTAGATCGACACATTTAGTCCAGCGTTTTTCCAATTTTTTTTTTTTTGTAATTACTTCCAAATAATAGATTTTATCAAGGTCCTCAAAATAGGCGTTTGTTTCAGTGATGACCTCTTCATTCGATCCAAATCGCCTAATGCCGAGCCAATTTTTTATCTTTGGAAATATGAAATGTTTTATGTTTAGAAATTGTCGCAAGGGGCTAAATCTGGAGAATATGGTGGGTTCGCAGTTCGTAGCCCAATTTATGGATTTTTGCAATAGCTACTACAGATGTGTGCGTTGTCATGGTAGAAGAGCACTTTTTTTCTTCGCCAAATGCCGTCGTTTTTGCTTTAATTCAATGTCTAATCTATCTAACAGATGCGAATAATATTCGGTGAAGATTTTTTTACAAAATCCGAGTGATTTTTTGTATAAAATAGTGCCCATGGATGAAATATGGTTCCACCATTCTGTACCAGAATCAAAAGAGTGGGTAGGTCTAAATGGAAATGCACCAAAGCGTGGGAAGTCTCAACAAACAGGCGGAAAGGTGTTGAGAGTCTGTTCTTTAGGATTCAAGTGATATTTTGTTCATCGACTATTTGAGAATAGGAAAAACAATCAACAGCGACTATGATTGTAAATTATTGGACCGATTGAAGAACGGGATCGCAAACAAATGACCCCATTAATCGAAGAAAAAATCAACTTTCTGCAAGACAATGCTCCAGCTCACAAATCGATCGAAACTATGGCAAGAGTTACGCTTCGAATTCCAGATTTGGTCCCCAGTGACTCTAGGGAAGAGGATTTGCGACGAATGAACAGTTCGAATTAGAAACTGAAGAGTATTTCGGATATCTTGAGAAATCTTGCTACTCAAAGGGCATCGCAATGTTATAAAATCGTTGAAATAAGTGTATCGAGCTGAAAGAGGACTATGTGGCAGAATTAACAATAATTTTGGCAAAAATCGTGTATTTTCTTTGTTAGACCGGCAGCATCTTTAACGCCCAGTATGGTCGAGTGTGAGCAATCACGGTACCCATCAAGTACGGCAGATAGCTTTCTCATGTTAAAATATTCATGTAAAATGTGATATACCCGCTGATTTTCCTATCAATATCATTCCATGGATTTTATCAACGATTTCTGCCGAATTCGTTTTCTTCCATTTTCGTCGAAATTCACGAGGTTGTCTGCTTTCAATGGCTGTCAAACACAAACTATGTAAATGGCGCAGCTTGCTCAAAATTTGGCAATAGTCTATTAACAGATTGTAGTTGTCAGGACCAGTGTTACATTTAAAGTTTCTACGCAGGAAATTCAAAAAGTCACTGACTTCTCAAATGCCCTCTTAGATTCGGATATTGTGGGGGCCATTTCATCAATGAGATTTAAGCGTTTTTGAAGAAGTCCAGACACTTTTTCGCCTTGTGTTTATTATCATTATTCTGTTGCATTACTGTTGTATCGATTTAAGCAGCATTTCAACGCCTTTTGCAAAAAATAATTCACAAAACGGAAGTTATTCTCCACCAAATTTTGTAGTTGAAACAATGTCAGAGCCTTTCAATGGCGTTTTGGGCTTTCTGCGGTACAGCTGCTCCAAAATATTTATCTTAGACTCATCAGTTCAAATAACTTTACTCCAGCGCAGGGCACTCCATAGCTCACTGAGCTCTCTGCGAGCGTAACTTTTCACATGTACACAAAGCTCACAACAGAAGAGAATATATGTAATTCAGTCGTTCGCAGACGGTGATGCCGTAAGGTCTTTGTCGCTTTGCGCTACATATTTTATGTACACTCTTAAAAATAACATTTGATTTGTATATTTATAATATTTACGTATATATTCCTTTATTTTATAGAATTTCATATTATTCGCATATATTAAGGTTTCATATAATTAATACATACATATTACCTATGATGATTCTTTGTATTGTTCATTCATTTTCTTGTATTCATTTTTATATTACTTGCTTACTTACTTATTCTATTTACTATCTTATTATTTACTTATTTTTTTATTATTAATTTTAATTATTGGTATATTTTAAGATTTTATAATATTAAAATAATTGTTCGTATATATTTAGGTTTCATATAATTCATCCATATTACTTATTTAGATTCTTTGCATTATTCATTTATATCACTTGTAATAATTAATTTCATAGAACAAATAATGACGTATACCGATGACTAAACATAAAAACATGGAGTAGAAAAAGAAACTTACAAACATGATACAATAAATACAGGTAGATTCGCTAGATGACAGCGTACTGCCGCGAATGTCAACACGAAGTTGACAACGCATATAAAATCTCAAAGCTATAAAAAAGTTCATAGAAATTAAATGTAAGCAAACAACTTTTTTTATATGGATTTTGACAGTTACGGCAGTATTAAAAGAGAGCACAGTCAGGTCTGCATCTACGTCTATTTATTGTATCATGCTTATAAATCTAAATAATTGTGACAACTATTTCGCTCAGTGTGCGCGATTCGAGAGCGCACTAATATTAACAAGACAAAATAAAATGTGACTGTGTTAGAATGCCCAGCCCTGCTTTACTCCAATCGCATTCTATCCAATTTTCGTAGGCCTATGCGAACACCAAAGTTTTAGGGTTTGGAGTCAAAAGCGGCTCTTAACACTTTTGCATGCATAAAAACCACATCTTTTTATTTCTCTTAAGGGGAGAGAGTGGGGAGAAAATACCCTTGTACTTTTTGCTTCCTCCGTCACAATTAAGCACTGCACTGTGCGTCGGTCCCTTGCAGTGAGTATCGTTATGTCGACGGTTCCTATGAAGACTATCTCTTCTTTAAACGCGAACAAGAAAATCCTTTTTTTTAAACTGCGGCGACAAAAATCGGTTTTTACAAAATGCGGAGAAAAAAATCCATATCAAAAAATGCGGCGAAGAAAATCCGTTTTTTTAAAATTCGGCGAAGAAAATCTCTTTTCAGAGTGTGACGTTAACAACGCTGCATTTTTTAAGTGGGAACAATTTTTCTGAAAAAAATTATATTTTCAAATAATTATTTCTATTTATTATTTCATCTTTATAATTTCTTACAGTACTCTATAAAATGATTTTTATATAAAAGTGATTTTTTTCGCCGCATTTTGATAAAAGTGATTTTTTTCGCCGCATTTTGATAAAAGTAATTTTTTTCGCCGAATTTGATAAAAGTGATTTTTTCCGCCGCATTTTGAATAAAGAGATTTACTTCGCCGCAATTTTCTGTCGGAAGATTTTTTTCGTAAGCACCGTCGATATGTCCATTTAGTACTGAAGGGTAGTTTAATTTTAAGGGCGTGTCACTTTTTCAGCAGACCAAATTTTCGGTATAATTTTCAAGCTATAAGTCACACATCAATGAAACTTAGTAGGAGCGTACTATTTAGTTGCGTCCTTCGACTAGCAAAATTCAGCAAGAATTGGACAAGGGGGTGTGGCACCGCTCATATAATTGAAAAATATGATGTCGAATAGCTTTGGAAATAAATGTCACATAGCAATAAAACTCAGAATGCAATTACTATTGGGTGATGTCGTAGATTCGTACTTTTGCCACGCCTCCTTTTACCGCCCACAAATCAATTAAAATTCTATATTTCCGACGGTTTTGGTCGTATTAGCCTACAATTTGGTAATTTATTTTGTAATTTAGTTTTTAATTTGCTCACTGTCGCAACTGTACTAAAATTGGGTTGCCACACCCCCTTTTTACCGCCCAAAATTAAAAAAAAGTTCTATACATATATCAGAAGATTTTGGTGGTATTATACCTCAATATGATAACTAATTTTGTTTGCTTGCTGTCGGCAGCTGTACTAAATATAGGTTGCAACACCCCCTTTTACCGCCCACAAATGAATAAAAATTCTATATCTCGGAAGGTTTTGGTGGTATTAGACTAAAATTTGGTAATTTAGATTGTATGCTCACTGTCGGCAACTGTACTAAAAATACCACACCCCTTTTTACAGCCCACAAATCAATAAAAATGCTATATTTCATATGGTTTTGGCCGTATTAGGCTGCAATTTGCTAATTTATATTGTATGTTCACTGTCGGCAACTGTACTAAAACTGGGTAATGTCCATCTACTAGAAAACTGGGATGAACATTTTATAAGGGGGTGTGAATCCGCCCATACAATTAAAATTTGTTATATCACATAGCTTTGGAAGTAAAAGTAATAGTACTTACATACAAACTCAAAATGGAGTTTTGACTTTTTCGTGATGTCCTGCTACTGGGAAACTGTAACGGGCAGTAAAAAATTACAGTGGTGTCAAACTATGGGTAAGGTGCATAGCATGCTCGACGTTATTGTCGAGAAGCCGATGCATCCATAGAGAGTGACAGTTTGATGCGGATTGTGGAGTGGTGGCATCATTGGACCATTTTTCTTCGAAAATGAGGTTGGGAACAACGTTTCGGTCAACGGTGAGTGTTACAGAACCATGTTAACCAGCTTATTTTTAATGAAATTAAGACATGAACTTTGACGATCTTTGGTTCATGCAGGATGGCGCGCCATGCCACACAACCCATGCCACAATCGATCTTTTGAGCACCAAATTCACAAATCGTATTATCAATCGTCTTGGCGATGTCGATCGGCCGCTTCGGAGCTGCGATTTGACTCCTTTGGACTTTTTTTGTGGGGAATAATCATGAAGGACTGATGTTAATGCCAACAATCCTTAAACGATTCAAGCACTTAACCCATTAAGGACAAGACCCTTTAAATTGACGTAGAGTGCTAAAATTTGGTACATATGTATATTTGTTTTGAGTTCTTAAATAGAAATCAGAAAAAAAAATTGAAAAAGTTCACAGGGGGCGCGTCTTGCGCCTGTGACGTATACGGCACGTTGGTCCTATTACACACTTATATGTATTGCACATATGAGAAAAACATGTATTGTGTTTATAATTTCTTATATATAATTATATAATTTATAATTTTTTATTTGTTCTTTCGGTTTCTACATTTTATAAAAGTTTGTGTGAAATGAAAAAAGGAACTTCAGGTAATTTATATTCACATTTTGAAATAAACTTAGCAACATATTATAAAATAAAATTAGGGAAAGTTAAAAAAAGACTAGATAACATTTATAAAATGGTAGTGCTTGAAACATTTAGCACACAAGCCCACATTACACGTTCCACACATCGTTATACACACTGTTGTGCAATTATAACCTTGGCATCGTCGACGTTTATTACCTGGAACTACCTCCACAAAGTGATCGATACCATCGAATCTTTGGTTAGTGCATTCAGCTTCATTTTTCGGTCTTCGATAACCTCCAGGCGGTTTTCCGAGGCCAAAGCTTCCACAATAATGGCTGGAAATAGCTCGACGAAAATCGATTTGGGTCATACCTGAACCGCTTTTTCGATGCAAAATCCAAGCAGTTTTGAATTGAAACGTCAATAAGCCAGGTAAATATAGACCACCACCATTTTTTGCCCCTTGCGCCAATTCTATAAGCATTTACGTTCTGATCCATACATTCTGTTCCTCCCATTGCAGCGTTGTACATGGCTACAGCACATGGTCGGGAAACCTCGATTTTTCGGTGTTGTTCTCGTGAGTATCGACCAACTTTGGATACGGGGTGTTTTCCAAAAATGGTTGAAGCTACAGTAACAACAGAGTTGTCCATCCATTTGGTTATGTATATTTCAGCACTTTCCACTTTTATGCTCTCGATTTGTCCACTTTGTTTCTTCTTTAGTACCTTTTTGTCAGGTAAAGGACAAGATTTAGGAATAATAATTTCGCGCATTGTTCCAGTGCCATTGTAGCCCCGATTTTTCAAACCAAGCAACATAGAAACAGAAGTAAATAAGTTATCGAAATATATGCAATACGGTAACTGTCTTTTTTCTTCATCGAGATCATCAAGCATTGAACACAATGGCGCAGAGTTCTTTCCATACATCTTTGGATACTCTTGTGCTATGCGTGGATTTATGCCTTGGTACATCTCAAAGTTAATAAGGTATCCTTGGGGCGTATTGAGGCACCACATCTTGTATCCTAAACGCAATGCTTTTCCCCTAATATACTGCTTGCAACCGTGTCGACCATAATACTCCACCATAGACTCATCGTACGATAAATCCTGCTCAGGATGGAAATTTTTAAGGCATCGCTTTTTCACTGCATCAGTAATTGGACGAATTTTCCAGATTTTGTCTTCTCGATCTTCCAAGCTGTTATCTTTGAAGTGCATATAAAGAAAGATAATTTCGAACCTATTTCGTCGCATGCTTTCGCTAACCATCGAGCACAGCATATCTGAATCTTCGCACCAGTAATCTCTTTTTTTTGGTCGAGATGTGTACCCAGTGACAATCATGATACCAATAAATCCCTTCATCTCATTTATGGTAATGTTGGTGTTTTTACCTTCTGCTTGAACTGAATAAGCATTGGACTCCTCACATAGCATCTGCAGGACCTCATCATCAAAAAACTTTTCAAATTGTTGGTGTGGCAATAGTCCGGAACGATCGGTGTAATTAGACTCAGGGAAAAACGGTTTTGAGATACCAGTGTCGCTTTTAACCCAAATTAATTGTGGTTCATGCCTTTTATGTATTTTTGGCCGAGGACCGTCTTGTGTTGAAGTACAGGGTGTTTTTTTTAGAGGTATAGAACTTCGAATTGAAATAAAACACAAGAAAATCGTTTTAATGTCCATCAATTTGGCTTTATTGGAAGGATAATTTTATGTCATTAATGTTTAAATATGATTTCGGGCATGTGGCCGCCGCGGCTGGCTCGAATAAAGCCAATTCTACAGGTCCAATTTTCAATCACTTTTTCGAGCATATGGGGTCGTATGTCGGCAATAACGCCACGAATGTTGGCCTCCAAGTCCCCTAACGTTTCTGGTTTGTTGGCGTAGACGAGCGACTTCACATATCCCCAAAGAAAATAATCCAATGGTGTCAAATCACCAATTGACAGGTCCATTCCGCGAAATTATGCGCTCATCGAATGTTTCCTTCAATAAATCGATTGTGACGTGCGCTGTGTGGCATGTAGCACCGTCTTGTTGGAACCACAACTCATCCACATTCATGCCATCCAATTCGGGAACAAAATAGTCGGTTATCATGGCTCTATACCGTTCTCCATTAACGGTAACTGACTCTCCAGCATTATTTCGGAAGAAGTATGGCCCAATGGCTCCACCAGCCCATAGAGCACACCAAACAGTCAGTTTTTGTGGATGTAATGGCGTCTCAAGGATCTCATGTGGATTCTCTTCACTCCAAATGCGGCAATTTTGCTTGTTGACGTAGCCATTCAACCAAAAATGAGCCTCATCACTGAACAAAATTTTGCAATGAAAATCAGCATCGAGATCAATCTCATTTTCGGCCCATTTGCAAGCGTTGTTCTTTTGTCAACCTGTTCATGATGAAATGGCAAACCAAACTGAACATAAATGACATTAGAGTTGCCAGATTTGACCACAAAATGCCAGTTTTATCTCTATTCGAAAAACAAACCCCTAAAAAAAAACACCCTATATTTTGCCTTTTTCTGTTGTTACTTCGTTCTGAAATCTTTTCAGGTGTCTTATTATATGTACGTGTGGTTGATTCTTCCTCTAGAGTTTCTGGTGGTCGTTGATTTGATGAAGATGGAGATTCCGTCAATAAGCTTATCCCAATGTTTTGAAAGGAATTTTGAAGAACATCTTCGATTAAATTGACAATATCACCATCTGTATTATTCAGTTCATCGTCTTCAAGTATTCCATCATCGTAGCTGTTACATACTAATTCACAAGGCGCTCGCAATTGTTTCTTGCTCAAATTATCGATGGTGCCGCCGCAGTCTTCCTCACATGAATCTTCATCGGACAGGAGACCTTCATCGGTTGGCTCTAAGTAAACTTTATCAATATCTTCGTCATCAGTTTGTAAGCTCTCTAGGAAATCTAGCATTGTGTCAGTATTTTTGAAGTATCTAATAACCTAAAAAAGTAATATATGTACTTTCACTGTATTTGGACCAACGTGACGTATACGTCACGGCAATAAAAAACACGATAAAACACGAATACCATATGAAAACTTTTCACTATTTTTTTCCACAATTTTTCTACACATATTTCTTAGTAATACTACATACATTTTGTTTAAAGTTATATAAGCATATACAAAATATGAATATACTTACTTTTTGACCTTTGTGCTTCTAGACATTTTTCTTATTTTTACTTTACACACAAAACCAAGAGAACGCCGTACAGTCTATTCACAGGCAAAACTTAACTGCAACTGATGCAATCTCGATCGCAACACCTCAATTGAAATTATGTTATATTTTAAATTAAATATGCAGAAGCCAAATTTTTTGTAACGACCGTTATATGTGGGCTATGTTATCGTGACGTATACGTCACATTGGTCCTGAATGGGTTAAGGCTCTTACTAAGCCATAACACATGGAAAAAATTTAATGTTGTTCATTTTATTGCATTTAAGGGGACATATAGGTTACAAACTAAAAAAAAAAATTTTTTTCGGGAATGGAATTTTTTTTCATATAAGGAAAAAAGATATCGTTTTCAAATTATGCACATATATTCATTAAGATTTAGAGAACAAGAAAAAAAACGAAATGGCGACTGATTATGCAACCTCAAAAATCGATTCTTTTTTTATATGGCCGCCATTTTGTTTTTTTTCGGCGGATAAAAATTATCCTAGTTCAGGCGGTGCCCGCTTAGACAAGGATTAATTTGTTTTTTTTTATTTATTCCTCAGATGTTCCGACTGGTGATATCCTGCACACCGTCAATTTTTTGACATTTTTTTAAAAAAAAATTAAATTACGTCAAAAATTCTAAAAAAATTTTTTTATTTTTTAAATGTTAATAAATACATGTGCAAAATTTGAAAACGATATCTTTTTTCCTTCTATGAAAAAAATTCCCGAAAAAAATTTTTTTTTAAATTTGTAACCTATATGTCCCCTTAAAAAAACAAAACTTGTATTTGGCTCACCTATATATATATATTAGACCGTACCTCAAAAAAAATGCGGCGTATACCAGCGAATATGACGTATTTTTTTAAGGTAATTCGAAAAAAAAAATTTTTTTTGACCGAACCTAGGAGGATTTCGAAGTTTGGTATATCAATGTTTTTGTCTCAAGGAGACCAATATGAGAGTCTCAAGAAAATGACTCTATAGAGGTCATTGATCTCATATTTACCGTTCTTACTTACCCTCCAGATCTCAGTTCCTACCATCCTAATGTGCCACCGCAATATCAAAAAAATAAAGCTCTTAAAATATCATTAATCTTTTGCTCGGAAGTATATCGATGTTTCCAGCAGAACTATTTTTAAAAAATTTTTGAAAACTTTTTGCTGAACGTAGGGCTCCCTTATTTCATTTTCATCATATCTTCGGTATTAAAAGTCTGATCATATCGATGTTTTTGTCTAAAAGATACCAATTATTTTTTCTTCAAAATAAAAAAAAATATTCCTACAAGTCCTTGGAAGGCCTTAAATTTTTAGACCCAAATGACGATTTTTGAAAAGCCTTTTGGTGATTTTAGGAAAAGAGTCTCTGGCAATCCTGGCTGGGCATCGTTGCTCTAGATCAGTGATGCACACGAGATGCTTTCAGAGCCGCTCGGCTTTCACATACAAGTCGTGTGTGCGAAGGTACCGAACTTCTGCAACGCTAGCAGAGAATCAGTTTGCGCTTGCACTTCGTGGAGTAAGCATCGCATGCGCAAATAATTTTGTTAAATGCTGTACAGACGCAATATATGAATGAATTAAACATGTTTTAATCTGAATATTTATTTTTTTATTTAAACCCTTATTATGAGCCTTAATCTATCTATCAAAAACAATTTATCCTCTAATTTTACTTAATAAGTGTAAAAGAATTTGCAAAAGTATTTTTTTTTTCAGTATTCTGCTCGCACACACATACTAAAACAAAAATTTTGCACTTGTATTGGAAGTTCTGCCAACGCTGTGCACCACTGCTCTAGATGCTACAGTCTAGAACTTTTAAATGCCATAAAAAATTTAAGCCAAAATTAAATAAAAACGCTTGGTTATTCGCTGCAACATTGTTCACACATATGATATAAATATATATATTTACACATATATATATATTATTTTATTGTAGTTCTTAAAATGTTAGACATAATTAATTAAGTTCAACTTAAATACAATACAAACTAAATCGAATTATTATTTTTTTATAAGTACAAACAGAGGAACATTTACATATAAATTTTAAACGTATTAAATATTAATTAAATCCGGAATTTGAATTAACACTTTCGAATTTTTTCTTAAGAGGTTCTCTTATGCATCTACTATGTATAAAGACACATTTTTGCTAACTAACCATAGTTGTATTGAACAGTGTATCTTGGTTTTATTGCGAATAATTAGTAAAATTAAAAATATAAACAAATAATAACAATATTATATAATTTTTTTAAAATACTTTAAAAGAATTAAAGTACATACTATTTAATGTTTTAAATTGTAAAAATAAAAATAAAATCGAAACAATTATTGGAAAAATAAATATAAATTGTTCCCCTGTAACAGGCACCGCAATTGGTGCAAATATTTTACAGTTTTTAAACTATTTGAAATGTTTTCGAAACCAACTTATATCGTTACATAATTTACACAATTTAAAAATTTTATTTTTTATTTTTTTTTTAAATGCCAATTTAAGTAGCTTAAAAGCAAATCTTTATAATTTGTGTTTGTCTTTTATTAACATCTCACAGCCTTGCCATATTATTATGATCATTGAGAAATAAAGCAATAAAAGTTTTAGCTTAAATTAGAAAAAAAGTAGTTTATTTTATTGCGACTGATAAGAGTTTTTAAAATTGAAAACAAAAAGCCATATTAAAAACAAAAAACGGATTCCCTGAAGTGTACCGAGGAACCATTTATAAACTGTTGTTTCTTAACTGTTACTGTTGCTACATAAAAATAATTTTAAAGAAATCAAAGAAATTTGAAAACTTTAAGCTTTGCAACTAATTTAATTTTAAGCTTAGAGTGCGTTCCAATTAGGAAATAATAGTTCTGACTTTGGCATTGTTGTTTTTGTTGTTGTTATTACTGTTGTTGTTGTTGTTGTTGTTGTTGTTGATGTTGTTGCAGTTAGAAAATAAAATACATCCACCAAGATTTACTAAAATGCTAGCTGATGACGCTGATGCAACCAGTGCCGCTATCATCAGATTCGGAATCAGCACCACGTAATAGTGGCTACGCGTCCTCAGGTTCGGGGACATCAACTTCCGCCTCCGCATTAGTAGCAATTCTAAAAGAAAACGAAAGGAAACAAAATTAAACATTTCAGAGTTACCAAAAAACAAAACACGTTAGTAATAAAAAGAGGTACTTTGGGGTTGTTGATTCCAAAGTTCTCTAAATTTCGGAAAAGACAAAGAAAACCAAGTGTAAAGGTTTCCAATTGAAATAAAATATTTGTTTGTATTTATATTAGGTACTAGCTATTACCTGCGGGTTTGCCCGCAATAGATTCTAGTCAATTGCACATTTGAAGAAGGAACGAAAATAAGTTCATAGTAATCGCTTTGAACTCGTATAAGTTATCAAAATATAACTAAGTAAATTATTTTTTGAGGTCTTTTTTTTTCATTTAATCAATATAATCAACCTTATTCCAGGATCCGCCGTAACTGTGATTTTCTTTCGAATTCGTAAAGTTGTATTCTACGATCCGAATCGTTACGTCGTATTCGAAATTCGTAACATCGACATTCCACGTTTCGAACGCATCATCATTTGACAGTTCTTTTCGGAAATTTTTTGCGACAGCTTCCCATCGTCGAAATTCATTGGGAAACCGAAATTTTTAAATGAAATATTGTTTATTTTATAAAAATAAGCAGCATAAATTATTCTCCTAAATATGTTAGGAGATATAAATATGTTGGCATTTCTCCTTTAATTCAACAAAAAAAAAAAGGTTTTTCCTGTTTATTTAGGTCAAAAATCCGAAATAGAAACCAATACACGCTTTTGGTCAGTTTAATGAATGAAATGGAATGCATCATCATCAAACCCAAAAATTATTTGAAACGTTTCTTATTCAACAGTTCGAAAAAGTTCATTACACCAATACAACCCCAAACTTGTGTCGAAATTTCCCGAAAGTGTATTGAATGGATTTTGAAGACACACAATCTTTTTGTTGCAAAAATGCTTATTTTGAAAACTGGCAAATTCGTTGCGGCGGGAAATAATCTAATCTGGAGTCGATTCGCGGTATGCCTAATAGCTGACAAAACAAGTTGATGGACGTAGATGACACATTTGAACCGATTTTATTCGATGACGAGTGCCACAATTCGGACACAGATCGAATGAACTCCTTTCGAAACAAAAACGTCGCACAGTGATGCGAAAGGGCATGCTAGACGGAAAAAAGTCAAAATCGAATTTTTACATTCTGAATATTTAAAACTGTTAAATAATATCCATTCATCTCAGGAATCCTTTTTTATTTACCTGCGCTTTCTACAAAAAATGCAAAAATTCTTGAAAGTTGACCCAAATGATGATTTTTTGAAATTTTTGCTTATGAGTTTTCTAGTTATACTTAATTATTTTTTTTTAAATATTTCCCAATATCCAAAAGATTTGAAAATTGGCATACTTTATGAAAAAGACAAGATCTTTTAAAATAAAATATCTTCAATTACCTATCTTTTAAAATGTTCGCTCTATAAGATTTAACTGCGTAAAAAATGAACATTTGGTAAAATATTTTGGAAAATAAAAAAGGGCCATTTTGTATTTACAAAAATGTATTTACAAAAATGTATTTTTTATTTAACCAACAGCATCGCACTCTGTTCCTGCAGTTTATTTCTTGCAGTTGCAACCTTAGTTCTTATAATTCTCATTTCGTTTTTGTTGCATGGCTAGTATAACAGGGATATTTGGCCGTACGTATGAGCGATTGCGTGCTGAAATAATGCAATTATGTAGAGTGGAGTGACAACTCGACATTTTCCCACGAATGTGTCGCACCGATTGTGTCGCACCGATTGTCATTTGCCTGCATATTTTGCTTTATTAATGCCATTAACATGGTTACTTTATTTTCTTTTTTCGTTCTATAGTTTTATACTATTTTTGACATATGGTGTCATAATATTGCACCGACTGTCAAAAATAGTATAATATTAAGGAACGAAAAAAGAAAATAAAGTAACCATGCTAATGGCATTAATTGACGCAGCTCGTGAGAAATATTTGAATATATTGTTTTTTAGTTTCAATATTTTTTATATAAATTTCCTTTAGATAGTTTTATTTTCAAATAGTAAATTTTTAAAAGATATTAAAAAAATTCGTGCATAATTTTAATATATTTTTTATTAATTCTGTTTAAATATTTTAATATTTTATTTAATTAAAAAAGTTTTAAATGAATTTTAAATATTTACGTAGTCGATTTATACAAATGCGTTATTAGTGCAAAAATGACTCGCTTTTTGGATAAATTAAAAAAGTTTTTGGATAAATTTAATATTTTTTTCCCTTAGTGTAGTTGCCTTGTTTTTTAACCTGTTTGATGGTCCTAAAAATGCATATATAAACTAAGTCCTGACCGTTTTGTATGAAATGTATTGAATTTGAGGTTGACTAGACTATATGTGGTGTTTAAATATTCTCAACACATTACAAAATATTTTTAAACTAAAAAAAAATATTGTAATATATATTAAATAAAAAAACAAAATATTTTAGCTGAGGTTTTTTTAAAAAACAAACGCAAAACTTGGTAAAATATTTTGTAAAATTAAGAAAGCGCCATTTTATATATGCAAAAATATTTTTTATTTAACCATTCTTATGTCTTATTTAAGCTCTAAAAGTGCCAAGGTGCGCAAATGGCCGGTTTCCCTGTTTTATAACCGTTTGATGGTCATAAAAATGCTATTTATTTTCATTTCAAACCAGGTTTCAACTGTTTTTTATAATTTTGATAAGCCGACAGCCCAAGCTGCTAGTGCTTTTAATATTCATGGTAAATTAAATTTATAACTAGTAAGCAATGATCTTCGACTGGGCCGAAATTAAAATAGCCCCACGACCGAACCAAAGTATATTCACTTTTTATGGGAGGTAGGCGTGGTTTTCACCCGATTTCGTTGAATTTCATACTCAGAGTGCATATTAAATATCGAAGCTCATAGACAAAATTTCAAGTCCACCTATGAATTTTTGTGGAATTCTAAGACATTTTACCTTTTTAATAAACTCACTTTGCATGGGCGGGGTAGGCGTGGTTTTCATACGATTTGAATAATTTTCGAACTTGATCTTTACTTTTCAGAGAAAAGCTTATATAACGAAATATTTCAAAGCTTTTCTGATTTCTTAGTTATGGACCGAAATATAGTTCACATGCATGGCAGCTACCACGCCCACTTCTTCAATCGCACCGAATTTTTTTTAGATTTCTGCTAATTATATACAAAACGTCTACGTTTAATTTTGTTATCGTAGCTTATCTCATTTCTAAGCTAAAGCGAAAAATGTGATCAAGTTGTATGGCAGCTGCCACGCCCACTTGCTCAATGGCGCTGAAATTGTTTTCACTTTTTTCAAATTACATACAAAAAATCTACGTTTCATTTTGTTGTCGTAGCTTATCTAATTTCTAAAATATAGCGCAAATTATGTTTCAGTTGTATGGCAGCTGCCACGCCCTCTTGTTCAAAATTTCTGAAATAGGTTTTTTTGGATTTTCATATACCCAAAACACCGGAAACTAGCTACCAAAAAAATCCACAAAATAATATTTTCCGTCTAACTTGTCAGCGCTCGCCATTTTTTTCCATCCATCAAGTCGAGCACTTGCAAATGCACCTACATTTCTTTATCCATTTGAAAAGGATCGCTGTAATCTCGCAATACTTTTTGCCGAACTTTCATAGCTCTTCTTTGTATCATATCCTCATCATGGTGTGCAAAAGTTTAAATTGTAATGGAATTAACTTTAAATTACTTTTTATTTAAAAATCATTATACTTAACACTTTAATTAATCATTTTTTTCTAAAATTTCATTTGTATTGTCAAAAACAGCTGTTTTCGAATTTTCGAAATTAAATTTCAATGAGACAACATTCCACTTTGTTTTGTTCGGAATCTAGCATAGCAAATTTTTCGTATTCGTAGCGTAGGCTTACGTTCGTAGATTAATTACAACGGATCCTAGAATAAGGCTGAATAAACAAGTTATTTTGTCCAAAAAAAGCATTTTGAATTTAAATTTTTTATAACAAAGAGAATTATTCAAGAACTTTTTGAGAAATTGTAATACTTAATGGACTGTTTTGAAAACAAAAAAAAAATTAAATTTTTTCCGTTTTTTCATTCAAATTTCGGATTCCTTTGTATATATAGCTCATTCTAAAAAAAAAGGCTACCACACATTCGATAAATAATTAGAATTCAATTATTTTGAAGATAATCAAGAGCCAACTGGTCCAAATGGATACCAGATTTGTGTTCAGCGGATCAAAATACATGGGAATATGTGGGTTTACCTTCTCGTACTCAAACTTTTTTTTGTGTCGGTTTCATAAGAAATTATTCATGAAAAAACGGAAAAGCCCCAATGCTTTACAATTTGTGTCCCGATGCCATACGAGATAAAAAGGAGATATTTTTTTCATTGAACTGAACTATAAAGATTATAAGCTATATTATGAAGGGATAATGCTTTACACAAAATTCGTGGAAAAACTTTTATATGTAAATGTATCCAAAACGCAGAGATTTGTGTTACAAAATGTCATCTCACAAAAAAAAAATTCTCCGTGTCCCGTTGCCTGATGTTTTTTGAATGCATGATTCTAAAAACCTCTTGTACATTTAGTCTATATATAAATGTACTAGCATACCCGTTCCCAGCGTTGCTTGGGATAATAAATATAAATATAAATTTGGAAAACATATTTAAATAAAGACTCGATATTTTGCGCAGCTGTTCAAGCCACAACCTAACGCAATGACATTTCAGCCCGTTGAACACACAACAGCCATGGTAGTACAAAACATTTCACCCCCACAACTTACATGGAATTGAAATCACCATCATGGTTAAATTAATAAGGTTATCTTGGGGCTGATCGAACTCTCTTTTCAGAACCCACAATTGTCAAAATCAATGAAAAGCAACAACAACAACTTCATCGGCTTTACATGTTATCAATTTTCGCTTTCAGATTTTGTATGAGCTGTAAACTTCGATTTGACATTTATGGGCACTCGCTCTCACCCTTGCGTCAACCTCATTTAACCATGATTACTACCATCCAATTTTACCATAAGATCATAGAAGTTATTTTCGCCATTAATAAAAATGGCCTTTATTGACAATCTAATATTTTGTTTTTTTTTTCTCAGCTTTATTATAAAATTATGTAAAATTTATCTCAATCTATTTATTAGATTTTTTAACTCAGTAGCTATTGAAATAAAAAGAGTGGCAAGCAATCTTAGTACGAAAATCAAAATAAATACGATATATTGGGCTTATGGCAACACTGCAGCAAAAATAAACTGAATGCAACTATCCACTCAAGATGGCAGTGCGGTGAGTTATAGACTCTCACCTCTCTCTCTCAACAAAGAGCTTAAGTTATTGTTTGTTGTTATTTTGTGCTAAATTATTTTTGTGCATGAATTCTTAAATAATTTAATCAAAAGTTTTACCAAAAAAGTAGTACCCAGTAGCAGGGTCGCTTATTATAGCAATTGAATGGTAAAAGAATAATTAAAATCGGTTCAGCGGTTACTCCGTGATTGAACGATAAAATCCGAGAGAACCCTTTTATATAATAGTATAGAAGTATAGATGTGGCAAGGACATAAAAAGTTCTATTGTAGAAAAAATTAAAAAAATATTCCACAAATATTTCTGAACTTAAGTGTATTTCTATTTGCAAAATATGTACTCCAAATGTCCCAATGCCTTATTTGGAATGAGCGATATACAACCATTGTGAGATTACGATATTGTTGCTCTCCATTATTGTGAAGATTGTATGGTTTTTTTCTCGATCTGTTGGAGCAAATTAGTTTAGGCTCGTTGATTTTTATTGATATAGAAATAAAAAATGGAGACACTGAAACTATTATTTTTTACATTTTTTATTATGTTATTTTCATAATGTTTAATGTTTAATCCAACAGATCGAGAAAAAACCATACGATATACAACCATATTCTATGTGAGATTCTACTGAAAAGAATTGGAATTTGTTTTTCAAATCCAACAAGGCATATGACTGTAAAAATTCAATGAATGGCGGCACAACAAAATTTGAACATTTAAATTTAAAAAGAATTAAAAAACTAGTAAGAAATGATCTTCGACTGGGCCGAAGTTAAAATACCCCCACGTCCGAACCGAAGTATATTCAAAGTCTTAAGCCGTCAATAAAATGTTTATTTGTATAAAACATTTTTGTTATACCTACATAGTTTTAACAGAAAATATTCGCTTTCATTTTTTATAAAATCACTTTGTATGGGGGGTGGGTGCGGTTTTCACTCGATTTGGTTGAATTTTATACACAAAGTGTATGTTATATATCAAAGTTAATAAGCAAAATTTCAAGTCCATATATTATTTTTTGTGGAATTTAAAGAGATTTTACCTTTTTGATGAAGTCACTTTGTATGGGAGGTAGGCGTGGTTTTTATCCGATTTGGTTGAATTTCATACTTAGAGTGCACTTTAAATATCGGAGCTGATATGCAAAATTTCAAGTCCATATATTAATTTTTGTGGAATTCTAAGAGATTTTACCGTTTTGATAAAGGCACTTTGTATGGGAGGTAGGCGTGGTTTTCATCCGATTTGGCTCATTTTCGAACTTGACCTTAGTTTTTTAGATAAAAGCTTAAATATTGAATTTCGTGATGATAGCTTGAAAATTACGGCTGTAATCGTGACGACAGACGGACAGACGGACAGACGGACAGACAGACGGACATGGCTAAATCAACTCGGGTGGTGATGCTGATCAATAATATATATACTTTTCTATACCTACCACGCCTCCTTATGGGCGTTACAAACGGAGTGACAAAATTAATATACCCCCATTTACGTTTTTTAAACGTGGGGGTATAAAAATTGTGACGACATTGAGAGGTCAGACCAGCTGCGATGGACTCGCAACATGTCCTTCTTTAAGAATTACTATAAAGTTTGGTTGTGTTTTTTTGGTCGTCTCACTATGTTATCACTTCTTATCATGTTTTTTCAATATACTCGTAGTAGGCGTGGAAAATTGCGGTTTGTTTAGATTCTTCTAAATCTAATACAAAACTATTTGATTCTTATTTAGTGAAATTAGCAGAGCAATTCTCGTATTATTACGGTTTTTCAATACATCAAGTTTTTTTAGGTTTTACTTTAGGACGACAGACTGACGTTATTTATACAGACTTTAGCAAAGCTTTCGATAGTGTTAATCATTATCTTCTTCTGAAAAAGCTTCATCTAATTGGGTTTCCCGTCAAACTATTACACTGGATTAAATCGTACTTGTCGAATCGTTCACAAAAAGTTTTATATAAGAATTCTATGTCAAAAAATATTTTGGTCACATCAGGTGTTCCTCAGGGAAGTCATCTTGGTCCGGTTTTATTTTTACTGTTTATAAATGACCTTCCTTCTGTAATAAAACACTGTAACGTCTTAATGTACGCCGATGACGTAAAACTTTTTCTAACTTACAAATCGCCTGAAGAACAACAACTCTTACAATCCGATTTAAATAGTCTAGTGGAGTGGTGTAATTTAAACCTTTAAAAATTAAACTTAAAAAAATGTAAGCAAATGACATTCTCACGTCGAATTGCTAATAGTATAAATTACACTATAAATAATACTAACTGAGAAATTGTACACAGTTTTCTTGATTTAGGTGTAATTATGGATCCTAAACTTCGTTTCAATCTTCAAGTTAATTTGTTGGTAAATAAAGCTAGAGGTGTCCTTGGTTTCATTAAAAGATGGGCTTAAGAATTCAACGATCCTTTCACTACTAAGATACTCTATACCTCTCTTGTTAGACCAATTCTTGAATATGCATCCGTAATATGGAACCCTCAATACAATGTCCACATCGATGCATTAGAATCGGTCCAAAAACAATTCTTACTTTTTGCTTTACATTATCGTTGGAACCCCAACATTATTCTACCCCCTTATGAAACCCGCCTTAAAATTATTTCCCTGCCTTCCTTAAGAAGCAGAAGAATTATGCTAAATGTCTCCTTTTTATACAAATTACTCAGTGGTGATATAGACTCACATTACCTCCTTTCTTCATTAAACTTCAACATCCCTAGGAGCGGAGCCAGACATTTCCAGCTTTTTAAGTTGAGTCAATGCTCTTCTAATTATGCCCTTCACGACCCTTTGCGATGTATGTGTAGTGATTTCAATGGCAACTTGAACTTGATAAATTTTTCTGACTCGGTGGATGTCTTAAAACGTAAAATGATATTACATTTGAATACTTAACGCATTCATTGCGATAACAAATATAACTCGCGATTTTACGATTCAACATATAACCATTATCGAATTTGAGAAATACTTTAAGTTTTCGTTTTATTTAGTTTCGTTGCTTAATTTTTTCATGATATTATTTTAGATCTTTAGTTCTTTAGCTTGTTTAAAATGGGACCATGTATACATCCCTCGGCTTGGTGTTTCAGAGTGTATCTCTTTTCCATACAAGTTTTTACCTGCGTTGGCCCAAATGCATGTCCAAATAATAACTTTAGCTCGGTGTTCCCTTATTTTAGTGACCCGAATATATAAATATATTGTGCCTGCATAATATATACTTGTATATCTGTGCTATGTTTGGTATTGGTTTGGTGTTTGAGAGTTGTATCTCTTTTCCACGTAGGATCTTGGGTTGGACAGTGGCCCCAAGCCGAATGACAACAACTATAACCCTTTCAGACCGTGATGCATCGTTTGTGCGGGTGGTTTCTATCTTTAATATTTCCACTTTTATTTAACGAATGTTATAAAGAACGAAAAGAATCGATTGTGCTTGTTAGTGTTTTTTTTTGTTTCTCACTGTTCCGCGATTCGCTTTACCGTTATTTGAACACGCGTGGAATTCTTGATAAACTTTTTAGTTTTGTCAAAATGAGCCGCAGAGGTAATTTGTGTCTTCAATTACAAAATATATAAAGTGTAAAACTAGTGAAGTTAACGCATTTGAACTAAAAAAATAATAAATTTTGATGTTTCAAACAAATTTGAATCATTTGTTGCTAAAAAAATGGGTTTCAGATAAAGTTGCATCAATTGTGCGTGTCCTGAAAATCCTTGAAGGATATGTAAATTGCGAAACCTAAACATTAAGAATATTTTCATTCCATATAACGACCATATATTCCAAAAATCATAAAAAAATGTTCAGTAGATAAACGTCGGGTCTGAAAGGGATAAATGCGGTTATATATGGTCTAATAAATTACTTTGGATGTTGTCTTGTATTGCTTCGTGTTATGAAGAATGTGCTTTTATTCGATGATGCTTATTATGTTTACATAAGCACAAAAATTCTCAAATTTCTAATTTCAAATTTCTTTATTTAATTTTAATTTCCGCTGAAAGGCCAAGCAATTGTGCTTAGTGGAGGCTTTTATTTGCCAACAGGTGGTAGGTTTTAGCACGTAGGTGCATTCTATTCAGTCCGGCTGATCCGGGAACTTCTTAGAATGTAAATCGTGCATGCGTATGGCGCGGGTCATACGTATCTATGAAGATTTCCTACTTCCGGGCGAATCCAAAAAAAGTACACCATCAACAGTTGGTAAATCGGTAAGACACAGGCCCCTTTATGTGGTGCAGCACCTAATAAACGCAACTAAAAACACGGAATATGTTGTGTGTATGGTATGGACTCCACTCTAATTTGGTGTCCATTTTGACCTCGACGTTATCTTTTCTATTGACATGCGTCTATAACTTGGAATAGTAAGTTTTATAAATGAAGTAAAGAGCTTTTTTTAATAACGGCTTATATTGTAACTAAACGTGTTTTGGAGCGCGCAAAGACACAAATATTGTAGAGAAATGCCGCGAACAGGTGAAAAAAAAACGTTTTCGACAGATGTTACGTGCGACAAAGATCATTTTGGATTATTACTATCATTAATCAGCAATAGCCCACAATTCATCAACTCACACACGCAGCAGTAGCCTCCTATGGATCATCAGTTAGGTATTGTTTTGTATCGGTTCGGAACGTTTGGGGATAATGCGATAAGTCGAAAAATAGCCACAATATTTGGGCTTGGAGATGGGGAAACCATTTATTAAATAAAGTTTAGAGTCTTCCAGCCTTTCCTGCGTCTCCAACGCAAATATATTTCAACCCAAAGGCAATATATTGTCAACAAAACATACCATGATTTGCAACATTGTGTAATGTAGAAATAAAAACTAACTTTTTGTTTCGGTCAAATTTGCCTACTAAGACAACTAAAGATGAAATAATTTTTAGAAGTTGCCATCTAAAATGCATCCTCATTCCAGTCATCCTCAGCCAGTTGGTAGCCTCTTCAACTTGCGTGCTGGCAAGATTTCTTTGGCAGCAGCTTCCTCCTTCCCAGTCTCCTCAGGATCGCGGTAGAAGAACAACGATGGCCCATTCAACGTTGCGTGAAATAATACCGCGAAGACGTAGCACTTCACGAGACAACAACCACCACATTGTGAAATGGATTCGCAATGGCGAATCAGTGTTGGTGAATGCAATGACTGGGATGTTGACATAAGAAGCTTCCATGATGGACTGATGATTGGTCATAGGGGCAGTCGATTGCATGTATCAGATGGTTACACATTTCACAACAAAACGAGCCGATGCACTTTTGCTTTCTTTTGCAATATGTTGGATGTTTGGCATTGGGTGCTTTTTGTATTTCTAAGGAAGTTGATGGACTCAGACGAAGCGATGCAAGACACAATTTTCTTACTACGATATCCAACACATTGGTACTCGCAAAAATCGAAAATCTAATGAATAATCCGAATGTTATTGCTCAATTTTCGACTCGTTTGGCAATGGAATCATTTTTCGGCAGACAAATATATATTCCATCAAATATTATGGTCTACCAAAAAAGCGGAGCCGATACACTCGGATCGAAGAGAGACTGTCGACTTTGGTCAACCAAAAAAGCAGATACACTCGCATCGAAGAGAGACTGTCGACTTTGTTTACAAGGAGGAGACAAATTGCGCCGCAAAACGCGTTCTTTCTGTGCGTCATGCTCAAACTCAGTATGCCAACGTTACCATGTTTTGCTTACAATCCTCAAAACCTTAAAACCTCTTAGAATTCCACAAAACTTAATATATGGACTTGAAATTTTGGAAAACTTTAATATGCACTCTGAGTATTTAACGAAATCGAATGAAAGCCACGCCTACCTCTCATACAAAGTGACTTTAACAAAAAACAAAAGCGAATATTTTTTGTTAAAACTATGACTATAACTGCGTAAGACTTTGAATATACTTTGGTTCGGCTGTGGGGGTATTTTAACTTCGGCGCAGTCAAAGATCATTTCTTACTAGTTTTTATTTCCTTTATGCACTACTTTCTAATTGCTGTCACTTTGGTTTTAATAACACTCTTTAAAGTAATTAAATCCTAAGAGTATGCATAATTTTTTTATTTGCATATTTCATTGCTAATTTGTATTGAAATTCTTGAGACCTACAGTGTTGCGCAAAACAATAGCAACAAAATCAGTGCGCTGCTACAAAATCTTGTATCTCTTTTAATATTGGGGACATACAAAAATTATTATAGGAACCAAATCATAATTCATACATCATATAAAAACAAATCATATTCAAATTTGGTTGTTTTTTTTTTATTAAATTTAAAATTAATGTGGCTACATTCACTTTGTCTGAGTGCAAAACAAAAGCAACATAATTAATATTTGGTGTAAGACCCATTATTCCTGATTACCGCTGGACATCTGTGCGGCATCGACTCTATCAAATTAGATATAGTGGTATTAGGTATTTGTTCCCAATTAAGTTTCAAGGCTTCATACAGTGCAGTCTTATTAGAAAACCTTTGACCAGACATTTTTTTTTCAAAATTCCAAAAAGGTTTTCGATGGGATTCAAGTCTGGTGATTGCTTTCTTGCATATTGCTTTCTAAAATGTTTTTATAAACAAATCAATCCATAATACCATCGATTTTATGAAATGGTCCAACTCCATCATAGGAAAAACAAGTCCAGACCATAATATCACCGCCTCCGTGCTTAAAATTTATTTTGTAGTTTCGGGCTTCAAGTCGTGTACCTGGGCGGCGCCATATAGTGCACATCCCATCTGAATTAATTAAGTTGAACTTTGATTCATCGCTAAACAAAACGATTTTCCATTTTTTAACGGCCCAATTTAGGTGATCTTTAGCAAAACTGAGTCTAAAAACAATAAATTGCAACTCGTCACAATTTCAGACAGGACTGATTTAATTATAACACTTCACCTTTTTTGTTTATGTTTAGCTGTAAGCAAAGGTTTCTTTGCCGGTCTGTAACTCCTTAAATCGTTCTCAACGGCTACCTAAATGGATACCTAAATTAAGTGTCCGAACAACCTCTTTGGAGGTGGCAAGCGGATTTCGCTTGAACACGCTACAAATGTTCCTGTCATCAAGCTGCGATGTCTTCCGCGGCCACCCTCCTGAATGTACCGTTGTTACTTCTTTTGTGATGTTGTCCTTTTTTATTAATCTACAAACTATTGCCCGATTAATATCAAACTGTTTCGCGATAGATATTTGCGATTTTCCTTTTTTATATTCGGAAATAATTTGTAATTTTAGAGTTTCACGTTATTTATCACGTGCCATTATAAATGGAACAGTCAATGCCACAATTAGCGAAAGAACAAAACTAAACTTTAATGTGTATGACTCACAAACAACATGTGCTTTACAATAAAAGAACTATTACCGATAATTTTTGGAACTTCTGTTCTCTTTTTACATTTTTTAAGTTTTGTTGCCTTTGTTTTGCACTCAAACAAATTAAATGTAGTCGGATTAATTTTAAATTTAATAAAAAAAAAAACAAAACTAAATTTGAATATGTTTTGTTTTTTATATGATGTATGAATATATGCTTTGGTTCCTATAATAATTTTTGTATGTCCCCAATATTAAAAGAGATACAAGATTTTGTGGCGTCCGTGGCGTAGTTGGTTAAAGTGCGTGACCGCTATGTCAAAGAACCTGGAGACCCAGGTTCGATCCCCAGCAGCGACAGAAAATTATTTCAATTAAAATAATTTTTCTGTACGGACGCCACCTCTCTGCAGACAATGGCAAACCTCAGAGAGTAATCAAAATGCCATGTAAAGCTTCTTGAGAACGAGAACATTATTCCGTTCATCGCCGTTCGGAGTCGGCGTTAAGCATGTAGGTCCAGTTCTCGGTCAATTGTGTACAAACTTAATAACACGCACAACACAATTGATCATAAGAAGCTAGGTCAAAGTCCTTTCAAGGGCTAAAATGGCCAGTTATTTATTTTTTTTTATTTTTTTACAAGATTTTGTAGCAGCGCACTGATTTTGTTGCTATTGTTTTGCGCAACACTGTATGTCCGAATTTTTAAAAACTTTGTTCGGCGGCCGCAAACATGTACACATTTTTTTTTAAAATATATTTTAAGAGGAAATTCCCAGATTTTATATCATAACCAGACGACCGAGGAAGACCGAGCTTAATTTATATTTTCCATAGAAAATAAAAAACATTTTTTTCATGGATCAATTTTGATTATCTGATAACTTTTAAAATATTCATGTAATCTCCAAATTTTTTCGTTAAAATAATGGCAATAAGTTAAACTTTTATAAAAGGTTATAATAATTTGCAAGTAACAAATTTTTGTTTACTCAAATACACTGCTAAGTTGCATGAAAATGTAAATCAATTTTTTTTTTATATCCGCCTATGACTTTGATTAACTTTATCTAATAAAAAACAAAATAAATAAATGTTAGGGAAAGCATTAATGGTTTTTTCATACATAAACATTTCTCTTTAAGTCTGCATGATTACATTATAAAAGTGAAGTAGTCGGGAAAATTGCTTTTTTCCGCCAAAATCCCACTGTACGCCGTCTTGCTGAAGCCAGAGAGCATCGAGATCATGTGTGGCAACGTTTGACAGCAACCAGCTCTCAATCATTTCGCTTTAGCGTGGTTCATTGCCCGTAACGTTGACTTCGGGATGACCTTATTTTAGAAAAAAAAAGGACCGAAGTTGCCTTCTAAGTTAAATACACACGAAACTGTGACCCGTTGTAGAAGTAATGAAGTCTCCTATACCACATATATCCCTGTTACAAAAACTACTGCAAAATAAAAAACTTTAGTCCATATGGTGCAAAAAAAAACCAAGTTGAATTCTTAAAGTATCGTATGATTAGAAAATGCACCTCTGTTTAAAATTGTATGAGTTCTTTAACAAATAGCTAGTTGAAATAACTAGTTAAATAGCACATTGAGTTATGTGGTTATTTTTTTGAGTGGGTTAAGTTAGGTAGCGTAATGAGTGATGTGGTGGAGTACTTATAGCAGCTTAGCATCACCTAGAGAAAATAAATCAAATCAAAACAAAATTCTGAATCAATACCTTTATAATTAAAAAATACCCTGAATTTCTCACTCAAACCGAGCATGAGATATTGTTAAAATATTCTTTTTTTTTTCTGGGTTGATACATCTGTCATCTGGTACGCAAATATCTGTTCAAGCACTATTTGCCGGAAGATTATGCGTGATAGCTTTGTAAACATGTCAGTGTTTGCTGTGTTGTGTGCTTCGAGTAAAGAGTTTGTCTGAAATTTTGTGTTTCTAACAAAATATCATGAGGATAATTATGGAAAAATATCAGAATTGTGGAAACAGCTCGTGGTTTTTGAGACGATTGAGGCGATTAAGGAAGGAGCTAAAGGCGATTCCAAAATTAGTGTTTTCAAGATAGGAGGAAGCGATGGAATACAAGGTGGGGTAAAAGTTATCACACTATTTCTTTTGCAAGTGGCACCAAATATCAATTCAGTTTTGACATTTGTGAAGTAAACAAACACAATACAAATCGCCATGAATCGGTTTACTCTGCAAGAACGCGGAATAATTGTTTCCATTTTTTTGCGCAACAATTTGTCGGTTGTGTTGGCGCAGCGTGAATTTCGTCGCAAATTTCCTGGCCGTCCGACACCAACTGGACAAACACTACGGCGTTTTTCCACTCTTCTTGAAGAGACTAGGACGAGATATTTCCAACGCTGACCGTCCCCGGAGCAACTCCGCCTGTTTTCACGAGCAGCCTGTCCAAAGCCAGGATAAAGGAGGATGGTTGCAGATATAAGGGGGTTTTCTAATCCTTTTGACCTTTATATCTGTGTAAAAAGAAAAAGGCCCACCTTGAGCTTGCTGTGTGTCACGGCTTAATCTTGGAGTAGGTTGGACTATATGCACATAGCAATAGTGGCGTTTATACCTATGAATGCAGTAGCAAAAGCAACAAATAATTTGTTAGCACGGGAATAGTCATCCACATAGAGTAGCCGTTGATATATCATCGACCTCAGTTGGAGCGTAAAATTAGTGTTTAACACTAGAAAATGCCTGTATCTTCGGATGTTGGTGAACTTGTTGAGACGTTACCCTAGTTTTCACATTAAATTGTGCTAACGACGGTACGTCCGAAATTACGCAAATTAGTTACTTGTTAATGAAATGCGTTACGGAGGAGGAGTAGTATAATAACAGTACGTTGTACTGGTTATACTAAAGAGGTAAATTTATTTTGCCTAGTCAAGTACAATTTAGTGACAGGACGTCACAGTCAAATATAAGTATTAGAGGAATACTTAATTTACCAGCTGATAAGTTGGTGATATTGATATGGTTGTTCATTGTGGAACCTTTTGCCAGGGTGACTATTGTGGGCTGGCCCTTCGGGGAGTTTCGTGCTGGCTGTGGTAGTTCAATGTCGCGAACAAGACCTATGGTGGTCTGGCGTGGAGTTGCGTTTGTTTACAACCGGGTGGCAATTCCTCAAATTGTCAGAGATTTTAGATGGGTCTCGTTTTTAACCGATAATTGTGGATGGTGATAACACTAGCCGTCCATGATTGGTACTGTTGCGTTCCAATACTGGTAACTATCCATACAGTATATTTATTAATTTAAATATACAACTTAAGTGTGGTGTGTATCCGGTATTGAAACTACTATAATGGGGCGTTGGTCACGTCTGGAGTCATGGAGGTAAAACACAGGAAATTCATTTTCTGGGTATCATTTCCATGAACCACGACTCCTCGTGTCAAGGGGCACCGTGGAATTAAGCCCATACGACAGGTGTCTACGTAAACCACAGAAGGACCTCCGTCCCCGGAGCAGCCGTTCTGTTGAGAATATCGCTGCTGCTACCCAAGATGTCGATAAAGAGCCCGGAACATCGACCAGGCGACGTGCCACGCAATTAGGTGGCACGTCGTGGTACCTAGGCAGAATTTTGGTAAAAGATTTGAAGACGTTCCCTTACAAAGTGCAGACAGTGCATCAGCTACTGATCGGCAACCACCAACCGCGTGTAACCTACGCTCAAGCCATCTTGAATCTCAACAATGAGGTGGCCGATTTTTCATCGAAAATTATCATGAGCGATAATTTATCTTTGCGGTTACGTGAATAAAAAAAATAATCTTTTCTGGGGCACCGAAAATTTGTGTATCACCCACGAAGAACCATTACACCCGCTCAAAAATACTGTATCGGGCCATTTTTTTTTTTTTTTTGTTTTTTTTGAGAACGTCGCGGGCCAAACGACGACTGTGGATGGTGCGCGCTACAGAGCCATGATTACCGACTTTTTTTCTTTCTCAATTGAATGAATTGGGACTGGAGAACATGTGGTTCTAACAGGACGGTGCAACGGCACACACTGCTCGAGCCACAACCGATATTCTGAAGGAAGCATTTCCGGGTCGCTTAATCTCTAGTTTTAATGATTTGCACTGGCCGGCCCGATCACCCGATATAACCACTCCCGACTTATTTTTATGGGGTGTTTTAAAGTCGCGGGTGTACGTCAACAAGCCTCAGACTCTTCAAGCTCTTAAGGAGAAAATTCGCCAAAAATGCGAGAAAATGCCATAAAACGAGCCCGTATGGTTATCACTTCGCCGATATCATTTTCTCAACTGGATGGAATAAATTCTAATGGATTAAGTAAACAAATTTCACAAGCAAAACCAAAATTTGTCATAAAAAAAAAAATTACAACAAAAGAAAAATTGGGTTTTCGAAAAGTTTTAAGTTCGAAATTGGATATACCTACTATAATTTTGCTATCACTTTTGAAATTGAACACATTCCAATGAACAAAGAAGGAAGAACGATTAAATAAATACATAGATCCAAGAAAGCAGATAAAAAACTATTGTGTAATTGCATGGTTAGTATTTATGCATGGTTAGTTGGTACGGGGATTGGTTATTATATTTCTGGCCTTGGCAACAGTAAGTGGCATTACTTACCATATGACGTTTCCACTGGTTCAACCTACCCTTCTTCAAAACATTTTGCTAGTTGAGCGCGATATGTGTTAATTAAAGTAACATTTGTAATTTCATCTCAGGCAAAAAATGGAATTCACTCTTGAACATTTTCGTGCCACCATCTTTCATAACTTCCGACGTGAATTATCAAGATAAGAATGCAACGATAAACTTAATTCTTTATACGGCGATAAAGCACCATCCTACAGTATTGTCAATGTTTGCTTCAGGACTAATTCGATGCAGGACGAATTTTTCGTCGTCCAAAATCGGTTGCTGTGCCAGAAAGCAGCGATACTGTTTGTGAACTGATAAAGCAAGATCGTCATATGACATATCGCGAGATTGAGACATCCTTGGTTATGACAAACATCAATAAGATAGATTGCATGATCATTTGGCCGTAAAAAGATTTGTTCGCGTTAGATCCCACATAACCTGACAAACTATCAAAAAAAGGCTCGTGTCGATTAGAACAAGAAAATATTGAAAAATACGATCAAGGTTGCTAATAACATCTTCAAAGGTGAGGAATTATGGATTTACACATATGAGCCCGAAACAAAACAGCAATCGGCTCTAAGGGTCGTCCAAAACGAGCTACATTCAACAAAAGTTGAGCGCGGAAGAAGTACATTGAAGGAAATGGTTGTCTGCTGCTTCGACATTACCGATCATGTGGCGACAGTGCAACATAGAACGGTAAATTCTGAATGGTTCATGACCATTTGTTTGGCACAAGTCATCGGAGGAATTAGGAAAAAGTCGAAAAAGTGGCAAATTATTCTGCATCATGATGTGAGGCCTTACACATCTGGTCAAAGGCCATTTTGACCAGCCAAAAAAAAACGAATTTATCTGAAGTAAATGGCATTGAATGACTTTTTTCGACACCCGAAGAAGCAGTTGTTGCATTAAAAAAGTTTCTTTTGGAGTTACTTCAATCGTTGTGAAAAGAGTGCTTCCAAAATTGGTTTAAACACCAATTAGGGATAAGGATAAGGATAAGGATAAGGATAAGGATAAGGATAAGGATAAGGATATGGATAAGGATAAGGATAAGGATAAGGATAAGGATAAGGATAAGGATAAGGATAAGGATAAGGATAAGGATGAGGATAAGGACAAGGATAAAGATAAAGATAAGGATAAGGATAAGGATAAGATAAGGATAAGGATAAGGATAAGGATAAGGATAAGGATAAGGATAAGGATAAGGATAGGGATAAGGATAAGGATAAGGATAAGGATAAGGATAAGGATAAGGATAAGGATAAGGATAAGGATAAGGATAAGGATAAGGATAAGGATAAGGATAAGGATAAGGATAAGGATAAGGATAAGGATAAGGATAAGGATAAGGATAAGAATCAGGATAAGAATAAAGATAAGGATAAGGATAAGGATAAGGATAAGGATAAGGATAAGGATAACGATAAGGATATGGATAAGAATAAGGATAATAATGAGGATGAGGATAAGGATAAGGATAAGGATAAGGATAAGGATAAGGATAAGGATAAGGATAAGGATAAGGATAAGGATAAGGATAAGGATAAGGATAAGGATAAGGATAAGGATAAGGATAAGGATAAGGATAAGGATAAGGATAAGGATAAGGATAAGGATAAGGATAAGGATAAGGATAAGGATAAGGATAAGGATAAAGATAAGGATAAGGATAAGGATAAAGATAAGGATAAGGATAAGGATAAGGATAAGGATAAGGATAAGGATAAAGAGCCTTTTTTCGTTTTGGATTATACAAGGTGGGCCATCTAGTGGTTTCTTTTCATAGGTTATATTGACACTGATAGCTGTTTCCCGCTCGAAATCTTGACATAAAGTCAGTATCATACCTCCGCGCAAAAAAATGAGTCGCTTTCCGCTTGAACAACGTTGGTAAATATTGAAAACTTATTTCCAAAGTGAGAGCTGTATAGCACCAAACAGTGCGTTATTTGAAAAGAAGATGATTTGGCGCGAAAAATCATCTTTTCTGACGAGGCGAATTTCCATCTCGACGGCTACGTTAACAAAATTGCCGCATTTGGGGCTCGGAAAACCCGCACGTTATTGTCGAAATTTTAAAGAAGCCGATGCATTCACAGAGAGTGGCAGTTTGTGGAGTGATGGCATCATTGGACCATTTTTCTTCGAAAATGAGGTTGGGAACAATGTTTCGATCAAAGGTGGGCGTTACAGAGCCATGTTAACCGACTTTTTTTTACATAAATCGGAGATATGAATTTGGACGACTTCTGGTTTATGCAGGAAGGCGCGCCATGCTACACAGTCCATGCCACAATCGATCTTTTGCGCACCAAATTCCCAAATCGTGTTATCAGCCGTCTTGGCGATGTCAATAAGCCACCTCGGAGCTGCGATTTAACCCTTTTGGACTTTTTTTCTTGGGGAATCGTGAAGGACCGATGTTATACCAACAATCCGAAAACGATTCAAGACCAATATCATACAATCCGTGAGCTACAATAGCCAATAGCCGTGAGCCAATAGCTCAATCCGTGAGCTACAACCCGAAACCATTAACAAGGTCTTGGCAAATTGGAGTGACAGAATGCGCTTCTGCGAAGCCAGCCACTTGAACGACGTTGTGTTCCATAATTAATGGGAAAGTTTGCTTTTACTAATAAAGCCATATTACATGGAAAAAGTTTAATAGTGTTCATTTTATTGCATTCTTAATAATAAAATTTGTATGTGGCACACCCTGTATTTGCCAATATCCTAAATTTTTTGTCAATAATAAGACTGTTCTGTATTTTGTTTTTCGTCTTACCAAATTCAACTATTTTTAATTCAATTTGCTAATTATTTATTTACTTTGGGCTATGAGTTCATTTTGACAATTCTTTTTGACCGTTTTTGCATACGTTTTAAATATTTTATACCCTATGTAAATAGAGGAATAAATAATGTTAGTTTTATTTTATTTTTAATTGATATTTTTTGTATTAATAGAGTTAAGAAACAGTAATTTGCAATATGTTAGGTGTAGTAAAAAGAAATCTATTATTTTTCCACTAGATGTCTTTAGTAATCTGTAAATCGCTTGGTATAAGTGCGATCAGGTAACGCTAGATGGCGTTAAAAAGATAAGATTTCACACTAAGAAAATTTCTCAGACAGTTTTGTGATTACTTGACTCAGTTTTGTTTGAACGCGCGTCAACGATGGACACCAGCAAAGACAAAATATGCCATATTTTACAGTATTTCTTCAATAAAGGCGAAAACGCAAGCCAGGCGCAATTTTGGTTTCGTCGATTCCGTTCCGGTAATTTGGATGTCAAAGATGCAACACGCAACACTAGAAGGCCCATTGTCGAAAATGTCGATAAAATCATGGAAATCGTCGACCGTCATGTAAGCGCGATTTGATAGCTCATGAGCTAAACATTGCACAAAAAGCCGTATCGAACTACTTGAATAAGGCTGAATACAAAAAGAAGCTCGATGTATGGGTACCACACGCAAAAAAACCTCATGAACCGAATTTCCATCTGCGAATGGAATCGCTGCTGAATCGCAACAACACCGACCCAGTTCTGAAGCGGATGGTGACTGGTGATGAAAAGTGGGTCACTTACGACAACGTCAAGTGAAAACAGTCGTGGTCAAATCGCGGGGAGCTGGTGCAAACGGTGGCCGAGGCCGAATTAACGGCCAGGGAGGTTTTGCTGTGTGTTTGATGGGATTGGCAAGCAGTCATCTACTATGAGCTGCTCCCTTACGGCCAAACTTTTCATTAACACCTGTACTGTCAACAATTGAACCGTCTGAAGGAAGCAATCGCCCAGAAGCGGCCAGCTTTGGCCAATAGGAGAGGAGTTGTGTTCCAACAGGACAACGCCAGGCCACACACATCGATACACATCGCCAGAAGCTAATGGAGCTTGGTTGGAAGGTTCTTATGTAGCCACCTTATAGTCCGGACCTGGCACAAAGTGGTTACCGCCTATTCCAGTCTATGGCGAATGATTTTGCTGGTTTGAACTTCGCCTCAAGGGAAGCATGTGAAAATCGACTCTCCCAGGTCTTTACCAATAGGGACGAGGGGTTTTATGAGAGAGGCATAATGCAATTACCTTCAAAATGGCAACAAGTTTTCGATCAAAACGATGCATTTTGACCGAAATGGGATCTTTATAACTATGATAAATAAAGCCTTCAATTTCATGCAAAAAAATGGATTTTTTTTAGCTACACCTGATATAACCGTAATAATGTCAATTTCAATCACTAAATGGCAGTTAAGTGATGGTAAACTTTTTCAGCAAGCTATATACACGCTTCTAAATTCAATTTCATCATGCATTTATTAATAATTTCCTATTCAAATCGATACAAACAAGACCGATAAAAATGGTCTTTTAAAAAAGGTGTTAAATTTTACTACTTTTAAAAATGAATAAATGCTTTTACAGGAATGACTTTTTTTTTAAAAAATTTTAAATACCAATTGGAAGAAATAAAAAATTTTATAAGACTGTTAACCTATTTTTTTATAAATGTTTTTTTTTTTTTTGTTAAAATAACCAAAGCCATTGTTAGTTAACGGCATATTAAAATTCAAAGGATTTTACAAATAAATTAGAAATTAATAGCTATACTTACGATTTCTTGCATAAACATTTTATTAAAAAAAATAAAATCATACCAAACCCATAACCATATGGTAACTAGTTACTAAAGCATTAAGCAAAAGTTATGGAAATTAAGTAAGGAAGTAATAAAGGAAGCAATCATTTTACTAAGGATTAACGATGAGAGAGTAAAAGCGTAAATATGGGGTGTAGAAGAGAAAATAACAACTACAATGTACATCGTATATAAAAAATCGAGAAACAATAGTACAAAAAAGAAAAAAAAAATAAAGAAATAATAAAATAAAACACAAGCTAAAACAAAAATTCAAAATTTGTATTTATTGTAATATTTTAATAAATAATAAATAACAAACATTGATGGTATTCAAAATAATTTTAACAAAAAATTTATTGTCAAAAAATGTATGTATGTTTGAAGAAATTTGCTGGTATTAAACAACAAATAAGATATGTTAATTAACTGGCTTATATGGTAAAAGTGGATGTATCATAAGAAAATAAAAGTACTAGTATGTTCAAAAGAATGCTTTTATGTATTTACTATGTATAATAATAAAAACTTAAAAATAGCTCCATGTTGGCAGACTGAAAACACTAACTACTACATACAAACAAAGTTATTTTTTAACTTTTTGTTTTTTTTTTTATTATAATTAACTATTTAATTAATGCGAGTGTGTGCTAAAAATTAAGAATTAAAATTGCATAAAATTGTTTATTAAGTTTTATACGAAGTATGCGTTTATTTACACAATTTTTGGCTGGTGTTCTATTTTTATAAAATAATAAAATATTTTACTACTAAAAACTACGAGATGCTACGAGTCATTAAATTACGGTATGTTTTGAGTTTGTTTTTTTTTAATATATATATATGCATGTTAAATTGTGTGTGAGTGTGTGCTGATTTTTAAAGGGATGAGCGACGGAAAGAGTTGTGACATAATTGTTTTTGACTTTATTGCAACTTTCGATAAACGATTGTTTGTTAGTTCCTAACTATCGCTCATCCCTAGTTAGATCTTTTTATACAGTATACATATTTTTTATTAATGGAATGCTTGTCGCTAAACGAAAAGCTCTATCGATTTGAATTTGGTATGGAGTAGATGGAGCTTCCATTATCGTACAAGGTCAGCTCACTGATAACGATGATGATGATCATGTTGGTGGACCAGTTCCAGAATATATATTTCAGAAATAAATATGTTTATGTAGATATATGAGTTTATATAGATATACACGCAATTAATAAAGCAGATGTGCAAAAATGCTCGATCGAACAAACGAGCGATCGATCCATCGAATGATTGATTCATTGATCAATTGTAGTAGTTGTTTTGAATTTCATTTCGCCACAAAATTGGCGGTAATTGAAGCATGGCCGGACATCATTATTGCAGTTGTCGTTGTGGTTGTTGTTATAGATGTTGCAGTGAAGTAGTAGTAGTTGTTGTTGTTGTTGTTTGTTGATAGATATGTATAATATAACCAAAATTATTTTCATTAAATAATAAGATATAACTTGCTTCGCTAACGTTTTGTTATTGAATTTGGTTTTGTTTTTGTAAAATTTGGAAAATTATAAGTAATGCTTAAAATAGTTTCAAAAAAATTTTGAAGAAAATTTTTGAATTTTTATTTTATTGTTGTTTTATTTGTAATTTTTTTTCAAAAGCCAATTTCAATTCATTATCCAATAGCTATAACAGAAATATGTGTTGGTATTTGTTTGTGTGTGTGTGTGTGTGTGTGTGGGTGTGCGGGAATAGTTGTAGTTGTAAATGTCAAAATACACAGTTTTTTTTTCATTTTTAATAACAATATTATAAGTAATACAGGTGTTTTGGGAAAGCCAAAAGTTTTGACACAGCACAGTTGATGAGCAAGTGGGAATAGGTGTTATATTGATACAGTTGGTGGATACATTTGATTGGTATGTGGAGTATAGGTTGTTGGATTTTAGGCAGAACACAGACACAAATAGATACAAAACAGCAGAGTACAAGTACAAGAGAAAACAGCAGATATAAACAGCATTTAATCTTTATTATTTAATGAAATTTAACAGTTATTTAAAGAAAATATATATATATATATATATATATATAAAATAAACCAGCTCCAATACATTAAAAATAACAAAAAACATTCACAAACTAACTAAAATATAAGGTGAAAAGTATAACAGATAACACACCGTTTTGGGATCATTAAGGATTTAAGCCTTAAAACCCATTAGTAGGATATTTAAAAACCTTTGGTATGTGTGTGTGTGTGTGTATGTATATTTTCTAAAAGAAGCTAAGTATGATTTTTTTTTTATATATCAGCTCATATAATTCAGGCTCAACCGTTATTCCTCATTTCATAACTTAAATCAAGGATACATTTAATACTTTATTTTGAAACATTTAAACTTCTAATTTAATACATACATGCATATATACATGTTAACACCTAGTACTTAATCGCATATGTCCAATTTTGTACAGAATAAATTGTTTTTTCGGGCAGTTTTACTTCATTGCATCTAATATCTGCCGAAAGTCATCGTATTTTAGTGGAAGTTTATGGTGACCAGGCTTTAGCTCAGCAAACATTTCAGGAGCGATTGATGCTTTCGACTAGGAAGAAAAGCAACGAGCTTGACAGCCGTAAAAGTTCAGAAATTTAGGATTGTAGACATTGCTCAATGAAGACCCATACGAAACACTCGTTGTGAGTTGCTTTAAAGTCATAAAGTCATAGCAATGATCCCAGAGCAAGAAAATAATGTTCCATACGAATTTAAACAGAGATCCTTGGAAGGCGGTTCTTCACTGCTGCTTTAACGGAAGAAAAGGAAGGGTTTTTTAACACAGAGTTGACACGGGTGATGAAAAGTCGTTTCTTAACGACAATCACAAGAGTAGACATTAATGGCTTAGCCAGGCCAACAATAAACACCAGTGGCATAGCCAAAGATTCATGGATCCAAGCTCATGCTCTATATTTGGTGAGAATAGAAGGGTCCGATCTAAAATGAGCTGCTCAAACAGAATGAAATAATCACTGGATATATCCCTACCGACTACAACTGATGCACTTTAACCGTCAATTTCCAATGAAGGAAAAACGTCTGGCATATTTTGAAATAGACGGCAATAATTTAGCAGCACGACAATATTAAACCGCACGTCCGAGAATCAGCAAAAACATACTTGGAAACGCTGAAATGGGAAAGTACTACCACACCCACCCTGATCTCCAGATTTTAGTGCTACTGATAACCATTTGTTTCGATCAAAAACTTCTGGTCTGCCTGGGCAAAAGCTTATTTCATATCAAGATTGCAAAAAATGGCTCGATTTGTGGATTTCATCTAAAGACGAGAAATTCCGACAAGGAGGTATTGGTTTTTTGCCTAAAAGATAAAAATAGTAGCGGCTAACGAAGAACAATACTTTGTTTATGTTTTTCAATGACATTTCAACAAACGATAATTTTTCATGGGATTTTTTTCCAACACCTAACCGCTACGAGGGTTGCAAACCGGCATTTTTGACATACCGTGAGATGGAGTCATCCTTCGACATTAGTGAGACTAGCGTATATTCGATTTTACATGAGCATTTAGGCGTCAGAAAGACTTTTACCCGTTGGATACTGCATAATATGACGGTTGCTCAAAAAAAAGGCTCGTATCGGTTGGTGAAAGGAAATGCTGAAAAAATACGGCAGGGGTAGTTCGAAATATGTCTAAAACATCACCACAGGTGACAAATTATCGATCTACGCTTATGAGCCCAAAACAAGGCAGTAATTTACTGTTTGGGTTTTTCAAAGTGAGCAAAACTCGACAAAAGTTAAAGTTGTTCGCGGATGGATCACATCCAAGCAAATTGTTGCCAGTTTATTCAGAAAAAACGTATCATGTTGCAACTGTACTATTTATGCAACGGAGGACTGTTTGATGCTGCATGGTATACAACTATTTGTTTGCCGGAAGTCTTCAGAGAATCGAGGAAAACCAACAACCGAAGGTAGATCATATTCCCTAACGACAATACGTGTTCCCACACATCAGCTAAAACAAAAGAGTTCTTGAGCACTCAAAACGTCGAATTGATGGGTCATCCGCCCAGTCCCGACTTGGGACCCAATGACTTCTTCTTGTGCCCTCACATTAAGAAAAAAAATCATTGGCGAGCATTTTTCTACGTACGAACAGGTCGTGTGGCCTTTAAAAACTTGGTTTCGAAAGTACCAACTTCAGAGTAACAAAATATAAATAAGTTGGCCATTTCAGCCCTTGAAAGGACTTTGACCGAGCTTCTTATGATCAAATTGTCTTGTGCGTGTTATTAAATATTTGTACACAAATTATCAAGAACTGGACCTACTTGTTTTATGCCGACTCCGAATGGAATTGTTCTCAAGAAGCTTTACATGGTCATTTATTTACTCTCTGATAGGGGCCTCGAACGCTACGACTTTTCATACTACCTAGTAGTATGACTCAGTCGTTAGTTTTCATCATACGTTACGACTTTTTCATACTAATTTTCATCAGACTTCAGTCCGCGTACAGTTTTTATCTCAAAAAAGTCCTTGTCCTTCGATTATTCTGCTTACATTCTTTACAAAATGCGAATAAACAATGAAAACAAGCATGAAGTCGTATTACTTGCCTCACACACTCAGACTTTTACTTCAACTTAAGAAAAAATCAAACTATTTTGATTTTCATACCACCTGGGCGTACGACTTGAGTTTCTTATGCGACTTGCCCTCACACACTACGCGTCTGAGGCTTCTATGAGGTTTACCATTATTTGCAGGGAGGTGACGGCTGATCAGAAAAATGAACTTCAATTGAAAAAACTTTCTGTTGTTTTAGTTGGGATTCGAACCTGGGCTTGCAAAGGCATCGAGGGGTCCAAACAATGTTTAAAGCACTCGGTCACGGCTGCCAAAACTTCAGAATGACAAAACTGCTTCGAAAATTGGTTCAAACGAATGCAAAAGTATACTGATCATCTTGGAGAATACTTTGAAAAACAATAAAATCCTTTTCACTGATTAACCACTGTTTTTTCATTGGTATGCGCAAAACTTAAAAGGAAACCCACGTGTGTTATGCTTAAGCTTTCTGTTGAAGTATAAATACTCATGTTGGAATGTCCCATTTAAAAAATTAAATAATTTTTTGCGTTTTTCTTCTCGGAATAATTTTTTGCTTGAGTTTCTAAACATATAAATATTAATGTGTCGTTAACTAAGGACGCGTGCTCTATGGCCAAACAAACCTCAAATAGGCAATTAGACTTTGTTGTACTATGACTACGTAGCAGTTCTGCCCGAACTGATGCTGGTATCCACCTTGACCTAAAAATTCAAGAGTGGCGACGAGGGGTGGAGGCAACTCATTTTGTATGCTTTTTAGAGCATACATGAACGCTTCTTTATTTAATCTGAAGTTCTTAACGAAACTCCAATAAATTATGAATATATTAATAGATAGCACCATATTGTTCCGCTTTTAACGATTGCATGTATGTACATCTTGTCACTCAGACCCAAAATATTGAAACAGTCCTGAAGTATTTTCCTGACAATACATTCTTGGCGGTCAGTGTCATTATTTTGTTTTCTTAAAACGCTATCAAATATTAAATATTTTAAATTAGATAAAATAAAAATATTAAATCTTTACATATTTTGACATTTTCTTTCACTTTTTGAATTTTTGGACATTTTCAAACGCAATGTTGTATACTTTTTACAAAAAAATTTATTAAAAGCAAACACTATTGCAAATTGTTTGCAAAGTTCAATTTATTTTTCGAATCGCATTTAGTTTTCGAATCGCAATACAGAGTAAGGCCCCAGAATCTGTCATCAGAAATCCAAAAATGTTGACCCTTATTCTATATGGCGGGACAAAGTTCAGTAAAATTCATAAGAAAAATTATATTTTGACTAGACATGAAATCAATTGGACAATTGATGACGACACAGTTGATGTCTACAACTAAGCCTAAGCTTGAGCCTGAAACTAACCAATGCTAAGCCGGTTTCTTTAAAATATTTTTTGTCCTTAAGGCCTCTTTCCAGCTCTCAAGTAAAGTACATTTTCATACAAAAAACAAAAAGTAATTTTCTTGTGTTAAAATTACTTGAAATTAAATCGAGTTCGTAAGAAAACATTTTTTATTTTTTTACTACTTTTTTCCATTAAAAAGTGACAACGGCAGCACTGTGAATGTCACGAAATATATGCAAGTATCATTATTACTGCAAGTAAAATTTCGACAAAGAATATATAGAGTAAGTTCCCAAAGTACAAGCGTACTACTATTTCACAATCCAGATATATAACATTTTTCTTAAGGAATTACTTGAGAGCTAGATAGGGGCCTTTACACTTTATTTTTAAAATATGAATAACATGAATTTTGTTTTTTCTCAGGATTTAGCTTAATTTAATAAGAAACATATATTTAAATATAATTTATGAAATACGAAATTGTACATTATATGCATTGACACTTCATAAAACACAAAGAAATTAAGTAAACTAGAAAAAATTGCAAAACAACTTTAATAAAATCACCGTCACACTCTTAAATTGGTGGAGTACATAAACATAAAAAATAAAATTTACTGAATAAAATATGCTTACTTACTAAACACACAAAAAAACAAAGAAAAAAAGGACACTATAGCTGATAACTAAGTAGAAAACTAAAGTGAGTTTAAATTAATGTTAAACACAAACTAAGTGGATACTTAAAAAAAAAATAAAATAAATTGATCAAAAGTAGAACTAACTTTGAGGTAGTTATTAATGTGCATTTAAGGAAGACAGAGTTATAGTATTTTTGATTTGATGATTAAGTAAATATGTCATGATGTTATAGTAAGTAGAATGTTATCACATTTTGAAGTAGTTATTGATAAATGTAACTCAAAAATGGCGTTTAGGTGCCGCAACAGAAAGTGTTTTTATGTTTTTGTGGTTTTTTTTTTAATAGTGTAATTCTAAAACTAGTGGGACGTTACAAAATTAGTTCAGGAATAGGAGGAAATCTTTTCCGATATTGTGTTAGGGGAACATGTAGATGTTGTTATTGATATTTCTATGCCACTGTTAAAATGAAAGTAGAAGAATTTTATTGGTATTAAAATTACTAAAACAGAGAAACTTAAGTTTTAATTTTAGAATAAAAGCATTTTATAGGCAAGCAGAGTTTAAATTGAAGAAATCAAGAAAAAGGAATAAAATTTAAAGTATTGCATGGTAGAGAACTATTTAAAAAGCAAAGCAGATCATTTTAAAACCAAATTGAATATGCTTGAAAATAGAAAAAGTTGCGTGTAGTGCGTGTAGTTTTTTTTTAAGTGTCTTTTTGCTTTAGCACATCTTAGGAATAAATTTTAAATTTATTTAAAAAAAAAATGCATTTTAACGGATGTCTTTTAAGCGTTTGTATATCAAAAAAGGTAAGTTATTATGAAGCAAAGTTTGGCACAACTTCATTTTTTCGCTTTTTTATTCGAAACTTACCTTGCATACGTGGAGTTTCCATTCTTTATAGAGAAGCTGTTCTGACTTGGAAGCACATATTTCTGGACCCACTGAAAAAGAAAAATATAATATTAATATTTGTCAATGCAAAAAAATGTAAATCCATCCTGCACATCTAACAGTCTTCACATTTCACTAAGCACTAAAGTCAACAGACAGCTCTTGTGACTGTCAACAACAAAACCCACTCAAAAACTGACCACCAAGTCGCTGCTGACCTTGATAACATACTCAAGAAAAGGCACGTACATAGATAAAAAATGATAAGCAGGAATCTTCTTTCAAAAAAACTACAAGAAAAAACTAGCAACAAGTGGTTTATTTTAATACCCATCAATGGCTACTTAATGCAACTTGATTGGTTAAGTAAGCGTACAGCAAGAAATTGACGAAAAGCTGAGACTCTTTCTGATATCTTAAGAGCTACTAAATAAATTTAGAAAAAAACAAATATATAATTATCATAAAAATTTTGATAGCCAAGTTAATATTATATTATATGAAGTGTTAAGTATTATATGAAGTGCAGAAATTTTACGATGGCGACAGCTTTAGTTTTCTATCATTGCAAAGTAAAACTTAACAGCTGATTTGAAAGAAAACTATGAAAACAAGTTTTGCAGATAATTCCATAGTTTGACTTTGGAACCGCAGTTAAAATTTGCAGATTAAATTTTTTATACGTTTCCTTTAAATAAAGCACTTAAATAACGATTTTATTTATCTTTGATGATTTGCTGTGATTAAAGCATATATTTCTGAAATTTTTTATTTCGTAATAAAAAGCTACAAAATCTAATCATAACCTAAGCTATATAAGCCTTATATGACGAACTCGAAAATGTTTTAAACTGGCATTTCAATAGTTTCCGTTTGGGTTTTGTTTTATGCTTTTGCTTTTTGTATATTTCTTACAATTAATAAAAGCGAAAAAACATACAAATTTAAATCCAAACAATTAACAGTTAAGTTAGATATTTCTTTTTATAATGATTAATTTTAATTTGTTCTAATGGCTATTATTGTTTTAGTGTTATACTGATTCAAATGTTATAAAGGTTAACGGGGCCATGATATAATTAATGATTTATAATAGAAGTGGATTTCGCATCCGAAACATACATAAGAATAAGTACATCTTTTCTTGTTTTTTAACCAAATCTACATTAATATATCTAATTTTCTAAAGGAAGTAAAAAACTCTACAAATTGCATCATTTCCTATTTTCCCTAAAATTAGTAAAAAGTTTTATTCTTGGGATGATAGTTCGAAAATACACTTAAAACAGATAAAAACTATCTTAACTACACTTCAAACACGACCCTTAGAATGCAGACGGTATTAGACTGTGTTAGACTGTATTTAAACTATACGAAGACGTATTCTTGTCTTGGCCAAATTTTAAATTCCGTCATAGTATATTCGATGCTTTGGAGGTACATAATACTATTTTTTTTTTTTTTTGTTTTTAGCTTTGAACCAAGACTTTCACGTCTTATGCTTATTCAGTCAAGTCTGTCTTGGTTCGAAATGGGGTAGATTAGATAGATTAGTGGGAAAGAAGGGGCAATCAAGTGAAACATGTATAGGATATTCTTAGCGTGGTGGGAAACCGAAAAAATATGAATTAGAATCTGAGGCAAGTAGTATGATATTACCTCAGTCAATTCTAGTTTTAAGGCAATCCCATTTTCGAAATTTTCTACCACTACTACAACTTTTGTGTCGTCAATCTTATACATTAATATGTACACATCGAAACACTTTTTTAATATTTATAAAAAAAAGGGAATGACCTTTATATCATTCGAAAGGTATTATGCCACAGAAAAAAATAATGCTGAAAATAATTAAACTTTTCTTGCGTAATTTGCGTTTTTTGACAGCTCGTTACTTACAACGAACTGTGAGAAGAAATAAAAGAAACGAGTCAGAAACTCATTACTTTAAGGGATGGCTCTTCTAAATAAATCTTAAAAATTAAAAATGTCTATAATTTTTTCATTGTTAATTTCTCAAAAGAACTTTTTTATACTCAGGATTTAAGATTTTTTTAATAATAAATGAAGACATTTTAAGTATTTTTGTGTAAATATGATAAAAAATTGTCCGTTAAGAACATACCAAATATTTAAATCTTAATATTTTTGAATATGATTGGCCTAGAGCTCAAAAAACTCGTTTTCAATAAACATACCAAATATTTTACAAGTTTGCAGCCCTGCTTAGTCTGAATGTAAAACGCAATCATTGAACTCTGCCATAATTTTCTTGCGTAAATTGCGCCAGCGAGTTGACGGACGCATATGCATATGCAGTGAATGAACTTCCCGCTTTACTCGAGAGCAAAACAAAATACAAAATACAAAATACATAGCGACACAGTTCTTTTAAAAATCGTTACTGTCATGATGCAATTACAAGGTAGGCTCATATTGGCAGGGTGAGCTAGTTGTCAAAATCAGCTGGTAATTTTGAGTTTTTCTAATTTTTGTTGTTGCTTTTATCATTTGACGTTTGTAGAGCCGCTACAAGATTCAAAATTTATCAATCATGCAATGAAGTTGCAATGAATTATTACTTGGAGTGTATATGCGGCACGATAAATGTGATAAAAAATAAATGAAGGATTTTAACTACTAAAAAAACAAAATTACGCCGTCAAGTAGCGTAAAAATGCAATATTGTTACATGGATTTTTACGCGCTGAGCACAAGTGCTATGAAATATTTAATTTTACAACAATAAAAAATAGTTCTATGGTACGAAAAAAAGAACAAAAATTTGGAGCCACGATACCATGGAGGCAACCCGTCTTAATACAGTAAAAATGCAAAAACAATTAAAAACGTTGTTTGGAGTTATAACTTAATGATTATTGGTTCTACGGTAAATTTTATAGAACGACAGTAAAGCTGCGGTTTTCCGTCACATGGTAAAAAAAAAAAAAAATTCATTTTTTTTATGGACCTCTCAGGGAACCCTTTAAAGTAAGTAATCTGAATGCAAAAATGCAATATTTGCTATTAAAATTTTGCTGTAGCAAAACCAAAAGAATAAAGAAAAATTAAAATTAAAATTAAGACAAGAATTTGGTTAAGCATTAGGGCAATGCTTGATGAGAGTACGGCTTTGTGCAAAGTTTCGTGTCGTAGTTGGTTAAAGTGCGTGGCCGCTATGTCAAAGAACCTGGAAGCCCAGGTTCGAATCCCAGCAGCGACAGAAAATTATTTGAATTAAAATTATTTTTCTGTACGGCCGCCACCTCTCTGCAGACAATGGCAAACCTCAGAGAGTAATCAAAATGCCATGTAAAGCTTCTTGAGAACGAGAACATTCCGTTCATCGCCGTTCGGAGTCGGCGTTAAGCATGTAGGTCCGGTTCTCGGTCAATTGTGTACAAACTTGATAACACGCACAACACAATTGATCATAAGAAGCTAGGTCAAAGTCCTTTCAAGGGCTGAAATGGCCAGTTATTTATTTTTATACCCCCACGTTTAAAAAACGTAAATGGGGGTATATTAATTTTGTCACTCCGTTTGTAACGCCCATAAGGAGGCGTGGTAGGTATAGAAAAGTATATATATTATTGATCAGCATCACCACCCGAGTTGATTTAGCCATGTCCGTCTGTCTGTCCGTCTGTCCGTCTGTCGTCACGATTACAGCCGTAATTTTCAAGCTATTATCACGAAATTCAATATTTAAGCTTTTATCTAAAAAACTAAGGTCAAGTTCGAAAATGAGCCAAATCGGATGAAAACCACGCCTACCTCCCATACACAGTGCCTTTATCAAAACGGTAAAATCTCTTAGAATTCCACAAAAATTAATATATGGACTTGAAATTTTGCATATGTGCTCCGATATTTAAAGTGCACTCTAAGTATGAAATTCAACCAAATCGGATAAAAACCACGCCTACCTCCCATACAAAGTGACTTCATCAAAAAGGTAAAATCTCTTTAAATTCCACAAAAAATAATATATGGACTTGAAATTTTGCTTATTAACTTTGATATATAACATGCACTTTGTGTATAAAATTCAACCAAATCGAGTGAAAACCACACCCACCCCCCATACAAAGTGATTTTATAAAAAATGAAAGCGAATATTTTCTGTTAAAACTATGTAGGTATAACAAAAATGTTTTATACAAATAAACATTTTATTGACGGCTTAAGACTTCGAATATACTTCGGTTCCGACGTGGGGGTATTTTAACTTCGGCCCAGTCGAAGATCATTTCTTACTAGTTTTTTTTTATAAGATAAGGAGTAGGACAAAAATTTTACAAAGATTAGAGTATAGAATTGGACAAGGACTATGACTAGAATTCAGACTAGAATTCAGACAAAAATTGGGAATATGACTTCGACAAGGACTGAGGAGAGGGTAAGCACAAAGATTGAGACATACCTAAAACAATATTTGGGACAAGATTGTATAAGAACAAGAAATGGGACAAGGAATACATCAAGGTTTTGAACATACTAAGAACAAAATTTAGGAAACAGATTTAGAAAGGAAGTGGGGCAATGATTAGGAAATAATTTGGATAAGGATAAGGTTAGGAGTTTGGATATGGATTAAAACAAGAGTTTGGACAGGAAGTAGGACAATTATAAGAACAAATATAAGAATACAAATAAGAATGAGACAAGTTTGGAAACTACTGAAACGATAGGGGCAAGAGTAAGGACAAGGAAAACGATACACTGTCACGTCAAAATCTACGGATGTGTACACGGTACAGCCTACTAATTTTTTAACTTTGCCAATCGTTTTTGAAGAAAAATAAAAATAAGAGAAAATCAAATTTCGACCACAGTCAAACTACAATACTAGCTGAGAAGACAAATTTTGGGATCAGTTTTTCGGAATGCGCGTGTGATATTTTTCACTACCATCAAAAAGGAAAAACAATCAACGGCGAATATTATACGAACTTTGTCCAGTGTTTGAGTGGTGAAGTCAAGATAAAACGGCCGCATTTGACGAAAAAAGTTTTGCTTTGTTTCGTCAAGACAATGCACCACTTCGCACATCTCTTTTCGCGATGTTCAAAATCAATGAGTTAAAGTTCGAATTGCTTCCTCACGTACCCTAATCGCCAGATTTTGCTCTCTCTCTGATTATTTTCTGTTTCCAAACTTGATTAAATGGCTCGGTGGTAAAAGATTTAACAACAATGAAGAGGTGGAGTCTAGGGTTGATGAGTTTTTTGAGGAGCTCGACGATTCTCACTATATGTAAACAGGGTATCAAAGCTATTGAACATCGCTGGGAAAAGTGTATCGAGCGAAAAGGAGGCTATGTAGATAAATATAAATATTTTTTTGTAAAGAGGAATTTTTTATAAGAGGATTTTTTGTAAGGGAAATTTTGACCCTATCCCATATTAAAAAACAAAAATGCTATCGCAATTTTATTCAACTCCTCATTAAGTAATATCAAAGTGAACCTTCACTTTCGGCAGTTATCTATTTCTTTTGAGAGTAAATACAAAGTCTAACTTTCCGTTTTTAAATGTGCGAATTTTGCAATGATTTTTTTTTTTTAATTTTTTAACTTACCCTACTATTCAGAAGTGTTTGGTTGCCCATGCATGCCGTCATATGTATCACAAGATATAAATTAAATAGTAAATATAAAATGGCAAATATACCTAAATTGGAGAAAAAGAAAACATTAGTATTTATTAAAACGAAATATTGCAAAATAATTATCACACAAATGTAACTTACACACTACACCTAAGACTACGCCTTGAATACTAAGATTTTCCACTTGATTTATAACAAAATATAAATTAACAGCTATGACCACAACTGTCAACATGATGGACACAATTTTGTTGCCGCTGTAAGAGATTAAAGATAAAATATTATTATATTATTAGTTTTTATTAAGTTAATGTGTTTTAAATTTTGTTTTGACGTGACAACGTTGTTTTACCAAAACAGTTGTAAAAGGTTTCCAAAAAAGTTGAAAAAGGCATTTAACCAAAATGGTAGGCGTTGTGTTGAATTGTTACTCGCTGAGTTTAGGTGCTAGGATAAAAATTATGATTCTTTATAATAAAAAAATAACGTAATTGGGACGGCGGGAGATAACTTAGCAGCGAAACTGCAAATTTGTTACAAGAAATTATTACTTATGTGGTGAAGTCGCGACAAGATCGAAAATGCATCAAACATGCAACTGCGTTGCACTTAATTTTTGCTCAGTGAATATTTGTATGTTCTACGAAAAATTTTATAGAATGAAAATGAAGGGTTTATACTGGGAATAACGACAAAAATTAAAAAAAAAATTATGGCGTCATCAGTTCACGAGGTAACATCTTATACAACAAAAATGCAATATTGTTGCATGGAATTATTACTCAATCAGTAGAGGTGGTAAGGTATATTTTAATATTTCGAAAGATTAGTTTTTTGAGCCCATAACTCAAATCAACCCGAGTTTGGACGACGTAATTTATACTTATTAAAGACCGACGTAGTTAACCCGGTGACTATGTTTTAAAAAATTCTTCATTATAGTTCTTAGTTTAAGATGTCACGGAGGTTGGGTTAACAGAATTGCTTGAAAACATATTTTTTTGTGTGAAAAATGTCAAATAGTCACTCCGTTTAAAAAAAAAATTGTGACGCAATGACACCACGGAGGCAACCGCTTAATACAATAAAAATGCAACAATGAAAAACTTTGCTTAGAGTTATAATTCCGTGTCTACGCTGCGGTCAATTTTATGGAACAAAAGTCAGGTGAGGTATTCAGTCATATGACAAAAATAAATAAAAAATTAATGTTGTCATGAGGCCCCTCAGGTTACATTGTAAATAGACTATCTACTTCATGGCGTTTATGTTAATTTTAATGTAATTCACAAAAGCAAAAGCAAAAGCAAAAGTAAACGTAAACGTAAAAGTAAAAGTAAAAGTAAAAGTAAAAGTAAAAGTAAAAGTAAAAGTAAAAGTAAAAGTAAAAGTAAAAGTAAAAGTAAAAGTAAAAGTAAAAGTAAAATTAAAAGTAAAAGTAAAAGTAAAAGTAAAAGTACAAGTACAAGTACAAGTACAAGTACAAGTACAAGTACAAGTACAAGTACTAGTACAAGTACAAGTACAAGTACAAGTACAAGTACAAGTACAAGTACAAGTACAAGTACAAGTACAAGTACAAGTACAAGTACAAGTACAAGTACAAGTACAAGTACAAGTACAAGTACAAGTAAAAGTAAAAGTAAAAGTAAAAGTAAAAGTAAAAGTAAAAGTAAAAGTAAAAGTAAAAGTAAAAGTAAAAGTAAAAGTAAAAGTAAAAGTAAAAGTAAAAGCAAAAGTAAAAGTAAAAGTAAAAGTAAAAGTAAAAGTAATAGTAAAAATAAAAGTAAAAGTAAAAGTAAAAGTAAATGTAAAAGTGAAAGTAAAAGTAAAAGTAATAGTAAAAGTAAAAGTAAAAGTAAAAGTAAAAGCAAAAGCAAAACAAAGGCAAATGCAAAGCAAAAGCGAAAGCAAATGAAAAAGCAAAAGTAAAAGCAAAAATAAAAGCAAAAGGGAAGCCAAGTACAAAGGCAATGCAAATAGCAAATAGCAAATAGCAAGAGAAAAAACAAGAACAAAAGCAAAAAGTAATAAAAGTAAAAAAAAAAAAACAAAAGCGAATTTAAAAGAAAAAGATAAAGACAAAGATAAAGCAAAAGTAAAAGTAAGAATAAAAGCGAAAGGGAAGCCAAAGGCAAAGGCAAGAACAATAACAATAACAATAGCAAGAACAAGAACAAGAACAAGAACAAGAACAAGAACAAGAACAAGAACAAGAACAAGAACAAGAACAAGAACAAGAACAAGAACAAGAACAAGAACAAGAACAAGAACAAGAACAAGAACAAGAACAAGAACAAGAACAAGAACAAGAACAAGAACAAGAACAAGAACAAGAACAAGAACAAGAACAAGAACAAGAACAAGAACAAGAACAAGAACAAGAACAAGAACAAGAACAAGAACAAGAACAAGAACAAGAACAATAACAAGAACAAGAACAAGAACAAGAACAAGAACAAGAACAAGAACAAGAACAAGAACAAGAACAAGAACAAGAACAAGAACAAGAACAAGAACAAAAACAAAAACAAGAGCAACAAGAACAAGAGCAAGAGCAAGAGGAAGAGCAAGAACAAGAGCAATAGGAAGAGCAATAGGAAGAACAAGAACAAGAACAACAGCAAGAGCAAAAGCAAGAGTAAAAGTGAAAGTGAAAATGAGAGTAAAAGGTAAGCAAAAGAAAAAGCAGAAGAAAAACAAAGTTAAAAGCAAAACCTTGACGTTGTCACGTCAATACCTCCGGCCATGTAGATACACAGCCAACTCCTTTTTTATTTTTTCACTCACTATCCATTTACGAATTCGCCCATTATTGCCGAACATGAGGTAAATGCAATCGTGGGTATTGCAGCAAATGGTAACTGCAGCGACATCACCGCATTCAAGATATCATTCATATTGGTTAAATCCTCCATTTTGCTGAATAGAGCCAAGAAGAATGTTGGCACAATAGCAATGAGCCGTGTGAAGAGTACACGACGCCAACGTGGCCATTGCAAATTGAGAAAGCCTTCCATGGAAAACTGGCCAGCATATGTGCCGGTCATGGTAGAGCTCTGACCGGCAGCTAGAATACCAACACCCCAGATATACATGGCAGCGGCGCCAAAGGTGCAACCCAAAAAAAGACCGCCCTTATAGAGATCAGCATCGATTATATCGTTTCCATGATTATCATCAATGAATACTTTTTGTGCATCCTCAAACATGGATTTATTTGTGCACACCTCGAGCTGAAAATGGAAATTGTTACTACATAGTTCTGGTATTTTAAATATTTTATTTTTTTTATAATTTGTTTTAAGATAACTCACCACATCTTTGTTTGTTTTACCGTACATGCCATGAGCAAAAACAGCAACAACAAATAAATTAATTATAAAAGAAACAAACAGCGCTACGGACGCTTCCACAAAGAAATAAAAGTTAGCTTCACGAATTTTTTTCGGTTGACGGCGATCGACATCACGAGACTGAAAGTAAAAGTACAATTTTATAAGGAAAAGAAAAAAGATTCAAATATTTATCCGATATGTTTTTGTTTTGTCTATTTTTTAGTTTCTCAAACGATAGCTGAGGCTTACCTTGACCAACGCCGAATGTAAGTACAAATTGTGCGGCATTATTACAGCGCCAACAACTCCAACAGCCTGCAGCAGTACATGTGAATTACAATCCTTGCACCATGGCACAAACATACCTTCCATTACTTCAGCCTGATCGGGGGCTGATACAATATACTGCAAAAACAAAAACATTCAATAAATTCTTTTTTAATATAAATAAACGAATTATTAAGAAAAAAAAAGAACAAAAAAAAAAACAAAATAGGTTAATGTGCTGAAGAAAAATATTTTGTTAAGTTTGCAATTTTATCGACTCGAGTAGACTTCGAACGCGACTTACGCGTTGGTCGCAGCATATTTCTAAGGTAGTCAAGGTTTCAGCTTAACTTGCATTTTGTATTATTACAAGTCAAATAAAGAATAATAAAATGCTAAATACTCAAAACTACGAGTATTAAAAATAATTGAAACTTTTTTTATTTTAATTTGATTATTTGAAGAAAGCAAGTAAAGTCTTTATGAAGTCCAAAGAATAGAGTTTTTGCAGATTTTTTTTGCGATTTCCGTCTTTGGAGACCCCAAATCCATAAAAAAAGTATAGTGAAATGCCGTGATTTGGTTGATTCAATGCTGACTAATTTTTTTATAAAAAATATCGATCAGTTATTGATTTTGCATATCACAGAAGTAACGATCGAGAAATAATATGATTTAAAAATTAAAGTGATTCAAATCATAAAATTATAAATTATGTCAAAAAGGTAAATTATATCTATCAAAAAAAGTAACAAATGTATTAAGATATAGATATACATTGTGACAAATATATGTTTTAACAAAAGCAAAGTAGGTTTTTTTCCATAAAGCTTAATTTTATTTCAAGATATATGAATGCACAAATATTAAATAAAGTTTAAATATTTGAGACAATATGACAATTACTCCATGGCCAGCCCTTTATTAGCCATAACCCCCTGAAGTCTGCAATCAAAATTGTTTCACGGAGCACGCACTACTTCCATCGGTATTTTGTTTTATACATCAATAATAGCAGCTTTAAAATCATGCAAGCTATTGTACTTATAATCCTTAAGTCATAGTATCATATATCCCCATATGTAAAACTCCAAAGGATTGCAGTCTGGTGAGCTAGGAGGCCATTCATCTTTAGGTATAAAATCTGTTAAGCTTTGCTCACACCAGACTTGAACCAGTTTAGCGGTGTGGGCAGGTGCGCCATCTTGCTGGAATAATATTCGGTTCTCAGAAGCCTCTACCCAAGGCTTCAGATTTTTCTGTAAGACTTTTTCTAGGTAATACTGAGCGTTTATTTTTACACCTTTTGTCAATGAAGACTAGCGGCAATTTACCTTTTCTGGATATCGCACCCCTGACCATAATGGATGACGATTTTTGGTATCTTGACACATACTTTTTGTCATTTGGGATGTCCTTGTATGAAACTGCCCATAATCTGTCATTTTGCGTGTGGTGCAGTGCCTCCAGAACGAACAATTTTTCGTCGGAAAAAGCGATATTATCGCCAGCGTGTCATGAAAGGATAAGTTTCGTTCTCTGCTTGTCCACGGCCATGCATTTTCTTCTTTTTAAAGGCTTTCATATTGAGGTCGCAACGCCAAAGGAGCCTTAAAGATTCTCGGTTGTTTCCTATATTTTTGGCCATCTTTCGTGCTGAACGGTCACAATTTCGTCGAATTCGTTCTCTTACTATTTTAATCGCATTCGCGGTACAGACGTTCCGTTTTGTTCCTCTTTTCTTACAGTCTTGTATGGAGCCAGTATCCAGAAATCGCTTAATCGTATTATATGAGTAATTTCTCTTCACTCCTAAATGTGACAAATCGCAGAAGATTACACCACAACTTAAAACATTTTTGTATTAATTTAGAATTAAGGAGCGTATATCAGCCATACTGAATAAGTTTTTACTGTCGTGACTTAGACAATTTAAATGTAATTTTGTATATAACTGAAATTCTAACGAATATTTTGTTATTCAAATTTTTATAATGCTACACTAAGGGAAATAACGCATATTAGCATTATCCACGCCTGAGTATAAATTTTATTTAAATATTTACGTGGATAAATCAAATGTTTTCCTTACAACTCGTTTTTTTCCCGTATTTGAATTTTATTTATACCACACACGTACACACATATTCCATACAAGCAAGCAGCAACAGCATCGCTCACGTACACACATATTCCGACAAGCAGCAACAACATCGCACTCTGTTCCTGCAGTTTATTTCTTGCAGTTACAGGTTTCTTATAGTTCTCATTTAGTCAATGTTGCAAGGGTAATATAGCCTGCATGTTTGGCCAATAGGATTTGTGAGTGCGATGGTAAGTGCGATGCATGATGAAATCATGTAGGGTGGAGTGACAACTCGGTATTTTCTCAAGAATGTCTTGAACCGGTTGTCATTTACCTGCATAATTTTCTTCTATTCTCTATCTTTTTATAGCTTATACTATTTTTGACATTTGATGCCATAATATTGCACCAACTGTCAAAAATAGTATAAATTAGAGAACGAAAAAAGAAAATAAAATATACTACCAAATGGCATTTGATGGACGCAGCTCGTGGGAAATATTCAAATAAATTGTTTTTCAATTTCAATATTTTTATATAAATTTTCCTTAAATGCGATAGTTTTATTTTCAAATAGTATATATTTAAAAGATATTTAAATATATTCGTGCATAATTTTAATATATTTTTTATTAATTCTGTTTAAATATTTTGATATTTTATTTAATTAAAAAAGTATTTCAATAAATTTTGAATATTTATTTATTCAAGTCGATTTAAGTAAATGCGTTATTGGTGCAAAAATGACTCGCTTTTTGGATAAATTAAAAAGTTTTTGGATAAATTTAATATTTTTTCCCTTAGTGTACTATGTTTCCAAAAGATACAGTGCAACAAAGTTTTGTATGAACACATATTTGTCACTGTAAATTATAATATAATTAAAATTAAAAAAATTAAAAAAGCAATATATATCGAAAACGAGGGAAGATAGGAAAAAAATAACAGCACAGGTAAAGGGGTCGGTCGATATGATAACCTTAAAAAATTGGGAAGAACGCCATATCTTGAAAATGAAGCAAGGTGGGTTTGATAAAGGAAAAAACCAACGCAAATATCCTCCAAGGAAAACCGATAACAGGCACGACTGGGTTTTGTTAAGGTTCACATGGGCAGGGATCTTAAATTTTGGAAAGAGTATTATGGAGCGACGAAACAAAGATAAATCGTATCGGACCTGATGGCAAAACGTTTATGCATCGCCAACAATTTAAATGCCAACAATTTAAATCTAAATACTCCAAAACTTTTAAGCACGGTGGCGGAAGCGTGCTGGCATGGGGCACATATTCTTGACATGGAGTAGTAGGTCCATTGTTGAGGATTGACGGCAGGATGAACAAATTTGTTTATTTATGCATACTCCAAAATAAAATGGAACCATTTACATTTAATTCCATGCCAGTGAACGCATGGTAGAGAGCCTACCTCGTAGGTGCCAAGAAACTATTAAAAATCGTAGTCAAACTGCTAAATACTAATATGATAATTTAAAATAAGGTAAAAAAAATGTAAATAATTTTTATATATTTTTTATAGATCTTCACAAGTGTGCTATTTCTGTTTTCAACCAAGAGCGAAGCTGCGTTGACTTAAGGGCGATTATATACCCAGAAGCCGAAAAAGGTCATGTTTGTGAATTTTTTAAGGAAACCTAAGGGATATTTTAAATCAGGTTTTTAGCGGTGACCAAGATTGCTCCTCCTAAATTCATCTGAAACAAAAAACAAAAAAAACGAAAAAAAACGAAAGGGAGAAATACATGTAAAATCTACTGTAAAATGTACTGCCAGTACATGTACTGCCAATATAAACAACTGGAAGATAATCAGCTTTTCGGGGAAGCTGAAGGGCTATTATATGCGCCTGGAATTGCTAATTGATTGGTAAGTCGCAAAAACTAATAGTTTTATCGTCCTAAAACTTTAAATGCGATTTTCTCGAAACTTCGTTTTCAAAAACAGCTGCCACTGCAGCTCAAAAACTAATTAACCGATTGGGCTGAAATTTTGAGTGGTTTTAGTCAATATAATTACCCATAGAATAATTCTAAAATATTACACATTTTGCATAAATAAACAATTTTAAAGGGGCAATAACTACCGAAAAAATAGGTGAAAATACGAATGTTTTATTAAAAAGTGTACCAAATATTTTATTTTCTACTTTTTCTCAATTTTATAGGTTTACTCTATGCCTAAACTCATCAGTAATCGAAATATTTTTGTTTTTTGATTTCAGACCAATAGAAAAAGCTGGGTGATGGCAGCCGTTTTACGACTTCGGCCAAAAACGGCCTTCGTGGAGGGACTGTACCGCCGCCATTTTGTATTAAAAAAAAAATTATTTTTATTACCAGACACATGTCATTAAATTATGTCAAAAGTGTAAAATGATTTAATTATTTTTATCACCCTCAAAATAATTCACGAAAAATTACTGATTTTCGAGCATTTATATGTATTTCTTCCCTTAAACTAGATACTTAAAACTCGTACTTGTAATAACCGATTTTGAAAATATTGAATTTTCACAACATGGCGGACTTCCGAACGTAAAACAACAATTTTCGACCGAAAATTCGTTATTATTTTGCCTATAACTAATAAACGAAGCATCAAAAAAAATCTTATGACAAGTACGAGATAATTATGAATAAAATAAGCCTGCAAAAAAATCAAAACGATTGGTTCACCAAGTTTCGAAAAATTTTGGTCACCGACAATGTTTTCATTTCGGTTTCGAGAAAAACGCGTTTGAAAATAAGGGCCGGCACGCCGCGCTCTGGAAGGCGGCATTTGACTGCAAAGTTCGAAGGTCGATTAAAAAAAATTCGAACTAACATAAACAAACGCCGCGATACGGGTCTTCTAATTTAGCCTCTATTTTGACCCCTCACTCTCAGAATCGTCCTAACTTTTGCTAACCTGAATTTGTTCCACAGTGTAATACAAGGTAGCATTGACAACTGCTTATTTTCTCTTCTACAAGAAAACATCTCATGTCAAAAACAGCTTTTTGTGTAAATGCATCTGCAGCTGCTGTGGTTTTTGTTTTTTTCACTTCAACGTTTTCAACATTGTTTGTGTTTTCAATGGCGGATTGTGAGCGCTCTTTTTTTGAGTATATTTTTTGACAGGAGATGGTTTCCCAAGCCACTGTCAATGCTACGTTGTATTATTATACAATGGCTTATGGGATAAAGATAATCACAAAATCGTTTTGGCACGTGATGTTTAGTTCAACGTAAAGAGCTATCTATATAAAGAAACAATTCAAGAAAGACAAATTTCCTGACGTCTTTGTTGTCAATAGAAATCTTTTCTTAATGTATTGAAAACATTTGAATACTAGTCATTCCATTTTTTAAACCATTCGTCCAAGACAAAAAAAAATCAAAACAGTTGGAGAATATAGAGAGAAAGAAATGCGCATATTCGAGTAGGCAATAAAAAAAACACCCGTAAAAACTGATTCAAGACTACTATCAACGGCCACATTTCCAATTCACAAAAATAAACTCACATCCAAATGTATGCAATTTTTCGAACAAACTGGGCACTCTAGATGAATTCACAAGTGGATAACAGGTCTTTTTAAATATTCATTTAGATAATAGGTATGTTAACGTGATTTTAAATTAATAAATAAATTCAGATAAAAGCTGATATCCAACATTCATTCTGCTTACGATTTAGCTAAACATTTTTAAAAATTTCAAGCTACTCTCGTAATCAAGCTCGTTCATAACAAATGGCGTGACCTTTACATAATAGATGATTTTTTGGACAAAAATGCTGTTCTCATGGACCAAAGTTTCCAGCGCCCAATTAGCTTCAATTCTTGCGTCAGCACAATCTTCTATGGATGTAACCTAGGACTGCCAGACGTCTCGGTTTTTGATTGCTTGTCCCGGTCCAACCTTAATATGTCCCGAATTAATCTTAGAAGGTCCGTTTTAAAGATTTAATTGAAAGCAAATTTGCAAAAATACTTGTTTAAAATTTGCAACTAGTTTTTAAATGTGAAATAGTAGTCAGTTCATCTTTCCACCTCAGTTAGTTAAGCTTCTCCCTAGCAATAATCGATAATTGATATATCACGTGCAGAATCCAATCTCTAATCAGCAACAGCTGTTTTTCATTTAATTTATTCTGTGTCTGCTGTAACTTTTCTTGTAAGTTTTCGAATGAAAGTTTGTTGTTTATATATTCATACTTAGTATTTTTTAGTACCTTAGAAAATGCCAAAGAGGAAGTGTAAATTCTTTATAACGAGGTTAAAATGAGGTAGAAGTGATCACGAAACTTTGTGCACGGTGTGCGGTTGTTATATTTCCATAAGCCATGGCAGACGGACAGACATTGTTGACCACATCGCAAGTGTCAAACATAAATCGATGCTCTGTGAAGCGCCAACTTCAAAAGACATTTCTTCGTTTTTTGTGAAACAAAACACCACACAATGTCAACTGATATCCGCCGCTGAGTTATCAACTGCATATAAAATTTTTAATCACCATCAATCGTACAGCTCAGTAGATTGTAATACTAAACTAAGTGCACTCTTGTATCCGGACTCGGAAATAGCAGCAGAGCAATCAAACGCTAATAAAGCTTTAATAAAGCACGTTTTGGCTCCGCATTCAGTTGACTATTAAACCTTACAAATTTATCAAACGAGACTTTAGATTCTGTGACTTCATTTTGAATTACCGCATCAAGCAACCAAAAAATACTTTTAAAAAATCTTGTAGCTTTTGGTGCTGATAATAGGTCTGTTTCCGTACTCAATTCAATTAGCTTGAAGTTGGTTGAAAGCGTTTCTTTACAATTTTTTCAAGCTCGAGAGAGAAGAAGAACAAGCAAAATGTCGCTCTCTCGACCTCGAAAGTTGATTGAAGTGTGCTAGAAAAATTTCTTCGAGCACGAATCTTCTTCTTCCAATTGGTTCTTGTCAAATTGACAATTTAATAAGTGACAGAAAAAATTGTGCTTTGAAAATAAAAATAAATATAAGTTCTCGGCGTTTTTATTAAAATCAGAAAAATGACTTCAAATTTATTTATTGATGCTGTGAATATATTGCTACCCGATACTTCCAGCTCATCTGAAAGTGATGACGATGTAATAATTCATAATCTTTTTAAAGATTCTGATAGTGACGAGGAATTGCTTCTGGTGGAGTTGGCCCAGAGGTCAAGCACTAAACGAAACTGCATTTCCAATTATTTAAATTATGTGGTCCCTCACTACACCGAAGCCGAATTTAGGACACACTTCCGAGTATCAACGTCCTTGTTTGAAAGCTTGTGTAACAAAATGGAGGATTCGGAACACTATAAGGCTATGCGGTTCGATAAACGGCTATCGACAAAAACACATATGGCTGTTTTTTTATGGTTCGCTGGCCACGAGGCATGTTCCTACCGAGATGTGGCCGATCGATTTGACTTGTGCATAGCATCTGTATGCCGTGTTATTCATCGAACATCCATGTTCATAAGCAAAATGGCACCAAGTGTGATTGTGTGGCCAAACGACGAATCAAAACAACAGAGCAGCACCTTTTTTGCCAATAAGTGTGGTTTTGATAAAACAATAGGTATGTGAATATTGCAACATTCCACAATAGAATAACTATGCTTAAATACTTGTATATTTATGTCTTGTTTAATTTTAGGATGTATCGATGGAACGCGAATTGTAATTGATCCGCCATCTGACCGCAAAGACGACTACATTGACCGCAAGGGCAATGTGAGTCTAAGCCTGCAAGGAATTTGCAACGAAGAAAAAAAGTTTATAAACGTTTTTCTTGGCTATCCGGGATCCTGTCATGATAGCTGGGTTTTGAAGAACTCTCCTATCTACAGGAAACTGCAATCAGCTTGTGGAGGTTGGTTATAATATAACATATGTTTAAATTAAAATAAGTATAAAAAAATATTCTTCTCATAGATTATTACATGCTGGGCGATTCTGCTTATCCTTGCACCCAACACCTTATAACGCCATACAGAGACAATGGACACTTGACTAGAGCTCAAAAAAATTTTAACATAAAGCTAAGCTCTGGTCGCGTAGCCATTGAACACTGTTTTGGAATTTTAAAGCAAAGATTTAGGCAGTTATATTACTGCAAGATAAAAGGCATAAAAAACCTATGTAATTTCATCATGGCTTGTTGTGTTTTGCATAATATTGCCAATGAAAATGACTTGGACTTTCTAAATCAAGAAGATGAAGAAGGTGTAGATAACGTGGAACTCCAGGGTGGGACGTTACGAACAAATGCCGTAAGAGACGCAATTTTACAACAACTACAAAGTTGAATCCAAACAAAAAACATTACGATTCATAATACAAAATTCATAAACAATTCATAATAAAATCCATCAACAATATTAATTCAATTTATCTTTTATTTAAATTTTTCTTTCTTGGTAAGTGATGAAACATAAACATAAAAAAATTTTGATAAAAAATAAACCTATCGCACCCTAAATAGGAAAACATTTAAAATTTTTCAGGACTCCACTTTCATTGCGTGAATTTGTTAACTACTTTTTCTAATAGACCAACTATTCGATTTTGAAATTCTTCTCTTCTTTTTTCTTTTTCAATTTTATGGAACTCCTTCTTCTCTAAAAATTCTAGGAGTTTTTGGTGGCGCTCTTCTTTTTGCTGAGTAATTTCATCAAATTTCCTTAACAACTTTCCTCTTTCAGTTTCCCTTGCCCTGGAACTGGTTGTTGGTGCCTCATCTTAAAATAAAAAAAAATTATATTACTTCTTCATTTTAGTAATGCCTTAGTAAAAAGTAAGCCTCTTTTTTTCTAGCTGTGGAATAGATTTTTTAATGTACTTGAAACGAAATTTTTATTATCTGAAAATTTCGTTTTTCAAGAAAACGAAATTTGTTTTGATATTTTTTTATCGTTTTTAGAGAAACGAAACAGTATAGTTGTGCATGTCTGACTGAAACTGATAAATCCAAATTAGATTTGGATATTGAAAAAAATTATTTGATTTGCGGGTATTGTTAAATCAAACGTTGGTAAATAATGCAAATGATCTCTTACCAGTAGCCTCCTGACTGGATTCAGCTGTCGAAGGAGAAGCCAAAGGTTGCTGACTTTCGCTGTCGAAAGTGTAGTCCGGGTTTATACCTTTTCTTACGCCCAAAATTTCGTCAAGCTCGCTGGAAAGAAATAGGGAAAATGTAAATCATGCTAATGCTATGTTCACACAGAGAGTTTAGTTTGAGTTTCCAGTACAAGTTGAGTTTACTTTGTATAAGCATAAGAGTGCTTTGTGGATATTAGTGTTTTTTTTTAAATTTTGTTTAGTCACACATATATCAAATCATTTACCTTTGGTACATACAAGTCATGCGACTCCTTCCGGTTTGCGAATTGTTCAGCTTCGCCTTCTTGTACTGCCTCTCTAGCCCACGGAACTTGGTTTCAACCTAAGTGAAAAGATTTGTTATTTATACATAAGTATGTAGGTATGTATTTTAATATATTATAAAAAATCGTCAAAACCTGTGATGGAGAAAATCTGCACCCCTCTTTACAGAGGTTTTCGGCAATCATTTGCCACAGTTTTGTTTTGTTTTTAAGGCTGCTGGATTTGCCGACCTTCCCATACAACTCCTTCACAGAACTGAGCATAAATTTGGTAGCTGCGTCCGTCCATATGCTGCCCTCAGGAGAACCGGTTGTTGCTTCATTTGCCCCTTCAACAATATCCACAATTGGAGCAAAAATTATTTCATCGAAAACTTCTTCCGTTTCCTGCATAATTTGTTGCGAATAATTTTGCGCAAATTCTCTATCTATAATAAATAAACGTGTAGAACATTTTGCACATTGCTTTTTTTAATTTATTGACTTACCTTCATTTAATTTTCCAAAAGTTCGTGGAGAACAATTAACTTGCAATTTTTTTCTTGTATCATCCATTATAAAGTAATATAATATTAATTTTGTTAAGCAGCTGTCAACAACAGCTGTTCTGATCGAAACTTGCTTGAAGTCGTTTCCGTACTTTTTTGCAAATTCTCTCATTATGACAGATAATTTAATTACTCTCACATATTGAACTTTACTCGAACTTTTATTGAACTTTGTACGGAAACAGACCTAATACCAATACCAACTTTGGTGGAAGAAAAAGGCAGGGAATAAAAAACATTTCCATAAATTAAAAGAGGCTTCAGGAAAAAACATTGACGGAATTGGTTACACTGCTCATCACGGTATAATAATACAAGGTAGCATTGACAACTGGGTTGGAATCGGCTAAGGTGATAGTTGACAGTCGCTTATTGACTGTCGTTTTGATGGTCGTTTGCGATTATCAACTTTTCGTTGGTCCGTGTAAAGCGATCGCTAAATTTTCTTAATACTTGGCAACACTTACCATTCAATGGCAGCACAAGAATGAAATGTCATTTCGAGCCGATGTAATTATTAGGTCTGTTCCCGTACTTTTGTAGCAAAAACTTGCAAGTTGCAAAAATCAAGAGAGTAAGCAGAAAAATTGTCTCTGAGCAATAAAAATGCTAAAAAGTGCGGGAACGCTTTTTAGTAAAAACTTGCAACTTTTGATCAAACATATGTTGGACAAACACTTGGCTAATTAAACGAAAAAAAATGTTTGAAGATTTCGACAATGTCTGATAAATTAGCTGTACTAATTGATTAAATATATATGCTATATGCGCCTGTCGTACAATTAAGTTGAATATTTGTCTTTATTTTCCATTTTTAGCGGAAATTTTTACTTGATGCACTTGTCGGCCAGTTTTTTTTTTTTATTCTAGCGCACATTTTGACATTTCTGTGAACACATGACAACTTGCAAGTTTTTACTACACGAAATTTGTGTAGCAGAAACTTGCAACTTTTCGCAAGGAGGGGAAATGTTTTACTCTCTCATTGTCGCTCTCTTTTGCAAGTTTTTGGTGTACAGGAACGCAGTTTAGTAAAAACTTGTGCAAGTTTTCGAAAGTTTTCACAAACTTGCAAGTACGGGAACAGACCTATTATTGTTTGTGGCAAATATTATGATAAGTCAATAAATAATGTTAATTAATAGTAAGTACCTCCAGGAATTCTATACTTTTCAAAAAAATATTCTATTGTTGAATATTTGGGTACAAATTTAATCAAAAGTGGGAATAATACAGTCTACATTTTTTTTAATAACTAATACATCGATTTCAGCTACAGTACTTTGACCCATCGGTGAAGCCCAGTTAAGCCCAATTTGTCTTTGGTAACCACCGCCACCAAGGAGATTTAATGTTGCAGCCAATTGAACGATAGGTGGGATGTGCGTTGACCTTACTCCATTTGGTAAGTCAAGCAACCTCAAAACAGTCATGAAAGTTTTCCTTACTTAAACGAAAGTTTTTCAAAAAACTGAACAAAAATTATTGGCAATTTTATTAACAATTATCCATAAATGAAATCTTACATTGGTAAAGGAAGTTCCAAAATATTGGCTTTATTTCTTAAATTTTTTCTAAGAAGTCGAACTGTCTTATAATTATTAGTTTCTTCATATTCAATTCTAAATAGTTGCAATGAGGTAAACATATTACTTAATGCTTACGGGAATAAATTCACTTGTAATTAATTTCACTGTAATTGTTTAATTTTATTTAAGAAACTTTCCACTTTCAACTGTTTATTCCCGCGAGTTTGCAATTGAACTTTCAGAAATATATGAAAACGACACCTAAATAGCTGTCGCTTAAAATTGACAGCTTAAAAGCGATAGTCAATTTGATAATCACCTTACGTGGAGCAAAAGTATTTTAATCATCAACTATCAACTATCACCTTAGCCGATTCCACCCCTGCTTATTTTCGCTTCTACAAGAAACTACCTCTTGACAAAACCAGCTGTTTGTCTGCAGCTGTTGAAGTTGTTTTTTTTTTCACCTCAACGTTTTCAACATTGTTTTTGTTTTCAATGGCCGATTGTGAGCGCTCTTTTTTTGAGTATATCTTTTGACAGGAGGTATTTTCCCAAGCAACTGTCAATACTACCTTGTAATTATTGTACCATGACTGTTCATATACTTCACAACACAGTTTCGGCTGCTGTGGATGTGATGTCAATCGATGTGGAATCTGTGGTAATTAAAATATATAAATATTTTTCTATATTTACTGTAAGAATCGCTCCGGTTTAAAGAATTTTGCGACAATGCGGACACAACAGACAAAGGAATTCTTTCTTATAGTATAAACCGGTGGTTGTCATAAGTGCCAGCTTATAGATAGAATGTTGCAAACGTGGAAGCCACTTGCCATTTTTTTTTACTGACGAACAGCACGTTCCTAAGGCAATTGCTGAATTTTTTAACAACCCTTTAGCCGTTTAGCCCATAAACTCGCCGAAGTTTATGTGTCATTTATTCACTGACAATCTTTCATGATTGAAAAACAAATTAAAAAAATTGAAAAATAAACAATTACAATTATAGAAGTGCAAAAACTAATATATGACACTAAAGAAGGTTAAAAGACAGGATTGAAAATAAATTTGTTATTTTTTTATGAATTATGAATTTCATGAATAATCTGGTCTTTTTTTAGGAAATAAATGTAGGTATATAAAAAAAAATATGTCAAAATAGAATTTTTATTACTTTATTTAGAAGTTTTTTTTTGTCGACAGTTGTTGGGGAGGTACTGGTGTGTTTTTCAATAGTTTCACCAAAGTGCCCCATTTTTGCAATAAACATATCTGGCAGCCCTAATGTAGGACCAAAACCAACCACAAATAAGCCTGTTTGACTCTCTGGCGATGCCCACATCAGCTGATCGGCGTCGAATGAACATTTCTGGGTCTTCTTGGGCCGCTACGGCGCCGAATCTGGATATGTTTTCTTCACTTCGCATCAATCTCTGTCTGGTTGGTACTCTGTGTATGAAATTCAACGGAATCAAGTAAAAACCACACCCACCTCCCCTACAAAGTGACTTCATTAAAACAAAAGCGAATATTTTCTGTTTAAACTGTGACGAAAATGTTTTTACAAATAAACATTTTTTTGACTGCTTAAGACTTTGAATGGCGTCCGTGGCGTAGTTGGTTAAAGTGCGTGGCCGCTATGTCAAAGAACTTTGGAAACCCAGGTTCGAACCCCAGCAGCGACAGAAAATTATTTTAATTAAAATAATTTTTCTGTACGGCCGCCACCTCTCTGCAGACAATGGCAAACCTCAGAGAGTAATCAAAATGCCATGTAAAGCTTCTTGAGAACGAGAACTTTCTGTTCATCGCCGTTCGGAGTCGGCGTTAAGCATGTAGGTCCGGTTCTCGGTCAATTGTGTACAAACTTAATAACACGCACAACACAATTGATCATAAGAAGCTAGGTCAAAGTCCTTTCAAGGGCTGAAATGGCCAGTTATTTATTTTTTTATTATTTTTTTAAGACTTTGAATATACTTTGGTTCAGACGTGGGGTATTTTAACTTCGGCGCAGTCGAAGATCATTTCTTACTAGTTTTTTATAATTTCAACAAGACCGGAACGCTTGAAACGATGCATGAATGGCAAATCTTACTGAATATTTTAACAGCTGAATGTCATTGATAACTTTGACAGCTGCTGAAACACAACAATTAGAAAAAATATTATTGATATCTCACCCTGATTGGTCACCCTTTAGCGATGACTGCTTGTAGGGTCTCAAGTAAAACCAAGCTTTATTTCACTCAATTATTTAAGTGAAATACTTGAAAAACCCATGAAAGACAGTCGTAATTTCTAATGCATAAAATGTGCTTTACATATTCTTATCACATAACAATGACATTCATGACTAGAGTACTTTGTCATCAATATACAACAATAAGAAGGTTATAGTTATAAAAAAAAACAGAAGCAAAAAACAAACTAAATCTAAAAAGATAAAGAATATAAAAAGAACAAATAAATGATATTTTAAAATACAAATGCTTATAGAAATTATTATATAAAAAAATTATCTGACAGGGCAATTTTTAATTTCATAGCGATTAAATGTATTTTGCCACAGCAAATATATATATGATCATTAATAAAATTACCTCGTATCCAAAAGTCACGGCCATCACAGTAATGAGAAACCCGAACAGAAATTCCAGTTTCCTCAAACCATATTTATCCAGAAACAGAAATGTAAATGTATCTATAATTGTTATCAGTACACCGCCCCAGAGTGGTATACTATATGTAAAATAGAGAAAAAAAAAAAGAAAATAAATTTAGTTTCATTAATTGTTTATTTACTGGTTTGAAGAGCATATACACTGTTTTAAACAATTGTCCGTACACAGCAAGTCTTAACCGTAATTTGACTGTATGATGAAAAATATCCAATATTCCATAATAAAAGAAATAAGTTTTATTTTAAAGATTTATTTAACAAGAAAGTGTATAAAGAAACAAAGGTTGTCCTATTTTTGCTTTTATTGTGAAAAATTTAAAAACGATCATACTTCTGAAAAGAAAACCAATTAATTGCGCGTACACCAAGCTCTCTGTTTCTTGTTCGCAAATAATTTTTTTAAGTTTAGTTATTTTTAATGTTATTATTTGAATACAGCCTTTCGTTATTTATATTGACAACAAATTTTTGAGCATTAGGCCAAGCATGTTGACAACAACATGAAGAACAAAGAAGGCAACAACCAACAACAACAACAACGGTTCTGTATAGTGCAAATCACACAGCTTGACTATACAGACTGTTTCATTGGCCGCTACACCAACTCATCAGTAGCCTTTGTATGACTTTACACTGTGATCCACTCAAGCTACTTAGGTTCTACTTATACTGCCAATATGCCGAGAAAGTTACCCGGAATTAAATTTTTTTTTTTTTAGTTTAGTTTAGTTATTTTTTTAGTAAAATTAACTCTTCATTCTTTTCTTTGCATGTAGTTCTAATCTGTTATTCGTTCCGTGACCTTTTAAATAAATATAATGTGTTTTAAGAAAATTCCACTTGACATAAAAAAGTTGATAATTTCATCGCACAACGATATCTTTTTGGGAAAGATAACGAAAACTATTTCCCGACCTCGTTCTTCAGGAATGTACGAGACTTCACCAGGAACGTAAAAGAATCTTTGACAAACATTTGGATTGAATGTATAGTTAAGGAAAATCCCAAAATAAGCGCTGCAAAAATTACCGATGATATTGGAAAATAAGATAGCGAAAATAAGATAATAACTCCTTGTATTCAGTTCAGTAAAAAGCGTGTGTTCCTCGAAAGAATCTAGGAAGAATGTGAAATTCATTTGGATATGCCAAGAAATATGTTTAAAAGTCAGACGACTTCTGGAAAGCAGTTATTTTTATGGACGAAAGCAAAAACAATATTTTTGGGTCCAATAGCAAACGATTTGTTTAGCGAAAAGTAAATACTGCTCTCCTGTTAAACAATTGTGCGTTCACCTATCGTCGTATGAACTTAAGAAAGTCATAATGAAAAACAAGAAAAAATCTATGAAGAAGCTGAATACATCATTGTTTACAGATGGCGCTAAGAAAAATATTTACATTAATGATTGTTTTACTAAATATAACAAAGCTTTGTTTATGTCCGCTAAAGCAGCCCAAAAGCATAGAAACTACAAATATTTATGGTTTAGTAATTCTAAATTTTTTTTGAAAAAGGATGATAGGAGTAGGATTGTTGTTGTAAGATCATTTGAAGACCTAAATAACATATAGTTTATCTATAGAATTAAAATTTTTAGTTACAAAATGAATAACAATGAAAATTATCTTACCAACAACAATCCTACTATTATCACCTTGAATAATTTTGATAATATTCCTACGCTAAGCCATCAGAAATTATTAGTTGTTCACCAAAATGTACGTAGCTTGCGACAAAATTTTGACACCTTTGTTTGTAACCTTCAAGCACTTAAGTACTTGCCAGATATAATTTTTTTGTCTGAAATCTAGATTTTTTCGTTTGAAATCGATGATTATAATATTCCCGGTTATAGCTTCTTTGCTAATACCAATGATTCGTATTCTGCAGGTGGAGTAGGTGCATTCGTACGTGATAGTTTTGTGAATTTAAATGTTGGAATCAAACAAGTGCGGATGTATTAAAAGTTTCTCTATGTTTAAACAAAGATATTTATAACTTTATTTGCTTTTACAGGTTGCATTCTCATCCCGTTTCCTTGTTTTTAGAGGAATTTTCAACGTTGCTAGGGAATGATCATTCGGCTAACCTTGTTTTACTAGGAGATTTCAATCTAGATCTTCTTCACACTAACCAATCTATAGATACATATCAAACTCTTACGGCTGAAAATGGACTTACGTCCTTCGTTAATGAACCTACCAGACCTGTGTCAGGGACTTGTCTTGACCATGTACTTGGTCGTTTCTCTAGATTATCTCTCAACTTTTGTTATGGGATAAACCTAGACCTTCGAGTGACTGATCATTGCTTAACAGGTATACTTCTGAGTAGTACTGGGCACCAAATAAGTTATAACAATGATTTTCCTGTTAGTGTCTCAAAAATCAATTTTGTAGAATTAAATAATGCCCTGCGCTTTGAAGATTGGGAGCTTGTTTATGCAGAACAAAATTTATCTCAGGCGTATAGCTTATTCTTAAGTATTTTAACAAATCATATTTATAACTCCAGTTGTTCAACCATCCTTAGGAATTCAGAACGAATGTTAAAACCGTGGATGACTCGTAGTTTACTTAAGAAGGTGAAGCTAAAAAATAAACTTAAAAAAAAGTGTGCCCAGCACCCTTTTAATCTTATTTTAAAGCAGCGTTACGCTCGTATATGTAAAAATCTAAATATAGAAATAAAAACTTGTAGGAATAATTACTACCAAAATCAGATGAGAATTGCGCAAGGTAGCTCAAAAAAAGAATGGGAAGTTGTAAATAATATTTTAAATCGCAACATAGCCAAACACGCAGAATCGATTGTTTTAAATAATGGATCGAACATCATTACAGATTTAAAAGAAATTTCAAATGAATTTAATAATCATTTTGCAACATCTGGGCAGCTTCAGCCTTCAACGGAAGCCTGGACAAGCTCTTCTACCAATTCGGAACACTCTTCTATGGGCAGTTTTTATTTTGAGTCTATTTCTGGTCTTGAGTTATTGAAAATAATCAAATCCTTAAAAAACTCGAATTCTTCTGGCTGTGACGAGATTTCAAACAATATTCTAAAAAAAGTTGCATATAATTTAGTGGATATTTTAAAACACATATTTAACTTAAGTGTCCTATCTGGTACATTTCCTGACCAACTTAAGCACGCAATTGTTATCCCCCTTTTTAAAACAGGCTGCAGGAAAGATACCAATAATTACAGACCAATTTGTTTGTTGTCTTCAATTTCGAAAATTTTTGAAAAAGCCCTTTAAGTGCGGATTTTAGCTTTTCTAAATAGTCAAAATTTTTTTAATTCTTGTCAGTTCGGATTTAGAACTGGTCTCTCAACGGAAGACGCACTACTCGATTTCTGTTCATCGGTTTATAAAGGTCTTGATGATAAAAAAAGTTGCGCTGGACTTTTTGTAGATATTACAAAGGCTTTTGACATGGTCGATCACAATATCCTTCTGAATAAATTATATAATCTAGGTTTTCGTGGTTTTATTTACAATTGGCTTGTGTCCTTTTTGAATTGTAGAACACAAAAAGTAAAAATTTGTAACGAATTAAGTGACTCTAAATGCATAAGTCTAGGTGTTCCCCAGGGCTCTGTCCTTGGTCCGATTCTATTTCTAGTTTATATTAACTCTATTTTTTCGCTTAACTTAATCGGTAAAGTAACTGCTTTTGCTGACGATCTTGCCATTGGCTATGCATCAGTTAATCCCCTAAACTTAATTGCAGATATAAATCACGATGTTTATTTACTTAGAGTTTGGTTTGCAAGACACAAATTACTTGTTAGCAAAAAAACAAAGCTCATGTATTTTAGCTTAAGTGGTACAGTGTCGCCGGATATTGATATCATATTTCACGGATATGATTGTTGTCGTTTTTGCTTAAAGTCGGCTTCGAGATATAGCCTCGGTTTAACTTTTAATAATAGAATTCCTTGTAGTAATAATTGCTTTGTTGTAGAAAAGGTGCCTTGCTATAAATATTTCGGAGTAATGGTTGACCAACAGCTAAACTGGACTGCACATATTTCATTGTTGAAGAAGTATTTGCTTTCTTCAGTAAGATGCTTTTATAAGCTAAGACAGTTCTGTTACGAGAGTACATTAACAAAAATCTACTATGGGATCTTTCACTCCAAATTACAATATGGTTTGTGCTGTTGGGGAGGAGCATATATGCATAATATACGTCCCTTATAAATTCTACAAAAGTCTGCTGTCAGAATAATCTGTAAAGTTAATCGGTTGTCTTCATCTATTAATCTTTTCAGACGTCTAGAGATTTTACCGTTAAGGCATTTATATTATTTCAAAGTGCTTAAAATATTTTTCAAAAGAAGTGGCTATATGCAGAACCCAATATCTGGTTCTTATAGCTTAAGAACGAACCAAAATTCAACCGTGACGGTTCCGGTTTTTCGCACAACACACTATCGGAATTTTTTTTCCATATTATCTTATAGACTTTATAATAAACTCCCTGCAAACATACGAATTGAAAGAAATTTGATTACCTTCTTAAGGAAAATAAAATTGTGGCTTTTAGAGGTGGATCATTCGGAAATCGAAATTTTGTTGCGCTCCGTTAGTTAATTTGATTTGTACTTTAAATGTTATATTTGTCTTTCTTCTAATAAATTATAATTTTTGTTTCTTTTTTCTTAATTAAACTAAGATTGTTAAATTTAAATATTTATCCCACTTAACATCTTTTTTATAAACACAATGTATTAAATTATTTTGTTGTGGCATTTAACACATATTTTTAATATTAAAATGTCAATAACTATTCTCATAATTTAAAATAGATGCGATTGCATATTTTATAGTATAATCTTGTCAAAACTTTTACTATGAGAATAAAGAATAATAATAATAATAATAATAATAATTTAAACGCTACAGGCAAACACAGAAGCGTAACTGTAATGGTTAAGGCGATATCAGCTGGAGGTATGAGGACTTTGGTTTTTGTGAAAACCACAATGGACACGATATTGTATTTAAAATAGGGATGTTACTGAGGTGAGTTTACCGAAACCGGAACCAGAGTCGGAACCGGAGCCGAAAATGGAGTCGGTAAAATCGAAGTAAAAGAAAGATGTGTTAGATTCGATCGAAATAAATCAAAAAGGAAAACGGAAAAAAGAAAACGAAAATAAGAAAACGTTAACGTTGAAGAACAGTGCTGATAGAGAGTATATAAGTAATCAAAATTATTTTACGGAGAACTACGTTTGTGTGTGAGATACGTCAAATCGTATCGAATCGATCGAATCAATGCGTTTCGATCTTCGTTATAACTCTGATTTATAATCATCGGAACCGAAGTCGGAGGTATAAAATCAATAGGAATTTCCGACCTTTCGGAGCCGAATTCGAAGCTCTTTACATCCCTTTTTTAAATATTTTAAGCAAAATTTTAAAATGAGCGCAACGAACTTGGGTCTAGGAAATGATTTTAAGTTTGTACAGTACAACGACCCAAAGCACACATCCTGACTTGTAAGGAAATGGTTGCTTTACAATGTAAAGGAAGTGATTCCCCATCCTCCCCAAAGCCCTGATCTTAACCCTATAGCACATCTAAGGGGTATATAAGAGCAAACTAGTAAGAAATGATCTTCGACTGGGCCGAAGTTAAAATACCCCAACGTCCGAACAAAAATGTATTCCAAATCTTAAGCAGTCAAAAATATGTTTATTTGTAAAAACATTTTCGTCATAGTTTTAAAGAAACTATTCGTTTTTGTTTTTTAATGAAGTCACCTTGTATGGGAGGAAGACGTGGTTTTTATCCGATTTGGTTACATTTCATACTCAAAGTGTATATTAAATAGCAAAGCTCATATGTACAATTTCTAGTCCATATATTAATTTTTATGGAATTCTAAGAGATTTTACCGTTTTGATAAAATCACTTTGTATGGGAGGTAGGTGTGGTTTTCATCCGATTTGGCTCATTTTCGAACTTGACCTTTAGTTCTTAGATAAAAGCTTAAATATCGAATTTCGTGATGATAGCTTGAAAATTACGGCTGTAATCGTGATCACAGACGGACAGACGGACAGACAGACGGACATGGCTAAATCGACTCGGGTGGTGATGCTGATGAAGAATATATATACTTTTCTATACCTGCCACGCCTCCTTATGGGCGTTACAAACGGAGTGACAAAATTAATATACCCCCATTTACGTTTTTTAAACGTTGGGGTATAAAAATACGGCAAGATATCATAACAAGCAAACAAATGCTAAAAGATCATGGAAGAACGCAGGAAAATTGGATCTGACGTCACAAGTAATTTAGCCTAGCAATGCAACAACGTTTGGTGGAGGTTATTTTGGCAAAAGAGTTTTATTTTCGTGATTGAAAAATATATTAAATTAAATTTATTTTAAGTTTTCTTATAATGTACGGAGAATTTGTTGAGGTTTGTTTTTGAGGTGTTATAAAATTTTAAATTTTTAAAATACAAGTATTGCAAACCATCTCACGCTTATTTTCAATTATGATGACAACATATAAAGATTCCTAAAAAATTATTTCGAGTTATTCGATCGAAGGTTTTCCATAAAACAGCCACATTTCTATTGATATCCCATATGTACGGACAATTGTTTGATACAGTATAAGTACGTAGCTTACAACATATATTTCAGGAATAAATATAAAGACCGAATTTTTTTTTTTGTTTTTTGATTTGCGAAATATTATCCTTTGTGATTAATACATTTTTGCATTCGTGCGAACTATTTGTCATAACATATGTCCCATTCCGCTTGAGACACCTTCAGAACATGATTTTTTAACGCATCAATGGCTTCTTCTGGTGTCGAAAATCGTGTGTCCACGCCGTTTGTCCTTGATGTGGAAAGAAGTCGTTGGGTGCCAAATCAGTACCGTACGATCAAGGTTGCCAGTTATGTGGGAAAAATTCCATTCGTGGTAATTTGTAATTGCCCTTGGGATTTTTTTTTTGTTGGGAATTCAATGGTATTTTTTAATTCAGCGTGGAATTTTTTAATTAGCGAGGGAATTCAGTTTGGTCATTTTTAATTGCCGTGGGAATTGGGAATTTTTTCTTAAAATAATTTTTGTTCACATTTATTAAGCGAAAACTTCATGTGAAATCATTGCCATTAAGTATACGCAACAAATGTTACACAACGTCAATAAATCCCTTCAATTTTTGTTGCATATGGGATTTATTGTGTATTTTTTTATTCGTATGGGATTTTTTTGGAATTTTTAAATGCATATGGGATTTTAGGTGGTATTTTTAAAAAGCGTGATATTTTTGTGATAATTTTTAATGATTTTGGGATTTTTTGTGGTATTTTTTAACTGTGGTGGGAATTTTTGTTTACTTTTGCCGTGGTAATTTTGGTGGTATTTAATTTATGGTACCGTGGGAAAAAGGTAATTTCCGTGGGAATTGTTCCGAATTTTAACTGGCAACCTTGCGTACGATGCACGATGAATTTGATGTTTTGATTGCTCAAAAACACCTTTATTTGAGCTGATGTGTGGGACAAGCTCGCATGTCTTGATGAAGATTAATTCTTCGACGTTTGTTTGTTTTTCTTATTTCGCGGAATATTTATTATTTTTCTACGTGTTTTAAGTGGTACCGTGACAAAAAAAATTGTTGTCTTTTATCAAAAAAAAAATCAATCTTTATATTTATTTTCGAAATATATGTGGAATAAATATTTTATCGCGTAGATTGTCAAAAAAGTTAAATAAACCATTTTTTCAAAATACGAGGGTAATGCTTGAAGTACCAAAACTGACGTATAATAGATGCCGAATGATGTTTGAAAAGAATGATAATGGTAGGAAGTTTAAAGCTTATAAAGCTTAAGTTTGAAGTTTGACGGCGCTCCGTTGTTCAGCATTTGTTTGGTAGCCATCAATAGTGAACGCTCTCAGTGAAAATTGTAAAGATGGAAAAAATGGTCATCGTTATGTGATACAATACATACATTTGAAAGACCTCAGTCGAACCAATATCAAAGCGGAGCTAGATTCTACTCTGGGAGAGTCTGTTCCTTCGTTTACAACAGTAAAATATTGGGTTTAAGCTAGACCGCACGAGCTGTCAAGACAAACATCGCAGTGGTCGACCACTTGAGTAAACCATGACAGAAATGGTGAAGAAAATCCACGAAATAGTTTTGGATGACGGTCAATGTCAAGACATGATAGGCGTTTCAAAAAGTGCTGTACATCGCATATTGATTGAAAATTTGGACATGAGAAAGCTGTCTGCAAAATGGGTACCATGGTTTCTCACAATGAAACAAAAATAGTATCATGAGGATGTTTCAATCGAGTGTTTGACGCGAAGTTTTATAGCAATAAAACAGTCGATTCATAATCATGGATGAAACATGGGTTCACCTCTGACGAACACCTGAGACGAAGGAAAAGTCAAAACAATGGACTGAAAGTGGATAATCGACTCCAAAGAAGGCGAAGACAGTTCCATCTGCACGCAAGGTCATGACTTCGGTTTTTTTGGGACGCGCTTGTAAAAATTTTCATTGATAATCGTCAAAAAGAAAAAACAATCAACGCTGAGGCGAGTGTTATGAGAACTTATTGCAACGTTTAAATGATGAAGTCAAGAAAAAACGATCGCATTTGGCGAAAAATAAAGTTTTGTTTTACCAATTCACCAGGATCACACATCACTTTTCGTGATGCCCAAAATCAATGTGTTAAAGTTCGAATTGTTCCCTCACGCACCCTCTTTGCTAGATTTAGCCCTCGGATTAAATTTTTGTTTCCAAACTTGACAAAATGCTTTGATGGTACAAGATTGCCAACAATGAAGAGGTGGCGTGTGCGATTGTGGACTATTTTGCGTTTTATTTTTCACCATGTTTTTTTTTAAGATCGATACATTTAATTTAGAGTTTTCCCAATTTTTTTTATGATTTTCAGATAAAAGGGTTTATCAAGGTTCTCAAAATAGGCGTTGTTTCCGTGATATCTCTTGCTTCCATCCAAATCTCTTACCGACGAGACATTTTTTCAGGTTTGGAAATAGAAAATAGTCGTAGAGGGCTAAATCTGGACAATATGGCAGATGGGGTAGCAGTTTGTAGAACAATTTATGGATTTTTGCCATCGTGACACGAGACGTGGGCGCCGATACGTTGTCATGGTGGACACGTATTATTTTTCTTCACCAATAATAATAATAATTAATATTTCAAAAATTTTTATTTGACTAAAATTTCTCAAATTAATTTTTTCCAATATAGTAAAAAAAAAACTAAAATGTTTCCATATTAATTCCATTGTTTAATAAATGCATGTTTTGTTTAAATAAAAAACACCTGTTTTTATTTTTCTAAAGCTTTTGAACCGTGTCATTGTTTTTTTTTTTTTTTTTTTGCTTACTTATCATTTCTTCACAAAAACCTAAGCAAAAAAAAAATTGAATTTATTTCGTATTCATAAGAAATAGATGATAACAGCTTTATTCATGCGCAAAACTTTTTTTCGCTAGTATTTAAATCAAGTAAAATAATAATATTAAAAATGAAAAGTGTCAAAGATTAGTTCATTTCCTAGCTCTATGAATACTAAAAAAAAATGATAATATTGCAAATCCAGAATTGTTACAAGCTGGTTTAAAAAAAAAAAACAAAAAATCAAGCATGGTTCTTATGTATTGAAGACCTTGGCTTGGAGTTCAGCCTTGAACTCTAGCGGTGTCTAATACCTAGCGACACCGGTTCTATTAAAGCCAGAATCACAGAGATAAAAAACTGCGTATTCTCAACGGTGTTAAGCTTTGTTAATACACGATGACTAAAAATAACTTCTTGGTAACGTCAGTTAACAGATGTTTTAGGTGGTTTCGGTGGACGAACATTGGTTTGAAGTTATTAAAACAAATAAATAAAAGAATGCATTATAATTTGTATGATTAATAATAATTATTACTTTTAAGGGGGCATATAGGTGACAAATTAAAAAAAATTTTTTTTGGAAATATTTTTTCATAGAAGGAAAAAAGATATCGTTTTAAGGAATACAAAACAAATTAATTACTTAATCAAATACTTAAACAAAATTAATACTTGTTTAAGTGGCTATTGCCTGAACTAGGATAATTTTTTTCCGCCAAAAAAAAAGCAAAATGGCGGCCCATTTTGTAACCTCGAAAATCAACTTTCTTTTAAATGGCAGCCATTTTTTTCGGCGGAAAAAATTATCCTAGTTTAGGCGATAGCCACTTGAACTAGGATTAATTTGGTTTTTTTTCCTTCGGGTGTTTCAGACTGTTGATATCTGTACACCGTCAATTTTTGGCATTTTTAAAAAAATATTAAATGACGTCAAAACTGTTGCAAAAATTCTGAAATTTTTTTTTTGTATTCTTTAAACGTTAATAACTATACACATAAAATAAATAAATAATAAATAACTGGCCATTTCAGCCCTTGAAAGGACTTTGACCTAGCTTCTTATGATCAAGTGAGGTGTGCGTGTTATTAAGTTTGTACACAATTGACCGAGAAATGGACCTACAGGCTTAACGCCGACTCCGAACGGCGATGAACGGAATGTTCTTATTCTCAAGAAGCTTTACATGGCATTTGTATTACTCTCTGAGGTTTGCCATTGTCTGCAGAGAGGTGGCGGCCGTACAGAAAAATTATTTTATTCAAATAATTTTCTGTCGCTGGTGGGGTTCGAACCTGGGTCTCCAAAGTTCTTTGACATAGCGGCCACGCACTTTAACCAACTACGCCACGGTCGCCAACAATAACTATACACATTTGGACAAAAAAAATAGGTACATCCTCTAAAAAATGGTTTTTGATCAATATGTCATAGTTTAATTGAAAGTTAAAAATTTACCGTTTCACAAGTTGTCCCGTTATTGACAGGAAATCTATTTGCAGTGCAGTTTCTAATCTAAAATTTAGTTACCAAGAGATATATCACGAAGTAACAACGTGCTGTGGTAAACAAAAATAGGTACACTTTCGGAAAAAATATTTTAAGTGCATTTAAAAGAGTTTTTCTTCGTGTTTTTTTATTCAAAAGTGTAGTTTTGGAATTTTTCTTTAAAGGTTTGTAAAATAATTTTAAATTTTGAAGCCTTCATAAAAGGTTTTGGTATCTAGATGAGTCGCGGTGCTATTGAAAGCGGATTGCTATTGAGATGCGTGCTGGAGGAAATGGATATGGAACGATTGCCAAAATTCTTGGACGTTCTCGAAATTTTGTCGTGAATGCTTTAAAGAAAAAAAAAGTTGGAGAAAAACGTGGAAGAAAACTGAAAACCACACTAAACTATGACCATCGCATTAATATAATGGCGAAAAAGGACCCTTTTATAGCTTCACGAACAATAGCAGCAGAATAAGGCAACAAAGTATCTTCACGGACTATTCGATGAAGGTTTGTGTTTTTAAAGCTCTATGGCAGAATAGCCCGTAAGTTTCCACTCCTTCGTAAGAAAAACTTGTGTTTTTAAAGCTCTATGGCAGAATAGCCCGTAAGTTTCCACTCCTTCGTAAGAAAAACTTGCACGCATGCCTCATGGTCAGGAAATGAAGGAGTCAAAAAGTGGAACAACTTCCTATGGAGCGACGAGACTAAAATAAATTTGTTTTTTAATGATGTCGCAAGGAACGTTCCTCGCCCGCGGTTTCGATCCACGGTACACTAGGAAAACGGTCAAACATGGTGGCGAAAACATAATGGTCTGGGGACCTAGACCCAATATTTCGTATTCGGGACATTATCCGATTCGAATATGTGAAAATATTATTATGAAGGAATAATGTTCTCTTACGCAAGTGAAGAAATGCCCTTAGTTTGGCGGTTCCAACAAGATAATGACCCCAAACACTCATCGAAGTTGGTAAAGGATTTTTTTTAAGGACAACAAAATCGACTGTATGTCCTGGCCCAGTCAATCACCCGACCTCAACCCGATTGAGAATCTTTGGGGTGAATTGAAGAAAAGAATATCTAACCAAACTTTTGTGCCTAGAAGGATTCAGGCTGTTTTGAAGAAAAATAGCGGATATTCAGGATACTGGTTTGTACTAAGCTGAGGTATTCTCAAAACAATAAATAAAATGCAATTATCTAATTTTTTTCTTTAGAAACTGCCGGTGTACCTATTTTTATGGCCCCTTAATGCACCAACTAAAATCCGACTTTTAACATTACTGAATACCACAGTGCAGTGGTTTTTTGTTGAATGGGTATATAACATACTTAGTACTCTCATATGTTTTGGTACACGACTGAACGTGCTCACTGTGCGTGAACTACTGAACGCACTCGCTTAGTTTTGACGCCTATTTGACATGTAGCATTTATGCTATGCCATCACGACATGCAGCAGAACTCGTTCCGAAAGCTCAAAGCAAAAGGTGCCTTCGTGCGAAAATTTCGTATTTTTGAGCTAGGTCTTGACATATTTGGAACCCAAAAAACTAGTTTCCTAGAAATGGCACAGACTCCGACTCCGATAAGAAAAATTAATACATATTTTTTAACGAATATCGCCATAGCACAAAATCCTATAGAAAAAATTATTAATTTTTAACATTAATTTGTAAAGGGCCCTATAAACAAACAACTAGTCGCAAAATTTGTTGATAAACTGGTTGCTGGTTGTTGAAAATAAGTCGTCTGTTGGTACTTGAGGTGTCATATTTAGTTTTTTAATCAGTTTATCAATCAGTTGCCAAACATCAAAAAGTTTTGACTTTTTTACGATTTGGCATCAACCAGTTGTTCATCCAGTTGATGTGTTTGTAGCAAAATTAGCAACGAAACGAAAAAAGTTTAATTGTAGAATCAATTCGTACGACGATGACCATGAGTGATTCCAATTGGAAAAATATTTTAAATAAGTTTTATTGGCAGTTTTTCTTATAGTAGTTTTCTTATAAAAAAAAAAAAAAAAATAAATAACTGGCCATTTCAGCCCTTGAAAGGACTTTGACCTAGCTTCTTATGATCAATTGTGTTGTGCGTGTTATTAAGTTTGTACACAATTGACCGAGAACCGGACCTACATGTTTAACGCCGACTCCGAACGGCGATGAACGGAATGTTCTCGTTCTCAAGAAGCTTTACATGGCAATTTGGTTACTCTCTGAGGTTTGCCATTGTCTGCAGAGAGGTGGCGGCCGTGCAGAAAAATTATTTTAATTCAAATAATTTTCTGTCGCTGCTGGGGTTCGAACCTGAGTAGTTTTCTTATAGATAAAATATATCTATAAGTTATAAAAAATATATCTAAAAGAATATATGTATATCTATTAAATTCAGATATATATTCTTTTCAATTGAATTCAATTTTAATTACTTTCCTGATAGTTTTAACTTCCTCATTAAAAAAATACATACATGCAAATTACAAATTATAAAAACAAATTAAATGTTTTTAATATTATGGTCGGAGTCGGTGCTTCAATATTTGGCGGAGTCGGAGTTGTGATTTTTCGAACCAACTCCGCAGCCCTGCTTGTGACGCTGTCACTTCAAAATCTACGAATGTGTTCACGATACAGCCAACTTATTTTTTATTGTACTCATATATATAAAAACGATTAATGTTTCAATATTAACCTAAAACGTATTTTGGAAAAAATTTTACTTTTAATGCGAAATAATCTGCTGTATGTTCAATTGTTTGACTCAGTGTATGTATCAACGACCCTGAAAGGATTAAAATTCTTGCAATGTACTTACATTTTATTTGATAACAAATATATTGCAACTGCTGTACCGATAACCTCTTGCATATCAGAGCCGATAATCGCTATTTCTATCATAATCCACAATATGATGCGCGGCACCTTCTTGTATTGACGATAGCACATTTCGGCCAAGTGCAAGCCAGTGACGACACCCAATCTGCAACGAGTTTGAAATAGAATTATATTATGCTGGTCTTACTCTAATTATTGCTGATTCTAAATAAAAATGGTCCAGTGCGTCGCGTCTTATCACGTTTTGTGTTTGCTGCTTACCTTGCTGCCAAGCGTTGCATTAACAAGCCTAACACGGTCGCCCACAATAGAACCCAGAGAATTTTATACTTTGCTGCGGCACCACTTTGTAAATCTGATTCGATGTTTCCGGGATCGAGATACGCGATGGACATGAGAAAACCTGGTCCCGTGAATGCCCATAATTTACGCCAACTAAAGCCAATCTGCATTGAGAAAAAGTATTATATACTAGAATTTGCTATTGATTTGAAAAAAAATTTCATTAAATTATATGAATTCTTTGCTTACATTATCTGTCTCGGGTATCAGCACTTTTTCATCGCTAAAATATGCCTGTTTGGGATCAGGCTTTAAATGTGTCGCCTCATTTGGTACTAATTGTTGTGGTAAATTTGACGATGTGTTGCTGGAGGATGTCGCAAGCGAGTCACCCTGTTGTTGCTGCTCATGATTTAAGCGGTAGGCATCGTTTGTGGACATGCTGCAAAATAAAAGCGATAAAAAAATTAAAGAAACTGTTAATGATGTCAATTTAAATTTAAACAAGCTATTGACTCATAACTTCTGATAACGCTGTGTAGCAATTGTATTTTATTAAAAAAAAAATAAAAACCCCGTACATTTTTAGCCCATGTTTTTATCTTGCAAGTTAGAGGAAATATGTTGTTTTATGCACAGTTTTGAAAAACTGAACAAAAGCCTGCCACACAATCAGCATTTAATTGAGCTGACGTTGACGAATGTAACTGAATGGGAAATTTAACTGCCAATTAATACGGTTACTTCCTAAGCATTTCACTTTGTACACATTGTTCTGAACACACGCACACAGACACATGATGCAAGCTTTATGCAATTTTTAAATACAGTGAACCAAAAAAAAACTTGTACAGTATAAGTAAGTATGTAGGTTTATGTTGCAATATCTTTGAAACTATATCACTAACCATATAAAATAAAATGTAAAAATATTCATATTTATTCTTAATCTTACTAAAAATTTTTTTAAATTCCTATAAAAAATGTATTTTCATGGGATTTACATAATTTTTTGCTTGTTGGAAATTTTAGGCTCGGGTTGTGGGATAGATACCGTTCATATTTTTGGACAGAAAGCAAACAGCGTGGATTTGAGTTTTCTCAAACTTGTATTTTGCTAACACTGAAGTGAACAGAGGCATTTGTTTGTTTGCTGTAAGCATTGGAACAAAAAAAATCGACACAATTTTTGAGAGTGCGATAAATTGAAGTAATTAATTTAAAAACAAGTGTAATGCATAATTTATGCAGTATATACAATAAAAATGTATTTTGTGATGAAATATAAATATCTAGCAAAATATGTTCACTAAGGCTGCGACTCCTACCAAAATTTAGGAATTCCGCAAAAATAAAATTACTTCTATAAGATCCTCCTTTCGTAGATCTGATTTTTTAGTTTTTTTAGATAGTTGCCACCTAAATATTTTTATTTTTACGAATTCGGCGGGCGAACACTAGTTAAAAATGGGTCACTGAATCCGAATCCGTTGTTAGAATTCCAAAAATTATGTAATTTTTTACCATAGGGCTGCTACCTAAATTTTTAAATTTTTAGGCGGCCTCAATAGTCGAGTAGGTTCAATTCCCGATCAGGCCATGGTCCTGAAAATTCATCAATATTTACAACTTGAAGTTGTAGTTGGTGGTAGAGAAGTTTGTGGATGAGATTGCCTTATAACTTGAATTGACTGTGGTAAAGGCATAACACTTGGCTCTGATTCGAATTCACATGTTTATTTGGCTTTCCACCACGCTTAGAACATCCTACATGTGTTCATTTCATTGCCCTTTCCTTTCCACTAATCTATCACCCTATTTCGAACCAAGGCAGACTTAACTGAATAGGTATTTCACCTGAAATCCTTGGTTCAAAGTTAAAAACAAAAAATTTTTTGTCCATAGAGTTGCCATCTAAAATTGTTTTCTTTAAAAACTTTTTTTTTGCTTATCGAAGCGGGCGGGGCTTCAGCTAGTTAATTATAAATATGTATTTTTTACGGAACCAAAGTCTGTCAATTTTTAAGACTCCGACTCCTTCACTGATGTTCACCATACAATTTTGCCAGTCACTTTCGAATGGCTACCATTCCCAGTTGTGGGACACCTCATGTAACGGGTTGTGGGACACATTGTTTTTTTGCATTTAAATTATGTGTTTGACTTACAAACTGCTAATATCATCGTTTTTGTCAACATATCATATTTAAATTGTGTTTTCTTGCATTTTTGTGCATTTTTAGCCAAGTCAATCCCAGAAAAGTTAGCCGTCAAGCCAACCATGGTATATTTAGCATATTTTACATGGACTCATTGCACTTCTGATTTGGATGATGCTGAATCGAACCATTACTGTTCGAAAAAAAATGTATGTAGCAATAGGTTCCTTCTAACTTTGAGGCGGTCATACGAATGTCATTTGATAAGTCAGTGATTTTTTGAATAAAATTATTTTTTTTTGTTCGGTAAAACAGCGTTTATTTCAAAATATAGTCTCCTTTAAGATCAATACATTAAGTCCAGCCTTTTTCCAATGTTTTGATTCCTTCCAAAAAAAGTTTATTCCTTGACCCAAATATTAAGCCATTATTAAGGTTTGGCACTTGGAAATAGTCGCCGGGGGCTGATTCTAAAAATATAGTGGATGGTATAGCAGTCCGTAGCCCAATTTATATATATTTTTGCCATGACGACTACAGACGTATGCTTATAAAGATCACTTTTTTCTTTACCAAATGCGATCGTTTTTGCTTCAAATCAATGTCAACTCTCTAAAAACTAGGAATAACATTCGCCGGTAATCGTTTTACCCTTGACCTTGAAGATTAACGCCATGGCCTTGTTGGTTGACACACCCACCCTGGCCTTTTTTGATGCAAGGTCACCAGGAGAAGTCCACTGCTTCACTGTTTGTTGGTCTCTAGTGTGTTGTGATGTATTCATGTTTCGTCGACGGTTACGAAACGGCGTAAACACTCCTTCTGATTGCGGTTGAACATCGCCAAACACTTTTTTGAAGTGATCACACGGCTGCGCTTATGGTCGAATGTGAGCAATCGTGGCACCCATCGTACGGATAGCTTCTTCATGTCCAAATACTGATGAAAAATGTGATATACTCGCTCAATTGTGATGCCTACAACCTCAGCTACCATAGATTTAATCGACGATTTCTGGCGTGACGACCTCTTGATTTTTGTCTTTGCTTGCATACATCTAAGGACCACCTTAGTGTATATAGTTTCAGAGATATTGCATTAGGAAGCATACGGTACAAGTTTTTTTATGTTCACTGTAACAAATTAAATTCTGTTTCATAAATTTGTTAAAATCATGTGAGAACTAATTGTTATCGTGTGAAGCCGATCGATTATATAGTGGATTATAAGTAAAAATCACTGTAGAAAATTACAGTTTAACTACGCTGTGTGAATTAAACTGTAAAAAAAATGAATGCTTGTTTTGTTTTAAATACTGAAAATGGAATAAATCTACATAAATTGAAATCTCCGATCAGTTTTTTTTTTGTTTTGTTTTAAATCACCCCTAAGATTTGCTGCAAATTAAAAAAATAAAATTAAAGCACAAAACAAGATGCGGAGTGAAATTTTTTAGTTTTGAATTTGAGGTTACAAACAAATTTGAGGTTGAGACCCCCAAAATTTCATCAGGGTTAACAATTTTTTTGGTTTTTTTGTTTCAGATCACTTGGCAGGGCTGTAGAGTGTACATCGCACATCGGCTATCGCTACGCACGGCTTTGATCAGTGAGAACTTCAGCCGCCATTTTGAATTATTTTTCATCGAAAAAATTGTATAATGTTGTTTGTTGTATAATGCCACAAAAGATTTTTTCAAAAAATATTTACGTTCGCTCAAAAAAAAATCCTCCAATTACCTTACGTTTCTACTAGAACCTCCCCTTAAATTTTCTTTTAAATACAAGTTACTTACGATTTCAATGGATAATACTGATTTGCATAAAGTTAGCTCCGCCCTTTTTTATTTTCCACATGGGAAAAAATTTATTGTAATGGTAATTGAGTAATATAAGTGTTGTTATAAGTGTTGTTATAAGTGTTGTTCTAAGTGTTGTTAGCTCAACTTACTATTTTTTCCAAAATTATGCTCTGAAGTTCTCGGGCTATGTTGCAAATTGCGAAAGAGAGATAAGAAATCTACACATTTTCTCATTTTAAAAGCGGAAATAGAAGTAAGCTTAACATAACTATTTTTCAGAGTACGAGAAGGTCTGCTCATAACTATGGATGAAACATAGGTCCACCCATGGTTGAATAAATAAGGTTGTCGCATGGGTAAGAGCGAGTTCCCATAAATGTCAAATCGAAGTTGACAGCTCATACAAAATCTGAAAAAGAAAATTGATAACATGAAAAACCGATGAAGTTGTTGTTGTTGCTTTGCATTGATTTTGACAATTATGGGTACTGAGAAGAGAGTACGATCAGCCGCGAGACAACTTTATTTATTCAACCATGGGTCCATCACTTCACACCTGAGGAGAAGATACAGCCAAAACAAAGGACTGAAAGGGGAGAATTGGCTCCAAAGAAGGTGAAGACAGTTCCATTTGCATTCAAGGTCATAGCGTTATTTTTTTTTTTTTGGGATGCGCATGTGATAATATTCATTGATTATCTTCAGAAAGCAAAAACAATCAACGGCGAGGCGAGTATTATGCGAACATATATCAGCGTTTGAGTGATGAAGTCACGAAAATACCGCTGCATTTGATAAAAAAAAAGTTTTGTATCATCAAGACAATGCACTAGCTCACACTTCCGTCTTCGCGATGCCAAAATTAATGGATTAAAGTTCCTCACGCACCCTATTCACCAGATTTCGCCTACTTGGATTATTTTCTGTTTCCAAACTTGAAAAATGGCTCGGTGGTAAAAAATTTGTCAACAATGAATGAAGCGGTGGAGTCTGCGGCTGATGACTATTTTGTGGTGTTCGCCGGTTCGCAATATAAAAAGGGTATCGAAGCTATTGAACATTGCAGGGAAAATTGTATCGAGCTAAATGAAGCGTATGTAGAGATTTTTTTCTAAATTCTTTGTGTTTCGTGGCGTAGTTGGTTAAAGTGCGTGGCCGCTATGTCAACGAACTTGACATAGACCCGGGTTCGAACCCCAGCAGCGACAGAAAATTATTTGAATTAAAATAATTTTTCTGTACGGCCGCCACCTCTCTGCAGACAATGGCAAACCTCAGAGAGTAATCAAAATGCCATGTAAAGCTTCATGAGAATAAGAACATTTCGTTCATCGCCGTTCGGAGTCGGCGTTAAGCCTGTAGGTTCATTTCTCGGTCAATTTGTGTACAAACTTAATAACACGCACAACACAATGGATCATAAGAAGCTAGGTCTAAGTCCTTTCAAGGGCTGAAATGGCCAGTTATTTATTTATTTTATTATGTTTTCTGTGTAAGGTCAGGTACTTCTGAAACTATCCTCGTATCTGTAACTGACGATTTGCTTTTACACAAACGGTGATTTTCCATAGACTTTTGTACGGTATCTGGCAATGCTTACCCCTTAGCAACCAAACTCCCCAACTACAAAAAGAAACTCAGTGTTACCCCACAAGGACTCAGCACACTCAGGGACGCTCCTAAGAGAGGCGAAGCAGGCTCACACCTGTGGTGCCAAAAAGAATGAGGCGCCAACATGATTAAATTAAGATTTGAAAAATGAGTTAAATTTCATCTTGTCCCGTATCACTATGTTTGTGTTCGCTAATCTCCGAAACCACCTAACCGATTTCAGTGAAATTTTGTGAAGGTGTGGATTGGCTCCAGCTTGAAATATAGGCCAGTTTTGAACTGAATAGGTGGAGGTTTTGTTGAGTTTTATGCAATAATACATTTTTTGCTAAACGACTGGACCGATATTGATGAAATTTTGTATGAAAATTCTGCTGATCCCAGAGGAGAACATGGCTGCTTATACTTCAAAAAACTTCCGTAAGAGGGCGCTTTATGAAAAAATATATTTGACTGAACGACTCCACCGATTTTGATGGAATTTGTTATTAAGATTCTCCTGACTCCGAAAAAGAGGCTTCCGGAATTTACACCTGATGAATTTACGCCCGAAAAAAATGGTAAAAGAGCCCGAAATTCTCCATACACAATAGGGCATTAATTCCAAGGGAAAAATTCCCGAAATTTAGGGTACTTATGTCATTTTATCGGGTGTTTGTGCCAAAACATTTCGGGTCTTTTTTCCAAATATTTGAAAAGGAAGAAAGACCCGAAAAATAAGCTTGGAATATAAGTAAAAAAAAAATCGGTAATTTTTGCCGAAATTTCAAAATTGTTATGATTAAATGGCTTGCCCTTGCTCAGAAGATAAAAAAAAACTACATTCCATGTAAGGGCAAATCATTTTATCATTTTATCATAAAAAACACCATTTCGACCTTATTTGGACTTAATGTCCATGGACCCCTTGTTTATGGAAAAACATTTAAAAAAAACAAGATAATTTCACAGAGGAACATCAACTTACTACTCAAATCTGTTTTTTATATTTTGATAATCTTACATTGAATCCAGATCATGAAAATAACGCCCGAAAAATTTGGAAATAAAGCCCAAAAAACTGTTGAAAATTTCGGGCGTAATTTCCATTTTTTTGCGGGATTCATTTCCAAACCATTCGGGCGTAATTTCCTTCTTTCGGGCTCAATTGAAATTTCAAATTCGGGCGTTCTTTCCAAAATTCGATACTATGGAAAATAGCGCTTTTTGTCATTATTTTTCGGGCGTAAATTTTGGGAGCCCGGGAAATAGAACATAGCCTGCTTACACTGAACAAATTTTTCGTAAGAGGGCATTTGTAAATAGATTTGTAAATAAATTTGTAAATAGATAGATTTATGTAAATAGAAAGCAGAGCAATATGACTCCAAAACTGCTGGTTCGATTGAGCTGAAATTTTAGCAGTAGTTTTTTTTTTTGAGCACGGGATGGTTGGGAAAAAATTTTGCCTCCTACAAATCAATAAAAATACTATATTTCAAACGGTTTTGGGCGCATTAACTAAAATTTGATAAAACATGGTTTGTATGGTTACTGCCGTTAACTGTACCAAAAATTGGCGTGGTCTCACTGTATCTATGCCCGCTTTTCAGGAATTCTTATAATTATCACGTTGTTCATGTTTTGATTGTGAAACTAGGTATGTAGGTGCCATGGGTCCAAGTGGACGCCCGCCCATCTATAGATATAAAAATCAAAAAATGTAATTTGGGCGGGGTAAAGTTTGCCAGGTCCGCTAGTTTCATATAAAAAAAAACTCATCAAACTCAAAATATATGAATTTAAATATCGATTTGAGCGCTACCTGATATTTTTTTGTATGAAACTTTTTACCACTGTGACAAAATAAATTTCTCAAAAATATTCCCGTTGGATAGTGAACTTTTTTTCTAATTTTATTGTATTTTTTTAATGTTTTTTTTTTTTTTTGTTTTTGTCTTTTTAGTTCTATCTATTAGTTCTTTTTGTTTTTCTTTCTTCTAATCAATTAATTGTTTGTTATTGCATTTAATTTGAAAACAAATAAATATTAGCACGTTTGAAAGCAAAACAAAGACTCATCGATAAGGCTGAGATATTTTAATCGATATTCTATACAAAACAAAACCGAAAACAAGATAAATATATAAATAAACATATGAATAGATGTCTGTATAGAAGCATAAAAGCCAAAGAGCACATTTTTTTTTGGAATTATGCTTATTCGTTGATATCGTTTTGTTGAACCATAAATATTTCATATTAATTATCACGAAGCAAGCTAAGAGACGGCGCTCATTGATAAAAAGGCGCGGCTTCAGGTGTATTAAGTTTCCGAAAACATTTGCTGTTAATTAGTAATATTGATTGCCAGCTGAATATGGTCGACATTTTTGACCAAAAGTAGGTGGCAGAGTTTTCCAGGGGATTCCGCGAATTAAACACATATTATTATTATATAAACAAGTAGTAAATTCCCGTACTACTTTGTAGCATTAGTCAGTACTTAGTGCTGTTTACTGGGGATTTTTTATTTGAAGGAATGCGGCTTAATTATAATATATTGTTTAACAGTAATTGATTGCAGTAATACAACTTATACTCGTATAATCAACTTTTATATAAAGTTCAACTAACCAAAAACAATTTTGAAATATTAATTATTTAAACAACAATCATGTTTGTGACAAGTTCAATTTGCAAGTTAAATATTTAATTCAACTCTTATTTAATTAAATTTTGAAATGTTTCTTTAATAAAAAATTTTTAATTAAACAGTTGTTTATAAACAATTTTATAACAAAGTACCGGTAGGTGGTTTCGTTTTCGGATTGTTTGGCCCATGACATAACAGGATTTAAAAAAAAGGCAAATCAAATCAAACCAGTTCATATTTTTTAAGTAGTATTAGTCCAAAGAGTTGAATATCGTTTCAAAGACAGTTTATGTTTGAGTATTTTAACTACATGTATGTGTATATATAATATATAATATTATATGTGTGTGAATGTGTTTATATATAAATTTTTATTTAAATTTAAGTCAAGCTTAAGAGTTGTTACATCTTTGCCGTACCCTTTGGCTGGAATCGAAAATGACATATCAGCCGGCATTCGAACCTCAGACCTTTGGGCACGATGAAGGCTTATCTATTTCGGGTTTAGGAAAGTGTAGATTCCCGAACTTCAAAACTAGTTTTTGTATAGTTAAAGGTTTGTCATTTTACAATATGGAACGTTTTAACACCGAACAAAATTTGATACTGGAACAACAAGCGTTAAATTCTGATGTTTCGAATTAAATTTTCTTCAGCGAAAAGGCCCATTTCTCGCTAGGTAGATAGGTGAAGAGCAAAATTGCCGTATATGAGGCTCTGAAAATACCCAAGCTATTGTGGAGAAGCCACTGCATCCACAAAAAGTGATTGTCTCGTGTGCATTATGGTCTGCTGGTGTCATTGGTCCGTATTTTCTTGAAAACGATTAAAGACCAACCGTTACAGTCTGACCGCTACACAGTACTTTGAGCCCATACAAAAGTGAGGAAAAAATACAAGGAGTCGTTTGATTGTTATGAAATTCTGCATGTTTATGAATTTTTGGTTGCTGATTTCAAATATTGAACCAGATTTTACGTATATCAAGTATTTGCGCCTAAAATTGGGTTTTAATAAAAAAAAAAACGAAATTTTCCTATATTAAAATTAATATTAAAGTTATTAGAATTGGTAAAAAAAACAAAAAAAAAATGAATTTTAAACGATTATGGCTTTAACTTTTAAATACTCTAAAACCATTTGGCAATGTATTTTTTTTTAAAAGATAGGCATATAATTTCCTATGCACTTTTGCGATAAAAATGCTACTATACATGTAAAATAATGTTTTGCAAAACAAAAAAAAAAAAAATATTCGTATTGGTATTTTTTTTCAATCAAGTTAATATGAGTAAATAATACTAAATAAAAAAATATTTTAAGGGGACACATAGGTTACAAATTTTAAAAAAAAATTTTTTTTCGGGAATTTTGTTTTCATATCGTTTTCAAATTTTGCACATATATTTATTAACATTTAAAATATGCAAAAAAAAATTTTCAGAATTTTTGAAGCGGTTTTCGACGTTATTTGATTTTTTTAAAAAAATGCCAAAAAATTGACGGTATGCAGGATATCACCAGTCTGAAACATCTGAGGAAAAAATAAAAAAAAAACGAATTAATCCTTGTTTAAGTGGCCACCGCCTGAACTAAGATAATTTTTATCCGCCGAAAAAAAAACAAAATGGCGGCCATTTGAAAAAAAATCGATTTTCGGTGTTACAAAATCGGTCCATTTCATTTGGTGTTAATTTTTTCCCTTATCATGTGCTAAAAAGAGTATTTTTAGGAAACATAACCTTTATTTTAATTTTTTTTTTTTTTTTTTGTCTAAAATAACATCAGAATTATATTTTATTTGTTAAGAAACATTTTTTTTTAAAAAATTCTTTAAAAATTATAAACAAACTCCGGTAGAGTGTAAGAAATATGGTAACAAAATAAAGAGTAATTTTTGAGAAAACATCAATTTTAGACCATTTTTCAAAAAACGTTTACTCGAAGAATCGGAAAAAGTCGGATAAAGTGAAAACAGTTTCTGAAAAACTTAAAACAAAAAAAAAAATTCAAATATAAAAATGAAACTGGAGGTATGTGGAGCTTTTTCTTTCTTGTCTGCTAAAAATAGAACATTTTTCAAAATATTTTTCAAATTTTTTTATAAATTTAAGTAATTTTTTCAAAATCATTTCCAGTTTTTTTTAACAAAATATAATATTCGTTCATAGATTTTTTGAAAATTAAAAAAAAACACTCGAATTGTTTAAAAAATGTGCTCACAATATTTTTTTCTTTGAATGATGCGCAAAATAGAAATGTCCATTAATTAGAGGAATATATGATTTTTAGACCATTTTTCAAAATGCGATAACTCCAAGAAACGGTTGAAAACAGTTATCAAATTTTGGAATCTGAAAGATAAATACATGTATAAGAATATGTTAGAAAATGGAAGAGATGTTTTTTTATGTTTTTTTTTTAATTTGCTCTCAAAAATTGCAAAGTTTTGGAAAATATTTAAAAGAATTTTTATTTTTTTGGAAATTTTTCAATTTATTTTCTTAAGCTAAATTGAAAATATATTAAAAGTCATTTATTTATACAATATTTTTCTTGAAATAAAATCAAAAGTCAAATGAATTCAGTTAAAATTGCGCTTTCAGTAATTTTTTCTTTGTAAGATGTGCAAAATCAAATATTCCACAACAATAAAAATACATAAAAATGGTTGACATTAAAGAGGTATAGTGGCTACAAAAATTGTTCAATTGCAATAAAAATTTGGATTTTTCTTAGTGAAAGTATTATCTACAAAACGGTACCAAATTTGTTAGGTTCTGTTAAAACAAAAATCTTGATTTATTCCTATGGGACAAAGTACTGTGCGCTATGGCCGTATGTTAACCTTTTTTTTTTTTTTTTTGACCTGAAATTGAAGATATGTATCTGGACGATATTTGCTTTCAACAAGATGGGGCCACGAGCCACACAACAGCACAAATTGGGTCCTTGTTGCAACAGAAATTTCCAGGACGCCTTGTTCGAGATTTGGCGATGTCAATTTGCCTCCGAGATCGTGGGATTTGATGTCTCTGTACTTTTTTTTATGGAGCTACGCAAAAGATCGTATTTAGGTGAATAAACCTTAAACTCTTAAGCAATTAAAAACCAACATTCATAAAGTCATGGCCGAGTTAGTGCTTGAGTTGTACACAAAAATCATCGAAAATTACCTTATAAGGATTGAGTCCTGCAAAAACTCACGTGAATGTCATTTGAATGATATTGTATTGCACGCAAAGTTCAAACTTTATAACGAAATAAAATTTCATCTAAAGCTGCTTTTTTAGTGCGTTTTTTTTTAACTTTACTTTCCGAAGAAGACAATGGATAACCGTTTAGTATAGACTTTAGAAAATTTACAGCATGTTGATTATTATTTATATCATTATAGAGCAGGAAGGATCTTTGTCAATAAGAAGAGGGTACTTCCCAACTAACAATTGAACTTACAACACGTTCCGTGCTTGAGATCATTAGCGGTTTCCACCTCATTACGAGGGTTGCTATTTATACTTCTGGCCTAGTAATGAAACAACAAATATTTATTGTTTATACAATATTTACATCTGATATGCCTGTGGTTGACAATGTTTTTGTTGCAACTTACGCTGACGACACTGGCCTCAAGCGCGTCTTCAGATGGCTCATCTGCTCTTGTACAGAGAGAACTTAATGAACTAGAACGATGGTTATTAAAATGGAACATTAAAATTAATGCTTCAAAATCTGCACATGCTACTTTCACGATGCGAAAAGGTGACTATTAACGGTTCAATAATCCCAAAGACCAACATCATAAAATATCTAGGAATGCACTTAGATCGACGCCTCACTTGGAAGGAACACATAAAAAACAAAACCCAAACAATTAAATAACAAAACCAAACGACTTAATTGGTTACTTGATGCTAGATCTGAGTTATACCTTGAAAATAAAATTCGACTCTATAAAGCGATTTTAAGCCCAGTTTGGACCTACGGAGTCCAACTTTGGGGTACTGCTAGTAAGTCAAATATTAATATCCTACAACAATATCAATCCAAGACTTTAAGGATGATTTTAAACGCCCCCTGGTTTGTAAGAAATGACTCAATACATAAGGACTTAAACATTCTAACAGTTCGAGATGAGATCCGAAAACTCTGTGAAAGATACCTCAAACGGCTTAGCAACCATACTAACACATTAGCAATCTGCCTTCTGGATGAAACCAACGAAACAAGGCGACTCCAGCGATTTCATATTTTAGATCTTCCATTTAGATTATTATAAGAATAGAAAAACACCTGTTTGTAAATTATGTTGTCTGTTAATTAAGTATTTAAAATGATTCTTTGAATGTCTTAAACAATGTTTGTTTAACTTTTGTAGTGATTGTATTCAATGGAATGCAATACTCTCTGTTATTATATATCATTTCGAAAATTTGTTTATTATCATTTTGGATAGATTACAAATAAAAACTACCAAAAAAAAAAAAAAAAAAAATATTTATGATCAAAATTGGTTTAATTGTTCTTTAACAGATTCTCACTAAAGATCACAACACTTTTGCATGTGTTTAAACAGATTTTGGAAGTACTGTTTCCATTCCGATTCAGTTAACTACAAAAGAAACGTTTTGAATGCAACAACCGCTTTTTCAGGTGTCGACAATAGTTGAACACTTTTTTTTTTATTTCCGGGAATAAAAAAAAGGTCGTTAGGTGCCATATCAGAGCTGTACAGCGGATGACCAATCATGTCGATTTTTGGCTGGTAAATGATTTTGTTTGAGCAGATGTGAGAGAGCTCGCATAATTATGAGAAGAATATTTTCATTTTAGTCAGTTTTTCGACTTTTTCGATGGTCGTGTACTTTTCAGCATTGGCCATCCTGCATGATCGATACTGCCAAAGAAACAGGCAACCATTTTCTTCGATGTGCTTCTTCCGTGAAATACTTTTATTGGGTTTAGCTCGTTTTCAAAGCCCATACAGTTGATTACTGTTTTGTTTCGGGCTCATATGCATAAATACATGATTCGTCACCTGTGTAGATGTTATACACAGCCTTTGATGCACCTTGATGATTGTAGTTTGACGTGACAATGTTACGTCTTACCGCGCAGGTTTCCAAAAAAGTCGAAAAAAAGCATTTTTCTAAAATCCAGAAAGTAAAGTTAAATTAAAATTAAAATATGGGCAATTATTAGGACAAGAATTTGGAAGAAGATTAGAGCAAGGGTTAGAAAAAATTTGAAGTCAAGGATTTGACCAAAGATTTGGACCAGGAATAAGTTGAAGAACAAAGATTAGGACAGAGGTTAGAGCATGGAATTGAAGAATTCAGACAAGGATTTCGAAAGGGACTACGACAAGGATTGGAACAAGAATAAGGACAAAAATTAAGACACACCTAAAACAACATTTAGTATAAGATAAGGAAAAGAATAAATACGGAAAATGGGACAAGAAATTTAACAAAGATTTGGACACACTGAGAAATAGATTTAGAACAAGGATTGAGAAAAGAAGTGGGACAGGGACTAGGAAAAGGATTCGAATAAGGATTAAATCTCGAATTTAAGCATGGATTAAATCAAGAGTTTGGATAAGAAGTAGGACAATTATTAAAATAAAAAGAAATAACTGGCCATTTCAGCCCTTGAAAGGACTTTGACCTAGCTTCTTATGATCAATTGTCAAGGACAAATAAAAGAATAATAAGAATAAGAATAAGAATAAGAATGAGAATAAGAATAAGAATAAGAATAAGAATAAGAATAAGAATAAGAATTAGAATAAGAATAAGAATAAGAATAAGAATAAGAATAAGAATAAGAATAAGAATAAGAATAAGAATAAGAATAAGAATAAGAATAAGAATAAGAATAAGAATAAGAATAAGAATAAGAATAAGAATAAGAATAAGGATAAGAATAAGAATAAAAATAAGAATAAGAATAAGAATAAGAATAAGAATAAGAATAAGAATAAGAATAAGAATAAGAATAAGAATAAGAATAAGAATAAGAATAAGAATAAGAATAAGAATAAGAATAAGAATAAGAATAAGAATAAGAATAAGAATAAGAATAAGAATAAGAATAAGAATAAGAATAAGAATAAGAATAAGAATAAGAATAAGAATAAGAATAAGAATAAGAATACGAATAAGAATAAGAATAAGAATAAGAATACGAATAAGAATAAGAATAAGAATAAGAATAAGAATAAGAATAAGAATAAGAATAAGAATAAGAATAAGAATAAGAATGAGGCAAAGCTTGAGAACAAAGGGACGAGCATAAGATACTCTGTGTGTTTACGATACATCCAACTTTTTTTCAGCATTTCCTTGCACCAATCGACAAAAGGCTTTTTTTGAGCAACCGTCAAAAATTATGGGATATCCAACGGGAACAAATCTTTCTGACGTCTAAATGCTTATGTAAAATGGAATTTTTCCACTAAGAAGTTGGAAGAACTGTCTGCTTCCAACAGTTCCCGCACAGCAACGATGTTTTCTGCCACAACAGCCGTTCTTGGACGACCTTCATGAAATTCGTTTTAGAGGGAACGACGAACACTCTCGAATTCATTGAACCAGCGTTTTACAGTCGCTGGGTGTGGTGCTTTATCACCAAAAGTCGAATTAAGTTGATCGATGCCTTATTTTTCTTGTCAATCCACGTCGAAAATCGTAAAAAATTATCACCCAAAAATGTGGACGTGTTAATTCTATTTTTTTGCTGAAATACAATTTTTAACCCACTGTAAACAACACAATAAGCGCACATACACCAAAACGTTGTGAGTGCGTTCATGGTAGAAAATGTCAAATTTTCGAATGGAACTTTCAAAATTCATCTTGCAATGCAGCCCTCGTAATCAACTAATTCAATCATTATTTGGTACTGTTGCGTTCCTGTACTGGTAACTATTCATATAATACATTAAATTAAATTCGAAATTCCGGTCTTTATCCGGTAATGAAACTACCATAATTGAGCGTTGGTCGCGTCTGAAGTCATTGAAGTGACGCACAGTGGGGTATTTTATGCCAAAAGTGACGATTAATTGACAGGGGCCACTTATCGAGACAAAAATTGTACTTTGGTGGTTTTTGGGGTCGCTGATTACGAATCTGAAGTCAAAAATCTAAAATTCAAAATGGTGGCTTTAAAATGGCGGCCATGAACAAGCTAACTTCTACAAAAAACGTTTAAAGGAGGTAAAATGTTGTATACAGGGTTTTGTGGGGTCGCTGATTAAGAATATGAAGTCAAAAATTTGAAACTCAAAATGGCGGCCATGAACAAGCTATGTTCTGCAAAAAACGTTTAATGGAGGTAAAAATTTGTATACTGGGGTTTGTGGGGTCACTGATCATAAATTCGAAGTCAAAAATTTAAAATTCTAAATGGCGGCTTCAAAATGTAATCATTAGCTATGTACCTTTTACTTAATTACATAGTATAAACAACATAATTTTCGTTATTACTACAAATTGCACAAAACAAGCCTTGAACGACATTTTATACAAAAACAAAGGATTGCAATAACAATAGTTAATAAACATAAACAATGATGTTGATTTCACATGTACCCTGCAAACTGCAGGGCAAACAATTTATGTCTTGCTAATATCAAAATCAGAAAATAAGTGTTAAAATCGAACATATATATTTCAATTTAATAGCTTAACACATTCATCTGCTTCTTTTAATATATAAAAAGCCGGTGTTTGAAAGAAACATCAACTATCTAACTTAATTGTGGAAAGGTGCACTGCATATGCCGCTTTCCATAATGTAGGGTAAAAAATAGCGGATAACAAAAAACAAAGTGAAGAAAAGTACTGATAAACAACAAAAAAACAAAAAACAGCAAAATCTGTTTGGTATTTGAATTTATTTTGTTCTTTATTTCGTTTTTTTTAATTTTTCGAAATAAAATCGTAAATTCGTGACATGTAAGTTAAAGTAAAAAAATCGAAATACCGCGAAAGTGCGCAGCATTGACGCAACTTTTTTTTTTATAGAATATAGCTTAAATGTTCATAACTTACGATAATCAAAACAGTTTTCCTTAATTCCACTCAACACATAACTATATCTCTATTAACATATTGAAAAATCCAACTTTTTAAGGTTAAATTAAAATAAATAAAAATATATATATATATATAAGCACTATTTCATAAAAAAAATTTAATTTTGTATTGCTTAAATACCTGAACAAGAATGTTACATCGTAATTTTTTGTAATTTTTAAAAAATAATACACAAAAAAAAACTTTAAAAATTTCGAATAAACACGTTTGTGACTGTGCACACTCAAAGAGAAAAAAAAATGATGACTTTCAAGCTGGATTGCGGGTAAACAGTAGAATATTTTTCAACTATTCTTTCACCTAGTGATGCAGAATTTTATCTTCTTTCATCGGGTACCTAACATCACTATGTTTCTTGAACTTTTTTTTTCAATTAATCGTCACTTTTGGCATAAAATACCCCATTGTGTGACGCCCAGGAAATGGTTGAATTGACGTAAGTAAATGCCAATGTCTTGGCATTAAAGTCTGGAAGATCTGTTGGGCAACAATTCTTTGAACCTAGGACTCCTTGCCAGGGGGAACGTAGTATTAAGCCTACCCGGCAGGTGACTATGATAAAACTATATGGATTTAATCTGTCCTTAAGACAAATAAAGGAAGGATATTAAGTGTAAGTATTAAGTAATTAAATAAAAATACAATTTTCAATGCATGATCGGCGAAAACGCGAGCCAATCCAAAGAAACTGAGAAGTAAGTTGAATTTATCACCCTCCAATTATATAGCAAAGACTCTTATATCCCGGGCAACAAAATCAATGTTTAGCTGTGTTATGAAATAAATCTTATTGGAAAATTACGTAGTGAGACATGTAGTAAATCATTATTCTAAGACATAAGACAAGATCTTATTGGAAAATTACGTAGTGAGACATGTAGTAAATCATTGTTCTAAGACATATGAAATAAGTTATTTGAATAAATTTTCATGTAATTATCAAGATCGTACGATCATGAAATTTACATGTTGTGTGGTTACTTTAGTTTAAACAAACAAATAATTAGAATATGCTCGATGATTATCATGACAGACTGTACCAAAGGTTTTTAAACAAAAAAAAAATGTAAATCTAAAAAAATTATATAAGATTAAAATACGGGTTTCAAACTAAAGAAATATGACCACGAAATTTTTAATAGTATTTAATGCGTGGAACGAAAAGTTTCTTTTGATTTAAAATTGTTATTTAATTTTGTTCTGTTTGTTTTGATGAAGAGTGGAGCTATTTTTTTACTAGGCTGTTCAATAAGTTCTTGGTCTGACTCAGATGGCATCACTAGGCTCGAATCATCCTAGATCATTTAAGATCTAGCTTTTTTCAAACGATTACGGTACAAATTTGAGCCAGTTTTTGGCAGTATTTTGTTAGTGACAGTTATTTAAAGTAAACAACTTTTGTTCTTTTGTACCTAATAATGGAAAAATAGTGAATTTCGAATTTAGATAAAGCATTGTTTTTTTTAATTGAAAAAAATACTGTGCTACAAATTAATGAATTGACAAATGTTGTGGTGAATCTGCTCTACCGAAATCTGCTCCTCTCGATTTTGGGAGATATAAAGGGTATATCAACAAGAGCTGTAGGATTACAAAGACATAGTATTTAACAGATTGACAGTTTTGAAAGATATTGTATTCCAAATATAATTTTCATGTGTCTACTTTCATAGTCCAATCAAAATTTAAGAGCCATCCAAATTATTGTTCGTTTTATTCAAAAGACAAATCCTACACTTCTTGTTGTTACACACTATACACTAGTGTGGGTAGTAATCCTTTCTAGTAGTTATTAAAACCATTAAACAAAAATATTTAATTTAGTAGAATTTGTTTGGAAAACTGTACATCGCAATCGAAAATAGGTATTTTGCGATATTGAATACTTTTGGGTAAACGAAAAATTATATTTTAAGTAATAATTTGATGATTTGAAATACCAGGTACTAGAGTATATAAAAAACACACTTCGCAAATATAAACTACAACATCTTTGTTTTGAAACTAGCAGATTAAAAAGATGAAAGAAAAGAGAAAGTTAACGGTTTATTCAGGTGGAATTAACAATGTTCTCGTTCAAAATATTTTCAGTAGTGTTTAGTTCTAAGGTCATTGACTGTTTGTGTACAAACAGTGACCTAATTTAAAAAAAAAAACCTAAACTTGAATCGGCCCAATGTTATAGCTTTAATTAAGAAACTGTACCCTTAGCAATTTAAGTGCACCCTCTAAATCAGAATTTACGTAAAGGACTAAAAACCGATTTTCAGATCTCTTTTTCTATTTTTATACTCCCACCTTTAAAAAATGTAAAAGGGGTATTTTAAATTTAACACTCCGCTTGTAACGCCCATAAGGAGGCGTGGTAGGTATATATTCTTGTATATATAGTCTGTCCGTCTGTCTGTGATCACGATTACAGCCGCAATTTCCAAGCTATCTTCACGAAATTCGATATTGAAGCTTGTATCTAAAAAAGTTTGAAAATGAGCCAAATCGGATGAAAACCACGCCTACCTCCCATACAAAATGACTTTATAAAAAAGGAAAAATATCTTTAAATTTAAAAATTAATATATGGACTTGTAATTTTGCATAACTTTGATATATAACATGTACTACTATGTATATGAAATTCAACCAAATCGAGTGAAAACCACACCCACATCCCATACAAAGTGAATTTATCAAGAAACAAGCGAATATTTTCTGTTAAAACTATAACGAAAATGTTTTTACAAATAAAAATTTTATTGACTTTGAATATACTTTAGTTTAGCCGTGGGGCCAAAGATCAAATCTTTCTAGATCTAGATCATTTCTTACTAGTTTAACTTGAGGTATTATATACCTTTGATGAGATGTCAAAGTAATATCTATCGTTAGAATCCTTACAAATGACCTTAAAATTTATTTTAAAAAAGCGAATTTGCTTAGCAAGTAAAAATAGGAATCTTTTCCCTACTCCTTATTTTATCCCTTGCTCTCATTCTTTTTCTTATCCTTGTTCTAATCTTTACCCAAGCCCTTGTCCTCATATACAAGGTAGGGCATCTCGTGGATTCTTTTTAAATCATTGGTCATTTTGACGTTGACACCTGTTCCTGCTCGAAATTTTGACATAAAGTCAGTATCATACCTCCGGGGAAAGAAATGAGTCGCTTTACGATTGAACAACGTTGGAAAATATTGGAAACTTATTTCCAAAGTGAGTACTGTGTAGCCCAAACAGTGCGTTATTTGAAGAGAAGATGATTTGGGCGAAAAATAATCTTTTCTGACGAGGCGTATTTTCATCTCGGCAGCTACGTTAGTAAACAATATTCCCACTTATGGGTCTCAAAAACCCGCACGTTATTGTCGAGAAGGCGATGCATCCACAGAATGTGACAGTTTAGTGCGAATTGTGGAGTGGTGGCATCATTGGTCCATTTTTCTTCGAAAATGAGGTTGGGAACAACGTTTCGGTCAACGGTGGGCGTTACAGAGCCATGTTTACCGGCTTTTTTTTGCTGAAATTGGAAACATGACTTTGGACAACCTCTGGTTCATTCAGGATGACGCGCCATGCCACAATCGATCTTTTGCACACCAAATTCCCAAATCTTGTTGTCAGCGTTCTTGGCGATGTCAATTTGTCCCCTCGGAGCTGCGATTTGACCCTTTTGGACTTTTTTTTTGTTGGGAACCGTGAAGGAACGATGTTATGCCAACAATCCGGAAACGATTCAAGAACTTAAGAATAATATCATCCAATCAATCTGTGAGCTTGAGCCTGAAACCATCAACAAAAAAAATAAAAAAAAAAAATAAATAACTGGCCATTTCAGCCCTTGAAAGGACTTTGACCTAGCTTCTTATGATCAATTGTGTTGTGCGTGTTATTAAGTTTGTACACAATTGACCGAGAACCGGACCTACATGTTTAACGCCGACTCCGAACGGGATGAACAGAATGTTCTCGTTCTCAAGAAGCTTTACATGGTATTTTGATTACTCTCTGAGGTTTGCCATTGTCTGTAGAGAGGTGGCGGCCGTACAGAAAAATTATTTTAATTCAAATAATTTTCTGTCGCTGCTGGGGTTCGAACCTGGGTCTCCAAAGTTCGTTGACATAGCGGCCACGCACTTTAACCAACTACGCCACGGTCGCCACAAACCATCAACAAGGTCTTGGAAAATTGGAGTGACAGAATGCGCTACTGCGAAGTCAGCCGAGGCAGCCACTTGAAGGACGTTGGGTTCCATAATTAATGGAAATGTTTGGTTTTATTAATAAAGCCAAAATACGTGGAAAAAATTAATTTTGTTCATTTTATTGCATTTTTAAAAAACTTGTATTTCGCCCACCCTGTATAAAGGATATTTTTAGAGGTATAAAACTTTTCTTTCAAATAAAACAGAAAAATTAATGAAATGGTTAATATTTTGGCATTTAGTGTTTGAACATAATTTCGGGCATATTTCCAGCGTAGCCGACCTTATTTCGCCAATAACGCGCTGAATGTTCGTTTCCAACTGGATAGTCACAGCTCTTTTATCAGCATAGACCAGTCACTTGACGTACCTCGTTGATGTATGGCTTGTTGCTGTATGAATTGATATTGACATGGGGAACCAAAAAGTCGCGAATCATTTGCCTGTAACGCTCACCATTGACGGTAACGTTGGCTCCATAGTCAGTTTTGAAAAAAGAAGAATGACCAATGGATCATTGGTATGAACCAATGATGACTTCAGCATGCAAACCACATCAGAGAGTAACTTTTTCTGGAGGTAAGGGAGCCTGAAGAGTCTCTTCAGGATTGTTCTCAATCCAAATGCGGAATTCTGATTATTTATGTACCCGTTACGCCAGAAATGTGCCTCATCACTGAAGATGGTTTGACGGTAAAAATCCGGTTCAACTTCCAATTGCTTTAAAGCTCATTCACCGAACGTACGACACAAACTATGGTCTGATGGCTTCAATTCCTGAAACAGTTGGATTTTATACGGGTGTAGGCCAAAGTCTTTCCTCAAAATTTTCCACGTAGTGGATACGCAAAGGCTGACTTATTAAGAACCGTGTGGAATCGACAGTATGAGCTCGTATTGGATGCATACTGTCCATAAGAGTAAACGTAGACGATTTGTAAACTTTGTTCCACGATTTGTAAACTTTGTTTCGGTGCAAGCCTTTGTATAGTAATCTGCCAAAGTATACTGAACATAACTGTCAAACATATGTGTTTACTTTGACAACTGGTTTGACAGCTACCAAAACAAAACTTTAATTTGTACCAGCATTCTTCAAATACATGACATTTTTGACGGGTGGCAACCTTAACATGAACACACCATATATGTAAGATCGATTGTCTATGAATAGTGACGTTACATTCTTCGAAATTAAACAACTTTTGGTATTGTTATAAAAATGGATAAAGAAGAATAATTTCGTGCCTTGACTATTGCGTAAAAAACGTGCGAAAGAAACAAAAGAAAATATCGATAAATATTGTGGCGAATGTGCTCCGTCGTATTCAAACGTAAAATATTGGATTGTAGAGTTCAAAAGAGGTCGAATCAGCACAAAAGTTGAACACGTCGAGGGAGCATCAAAAACGTTGACCACTCCAGAATGTATTGGAAAAATCTACGATTTCGTATTGGACAATCCGAAAGTGAAAGTGCGTGAGATAGCTACAGTCTTAGGCATATCAAGTGGATCGGTGGTTTAAATTTTACATGAGCATTTGGGTATGAGAAAGCTGTCTGCAAGATGGGTGCCGCGTTCGTTAACAATCAATCAAAAACATGAACGTGTTCGTACTTCCCAACAATGTTTGGACATGTTTGAACAAAATCCGACTGATTTTTTGCATAAAATAGTGACCATATAGGAAACATGGATCCATCACTATACACCAGAATCGAAGGAATCAGCAAAAGAGTGGTTAGGTCCCAGTGGAAGTGCACCAAAGCGAACGAAGACTCAACAAGCAGCCGAAAAGGTGTTGGCGTCTGTTTTTTTGGGATGCGAGTGGCATTTTGTTCATCGACTATTTGATAAAAGGAAAAACAATCAACAGCCACTTTTACTGAAAATTATTGGACCGATTGAAGAACGAAATCGCAAACAAGCGGCTCCATTTATCGAAGAAAAACAATCATCTTATTGCAAGACAATACTCCAGCTTACAAATCGATCGAACTGCTTTCTCATCCCCCATATTCTCCAGATTTAGCCCCCAGCGACTATTATCTGTTGCCAACCTTAAAAAGGTGGCTCCAGGGAAGCAGATTTGCGACGACCTCTGCTTTATCTTGATGAAAAACAAGCTGTCTAAAATAACCATATTTAACCATAAATTTTTAACTTAAGACTCAGCGCAGAATTTTGGTTTGGTCGGAAATCTTGAGAAATCTTACTATTCAAAGGGCTTCGCAATGTTAGAAAATCGTTGGAATAAGTGTATCGCGCTGAATGGAGACTATGTGGAAAAATAAACAATAATCTTCACAAAAATCGTATTTTCTTTGTAAGACCAGCAGCATCTTGAACGCCCTAGTAAAATAGGCCGAGAGAGTTGAGAGAAGATGAACTATTTTTATCCCTTATCATATATATCGCACGCCTTTGGATTCGGTTCAGAAGCTCCAAATAATATATTAATGCCGCTGCCCATTTTTACCGTAACATCTATACAGCGCATTTTAATGCCATGTAACAAATTTGCAGTTTCGTTGCTTATCAATGCTTCCCTGCTTGTGCCAATGACGTTTTTAATTTTTATTTTTGTCAAAAAATTAACTTTAGTTATACCATTACTTTTATCATAGCACCTACAATCAGCAAGTAACAATTCCATGCAAAGCCGATGCAGTTTGGAAAAAGCCTTTTTACAATTTTTTCAACTGAAATGTTACGTTATCACGTGAAAAAATTGGACAGCCTTTGCTGAAGACTTAAAAGAAGTTATGAATTATTTAATTGTGGTTACGATGATAACAAATCAACAAAGTTTCCATTTTTTTCTATAAAATTAAAGGTCAAATTTGATCTATGAACTTTATAGATGCTTACCAAACAAAAAGCTATATTCCACTAAAATTAACGTTAAAAATAGAAAATAAAAAATACTTTTTTCTTTATCTACTTTAATTAGCGCTCATCAAAGTGAAGGTCAAAAACTATTTGTTTTTACTGACCATTTAAGCATAATGACCATAGATATTAAAAAAAAAAAACAACAACAGTACTAGAAGAATATATTTTTTTTTATTTTTACTACGCTTTGTTAAGTATTTCGTCGTTTAACTGTTTACGAATTTTGTCGAAATAATAAGTCATTGTAAATTTAACGCTGCATCTTGAAGTTGTTCACCTTGATAGTTGGTCAAATATTTGGTGCGTTCCTTTTTCAACGTGATTTAAAACCAAAATTCTGCGCTGAGTGTTAAGTTAAAAATTTATGGTTAAATATGGTTATTTTAGACAGCTTGTTTTTCACCAAGATAAAGCAGAGGTCTAATTATTTTCAAAGTTACACACTTGACTGTGTAAACGTGACATACTTCGAGTAGATAACATTATCTAAACGCAATTTTTCCATTACATTGATTGTGAATACCTAGTTATGATAAATGATGTACATCTGGGAAAGTACGTCAAGATATTTGCACAAATTAATTACAATACACTCAAGCAAATACACCCACAGGGAAATGTAAGTATGTACTTTTGTAGGAATTTTAAAAGGAATAAACATTAATTAAAACAACTATTTGCTATCCGATTTCGCCATCTTAGTAATGATATAATAAAATTTCATAAGAAAAATAAAGACAGCTGAAATTAATACAGCTGTTTGCAGGAATACATAATTACGACTACCTTGTCTTTAATGGCTATTAAAATTAACTGCATAAATAAGGAATATGCAAAAATAAACATAGAGAAGATAATGGCTTGCAAACTAAAAAAAAAAACTTTAAATTGATTAAACTTAAGGGGAGCAACGCAGCCAGAGGCCGAAAAAAAAGGTCATGTTTGTGAATTTTTTTAAGGTAACCTATGGGATATTTTTGAATGAGGGTTTTTATACCTAAAAATATACACATTCAAGAGTATTTTTAGTTTTTTTTTTATTAAAAAAAATTTAATATTAAAGTCGATAGAGCAGTTTTTGTAGAGCGCTCTGAAAAAAAGGTGAAATGCGGTGACCAAGATTGATCCTCCTTAATTCATCTGAAACAAAAAAATGAAATATATTATTAAAGTAGATACTTAAAACTCGTACTTGTCATAGCCGTTTTTGAAAATATTGATTTTTCACAAAATGGCGGACTTTCAAACGTAAAAAAACGATTTTCGACCAAAAATTCGCCATAGTTTTGCCTATAAAAAATGAACGAAGCTAAAAAAAAAAAAAATCCTATGACAAGTACGAGATTATTATGTGTACAATAAGCCTGCAAAAAAATCAAAACGATCGCTTCACTGAGCTTTGAGAAATCTTGGTCACCGACTTTGAAAACATGGTTTCCAGAAAAACGAGTTTGAAAATAAGCGCCAGCACTGCGCGCTCTAGAAGGCGGTTCACTCAGTAGGCTATAACTTTGTTATTTTTTGAGATATTAACTTGAAATGATCACCAAATATTCTTGAAACTTAAGGCTTTAAGAAAATGCAAAAAAAAAGTTCTGACTGCGTATCTCCCCTTAAGAGTTAAGAACACATTGTATAACATAATACTTATATAATTAATAGTAAACATAGTGTTATTTGTTTATTAATTATTTAGCATATAATTAATGTTGCAATAAAACAAGTATCATAAGTGTAAGTCAAACTAGTCTATAGAAGTCTTTACAAACTGCATTTCTTACGAAGAAATTCCTTAGAAAAAGATTATAATTGATAGTTAGTATTGGTTGAAGATACTCGACAGGGAGCTTAATTTGAATACTTCAGTGTCGTAAACAAACAGGCAAAAGGAAAGAAAAAAAAACCGCAATAAAATAGAAAAAGTACTTAATACCTTTTTTGCTACACTCTAAAAGCTTATTGTAAGATCAGTACAATATTCTTAGCAAATACTTATTAAACAATAAATAATAAAAAATTCTTAAACTTCAGTTCAATTATTTAAAAAAACTGATCGTTTTATAAAAATTGTGTATTTTAGGGCTGGACATAAGTGTGAGAACGAATTAAATAATGGTATAAAAAAATTATTTAAATTAAATTAAATAAAAAAATTATAATTAAAACAAATGAATATTTTGTGGCAAAGCCTTTCTGGTTCAAAACCTCTTTGCATCGGCGCTTCATAGAATTGATCAAGCTTCGGTATCGTTCAACAATGGAATAGCTGACCATGCTTCTTCGCCTTTTGCATACAAACCGTTAAAATTTGTGATGTTAAGTTTTCCAACCGCATTTTTAACATCTCCCCAGAGATGTTCAATGGGATTAAGATCTGCACTTGATGAAGCCCAATCTAAAACATCAATTGAATTTTGCTCAAAGAACTGTTTTGTGTATCGAGCCGTATTTTTTGGATCATTGACCTGTTGAAACTTCCATTTTACTGGTAAATTCTCTTCGGTCCATGGTAGCATCACATTTTACAATATTTTCAAATACTTCTCCGTTGTCAAAATTCCATCTATTCGGCAAGTCGGACCAACACCACACCATGAAAAGCATCCCCATATGATGATGGACCCACCACCGTCCTTGATAACTGAAGTGGTGTACTTGGGGTCGAATGCAGCTCCTATCGGACGACGAATATATCGTTTTCCATCCTATTTATTTTGGTTTCGTCACTCCAAAGTATATAGCGCCATTGATTTTAGCTCCATGAAATATCTGAAAGAGCAAATTCTATACAGCGTTGTCGTTGTTTGGCTGTTACTAATGGTCTCTTCCGTGAAACCCGGCCATGTAATCCAGCCTCCACCAAACGTCTTCGGACAGTTCTGGATGATACATTTGTCTCTGTTTCATAACGAATTTCGCGACAAATGTCGGTGGCGCTCTTTCTTCGGTCCGCTTTTGAAATACGGACGATTTTCCTGTCGGCCTGCATTGAAGTTTTTCGTGGCGCGGCAGACTTTGGGAAGTTTTCATAGTGCTGCACATTTTTATAATGGTTGATAGCATTAGACATTAAGGTTTTAGAACGATTTAAGCGGGCAGCAATTTTGTCTTCCAAAGCTCAACAATAGCACGGCGTAATGTCGGATCGCAATTTTTGAATTTGAATTTAAGGTGTAAATTTTTCAAAAAAAAAATTTTTTTTTTATTTAATGTGTTCTTTATAGTTTTAAGAATATACATACACATTTTTAAATCGATATTTTAAAAAAAAACAGAAGTTATAATGGTTTTCGTTGACCTATGTCTAAGCTCCATACAACAAATAAAAAACTTTAAACGCGATTTCCTCGAAACTAGTTTTTTTAAAACGGTTCGATAGATAACTCGAAATCTATTGGTTCAATTTCAATGACTTTTTTTGCATTTTGTTCGTTATTTTGTTTTTAAAGCATCCCCCTAAATTCAAGTATCTAATTTTTTTTTGTTTTTTTTTATATAAACAAAAAAGCGCGCGAAAATGTATCTATTTTTCGAACTTTTTACTTCAACTTCCGCCATAATTAAAAAAAACACCCTGGGGGTCTTGCGTAGGGGATGCTTAATATAAGGTCTATGCTTTAAAATGTCATTTGATTTTTTGTTTCTAATACATGGGAAAGGCCATATCCATCAAACCGTTTTGGATGTCTGTTTTTCAATGTCATTTTCAGCGCCCTCTATATAAGAACCAGAACTGTATTTAACAAAAAAAAAATATTTTTAAAAAGTATTTTTCATGTACAATAACCTGTATTAATTAAAAAAAAAATAATAACTTCTTATATCTAAAAATAATTTTTTGAAAACAGCACCTGTTTTTGGTTGTTACACGTATATTAACCTTAATTTTTCAATTTCAGAGCTTTGTTATGTTCCTTAAGTACACACACAAAACTGAAAATGTTAAATCGTTTTTTAAATGATAACGTTCTTCAAACGTTACGTAATTCTAACTTATTTTACCTTTTTACTATCGCTGCTGCTTTAAATAATGATGTTGAAGCTCAAATTTACTCTCATATTGAGTTTGTTTAATAGTCAATTAACTGACGCCAAAAAAGTACCGTTATCCAATATGTTCTTAAAAAAAAAGTTATTCAAAAGTCGATACAGAAGAGCGTTCTCACACATTTGTCCACAGCTGTATATCAGAAACAAAACCAAATGTCAAAAAATGAAAACATTAGGTCTGTCTCCGTATATTTTGAACTAAAAATGGTAAAACTGTCAGAAATATGAGAGTAAGGAAAAACTCTCAAAAATAGATAAAAACACAAAAAAAGTGCGGGAACTTTTTTCAGACTAAAATTGTGTAAACTGTCAAATAAAATCGTTTGTTTAATGTGGAGATTTGTAGGTGCGACGACACACAGTGTAACGAGCCCATATAGCGAGTGGACAAAAATAGAAGGAGTTGCCCTAGAATCATGAAGTTTTGTGAAAATGAGTTTTACAATTATGGAATTATTTTCAAAAAATTTCGACAAATTTAATGAATGACACGCCTAATATATGTATTTTTATTAATTATGAAAAATTAAATCTATCTTCTAGACATCTTGGAGCAGACATCAGAAAAGTAATCATTAAATACTTTATTTTGAGAAGCGCTGGCAAAAACTTCGGGAATGTGCTAAGAAAGAGTTCTGTTAAGACATATTTAAAAAAAAAAATCGGATTTTCTTTTTTAAGTTTTAAACTTTATGAAATATTTCATATTTCTTATATGAAAATTTTTTTGTTTAAATTTTTTTCTTTATTATTTTAACCTAAAACTTATGAAATAAATCTTTCTCAAAGTTTTGCGTATACATTTTACTGAAATTTCTGTTTTGGAAAATATTCAGTACTAAACTTTAAAAACAGTAATATCGTTAAGTTTTTTTCGGCACAAAGGACGATAGACCGGTACTTGAGCATAGTTTTATTCGATTGTCCGTATAAAACTACAATTTTGAGCAAAAATCCAGGATGAGAACTTTTCATCTTGTATCCTTTTTGTCGATTTGCCAAAAAAAAAACTACAAAATTGCTAGCAACTCATTTCATGCAACTTAGTCCTAGGAAGGACAATTTCAAAAGGATAACTGAAATGTTTTTCTGACAGTCTGAAGTTGTAATCTGTCGATTTTCACGCAAATCGCTTCACAACTTTGACTTTTACACCTTTCTCTTCTCAGAACATTTTCATGACCTGACTTATAAATTTTATAATAAAACTTACAATTTGAGTGAATATTAACATCTTCGATGTTGGTTTAGCATGAATATACAGTATTTTTAAGTTTTTTCTTTCTTATTTATATTTTTCAGTTGTTTTGTAACATTTTTTTTATTTACGGCAAATTAAAATTTTTTTATGTTGAGTTTACGGCGAATTCAAAAGTTGGGCTGAGTTGAAAATTTGGGATAAAGAGTTTGGGCTAACTTCACACCGGTCTATAAATAACTATAAAGAGGAAACCGAAATTTTGGACAAATATCACCTTCTGAAGAAACGATATGGACCGAGTTTTTGGCGAAATGATCACGAATTACGAGTGCAGTATGAGATGGTGCATTATCGTGATGAAAAAACCAAGAATTGTCTCTCCACAAATCCGGTCTATTTTCACGCACAACATTACGCAAACGACGCATAACACCCAAGTAGTATTCTTTGTTGACAGTTTGGCCGGTTGGAAGGAATTCATAATGCATCACACCACGATAATCGAAGAAAACTGTCGACATGACCTTGATTTTTGACGTGGTTTTTGCGGTCTCGGCTCATCTTTGGCACGGTATTCACCCGATTGATCGGCTGTTTTCGGGTCGTAAGCGTAGAACCAAGTCTCATCTAGAGTTATGATCCGTTTCATTGTGTCTTGTTTCACACACATCAACAGGGCGCTGTTTTTCCATGAAATTGAGATGAAAAAAATGGTCCAATAAGGCTCCATAACCCGCACCAAACTGTCACTCTATGTGGATGCATCGGCGTTTTTGGCACCAATCGAGATTTCACTTTTCTGAGGCGCAAATGGTTACTCAAAATGGTTTTCACTGATCCTGCCGATATTCCAACAAAGTCAGAAAGGTCTCGGCCTGTCAATCGATGAGTTTGGAGCACCAATTTTTTTATTTTATTGACGTGTAGCTCTTCAGGTAATGTGCCTCGTCTCCAACGCTTTCTCGGTCCTCTTTCAAAATTTTGTACCACTCATAAACTCTTGTTTTCCATAGAGCTTGCTCACCGAAGGCCTTCTGCGACATTTTCAACGTTTCGGCAGGAGAAATTGCACTCCGCACACAAAATTTAATGGAACTGCGTTGTTGAATACCCTCAGACATAATAAAAAACGAAAAATTCACTTTTAGCTATTTCCAAAAGGACTCGTTTTTCGAACACTAATGAATATTTTGACGTGTAATTTGGCACATATGTTAGTGACAGTAGTTCAAACTTAAAATAAAAACATTTGTCCCTATCGGAATCCCCAAAAAATTTATATTAAAATTTTCCGGAATTTTTTGTCACAGTATATAATTAGGACTTTCAGAAGCTCACGTATTGTCATATATCGTATTGCGCTTTCAAAAAAAAAAAAAACAACAGTAGTGAACACACCCTAAGGATATTTTTTGTTGGATGTTGTATTTAATTATACAGCTGACTAAAAAATCTGACAGGTGACTGAAGAAAAAATTATGTTAGAGCTAAAATTTTTACTTTTAAAAATTTATTTAAAAAAGTAACTACAGTTCCACATCAACACTATCAAGAATTTCAATTTCTTCATCGAAGATTTTGAATAAAAAATGAAAACAAAATCTGTTTTAGAAGTTATGTTTCTTTTGAAATATACGCGTTAATAACAAAGAACGAAAAATAAAAACAGAAAACAAAAAACAGCATTAGATAAATACGACAAAAAATAAACAATCAAATACGATTGTATTTACGTAAATAACTTTTATATGGAAATCAACAACAAAAATTTTCCATCTGTTGTGAAAAAATAGGACGATACTACGATACGATACTAAATACAGCTTTTGAAACGCCTAAATGTTTTTTCTTATGTTGAAATTTCTTATTTTATTTTTTTTTTCATATTTTAATATTTTACTACTTTTAACGTTTTGGTTTTTATTTTATTTTTTACTACACCTTTTCAAGTTGTAGTTCAGAAAACGTACATTTTATTTTAGAAATATAAATTGTAGTTCAGAATTGTGAAATGTAGTTTAGAATCCGTAAATTGTATTTCAGAAAAGTGAATTGTAGTTCAGAATAGTAAGTTCGAATTCAGAAATCGTAAGTTGTATTTCAGAATAGTAAATTGTAGTTCAGAAAAATAAATTGTATTTCAGAAAATTAAATTGTAGTTCAGAATAGTAAGTTGAAATTCCGAATTTGTTAATTGTATTTCAGATTAGGTAAATGTAGTTCAGAATAGTAAGTTGAATTTCAGAAAGCGTAAGTTAAATTTCAGAATTGTAAAATGTAGTTCAGAAATCGTCAATTGTATTTCAGAAATATTAATTGCAATTCAGAAACTGTAACATGTATTTCAGATTCAGAATATATAAAATGTAGTTCAGAATCTGTAACATGTATTTCAGAAAATATGAAATGTAGTTCAGAATGTGTAATATTATTTGTATTAAATCCTTTCGGAAGTTCTATTTGGTTTTTGATTTTACAAATAATTCTTTTCCATTTTATTGCTGTTTGAGTCTACGTGCTGAATAATCAAAATACTTTTTTTAATTCTGTTTTCAAACAATTGTCTTTTTAATTGCTGACAATCCTTCAAATTATCAGTTAGGGATTAAAAAATTGTAACCGTATTGAGTCCAACGCGCGGATTCTCGTAATCACTAATTCTTTAAAAGTTGGTAATTAGAGTTGCCAAATTATAATGATAATTAGAGTTACCAACTTATACGTTGGACTTATCGATATGTATAACACGGGTAAAGGTAATTCATAAGTTACATGTATATGTAGTACATATTACAGATTCTGAACTACATTTTATATGTCCTAAAATACATGGTACAGTTTCTGAACTAAAATTCATATTTCTGAAATATATGTTACAGATTCTGAACTACATTTTATATATTCTGAAATACATGTTACAGTTTCTGAATTACAATTAATATTTCTGAAATACAGTTGACGATTTCTGAACTACATTTTACAATTCTGAAATGTAACTTACGCTTTCTGAAATTCAACTTACTATTCTGAACTACATTTACCTAATCTGAAATACAATTAACGAATTCTGAATTTCAACTTACTATTCTGAACTACAATTTACTTTTCTGAAATACAATTTATTTTTCTGAACTACAATTTACTATTCTGAAATACAACTTACGATTTCTGAATTTGAACTTACTATTCTGAACTACAATTCACTTTTCTGAAATACAATTTACGGATTCTGAACTACATTTTACAGTTCTGAAATACAAATAACGCTTTCTGAAATAAAACTTAATAATCTGAAATAAAATTTACGTTTTCTGAACTACAACTTGAAAAGGTGTAGTTGATTTCGTCCGGTTTTACCCGGGTGAAAAAATGAAAAATTTATATATATAGCACTCGTTTTTAATATTTTAAAAATCCAAATAATGAAAAAATGCCATGTTTTTTCTACCGGTAAAAATAAAATGATACCGAGGGGCCGAAAAAAAGGATTAAAAAACTTTTAATCGGAAAGAGATATTGGTATAATTTGTTCACATAAATTATTATTGGAGCTTAAGTATTCCATAAAAAGAAAAAAACAACTTTTGAAAAAAATTAAATTCTTTAAAAAAACTCGTAGTCTCGTTTTTTAATGACAGAAACATTTAATAAATTTTTTTCGTAAAACTGAAACCACTTTTGCTATTAAACGCCATGTCATGTTAAAGGGAGTCAAAAATGCAATTTTGAGTTTTTATTATTTTAACGGCAAAAACAGATTTTGTGCCATATTTTTAATAAAAGGTCAATATTTTAGACCTTTTTTGAAAAAAATGTTAAAAATATATATAGGCTAAACTAACAGTACGTTTCAAATGGTTTTTATTAAGTGTTTGAATAGAGTATATTAAAAAAAAAAACTTAATCAAATATATTCGAAAACAGCGGAGTTATTTGCATCGATAGTAAAACATATGAATTTCTGATAGACTTATGTTATTCTAAGGAAACGATTTTATTAGAAAAAGACTTTGTGATAAAAGTTTTTGCAATTTTGAGAATATTTGAATGTTTTTGGTGTATTATGGCTTTATTAGTAAGAGCAAACATTCCCCTTAATTATAAAATACAACGTCGTTCAAGTGGCTGCCTCGGCTGGCTTCGCAGTAGCGCATTCTGTCACTCCAATTTTCCAAAACCTTGCTGATGGTTTCGGGCTGTAGCCCTCGGATTGCTTGGATATTGGCCTTAAGTGTTTGAATCGTTTTCGGATTGTTGGCATAACATTGGTCCTACACGGTTCCCCACAAAAAAAAGTCCAAAGGGGTCAAATCGCAGATGTGAGGGGGCCAATTGACATCGCAAAGACGGCTGATAACACGGTTTGGGAATTTGTTGCGTAAAATATCGATTGTGGCATGGTGCGCTATCCTGCATAAACCAGAGAGAGGTCGTCCAAATTCATGTCTGCAATTTCAGGAAAAAAATCGGTTTCGTCGGTCGATTGTGGCATGGTGCGCTATCCTGCATGAACCAGAGAGAGGTCGTCCAAATTCATGTCTGCAATTTCAGTGAAAAAGTCGGTTAACATGGCTCTGTAGCGCCCACTTTTGAACTTTTGACCGAAACGTTGTTTCCAGCCAAGATTTCGAGCGGAAAACAACTGTCAGTGTCAAAATAATCTATGATTTAAATATAAACCACTAGATGGCCCACCCTGTACCTTAGGGCGTATCGAAAAATTTAGATCGTATTCTAAGAGGTCTCAAAAGTTGCATCGGGTTGTCAAGATCACCCAAAAAAAGTTTAAGGAAAAAAAAGGATGTCTTCCTGTCCCGCAAGGACAAAGTTGTTTTTTGACGAAAACAGTAAAAAATAACGACCTTAAAATGCTTTGACTTTTATAAAAAAAACTACGTATGTCTTAAAGCAAAAGTAAGTATAGGATTAAACTAACAATATATAGCTAAACACGATGCAACTCACGATTTTTATCCACAGTGTCCTGTGTGAAGGATATTCGAAGCTAAAGTTGTAATCGAGATAGCACAGAACTTTTGATTGTTACCCAATAGTCTAAATTTTGGTGGTATTAATTATAGTGTCAACGTATTCCTTAAATTTGGCGTATTAATAATTATCATCATTTTCGCATATGACTTTTCCTATTTTTGAGAAATGTATACTTGAATGCAATTTTTTAATATTTTCAAAAAATTGAACATAAGATTTAATATCTTGGGTATCAGAAATTATAGCGAAGAGTTTACTCAATTTGGATTCTTCAAATATTTCTAAACAATACCCTGCCTAAAAGTTTTAATTTAAAATACCAGCTTATTAATAATTTTTATAAAATTGATACTTTGGATCAGCTATATAAGTATATATGGTAAGAAATCAACAGCATTTGGAAAGGATCTCGACCTAAACAACAATATAAACAATTAAACAAAATTAAAGTAAAATTAGAAATGCTATAATGTCTAAGTCGTTGCAGACCTTAAGTAGATCTTCACGTGTAAAAGATTCGTTAATACAAAAAACAGCTGAAGATTTAGATGAGGAAGAGCTTGTACAAGCATCTGATAAATCTTACACAAATATTATAAATAGTGCTGAAGAAAGCTTTATCCAGATTATTGACGAAATAGACGAAAATTTATGTATAAAAAACCTGAATAAAATAATAAAAATGGACAGACAATTGGAAATACTTGTTACGAATTGTGATTCTTCTGTGAAACGATCTACTGAATTTAAAATAAATCAATACTTTCTTGCACCATATGTAAAAATGCTGAAAAAAAAACATAAAATAGAATACGAAGAATCATTAGATAGTGAAATTTTAATTAATACAGTCGAAAAGAAGATATGCTCTTAAGTAAAGAAAATAAAAAAATATTCAAATGGTGAAACCTTTGAATATTTTATAAAAAAAAAGATGTCGGTGGAGAATTAATTCAGATAGCTCCGACAGCGAATAAACATGTAATAAAACTGTTTTGGAATTATGTAATTTATTTGAAGTTAACTGTTTTTTAGGTACATAAATATGTATACGTTTTTTATTTAAAACTAGCCTTTTCCCGGCGCGCGTTGCTGCACCCTGCAACTATATGGGAACATAATAGGTCTATTAAAAACTTTTCTTAGACTCATAGTTTGACACCACTGTCATTTTCCACTGCCCGTTACAGTTTCCTAGTAGTTTTAATGTTCACAGAAAATGATTTTTAATAATAGACTAGCTGACCCGGCAAACGTTGTTTTGCCCAAACTTAATATTCGATGTTTCTACTTTTTCAATAGAAGACGGTGTAGTTTTGAAAGACAAACACAATTACCAAATTTTAGTCTATTATCACCAAAACCGTTTGAAATATAGCATTTTCATATATATGTGGGTGGTAAAAGGGGGTGTGGCAACATATTTTTAGTACAGTTTCCGACAGCACGCAAACAAAATAAATTAGTATAATTATTTAAAAATTTATTTACAATACCAAATTTTAGTATAATACCACCAAAATCTTCTGATATATAGTTTTTATTGATTTGTAGGAGGTAAAAGGGGGTGTGGCAACCAATTTCTAGTACAGTCTCCGACAGTGAGCATACAAACTAAATTACCAAATTGTAGTCTAATACGACCTAAATCTTCGGAACTATCGCATTTTTAGTGGACGGTAAAAGAGGGTGTGGCAAAATTTTTCTACATAGTGTCCTTCCTTGGGTCAATACGAATCCATCAAGCTCAAAATTATAAAAATTGAACGACCCCTTCTTGAGTTATGCGCGTACACACGGACGTCAGTCTCTTTTATATATAAGAATAAGCATTTGAAAATCAGCTTGGTTTTTGTCTAAAAATATATTTATTGCGATAACTTTTGATCGGAAAGAGATGATATTGGTATAATTTTTTCACATAAATTATTCTTTGAGCTTAACTATTCTATAAAAAGGATAAAAACAACTTTTGAAAAAAATTAATTTCTTTAAAAAATCACTGGTCATGTTTTTTTATGACAGAAATTGAAAAAAAATAATTTCTTTAAAAAATCACTGGTCATGTTTTTTGATGACAGAAACAGTTAATAAACTTTTTGTAAAATTCGAAGCATTTTTGCTATTAAACGTTATGTCATGTTAAAGGTAGTCGAAAATGCAATTTTGAGTTTTTATTATTTTAACAACAATAACAACTTTTGTGTTATTTTTTGAGTAAAAAGTCAATATTTTGGACATTTTTTGAAAGAAATATTAAAAATATATCCGCAGAGATAAAGGTACCCTTTAAATTGTTTTTATTAAGTGATTGAATTGAGTTTATCAACGAAAAAAAATTTAATGGAATATATTCACTAACAACGGAGTTATTTGAATCGCAAGGAAAATATACGAATTTCTGATAGCTTTTTTGTTATTCTAAGGAAACGATGGTTATTAGAAAAAGACGTTGTACCAGAAGTTTGTGGAATTTTAAAGATATGTGAATGTTTTTGGTGTCAAAAAATACGCTAGTAGTTAGATTTGCGTTACTTGTAAAGGGGCGGAAGAGGCGTGGCCAAAACTTAGTATGCCATAACCTAAGTTAGGATTCAAGTAATATGTGAGCCGAATTTGTGTTAAATCCGTTCAGCCGTTAAGATTTGTATTGTAGTCAAACAAAGAGAAAATGATTTTTATTAATATAGATACGAGAATGCTCGTACAACGCGTTTTCCTTTAACGCGGAACTAATCTACCGTGTTATATGAGGAATTACATTACTTTGATGAGGTCAAAAAGGATACTTTTAAAAAAAAAATAATGTCCTTTTTATGCTTCTACACGATGGTCTTCCTCTTAAGTGTTCTTATGTGTTGTCGTTTTATTTAAGTTTTAATTTTTTCTATTAAATTGTTTCAACATATCGAACAAAAGTATTTTTTATGCTTAAAATAAGTATGTAGCAATTCTTAACCCTTTCCCCCTAGGGCAGTCATGTAGCTATCACACTTACATTTTTATATAAGTTCAGTTTCTTATCATAATTGAAAAAAAAATTCAACTTAGTTGACAGTATTTGATAGTTTTTTTATGATTCACCTGAGAATTATGTTTTTATTACCAGCTGTAAATGTTAATTAAATTTAATATTATTTTACTTATGTTTGGCAAACAATAACTATTTGGAACGAACAGTATGTTTGCTGAGAAGATTTGGAAATTAAATTTATGCCTGGAAATGTTATCTTTGCTTTAAAAATTTTTTCCTACAGTAGCTCTACGTGTAAACGAAATAACAATAATAATGTCATTTAAAGTATATGTGAATTGATAACGAAGTACGGAGATTTTTTGAGAGGATTTCGAGGAACCTGAATTGGCTAAGATCATGATACAATTATACAAGGTAGGAGTAACAGTTTTTTCGTCTTGCACCAACTGTCAAAAATAGTATAAATTAGAGAACGAAAAAAGAAGAAAAGAAAATAAAAAACCAAATATACAGACGAATGACAGTCGATGCAAGACACTCGTGAGAAAATAGCCAGTTGTCACTCCTAGCTTGTATAATTGTATCATGGCTAAGATAAACGCATTACAACTTCCTAAACTTCATATTCAAATCTTAAAAAATGTTAAGCCTACATGCACATTAAACCAGCGATGCCGATGAAAATTATTTGAAGAGAGCAGCAAAAAGCCAACATCAATAATAAAGCGTCGCATTCGTGAAACAATAAAGAAAAGCCAACATTATTTACCATTTAAAGCGCTCGCGATCATACACGAGTTCAAATAGTAGAATACAAAAAACCAACAACATACGGTATAGCATCGATCGATGATACGTACTTACAACAACAAAACAATAAGCAGCTGCAAACTTATGCCAGTGAATTACAACAAACATTAAGAAAGATTTAGGCGCTGGACATCGCTGCATTAAACAACCTTCATATGTTTCATTTGATTTTCCTTTCACTCCCACTTATCAATCGTCTTCTTTTCAAATACAGACACATGTGACTGGATAGGTGTAACACCTGAAATCCGTCGTTGAAATAAAAAAACAAAAAGAAAGAATGAACTTGGTCATGTCTTTTACTGGCCATACGCATTTTAACATGCTAATAACATCGTTTATCGGGGCAACGTAGGTATATCGAACAGAACATGATAAAACTCTACTTGCAAAATAGTTGGATCTCACCTTATCAGGCTCTTTGCTCCTCTATACCAAATTTCAATATTTTAACCAGCGATGCCCATAAAAACTATTTGAAGAGTGCAGCCACAATTTCGACAAAAAGCCAACATAAACAACAAAGCGTTGAATACGTGGGACGTTGAAGAATTACTAACAACGGAAAACATATAAAACCAACAACAAAAATATGATTAGTTCGAGGTCGCTGTATTTACTAACAACAAAAAGAACATGACAACAACAACAAAAAACAACAACAACAAGTATGCTCACACTCACAAAATTTAACATTTTTTGTAACATTTGTGTAACAAAATTACTTTGCAGCATAGTGTAAGGCGAAATAGAAAACAAAAGTGGAAAACAAAATAAGAAAACAAAATAGAAAAAAATTTATATCCATATCGTCATCGAAATCCATATCTTTGCTTCATTGCCAACAGAAGGTACTCGTATTCATGAATAATCACTACTTACATGCTCGAAAATGTGACGAAGGGATTAATACCCCTTACGTAGCAGCTCCATACAAAAAAATATATGGCATTTGGTAGTAAAAGAGTATGATCGCCGAGTCTTAAAGGATGTGCCAAGAAGCTTTCTTGGGATGATAGCTTTTCCTACTGGGGTTATTACGATATTAGAGGGGTTTTTTATCGCAGAATGGAAGCAGCTCGTCATAAGATAAAAATATATAGGATCTGCACAATAAGAAGGATCTCGAGAGACTGACACCCCCTACTTTCGAAAACATATTCATCATTACAAATAAAAATAAAAATAAACTGGGCATTTCCGCCCTTGAAAGGACTTTGACCGAACTTGTTATGATCAAATTGTTCTTTGCGTCTTGTTAAATATATGAACACAATTGATCGAGAACTGAACCTACTAGTTTTATGCCGACTCCGAACGGCTAATGTGCATGTTCTCAGGGAGCTTTACATGGCATTATTTACTCTCTGAGGTTTGCCATTGTCTGCAGAGAGATTTAACGACCGAACAGAAAAATTAATTCAATTGAAAAAACTTTCTGTGTCGGATGGAAATTGAACGACTGTTGCCAGATTGAGGTAAATTTCCCTGATTGAGGTAATTTTTGACTCATTTTTTGGGCAGAGGTAAAAAAGGTAATTTTTGACCAAAATTAGTAAATTTTGGGAAAATAATAATTCTTTTAGACTTGTTACTGTTACCTCTCTGAACATACTCACAATCAGTTTAATATTCTTGTGAATCATCCTGTGTTGCAAAATAAAAGAAAAATTATCCATCTCTAGTTGCATTGGACTTTTTGCTTTTTGCCGCTTTTACATTGGTCAAGACTTGACAGCAATTTTTCGAGTTTGTTGGCTAATTGCGAATTGGCTGAGAAGAAAGGATTAAAATTGACGGTACGCTGGTGTTATACAGTCAAATTTTTTGGGTTCAAAAGAGTACGTCAAAAAAATTGCTTTCAACTCTTGACCAATGTAATAGGGGTAAAAGCAAGAATTGAATTAAATTAAAAAATAGCAAAACAAAATAGTCGGTTTGTCGCGGTTTATATACGTCAAGAGTTGACGGTCAACTTGTGATGAGAGATAAATATATGTATACGAACAAAAAAATTATAACGGTTGTTAATCATTTAAAAAATTTTTAATTTTTTTATTTTGGGAAAAGGTAAATTTTTTCCGAAAGTGGTAAATTCTTTCCCAAATAGTGGTAAATTTCAGTTTGTCTCTCTGGCAACACTGAATTGAACCTGGTTTCTCTGGAGTATGGGTCACGCATTCTACCCACTGCGCCACGGCCGCCACTATTAATATAATATTATGCAGATTTAATATTGATTTCAAACAAAAACGATCGCATTTGGTGAAGAAAAAAATGCTCTTCCACAATAACAACGTATCGGTGCACTCGTCTCGTGTCGCCATGGCAAAAATCCACAAATTTGGCTGCGAACTGCTACCCCATCTACCATATACTCCGGATTGAGCCAACCGTAGCTATTTCCTAATTCTTAAACTGAAAAAATAGCTTGGTGATAAGAAATTTGGGTCGAATGAAACACACGCATGTTTTAAGGACCTTGATAAAACCTATTATTTATAAAACCATTAAAACCTGGCGCATGTTCGAAATTTGACAGATTTTAGTCTATTAACAGATAGTAGTTGACAGGATCAATGTTACATGTAAAGTCATTACGAGGGAAATTCAAAAAGTCACTTATTTATCAAATTGCCCTAGTAAACACATTCCTTATTTTCAAAAAAAAATCATGAATTCACTATAAAAAAAAATTTCCCACACCTATCTACCCCTCTTAAATATATTATTCTTTGAAAAAAATAAATAATAATTTTATTTGAATTTAAGTTAAATTGTTAAATGTAAGTTAAGTTGAACAACGTATTTCGTTGAATGATTTTTTTTTCGAAGAAATACATGTTTTAATTGACGTAGATTTGCTATAAGTGGCAGATTTATGTACGGAGCCTGTTAAGCAATATTCTTCTGAATAGTTTTTCATAAATAGCAGTTTTAGAGAATTAATGTCGCTTTTTCGAAATGCATTTTCTGATAATGCGCTAAACGCGAAACTTTACTAATTAAATACGTATCATTTATTTTAAATGCATCAGATCTCTGTTAACAAAAATTTAATGAAATTCTATTAAAACACAAGCAACAATTAATAGAATAATCAAGATATTTGATTTATCAATAATTGTGAAACAAACATGCAAATGACAGATAAATGCATATTAATAAGTTATGATATCTTGGAAATTTACTTTTCAGTGGAATTCATTAAATGTTTTAAAACTATAGTTTATTACCTACAATTGAATAATGATGGTTTTAAGTCGCAAATGCTTATTTTAAGCATGAAAAAATATGTTTTTAGTTATATTTTTTATTGAATAAATTATTATTGAACAAATATGTTTTAGTTATATTTTTTTATTGAATTCACTCTGCTATGGATGGCAACGAGTTGAAATACAGAAATTAAGACAAAAATATGAGTAGTAGTACCAACAAGATTAAACAATAGAATGTTGACACTTTTTAAATAAACACAAGTGAATTCTTTTTAAGAAGTGAATTTCGATCAAACAAGTTCTGTGAAATACGTACATAACAGTCAATATATCAATATTATTTGTTTTTAAGCTTTTGCATAACAAGTGAATCTGTTTAAGACTGGGGCCTTTTCTTGCAAGGGTGAAAATAGGAATATAGCGACAGATATCCAGTGTACACTGATGATGTGGATGGAACAGAACAATTCCGCCGATAGAGATGATATCCCAGAAACCCCAATTGCGGACGACAGTGTTGAAGCTGCGCTGCCTGACTTCAATGAATGCCGATAATGAAGTAAACTGGAAGTAAATAAACTGGACATTTAAAAGAACTTTAACCGAACTTCTTATGATCAAATTGTGTTGTGCGTGTTATAAAATGTTTGTACACAATTGACTTAGAACTGGACTCCAAACGGAGTCATGTTCTCAGGAGCCTTTCATAGCATTAATTACTCTTGAGGTTTGCCATATGCTGCAGAGAGGTGACGATCGATCAGAAATTTCAATTGAAAAAAATCATGTCTGAATTTGATATTCCTGTAAAACTCACACGTCTTTGCAGAATGACACTGAGCAACACCAGCAGCACAATTAAATCGGAAGGGACCTCAACCCTCTATTCGATCTTTATCGTGCGACTTTTCAACTTAATGATGGAGAAGATCATTGGCACATTGATCATTCAAGTAGTGGCACGATATTTTACAAAAGTTTTATGCTTCCGGTGTATACTGATGATGATGATATCGCTATCATTATAAGAGCAAAGTCAGTGCAGCATTTTCCAGATTAGCGAAAGCGTTAAGTCGAATGTGTTTTGCAGTGAACGCAGATAAGACAAAATTGCTAGTGTCAACAAAAAAGCAGTCTTGAAAAGCACGTCACTGTTGACAACACCTTCTTAGAGATTGTTAAGAACTTCGTCTAACTGGGATTCAATGTGGACTCCTCCAACAATGTCAACGTTGAAATAAAACAAAGGATAACTCTTGACAACAGATGTTACTTTGGGTGGCGAAGAAAACTCACGCCATATAAGTTACTATTCATGCGTTGCTATTAATGCCCACCCTATTAAACATATATGTGCAGCATAAACCTGAACGTTGAGCAGTTCTGATGAAAAGACTTTGGGAGTCTTCGCAATATCGTCGGCCAAATCTACGTGAATGGCAAGTACCGAATTCGATGCAACCACGAGCTGTACGATTTGTACGGCGACATCGACTAAGCGTATTAAAATCGAGTGACTCCGCTGCTAGGTAATGTTGCTAGAATGGAAAACGACGCCCCAGTGAAGAAAAGTATTCCATTCGTTGCCCAGTGGCGGTCAGCGCAGAAGAGGACGCCCATATCTTCGTTGGAAGGATCAATTATTGCCCAACCTCACGATTAGCGCCATCAAGCGCAAAATAGAAATGGCTGGCGCATATTCTAAAACGAGGCTAAAACCGATTCACCGATAAGCGCCAGATAAGTAAGTAGGAGAGACGGGAGTAGCTTTGGCACTTTTTTTTCCAAGACCTATATTTCAGAAAATAATTATCATATCTAAATATCTATTGGCTAATAACAATCCTTAATTATTAAGTTTTAAAATTTCTTCCAGAAGGTTTATTTATAACGTTTTTTCATAATGTTTAAAAAAATGTCAAATTGGCTGAATGTGCCCCATGTCAGGGTAGCTTCGGCATTTGACGGGGCACCTTCGTCTATCACGCTATTAAGTACTATTCATACTTAGTGATAAATAATCGTATTCAATTGATTTTTTTACACTGAACCAAATATTGTTCTTAAAATCAAAGAATCTCGTTCATAAAGCGAAATTCATTGATTTTAAAGAACTATTCATTGCTTCAAAGAACGAATTCTTTGGTTCAATGAATCGTTGTTCTTAATTTTAAGGAACAGTTCATTGTTCGTGTTCATTAAAATTTTGTTCCAGTTCTTGTGTTGTAATATCTAAAAAACCATTAGAGAATTTTATCTCAATGAGAAAATGATTTTTTAAAATATATCTTGATATTGTTTTAAAATTTCTAAGGACAGACTAACTTATTGTAACAGTTGTATGTGTCATTAATTAATCATTTTTCTTCATAACATATCAAAGAAATAACATAAGAACACAGATTCATTGAATCAAGGAACTCGTACTTTGGACCAATTTTAATGTATAATACATTGGGACAAAGAACTTTTTCTTTGTTATTCAGTACGTTTTTGGTTCTGTGTAGTACCTACTAAACACATTTTTATTATATGTAAAATAAAAAATAAATAACTGGCCATTTCAGCCCTTGAAAGGACTTTGACCTAGCTTCTTAGGATCTATTGTGTTGTGCGTGTTATTAAGTTTGTACACAATTGACCGAGAAATGGACCTACAGGCTTAACGCCGACTCCGAACGGCGATGAACGAAATGTTCTTATTCTCAAGAAGCTTTACATGGCATTTTGATTGCTCTCTGAGGCTTGCCATTGTCTGCAGAGAGGTGGCGGCCGTACAGAAAAACTATTTTAATTCAAATAATTTTCTGTCGCTGCTGGGGTTCGAACCTGGGTCTCCGGGTTCATTGACATAGCGGCCACGCACTTTAACCAACTATGCCACGGACGCCACCGTATTATATGTAAAATAAAAAAATAAAAAATATTCTAGAATTTAAAAAAATTAAAATGTATTATTCAAGAGGTACCCAATGATCTTCTATGTAGGTATTGTGGGTAGAAAACAATTATCTGATAAAGTTTTGAGTTCGACTTAGAAAATTAATTTTGTTCGACCGGATTTGACGGGTTTAAGAGCTTTAATTCAATTTCGCTTCTTAATACCAGGGCCGCATGTACCCCAACATAAACGCCGGATCTACGCCAAAGTCACTTCTTTAATTTTTAACTTGCGCCCTCGTTAATCGAATAGGTAGCGTGTTCGACTGCCACCCCAGAGGTCCCGGATTCGAATCCCGGACAGGCCATGGTCCTACGCTTTAACCTTTCGCATTTGCAATTTTCTATTCTCATTTCTAATCAACTAAAATTGAAAACTCATCAATATTTACGACTTGAAGTTTAGTTGGTTGTAGAAAAGTTTGTGAATGAGATTGCCTTTTTCCCTAAATGTGGTTAATTTCCACGTAAGAGGTTGTCACCAATAATAACCAATTTGATATTTTTGTTTCAGATTAGCCGTTCCTGACATTAAGTTGCAGCAGCGGGACAAGTCATTTATTTTTAGTGCTTGATTTCATCGCCCTCTACCGGCTGAAGAAGTGATAAAAAAAAGAATTTTTTTTGTTATCTTGAAAAATTTATAAATATATCACAAAAAGTTTAAAATTGATATTTATTAAATATGATTGAAAAAATAAATATTAAAAATATTTGTTTTTCTACCAAAAGATTGGTACTACTCCCTTAAATATTGGAAAAATTAGAACACAGAATACTTACGTATAAGAATCCAAATAATGCAAAAATTAACATGAAAACAGAAAAACATGTGTAGCTTATCAACTATTCAGATAGAGATGCAAACCTTTGTGAGAAGTGATTATTTTTACTAGAGATGTATAAATTTTCACTAATAAACAGTGCTGCCCAATGGCTGCTTCATACCGACAATGTCATTGCCGAATGTACCCCAAGGATGAATGTACCCTGGTATAAGTATAACACGTTAATCATTTTTTTTTGTTCCCAGTGACGAAAATTTTAATATGAAAAAAAAATGTTTTTATATAATATTATTTTTTACATACAGAACTTGGTCTAGACAAAAATTCACCACGCACTGAAATTAACTTACAACCGGAAACAAGAAATTAACTAAAACCATAATTAATAACGACCTTAAAGCATTCAACTGCAAATATTTGGCGTTTGTATTGGAAATAATTAGTGAACTAGCGGCATATTGAAAATGTTGAGTTTTAAAATTTAAAAATATTCAAACTTTGCACGTGCAAAGTCCACAAACAAAAACACTTAATGATGTTGATAATTTACTATATTAGGCTATAAGCAATAATTAAGTTTGTTAGGTGTTACCTACATATGTATACTCCGGCACTTTTGTCAGAGCCCACATTTGCGATCGATATTTCCAATTATGAGAAATAATATTTGTAATTTGATAGCAAAAATAAAACAAATCAAAACAATTAGTTTTCTACTTAGGCAATATATTATATTTGTTGTATTCCTTAAACTGACCCACAAAAAAATTGATTTTTTTTAATTCGGTTAATTAAGGCCAGAACTGCCACAATATATACATACATATGTAAGGATAATGTCATTTCCATATTAACGGCTGAGAAAATTAAGCTTCCAAATAATTCTTAAATGAGGTTATCGAAATGCTAAAATTGATTCAATTAATTTATTCGTATCTTAATCGTTAAAAATATTTGACATTAAGGTTTGTGACGAAGGTGTTCCGGCCTTTGTTACCAGCTTATCAAAACTGTTGTTTCAAAAACAACAACATTTTGAAGACTCGTCTCATTTTTTTTTTAATGCATTCATTTTAAATAATTCATATTTTTTCCTTCTATGGGAAACATATTTTCAAGATATCAAAAATGTCACTTTTTGACGAACTTTCAGATTCTTACCTTGAGTGTAATTGTCCTAAAATGCTTTCCTTGCCATATTTTCTATTCAATGATTTCCCGGAGAACTTTTAATATTAATTACGTGAAATGGATTTTCCTGTGAAAATGTTGTTTGACATCTGATTCACAGTAAAATATCGAGAATAAGCCAAAAGTACTCAAATTAGTTTCTCATACTAACTTCAAAATTAATGGTGTCGTCCGGCTTTACACTTTACAAAAAAAAAAGGCTTATCAACACAAATAGAAAAATTCTCAAAACAATTTTAAATATTTATGTCGCTCGAGTGTCTATCACCCTTTAATAATGACAGCGTTTAAAAAATGGCAACAGTGGCGGAACATGTTATTGTGCGAGAAGTGTTCTAGGTCAATTTTTTTTAATCGCGAGGTCCATGATTCGAGCCGCCTACTTAGGCTACTTGTTAAATGTTGGTAACTGGCAACGCTTGTCATTCCAGACAAACTAACAGTTCCATTGGAAAGTTTGACATTTTTTAGCTTATACGTACTCACATTTTTATGTACGTGCGCTTATTGTGTTGTTTACAGTGCTATTAAAATTGTATTTCAGCAAAAAAATAGAATTAACACGTGAACATTTTCGTGCGATTATTTTTTACAACTTTTGACGTGAATTATCTCAACAAGAATGAATCGATGCACTCAATTCGACTTTTGGCGATGAAGCACCATCGAAAACCTCTGTATATCGGTGGTACACAGAATTCAAGCCGATACGTACTTAGCTTACTGACGAATTGCGTGAAGGGTGTCCAAAATCTGTTGCGCCACAGAACATTGATGCTCTGCGCGAACTGATAATGCTTGATCGTAATGTGACATACCGTGATATTGAGGCATTCTATCTTCGTTTTGTTCCCGCACATTAAGGAAAAACTGCGTGGACAACGATTTTCGATGCCAGAAGAACACGTTGATGCGTTCAGAAACTATGTTTTAAAAATGCCTCAAGTGAAATGTGATAAATATTATGACAAATGGTGTGAACCGGGTGCATGCAAAAGTGTATAAATCGTAAAGGGTCACTTCGGTCTTTATATTTATTTCCGAAATATATGTAGTAACCCTCGTATCTGACACAGAGAGTTTTTCAATTAACCCTACAATAGTCGCGTACCATAGTATAATAATAAATACAAGGTAGCATTGACAACTGCTTATTTTCTCTTCTACAAGAAACCACCTCCTGTCAAAAACAGCTGTTTCAGGGTTGACATTTTTTTTATTGGCCGTCATCTCTCTGGAGACCATGGTGTAATAAACAAGTTGAACGTGACAGTTAAATTTATTTCTTGATCTTTCAAATTTACAAATGAGTGAATGAAACAGACGTTACGCCAGGCGTCCATGGCGTAGTTGGTTAAAGTGCGTGGCCGCTATGTCAACGAACCTGGAGACCCAGGTTCGAACCACAGCAGCGACAGAAAATTATTTGAATGTAAATAATTTTTCTGTACGGCCGCCACCTCTCTGCAGACAATGGCAAACCTCAGAGAGTAATGAAAATACCATGTAAAGCTTCTTGAGAATAAGAACATTCCGTTCATCGCCGTTCGGAGTCGGCGTTAAGCATGTAGGTCCATTTCTCGGTCAATTGTGTACAAACTTAATAACACGCACAACATAATTGATCATAAGAAGCTAGGTCAAAGTCCTTTCAAGGGCTGAAATGGCCAGTTCATGATACAATTATAAGGTAGGCCCAGGAAAAACACACTCTCTATGACTACAAATCAACAACAAAACAATAACAAAGGCGTAGGTATAATGTCAAAATACAATACAAAGCGATGCGAATAAATTGGTTACTGAACAATCGAACTAAGAAGTCGAATGAAAATTATATAAAAAATTCACTTTTATTTGCTTCGTTGAAAGCTGACATACAATTCATTTTATATTATATCTTAAAACATAACTCATTTTGTTAAATTTTTGGGGTGTTTGGTTACTTTTCTTAAATTATTCCACATAAAATCTGGGTACTCAATACCCAATACCCATATTCATACTGTTAAAAGTAAATTATTAGTCCCTATCGCTGAACGAATAAACGTCAATTGTTAAAAATGACATTATACCTACGCCAATGTTTTGATTTTCTTTGCTTTGCTTTGCTTTTTCGTTTTTTTTTTTGTCTCCGAATTGGGCCTACCTTATAATTGTATCATGGGCCAGTTATTTATTTATTATGAATGAAACAGAACAGATGATTTTATATAGTTTGACAGCTCAAGAGTTCGATTTTTTGAGAGAAGTAGAAAATCCGCGACCATGTTGTTTATTCCACCCATGAAAGAATAAACAGGGTAGACTTGCGGCTGACAGCCAAGAGTCATAATTGTAAAAAGAAAAAAAAACAGTGAAAACAGTGAAAAACGAACAGCAAAAAAAGAGCGTAAAAACGGTCCTCAACTTTGATAAACTGTATTTGCTTCCGGAGATTTCAAAGTGCTGAGCAAAAAGAAAGGTCCTCAACTTTGAGATCCTGTATTTCCTACCGAAAGTTGAAGGTGATGCCAAAAAAAAAAAAAAAAAAAAAACGCAACGCAAATCGACAACTTTCACCTTCTTCAACCGTACCCGTAAAAAGTACGTAAAAATAATAAAAAGGATACTTCACAAACAAATGTCGTATCCTCAAAATAAAAGCCTACCCTTTTTAGAACGAAAGTTCTAAATTCAGATAAATAATCATACAGATTAGACGTTTGGAGTCGGAATAAAAACCGACTACTTTCTATATTAGAACACGCACAACACAATTGCGTGAAATCTGATAAGGTTTTTGTTTTAATCATGATATTTTTTTAAAAAATTATATTTCTCACAAAAATAAGTCATATCATTTAAAAGTATTTCTTCAATCCTATTTCAGATTTAATTTTATTCATATTTTTTTTTTTTATTCAATAACTAATGATTTGCTCAACCTCAGAGTCGATGAAAGTCAATTGGAGAAAGATTTAGGGTAAAAATTGACGAAGTTATTGAAATGGCCTTCAGCACCTTCTGCGAATTCGCCTTTATCGCCCCAATCTTATCAAACGCAAAGTGGTAGACTCAAGTGGGAATAGAAAAATCACAAATAGCCAAATGTATGCAACAATATAACCTGCTGTTTCTGTTATGCTCACACGACGATCTGCGAGGACAATTATCTTCCAACTTTTGACCGACTTTTTCGATATTTTCGTCAGTCACACTGGTGAATCACAGTCTCCGGTACGAGAAAAATTCTCAACCACTGTGCGGCCCGCTTTAAATTATTTGTACCAATCGTACGTTTGTGTTTTCGACATTGTTGAGTCCCCGTAGGCTCGATTTTCAAAGCTTAAGCACATGATCTTTTGTTAGAAACACAAAATTTCAAACTCTTTGCTCAACTATGAACCATGATGAAATAATTATAAGGTGTTCTCATCCCATGGCGTTTTCCAATAAATTTTTTGACATGCTGCCTTATTTTGACAATTTGAAGGTATTCATATAAACGTATTTGTATGAAAATGTTAAAAAAATGCAGCCTATTTTTTACAGAACACCTTATATTTATTCCACCATGCGCAGAACAAAACAAACGCTGACTTGTTCAGACAAATGACGCTCAAACAGATATATGAGCAACAGATGAGATGTACCAACCCAAAAAAAAATAAAATAAAAATTTTGCAATTTGAATGCTGTTCAATTTTCAAGCAGTTTGAATGAGAACTTCCGGGTATTTTTTTATCAGAAGGTATACATTTTTAGGCATATTGATTGATTGAAAAGCTATTGAAAGAACAACGCGTGCCTTGGTACCGTTGGCGATTTCTCATTTTATAAATTACAGTTACTTTTTGAACACACCTCGTATAATATTTTCTAATTTTAAATTAACCCCTTGAGCAACAGATGAGATGTACCAATCCAAAAAAAGAGAAATTTTGTCATATCTCAAGCTGTTTGAATGAGAACTTGCGGGTATTTTTTTATCAGAAGGAATACATTTTTAGAAATATTGGTTGTTTGAAAAGCTGTTGAAAGAACAACGCGTGCCTTGGTACCGTTGGCGATTTCTCATTTCATAAAGTGCCGTTATTTTTTAAATACACCTCGTGTCATAATGATAATTTCAAATGAATCCCCCTTTTTCTTGTTAACCTTCATCGGTCCCTAATTTCTAGAAACGAATAAGTTCCTTGTGTGTAAATTTTACACACTTTTTCAAGAGCCATATTTTTATCGATGAATGAAATATTTGCGATCTAGTCGTTAAAAAATATTTATTATTCATTTTTTTATTTATTTAAAAAAAAAACAATTTTTATAAAACCAGCCAAAATCCTAGCTCGGTCGATTTGCTGAAATTATCTTAAAAAACTTACAGCTTGAAGTTAAAAAGTGTGTGTAGAACTATTTTATTTCATATTTTAGAAACATTTCACTTTATACCGAATATTTCTAAAACAAAAATTCCTTGAGAAAACAGACACCTTCTAGTTCAATAAAATTTTCCACTACGGCCACACTGATTTTCATCTATATAGTTATATTCTAATTTAATGATTGGAGGAAAGTAACCAAAGTTATCTACTCTACAGTTCTGATAGCTTTGCAATAGCTGAGCAGTATGTGAATCAATAAATGAGAACTTCACGAGTATAGAAGAAAAGTCAATGATATTTCGATTAAGTTACCCATACTTTTATGTATATTTTATTTAGTACCTATATTTTCATAAAATTAAAAAATGTGTGGACTTAAAATTAAGTTTGTTAAAGTATTCATGTACATGCTCACTTTGCCTATACAATATTTTGCACAAACTTATTTTTGGCCATTATCTTTGAAGGTTTTTATTCTTCAGTTAATTTATTTGTATGTGTTTGTCAATTTATGTGTCAAAATAATTAAAATAATTGTCCACTTAATCTATTCGCATGAATATTCAATTGATGTTACGATGCTTTTTTCATCATTCATCAGTAATCACCCACAAAATTGACTAAAATTGTTTGAAGTTTCCGATGGATCAATTAACACTTTAAAACGCTTCCCATATTTCGTTAACAAAACAAAAAAATTTAACTGAACTCTTTAAACATCAGATGATATGGCATTTAAATGGGGACTAATTTCTAATTTGCATAATCTGGCAACTCTTGTTTTTGTTCTTTGTTCGTTTCTCCGGATTTTTGTTTATACACCCAACACACCGCCTCACCTCTAATCAATCCATAAACTTGTTACACAAGCAATTTCCAATTGTGACGTTCGCAAAAATTCTGATTGCAATTAATGAAACTTACTTTTTAATTGATTTTTAACAGCCTTCAGCAATTTATGTGTTGAAAGAAGTCAATAAATCCTAGGATGTTATCCAATGTATGCAATAACCGCTGCAGCCAACAAATGTCAAAATATTATTAAGTTGAGACACACAAATTCCAAGAAATTATCTATATGATCCGCTTGCAGTAAACTTTACAGAATTTCTTTTGATAACTTTATGTATTATTTTTACAAGAGGAAAACACTTGTTTCAACAATAGGCAATAAACAATAAATTATAATTGAAATAATTTAAAAAAAACAACAACAAATTTAGTGCAATTTTCACATTAACGGCTGCAAGAACGGCAACAAATGACGACAAATGATAATGACGGAAACAGCGGCATCAGCTACGAACACAAATTCCGATTTTTCCTGTTTTGCCAGCAGCGCAATCAACTAAACTTTACTAAATTTTCTACACACGTTGTTTTTTATCTTTTTTGCGCTCTTCTTGTTGGCAATGAATTCTTTTGATGCTTCTTGGTTTACGTTACCGAGCAATTTCATATCCAAATCTTTTGCGTGCCTTTCTTCTATTGCGATGTTGTTACTTTTTTCTTGATTTTTTATTTTTTCCGCGTTCTTCAATATTGCAATGATTAAGAAATATTTTGCTCGAAGCAGCACCAGCCAATAATTATGGAAAATTTCACGCAGCACCAAATCGCACAACAAAGAATAGAGGAACACGCAAAAAAATTATTCAACTAAATCAAACCGCGGCCACGAAAACACTGCGACAAAGACACCAACGCACAGCTGTTCATATACGAATGACGGCGGCTGTCAATAATTGACGGCGAACAAGTGAAATACAAGTGTTGCTTTTATAAGGGATTTTTTTAGCATGTTCTTATATCTTATTGCTTTAATGTAACCAACAAAATTAATAGAGATAACAAGTACGTATTATCGCTTACAAAACTAATATTTATTTTTTGATGTCTCGAGATAGTTTTACACAAATATGACAACAACAAAAAGGATTACACAGATATGACAGACGTCATAGTGACAATATAAAGCTCTATAAAAACCTAACACAATACAATATCTTTATTTATTTGCTATAATAAGTAAATTTTTGTCTTCTCGGAATGAGGCTATAAGTAGAGAAGTGGCTTAAAGAACCAGAATTCCAGCAGAACCACGGCGAATATGCGTGTTTTTTTAAAATTTTTGACAGATGTGAGAATTTTAAGGCGTCTCATGTTGTAAAAAAATTTAGCCAAAACAAAACTCTGATTCTGTTCATTTTCAAGAATTTCAGATGTTACATCTATTCAATCAAGTCTGCCTTGATTCGAAATGGAGCGATAGATTAGTGAGAAGGAAAATGCGATCATGAATGTAGGATCATGAATCCATGATACAATTATACAAGGTAGGAGTGACAGTTCTTTCATATTGCACCAACTGTCAAAAATAGAATACGAAAAAAAGTATAAAAGAAAATAGAAAATAAAATATACAGGCAAATGACAGTCGGCGCAAGACACTCGTGAGAAAATAGCCAGAAAATAGCATGAATCATGATACAATTATAAGGTAGGCCCAATTCAGAGATAAAAAAAAACGAAAAAGCGAAGCAAAGCAAAGCAAATCAAAACATCGGCGTAGGTATAATGTGTCTTTTGACAATTATCGTTTATTCGATCAGCCATAGGGATGTATAATTTACTTTAAACAGTATAAATCTGGGTCAATACTCAAGAGTACCCATATTTTATGTGGAATAATGCAAGAAAAGAAAGCAGAAATCCTAAATATATAACAATATTAGCAATTTCTGAAGATATAATGCAGAATTAATTGTATGTTCGCTTTCAACGAAGCAAATAAAAGTTAACATTTTATATAATTTCCATTCGACTACTTTTTTCGATTGTTCAGTAACCAATTTATTTGTATAGCTATGTATTGTATTTTGACATTATACCAACGCCTTTGTTATTGTTTTGTTGTTGATTTGTAGCTATAGAAAGCGTGTTTATGCTGGGCCTACCTCAAGAATGATAGAAACCAGATTACGCGTTCCGCAAATGAGGGAGAGAAAGAACATGACGTCACAAGCGATATTGTCAGACTTTCGAATAATTTTGCTGCCACACCACGCCTAAATATTTTTTTTTCTTATTTTTATAATATGTATATGGACCTCCTTAACCCATTGGTACAATAAAATTTTATCAGTCTCGAATAGTTTAGAAGATAAAAATCTTGAAAGCTAAAAAATTTCATATTTTTCGTATACGAAAATATTCATATATTTATACAGAAGAGTAAATATTTTTACTTGACTTTTTCGAAAGAATGTATTTTTAATTTCGTCAATTTGCCTAAGAGATCGCACATTTGCATACGTTTTTGTCAAGCAAAAGTACTGTGTGACGTCATGCACTCAGTTGAGAGAGCATTATTTAACGGGACTGCGGAACGCGTAATCTTTTTTCTATCATTCTTGGGCCTACCTTACAATTGAATCATGGTGTAGGATGTTCTAAGCGTGGCGGCAAGCCGTAGAAACATTCCATATAAAACCCGATTTTTTAAGGGTTTTTAAATCGGACCAGCATATATTTCTTAAATCATTATAATAAAAAGATTTTTTTTGAAAATCACTCTATTCGATGATTAAAATAGAAATATGAAAATATTATAATTTAAAAAAAAAAAAGTCGAATTACAATTTTAAATAAAATTAAATTGATAATGTATGCTGATTTTCATTAAAATCGTTTAAAAAATAAATAAAATAAATAACTGGCCATTTCAGCCCTTGAAAGGACTTTGACCTAGCTTGTTATGATCAATTGTGTTGTGCGTGTTATTAAGTTTGTACACAATTGACCGAGAACCGGACCTACATGCTTAACGCCGTGCGTGTTAAATAAAATCGTTTATTTAAGGATTAAAGTGTAAATGTTAACGCGACATATATATATTATTTACTTTATTCACTTCAATATTCTGACCGAAAAAATTAAAATTATTTTCATAATCACAAAATCGTAAAAAAGAATTATATAAATCGTCTAACAACTAACAAAAGATTATGGAAAATTTTCTATGAGTCACATTTTACCTATCAGTATCGTTCTATTTGGGTTATGTCTTTTATTTTTTTCTCATATCAAGTATCGTAATCAGATAATGAACTTTTTGGATTACGAAACCAAGTTTTCAATAGTTAAAAACAAAGTCAAGTATATGGCATTTCATCACTGCAGAATGAGTCAAGACAAATGGGTCTCAGACAGATAAATTAGACGTATTAGTACAGAAGAAAGTCTATAAGGCTCCTCTATGGTTTTCATCCAAACACAATGTCTTATCAAATCCGTAGGGAATATTTTGGATCAATAATTGAATCAGTTTATTGGATCACATCATTGGATCACTTATTTTTAAGAAAGACACTTATCAACTGTATCAACGGGAATCTAGTGACAGATATCCAGAGTACTCTGATGATATGGAGGGAACACTACTCGAGGCTTCCGAATAGCGACGACGACAACAATGCCGCCAATAGAGATGATATCCCGGAAACCCCAATTGTGGACGACAGCGTTGAAGTTCCGCTTCACCATAGTGAAATCTTGAAAGCTATATCTCGGCTTAAGAATAACAAAGCCGCAGGAGCCGATGGCTTACCTGCTGAGTTCTTAAAGAATAGAGGCGAAGCTCTATTGAAGAACAGTCATGAGCTCCTATCCAGAATATGGTCGGAAAAATGCATTCCAAACGATTGGAACCTCGGTGAGCTCTGCCCAATCCACAAGAAAGGCGATCCCACAATTTGTGCCAACTACCGTGGGATAAGCCTTCTTAATATCGCATATAAGATCCTGTCAAGCGTATTATGTGAAAGACTGAAGCCCATCGTAAACCAGCTGATTGGACCTTATCAGTGTGGCTTCAGACCTAGTAAATCCACCATAGACCAGATATTTACGCTACGACAAATCTTGGAAAAGACCCTAGAGAAACAAGTCGACACACACCAAAATGTCTGAATTTGGTATTCCTGCAAAGCTCAACCATGTTTACAGAATGACACTGCGCAACACCAGTACAACAGTTAAAATCGGGAAGGATCTTTTTCCTCCACTCGATAACAAACGATGTTTCAGACAAGGTGATTCCTTATCGTGCGACTTTTTCAACCTTATGATGGAGAAGATCATCCGAAATGCTGATTTGAGACGTAGTGGCACGAAATTCTGCAAAACTATTATGCTGCTGGCGTATGCTGATAATATCGATATCATTGGCCATAATACGCACGAAGTGCAACATTCTCCAGATTTCTGCGCAATTTCTGCGACCAACGGTTGTAAGCGTCAGATAAATACTTATCAACTGTGTTCACTCTTAAAGAAAAATTAACTCTTAATTCGCTGACATTCATTATTAAACTTGATGCTCAAGTGCTCAAGTGAAGGGTGTTATTCTAAGGGGCGAAGAACTTTAAATTGAAATAAAACTCAGGAACATTTTTTTTAAAACCATGAAATAAACTTTATTTTAAAGATAATTTTCCACACTAATGTTTGAATATGATTTCGGGCTTATTTTTATGCCTAAATTAACATTAAAATGGCGCATGTTTTAACAATTTGTTAGATCATTAAAAACTTAGAGTGTGTGTACGACATAACGAGAAGATTTTATTTCGAGTATATTTAAGGTTTTTAGAGACTTTGTAAATTATTATGATTAAAAATGTTGGTGGCTTTTGCGCTTTGCTGAGAACTCGGGTTTGGTTTAAGCTAATATATTATTCGGCTTTAAAATTAATCGACATTCGTTATTTTTGTCATGTCATAAAAATATCTTATTATATTATTATATTCTATAAAGAAATATTCTTCATTAATTCAAATTGTTTGTTTTTTCTTAAAAAAAAATAATTCCATAACAATAAATGTCAACAATTGTTAAGGAATACTTTTTTAAAAGGCGGAAATAATCAAGGACGGCCGTCGCGGCTGGTGCGTAATCTGTAGATCCAATTTGCACACACTCTTCTCAGTAGATCGGGCAGAATTTCGGAAATTGGTTTTTTTTTAAACCGCGTCTTCGGTCACTTTCACCATAATTTTTTTCGATTTGGATGAAATTTTTTTCGTGATATTCAACACTCAAATGCATCTGAAAAACCTCTCAAACCAGTCGCACTTAAATTTTATCATTTCTACTATTATTGTTGTAGTCCTTTTTATGTGATTTTTTAAACTTAAGACGAGAATAACTAGTGTTTAAAGTGTTTGGATAAAATTAAAAAATGATATTTTTAATTTTTGTTGATTTTAGTTATTGTCCAATAAATTCGAAAACTTAAAAATTTTGTTTTTAATTTTATACGGCCAAAAACTTATCGAAAAATTGTCCGATTTGAATAATTTTTGCACCACACACTAAAAACACCAGTCATTCTCGTCGGAACTGTAATCATGAGGGTAGCTCCAAAAACATCGAAGCTGAACCTATCTGAAGTCTTAAGCTGTCACCCTTGTCATCGTGGTTTAAAACGATTAAAAAAAATCGAAACTACTCAATTTGGATCTTGAACGTCTCTTTTTGAAAACGAAAAATCTAATATTAAAAGGTCTGTTTCCGTACGCACTTCAAGTTACTTGAAGTTGCTTGAAGGCGTTTCTTTACACATTTTTCGAGCTCGAGAGAGAAGAACAAACAAAATGCCAACCTCTCGAGCCTCGAAACTAGCTTGAACTTTGCTTCTTTACTCCATAGTAGAATAAATAAGGTTGTCTCGTGGCTGATCGTACTCTCTTCTCAGTACCCATAATTGTCAAAATCAATGAAAAGCAACAACAACAACTTCAACGGCTTTTCATGTTATTAATTTTCGCTTCCAGATTTTGTATGAGCTGTCAACTTCGATTTGACATTTATGGGAACTCGCTCTCACCAATGCGACAACCTTATTTATTCAACCATGCTTTACTCGAACTTTTCTTGAACTTTGTACGGAAACAGACCTAAAGTCTATTACAATACGAGTCTCGTAATTTATTTTTCAAATCATCATGTTAAACAAGGCGTTATTTGTCAAAATAAATTACATATTTTTCCACGACATAGAAGAAAATTAAAAGCGAAAGTAAGTTTATATGCTTTTTTTACTTATTTTATTCAAATACATCTTTATTTTCTTAATTTCTGAGATGAAAATAACAAATTAAGATCAATTTGAGAGGCTGAGAGAAAAATCTTCCAAAAAAATGGAAGATTTGGACAAAGCCTTCAATAAAAATCATATCTGCCCTTACCCACGTGCGGCATTTTGTTGCTTCTAATGCGTTAAGTACTTGCTTAACAACGGTAGAGATTGTAGATTACGCCAGACCTAAATCAAAATTCTTTCCAGCGACATGTTGATAGCTATCCTCTGCAAGTATTCTTAAAGTAGCTGTCAGCTTTAAGCAAATTGGCACTGATGATGAACGTACTGAAGTTTGTATTTTGCTTTTAAGCACATGAAGTAAATACTTAAATGCTACCTTCTTAATCCTTAAGTTGCGCGCACAAATCTAAGCCATGTATGCATTGGTAAAAATATATTTGATACTTTGTTAGGAGTCTTACTGTGAATCGGGCAATCCAAACAGATTGGAATGCTCCCTTATACTTCGTCTTAGTCTCACTAACTTCCGTTTTTGACGTAGAATACGTCATTCTCGGAGGTAAGTAGGGTGGTTGATAGTGATCAGGTGTCGGTATTTATATAACTTTTTGAGACTTTGGTGGGCCTAAAGTACTGATCGTACAATGTCGATGTTAGCACTTGTTGGTCTGCTTGATCCTCAATGCGACAAAAATTCATGTTAGAACTCTCTAACTTATATAAATTTTACACAATTACATGATATATAAAGCCAACATTTGATGTTTTTGTTTGCTTAAACTTGCTACCTATTTATCGACAGTTTCCGGTTTTATCGACATAACCATAAAATTTGTGTGGGAGCCCCCCTAAGGAGTGGTCAGAGGGAATAGGTGTCAACGGCAAAAATGTTTTTTTTGCAAAAGTAATGGGGTCATACATATTAACCCTCTCCGGCACTCTTTTAAAGGTCATATGCTCAGGTGTATGGAATAAATATTTTGCTAAATAGTTTTTAAAAAAGATGTCATCAAAAGCGAATTGACTAATTCTACGTCTTGTGTTACGACATAGTCGAAACTACTGTATCTTTTTAATTTCTTCATCCTTTTGAGAGCTGCTTAAGAAATGTGCCACACTGTTCTTTGTACATACATAAGTAGGTATATTATAAACTTTTTCACGATTACAAAACACAAGTTTCAATCTTAAGAATTGAATTAAAAAATTAAATTTGTTTGATAAAAATTTAAATGACATTCATTAGTAAAAGATTTTTTGTTATCCGCTCGTTTAAATACTATTTTGTCGAAAAATAACGATGATCCAAACAAAATTTCAAGACAACGAAAAAAAGGACAGCAGTCGTAAACGAATTACGATAACGATAATAAGGTTGAATATCTTTTTTCAAATTTTGACAAGTTCCGTTATTTTTTGAACCAGCTGCATCTTTTTTTTTTTTTTCTTAGTCTACTTTGACATGACATGATATGACGCAAAAACAACAAGAACGACAGCAAACACAACAATAATTTTTTAAAAAAGGTTGATATTTTACCTATTCTATAAAAAACCGTTTGTCGATATCTTTTATCATTTTGGTGCAATTTCATTTTTAGCAAAGCACTAAATTTTGGGTCGCCAATGTAAAGGGTGCCCTTAAATAAACAAAAAAAAACAAATGCTGAGAAGTATCTGTAATTTAAAATCTACTAATTTTTCTATAGATTTTTTTTAATTTTATAAGATGACACATGATTTTATATAAAAAAAAGATACAGTAGTTTCGACTATGTCGTAACACAAGACGTAGAATTAGTCAATTCGCTTTTGATGACATCTTTTTTAAAAACTATTTAGCAAAATATTTATTCCATACACCTGAGCATATGACCTTTAAAAGAGTGCCGGAGAGGGTTAATATGTATGACCGACCCCCATTACTTTTGCAAAAGGAACATTTTTGCCTTTGACACCTATTCCCTCCGACCACTCCTTAGGGGGGCTCCCATACAAATTTTATGGTTTTGTCGATAAAACCGGAAACTGTCGATAAATAGGTAGCAAGTTTAAGCAAACAAAAACATCAAATGTTGGCTTTATATATCATGTAATTGTGTAAAATTTATATAAGTTAGAGAGTTCTAACATAAATTTTTGTCGCATTGAGGATCAAGCAGACCAACAAGTGCTAACATCAACATTGTACGATCAGTACTTTAGGCCCACCAAAGGCTCAAAAAGTTATATAAATACCGACACCTGATCACTATCAACCACCCTACTTACCTGCGAGAATGAGGTATTCTACGTCAAAATCTAAACAGTTTTTTATAAACTTTGAATAATTTGATTCTGAGAATGTTCTTGCAGTTAATTATATCGATAATCACTCCTAATCATTATTACTTCTCATCTCAAGGGCTATACAAAGCTGTCAGCATTAAATGAATCTCGAAATCGGAAGCAATTTCTTAGTATGGAATGGGCATTACCCAATTTAATCTTAATTTATCCGTATGCTCTAAATAGAGCATATTGCATTTTTGACAATTTGCTGCTAATGTAATTCAAAAATCTAATTTTGATAATTTTCAGATGGACAGATTGATATATTAATCTAGATTCCATTAAATTATTGAAAGTAGATAAATCAAGACCAAAGAATCCAATTTAACATGTACTGAGCTTTCCCTATCATTGCTGCTGCACGGAAATGTTATCTTTTTGAATGTTTACCGTCACGTTTATATTGAAAACCATCAATTTATAGTGGAAACAGGTATGAAGTACGAGATTTCTTATCTATTTTGAAGACTAATATATATATTTTTTTTTTATAAATACGTAAGTTTGAATTATATAAAGATTTTCAGACGTTTCCACTTCTTAATAAATAAAATGTTTCACTAATTACTGAAAAAAGCGCGTTACGTTTTAAGTTGTTTTTTAAAATCAAATTGATGGTTATCGGCGCACGTAATTCCTATCTATCTTGGTTATTACTGCCGATTTCGAAACCTTAATTCCTGGCAAGATGTTTGGCCAAGCAATCTTTTCGTCATATTTTATTTTTTTTTTTTTCTATTGAGACATTGAAGTGTCTGCGTTACTGAGAACTTAAAGAATTAAGTCATCAAAATTTATATACTTTATCTTCAACATTATTATTGACATATGTGGTTGATTTAGACTTAACAATTCTATTTCGTGCATTGCAGTTTTTATGCTTCTTGTTGCTGATAAGAAGAGCCATGACAATGGTCAAGGTGATTCCTATAAAATAGCGTGTCGCAAAACACCTGAATTTTGAGAGGCTTCTCATAAATTATCGCACATAAGAAATTAAGATTTGTTTGACTAACTTTCTTTATTTATTTGTTCAACACAACTGTGTTAAACAGTTTCTTATAAAAATAATAAGTAATGACTTTAAATCAATACAATGTAGCAATAAAATGCTTTCAAACATATTTTTTTGAAAATTATGTAAAAAAATAGAATGTAAAAATGTTGTAGAAATAAAAATTTACATTAAAAAAAAACTAATACCAAATATACCCACAAAACGTTGACACATTAAAATATATAAAGTTTAAAACAGTTTAGTTTTTAACAGCATTTGCTACTTTTAAACTAAATTTTTCATAAGAAGTTTTATAATAAAAAAAAATGAAATATTGTATTATCAAAGAAAATGCAAATTTTTTAAGTTTAGCTTGGGATGCTATTGTCTGAAAGTGTCTTTAAACTTATATGTAAGTTTATCAGAATGGAAGATCTTTATGTCTGTTGTTGTTCAATCAATTGCACATAATTGGCTGGGAAGAGTCCATAGCGGTTTTTGCACATGCCACGCCACCAACCTTCATCGATCTGAAAAACAAAAATTTGAAAGTTTATTGTAGAATTTTTTATTTTCTTTGCGCTAAAAATACATTTGTATTTAAAAATAAAAACAATTTTTTTTATTTTTTTTTTTTGCATTTTCGAGTTTGTCCTACTTATTTTGAAATAAAATTGATAAAATTTTGCGATGCATAAGTAAAATTTATTTTCGAATAAGTGTGGATATAACAGCAAACATTTAAAGAAACTTGGTATTTCGAACAAAAGATGTTTATAGATCTGTTAATTGTATTAATATTGATGCATTGGAAGAATCAAACTGGTGTTCATTTTTGGAGAAAAATGCACAAAAGAATTTTAGAGTATTTTTATCAAAAACACCATAAAATTTTGAGTATAAGAAATTTAGTTTGATTAATTTTCTAAAATTTTTTATCATAAGGCAATGGCTGTGAATTTTAGTAAGTCAAATAAAATTTATTTTCCAAAAATAGTGAACATTATTAAGAAAGAATTTAGTACCTCTTTGTTGAGAAAGGAGTAACTAAAATAAACTAAGTAAATGAAGGAGCTCAACAAAAAAACACAAAAAGCACACGAAGACACTTCTTTCGTAATTGGCATACTTCAATTGTAGTGGTTTTAGCTTTTCGGGTTCTAAGCACAAGAGTTTTCAATCTATGATGCAGTTCAGGATTAAACGTCTTTTTCGTACAAAAAACTTTTGATCGTTTATCCCTTAAATGCACCGTGTATCTTTAAAGATACAACCATTCAAAAAATTCCTATGGCTATATTTTTGGTTTGATTTTTTTCAAATCGGTTCTATATTATTTAGAATATTAAAAGTCTTAAATAAAAAAATAGTTTTTACTTCTATTTGTCATACTTTTTAAAACAATTATGTACAAAGTCAAAAAAAAATTTCGATCATTTGGCACCTCACTGGATCACTTTAGTTGGTTGTATCTTTAAAGATACAGTGTACACTCCCTGCAGTTTTTGAAAATTTTAACTTTTTAAAAGAAATAAATTAATACAAATTTTATAACACATTTCTTTTATTTTGATATATTTTAATAGGGATTTTAGATGTGGATAAATTCACATTGTATCTTTATTGATACAACCACCTTTTTTAAAAAAATTTTTTTAAAAAAAAAAATTTCAAAACTAAGAACGCAGTTTTTATTTTTACTCAATTTTACATAAAATATATTTTTTTCGGTAAAAATCGGGGGCCTTGTGCATTTAAGGGTTATTTACAGGGACCAAAACAATTAATCAGGGACCGTAACTGTTATGACTTTTTTAAAAAAGTCAATAATTAACAGTTAAAATTTGACTTATATTTTTTCGGTCAAAAATAAAAGTTAAAATATGACTTTTATTTTTCCGATCAAAAATAACAGTTAAAATTTGACTTTTATTTTTTCGGTCACAAATAACAGTTAAAATTTGACTTATATTTTTTCGGTCAAAAATAAAAGTTAAAATATGACTTTTATTTTTTCGGTCAAAAATAAAAGTTAAAATATGACTTTTATTTTTCCGGTCAAAAATAACAGTAAAAATTTGACTTTTATGTTTTTGGTCAAAAATATAAGTTAAAATTTGACTTTTATTTTTTCGGTCAAAAATAACAGTTAAAATTTTACTTTTATTTTTTCGGTCAAAAATAACAGTTAAAATATAACTTTTATTTTTTAGTTTTAAGTTTTATTTTTTATTTTATTTTTTCTATTAAAAATGAAGGCACACAATTTGACAGCAACATCCTATATTAATTACTTGCTTACCCGGCACAAGTTGTTTTGCAGCCTAAATTTATTTGTCGTGCTCTTTTTGGATTTTCGCGATATTTCGCTTGTTTGAAAATGATTTTTATTAATATTTAATTATTATACTGTGCAACACAACTTTCTCAACAAAACGATGAAAGTTCCTTTTCTTCACTTGAAGACGAAAACTAGATGGGGAAAAAATTTTCGGCGTCCTTGTTTATAGTTATTAGTTATAAATAGTATATATTTGGCCCACCCTGTATAAGTATTTTACATATTTCATTGAGCAAGGATAGGGTATAGAACAGCAAGTAACTCGGGTATGATTTGAGTATCCGATTTCTGTCCGTTACTCATTTCAGTTCTCTGATGTTCTCTGATGATCATTTCAGTTCACAACAGTGACAGGGAACGCAAGGTGCAGTGATAAGCCAGACAAAGGCAGATAAGAGTAGAGTGAATAGAATTTATACTTTTGTTATATTTTTTCACCTTTTAACCGAAAAAATAAAAGTTAAATTTTAACTTATATTTTTGACCAAAAAAATAAAAGTCAAATTTTAACTTATATTTTTGACCAAAAAAATAAAAGTCAAATTTTAACTTATATTTCTGACCGGAACAATAAAAGTCATATTTTAACTTTTATTGTTGACCGAAAAAGTAAAAGTCATTATTTGACTTTTATTTTTGACTAAAAAAATTTAAGTCAAATTTTAACTGTTATTTTTGACCGAAAAAATAAAAGTCAAATTTTAACTGTTATTTTTGACCGAAAAAATAAAAGTCAAATTTCAACTGTTATTTTTGACCAAAAAAAAAATCGGTCAAAAATAACTATTATTTTTTGACTTCTTTTAAAAAAGTCAAATAAATAAAAATCTTTTAAGATTATTATTCCTTAGTTAACAAGCATCGCACTACTTTATTCAAATATCGAAAAGACACATTTTTTCCGCCTGACTTGTTGAATCGAAATTTCGAATATAACAGTTATTTTCTGTCCCTGCAATTAATATTTAAAATCAATTTATACATCAAAACAAATTAATTCATGCAATTCTGCGGACTTGTGCACCGTCCATTTAGTGCATTGTGCTGGATCACAGCTTTGCAAAAAAAAAAGCTCTAGCCTGTGTTAGATAACACGGGCGCATAGGTCAGACGTAGAATACGTTAGTCATTAACAGCCTTATTCAATAGATTTCCTTAAACAGCCTTTAAACGCTTGTTTAGTTACGCACTGTTTAAGGCTTTACGCAGCTTCTATGCAACCTTGCTAACATTGTTATTCATAAACATTTTTTCATTTTCTGCTTATGACAAAAACATAAAAAGAGAAGACCTCCAAAATGTTATTTTAACAGAATTTCGTGAGCGAACCTGACGGGCCATCGAGAAGTGAAACATGTTGTGTTTTTGATAAAATCGTGAAACATGTTGCGCTACTCAGAAAAACAGGTTTTCTTCTTGTTGCGAAGATCACAAATCATTTAAATTTTGTGATTGTGTTTGTAATTGCCATTTCTATCAACAAAAATAGCGAAAATTTGCAACAATGCACTTTTTCGCAATTTTGTTTAATTTCTATGAAGCTGGCATTTTTTCGCAAAATTCAATTTCATTGGATATGATTGCGGTGGCGTGGGTTCAATTCCGGCGGCTGGCATGATTTTTTTTTTCTTAAAATATACATTTTTTTATTATTTTTTTTAATCAATTTTTAGTAAATAATTTGTAATTTTTATAAATTTCAAGCGAAGAACTTATTTGTTTTCAGTAATTTTGTTTTTGTTTTTTTTATTATTTAAGCTTAGGTAATATCGCAAAGGCGCGGGTTCAATTCCGGCGGCTGGCATGATTTTTTTTTTTCAATTTCGCATTATTTATTATTTTTTTTAAACAATTTTTTAATAAATAAAATTTTGAGCAAATAATTTACTTCTTTGCAATCATTTTATTTTGTTTTATTATTTAAGCTTAGGTGGTTAATATATATGTGCATATGCTTAGAGTAAATTTTATTTTTAATTTTTATGATGATTTCGCATGGATGTTTAATTGAATTATAATTTTTTTTCCTCAAATGGTTGCATTATTTAAAAAAAAATTATTTCATTTAAAAGTAAGTATTATTAAAAAAAAAACTGACAAAATGTATAAAATTAATTAAATTATTTGCAAGAAATGGTAAAAAATTAAAATAAAATGTACTCTAAACATATGCACACACAATACATATTAACTTCCTAAGCTTAAATAATAAAACAAAATAAAATGACTGCAAAGAAGTAAATTTTTTGCTCAAAATTTTATTTATAGAATTATTTATTAAAAAATTGTTTAAAAAAAATAATAAATAATGCGAAATTGAAAAAAAAGATCATGCCAGCCGCCGGAATTGAACCAGCGCCTTCGCGATATTACCTAAGCTTAAATAATAAAAAAAACAAAAACAAAATGACTGAAAACAAATAAGTTCTTCGCTTGGAATTTATAAAAATTACAAATTATTTACTAAAAATTGATTAAAAAAAAAATAAAAAATGTATATTTTAAGAAAAAACAAAAAAAAAAAAAAGCAAATTTATAAGGCAAAATATGCAGGCGAATGACAATCGGTACGACATTTTGGTGGGAAAATGTCGAGTTGTCACTCTACCCCACAAAATTGCATTATTTGAGCAGGCTAATACATACGGCCAAATATCCCTCTTATACAACTCTTGCAACAAAAACGAAATGAGAATTATAAGAACTAAGGTTGCAACTGCAAGAGAACAGAGTGCGATGCTGTTGCTGCTTGTCGGAATATGTGTGTACGTGTGCGATGCTGTTGCTGCTTGCTTGTATGGAATATGTGTGTACGTTTCTCACACTGGTTCTGTGATGAACACACAGATAATCGTACTGCTCTTACACATGATGTTATAATACATAAAATACAAAGCATATGAAAATTAATACAAAATTTGAAGGAGTTAAATTTTGATTTACTTATAGAATCAAAAAAATTATATGTAGCAATATGATTATTTAAATACAAATCAACAGAAGAAATATTAAATATGTTACGAGCATACTTGAATTTTCTTCAATGCATGCATAAAGTATTAAAAACTTATAATGAAAGTGACAAACATTTTCTCAAAATTTTGTGCTCCAGATTAACACTCCCGTATAACGTATTCTACGTTAAAATACTCCAGGTATACGGTGGGTATTTCAAGACTGTTGCCATCTCTTTGATGTGCGATAACCCAATTTGGCCTTTTTTTAACTTTGATTCGCCAGGACTGTCCACTGTTTTGACTGTTCTTTGGTCTATGGTGTATTACGTTGTGACCAAACACCGCTTTGTAGTGGTCACAACCGACAGATAGCTTTATCATATCCAAAAATAAAAGCAAAATGTTACGATTGAGATGACCATAGCCTCAGCGATTTCCTACAAATTCACTCAGCGATTCAATCCAATATCATACCCCGGATTTTACCCACGATATTTTGTGTTGTTACCTCAAGCATACGACCAGAAAGCTCGTTCTACTTTGTGCTTATATTACCATAACGATAATGTTCATTGAGAAGTTATTGGAAATATGATTGGAACTCGAACTTGTTTACTGAGGAGTTCCAAGAAAGTTTAGCAAACGAAGCTTACAGATTATTTACATTTTTTTTTAAGTCTTAAACCAAGGATTTAAGGATTTCAAGTGTTACACCTATTCAATCAGGTTTAATATTAATGGGAAAGAAGGAACAATCAAGTGAAACATGTATAGCATATTCTAAGCATAGAGGGAAACCGTAGAAACAAGTGAATTAGATCTGAGGAAAGTATTATGCAGTTACCTCGGTCAATTCTAGTTAGAAGGCAATCCCATCTACAAACTTCTCAACCACCAAATTCAATTTTTAAGTATTGAAGATTTTTCAATTTTAAAGGAAAGAAATGCAGAAAGGTTTAAGCGTACACAAAAGGTGATCATTAAAAATATTTGCGAAAAACAGACACACAGTTGAATCAAAATGAACCCACAACCTAACAGAACATTATGAATTTGAACGCCAGCCATCCGTATAGTTTAGCCTTGCAACTCACTCAAGTCAAACTTTTCATTAAAGACACGCATATCACTTAAATCACGAATAACTTATAGGACTTTGAAATCAATTTTATGCAAAATTGCACTAAGCGAATAATGGTTGAACACAAGAAAGCCCATGTTCAGTGACAAAACATCTGGTAGAATTTGAACAATCAAAGCGTCACACAAGCAAATGAGGGTGCCCCAATTAACTTGTCATTCCATTTAAATTGCCACAATTCAACACATATCTTCTTCAAATCCTTGCACTCAGTGGTACTCACGCTCCTTACAACTATGTTTTGTTTTTTAAAATCTGTGTTCTCCCCTGAAAATAATTTTTTAAAAACTCACTAGTTTTCATTAAAAAAACAAACAAAAAAAAACAATCATGGGAATCCGTTCAGACCAATTCAAGATTATCTTTACCATTTCTATGTGCGTGATAACATCATCAGGATCGAAGGATATTTCATCATCATCGGCAGCCTGATAGTCATACAAAGCTATAGCGCGAATACCAGTATCCTCAATATACTCTGCTAAATTCTCAGTATTGGCATAAATTGACTCATCAGCAATGGGAGCTGAAGCGGTGACGACAACAGCAGCAGGAGGAACTGGTACGTCTGCCAGAATTTCTTGTTGTTGTTGTTGTTTTTGTGGTTGTGGACTTTCTACAGGCTCGACATCGGTATTTGCAAATTGTTGCGGAGGTAATTGTTTTGCCGCTTCTTCCAGATTTTGGTAAATTTGCTCTGCCGGCTCTTCTATCTTTGTCGGTGACATACTATCCGGTGGTGTTTGTACTGTTTGAATTTCAATTGTAGGAATTAGATCCGGCTGTGGTTGTCGTATTTGCGCTGCAGCTGAAACATTGTTATTGACTACTTCTTCTGGCTCTATAGCTTGCTTAGGTATAACAATTGGTTCCTTGCGTACCGCCGGTGGAACCTCAGTAGTCGGCGACTGCATTTTATTAAAGTTGCTGATCGCATTGCCAATGCCACCTTCACGGCCTGTGGCAATTTTTGAACGACTTCCCTTAGGTGGCGCTGCTCGAGCTTCCTCAGCGGCAGGTAATGGCTTGTTCTCTACAATTGTCTGTTTGGCAGCTTCTTCGCGATCACGTCGATCTTTTTCTTCGCGCAAACGTTTTTGCTCCTCAGCACGCTTGCGCGAATCCTCTTCAGTATTTTTGGCATAATTTTCGAATTTTGCACGCAAGTTGGATGGCTTGGCACCTTCGATATTGGGCTTGACTTTTGTGTAGCTGGTACCCACTTGCTGCTTTTCACTATCATCATAGCCGGCTGCTGATTTATCCATACGATCCTTTTGTACTCCGAACTTTCCGCCAAAACCTACTTTATGATCCACTTGGCTTTCGTGTTTTTGAGGTGCCTCAATGTGATCCCAGCCCAGAGCAGATTTATCCTTACGATCTTCTTGTATGCCAAATTTTCCGCCGAAGCCCTTAGAATAATCTATAATAAGATAGTTATTTATTAGTTTGTCTTCAACTGCCAATTTTTACTGTAATAAAACACACCTTTTTGTGATTCGTGCTTTTCGACTTTTTCTACATGATCCCAACCCACAGCCGATTTATCAACACGATCCGTTTGTACGCCGTACTTTCCTCCGAACCCACTTGAATAGTCTTTTTGCGATGCGTGTTTTTCCGTCTTTTCGTTGTAGTCCCAACCCTCAGCAGATTTATCAACGCGATCTTTCTGTATTCCAAATTTTCCACCAAATCCTTCGCTATAGTCTTTCTGTGAAGCATGCTTTTCTAATTTTTCCAGATAATCGTGTCCCATAGCGCACTTGTCCATGCGATCTGTCTGAACACCGAATTTGCCACCATAGCCATATCCCGGATTTGTTTCCTCCAATTGTTTTTTCTTCTTATCCTGGTCCGCCTGCTCTGTTTCCATGCGCAGTTTTTGCATGCTGCGTTATTTATAAAATTAATACTTATTTCAAATAATGGCATAATTGTAGTTTAGAGCCCATGCTTAAATATTTTTTTTTTCAATTATATTATATGTACATGGTCCTCCTAAGCCTAATGGTGCAAAAAAAAAAGGTCGATCTCGAATGGTTTAGGAGATAAAAATCGTGAAAGTTTTAAAATTCAGTGCAAATTTTTAAGTGCGTGGAAGCTATTTTAACCTTTTACATAATAATTCCTATCATTAATGCGGTATATTAAACGTGTTAAAATAAGTTATGCAGCATAGTTTCGTTTTACGAAGAAATCCTTTATTCTTTAATGAATTTATGTGGAAACAGTGTCTGAATATTGTGTTGCCTATAAAATATTGGCTCTAATCGTATTATAGCTCACGGGCAATTTTAAAAAGACAATGATTCGGACAAAATTTGTACATTCATGAGCAGGCAAAAAATTTTTATTAAAAATCGCGGCGATTTTTAATAAAAATTTTTTGCCTGCGGCGCTCATTCTACGTAATAGCATAACCCCGTTAAAATAAGTAATACACCATAGTTTCATTATTAATAGTTTATTTATTTTTAACAAATTTATTCAGTATCAGTGTCAGTATCAGTGTCAGTGTTAGTGTCTGCATTTTGTGAACCTGATTCAATATTGGCTCTAACCGGATTGTACAGATCACCGGCAATTTTAAAAAATTCCGTCAGTTCGTCGACACCCATGGCGTGGCACTGCTTATTAAACATATATTTGGCCAAATATCCCGTAAAAAAATGTTTTTTGCGCCCATATTGCTTTAAATAGGCTTTGGCGTGCCTCCACATCCCCTCCACTGTGTTCGTGTGCGCGCCAGAAATTGGATCCACAAAGCACTCTGAATGGTTCACTTTAATATGAGTGAAGCCCTCTTGACCCAGGGAATCGTACGCCTATAAATTCATAAAAAATATATTAGTAAATTATTATATTAACGTAATAAACTTATTGTTTACCTTCCAACAATCGGAGATTATGGTCGTTCCGGGCTCTATCCAATCTTTTATAATTTTGAGGAGAGTATCTCTATCCCTTGACTCAACTGGGATGAGAAAACACCTTCCACTGCCTCGTTCTATGCCTCCAAATACCCACTGTCCCTCTACACGGTGACCTCGATGGTATTTCCGTCTGCCGAATTTTGATTCGTCAATTTCAACTATTTTTCCCATACCACCAATTCGGTCGTGGATTTTTAACATTTTGTGGACAATTACCTCCCTGTTAAACGATGCCCAATCCACGGCAGTATGGGAAGAAATCCTTACTTGACTTATCAAAAATTGTTGCGATGTGTTCTCCAACCAGAGGTACGTCATCGCAACAATTTGGTAGAGGGACAAATGGGATTTTTCAAAAAATGTGTCTTTGCGTATAGATCTTTTCTCATCGCACCTTACCAGTTTCTTCTTGTTATTCAAGAATTTCTCACGGCATCTCCATTGGAAGCCATCGATTACGGTCTTATTTTCCACAAAATGAAAGGAGTGTCCATTTGCGCATTTTAATGACCTATATTTTGCTATCAAATTCCAACTCTGCAATATTTCAATTATTTCTAGAGTTAGAACTCCATCATTGTTAAAAATGCTATATATGTCTGTAAGGTTTAGTAGCGACATGTTCATCAACTTGAAAAATATTTGTAATGCTAGCATTAGATATAAATCTTACTTACTTTTTTATATTCGCAATTTCCAAAGAATTCCTCATTGCCTACAAGATTGAAAATTTGAATATGATCAAATTTACAAGGAAAAACACAGCTTAAAATTATCGTGAAAAACAAAGATCTTTAACCTTTATAAGTTGAAGAAATATGTCCATTTTTCAAACTTTCACGATTTTTATCTCCGAAACCATTCGAAACCGACAAAATTTTATTGCACCATTAGGCTTAGGAAGACCAGATACATATAATAAAAATAAAAAAAAAAATATTTGGTCTTGGGCCCTCTTCCACGCACTTGGCAATTTGCACTGAATTTTGAAACTTTCCCGATTTTTATCTCCTAAACCATTCAAGACCGACCTTTTTTTTTTGCACCATTAGATTTAGGAGCTCCAAATACACATTTAGAAAAAAAAAAAAAAAAAAAAGGAGCATGGGCTCTAAAGTACAATTATTCCCAAATAATTATTTACTAAGACCTACTCAATCGCCCCAGCTGTACGCCCACTGCCTTCTATTGTTTTGGAACCCCAGCGCTGCTCCTGTTCACTAACATCGTTCACAAAATCTGGGTCAGTCTCCCAGTCGTCGTCCTCTGCATCCATATTTTTTTCATTTTGGATCTGATGTCCCGCACTTGCCTTCCACATAGTGTACCGCAATTTTTATTACTACGTAGATAATTTTGGAACAAAGATAAAGATTGAATTGATTACTCATATTACAATCACATAATTTTCCTGCCTACATTTTCTACTCTTGGGAGTGGCTGTGCGTGTATGCTTCAATATGACTGAAATATGTTTTTCTTGTTCTTGTGGAATATTTAAACTAACTTAGACAAGTACAGTGTAAATTTGTATACACTTATTTATAAAATAAGTACTGAAAGTTTATAATTTTGATAAAAACAAAATTATTTGCGTAAATGAATTTTTTTCGATGAATATTTTGACACTTTGCCAGCCGGTTTACTGAAACGGTAATTAAAAGTTTGTTCGTTTGAATCGGTCCAGCCGGCTTAGACCCGTTCGATTCAACCAAGGTTGCACAAGTACGTACTTTTGTACCATTTTGGGTACTTTTTTATTATTTAAATACGAAGTACTAATCTTTTCGTACTAGTACAATTTTATTTCCATCCCTTCCTTATGAATTTTGTTCTTGGTGTTGCCAAACATCTTTAGATTTACTTTCTTTATAGTTATATGGCAGCACTACAATAGCTATCCCAAGATTGTTTACGTTTGGGATGCAGAAAATATACAAGGAATACCAAATATAAAGGAATACGAAATATGGAACGTACTTGGTACCATCCAGTTTATATGAAATTTTCATACAAATCAAATGGTACCAAGTACGTACTATTTCGTACTTCCTTTATATTTGGTATTCCTCATACTTTACTCTTTGCATCGTATTCGTTATAAGTTTGTTTACAAATAATATTAAGACAGAGTGAAAGAATGAAATGATGCTGCCATGCCATTTTAAATAAATAATAAGAATTTTTCATATGATGCAACATTTTCGTGCAATTAGTAAAGTTGTTATATGAAAGCTTTAATTGTGGAAAGTTAATAAAATGCAAAAGCAAATAAATGTAAATTAAGTAAATATTGAAAACATTAAAAAATTTAATATTTGTTTTTGCTACGGTCAAATTAAACAAAAATCAAGGAACATTTTATATCAAGCTGGCAGTCAAATTCGAAAGTGTTAGTGTGTAAGTTAAAAAGTGTAAGTGAATTGCAGCTTGAAAGGCAAAACTTGACCGCGTTACCCCTGTGTAACCCAGTTTATGGGGGAATTGAGACGGATCACTTTGCTTTTCTTTTGTGACTTCTTTGGATGTGATTGTTGGAAATTGTATCTTGCCAAACATATTTTTTACTGACAGGTAAATGCAATCATAGACTCTAAATACTTTAGTGAATACATATTAATATATTTAAAATATAAATAAATAAAATATATTTATACTTTATGACAATACATAGTTTTATTTCAGTGAATATGCATGGTAAAAATGTCAATCCATATAGTAACATAATAATATACGATTATATAATATAAATATATTAATTTATTTTTTTCTAAAGTCATACCTTAGAAAACCGTTACTTTTTTATGAATGTGGCACCTCGTTTTATTTTTTAATGCAATTTTTATTTTTGGTGGCAACATTTATTATTTCAATAGTACTTTTTTATTTTTCTCCGATGCAATCTTGGATTCAACTTCTTTGTAATTTTTATATGGCAAATTTATTTTTGTTAATAAGGGTATTCAATGAACTTGCTATATCATTGTCATAGCACCAGCTCGATTTTTTAGCCTTTATGCTTATGCTAAGTGCCCACACCTAAATATTTTTATACCCCCACGTTTAAAAAACGTAAATGGGGGTATATTAATTTTGTCACTCCGTTTGTAACGCCCATAAGGAGGCGTGGTAGGTATAGAAAAGTATATATATTCTTGATCAGCATCACCACCCAAGTTGATTTAGCCATGTCCGTCTGTCTGTCCGTCTGTCTGTGATCACGATTACAGCCGTAATTTTAAAGCTATCATCACGAAATTCAATATTTAAGCTTTTATCTAAAAAATAAAGGTCAAGTTCGTAAATGAGCCAAATCGGATGAAAACCACGCCTACCTCCCATACAAAGTGACTTTATCAAAACGGTAAAATCTCTTAGAATTCAACAAAAATGTATATATGGACTTGCAATTTTGCATATGAGTTTTGATGTTCAAAATACACTCTAAGTCTGAAATTCAACCAAATCGGATGAAAACCACGCCTACCTCCCATACAAAGTGACTTTATCAAAAAGGTAAAATTTCTCTTAAATCCACAAAAATTAATGCATGGACTTGAAATTTTGCATATACACTTTGATATTTAACGTGTACTATGTGTATGGAATTCAACCAACTTGAGTGAAAACCACGCCCACCTCCCATACAAAGCGACTTTATCAAAAAACAAAAGCGAATATTTTCTGTTAAAAATATAACGAAAACGTTTTTACAGATAAACATTTCATTGATTGCTTAAGACTTTGAATATACTTTGGTTCGGCCGTGGGGGTATTTTAACTTCGGCCCAGTCGAAGATCATTTCTTACTAGTTTTCTTATATTTTTAATTGGTATGGCTAGTGCACACGGTGTCCGTTTGCCCGGCGTACAATTGATTTTGTTGTTGCTTTCAATGTGAAACTGTCAAAAACAATTGAGAGTGTGAGAGGATGAACATTTGGAACAGCGGGCAAAATATGTTCATTATTGCCCGGTGTCGATACAGCGCAAAATTAATAAATACAAGATTATGCCATGCGCATTTCTGCCTACGTCATGATCGACCCATTGGGACGAATTAATAAAGTGAGTGGAGTGGAGTGAACTCAGCTCAACTCGAGTTTACTCTGATCGGTATGAATAAACCCATGGTATAATAATACATGGTAGCATTGACAACTGCTTATTTTCTCTTCAACAGGAAAACATAAACTGTCAAAAACAGCTTTTTGTGGAAATACATCAGCAGCTGCTGTGGTTGTTGTTTTTTTCACTTCAACGTTTTCAACATTGCTTGTGTTTTCAATGGCGGATTGTGAGCGCTCTCTTTTTGAGTATATTTTTTGACAGTAGATGATTTCCCAAGCAACTGTCAATGCTACCTTGTATTATTATACCATGAATAAACCATATTAATAAAACTTACTCAACTCCACTCTACTCATGTTTTTCTTTGACATTGAGTGTTCACTCTGAATAAACATCGCACCCTCATTTTATGTTTATTTCGTATTAATAAAAACTGAGATCACTCAGCAAAAGTTGAGTGTGCTATTTAGCTGCCTCAGCCTTGCTCAGGCTAAGCAAATGCCGTATTTGTCATTTATTTCCCATCATACAGTTCACATTTCTTTTGGTTTCATTTACGTATTTTGGTGTTTTGGTTTTCAAGAAATAAAATGTCCAATTTGTTGAATTTTTTTCTTTGATTCCGACGAAGAAGACGAAGGTGAAATACGTGCAGTTAAGAAGTATAAAAAAAAGGTCAGGAGACGATAACAATTATCACCAACTATACCGTTTCACACGTGAAAATGTTCATTATTTGGTGGATTGTTTTATGCCTTTTTATGAAGAAACGAGTGGTGATGCTCTATCGAACATGGAAAAAATACAAACATTTCTTCGATATATGAGCGATCCAGGTTTTCAGGTAAAATAAATAAACGTACATATATAACAAATTGAAACAAAATGAAAACAAATCACATCCATTTTTATTAAAATGAGAACTTTTTTCAAAATAATGTAACGTGCTTGGTTACAGAAGAACTATTTAAAAAACAAACGTAGCTGTCTGACAAATGCTGTCATGAGTAAACACTCAAACTATGTTTTTTTTTCCTCAGAGTGGAGTGGAGTTTTTTTAATACGGATTTCACACTCCACTTAACTAACATCACACACTGAAAATGCATACTCACGCACTCCACTCCACTCGTGCACTCAGTTGTTATTAATTCGTCCCATTGTCAAAATCAGCTGTTTTTCACTGAGCAAAACATAAAAAACAACTGTAGCTGAAAAAAAGAAAATCGTACAGAACTATTTCGCACTATCTTTCGTCTTTTCTTGCACGAACAGAAAATCAGTGAGAAGAACAGAGAAGGAGTCTTTTCCTATCTACGTCACGAAAGACCTAACGTCTTGCGCAGAACGGTGCAACTTTTTCTGCCTCTGATGGCGTAATCTGATTTCTATTATTTTTGGATACAGCGTGCATCGTGCAAAACAGTGTTGCTGGGTTGTGAAATTAAAGACTTGGGCGTTTATGTATCTAAAAAGTAAATTTTTTGAAGAAAAGTGCTACTATTGTACTATAACAGTATGAAGAAAATACTTGTAGAAAACCCTTATTGGATTAAAGTGTAGGAGAAAAACATAGAAATAAAATATAAGGAAGTGGTGTTCTACTCACACATTCTATGCGTGTGTTGAAGAATTATTCAAGCGAGATAGAGCATGATTTTTTGACATAAGCTCTTGCACATCAAAACAAAGAAAATGAGTGGTGAAAAAACATTAAAATATTAAATAATTAGCGATTGTCATCGCTATAAATTGTTTTAAAACGAACATAAATAAAATAAAAAATTAAATAAGCATGCGTTGTGCCGTGAAAAGTTGTGAAAGTTCACAAAAAACACATAATAAGGAGGTTTAGTTTCACAGGTAATCTTGCTTTATAGCTTGTTGGTTTCCCATTTGTGTGCATGAGTCATGTGCAAGAGCTTCTGTCAAAACAAAAGTTCAGCTTCATGAGCGCATTTATTCCTTAGGGTGGCAAACATTAGGGCCCTAATTTTTTTTTTTGATTGAAGATAAGTTTTAATCAGGGACCGCAACTGTTATAAATTTCTTCAAAAAAGTCAATAAATAATGGTTATTTTTACCGATTTTTTGTTTTGTTTTTTTTTTTATTATTTACATTTATTTATTCGGTCAAAAATACCAGTTAAAATATGTTTATTTTTCGATTAAAAATAGAAGTTAATATATGACTTATTTTTTCGGTCAAAAATTTATATATGACAGTGATATCCTATATTAAATACTAGGTTACCCGGTACACAATTTTTGCACCCGAAAATATGCTAATGAGCCGAACGACTAGTCGTACCATATGTGCCGTATTTCACGGGACGTGCCGTATTTTGCAAGATTTTTTTAAGTGTCCTGCCGGGAAAAAGTTTTTCCCGTATTTTTGGCATTTTTTGTAAAATACCTATGATTTCAAATACAATAAAAATTAAATAATAAAAATACGTCGGAACACCAAAAAGTTTTCGCCTTTATTTAGGATATAACCTAATACGGCCCTGTTTGAATATTTATGTATTTGCATTAACTTCATTGTATTTGTAAAATACTTAATTCCTGTTCAACTTCACCGCTTCCTTATCTCTTAGTTCTTTGGAGAAAAAGTAATGAAACTGAATGAAATGTCAAAATCTGTCCGCCGTTTTTTTCTGCCGTGTAACATACCAGCGTGCAAAATGTGAAAGAGAGTAAAAAATATTCATTGCACGCCGGGCAAACGGACACCGTGTAATATGAGCCTATATGGGCCTCCTAAGCTTATTGGTGCAAATTTTTACGATTTTTATCTCCGAAGCTATTCGAGACCGACAAAATGTATTTATTGCATCATAAGGCTTAGGAGGCCCATACATAAATAAAAAAAAAATAAATAACTGGCCATTTCAGCCCTTAAAAGAACTTTGACCTAGCTTCTTATGATCAATTGAGTTGCGCGTGTTATTCAAGTTGGTACACAATTGACCGAAAACCGGAACTACATATTTAACGCCGACTCCGAACGATGAACAGAATGTTCTTGTTCTCAAGGAGCTTTACATGGCATTTTATTACTCTCTGAGGTTTGCCTTTGTCTGCAGAGAGGTGGCGGCCGTACAGAAAAATTATTTTAATTCAAATAATTTTCTGTCGCTGCTGCGGTTCGAACCTGGGTCTCCAGGTTCGTTGACATAGCGGCCACGCACTTTAACTAACTACGCCACGGACGCCACTAGAGGAGACCCATACAATATTATATAAATAAGAAAAAATATATATGCCTGGGCTTTAAAGTAAAATTGTACCAAATTAATTTTTAGAACAATTGAAAATGAGCGGAAAATGGCTTTTTTGAGCTTTGCTGCTTTTTTTTTTTGAGTATTTGGAGCTATTGATGAAAAAACTTCAAGCCACTTCTCGAGTGAAGTAAGTCCTACTTAAGATTTTAGGTCTTAAACTTTCACATGGTCTTTCTAAATTTCCATTTTTTTTTTTATTTTTCTATTACATATTTAACGCTAGTGTGTGTTTATTCACAATTTTGCTTATTTCACATGTATCTACTTTTGACTTCCTTCTTATAATCGATATAAATACTTTCAAATCATTGGAAGTTTGCTTATTTGCTATTTAAAAAAAAAACCACTAACGATATAACACGAACAACCAAATTTATAAAACGCAATTCATGAAAAAACGGGACGATTTTCTCCCGAAAAAAATTTCTGGAGTTGTCAGAGAAGTGTAAAAGTTTTTTTTTTGTTCTGATAAAGCGACTCATTTAAAGTTGTCAGTGACTTTCGTATTGTCAACTGAGTTACTTGAAATAAATCTTAATTGTTAATAGAAAGTATCAGTCTTCTTATTCAATAGATTGCCTTAAACAACCGTTTAACGCTTTTTTAGCTACGCACTGTTTAAAGCGCTGGTTATAATAGACAGAAAGAAACGTTGGGAAATGTTACTTTGCAATCTATTACACGAGTTTCTTAAATGTGTGGTTATAATAGAACGGAACAGAGCGCGACGTTGAGATCTATAGATTTTTGATTTTTCTGTTGGATTAAGTGACATTTGACACCGTTCCGTTCCGTCTATTATAATCAGCACTTAAGGCCTTACACAGCCTCTACGCAACCTTGCTTAAATTGTTATTCATAACCGATTGGTATTCAATGCGTTACTTAACAAGTATTATGTCAAAAATATGCAAACTACTAGAATAATCTTTTACATTTATAAAAAACTAGCGATACCCGGCGCGCGTTGCTGCACCCGGCAAGTATATTGGAAATAATAAGTAAATTCAAAACTTTTATTAGTCCCTTAGTCTGACACCACGCTCATTCCACTGCCCGTTACAGTTTCCCAGTAGCAGAACATCACTCCCAGGTGACAATTCCATTATGAGTTTCAATGTCCTGTGATCTTAGCTTCCATAGCTATTCTGTATAGAGAATCGGGCTACACCCCCTTTTCCAATGCACATATCAGTTTTCCAGTAAAAAGACTTTGGCAATTAGTAACTCCATGCTGAGTTTTATTGTCAAGCGACGTTTAGTTCCAAAGCTATTCAATATCAAAAATTTGACTTGTGTGGTCGAAGCCATAACCCCTTTTCCTATGCCCGTCTCAGCTACCTTGTTTATTTATAAAAAAAACTTATTGAATCATACAATGTCAATTCTATAAAGTAAAAAGTCACCCGTTCCTTTTGTTCATTTATAAATTACAGGAAAACCACCGTCAAAACATGTGTAGAAAAGTTGCATGCGTCGAAACAAATAAACATACGTACATACAAACATACATACATACATACATACATCAACTCGGATTGAATCTCATTCTCATCAAAAAATCCTCAATATGCTAAAGGTGGTCAGTGAATCCCCTTTTAAAAAAAATGTGTTGGATTAATTCTCCACATCAAAACTACTTTGAACATATTAGAATGTACTTCGATCCAATTAGCTTTAAGCGCAGCAAAGTATGTATGCATATGTATATGTTTGTTTGTTTTGTTGTTTTGTGCTTGCTGAGAACAAAAAGAGTATAGTAGAGAGCAACATGCAGTTTATTGAGGCTCTTGATTTTTTAAAAAACTTAACACTTTAATTAAATATACTTATTATTGAAATTTCGAAAAGAAAATAACCAATGAACCTTCTGTAGCACAAATGTGATATTTTAAAACTTATTTCAAAAAAATCGGACCAGTACTTTTGGAGTTTTGCGGACACAAAAAATGTTCACTTTCATTTTATATAATAGTATAGATAGATAGATAAATCATCTACATCATGTACTGAACACATTGACGACAACAGCAACGACAAGCTATAAAATTAGGAATAGTTCTATATCGACGACACGACATTGCGACATTAGACCAAATTCTCACCATAATATTACGTTCACACCTAAGCCAAATGAGCAAATTTGAATATCTCATTAAAAAGTGTTCACACTTATAAATCTCATTATGTTTGACGGTTTTTTTTTTTGTATTTTCATATTTTGTTTTGACAAAATTTTTCTGTGTACAAATTTTTCTTACATTTTGCTTTCAAAGGTATGTTCACAAAGCAGTTTAATATGCTCAGAGCTGTGTTTAACGTGAAATTATCTCAATTGCTACTCATTTCGTTGAAATGAGTTGAAATGAGTTGGATAGTCAAATTAATATTTCTATGGGAAATGAGCTCATTACGCATCTCATTTGCGTTTTTTGGCCGAAATGAGCAAATTAGCTTAGGTGTGACCGTACTATAAGAAATACATGTAAAAAGAATTTGACGGATGTCGTAATGTCGCTGTCGTTGTCAATGTGTTCAGAACATCATCCTAAAAGAGCACCAAATTTCTCAAAATCGAACATGGTTGGTTATTGAAAAGAAACTCAGTTATAGACCTTCCTAGGACTGGGACCAATACCGATGTTATTGGATATTACCGATGAAATGGAAATATCACTGCATATTCTATATTTTCACCTTATGTTGAAGAACATGAATATAAAAGCATATATAAAAGCATTGATATGAAAAAATCCATAAGATTTGCAGATTTCATTACTGCACAGATCCTTTCATATGGCTTCTTTTTTCTAAACTGAGTCAGTTTTTCAAAAATGGGACGAAAAATTAGTGTGAAAATAAATCAAAATATGTGTAGGATGTTTAAAGCGTTGCAGAAAAGCTTAAGATTTATGTGAATTTAAATCTGAGGCAAGTGCTATGATTTTATTTCAATCAAGCAAAGGACTATGCTGTGACCAGTTTTGCATGAATCAATTGATTAAAGATGCACTTATTCTTAATACTACGTTTACATTGAGCCAAATGACTCATTTCAGCTCATTCAGCCAAATGAGAACCGAAATCATCTCATTTCTCATACGAATTCTCATTTGCAAATCATCTCATTTGAAATAAATGAATGAGATTGGATACGTTCTTAAAACTAATTACAAACTATTTCGAACGCATTCAATGCAGAATGGATAAAAACACACCGAACGCACTAAAAAGAAAGGAAAATGTCAAAAATATTGTGAACCCAGCTAGACACCTAACTGTTAGATATGCCATATATATGGCATATTTATAACGCCTTTGACGTTATATTCATATAAAATGCTCCATACAAATTACGTTATATTTGTTCTAGCGTCGTGCAAAATATAACGCCTTTTTGTCTATCCGTGTGGTCTGGCATCTCTGTCTGCCACACATGTTTTATCTATTAAAAAAAGCTACAGCTGCTCTGCTCACACTAACAACAAATTCCGTAAAGAATTTGATAACAAACTCAGCTGTTTACTTAAGTACACAGTTAGCGTTCCGCAAAATTTTTCCACCATAGTGTAGTGGTTAGAGCGCTGGCCTTTTAACGCAAACAAACGCGAGTTCAAACCCTTCACCAAATAAAACCAAATTTTTTTTTCTTATAATTTTGTTTAGAAGTGTTTTTTTTTTGTTTTTTTTATTAATGTGTATTTACAAAAGGTAAATTTAGGCAAAACATCTAAAGAAAATAAAAAATATCTCTCAAATATTGGCTATTATATTTTACTCTAGCAAGGAAAGCTTGCGTTTATTTAGAAAGGAATTTTGGCCATTTTTAATTTTTAATAATCATATTTCTCTTAAGTGTATTTTACATTTTACATATATATATTTTAACTTATTATTATTAAATAAAATTCAATGAAAACCTTCCTGTGTCGGACCGTCGGACGGTATTTGAACCGCGGTCTCTGCCACATAAGCTGCGCATTCTACCCGATGCGCCACGGCCGACATTATATAAGTTGATTATTTTAGGATATTATTTATTGCGTGACTTACACCTGAACCGCTTAAAGTTTTTTTCACACCCCCAGCTTGTTTGCTGCGTAAAAGAGCAAGCTATTTAAACACATACAACTTTCCTTGTTTAACATGACAACAAAATGTAAGAGTGTGTTAGTGAACACCAAATTTTGTTTCCTTGTGTGCGTAACTACGTTAGAGCTGTCTAGCTGGGAAGTGAATTCGAAAACACCAGCGCTAAAATAGCAACGTTGCTGGGACTGTCAAAAAATTTGACAACGCTTGGAGGGGAAATTCAGAGGCTGAAATGATGTATTTAAAACGACTAATTATGTTATATAATGATCATTACAAGAGGATTTGTTAAGGATTTCGACTTATCTCGTCCAAACCTTAAATATTGCACAAAATCAAAGTATGCAAAATAAAAGTAAATATTTTTGCCGATTTTTTCGTATATATGTTCATTTCGGGAATACCTTCGCATGGACGATATGAGCTGAGAAAATTTTTTCATACAATTATTTCTGGACAGGATTTTTGCGTGCATTTCCACACCTTAAATGGTGTGCAAAATCAAAGTATGCCATCTTATGGCAAATATTTTTCTCAACAATTTGGAGTGACTGTCACTTCTGGGAATTACTTAGTATAGAAGTTATGAAGGATTTTTATTGACCCAGTGGGATCAGGACAGGATTTCACCGGTTCCTGGTCAAACCCTAAATGGTGCACAAAATCAAAGTATGCCAAACAAAAGGTAATATTTTTGCCGATTTTTTGGTATATGTGCTCATTCCGGGAATTACTTAGTATAGAAGATATGAGCTGAACAAATTTTTTCATACAATTATTTCTGGACAGGATTTTTGCGTGCATTTCCACATTTTCAATGGTGTGCAAAATCAAAGTATGCCATCTTATGGCAAATATTTTTCTCAACAATGTGGAGCGACTGTCACTTCTGGGAATTACTTAGTATAGAAGTTATGAAGGATTTTTTATTTCATCCATGTCGAATCAGGACAGGATTTCACGGGTTCCTGGTCAAACCCTAAATGGTGCACAAAATCAAAGTATGCCAAACAAAAGGTAATATTTTTGCCGATTTTTTGGTATATGTGCTCATACCGGGAATTACTTAGTATAGAAGATATGAGCTGAACAAATTTTTTTCATACAATTATTTCTGGACAGGATTTTTGCGTGCATTTCCACACCTTAAATGGTGTGCAAAATCAAAGTATGCCATCTTATGGCAAATATTTTTCTTCTATACTAAGTAATTCCCGGAATGAGCACATATACCAAAAAATCGGCAAAAATATTACCTTTTGTTTGGCATACTTTGATTTTGTGCACCATTTAGGGTTTGACCAGGAACCAGTGAAATCCTGTCCTGATTCGACATGGATGAAATAAAAAATCCTTCATAACTTCTATACTAAGTAATTCCCAGAAGTGACAGTCGCTCCACATTGTTGAGAAAAATATTTGCCATAAGATGGCATACTTTGATTTTGCACACCATTTAAGGTGTGGAAATGCACGCAAAAATCCTTTCCAGAAATAATTGTATGAAAAAATTTGTTCAGCTCATATCTTCTATACTAAGTAATTCCCGGAATGAGCACATATACCAAAAAATCCGCAAAAATTTTACCTTTTGTTTGGCATACTTTGATTTTGTGCACCATTTAGAGTTTGACCAGGAACCGGTGAAATCCTGTCCTGATCCCACTGGGTGAATAAAAATCCTTCATAACTTCTATACTAAATAATTCCCAGAAGTGACAGTCACTCCAACTTGTTGAGAAAAATATTTTCCATAAGATGGCATACTTTGATTTTGCACACCATTTAAGGTGTGGAAATGCACGCAAAAATCCTGTCCAGAAATAATTGTATGAAAAAAATTTGTTCAGCTCATATCTTCTATACTAAGTAATTCCCGGAATGAGCACATATACCAAAAAATCGGCAAAAATATTATCTTTTGTTTGGCATACTTTGATTTTGTGCACCATTTAGGGTTTGACCAGGAACCGGTGAAATCCTGTCCTGATTCGACATGGATGAAATAAAAAATCCTTCATAACTTCTATACTAAGTAATTCCCAGAAGTGACAGTCGCTCCACATTGTTGAGAAAAATATTTGCCATAAGATGGCATACTTTGATTTTGCACACCATTGAAGGTGTGGAAATGCACGCAAAAATCCTGTCCAGAAATAATTGTATGAAAAAATTTGTTCAGCTCATATCTTCTATACTAAGTAATTCCCGGAATGAGCACATATACCAAAAAATCGGCAAAAATATTACCTTTTGTTTGGCATACTTTGATTTTGTGCACCATTTAGGGTTTGACCAGGAACCGGTGAAATCCTGTCCTGATCCCACTGGGTCAATAAAAATCCTTCATAACTTCTATACTAAGTAATTCCCAGAAGTGACAGTCACTCCAAATTGTTGAGAAAAATATTTGCCATAAGATGGCATACTTTGATTTTGCACACCATTTAAGGTGTGGAAATGCACGCAAAAATCCTGTCCAGAAATAATTGTATGAAAAAATTTTCTCAGCTCATATCGTCCATGCGAAGGTATTCCCGAAATGAACATATATACGAAAAAATCGGCAAAAATATTTACTTTTATTTTGCATACTTTGATTTTGTGCAATATTTAAGGTTTGGACGAGATAATTCGAAATCCTTAACAAATCCTCTTGTAATGATCATTATATAACATAATTAGTCGTTTTAAATACATCATTTCAGCCTCTGAATTTCCCCTCCAAGCGTTGTCAAATTTTTTGACAGTCCCAGCAACGTTGCTATTTTAGCGCTGGTTTCGAAAACAAAGAACAAGCTGTCAAACTAAATGCGATACGTTCGCAAAAAAAATCAGTGTAAACACATTTGAATGACTCATTTGAAATGGCTCATTTGCTCTAATGTAAACGTAGTATAAATCTTAACTTAAACTGTAGAAAGTTAAGGATTATCGGTACCGTTCTGTTTGTCTTCCTTGCGGTTTCTGTCATTGAATACGTCTTCTAAAAATGTTTTTCCAGTATTTTTTATGCACGCAGTATGGAGAATCAAGCGCAATTATAATGCCTGAATTGGCTAACAACAGGTAATCTGACGTCTCATATCAGAAAAACAGCCGTACACATGTGAGCTATTTATCATGTGGGTTATATATGTAGCAGAACATTGCAAACAATTTTAATATATAACATAAATGGAACTAGACTCGAATGAAAAAAATAATATAAGTTCGCGTTAAACTTATGAACTATTTTTTAGTGCAACAAGTCATGCTGGCATTATACAATATAAAAAGTACGTTAACACCTAAGCTAATTTGCTCATTAGCTTTCAGTTCATTTTCGATACAAATTCTAAGTTGCATATCCAACGCATTTCAATGAAATGAGTAGCAAATGAGATATTTCATGTTAAACACAGCTCTGAGCATATTAAATTGCTTTATGAACATACCTTTCAAAGCAAAATGCCAATAAAATTTTGGACACAGAAAAATTAAATGAAAAAAAAATATGATAAAACAAAAAACAACCATTAAACAAACTGAGATAACAAAAAAGTGTGAACTCGTTTTAATCAGATATAAATAACTGCTCATTTGGCTTAAACTATGTTCACACTAAGGCCGAAAAGCCGCTTTTCGGACAATAATGGCTTTTCAGCTGAAAAGCTACATGATATTAAGTTTTTCGCCATAGAAAAACTGTCAAAGGAAAAGCATCTTTTTATGTGCTTTTCAATTAAAAACTGAAAAGCTAGAAAACAACCCTGATTTAAAGTCTGTTTTTTAAGTTATAATAATATGTTCACACTCAGGCCGAAAAGCCGCTTTTCAGCTAAAACCCTTTTATCAAAAAAAGGTGTTCACACTTGAAAAGCAGCTTTCATTTGACACACAGTAGTCATATGTTTGTTATTATTGCGTTTTGTTTCATTGTTCTCAGAAAATAAGATGCTCCTATTGGCTACAAGTATACACATAAAAAAAAACAGACAGACGAAATGTCAAATATCATTTAAAATTGAGTTAAATTGTAAGGCAACCCAGGTATGTTGATACCAAATTTGGCAGCACTTCCAATAAATATATTGTCAATCAAAATAATCCGTCAAAATATTAATAATTTTAACGTCTCTTTGAATTTCTTGTTTTTTCGAATTTTTGATAATTTATAAAGAAGAAAGACGAATTTAAAAAAAGGCATTTGTGGTCTCCTGGAGCCAAGAAGCTCCTTTTAAATGTGTGGATGGGAACGTGAATGAATTGCGTGTTGTCCAAAAGAATGGATGAGGACATTGCGATAAAACTCTGGCTGCAAAGACCAGAAGCATCAACTGCAGTCTTTTTGAGTTGAAGATATTTATTTGCAGATTCTTTATTCTTTTTTTTAATGACCGACGCTGTCTTTCGTGTATTTTCTGCTGCATATTCCAGTCAGCTTCATCATTAGTCCCGTTTTTTTTTTATTTATTACAAAGATATCAGTAAACGATACAATGTTTTTGTAAACAATTAAAAAGTAAACAAATAAACGATACAATCTTTTTGTAAACAATGAAAAAGTAAACAAATAAACGTCAAACAAAATTATTTCAATTCAGTATGAATACTCACAATTTCGACAGAAATCATCTCACAAATTTAAGCAATTTCGGGCCAGTGCGAATGGACTATTAGTCTCATCCTAAATGCCGGGAGCAAGCATTGTTTTTCGTTAAATTTTTCTGACTATTGTTGTCTTTGTGTAACTTCTTATGTGTTTGCATGCAGCATGTATCTATTTTCTTTTGTTATTAGAATAATACTTCTATAGTTCTAAGCATAGTTGAATAAATAAGGTTGTCTCGTGGCTGATCGTACTCTCTTTTCAGTACCCATAATTTTCAAAATCAATGAAAAGCAACAACAACAACTTCAACGGCTTTTCATGTAATTAATTTTCGTTTTCAGATTTTGTATGAGATGTCAACTTCGATTTGACATTTATGGGAACTCGCTCTCACCCATGCGACAACCTTATTTATTCAACCATGGTTCTAAGTATTTCTTGTGTAAGTGTGTAAGAAATCTTTGTGTAAAAATTTTGAAGTCTCAATAAAATCTACTGTTACTACTATTACTATATTGGCTTAGGTGTGAACGTACTATAAATAAAATAAGAAAAAATAAATGTCAGACGACATATTGCCAGTGACGACCGCTCATTGCTCATGAAGAGCAATATATGTCACGATAAATATCTTGATAACTATTGCTTGCCATGAACTGTCAGTTTGGTAGTTTGACAGCCAATTTTTTCATTTCGTTTTATTTTTTTAGCAATACACGCTTGGATGCTCTGCTAATTATTTTGATATACAAAGTTAAGTTTAAGTTTACTTTGTTAAGTGAGTAAATTAAAGTTAAGTGAGTAAATACAAATTTACAAGAATGCATTTGCTTCAATGAAGCGAATATTCTTGATTGATGGCATCTCACAAATGCTCATATCAAGATATGAAATACCCCACAGAAAACTTTGTTTTGATATGGCTCATATCTCTCATGCGAAATGACAGTTGATCGGAAATAATTAATTGTCTATGGAGACACTGGGTTAATGCATATACTCAATTATGACAGCTCACATAATTTTCACAATATCAAATATTATAATTGAAATAATGGAATCTACCCAACCTTCGAGAAGAGAACACTAATCTATGTCAAAGTTCTTAAACAGTAAAAAATATGTAGAATCTTTTGAAAACAAATTGCTATGAATTGCATTGTTTTAGTTTGGAGCTGGCATCACTATTTCTAATGTAATACAAATCGAACAAAGCTTTTCCATTTATCAATTCGTTTTTACCGATTCGCCATGTTGGAATTGGTGGGAACGATACACTACTTCCGTGCTAGGAAATTTGTGATCGGCCATTTCTTTCCGTGCGGTTCTTAAACATGACTGGTTTAACGAATAGGGTAAGTGGCAAATTAAATGTGAAAAACCATGAAAAAAGTGCGTCGAAATGAACGGTGAGCTAGTGAAAATTTGCCACAAATTTCGGAACATCGAATGATGACTATTTGAAGTGAAATTATGGCGAGTGGTCTTGAGAAAATGAAAGAAATTACAGCGATAGAAATTGTCACACGTGCCCTAAAAATGGAGAAATGTCAAAAAATGTGTGAATAAAAAAGTACGGTTGCTAGCTTGATTTAAATTGTACCCTATAAATTTGTGTGTAACAAATGTAGAATAACTTAATTGGAGAATGTAATTATTGCTGATCGAAGCTTGCCTTTCTGACAATGTTTTCATGGTTTTGGTTATGGATTGGAAATCCAGTGTAAAGATGATTGACCGTAACCTTAAAATCGTTTGTGTATGATTATTGTTAAATTTGTATTTTTTATATTTTAGGCCGTTATCATTGATGGTCGTGGCCATTTGGTTGGCCGTTTGGCATCAGTTGTTGCCAAATACCTGCTGCAAGGTGGCAAGGTTGCTGTTGTACGTTGCGAAGAATTGAACCTTTCTGGACATTTCTATAGAAATAAAATAAAGTATTTGGCCTACTTGCGCAAACGTTGCAATGTCAATCCAGCGCGTGGACCATTCCACTTCCGTGCCCCATCCAGGATCTTCTTCAAGGCTGTTCGAGGTAATCATTTACTTGATTTTTTTTTTACTCTGCAGTGGTCGAGCAATGCTTTTTGTTTGAAAATGTTTTTGTTCCGAACTTAAATGCTGTTATTATTCTGCAGATAAACTTTTGTTTATTAACCAAGCATTTCGCGTCAAACAAAAAGCATTCTTCGCTTTTTAATGATGAATAAAATTTTCTTACCTACATTATTTGAAGATGAATATGTAACAAACCTTTAACTGAGTCTTTACAACAAAATTTGCAATGTATTTGTTTTATGCAAACATTCATTCATATATTTTTCTTTTTTTTCTTGCAGGTATGTAAAAAGTTCTAAATTAGAAAATAAACTGCACCCTACCTGCAACATGATGAACAATTTATCTTACCTACATTATTTGAATGTACAGTGAAACAACAACAACATAACTGAAGAAGTGCAACATTATTTACGCTTTATATTTGAAATCGTGTTTGATGTGTGAACTAATGTTCGAATCTTTTTGCAGGCATGATCCCACACAAAACAAAGCGTGGACAGGCTGCGTTGGCGCGTCTGCGTGTATTCGATGGCATCCCCTCGCCCTACGATGCTCGTCGCCGTGTCTGCGTACCCATTGCCATGCGTATCCTGACCCTGCGTGCTGATCGTAAATACTGCCAACTTGGCCGTCTCTCGCATGAGGTCGGATGGCACTTCCAGGATGTTGTAAAGAGTCTGGAGCGTAAGCGCAAGGCTAAGTTGCGCGTCACACTAAAACACAACCGCATCATGAAGAAGTTGACAGTGAAGGCGCGTGAAAACATTGCCAAGGCTGCCGAACCATTCAACAAGATTATCAAGTCTTACGGATACGAATGTTAATGAGTCGTATTTTTTACTTGTAAATTTAAAATGAAAGGAAGAAAAGAATTTTTAAATAAAAAACTTAAAATAAGAACGTATTGTTTTTAATCAGTTGTGGACACAGGAAGAAGCGGTAATGAAAACAAATAATTATGCTGCATTCATTTTTAACTCATTGAGACATACTCAGGGTTAAAAGGCCTACATCCAGTCTAAGGAAATCTGAGAAAAACGTTTTCCAAGCACCAGATTTTATTAAAATTATAACATCACAAGAATTTAAGTACAGCGGCTTAAGAAAGATATTCAATGATTATGATCTATCTTGGACACATTGCATGACGTCCACCATCTACAGGCATATTGACACCTGTAATGAAGCTTGCCATTTCACTGGCCAGAAAGCATATAACCCCCGACACCTCTCCAACTTGACCAGCTCGTCCTAAGGCATGTGTAGACTTACAGTGTTCCAGAAAGTCAGCATAAGCTTCTGCATCCATGCCACCACGCTTGTGCAACTCTGTGACAATTACACCAGGGTTAACGGAATTGCAGCGCACACCCTTTGCGGCCAACTCTAGTGCCACACAACGCGTCAACTGATCTACAGCACTTTTGGAAATATTGTATGCCAATACATTAGGAAAGGAACGCAGACCACATACACTTGATATATTCACAATATTGCCTTTGCTCTTGACCAGTTCTGGAGTTGTTAGCATGGTCAGTTGATAAATAGAGCGCACATTGGTGTTCATCATTCTATCGTATTGCTCCAAACTAGTGTTCTCTATGGAACCATTCTCTATGATGCCAGCCGCATTGACCAACACATCCAGTCGTTGATACATTTCAATGGTCTCAGATAGAATGCGCTCAACATCATCTTCTTTGTTCATATCTGCCTGTATGAGCAGCGGTTTGTGAGTCTTGTTTTCGTTTTCACAGCTCAGAGCCGTCTCTTGAAGGCCCTCCACATTGCGTCCAACAAGAGCCAATTGTGCACCTAGTTTTGAGAATTCTTTAGCGGTAGCAGCACCAATGCCTGAACTTGCTCCTGTGATAAGTACAACTTTGCCGGTAAAGTCCATATCAAAGCGTTTTTGTTTTGTCTAGTGTGTGTTAATTATTTAATTTTGAATGCACAGACGGTCAAACATTTAAAAGCAGCTGACAGCACAAAAAAGCTCGGTTTCGACATGTTTCTGACAGGGTGTTTGAGAAAGAAATAAATTATGTTGAAGCATAGCTGCCAACCCATTTTAACAAAAAAAAAGAAGACCTTTTTTGCACATCAAATATTAAAAAATACCACAAAAATTTTAAGTCATAAAAAAAACCACAAAAAATTCCCACAGTAGTTAAAATATACGAGGGGTACTATTTATATTTCGGGAACTGGCAACAATAATGTCAATAGCTAAAATCTGGCATCACCATAATAGAGTTTGTTAAAAAAATGGAAATTTCAAGAGATGGATTTTGTTGGATTATTTTTCACAACCTTCGACGTGGATTATCTCAAAAAGAATGTGTCGATGAGCTCAGTTCTTTGTATGACGATAAAGTACCATAAAAAACCACAGTATATCGCTGGTATAGTGAATTCAATCGTGGTCGTAGTTTAGTCGCCGACGAATTCCGTGAAGGTCGTCCATAATCGGTTGTTGTGCCACATAACATCGATGCAGTACGTGAACTAATAATGCAAGATCGTCATGTGGCATATTGAGAGATAGAGGCATCCTTGCACATTACTTTCACATCAATACATTGGATTTTGCATGAACACTTATCCGTAAAAAAATTGGCTTTCGTTGGATACCCCATAATTTATCAATCGCTCAAAAAGTCTTGCGTCGATTGGTGTAAGAAAATTATTAAAAAGTTCAAAAGACGTGTATAAAATCGATAGGTGACGAATAAGGGATATATCCGTATGAGCCGGAAACAAAACAGCAATCGACCGTGTGGGTATTCCAAGACGAGGCAAATCCAACAAAAGTTGTTCGTGCACGAAGCATTGCGAAGCATATGGTAGCTTTCTTCCACGGAATGGGTCATGTGACCTCTGTTCCGCTTGAGCAACGTAGGATGGTCAATTCTAAATGGTACATGACCATTTGTTTGCCGAAAGTCTTTGGAGAAATTCGCAAAACCAACCGCCAAAGATGAATCATTCTCCATCATGACAATGCGAGCTCTCACACATCTCGTCAAACATGTGCATTTTTGAGCAATCAAAATGCGAATTGATGACTCATCCTGCATACAGTCCTGATTTGGTACCCAATGACTTCTTCTTGTTCCCGAATATCGAAGGTAAACTGCGTCGTCAACGATTTACGAGCGGCACAGAAGCAGTTGAAGCTTTCAAAACCCATGTTTTGGACGCAAAATAGTAACAAAAAATAAATAAATAAAAATGGAGATTTTAGCAAAAACCAGTGACACTACCGGACCACAATGCAGCTGCCAAATGCCATGGCTACAATTTCCGAAACCCGAAATGGTTACCCCTGTATATAACATCCGTAGTTATAAAGGTTTAATAATTTCGATGACGTCAGCTTGTATAGGGAATAAGCGTGATTTTTAATGAATTTATCTAAATTTTAACCATTTGAAGTGCTGAGATTATTTATGTGAAATTTTTAAGAGATTTTACCATATTGATATCGCCGGCTTACAAAGAAAACTGATCAACTAATCGTTATGATAAAATGACGGAAGGTAAAAAAACAACATTCCGTATAAAGGCAAATCATTTTGTCATTTTAAATTCATCGGGCTTAAATTCCAGGAGCAAAAAAAAAAAATACTACATTAACCGTTAACTTTCTTAACAATTTTTTTTTATCGCAAGTTAAGCAAAGCAAAATCGCTACAAAAACAACTTCATGGAAACCTGTTAATTCTGTTCTAAATTTTGAATGATCGCAATTTAGTCGAAATGAGCAATCGCACAAAAATTAACGTTGTGCGATTGCTCATTGATGACCGAACTTCATAATATAATAATTTCCATCCCGAAAAAGACATAAGGTCCATGGACATTATGTCCGTTTCAAAAGAGACATAAAGTCCACGGACATTATAGGTCTGTTTCCGTACTTTACACTGTGTAAGATTTGTGTAAAACGTGTGCTAGAGAGTAAAAACGAAATGTGAGAATAGTTGCAAAAGTACGGAAACAGCTTCTAGTAAGTTTCGAGCACAAAACAGCTGATTTTGACTGCAGACGGCAGCACAAAATTTAAAACACTTTCACTCAAATTATTAAAAGCCATTTTTAATGCAAAACTAAACAATTAATTAATTTTTATTTATTATTATTTATTTATTGTGCCTAAATTTCTTTTTAGGCACACAATTTGTGAATTTATTTATCGCAAAACATAAACAATTATGAAATGTAATTTGACATTTGCTTCTTCTTATTGATGCTTATTCTTCTTGATGCTTGTTCTTACCGAGCGTTTCCACCGCCCGAACGAACGAAGAAATCATCGCGAACAAATCGTCGCGATGAATTCTTCGTTCGGTCCAACTGTTTCCACCGCACGAACACAAGTTGCGAACATTGGTAAGTCGCCATCTTGTTCGTTCGTGCAGTGGAAACACTTAAATTCAATGCTTGCGAGCATCAGCGTTGATCAATATTTGTTTATGCAAACGTACTAAATTTGATTAATTTTTACTACTTTTATGCCTTTTAATTTAGGTTTTATGTAAGTATTTATATAAAGAATTTATTATATAAAGAATATTATATAAATAATTTGATTATATAAAGTGCTAATAATATAACAAAGTAAAAGAAAGTTCTTTTGCGTTAAATTTTCAATATATTTTCTTTCTTTTTTGTTTTTCCTACGTTATTAACTACCATTTCAACAAATCTACTACCTATGCGCAAATAAGCACTGGATTCGCCCAAAAAGATCGAGCGTCGGCCGATCAGAGCGAACGAAGAAATCTTCGTTCGTTCGTGCTGGAAAAGTGTTTACACTGCGCGAATAGCGCTCGCGAGCATTTTGTAAAAACCAATGTTCCGAACCTTGGTTCGGACCAAACTGTTTACACCGCCTGAACGAACGAAGAAATCTTCGAAGAAATCTTCGTTCGTTCGGGCGGTGGAAACGCTCGGTTACTTTACTCGAAGTCTCGAGTTCTAGCACTCTCTGTGCACTTTGTGTGCTCGAGAGAGCGATTTTATGCTTGTTCTTCTTCTCCCATTTTAAGCACAGAAAGTACGGAAACAGAAAATAGCGTCCCACAAGTTACACAGTGTGCGTACGGAAACAGACCTTATGTCTGTTTGAAATGGACATAATGTCCATGGACCTTATGTCCGTGGACGTTATGTCATCCCACCTGTACATTTACTCCTACGAACAAAGCGAATTGAATAAAGGCACTTATAAAGGAAAATGTTCACATAGCTTTGAAAACGTGAACATTAAAATTCTTGCAGTTGATATTAACAACTAAGAAAAAAATTAATTTCGATTAACATGAATTTTCCACAAATAACACCCCTTAATCGTCAACTTGTTTAAGAAAATGCAATAATTGGTTCACTGGACAACTTTAATCATCATTGTGCTTAAAATTTTCACTTAAGAAGAATTTTAAGGAATATTTAATTTTTATTATCACACTATTTATTGAAATTTTTTTATTAAATTTGTTTCTTAAACAGTTATTAATTTTATCTGGGACACATAGCATGGCGACCTCCATCGACGGGCAGACTTGCTCCCGTTATAAAACTTGCACTTTCACTAGCTAAGAACGCTATCACCCCAGAAACCTCATCCACTTGCCCAGGACGACCAAGTGCATGTGTTGAACGTGAGTGTTCCAAAAATTTTTTATAAGTTGCCTCATCCATGCCGCCACGTTTATGAATTGCCGTAACAATGACACCTGGATTAACTGAATTACAGCGTACGCCCTTTAAAGCAAGTTCAAGGGCAACGCAACGTGTAAACTGATCAACAGCTGCTTTAGAAATATTATAGGCTAAAACTCCAGCGAAGGAGCGTATACCATTCACACTTGAGATATTTACAATGTTTCCTTTCGTGGCGATTAGATGTGGCACAGCCAACATGGTAAGATGGTAGACTGAGCGCATGTTGGTGTTCATAACGCGATCGTATTGTTCCAAGCTGGTATTCTCAATGCTGCCAGTTTCCAAAATACCTGCATTGTTCACCAAAACATTAATACGTCCATATTTTGCGACTGTTTCGTCAACTATGCGTTTAACATCCAATTCATTGGTCATATCACCCTCCACTAGTAACGGGGAAGTAGCTGTTGCTTTAGTAAACGAGGCAATCTTCTCTGCTGTTTCCTTAAGTTTGTTCGCATTGCGGCCAACAATAGTGAGTAGTCCACCAAGACTAGCAAAGTGAATAGCTGCAGCTGCACCAATGCCTGAGCTAGCTCCAGTTACAATTATAACTTTATCCATAAAATCCATAGAGAAATGTTTATTGATTACAGCACTACTTTGCAATACGAAAGCAAAATGATCAGTTCGAATGATGAGATCTATACATTTCCACTCGACAGGGTGTTCAAATTGTTGAAACTTAAAATACGCAATTGTCATATTTGTATGTATGTAAGGCGATTACACAGTTTGCTACATTTTTGTGTGTCTCCCTATAAATACAACGCTAATATGCACTTATCGAATCAGTGAACGATATGAGCAAATATTTATTTAATTCTTAAACAAGATAAGATGAAGTAGGTAACGCTTTTAAAAAATAAATGCACAATTTTGCTGAGGATATTAAAAAAAAGTCTTCCTTATTCCTTAACGTGGGCACATAGCATGACGTCCGCCATCAACAGCCAAGCTAACGCCAGTTGTGAAACTTGCCAAGTCACTTGCTAAGAATGTTATTGCATTTGCCACTTCATCAGCAGTACCTGGACGACCCATAGCATGCGTAGTTTTCGAATGTTCCAAGAATTTGGCATACGTCTCCTTATCCATGCCACCACGTTTGTGCAAATTAGTAACAGTCACGCCTGGATTCACGCAATTAGAGCGCACACCCTTGGTTGCCAGTTCCAACGCAACGCAACGTGTAAACTGATCCACTCCTACTTTTGAGATATTGTAAGCCAGAACGCCGGGGAAGGAACGAATCCCATTTACACTCGAAACATTCACAATGTTACCCTTAGACTTGATTAGTTCCGGAACTGCCAGCATCGTGAGGTGATACATGGAGCGCAAGTTAGTGTTCATCACAAGATCGTACTGTTCTAGACTAGTGTTCTCGATACTTCCAGTTGCTATGATACCCGCATTGTTGACAAGAACATCTAGTTTTCCATATTTTGCAATTGTCTCTTTCATAAGGCATTCAGTTTGATCTTCTTTTGTGATGTCCCCAACAACTATGTGAGGTGTTGAGCCAGCTTTGACACAATGCTCAGCAATTTCTTTTAAATTATCCTCGTTGCGTCCATTTATCGTCAGGCATGCCCCTAATTTAGCGAACTTTATTGCGGTGGCTGCTCCAATGCCCGAGCTAGCCCCAGTGATAAGCACCACTTTGCCGGCGAAGTTCATTGCTGGTTATGGATAGGTCAAGGTAATTGGTTAAAATTTGTTGCGATTACGTAAAAACAAACTGATCAAATACTCACTCACTCGTTGGAATCGTTTCGCGAATGAAGTATTGTATTATTTTCTTTTATTTTGATTTGTTATCAATTCCAATTAGATTTGTTCGTATTTTGGTTCGTATCATTTAGCTCACTACAGCTGATCGGGTTATTGGTTGAACAACAAGTTGGCAACGAAGACAAAATACGATCCATCATATGAAATAGGGGTGAGAAAAAGCGATAGTTTTCAAAATGTATCGACAGAGTTATCGATTGAATAGTTATAGGGTGTTTTCTTATAGCATCCTTGTTAAAACGAACGATATAAACGTTTGACGAACCCTTCGTTTAAAAGGCCGAGAATCATCTGTCTGCCCGAGCAGAACCAAAGCGGATGTTGGTTGTTGGATTCGCCGTGAAACAAAAAACTTGAAAATGTATACAATAATGAAATGTATAAACCATGATAAAATTACTCATTTTAAAACGGCTGCTCAAATTCGAAATTTTGCAACAAAGCTGTAGGAGCTACAAACGTGAAACGACAAAAGCAACAACAATTAGAAAAATTAAAAATTACCAGCTGATTTTGACAACTAGCGCATCCTGCTCTCCAATATGGGCCTATCTTGTAATTGTATCATGGACACAACATGGTTGAATTAATAAGGTGGTCTCGGGGCCGATCGTACTCTCTTCTCAGTCAAAACCCCACAATTGTCAAAATCAATGACAAGCAACAACCTCAACTTCATAGGCTTAACCATGGTTGAATTAATAAGGTTGTCACAAGGGTGAGAGCGAGTGCCCATAAATGTTAAATCAAAGTTGACAGCTCATACAAAATCTGAAAGCGAAAATTGATAAAATTTAAAGTCGATGAAGTAGTTGTTGCTTTTCATTGATTTTGACAATTGTGGGTACTGAGAAGAAAGCAAAATCAGCCCCGAGACAACCTTATTAATTCAATCACGGGCTTAACATGTTATCAGTTTTCGCTTTCAGATTTTGTATGTAAATCTAAAACCAATTCAATTTGCAGCAAAAGTCAACAAAAATTCAATGAACAAAATAGCTGATACAAATGAAAAAAAAAATTAAATGAGAATACAATTTTCAAGAATTTTAGAAAATGTACAGAAAATTATGAAGTTTTATAATCAGGAAAAACTGTTTTTGACAAAAAGTCACTATCTAAATATCGAAACCAACGAAATAGTGAACGACGACGCACATTGATGTGATTGGTACAAGTTAGGCCTAAAATTCTTTGTGGATTTTGACGTAGAATACGTCGTTCTCGGAGGTAAGTAGGGTGGTTGATAGTGATCAGGTGTCGGTATTTACATTACTTTTTGAGCCTTTGGTGGGCCTAAAGTACTAATCGTACAATGTTGATCTTAGCACTTGTTGGTCTGCTTGATCCTCAATGCGACAAAAATTCACGTTAGAACTGTCTAACTTATATCAATTTTACACAATTACATGAAATATAAAGCCAAAATTTGATGTTTTTGTTTGCTTAAATTTGCTACCTTTTTATCGACGGCTTCCGGTTTTTTCGACGGCGAAGACAGCGCCATCTAGCGTGAAGACATAAATCTTATAATTAAAAAAAAGCATACTTTTGGGGGCATGTTGTTTTTAACAGACTCGCGTAGCCCAGTAATACTGAGTAATTTTGAGGGGCATGCTTTTTTAACAGAATCTGTTATTGAAATGTCAAACGCAGCCAATTAAATATCCGGGCATATTATCGACAGTGAAATTTTGACACATGGGTTGTTGAACTTGATAGCATTGAACAAATTTTGTTTGCTTGTTTAAGTTTTCTACCTATTTATGGACAGTTTCCGGTTTTATCGACAAAAGCATAAAATTTGTATGGGAGCGCCCCTAAGGAGTGGTCGGAGGGAATAGGTGTCAAAGGCAAAAATGTTCCTTTTGCAAAGGTAATGGGGGTTGGTGATACATATTAACCCTCTCCGGCACTCTCTTAAAGGTCATATCCTCAGGTGTATGGAATAAATATTTTTAAAAAAGATGTCATCAAAAGCGAATTGAATAATTCTACGTCTTGTGTTACGACATAGTCGAAACTACTGTATCTTTTTTTGATAGTTTTCGATGTTTTAGGTATAGAAAAGTAAAAAAAAGTGTTTTCGAAATTATAGACAATTGGCCGCGGCAGCTACCATACAACTTAAACACATTTTGCGTTATATCTAAGAAATGAGATAAACTACGATAACAAAATCAAACGTGGACTTCGAGTATGTGATTTCCAAAAAGTATACAAAATTTCGGCATGATTGGATAAGTGGGCGTGGTATCTGCCATACAACTTAAACACACTTTGCGGTATATCTAAGAAATGAGATAAAGTATAATAACAAAATCAAACGTAGACGTCTAGAACATGATTTCCAAAAAGTTTAAAAAAAAAATTTCGATGCAATTTGAAAAGTGGGCGGGGCATCTACCATACAACTAAAACACATTTTGTGCCGTACTTTAACGTTTGTTAACAGCAACGTTAATAGAACAATCGGTGGATAACTGATATGTGATCTTTAAAATTCCTGCAATATTTCAGTGGGATTTACCATTCAGGCGTAGCATCTCCCATATACATATGTGAAATATATTTAGGGTCATAATTAAGAAATGACAAAAGCTGCGATAACGAAATTTTAAGTAAAAATTTGTAGCTTTAAGGATTTTTTTTATTTTTTCATATGGCCATTTCCTTTAATGGCCATGACTTAAATGAGTTTAAAAACAAGGAAAACTTCAACTTAGAATTTTCTAATTTTGATTTTTCAATAGCTGACTCAGCGCAATATATAAGTTCGTCTTTAAGATAGAAGCCACAAAAAATGATACGTTACGTGACAAGATATAGAAGTGTTTTCAACTACATCTATAAAAATACAAAAATCTGCGAATTATAACCAAATACTTTGATGAAAGCCTTTTTAATTTAGTATGTAAAAATAATACTTACACGCATAATTATGTCGTGAAAAGATCTTCATTACTTTTTGATATATAGGTCATAATATGATACGTTACGTGACATGCGTTATGTGACATATTCTTCCCAAATAATATTCATGAGAAATTGTTTTATATATTTTTTTTTTTTTATTAAATATATGTATATAAAGAACAAAAAAACTTCAATTCATGACAATTCATTGATGTAGATTAAGTAAGAAAATTTGGAAAAGCACAATTTTTTTTTTGGTTTTAACTTTGCTTAAAATTAAAATTTCTAACCAACAACCTTTTATAAGGTGGACGTAATAACAACTAATCATGTTTTTCGCCTACGCACGTGATATTAGAATATCAATTAAAGCGAATTTAAAAAATTCCGTTAAATGGGCTTTGTTTGCCCCCGCTGCATTTTTTTTTTTTTTTGTCATAAATTGTTATTGTAAGGCATGTTTTCAGCCGTGAGAGCAATCTAAACATATCTCTGAAAGCAGCAATTCTAAAACATTACTATCGAGAAAAACAACAGTTTAATTTTAATCTCACTTATCCTCTCATGGGAACTGGATTCAGCTGAAAATGACTAAAAATCTAAAAATTTGCTTATTTCTTAAGATTATACCAGAAATAATAGTGGTTTTTGTTAACATTTTATTTTTCGGACACGGTGGACCTTTCGGTAGAAATACCAATATTTTACTTAACAATGACGTTACGTGACATACTTTCAAACTAAAAATAATAATTTGTTTGGTAATTTTGCCCCAGTTTAATTTTATTTTTAAATTCTATGCATTAAACTTGCTTTAAATTCTACTTTTTAATCACTAACATGTGGCAACTCAGAAGTAATGATAACAAATGATGTTTTTGAACTACGCACATGACATTAGAATATCAATGAAAGCAAATTACAAAATTACCGTTAACTGATCTTTGTTTGCTCTTATTGCATTTTTTTTAGTTAATTGTTATTGTCATAGACACATTTTGCGGTAGGAGTGTAATCGGAACATCTCTCTTAAAGAAGTAAATATTAAAGAAAAAAATGTATTAAAAGTTACCAAGAACGAAAAATTTATTAATTAAAATTTGCAGTCAGTTTTCTTATATCGGCAACTGAGTAAAGATATTAATTCTTTTAAGTCAATAAAATTTGAATATATTCGCTAAGATAATATCTTATAAGAATGTTTTTTTTTAGCATTTTATTTTTTGGTCTCGGTGGACCTTTTCGCGGAAATGCCCATATTTTAACAATATTAGGATTCATATGATACGATACAATGATATGAATAATATTATGTCCGACTGTCCATCTATGTATCTGCCTGTGATAACGAAATTCGATATTTAAGCGAGTATCTAAAAATAATGAATAAAATCAAGTTTGAAAATGAGCCAAATCGGATGAAAACCACGCCTACCTCCAATACAAAGTGACTTTATCGAAACGATAAAACATCTAAGTATTCCATAAAAATTAACATATGGACTTGAAATTTTGCAAATAAGCTTTAATATGCACTCTAAGTATATAATTCAACGATATCGAGTGAAAACCACGTGCACCTCCCCTTCAAAGTGAAAAGCGAATATTTTCTGTTAAAACTATGACCAAAATGTTTTTACAAATAAACTCTTTATTGACTGCTTAAGACTTTGAATATACTTTGGTTTGGCCGTGGGGTATTTTAACATCGGCGGCCCAGTCGAAGATCATTTCTTAACAGTTTTTTAACTGAAATTCGAGACATGAATTTGGACGACCTCTGGTTCATGCAAGATGGCGCACCATGCTACACAGCCCATGACACAACCGGTCTTTTGCGCACCAAATTCCCAAATAGTGTTATCAGCCGTCTTAGCGATGTAAATTGGCAGCATCGGAACTGCGATTTGACTCCTTTGGACTTTTTTTTGTGGGAACCGTGAAGGACCGATGTTATGCCAACAATCCGGAAACGATTCAAGCACTCAAGGGAAGGGTTCCCTCATTATGGACAAAAATAAGGCAAAGTTTGTATTTTTGTTGTAAGACAATGAAAAGGCGTACGAACTTTTGGTTTTGATGATTATATTAGTTTATTATCAGAGAATTTAAAAAAAAGAAAAAGTTGAAAAAATTCAAAATGGCGGCTACAAAATGCATATTTCCGTGGGCCCCTGCGCGAGTTACAAAGGCCTTAAATTCCTTTAGGATAACTTTTAATCTATTAAAAGTAAAAGACACTTTGTTTGAGTTAAGTTCAGAACTTTTTAAATATTGATCTTTATTGTATCAACTTCAACTTAAAACTGACTTACTTAAAATCTATACATTCCAAATTAACTTTAGTTAATATATAAATGAGAATACATAATCGAAAATAAATACATACAAACATTTGTGGTTCTTTTACTCTTTCTTTCTTTCTTCGTTGCATTCTTGTGTTGCAACGAAGATTTCAAAATATTTATGAAAAAACAAAACACTTAAGTGGGTCTCTGGGTTTGTTGGTGCAATAAAGAAAAGAGTAATATGATATTTGTCGTTGCTCATATGCATATTCTGGATTGACAAATATGTTTGGTTTATGGATTTGAGCTTAAGTGTCAAATGATTTGGGTTTTACAAAAATGTTAAGAAACGAAAGTATTTAGTAATTTAAGTGAATGAAATATGGGTTATTGATGTGTTGCACATTTAGGTTTGGGCAATGTTTATATTGACCAGTTAATGGGAATTTTGTGTGAAGATGCCGATGTCGATATGACCCCTCCCCCCTTGGTTTCAGAACTCTCCTGAGTTTTAGGATTTATTATATTAACTTTCAGTGTTTTGTATTTTCTTACAATATAGATGTATAGTAAAAAAATTATTATTATTATTATAAGTACAGCAATAAGAATTATTAGATTATAGGTTGTATTGTTTTTCTTATGATATTTTAATTCATTTATCTTTTCTATATTATCGATTTGTTGTATGACCAGTTCATCAAAGGTCGGCTGAATTTTTGAAATATTTAATTTATTTGTGGAAGGTATAACAAATCTTTCATGAAAAACTGTGTCTTTATTTGAGAATTTTTCGCCATTTATTTGAAGGTTACAATCGTGAAATGAAATTAAATAGTTTCCATTAAGTTTTATATGTCTATAGTCACAAGAACTGTTAAGATATGAATTTTTTGATTTTTGAGAAGAATAAGGCCTGATTTAATAACTATGATTTGAGATTGATTATTTTTTATTTTGACACAATTATCTGTATAGATACAAAGTTTTGATTTTTTTTAGATTTTTCATATAAACATCGTTTTCATAATCGTAGTAAGTATTGTTTATCTTTATTACTTCTTGTTTAACTATAAGTAATTCTTCATTTTTTGTATTTGAAACGGGTATGACGAGAGATTTAGATGCGGTGAACATATTCTGAGGAATTTCTATTACGAATATAATTTCATTATTTTTATACTCGGCTACACCTAGTCGTGTGTTTCGAAGTTTATCAAAGTCAATGTTATATTTGGTTATTTCGTCGTCTGTTAGTATGTTACTTGTCATAATATTAAGTCGTGCTGAAGCAATGTTATTTTGAATGTGTTCAATATGGTCTTCAATAATTTTAATTTTTAATAAAAAGTCTAAATATAAAAATTTTCGGTATATTTGTGAGTTGTTTTCCCTGATGTCGTTAAATTTTTCGTTAATTTTGAACCTGTCCGATTCTATTGTTTTTCTTAACAATTCAAATGTTTTATTGAAATGGTCATTTATTTGAATATTTTGGTTTAGGTTTTCAATAGCCATATGATTGTTCTGATCAATAATTTGAAGGTGTTCTTCTATTTCCGTTCTGTCGTCGTCATCCATAGTTCCATATAACCATTTAAGTCCTGTTCCAAATATATTGATGAGTCCTCTTTTCTGTCTGTGTGGTAATAAGGTTTGTATTTTTCGCCTTAATGTCTTTAGTTGAAGATGTAACAGTTGTTTGTTCTCTATTAATTTTAGTTGTTGTATTTCGAGTGCCAAATCTTCAATGATAACTCCTATTTCAGCTGGGTTGATGATGTGTAAAATCATGCTGTAGTTTTGAATAATCTGCGAATCTTCGAGCTTTATCTCGATGTAACCATCATCGGTGTCAATTTTGTCAACAATTAGCGTTCCCTGAGTCTTGGATAGTATTATTAGCAGGATCGAAACGAGTAATATCCAATTGATCTGAAAATTTTGTTGGTCTTTTAATGTTTGTCGGATGAATATTTCCTAGATTAATTTTTCTGTATCTAGGTTCGTATTTGTGTCTAAGTGCTTTATAATTTTTCACAAATCCCTCTTGCTTATTTTGTCTAAAATCCTCACGTTCCCTATTAAGCTTCTCAATATTTTGTTCTTTTTTGTTTTGCATTAACTGCCTAATTTTTTCTTTATCAATTTTGCCCTCCTCAACGTCAATGGGTTTTTCTTTTAAAGTTGAGTGTACTGACCTGTTGTACCATTCTACACATTTAAATATTCGCTCTTGGGTTGATAGGCTAGACTTATCTGCTTCTAATGCTCTAAATTTTTCAGCAATAGTACTATGAAATCGTTCTATGTCAGAATTTCCAGTGTGGCTATTAGGTTTTGTGAAATGAACTACTATTTCCTCTTGTCTCATAAATTCTCTAACATTGACAGAATTAAACTCGTTATCCATCACAAATTTGTTTGGTTTACTTTTTATTGAGAGGTAAAGTCTAAATTTTTCTATTAGAGTGCTGCTATTTCTGTCTTCTAAATAAAGAATGACCGCGAATTTAGAAAATTTATCTATAAACGACATAAAACTATGTTTTTTATTTGTATAAACATCTACATGTATAATCTGATTTTTGTCTGTTGGGGTTTCTGTCAGAAAATATTTCGGCTTTATTGGTTTTCTGTCATATTTTGCCCTATTACAGATGTCACAATTATTTATGTATTTCTGTATTAATTTCTTTAGGTCCTTATAGTAAATAAGCTTTTTTATTCCCTCGTAATTCGCCTGTATTCCACCATGTCCTGTCTCTAATTTGTGGTATTTTCCTATTTGTTTGTACGTTTCTTCTTCGTTTAACATATCCCTGGCATGGTATGAGCATCTAAAGAATTTAAGCGTTGAACCAAAAAGTTCTATTAGTTTCTGTTGTACTTTGTTATATTCGTGGTCAGTTATTTCTGAATATATACCTGTTTTTCCTGTTTTTAAGTATCTTCTAAATATATCTGTCATAAAATTGTTTTTAATATCTTCTGGACTGATAAAAATTTTTCTTTTGTTACCAACTACTTCAATTTCCCGTACCTTGTTGTTAGTTAAAATTAGCTGAGTGTTGAATCTGTTCACTATTGTATCTAGTATGAAGAAATGGTCATTTTGTTCCTCTTCCTGAGAATGAATTGTAGCATCTGTGCTCATGTTTTCTTCGTGTTGAACTTCATTATCTTGATTTTGCGAATCAATTATATTTATTTGTCCTAAATCTGCATTTATACGACTCATAAAGTCAGCTGCAATATTCTCTTTCCCTTTTATATAACTGATTTTGAAATCGTATTCCCCGAGCCTAAGTAACCAACGTTGCAACCTAGGGTTGATGTCTTTACCGGTGTTTTTACATTTAAGCCAAACTAAGGGTTGATGATCAGTTATCAGATCAAAGTTTCGTCCGTATATGTAAGGTCTAAAGTAGTTAACCGCCCAAACAATAGCTAAGAGTTCTTTTTCTGTTGTAGAATATTTTCTCTCATGTTCATTGAGGGTTCTACTTGCATAGCTAACTGGATGTTCATTTTGAGTAAGAACTGCGCCGATTGCAAAGTCGCTTGCATCTGTTGCTACTTTAAAACGTTTACTAAAATCTGGATACTTAAGAATGGGTGCTTCGGTTAACAATCGCTTCAACTTTTCAAATGAGTCTACGTACTGTGAATCATGTTTATTAATTTTCGTATTTTTCTTTAGGTATTTTGTCATACCGTGGGCTACCTTGGCATAATCCTTCACGAATTTTCTATAGTACCCAGTTATTCCCAAGAAGGACTTAATTTGTTTCGCTGTTTCAGGGAGTTTTAATTTTTGAATGTTTTCAATTTTACTAGCATTCGGTTTTACTCCTTCGGTTGTTAAAACATGTCCTAGGTATTCTGTTTCTCTTGCAAAAAGTTTGCACTTATCTACCTGAATTTTTAAGTAATGCTGTCTTAATTTATTAAAAATTTTCTCAATGCTTTCAACGTGTTCTTGTAATGAAGTGCTAAAGATAAGTATGTCGTCAAGATAGACAACACATATTTTGTTTATAAATTCCCTGAGTACTGAATTTATTAATCTCTGAAACGTCGCTGGGGCATTTTTGAGACCAAATGGCATTCTCGTAAATTCGAAGTGCCCAAGTGGTGTAGAAAATGCTGTGTTTTGTCTATCGCATTTCTTTATCAAAACCTGGTGGAAACCTTTAGCTAAGTCTAAGGTTGTAAAATATTGCGACTTACCTAATTTCTCTAATATATTTTCAATATTAGGAATTGGAAACTTATCGCTTATAGATTCCTCATTTAGTTTCCTGTAATCGATTACGATTCGCCATTTCTTTGTTTTCGAGTTGTCTGTTTTTTTTTTGGTACAATCCAAAGCGGTGAGTTGTACGGGGAGTTGCTTTCAGTTATTATTCCTTGTGAAAGCATTTCTTTTATTTGTTTATTTATTTCAGTTTCATGAATTTGAGGGTATCTATATATTTTAGAGTAAATGGGCCTACTTGTTGTAGTCACTATTTCATGCTGTATTTCGTGAGTGTGGGTTAGCTTCTGTCCTTCCTGATAAAATAAGTCTTGATGCTTATTTATTAGATATGTTAATTTACCTACCTCTTCAGAGTTCATATCTGTTCTTTCTAGCTTCTCTATGACACTTTGATCAATATACGCACTTTCAATTGCATGAATTTCCTCAAATTGATATGGACATGAGTTTAAAAATTTTGTTTTTACGTTATTAATTTCAATGTATCTTTCTTGTAAATTAATAATTGCTTGCATTGGTGCAAGTAAATTTTGTCCAATAAGTCCGTCAAAATTTTTATTTTTGAATTTTGTCAATTTCCAGCTTAAATATTTCTTTTCATTAAACTCTTTTGGGAGTTCTGTTACTATTTCATGGCTTATGGTTGTCTGTCCACTGAGTGTGTTAAATTTTAGATTATTTTCTAATTTTATTCTTTTGTATTTTGTCAGTTTGTCCTCGTTAATAAGTGTTGTTGTCGATCCTGTGTCGATTAAACACTTTACTTTTTCATTTCCTACAGTCAGTTCTACTATCGGTAAATCAGGTTCTCTTCCGGTAATTGAAAATTTACCTCTTCCTGCTGTAGGTGTTCTACTTCCATCGGTTGGGGTCGATTAAATCTAGTTTGGCCTGAATTTCGGTTGTTAAAATTTGCATTTTGATTATAAGGTGTCCTTAGACTTTGTCTGAAAGGGTTACTAATGGGGTTTGAATTTTGTCTAAATTGTTGTGAATTTCTATTTTGTCCAAATGAATTGTTTGTTGAATTTGAGTCTTGTCTTGTGTTTCGGAATTGTCCAGAGTTAGTATTTTGTCTAAATGAATTTTGATTTTCTACTTGGTTATAGTTTTGTCTTGTGTTATGCAAATTTGGCAAGTTTAAATTTCTATTGTTTCTGTAATAAATAGTTCGATTTTTTCTCCATCTGTTCAATTATACCCGTTTCTTGTAAAGTATAAAAGGCTGATCTTAAATTTTGAATATTCCTACTATAAATTATGCTGGCTAAATTTGCATCTAATCCATTTACAAATGTTTTAAGAATGATGGATTCGTTAACGTTGGGTGAAAATTCTACTGGTTTATTTATATCAAAGTCAAATTTAGTGTTAAGCTTATCTAAAATATTTCTTAGTTGATAAAAATAGTCACTTACGTTGTAGCATTTTGTATTTATTGCCTGATGATAAAGATTATGGTATGTTTCTCTCACTCCAAAGTTTCTTATGAGCTCAGCTTTTATCTCGGCCCATTTTGGATTCGGTCCTAGTGTCCTGACTGCTTGAAGTGCTGCTCCCTGTATCTTTGTCATGATATGCCGTTGGAATATGAATTCTTGGAGAGCGGGATTTTCGTTGAAAAGTGGAAGGATAAGCTCTACCTCCCTTATGAATGATGATAAATCGTAGTCCTTGCTGCCATGGAATTCTTTTACTCTTGCAGCTTCCTTTATTATGTCCGATGCTGGGACTTGTGGTGTTGTGTTGGATTGTCCATTTACCTCTTGGTGGATTTGTTGCATTATTATTTCTGCTGCGTTTGTTGTCATATTGATGTTTGTTCTTGGATTGTAGTACTGTTCTATTCTTTGTTTTAATTTATTCAGTTTAGGCATGAATTTTATTTAAAACTTTCACTTGAATTCTATTTTCACAGAACTTTTCGCGATTAAAAAAAAATCTTAAGATTTTTCGGAGGTTCTTTTTAAATAATTTTTGAATTATTTTTTTTTTTCGACTGCGCCAGTTACAAAGGTCTTAAATTCCTTTAGGATAACTTTTAATCTATTAAAAGTAAAAGACACTTTGTTTGAGTTAAGTTCAGAACTTTTTAAATATTGATCTTTATTGTATCAACTTCAACTTAAAACTGACTTACTTAAAATCTATACATTCCAAATTAACTTTAGTTAATATATTAATGAGAATACATAATCGAAAATAAATACATACAAACATTTGTGGTTCTTTTACTCTTTCTTTCTTTCTTCGTTGCATTCTTGTGTTGCAACGAAGATTTCAAAATATTTATGAAAAAACAAAACACTTAAGTGGGTCTCTGGGTTTGTTGGTGCAATAAAGAAAAGAGTAATATGATATTTGTCGTTGCTCATATGCATATTCTGGATTGACAAATATGTTTGGTTTATGGATTTGAGCTTAAGTGTCAAATGATTTGGGTTTTACAAAAATGTTAAGCAACGAAAGTATTTAGTAATTTAAGTGAATGAAATATGGGTTATTGATGTGTTGCACATTTAGGTTTGGGCAATGTTTATATTGACCAGTTAATGGGAATTTTGTGTGAAGATGCCGATGTCGATATGACCCGCGCGAAACATGGTGTCCTAACTAAAATTCTGCCGCTTCTTGTGGTGGACTGAAATCAAAAATTGTTGTTATTACTTAAAGATAATGATATTTTCTATGACTGGAACTAAAATTGTTATTATCCATGTAAAATTCATTGAATAATGAACATTAGAACTAAAAGTTCAAATTTTGCTTGTTGTTTTCCATTTCAACAACGTTAAAAAAATATAAATAAATAATTTTAATACATGATGTTAGTTCAGGGCGTACAAAAAAGCATGCACTTCCAAACAGTTCTTAGATAAAGAGAATCGGATCAATAGATCAGGCCTGAGAGTTTTAGTTACATCGGAAAACGTGGTTTCGAGATAAGCGCGTTTGAAGTTTTTTTAAAAGTTTAGTTTGGACGTAGCGCGCGTGAGATAGGTGTCTTCAAGACGTTGCCATTCGAAAAATATTCGTCGGATCGAAAAATCCATTTACACACATATTCTACACACATGTGGCTTTCATTTTTTGCAAAAAAAAATCGATTTTTTAGTCCAAAATGAGGGAACCCTTCCCTTAAGGCCAATATCGTCCAAGCAATCCGTGAGCTATTTATATAAGGAAAAAACTTTAGGATACAAATTTGAATGCTAACGATTAGGTAATTTTTCTGTGAAATTTCCTTATGGTAGTAAAATTTTGTTCGATATTCTACGAAAAAGGAGGATCAGCTTAGACATAAACCATCATAAACCAACGCGGGTTAAGTCTATGTACTGTAATATGAATTATCTTACCGACTATTTAACAGTATTTAATAAAATTAGCTTGAAATTGAGATACGGACAATTTATAGCATTCTTTAATTAAAAAAAACATAAAATTTTGAATTTAAAAATAAGCGAGCTTAGCGGGGACACATAGCATGACGTCCGCCATCAACAGAGAAACTATTTCCAGTCGAAAAACTGGCTAAGTCACTGGCTAAAAATACTATTGCATTCGCTGCCTCTTCAGGTTTACCAGCACGACCCAAGGCATGCGTGTCCTTTGCACGTGCCAAGAATTTCTTATATTCTTCCTGACTCATGCCACCGCTTGTATGCAGATTAGTTAGGATTACACCGGGATTTATGCAATTCGAGCGCACACCTTTAAGTCCCAATTCCAATGCAACACATCGATTCATCATATCCACACCAGCTTTAGAAATGTTGTATGCCAAAACGTTGGGAAAGGATCGAATGCCATTGACACTACAAACGTTCACTATGTTACCCTTACTCTTGATGAGCTCGGGTACTGCCAGCATGGTGAGATGAAATACAGCACGAAGGTTAAGGTTTATAGTGCGATCAAACTGTTCAAGAGTGCTGTTCTCAATGGTGCCGCTCTCCAAGATACCCGCATTGTTGACTAGCACATCTAGTTTGCCATACCTTTCAAGAGTACCCTGCATGAGACATTTGGTTTCTTCCTCTTTCGTAATGTCCCCGACGATGATGTGTGGTGAGTTGGCAGAGTTTACTTTTTCACATTGTTCAGCAGTTTTTTTAATACCTTTTTCATTGCAGTCATTAAGCGAGAGACATGCTCCTAATTGCGCAAATTTTAGAGCAGTGGCCGCGCCAATACCTGACCCAGCACCCGTGATGAGCACAACTTTTCCCGTGAAGTTCATAACTATTGAAGATATGCATGTTTAAAGTGTACATCACAAATGACAAAAAAAAAACAAAACACCCACCTGTTCGATCTATGTTCAAGACTGCAGACTCTTCCTTCTGTGCTATACTTTTTCCGTTTTGCGTATTGCTGCTTCTGCCCTGCTTCCCAGTTTCAAACATGCAAACCAGCTCAACTTCCCTCTAAATCTGAAGAATATCGAGAGTTTTACCAATTAATTAATTTCTATAGAAAGACATGATCTCAATTTTGTTGAAGTATGAAGTATCGGAGAAAAAAATTTGAATTGAATTGTATTATGACTGGAGATATATACAATTTAATATTTTAAGCAAAGTATTTCAGCAGTATTTCCCGCAAAGCTGAGCAAGACATTAAACTGGGCCGGTTAAGATACTGCAACTAAGAAAATATTTTTTAAAGTTCAGCCCGTATTGAAAGTTTGTCCTGTGAGTATTTTGGTTGCGTCAAAATACAGCTACGGAAATAAATAGGAACATTCGTATGCACATCCCGATTCACTTGAATAAAACAAAATAAACGTGAAAATAGCAGTGAAAAAACTGCTGTTCGAATAACAACAATAAACGTTATAGTAATATTTATTCGAAATTTGAAAATTTAAATCGATTTCATTACAACAACAAAAAAAAATTCAACTTTTAGAACTTTCAGTCTGAAATTACACGAGGTAAATAATGTTAAATAAATAAAAGCTTATAGTACTAAATTTAAAAAAAAAAACGACGAAAATTTCAAGTAAAAAAAAGTACAATTTTCAAAGAAATGTTTAAACATGGACCATTTAACAAAAAAACCTTTTCTGACTTTTTTAAAAAGTTTTTACTGCGAAAACTGTTCGTTTAACGATCACTTGTGATATCTAAAAACACTATTTTAAAAAGAACAAATTTAAAATAAAGTCGATCCGGCCAGTCATCGATCACAAAACGCGCGATACGGATAGGAAATTTCTCCACTGCTATGACAAGAGACTCGATATTTGGGTGTCGAGTAGAGCAAGCCACACCCTCTAACACGGACCACAATTTGTAATCCAATGGGTTCCGGTTTGGGCTACCCGCTGGCCGCTGAACCGTGGAAATGAAGTCAGTTACAGTCCGTAAATAGCCTTGCAGTGTTGAATAGTCTTGCAGTTTTAAGTGGTGTTAAGCCTTTTAAATAAAAGTATTGGAGAGTCCGTGGCGTAGTTGGTTAAAGTGCGTGGTCTCTATGTCAACGAACCGGGTTCGAATCCCAGCAGCAACATAAAATTATTTGAATTACAATGATTTTTCTGTGCGGCTGCCACCTCTCTGCAGGCAATGGCAAACCTCAGAGAGTAATTAAAATGCCATGTAAAACTTCTTGAGAACAAGAAAATTTCGTTCATCGCCGTTCGGAGTCGGCGTTAAATCTGTAGGTCCGGTTCTCGGTCAATTGTGTACAAACTTAATAGCGCGCACAACACAATTGATCATAAGAAGTAAGGTCAAAGTCCTTTAAGGGCTGAAATTAGCAGTTATTAATTTTTTTATTTATTTATTGGATTTGATTTTCTGTACGCTTGTAAAATTTTTTTTATTTCCACTTAAACAACCGAGGTATCTATTTTAAAAGGATGTCAAAATTATACTAATGGAGCAATCGACCTAGATATTAATATGCAAGCTAGTCAAGGACAGTGTTATAGAATACGAGTCCAACATTAAACCTGTTTGCTCCTTCTGGATCAGATCGGTAAGTTTTTAAACCACCGTCGCATATGGGTTTTTAACCTATGAATTGAATGTTTGTTCTTTGTTGCTGGTAATCTTTGTGCTGTTCCATTTTAAAAGCCTGGATCAGACATAACGAACTCTATTTAGATACCTCGTTTTACATCTATAGTTACTAAAAAATTAAAAAATATTTTACAAACCATTCAATGTTATCGCGATTAAATCGATAGATTCAGAAAATCTGCATTTCGGCACATATAAAAATTTCACTTCGAATTTTGAAAAAACAGCGCCATTAAGAGTAATTTCAACAAATTCAAGCATGGGCAGAGCATCTTGAAAAATCACTTATCTTAAGAAATAGAAGCAATGGCTTTAAAAAATAAAGAAAAAAAAAAAAAATTATCATAACTTGGGAAAAAAGAAATTGCTCAGTTTTGGGAAATTTCAAGCAAAAGCAATTGCAAGATTTTATTTCAATATTTAGACATTTATACCAATCAGACATGGAGGAGGATTTAACTTTTGACAAACTAAAACATCGTGTAGAAAACAACTAAGAACAACAACGGCTCTGTATAGAGCAAATCATACAGCAGACTCGACATTGGCCGCTACACCAACTCATCAGTAGTCTTGCATGACTTTCACTGTGATCCACTTAGCTGTTGTTTTTGTTTTCTTCATAAAAATACTTGGCCTTAAGTTCAACAATTAATTTTCAATATAATTGAATGAAAAGGCCACATAAAAATTTATTTCAACGGATTAATTTCTTCAGTTTGGGTAAGGTGGTTACCCTTTGAGAAGGCCCCCTCCACCAGTTGCTCGTCCCTCAATTTTGTAATGAGACATTTTCTTCTACTCAGTCTAAAAAGAAAAGTTTAAGAAAATAATATGATGGTTTGAATTGGCTACACAATGGCTTCGAATTTACCTTGTTCCAGCCGTTCACATTCTTTTGTGGCGAACCTGCGCTATTTAAGGATTCAGTAACTTTCTGCCATAGGCAGCAATTCACACTAGGTTTATCCCGCTTCGTGAATCCTTTCGCATTGTCATTGCTATTTTTTTCTTAAAATTCAAGAATGTGGAGTTTTGGACTTTATTTTTGTGTTTTCGCTATAAGAAAATTATATTTAATAAAACATCTAGCTTATCTATGTACTTACATTTCAATAAATTATCCGAAAGTAAACACAAAAAAAAAGCGTAATTGTTTTAATCTGTGAGCGATCACCTGCTCGGTTTATTTCGGATAAATAAATCGATAAAATCGGTTTCAGTGACACTCAAAATACAGACATTGAAACCAATTCGAACATAAAATCGACAAAATCAAAATTCATGCACGTAAGCGAAATTTTTGCCGGTTTTAATTATGATTCCAAGATCTCTACAACCCCGATTATAAAGAAAAAACAAAATCATAAGTTATTTTTTCATGTATAATAATTTCTTTTTTAATATTTTATTGACCTTTTTAAATTGGTTTTTTTTTGTTTTAAGTAATGATAAAAAAAAAATGTTAACGCATTTTCTCAGAACAAGTTATTTAATTTTTTAAACCTTTAATTTTACAAGCGTGGGAGGGAGATGCAATTTCGTTACTACATTCTATACAAATTATAAATATTTGCAAAATAATTACGAATACTAAGAATTAATTTTACATTCGGGATTCCATTAAAAAAATATTATACTACAGTTACCTAGTTTTGTTTCATGTATTATTAGAAATGTGACATTATTGAAAGTGTGTATTTAAAGTTATATGGTTAAATATATATATATCTATATAATGTGTACTTATTTTTCTTTGCCCGTATTATGTAGCGAGAAATTAGTTGGGGAGGAGGGGGAGTATTGATGGGAGCGTAAGGGCGATTTTTGTTTATAAATATATATAATTTTTGATTTGGAAGAGTATTTTATTTTTATCATTTTGAGAACGATGCAATGAGGCTTGTGAAGAGAAGATAAAGATAATAAGTTGGCAACCGAATAGTCATGTTCGCGAACAATAAATAATAAAGAAAATAGATGTATTTAAATTGCATTAAAGTCTATTACTATATTAAGGCTATTTTTTTAGTTTGTTTTTAATTAACAATAGCTATAATTTTTTGCTAAACATACAGTACACAAAAATTAAACTATTTCTTTTTTTAAGGTTGAAAGCAAACAGCAAACAAATAATATTGTTTGTCATGAATAAAAAAAATCCTAGTAAAATCTAGGCAAGCTTCTGTAGTTATTTGTTATCAATTTGTTAAAATTTTAACTTGAAAATTAACAATTGCATGGATCTATAGATAATAATGAATGACACTTTATGAATGTGCAAACAAGTTAGAAAAGTTTTCAATAAATGTGTATCTTTCTGCTTTTATTTTGGTGAAAACAAAAGTGAAACTTTTTAGTTTTATTTTGTATGGAATTTTACTCACGCTGAATAAAAAACATATTTTATAAGAGAACAAAGTAAAACTATAGGTTTTCAAAGAAAGTGTTATTGAAAATAATTGCGTTTTACAAAGAACTTAACAATAACAAATAAATTATATACGATAAAAATATTTTCAGGTTTTGTTTTAACATTAAACTTCTTTTTATTTTATTTTGTTTTAAAGAATAAAGTAGCATTTGTATTATTTACTTGCATAAGTTTTTTAGTTGTTGCCTTTCAAGTATTTGACATTTTCTGTTTGATATAAATGCCTGGCTTAGAAAATTATTTTCATTGAGTTTTTTGTTATTTTTCTTTTGTTAATATTTTTGTTCACTATGCTTAGAAACAGCTCCAGTTATATATGTTTAATTTCTAATATCAATCATTTTACGTTTTCCAACTAATATTATCAACATACAAGAAATAATGTGTACTTTGACTACGATGGCATTGCAGTCTTTTTCGAGGATAAAATTATAAGAATAACTAAAAAAAAATTATAGGAAATTATGGCCAAGTAGAGCAAAATAATATAGTAGCAATAAATTTATCAGCAGTAAAGGAATTATAATTTAATAAATTATAAAAATTAAGAAAACATTAAGATAACTTGCAAAATTATATTAAATTCTATATATTATATGCCTTTAGAGCTGTTGTAACAAATCAGAATAAACTCATTTGTGTAATAAATGAATAAACGCTGTTGTTGCGCACAGCCACCAGGCGACCTGCTCGGCATTAATAAATTATGATTAAGGGTAGGCGGCTAAACATTCCAAATCGTAATTTTTCTTAAATAATGTCCCTCTGCTGAAATGTTGTTTTTCATTTTAACTCCCTTGTCCATTGATGAGCTCATCACATATTTTCACCAATTCTGCATTTTCACGTGATTTCTGTTGAAGCTGTTCGTTAATGGAGGCGCGTGAGATTTCTTCTTTTTTGAGTAACGCCTTTAGCTTTGTTGATTCTATCGCGTGCTCTTTTGTCAGCGATTCTAGCTTCTTATTCGCACTGTGTGGACAAAGTAGAGTATTTTATTAATTATGAAGTCATTTAAACAATTTTGCAAACTTACATTTCCAATTGCTGCATTGCATGATTTTTCATTTTTTCATATCTTTGTTCTTGTAATCGCAAGTTTTCTAAATTCTGTTTTTTCTCCGACAGAAGCGACTCCTCGCTTGATTTGAGTTGTGACGTCATTTCCTTGCTTTTTTCATATTTTCTGTTAATTGAAAAGAAAAAATACAGATCGTTTAATATAGAAACATATGAAGTATGTGAACGAAATAATTAATTACTTACACATGCAAATCGGAGAATGTCGTTTCCAACGATGTTAAATGATGATAATTTGAATCGCGATCGGCCTTTACTTCTGTCAACTGTTTCTCGTAACTCTGTATCAGTTGTTCTTTTTCTGAAATTAATTCCGCAATCGCTTTTTCGTAGGCTTCAATGACACCGCTAGAACGATAAAGTTCAACAAATTAATTAAAGTTCGCGATGGAAGGCGAATTGAATTCAGACTTACTTCATTTTGGCAATTGTTTTATCTTTTTCCGTTATTCTTTTGATTAGTGCTTCTTCTCGCTGTTCAGCTTCTTTGAGTTTTTTCTCGATATCTTCTGTTTTGGTGCTGTAAGAAAAAAAAAATCATCTATAAATATGGATGTATAATCTAGGCATTTGAAGCACCTGAGGGAATTAAACCAAAAAATTAAAAAGTAGGTTATTGAAATCTGAAAGCATTGAGTATCGTTGTATTTGTATTAATTGGTAAAATTTAAATTAATTTTGCACATGCTGAAGCCATCAACATATTTTCGTTTGGGTTTTTTGTAATCATTGATAAGAGTTTTTGAATAAGGTCTGTTTGGCTAATTGGCTTATGTAATGATTTTTGGTATTGTGATAATTTTAAGATAGTTTAGTTGGAGCGTTGTGTTTTGAGCGGCGATAATTTGTAAGTAATTCATAACTGCGTTTCGCAATTCTCATCCGACGGCACTTGAGATTATTACACAATTTATTTGTATGATGTTCTTTAGGGAACCAAAGTAATGCAGTAGAAGGACTTTGATTTGCTGTCCAAATAGAAGGGAAATAAGTGAGTGGATGGTGTCATTTTGTGTATTTTTCGTGGTTACTTCCCATTCTACCCATAATTGTACTAATATAAGAGCACCCAACATTGCGTGGGTTTTTAAATGAAAGTGGAATTATTTTCATCAACTATTAATTGAATTACAATGAATTCGGTATGTATAATATTGATATTGGTACGTAATTTCTACATATCTTGATGCCATCGAACCCAACTTTGCGAAAAGTTCGGAATATTAAAAGTTGCTGATATTGCAACATCAACACTGTTTATATTAAAGAGCAATGCATTCGCTTCACAACACAACATCTTTCGTGCATTTGATTCAATTCTATTAGCACGCACCCCACTCGGATATTTCTCCCAGATGAGTGATACATAATTTGCCGCTCTAAAAAATGCAAAAAGTACGCGATTTTTTTTTTATAGAATACAAATATAAATTGATACTGCGGTTTTACTTTATATCTATAAAATATATAATATATATTTATAGGTATAAGGAAGTTATTTTGACGTAACAGAAATGTTTTGCGATTCGATTTCGTTCAAGTTCTCTCATATATGGCAAAAGAATACGAAGGAATGCATCGAGAAGGTAAATATGATATATTCTACAACTCTAGATCTATCGCTGCATGCCACAGATTTCTGAATCAAGTGGCCGAGCAATTCAGGATCCGACTCATCTGGGTGTCTGTACACCGTGATATTGAAGTCAACTACAGAGCTGATAAACTGGAAAGGTAGCTATTCTGCCGAGGAAGGATAATCTTGACATCTGCAATATAGACAGAGAGCTTTTAAATCGTTTAAGCTGCTTTATCGGTACTACTAGTTCTGAAGCTTGTAAAAAATGATTACGATGATGAAATTTATTTTAAAACATGAAGTGAATTATACGAAGAGAAATTTTTAATGGAGTGTGCTGCTCAGGCGGAAGGCATGTAAAGCACATTTTTTGTTCCAAGTTCAAATAAGTAAGTCTAATAAAAATTTTAGTCGTGTAAAAATTTCTATTTTTGTACTTGATTTTTCAATAATTGAGAGAGAAATAACTTTCGATAAAACAGTTCGTTCGGCGTTGAAATTTAAATTTTCCAAAATAGAAAATATTTGTTGAGACGTCGTTTTGAAAACGCCCGCGGGTTCAATAATGCACTTAAGGTTGATTATTCTAAAAGGTATAACTTTATTTTGACACATTAATCATGAACGTTGATTATTGTAAAAAGTATAAATTTATTTTGACACTTTAATAATTAACGTATCTTAAGTTTTAAGTTCTTAAGAACGACAGTATAAGCCTGAACTGATTTTGAATTAAGCTGCCAATTCCACAATAAATCAACTTTTAAAATGTACCGAAAAATGCAATTTCTTATGCCATAACAGCCAGAGGACTGTCTAACGAGGAAGTTACTTTGTTATTTTCACAATTAAGCCAGCTATATTCAATAAAACTATTCTTAATGTGTTAACTTACACTTCATTTTTGATTTTTTTTTCGAGTTCATCCATTTTGAAATTATTCTGTATATCATCCGATTGTGTGCTGTGAAAAAAATGTAAGAAAGGAATCATTAAAAATATTTGATGCATACAAATATTACTTACTTTGAGTTTTCAATTGATTTGTTGCAATCGTTTTCAATTTTCATATCTTTTATAACGTCGACACTCATTCTGGCATTCTTCTGCAAAGGAGAGTGAGTGTGTGTATGTGTGAATAAAAAAGGATGTTCTAAAGTAGTTCGATCTAGTTACTTACTTTAGGTTTCACCTGCTCTTGGGAAATATCTAACGGTTGCCGGTGCTGTACGGATCCTTGGGCGAATTGTTTGGGGTTTACTTTTGCTTTAGCACTTGTGCCGGATTCAACAACAAATGAACGACAATTGTCGTTTAGATGTTCTTCCTCTTCCAGTGTTGGGCTCAATGCGGAAGGATTATTATTGGCTAATATTTGCTGCAATTGTTGCTGTTGCTGTTGTGGTTGATTAACAGGTATTGGTACACCAAGCAGTGGATCAAATCTTAGCAGCAAAGAGCTGCGATCGACCTGTACATTGCTGTTGCCTTTAGTAAGAAGATAATCAAAATCGGATGGATTCAAAATTACTGGAAAAAGAAAGCACACAGAAAGACACAAATTGTTATTGATTAGTGACAATAAAAGTTAATAATTAGAAGAGAAGAATGCGTGCTCAATAGGTAAGCGGATTGCATGGTTATTTGTTATAGCAAACTCGTTGAGGAATTAATAAAGAATGACGACAATGTTTTGAGGTAGGTGACCGCTATTTGATGCAGATGAATAGTTAATCAATCATGTATGAAAGACGTTGTTGAATTTGATAAAGAATGCTTTAAAATTGCTTAATTTTTTATTTTCAGTCAATATTTATAACCAAAACAAACGTTAATAACTTAAGTCAACATTCTCTTGAACGGAACAATTACATCGTAGGGATTTTATCAAATAGCTATTCCCAATGGAATCTTGAGTACTTTATGTGTTTGTTTTCTAAACAAATCTATTTAATTGCCTCTATAAAACATCACTATATAAGAGATAAATACATGTTTGCTTGTATCGCACAAATTGAAAAAAAAAAAATGAACCAGTGAATGAGTAAATAATGTCAAAATAAATTATGACCAACACATGAACACTCAGCGGAGCTCCAGACGCACTAAATAATGCAGAGCAATGAAGATAATCGATTTACTGCAGAGCACAAACGATGCAGCGTAGTAACAAATCCCGATATTCTTCACTTTACTCTACCTCATTGTCCGTACTTCCTTCCGATAGATGCAACGAAAGCAAACAATTTCTTTTATCAATGCAGGCAGGTAGATTGGATATTCAACCCAGTGTGACTCATTTATGCAATCGAATTTGAATCGAATATGAATTGGTAGTAGAATTTTAACTTCCCACTATCAGAATTTCGTTCAATTAAGAAAGGAAGGGGGTCTAGTCTTCATGTCGGAAATGGATTTTTCACAGAAACTTGATAGTTTTCCCATTTCTACTCACTTAGCAGACAGTCGTCAAATTTTAATTAAAAACTTTTTCTCTCACTATAACTTCGCCCACTAAGCAGGAAAAAAATGTAACGCGAACACAATTATTCACAGCTGTTAAGTGGTTTTCCAATATTTGCCTCGTTTGCACTTTTAAACATTGACAAAATTCTTTGTTTTATTTAATGAACTGCTAAAAACTTGGTAAATTGTGAAAATTACAACAAACTCTTTTTTCTTATTTAGTTTCAGCGGAAAATCTCTTGCACAGACACATAAACGAATAAATCGCAGCGCAAAGACGACAAACGATGGAAAAATGACAAAAACGTACTTTTCTCCACAACTATGCACAGTGTATAAGGCTGGAGTCTGACGTATTTTTGTAGTCTCATTCGTGGTATGCGTAAAATACGGGCAGCAAGAAAAAGAAAATCTAGCTAAAAACATTGGGGGACAAGTTGAGAAAGAGCCAACAAACCTGTGTGTATGAGTGAGAGAGATTAAAGCAGAGAGAAAAGTTTGTAAACGTCATGTTTAAATTGACAGCTTCTTGCTATTCGTATAAGAATCCATAATCGAGAGATTGGTGGTTGTTGTTGCGTCGTGGGTTGCGTTCTCTGTTGTTATTGTAAAGATTGTGTTGTGTAGAGTTTAGTGAGAGTTAAGTACTGTCTTGATTGTTATTGTGATGGCTTCTGTGTTGCTGTTTAGCCATAAAATCTGTTTTAAGGCAAAATGCAAGAACGAAAATTTGTAGTAGAACCAAAAGAGGAACAAGAATATCTTAGCAGCTGACAAGAATTCTTCAAATTTGTGTAGGCCACACAGAATCAACGAAAAAAATTTTAAAAATATTTAAAAATTTAAATTAACTCTAATAAAACGAGGTTTTAGATATATATACCTAGGTATAGAAAATTTTTAGGTATAGAAAATTAATAGGTTTAAACCTGAAATCCCTGGTTCAAAGCTAAAAAATGCAGTAACAATAATTGGTAAAGCATAACGTCTCTTTAAGGGAGTAGTACCAATCTTTTGTTAGAAAAAAAAGTATTAAAAATATATTTTTTTTTTCTATCAAAAACTATTAAAAATATATTTTTTTTTTCTACCAAAAGATTGAATTCAATCATATTTATTAAATATCAATTATAAACTTTTTGTGACATATTTATAAATGTTTTGAGATAACAAAAAAAAATTTTTTTTTAATCACTTCTTCAGCCGGTAGAGGGCGATGAAATCAATTTCCCTAAATGTGGTTAATTTCCACGTAAGAGGTTGTCACCAATAATAACCAATTTGATTTTTTTGTTTTAGATAAGCCGTTCCTGACATTAAGTTGCAGCAGCGGGACAAGTCATTTTTTATTAGTGCTTGATTTCATCGTCCTCTACCGGCTGAAGAACTGATTAAAAACAAAAGTTTTTTTTTGTTATCTTAAAACATTTATAAATATGTCACAAAAAGTTTGAAATTAATATGAAATAAATATGATTGAGAAAAAAATATAAAAAATATATTTTTTTTTTCTACCAAAAGATTAGTACTACTTACTCCCTTAACACAGTTTTTATTTTATCATGTAATTGAAAGATGAAACTTGCAAAAAGAATTGAATATAATCTCACGCAAATAGTCTCTTCGCAAGAATTATCTTAAATAATTTGAAAATACTAAATATTTAAAGAAAGAAGCTATTTTTGAAATGATCAGCTCTTTATTTATAAAATCAAGCGAAGCAAGTACCGCTGTTGTGTAAAATAGAAAGAAGAACTTAATAACTTTCCAACAAGTTAAAAAAATGTTAATTCCATGAAAAATACTTTCTTTTATAGAAATTTCTTTTTTAGGGAAACATGTTTATGAAAATCACCAATTTTTTTAATTTTTGGGGGCAAGAGTATAATAAGGGTTTTTTTTTGCCAAAACTTTCTAGGATCTTATTGTTTATTTTGTTTTTTGCTTAACTTGGGTATGCATCTTGAAGGAATAAAAAGTGACAAACAAAAAAAGATGAATTTTTGGCTGAATTTCTCTCCACTGGGATTTCTCAGATAAAAATAATGTAGAAACAGGTTTTAAGAGCCCTTCTAAATTTTGAATCGATTAATGGCTGATTTGACTTTTCCCCATACAAATCGATTTAGGTATAAAAAATAATATTCAAAACTTTAAACGTGTTTTTCTCAAAACCATATTTGACTGATTAGACTGATTTTTTAATACGTTCTGGTATAAAATGTATGGCTAGGCTATCAGGTAGATTTAATGTGAGTTTTTCGATTTTCTAGCCTCAAAAATAAATTTTTCCTACAAAAATCCGCACTTTTGTTATTTTTTGGCAAAACAATTTATCGAGTTCATGAAAAAGAAAGTTCAATATGGAATGATACTTCGTTTTTTACAGATCAATCAGGCAGTTGATACCATACCAACTACTATTTTTTGACGTTTTTAAATAAATTGTATGAACCAATAAATACCACTTTAAAATTTTAAAAATATTAGTAGCAAAAACTTTCCAAACAATAAAAAGCAAACATGCAAAATTTCATATCGTCGTGAAATTTAAAACTAAAAAAACAAAATTTCCTCGTTTTCAAAGTAAAGAGTATGTTTTGTCAATCAGCAAGAAATATTGACTTAAATGTTAAAACCGTGAACAACACGCATGAGGTAATGATTAACTACGTAAATATAGTCACAAGAACAATAATGATGGCCGCGCCAAATTGCTGTTGAGTAAAAAGGGTGTAATCATGTAAAAGTAATGATTTTCAGATTCGCAACTTCACATTTGAAACGACGATATAATTTTTCTTTCAATATTAAAAAAAAATATAAAAAAAAATATAGAAAAAATATAAAAAAAAATATAGAAAAAATATAAAAAAAATATAGAAAAAATATAAAAAAAAATATAGAAAAAATATAGAAAAAATATAAAAAAAATATAGAAAAAATATAAAAAAAAATATAGAAAAAATATAAAAAAAAAATATTTAAAAAATGGTTTTCAAAAATTGAAGGTAGTAAGGCCTATTATGTTAAAGACTCTATAAAATATATCCACTATTAATATAATATTGCCAAAACTAGCAATGTAATGCTAAAATGCGATATTGCAGTATTTAGTGGTTAGATGTTCTATATTAAATATTGATGTTCTATATTTTGACGTAGAATACGTCATTCTCGGAGGTAAGTAGGGTGGTTGATAGTGATCAGGTGTCGGTATTTATATAACTTTTTGAGCCTTTGGTGGGCCTAAAGTACTGATCGTACAATGTTGATGTTAGCACTTGTTGGTCTGCTTGATCCTCAATGCGACAAAAATTCATGTTAGAACTCTCTAACTTATATAAATTTTACACAATTACTTGAAATATAAAGTCAACATTTGATGTTTTTGTTTGCTTAAACTTGCTACCTATTTATCGACAGTTTCCGGTTTTATAGACAAAACCATAAAATTTGTATGGGAGCCCCCCTAAGGAGTGGTCGGAGGGAATAGGTGTAAAAGGCAAAAATGTTCCTTTTGCAAAAGTAATGGGGGTCGGTCATACATATTAACCCTCTCCGGCACTCTCTTAAAGGTCATATGCTCAGGTGTATGGAATAAATAAACAAAAACCATAAAATTTGTATGGGAGCCCCCCTAAGGAGTGGTCGGAGGGAATAGGTGTCAAGGGAAAAAATGCTCCTTTTGCAAAAGTAATGGGGGTCGGTAATACATATTAACCCTTTCCGGCACTCTTTTAAAGGTCATATGCTCAGGTGTATGGAATAAATATTTTGCTAAATAGTTTTTAAAAAAGATGTCATCAAAAGCGAATTGACTAATTCTACGTCTTGTGTTACGACATAGTCGAAACTACTGTATCTTTTTTTTGTGTTTATTTTATTCTGAGACATTAGAAAACTTAAATTATCCTTATTGTTTCGTCCAAATTTCGTGCTGAACTATTGCCTATGTGTCATAAATATCTTACAAAAGGTATTGGATTTAGTAAACAATTTGTTTTTCAATAAGAAAATTCATAGTGTTGATCATCTACATAGTCACATAAGATTGAGCATAGGACGTATAATTTTTGAAAGAAAAACGAAAAAAAGATTTCCCAATCAATGATAGTCCACTTAAGCAAGGATAAAATTACGATTTTCCTCAAAATCCCGATTGTAAAAATCTCCATTCCAATTTACTTTGTTCCGCATCAAGAAGCTTCGAAAAACTTTTCATGAAGTTAAAGAAAGAACCCTACAGCTATATTATTTTTAATATTAAACTTGATTTACAAATAACAAATATGATAGCTCTAAGGGAGTTTAGACGGTTTAACCCTTATGTCAACACCCAATCGTTTTTACTTACGTCAACACCCGTACAACCCGGGTAGGTAGTACATTTTGTATGGGAATCTTATAATTTCAACATATATTTTATGATTTCTCCGTTGATATTTGTCCTTGAAATTTGAAAATTTGTCAGTAGATAGGTTATTTGGTTTACTTTCATGTTGCTGAATAGTTTTTAGGTATACGCATTTTTGGTGATTTTTTTTATTGTATGAGAACCGGTTTTCATGTAGAAGCATTGCTTAGTAACTAGTAAATAATACTAGATTATAATGCGTACAAGGGAGGCGATGGACATACAACATACAATGGACCAATGTTTGACGGAATATTCCACAAAAAGACGCACAAATAGATGGCCATTGGCTTTTTTTTATAATATATTGGATGTGGCAGCTTATGCTTCATTCATAATTTATATGGAGAATAATAAAAATTTAAAAATTGCCAAAACCACCAATCGCCGAAGACTTTTCCTGCAACAACTAAGCAAACAATTGGTGAGAAAAACAGTGGAAACCAGGGCGGCAAACCAGCAAATTATAAGAAATTTCTCCTCAAGGAATGCTATTGAAGGTTTCTTAGGATTTGAGTTGAAGCAATATGCTGAAGAGGTAGAGGATTCCCCAGAACGTGATCATACGGGTAGAATCAAACATAAAGGCAATTGTTATTTATTCAAAAAACGTCGGTCCACCAGAAAATGTTGCGATGAATGCAAAAAACCGATTTGTGGACAACATACTAAAAATTTGATAAAATGCTCTTCATGCCATACTAAATGAATTTCATTGTATTATTATTATTATAGTATATAAGTATTGAGTATATAAGTATATTATCGTAAAAAATTAAATATAATAAAAAATTATGATAAAAATATAAAAAAAAAACTTTATTTCTATGTATTTCCATACAAAATGTACTACCTACCCTGGTAGTATGGGTGTTGACGCAAGGGTTTTTTTTTGAAAAAAGGATATATCTCCGCTCCTAGCAAGGATAATGACTTGAAATTTGGCATGCATATAGACAACAAAATTTTCGAAAATTCAAGTCGCTGCGACTTCTGTAAGCCGAGATACACGCCCTTAAAGTCAAAAAACATACCCGGATAGGTGGGTGTTGACATAAGGGTTAAGGGAAAACACAAGCAGTGCTGAGTAAGTACTCTTGCCTAGTGTGCAGACTAAAAACGCTTTAAATTTTTAGAGACGTAAAGAACTTTTCTTAAACTATAAATAAATGAAAAATTTAAAAAAGGTACGGAATCTTTTGCTCGCGAGCCTTTGTGAGCGTGCGATTCAAAAAGATTCACAAGTAATAGTACGCACTCTGGGACGCGTACCCTAGTAAAAATTTCATTGTGCTCGTCCACGAGCGCGTATCTTTTGGTGATACTGAGAAATTAGATCTCTTTCCGTGTACCTACCAAAACGTACGCGCTCATGGACGAGGACGCACATGGCAATGAAGGGCTAATATAAAAACAGGATATAACTTAGCTCTTAATTGACTTATTGGAAGTTTTATGCAAAAATATCGATGATAATGCTCTACTCGCGTGCGTACATGAACGAACCTTTCTGTACTCCGAAAAATTTCATATTATTGATAGGTTCTTCCTTCCCAAATTTTTATATGAAAAAATAAATGGACGTTTTTTGTTAGTTTCTACAATATTTTAATTTTAACTGAATTTATTTGCCTTGAAAAAGTATTTAAAGTCAATAAAACATTATTAATATAAATAAGCCCTAAGCATGTGTAGTTGCTAAGTATCAAACAATTATTCAAAATTCTTATTCATAATAGCCAAAATGCCGCATGTTAACGAACTTTAGCAAAAAGAGCACAAGAGAAGAGAAAAAAAGAAATACATATTTGGAACACTCCCTCTTTTGCCAAACTTCACTCAATGAATGTAGACTTTTTAGTTGGATTAGGAACTAATAAAATAGCGGAAGTAGTGAAAAATTTTTGAGAACAAAAAGCAAAACACTGGGAGCTTAGACGAACGGATGTCGGTTAAAACAATGAAGTCAGCACCGTAGTAAAATTTATTGATTCTTTTTTTAATAATACAAGAAAAAGAACACAACAGAAGTTTTGGCAATGCTATATTTTGACACGTTCTCATCATCACAATTGAGAATTAAAACGACGTATTTTTCCTTAGTCATGTTTATTTTGGGAAAAATTTCAAAGTCGTTCTCTCAATTGGCGCGTAGCATGATTTAAGTTCAAACAACCCTTAGGTGTCCTTTTAGTATAAAAATATGCTAATGTCGAATACAATCAAGTAGTTCATAAATTCTAATGGAACACAAGAAGCTCATGAAATGACGCAATTAATTTTAGTATCTGGCTTGTGTAACCAATGTTCCGAAATAGTAAATCATCAAAGATGAATCAAAGATTTAATTAAGATCTAAACAGTAAATAAACATTATTGCACTGAAAGCTAACAGAGATGTTTATAAATGAAATTTTAAAATAAGCTACTTCTAGAAAAAAAAAAAAAAATATTGGATTCTAAAAAAAGGACAATGAAAATAAATTTATATTAATTATGATTTATAAGGTGGGACTAAGGCTGTCGAATACAAATATTTAAAATATTATAAACAGACTTATTTTAACATTGAGTTCCATTTATAAACAAGAACTTATCTCATGTAAAAATTCAAAACAAGCTGCCCTTAATACCTGCCAAAACAAGGTTTGGCCTCAGCAGCAATGCAGTGGAATTTTCTTACTATGGAATGTAAATTGACTGGATTCAAGTTCAAAGGCACCTTTAAACGCGACCCTCATTATGTGAATTGGGTTGAAAGCAGTTTGAGCAGAGAAACAAGCGGAGTCATGAATTCAAAGATTGATGACGAATGTTTTTAGGTAGAACAAGAGGTGGTTTATGCAGAGAAACCAATGGTATGGTAACTCAGCAACTGAGAGCACGTGAAAACACGTAAACTCGATATTTTCAAGTGTATGAGAGGAAGAGAGAAAGGGTAAATTGATGACGTTATAAGATATATGAAAACAAAATTGCCAACTTTGCTCTGAATACATAATAAAATGTGATTCCTTGCATATCAAAACAAACAAAAAAACATGCCCAAACATTTAAGACCAAAATTTTACATTTAAGATACATTTATTCATTTAAGACTATCAATAAAGCATCGATGTACGATTAGATGATGTAGTATTATTGAAGTTAAATTGAGAAGTAATCCAAAATAAGAAATCGATTTCAATCGAACTCATCTTGATGTTGAGCAAAGTTAAGCTTAAACAAAGTTTAAAACTCCAGAAATGCCGATAATTAATTTAAAAAAATTGTGTTTAACTTGGTGAGGCAAGTTTAAATATAAATACAGTAATTCTTAATTAAGGGAAGTTCAGCTTAGATTTAAAAAATGTTTCTCTGGGGGAGAAATAACTAATAATAAGGATACAGAAAGTTCCGCTTATGTACGCATGCGAACCCGTACATAGTTAATTTTGTTTCATGCTATTAATTTTAAAACGTCTCACGCACGAGAGCATAATTACAAAGCAATCGTACTACGCAAATGAGACGATTGGGGCTCATTAGAGTTCATGAGAAGGGCTCACAGATGAATCACAGGACTTTTTTTGGGTTCTTTGGACCTTTTTGACAAAACGTCGATCTTTTTTTGACAAATGTGTTTCACTGTGGTTATATAAGCCCAGATGAACCATATCAATTTCAATGAGTTCTATAGACTTCACTTTGATAATTATCACCTATGTATTTTTTATTTTAACAATTGTACAATTTTTAACTTTGTGAATTTCTTGGCCAATAATTGATGTCTCTAAGGACAATTGTTCCACATGGATTATATGGGGACAAATCATAGATTTTTATCCAATGAGTCCATAAAACTCAAACAAAATTTAAATAATCCTACTAGTTCCATAGATAATCCTAATCGTAACTATTTCACTTATAATCATAATTTTTATCCAAGGAGTTTACAAAACTCAAAAAAAAAAAATTCCAATGATGCAGCTTGTTCCATAGATAGCCTCATTGGAACTAGTTGGCCATAGAATAATAGGTTTGTGTCCAAAAAGTCAACGGAATCACAAAACGGTATAATAGCTCAACTTATTTTATATATCATTCAGGTGGAATCTATTTGGTATAAAATTATAGGTAAGTTCTCATCCAAGAACTCCACACAAATAATCAAATTGCAATGACGCAGTCTAGAGCCAAATTTTTCATTGTGCTGCCCATCCCTCATTATTGTCTTGAGAGTATTTAAAGTCTAATCTGCGCTCGGCGTTTCTGAAGTATCTCACTTAACTGCTTCAACGGGAGAAAAGAAAAAATGGGCAACGAAAATTGCATCCATAACGACAATTTTAAATGCAGAAAGTTAAAGATTAAGCCCAACCAATCATCAACACCAGCGGCAAAGCCAAATATCCATAGATCCAAGCTCATGCTCTATATTTGGTTGGATCGTAAGGGTGTTATCTGTTATGAGCTGATCAAACTGAATAAAACCATCACTGGGGACGCTACCGATTACAATTCATACGCTTGAGCCGTGTATTGAAGAAAAAACGGCGATAATACTTCGAAAGATATTATTCCTCACAACAATGCTGTATGCTCGTCGCAAACCTGGTAAAAATAAATTAGAAATGCTCAAATAGGAAGTCCTAGCCGACGACCTAACGTTTTCTGAAGATATTGCTCATTCTAATTGCAACTTCGCTCTATAACCCATGGCGTGTCTGGGTAGCAGTTCTTATGAAGATTGAATTGGCCGCGTTCGTCAGGTAAGGTTTCGCGTTACCCGAAAGATGGAAAAAGTGGTGGCTAACGACTGACAATACTTTGAATGATATGATCTTTTAATTTCATTTAAAATAAAATATATTTTTTCATAAAGAAAAGGCTATGAATTAATAGTAAAGGCGATAAAACACAGACTTATCTTTAACATGGTTCTGTGTAAAAAAATCGCGATTAGAACTTGATTCAAAATACAATGATAGGATGCTAAAATTTCATGTTAATTCAAAAATATATTGAAATAAGGACAAAAGAAGAACAAAAACCGCAAACACAATCAAGCATAAACATATTTATAACGGAAAACAATATAAAACAAATAATAATAAAATGATGAAAAAAAAAACTTACAATTGTTTTGAAAATCTTCATCACCGAATTCATCCGGCATTTGCGATGAGTCGGCAAAATCAGTTGAGCCACTGCTTGTAGCTGCACTCATTCTATTGAATGAAGCCAATGAAGGCGGTTTAAACATATCCTCAATGGCGGAAGGAGAAAATTTCTCAACAAATATATCTTTTTCGTCTTTAGCATTAGACTTAGTTTGCTCTTTAGCCGATAGTAGATCACCGCCTGCAGCTGAATTCGAGTAAGTTACGGAGGGAGAAATTTTAGGAGATGACGGAAATGATTTTCTAGGCGATGGCGGTGCAGTCATTGAGCTATCCACATCCATTGCCTCAAAACTTTGGTTGCATACGGGCTCTTCGGGTTTTGGAACGTTGAAGGTTAAGCGCGAATTAGGCCGACTTGAATTTAATGAATTGTCTAATTGTGAATTCGGTGTGGCTGAAGCATTAAAAGTGCGACGTTTATCGGTGCAAATTACTTCCGATTCTTTGACCGAAGATGTCATTGCAGGCGAGGGCGTAGTATTCATCTTTTCAGTCTCTGAAACGTTGAAGGTTAAGCGCGAATTGGGCCGGCTTGAATTTAATGAATTGTCTAATTGTGAACTCGGTGTAGGTGAATCATTAAAAGTGTGACGTTTATCAGTGGAAATTACTTCAGATTCTTTGACCGAAGATGTTATTGCAGACGAGGGCGTAGTATTAATATTTTCGGTCTGTGGGACGTTGAAGGTTAAACGCGAATTGGGACGACTTGAATTTAATGAATTTTCCAATTCCGAATTCATTGGTGTGGATGAAGTGCGACTCTTGTCAGCTGAAGATGTTTGCAATTCTGTGGTTGAGGACGTCATTGTAGGTGAGGGCAAAGAATTGGCTCCATCAAAAGTGCAGTTCAGGCTGGACGAAGATAAATTAGTATTTTTTGGAGCTTCTGTCGCTGAACGATTGGACGTTGAGAGTGGACTTTGTATTGATGGCGGCATGTTGGTGTCCGAATCAGACACATCTATAGTTTTATTCAAATTAGTTTGGAGCACTTTAGTAGCTATGCCTTTCTTAGATGGTGTTACAATTAAAACGTCTTCAACGGAATAGTCAGATTTCTCAAGGAATATCATTGGTCTTGAAACATCTGGCGAACGAGGAAAAAATCTTGTATTCATTGCTGATTTTATGGGGAATGAGGGAGAATGTGATGACTTTTGTTGGTTTGATGGTGGTTCAAATGAATTACTTATATCCAGAGTTAAATTCATTTTACGCTCAATACCAGCGGCATTTACTAATGAGGACAAAGGTTGTGTAGAATTGAGATCTTTTTCGCAACGATCGCCGCTAACAAGCTCTGGTGCCTCAGCAACTGACGAAGAAATAACATCGTTTGGGCTATTTTCGTCCGGGTTAGGAACGCCATTTAGAACGACCTGGCGTTTTTCCTGCATAGGTGTAATCGATGGCATTGCATCAGTAGCGCTGTCAACGATGTTGTCCTGTATTAAATTAACATCATTACTTACCGTTATCGTTTTTGTTTGATTCAACTGGTCAACGCTAACAGTTTCAATACTATTTGCGCCTGGAAGTTCTGCACTTTCTACTTGATTGAACTGGTCAACGGTACCTATTTCAATACCATTTGTACTAGGAAGTTTCACATTTTCTACTTCCTTTAACAAGTCAACAGCACTGTTGTCGACTACTGATGCATTGTTTGTGCTTGGAAATTCAGCTCTCCCAACTGAAAATGTTGGACGCTGCTGTTCCGGCACATCTTTAAGTGCAGCGTTGTTTGATATCGGTTCAGTCTTGCTAGCTAAAACTGATGTAATAGCATCACTGCCTTTAGCGTCCAAAGCCACCATTAAAGACGTTGCTCCTTTCTGTTCAGGAATATCTTTGAATTGAGGTAAAGTGCATTCGCGTTCCATCTCATTAATAAGAGCAGCATCATGTGCAGCATGCAGGCGATCAGCTTCCATGGTAACATTTGTTGTATAAGCCAATTCATGTGTTTCATTTAGATCGACATCCATTGGTTCTACATCGTTGCCATCAAAGGTAGCGTTATGTGGTATTAACTCATTTTCATTTTTTGTCGACATCATGTCCTGCCATGACTGCTCCGTGTTAGTCTTCGTTGTGACTTCAAATATTTCATCACCAATATCAGCCACGTTTTCCAGTGTTTCATCTAATTGTTTTATCTCATCGTCATTGGTAATACCAATCGTTGTGTTATTGTAGGAATTTAAGGCACTGCGATAAGCATCAGCCTCTGACAATGAAGTATTATTTTCGCCGTATCCCAAATCGATTGTGTTCGTTGTATTGGTCAGATCCGGAAATGACTGGCACTCAGCGTAGGTTTCATTGTCGGACGATAGAGCAGTGTCTGTTTCATTACTTATTACTTGTAGAGTTTTAGTAGCATCATCTTACATTAGTGTTAAACCAAATTAATTAATAATAAAAAAAATAACAAAAAATAAAATGAAAATAGTTTTAACCAATGAACAATAATTAATAAGAGAAATTAATTAATAAGAGAAATTAATTAATAAGTGAAATTAATGAAAAAGTGAAATAACTGATTAAGTGAAAGAAAGTGAATTGAGTGAAAATAATTAACAACGATAAATTTAAAAGAAATTCATGAAAATAAACTGTTGATATTGCTTAATTACCTCTTTTGTTTGGAAGATGCAGTTGAGCACTAGAGCTAGCAGTTAAAGTTGGAATAAGATCTTCATCAAATGTTAGTTTTAACTGTTCTGAAATTGAAATAGCTTTTATTAGACAGTTTGACGTATTTATTTTTTGTGTTTATTAAATATTTTTAAATTAAATATATCGCACACTAAATACAAAAAAATTGATTTATTTTGTATTTTATTTTGATTGATTTTTTTTTGTACAAGAAATTGATCAATCAATCCTGATGTTTTGACAAAATACATTTATGAACATACATACATTTATGGGGTGTGTCCAACCCATTGGTCACTCACATCACTGACATTGGTCTGGTACAGGAGATGCTCATATGAATACCTAAGCCGGTGAAAGCAATTATTTTGTTTTACTAAAGCTCAGAGGCTAAGGAACTTGAGAAGCTAGTACCTGAGCCCAAAAAAATATCCAAGGATCTATCCTATATGCCTCAATTGACGTACAATGCATGATGCGGCACAATAGCGCTTATACAAAGTGTAGGCAACAACACAGACATATCGGTTGGGGATGGCGTTGCTAAAGAACATTTTGTCGAGCGCCAAAGATTTGACTCGCAGGCATTGGCACAAGAAAGCTAAACTACTGCCGATCCTGAGGAGAAAGTCTATCATCACTTTATTGCGTTTATCAATAAGGATGGTACGCTCTACGAGCAAGTAGAGGATGCAAGTCATTCTTAATTCAACATGGCATTAATACTTATGAAACATTTGTGCAAGATGTGAAGTATGAAAAGTACAGCATCATATTTTCTGCAATAAAATCTAGTAAAATACTCACGTACAAATAAACCATTGTTTTAATTGTAGCTATTGATTGTTTAGCATATATTTGAAGCATGATTTTTTTTAATATCAATATTCTGTTCTCAGGTGGCGTCCGTGGCGTAGTTGGTTAAAGTGCGTGGCCGCTATGTCAAAGAACTTTGGAAAACCAGGTTCGAACCCCAGCAGCGACAGAAAATTATTTGAATTAAAATAATTTTTCTGTACGGCCGCCACCTCTCTGCAGACAATGGCAAACCTCAGAGAGTAATCAAAATGCCATGTAAAGCTTCTTGAGAACGAGAACTTTCCGTTCATCGCCGTTCGGAGTCGGCGTTAAGCATGTAGGTCCGGTTCTCGGTCAATTGTGTACAAACTTAATAACACGCACAACACAATTGATCATAAGAAGCTAGGTCAAAGTCCTTTCAAGGGCTGAAATGGCCAGTTATTTATTTTTATTTTATTTTTTTTATTCTGTTCTCAGAGAACGTTTGTCAAAATCTAATGGTGTTTTCGTTTCTACGCAAAAATGTTACCTTTTCATTGCCCTCTTCTTTTTTCGTGTTCGATTGTTAAATAAGTGCAAAAGGGTGAAAAAAAATCTGTGTTCGTTTCTTAAAATGTTACATTTATATAGGGCAAAAAAGGCACATTTCTTGCCCTGCGAAACTTTTTGAGGGGAGAATGTTGCCCTGAAAATCAGCTGATTGCTTTAAACGAAAATATTATGAAATGCGTGTGTTAGACAAGGTTAAATTTATGCATTCATAATTTGACACTTAAATAATATTTTTAATAAAGCAAATTTTTCATTTTTGGCGCACACAAATATATCAGCTGATTGAGTAAGCAGGGCAGTGTTTTGTGTTCAAAACCTGCACTTTTTGAGGGTTGAGTGCAACACTTGAAAAATGTTGCACTGTGGTAGGGCAACACTTTTTTGTAGAAACGAAAACACCATAAGTTCAACTTCCTTAAACTTAGATTTTCTGACTATAAATTTAAACTTGCCTCACCGAGTTAAACAGAGATTTTTCGAGATAGGTTATTGGCAGTAAAATTTTAACTTTGCTTAAGCAAACCTGTTTAAAATGGAGATGAGTTAACGCGCCTTAGATATTGTATTCCTTAGAGTAAAAAAAAATTGGAAATTTTGTTTTTGGTCACCCTGATGTTCAATTATGGGAAATGGAAGTTTTTTGGACCCATTCCAGGATCGTTGGAATGGAATGTGCTGACAACTGTATTGTACAATAAAGTGAAAGCTCTACTGGCCGACCTTAATTGAATCTTACTCTTAGGTACAGGACTTGACACAACTTGAATATTATTAAACAAAACACAGTCTTTGCTGACTTCCTCATATGAAATTGCTTTTGGTGTGAAGTAATATAATTTTTCTCATTATATCGTGGGCCCAAAATATATCGTTGGAGGACAATCCTCACAAGGCAACGAGTGAGGGTCAAGGGGGCGATCTTCACATGGCAACGTGTCTGACTGCCCCAACCTGGTGAGGCCAGCATTATCCATGTCGAACTTGTCTCAAGTCGACTCAAACCTCTGCGTGGTGTCCTCTAGAAACGGCAAACTGGCAACCGTTAGTTTGACGGCTAATGTGAGCGGCGGGCTCCCCCTGCCTTTAAAGGGTTGTGCGTTGGGTTTGAAGCCCACCATGTAAAACCAATTTTCAATGAAAAGTTCAAGAAAAAAGATAAAGATGATCCCCAAATCTGATGACGACTACCGCAAACGAAAAACTGACAATGATTTACGGATATGCACCTGGAACGTCCGAACCCTTAATTGGGATAGTGCCTATATCCAACTGATAGATATCTTAGAAAGATACAAAGCTGATATCACTGCAATCTAAGAAATGCGATGGAAGGGACAGGGTTGCTCACGGCAAGCATCCTGTGATATCTACTACAGCGGCCATGCGGAGAAGCACGAATTTGGATGCGGATTCGTGGTTGGCAAGAGACTACGACATCATATTCTGCGATTCACACCTGTGAACGAACGACTTGCCATAATCCGCGTCAAGGCAAGATTTTTCAACATAAGCCTGATTTGTGCGCACGCTCCGACAGAAGAGAAGGACGATGAGACCAAAGACAGCTTCTACGAGCGCCTTGAAGAGGCCTATGAGCGCAGCCCCCGCCACGACATAAAAATCGTGCTTGGTGACTTCAACGCCAAGGTGAGAAAAGAAAATATCTTTGGTCTAACAGTCGGAAAGTTCAGCCTCCACGACAATACCTCCGATAACGGAATGAGGCTGATTGACTTTGCCGCAGCGCGAAACATGGTCGTTAGTAGCACTAGATTCAAGCATCTCAATATTCATAAAGCAACTTGGCTGTCTCCTGATCAAAAGACGCGCAACCAAATTGATCACGTTTTGATTGACGGAAGGTACTCTTCCAGTGTTTTAGATGTACGCACGATCCGTGGTGCCAATATAGACTCGGATCATTATCTTGTCGCAGCCAAGATCCGTACACGCCTGTGCGCAACCAAGAATGCGCGCAATCCAGCACAGAGAAAGCTAGACGTCGAAAAGCTGCAATCAAAGCAAACAGCCGAAGACTTCGCTACTCGACTCTCACTCCTGCTTCAAGAAAGCACTCCTCCGATCGACGATATATGCGCGCAGTGGAATCATATTTCCCACTCTATGCGTACGGCTGCCGAAGAGGTGATTGGCTATCACCACCCTCGCCAAAACCAGTGGCACGACCAAGAGTGTCGCGACACCACTGCAGAAAAAGAGGCCGCCTACAAAGCCACCCTGCAGTCGGTTGTAACGCGTGCTGCTAAGGAGCGATACAAAGAGAAGAGGAGGGAAGAGAGACCCATTTTCAGGCGAAAGAAAAGGGAAGCGGAAATGCGTGAGTGCGAGAAAATTGAGATGCATGGTGACAGGAATGAGGTCCGAAAATTTTTCGAAAAAATAAGACGCCTGGCCGATGGTTTCAAGACCGGGGCCTCTTCCTGCAAGGATGAAAATGGGAATCTAGTGACAGATATCCAGAGTACACTGATGATGTGGAGAGAACACTTCTCTAGGCTTCTGAATGGCGACGACGACAACAATCCCGCCAATAGAGATGATATCCCGGAATCACCAATTTTAGACGACAGCGTTGAAGTTCCGCTGCCCGACCATAGTGAAGTCTTGAAAGCTATAGCTCGGCTTAAAAACAACAAAGCCGCAGGAGCCGATGGCTTACCTGCTGAGCTCTTCAAGAATGGAGGCGAAGCTCTATTTAAATGCATTCATGAGCTTCTATGCAGAATATGGTCGGAAGAATGCATTCCAAACGATTGGAACCTCAGTGTGCTCTGCCCAATCCACAAGAAAGGCGATCCCACAATTTGCGCCAACTACCGTGGGATAAGCCTTCTAAATATCGCATATAAGGTCCTGTCGAGCGTACTATGTGAAAGACTGAAGCCCATCGTAAACCAGCTGATTGGACCTTATCAGTGTGGCTTCAGACCTGGCAAATCCACCATAGACCAGATATTTACGCTACGACAAATCTTGGAGAAGACCCTAGAAAAACAGATCGACACACACCATCTTTTTGTCGATTACAAAGCCGCCTTCGACAGTCCAATAAGGAATCATCTATATTCCACCATGTCTGAATTTGGTATTCCTGCAAAGCTCATCCGCCTTTGCAGAATGACACTGAGCAACACCAGCAGCACAGTTAAAATCGGGAAGGACCTCACTTCTCCATTCGATACCAAACGAGGTTTCAGACAAGGTGATTCTTTATCTTGCGACTTTTTCAACCTAATGATGGAGAAGATCATCCGAGCTGCTGATTTGAGACGCAGTGGCACGATATTCTACAAAAGTATTATGCTGCTGGCGTATGCTGATGATATCGATATCATTGGCCATAATACGCGCGAAGTCAGCGCAGCATTCTCCAGGTTAGCGAAAGAGTCGAGTCGAATGGGTCTTGTAGTGAACGCAGATAAGACGAAATACCTAGTGTCAACAAATAAACAGTCCCAGCGTCTGTGAAACCACGTCACTGTTGACAACATCTCCTTCGAGGTTGTTAAGGACTTCGTCTACCTGGGATCCAGCGTAAACTCTTTCAACGATGTCAGTATTGAGATAAAGCGAAGGATAACTCTTGCCAACAGGTGTTACTTTGGACTGAGTAGGCAATTGAGAAGCAGAGCCCTCTCTCGACGAACAAAACTCACGCTCTATAAGTCACTTATCATGCCCGTCCTATTATATGCAGCACAAACCTGGACGTTGAGCAGTTCTGATGAAAAGACTTTGGGAGCCTTCGAGAGAAAGATCCTTCGTAAGATCTTCGGTCCAATCTGCGTCAATGGCGAGTACTGAATTCGATGGAACCACGAGCTGTATGAGCTGTACGCTGACATCGACATAGTTAAGCGTATTAAAATCGAGCGGCTCCGCTGGCTAGGTCATGTTGAGCGAATGGAAAACGACGCTCCAGCGAAAAAAATATTCGATTCGGTGCCCGGTGGTGGTCAACGCAGAAGAGGACGCCCACATCTTCGTTGGAAGGATCAGGTGTTGGATAATCTGACTACACTTGGTGTTTCCAACTGGCGCCAGCAAGCGCAAAACAGAAATGGCTGGCGCAATTTCTTATACGAGGCCAAAACCGACCTTCGGTTGTAAGCGCCAGAAAAGTAAGTAAGTAATATCGTCACTTCAGAGCACAATTTTTTTATTTCTACATATTTTTGAAATTTACCTTTTGATGTCGGTGCAGAGAAATTCAATTAAACGCCAAACATAATTATATTTCATACAATTTATATGATGTTTGAAAACTTATTATTTTTGTTTTCAAATTACCTGAACAATGCAGAAACTATAGGTTGTTTTTTATGCCTAAATAGAGACAGTTATATCTGCCAAATCAATTGCCAGTTTGCAAACTGTCAGTATATTTATTTAAAATTCTTTACAATTTTATCGTAATCTTTCGTTATCTAACTTAAAATAGTAATCAGTCCCTTTAGCCTTGATCAGCTTCTAATGATCAAATTGTGTTGTGTTTTTGTACATAAATGACCAAAAACCGGACCTGCTTTATGCCGACTCCAAGCGGCTAATGTGCATGTTCTCAAGAATCTTTAATAATAAATAAAAAACTGGCCATTTCAGCCCTTGAAAGGACTTTGACCTAGCTTCTTATGATCAATTGTGTTGTGCGTGTTATTAAGTTTGTACACAATTGACCGAGAACCGGACCTACATGCTTAACGCCGACTCCGAACGGCGATGAACAGAATGTTCTCGTTCTCAAGAAGCTTTACTTGGCATTTTGATTACTCTCTGAGGTTTGCCATTGTCTGCAGAAAGGTGGCGGCCGTACAGAAAAATTATTTTAATTCAAATAATTTTCTGTCGCTGCTGGGGTTCGAACCTGGGTCTCCAAAGTTCGTTGACATAGCGGCCACGCACTTTAACCAACTACGCCACGGACGCCTCAAGAATCTTTACTTGGCATTATTTATTTTCTGAAGTTTTCTATTGTCTGCAGAGAGCTGACCACCGATTAGAAAAATTTCAATTAAAAACATTTTCTGTATCAGCGCTGGGATCGAATCTCGACTCGAAAATTGGTATAGATGGCCCACTCACTCTTAAACGCACTCGGCCATGACCGATGAGGCTGATTTGAATCATCGCATTTGAAGCAAAGATAATCCTAATGAGATTATCGAAACACTGTTACATCCTGAAAAATGCACAGGTTGGTGCGGTCAGCGGCGGGCTGGTGGAGTCATCGGACTATATTTTAAAAAAAAATAGGCTAATTGGCGTGTTATGGCTAATGGTAAACTTTGGCTCTCGGATGGTATTCTTTACATCTAGCCGTGGTGGGTATATTCCCAAAACCGTGTTTGAAAATTATTTATATAATGTATTCCCTCGGTTTAATACAAATGAATGGCTATTAAATAATTTTCATGTGTTTTGTTAAAAAACGAAATTAAAAAACAACCGTGTTTATACAAAGCATTAGTGTGATTTTTTTTTTTATTTTTGATTCACAAAAACTGCGCACCTAAAGCATGCTTAAAAATAACAATCCAGTTGCGCAGTTTTAGTGAATCTACCAAGTAAAAATTCTAAGAAAAAGCACACTGATGCTTTGTATAAACACGTTTTGGAACTCAGCCCATATTCCGATGTATGATTCTGTTTTTCCGATGAAAAGAGCGCACGCTATTCTTTGAGAAAAAGCAAAAATCATATATTTTGTCCCCCAAGTTTTATTTTGTTTTTGTGTTTCTTAGTTGAGATTTTTCGGATGGAGGGAGACGAATATTTTTTTTCGAAACTTTGCCTACCACCTCTAACTCAATTTTTTTCAAAGGCTATTTTATGTAATATAGTTTTATGAAAAAATATCAGATGTTTTTTTCCCAAGGAGTGTTAATTTCCAGGACTCAAACTTCAACGCATGTTTAAATTTTACACAAATCATCGAGCAGTGCATCACAAGTTGTATTCACACTTTGAACAGCTTAAGTTTACGTTCTCAAGATGCTTAACATAGTATTTTTTATTCTTTAGTTTAACCAATTTTTGCAGACAGGTGACGGCCCACGAGAAAAATTAATTTAAATTGAATTGTCTGTATAAAATGGTATTCAATTCGGAAACATCTGGTTCGTAAAATTTCGCGATTTATATGAATTGGAAAAATCTTTTTTTAGTTAAAAAATCAAAATTTAGTTTGAACTTACCTCCAATATTAGGATTTAAGCACTCTGGTAATTCAGGAATATTTGATTCATCAAATTCAGTTAATCCTGAAATAAGCAAAAATATTTTATTAATACAGAGCAAATTAAATTTGATAAAATTCTTTTTTTTTCAAACTAACCGACAAATTTGTTTCTTTTGGCGGCTCCCGTATTATTGTTATTCAAAACCAAGTGAGTTTTCTCTAGATTTCCAGTAACTAAATCTGAATCAATCTTTAATGTATTTGTTTCAAAAACAGCTGATCCAGCAGCTACGTTTGGTGACGGAGGAGGAATAAATACGGTTGGCGTCGTTGGCGTTTGTGGATGTGGCGATTGTGATTGTTTATGTGTTGAGGATGATTTTGCAGTAAGTGGACTCAGCTGTTAAAAATAAAATGTATAATATTAAAATAGTTTCAATATTTAATTGCAACTTTTTATGAATATTTTTTTGAGTTGAATAGTTAAGTTTTCAACCATTAAAAAATGTAAGCAAAGAAGCAGATAATAAGAGCTCATGACTGTTAGCAAGTCATATCGTGTTCTCAAAATAAGAATAGGATTTATAAATTTTAAAGAGTATGAAAATACTGATCGTTACTTTTTAACAATCGATCACCTTGCATAACCCTTTGTCAATAAAAGTTATAATAGTCTGTATATTCTGGGTAAGAACAATAATAATTATATATAAAAAGAAAATAATTATATATAGATACTTTTATTATGGACTTTATTTCTTAATTAAAAGCAAACCCAAGAAAAAATCAAATAATCTCTAAAAAATTCAAATAAAAATTATCAATACTGGGTCATGAACAGTACGTTCCTGTTGACTCACAGTGCATTGAAACATTCAGTTTGTTAATTATACATACTTTCATTATGGACTTAATTTCTTAAATTCAAGCAAACCCAAAAAATCCAAATAACCTCTAAGCAATTCAAATAAAAATTATCAATAGTGGGTCATGAGAAGTTGGTTCCTAACCCACAGTGCATTGAAATATTCAGTTAGATTCAGTTCGACTAAAGTTCTTTTAATCATTATTACATTTTGTAAGTGAATGTCAGGTACAATATTTGTGACTTGGTCACACATCAGTTAAAACGACAAAAATAACAAAACAACAACAAAATTTATAAGATTCAGCTGAGTTAAATAAATGCCAAGATAATATTTACAAATATTATTCCTTTTTTTAACAAATTTTAATAAAGTGCATGCAGATGCAACAAAATTTAAATTAAATAATTTGTCTGCCTTTCGCAACATTTTGTGTCAACCCCTCTCTTTGTATACTTTCGTTGCCACATTTTGTGTGCATATAATTTAATTTATTTTAACATACTTAGGAGTATTTTACTGATGGATTTTGGTTTGCTCATTTGATGTGCCTGCATATGCGCGCCTCTTATTTTGTTGGCGAATCGTCAAAATTTCAACTGAAACAAGGTTAAAGTCAGACAAGCCAACCGCAATCAGTATTTTTAATTTTTTAAATATCTACGGTACACGGTGTATAAATAATTGAAAACATTAGGAAGAGGTGATAGAAAATTTAAAGAACATTGTGGTAATAGTCAACCCAAGTGAATGGTCATAATTGATTTTTATATTATAGAATATTATAGACATGATCAATTTTTAGACTTAGAAGACAGAAAAAGACTTGAACTGCAAAAAAAGTTCAAAGACGAAGGATTGTTCAACGCAGGCATTGTTCAATGAATCCCCATTTTTAAAATTGTCTGAATCCTTGGGAATTGACTTATCAAACTCCTCAAAGCCATGGGAATGATAAAAATGCAAGAAAATTAAGTCCTATACGAATTGAAATCGAGCCACGTTGAAAGGAAATTTTTTACATTGTCTTGAAAATTAGATCCAGCACGACAACTTTAAGCTCAGAAATTCATGGGCAAAGACAATGCTCTTCCATACGTCACAAAATCGGTCAAAACATACTTTAAAACTATTGTATGGAAAGTCCTATCTAACCCGCTTTATTCTCAGGGTATGCTTCTTTTGATTTCCACTTGTTTCGTACGATATCTGACGGCCTGTTTTTTTGCTGAAGATATTATACTTCTTATATTGCAAAAAAATGGGTTGATCCGTGGATCTAAAGACAAGGCGTTCTCAAGCAAGTGGTGGCTTATGATCGGGTATTGGCACCACTGCATTTAAAGCTTCTGCGTTGCTTCCGTGTTTGTCTTTGATTTGTTGTTGCGTTTTGTGTTACTACATTAGCCTTTGCTCTCAATTATTATTCTCAACGCTCCCAGAGCGCTCTCTGCCCATAGTTGCTTATGATAGACAGCACTTCGTATGATGTTTTTTCAATTTCATTTAAAATAAACGATATTTTTTCATGAAGAAAACACTACTCATTCCAACTCCCAATAAATAGTGGTTATTTTTTTTTCCATTTCAATTCATTTTTTTGTTTGCTCTTTAAAAATATGTTATTTTTTATGAATTTTACAAATTTTTTATAAATATAATAGAATATAATTTGTCTAATAATCATAACTGAGTCTAGTAGTATCAGGAAGTCAAATCTTTTCTTTACAAAGCACAATCTGAAGGATTTAAAACAACTTGAGTTGATTTAACACTTCATGCAGTATGATCTTAAAATATTTTGGCCGATTCAATTTTAGTGCATTAATATGGCTCCACGAAATAACCCGCAAATGAAATAACCCCCAAATGACATAAGCCCCAACAAATTTCCATCCATTTTCAAATATTTCTGAACTACACCATGCCTAAAAGTATGAAATTGTTAAATTTTATGCTAGGAAGTACTTTTTTTTTTAAATTCCAAAATTGAAAAAAATTGGTGGTCTTAAGCTAGTATTTTAAATGAATACTTTTAGAAAGGGTCTTGTTCAGAAATATTTGTAGAATCCAAAATGAGAAAATTATCTTCGGTACTATTTCTGATGCCCGAGATAGAAAATCTTATATTCATTTTTTTGAAAAAGTTAAAAAATTGCGTTCAACTATACATTTCTCGAAAATAGGAAAACGCATATGCGAAAAATATGCTAATATTAATTTTTATTAATATACAGTACTTTTCGCTTAAAGCGAACTTCAAGGGACCGGGCAAAATGGTTCGTTTTAAACGAAGTTCGCTTTAAATGAAGACTTGAATTAATCAATTGTATGTGCACATTAACTCCTTTGTAAATTTATTAGAAACATGTTGAGATGTTTTAATTTAAAAAATTTATTTTTAAAAAAATCAGTTAGTTTAGTTCGCTTAGTAGCAATATTAGTCTCAGTTAAATACACTTCCACTTGAGCCAAGTGGTCAAGAATTTGTTGTGGTGTCGTGCGACTGAAGAAAATCTCTTACATAGCTTACGCTACACACTGCATCCACGTCAGTTGCGACTTGCGGCCTCGGTAGTCGAGTAGGTAGCGTGCTCGACTGCTACCCCAGGGGTCCCGGGTTCGATTCCCGGCCAGGCCATGGTCCTACGCTTTAAAACCTTTAGCATTTGCAATTTTCTATCCTCTTTTCTAATCAACTGAAATTGAAAATTCATCAATATTTACGACTTGAAGTTGTAGTTGATGGTAGAGAAGTTTGTGGATGAGATTGCCTTATAACTTGAATTGACTGAGGTAAAGGCATAACACTTGCCTCTGATTCAAATTCACATGTTTCTTTGGCTTTCCACCACACTTAGAACATCCTACACGTGTTTCACCTGATTGATCTATCCTTCCCACTAATCTATCACCCCATTTCGAACCAAGGCAGACTTGACTGAATAGGTATTCCACCTGAAATCCTTGGTTCAAATCTAAAAAAAAAAAAAAATTTAAAAGGTCGTCATCAAAACATATGTAATCGTGTTCCAGCAAACAAACATTAAACTTAGGGGAATTCCCAGATTGGAGACAGGAAAAATTAAACACTGTGTGTTACAGTGTTGTCAGATCAAACATTATTTTTTACATAGCGGCACTTTTAGGTTCGCTTTAACCGAAAAATAAACAATTTTTGCATGCAAATAAAGTTCGTTACAACCGAAAGTTCGCTTTTAACGAGTTCGTAATAAGCAAACAAAAATGCATGGTTTATTGGAATAAAAACGCGTAGATACTTTTGAAATTGGTTCGTTTTAGGCGAAAGTTCGCTTTAAACGGGTTCGCTATAAGCAAAAAGTACTGTATTTGAATATTAATAATAATCAAAAGTTCTGTGCAATCCCGATTATGAATTTAGCTTCGAATATCCTTCACGCAGGACACTGTAGATAAAAATTTAGAGTTACATCGTGTTTGGCAAGATATTGTTAGTTTAAGTCTATGCTTGCTTTTGCTTTAAAACATACTTAGGTAAGCACTTAAAGATCGTTATTTTTTTACTGTTTTTCTCAAAAAACAACTTTGTCCTTGCGGGAGAAGAAGACATAATTTTTTTACATACTATTTTTTCTTTTAATATCTTGAAAACTCCATGCAACTTTTGAGACCTCTTAGAAAACGATCTAAATTTTTCGATACGCACTAATGTGCATGTTCTCAAGAAGCTTTTAGTGACATTATTTACTGAGGTTTGCCATTGCTTGTAGAGAGGTGGCGACCGATCAGAAAAATTATATTCAATTGAAAAAACTTTCTGTTGTTTATTGGTTCCAATAAAAGCAGTAAACATGTTTATGAATAAGAAAATTTTAGTTTTTTTTAACTACAATGGACCCGCGGTAATCCGACAAACGTTTTCGGTGTCGGATGATCAAATTTGTCGGACTATAGAATACTGCTACAGAGGATTACAGAGGATGACGGATTAGACAAGGTCCGAATTAACGCGTATCTACTGTATTGAACAATGTAAAGCCAATTTAATTTTTTTTTTTTTTTAAAACGGCTGCAATTGGTTAATTTCCTTGAGTATTTATTATTGAATAATCGAATTGAAAATGTGGTGAAATGAATTTATTCTTCATACAAAGAATTGTCCAAATTGTAGGAATGTTCTACAACAATGCTATTCTTAAAAAATCTTGTGGTCTCGTTAGTTTGAAATTTACATTCTGATAAGCATCTTGACAAATTTTCGTTTGGGAACATTGCTTTCACGTTAAACACTCAAAATGTTTTACTTCTTCTTAAAAGCTTACTCAAAGTTTTTTTTTTAATTTTGAGTTGCCTTTAGCTTCATACTATAGACGTCTCAAAATAGAAAAGGATCATGTTCGAATCAGCTAATGAATAAAACCTTTTTTGGTTATTATAATACACACATCCGTTAAATAATTACAATTCAATTATTTTGAAGATAACTAACTGGTTAAAATGGATGCCAGATTCGTGTTCAGCGGGTCAAAATACATGGGAATATGTGGGTATACTTTCTCGCAAATTTTGTTTTTGTGTCGGTTTAATACGAAATTATACATGAAAACACGGAAAGGACCCAATGCCTTACCATTTGTGTCCCGATGCCATACGAGATAAATAGGAGATATTTTATCATTGAACTGACCTATACAGATTATAAAGCTATAATATGAAGGGGTATGCTCTACACAAAATTCATGGAAAAGATTTTATTTGTAAATATATCCAAAATGCAGAGATTTGTGTTACAAAATATCATCTCACAAAAAAAAAAAAAAATTCTTCGTGTCCCGATGCCAGATGTTTTTTTAATGCTTGATTATAAAAAACTTGCACATTTACCGCCCTATTCTGCGTTTTCTTGATAAGTAATTTATCAATAAAATTTGTAAAGAATTTTATCAAGTGAAAGCTTTTTTAGTAGTCTACAGCAACCTTGATACATAAAAAGTTTTCGTAATTCACCAGAGGAGGTGAATTCCTGTTAACAGCTAATTGTTCTCATTAATAGCATAACACAGAGAGCAGAGCGTGAGAAGCAGCTTGAGGTGCATGAAAAGCAAAGAGAGGAGTGTGAAAAGCAGCAACACTCGATATACGAACAACAACAGCAGCAAGAATTAAAACGATTTCTGCTTTAATTTCCCTTATTAATTTGTAGAAAATAAAAAAAAAAAAAAAAATAACTGGCCATTTCAGCCCTTGAAAGGACTTTGACCTAGCTTCTTATGATCAAATGTGTTGTGCGTGTTATTAAGTTTGTACACAATTGACCGAGAACCGGACCTACATGCTTAACGCCGACTCCGAACGGCGATGAACGGAATGTTCTCGTTCTCAAGAAGCTTTACATGGCATTTTGATTACTCTCTGAGGTTTGCCATTGTCTGCAGAGAGGTGGCGGCCGTACAGAAAAATCATTTTAATTCAAATAATTTTCTGTCGCTGCTGGGGTTCGAACCTGGGTCTCCAAAGTTCGTTGACATAGCGGCCACGCACTTTAACCAACTACGCCACGGTCGCCACGAAGAAAATAATTATTATAATTAATATTATTATGTTAATACTAACTTTGATATTGCCTGCTACGAGGAACTACAACTCTCTTGATAAATTTATCAATAGCAAATAGATATTGACAAATTTATCAATTAAAGAGCTTTTTTTCTATTACAGAATACCAAATCTTTATAATTAGTCAATACTTGATAAATATTCAATAAGGTGAATTTATCAAGTACGCAGAATCGGGCTGTTAGTATTAATATAAATGTATTTGGTAAGGACATAAGTAGTTCTATTGTAGAAAGAAATTAAAAAAAATATTAAAAAAATATTTCTGAGCTTAAATGTATTTCCATTTGCAAAATATGTATTCCAAATGTCCCAATGCCTTATTTGGAATGAGTGATATACAAAAAGCGGAAATGGATCAACTAAGGAACTACACAAAATCTTCAATAAGACTTCACTATTGTACAGTATGCGGGTGCAGTGTACTTCAGTGTAGATTTGATATCGAGTAAAAATTGTTCTTTATGAAGCGAAGCGAAGCACATTTTCATAAACTTTTCATTACTTTCGAAGTTATGAAACCTTTCGAACCAAGGCAGACTTGACTTGTAATACCTATTACACCTGAAATCCTTGGTTCAAAGCTAAAACAAAATAACTATGAAATATTTTTGAAAAAGGACGTTTATTAAGACCATGATGAAAAATAATGAATAATGTTTTTTATTTGCACTATAAGATTGTATTGAAATTGTGGCCATAAAAGAAGAGCCAAAAGTTCTAGTTAAGGCTACCTTCTTTAAATCTCCTTGATGCCCTATTTCAGAAATATACCATGTATTATACCATTTGTTTAATTGGTGGACTGTGCTATTATTTAAAAATAAATTCTTAAACGGGAACAAATCGGATAGCTTACAAAATATTTTCAATCTTAGTAAGTTTTGCATAGACAAGCAGCGTATTTGCATAGTTAAAGAACGGTAGACAGTAAAATCTAACTTTTCTATAGAAGGTCTCTTAAAAAAGTAGCAAAATTAAGTAGAACGCAAAAACAGTGACAAAATAAATCTAATTAAAATTGTTCAATTGATGCCAACACATGTTTGCAAATGATTGCTATGTACAACGGTGGAAGGTAGGAAGAAGCTGTAGAAAGAATGTATGTATCATCATAGCGGGATGTGTATAAAACTAGCACATGGTGCAGAGGCACACCTTCTCTGGGCTTGAATACGAAATATCCTTTAACAAAAATAAGGCGCAAAATCACATACATTTAAATACAAGATTAAACTGTCAGCGTAAGAAACAACAGAATCAACAACTTTTACATACCGCTACACCCGATGGCATTTCATTAGTTGCAACTTGATTATTATCACTGTTATCCTGCAGACTAGCTTGATTTAAATTATCATTTATTTGTAAGAGAAGCTCCTCGATTGTGGATGAGGTTGAATTGCTGCTTGTGCTGGAGTTTAAAAGCTGGACATGTTCAAAGTCGCAGTGTCCTGTGTGTAAACCATCACCGCCAGCCCCAACATCCACAATTAGAGGCAACATTGTATTTCTGCTTCCTTCATGGCCTGCATCATTTTTTGCATTGTTGTTATTGTTGTTCATGTTGTTTTTGTTGTTGTCGATGATATTGTTTTTGTTGATATCGTTGTTTGTGTGTATATTATGCACATTGTTGTTGCTGTTGTTCGATACAATACAGCGTTCGCGTAGTTGTGCACTCGGACTACTACTTGGACTGGACACCTCGGCAGAATCACTCAAGACTAGACTTATTGGACGTTTTATTAAATTCGAAATGAAATCCATTTCGAATGCAGTAGTATTTATAAATTTTCGCAAAACTTTTTTTCTCTTTGAGCAAACAATTATGTTGAACAAATTCAGTGCTTGTTTGGTATTTTTGGTATTTTCGTTTTTTTTTTTTAGTATTAAATCAATCAGAACTGTTTTGAATTTCACTACAAAATTAAGTTTTTTGCTTCTTAATTCACGCACGATTAGTTTTAATATCTTTTGTTATGCGGTTAATTTTAACTGATTTATTAGTTTATTGGACTAGAACGCGACGACTACGAAGACGACGGTGTTGATGGTGATCAGCAAGAGTCAAATGATTTTAAGGAGGCGCAAAACGTCGCGTCTTAAACAATTAAACATTTATTTAAAAACAATTTTTTTTTTTTATGTATTTTTTTTTGTCAAAGTATTTGTCATATTCAAATAATCATTTCTTTTTTTTTTTCTTTGCTTTTGATAGAGTAAAAAAATATTCTTGCGATCGATCTATAATTAAATTCCGTAAAATCTGTACCGCGCACTTAATTGTTGACCGTGCTACGCGATGCTCGCCGTCAAGCGATTAAATTAAATTCAATTTTAAAAAAATAGTTTTTTTTTTCTTCCTCTTACTAGTTGTATCTATGAGTATAGTAATTGCTTTTGTTGGTGGCGTTATACTTCTTCTTCATGCTCCTATTCATAGTTTGCTCTAATCTATATACGAATTGAACGAACGTAGTCTTGTTCACACCGCTACGTTGACGACTATGAGAAAACATTTGAAAATGAGCAGCTAAATAAAAAAAAATAATATATAAAAAAAAAATACATATAACCATTGAACGACGACGCTGAGATGAAGCGCAGTCGAGAGTGTATTAGTGTAGTATTGAAACGAATAATCGTCTACATGATGTCGTGAACACCATTTATATTGAAATTGTTTTTATTTTCAGTGCTGAGATGTGCATCGGTGCTTTTCCTTTGAAAGAGTGGATATGACAATGGGGCAATAGGTTCGTGTACATGGTAAAGATAATTTGAAATTGCTAGCTTGTACCTGTATAAAGTTAATTAATAATTTAAGCTAAAAATATTTTGATTCTCCGAAAAATTATTGATTCTTTCCAAATGTAATTGAAGTTGACCACACCTTCTGATAAAAAAATACCCATGCATACAAACCGCGTTTGAGATATGTTCTGAAGTCCACCTCGGAAGTGGATCGGAATCGGAATTCATTAACGGAAAATTATAACAAGTGTCTTTTAAAAATAAAATAAATTAATAAAAGTTGTAGTTATAGTTATCGCTACACTTTCACTAGAGACGGAAAAAGAAAAGGAGGAAAAGTTCAGAGGAGGCGCTTGCGAGATCGCAGTAACCGCCTGGAATTATACGAATCTAATCCATATTATCCATATTTTCGGTATGGAAACTTTTTTATTTCATATTCACTCAAATTTCATTAAAACAATAAGAATCCTCCAGCAATAATTTCAACGGATTTCAATTCATTTCAATTCCGATAAATCGGATTACAGAACACCTACAATCCACAAAAATAAAAAAAACAAATATCGTACTCGAAGATCGGAATCGGATTGCAGAACACCTTTCAATCAAATGTCATCGGAAGAAAATCCGACTTAGACCTGATTTGGATTTCAGAACAACCTTGATAGTAAAAATTTCTTTTTTCTGGGTGGGTACATCTGTCATCTGGTGCTCTAATATCTGTTTGAGCGCCATTTGACGGTAGTTTTGTTGTGTTCTGCGAATTTCATAATGTCCAATTTAGTTGAGAAGAGTTTGTTTGAAATTTTGTATATCTAAGAAAATATCATGTGCACAAAATGTTAACGGTAATCTACGGGGACTCGACAATATCGGAAACACAAGCGTACGAGTGGTCCAAATAGTTTAAAGCGCGTCGTTCTGTGGTTGATGATTTGCCTCGATCCGGTCGTCCATCCACCAGTGTGACTGTCGAAAACATCGAAAAAGTTAAGAAAATTGTCCTCGCAGATCGTCGTGCGAGTAAAAGGGCGGTAGCAGCCGCAAGAGGGCAGCATTGTGGAGAAACAACTTGTGGTTTCTTAACCATGACAACGCATCGACTCACACATCTCATCTCCTACGCGATTATTTGATTAAAAACAACTTTCATACCGTTCCGTAAGCTTCGTATACACCCAATGTGGCTCATTGTGACTTTTTCCTTTTTCCACGACTCAAGTTACTACTTCGCGGAAAGCGTTTTGAAATGATTGAGACGATAAAGGAGAATTCGCAGAAGTAGCTGAAGATGATTGCAAAATCGGCCTTTGAAAAGTGTTGTCAAGATTGGAGAAAGCGTTGGAATATTTGTATTGCTTGCAATGGCGATTACTTTTAATTCCGGTAGTTTTTGACTAGGTCAAAATCCATATCTCCATTAAAAATTAAGGGCTATTTTAGATTATTAGGTTATATCTATTGGAATACTAAAAAGGTTCCGCCACTTTCGGTTCCGGAACCCTCTTAGAGCTCTTTGAAGATAATGAAATCTGCATAGAGAAGGTGAAAATCGAGATCAAATTTAAAAAACATATACATTGGGTCATGGTAGAATTATAAGGTAGGGCCGAGTCGCTCAGTGCCCTCACGCGTCAACGAAGAGTGGATAGTGAAAAGGTTGGGTAGTTGTCAAAATGACGAAGTTGGTGGAAATGTCAATGAAAAAAGAAATATCATGTTTTCAATTTGTAAATAGTGCGGACACGTGTGTTAAGTTTGTGTTAATTTGAGTGGAAATATTGTAAAAACATTGTAAATAAATAATCTATAAAATGCCGCGGAAGCATTAAATTTGAAAAAAAGCTTGTAAAAAGTTTAACCTAGAATCAACTGCGAAACATGAACATAAAGAAACTCGATATGAACAGCTGATTTTGACAACTAGCCCCCTTTTCCGCTGCTTTCCACTTCATTCTTCTCCGAGTCGGCCCTACCTTATAATTCTACCATGCATTGGGTGGCCAAATTATTAGAGAGAGTACTTTGTTTATGTTGTTTCTAGTAAAAATCATTTCATGAGTAAAAAAATTGATTTTCAAATGGTTAATTAATTTGGTATTGCTACTGGTATCAATACTTTTAATTTTGATAAGTGACAACACTGAAAACTTGCGACATTTTTTTTCATAAGTACTGTTACATCTTGTCTGGTTCACGTTTGTTGAAAATTTCTGCTGCTGTAGAAAGGTTGTTTTAAACATTTTTAAATTGTTTTTCCTCAAGTTTTTCTCGTACGAAATAATCAACACGTAGGTAATATTAATTTTTGCATTAATTTTACTAAATTTTATGAGTAAAATTTAATTTCATTTACAAAATGACTTGATCACCTTAAAGTTCAGCATGGGTAAATCTTCAGACACGTCCCAAGAATTTTTAGAGAAATACGGACATTATTACTTCACTCAACATATTCCCAGTAAGACTTCGCATCTATTGCAGGTGTTTTGAAATCTGTCGTTAACCGAATAAAAATTAAAATCAATAAAAATAAACCTCTGGAAGAAAGCCGTGTGGGGAAATGGGGCAGGCAAAGAATCATCTACTCCCGCACTGACCGTAAAATCAGGAATATCTGCGTAGAAAATCGTAAAAAAAGTGTTACACGTCTGACTACGATGATGGAAGACGAAGGAATAAAAGTTTGCAAGAGGAAGGTCCGGAGGCGGTTGGCCAAACATAACCTCATAGGTTATCGGTCTAAAAAAAAACCAGTTTTTCCCATGCAGACTCATGTCATGCAGTTCTATGCAGACTGCCTTACGAAGTGGATAAAACACCCAGTTAGTGTCATGGTTTGATCTGCGATCTCAGCGAAGGGAATATAGCGCCTTTCCTATAAAATCCCGTAAAATGGTACTCTTAACTGAATATTTTGACTTTTGGGCATCATTGGTAACTTTGACAGCTGCTGAAATATGGTCATTGGAAAAAATATCATAGCTATTTAGTCACCCACGAGAACGCAGCAGAGGTCGTATTAACTTTTATTGTGGTTTGATTTTTCTTCTATTTTTCGTTTAATTGTTAATTTTCTATTGAAATTTTTTTAATTTGTATTATATAATTTTTTATTATATGTACTTTTTATTAATTTTATATTTTTAATTTCGTTTTATTTTTTAATTTCTTTTTAATTTCTTTAATTTTATAAATTTTTATGTATTCAGTTTAAGTTTTTTTTATTATACCCCCACGTTTAAAAAACGTAAATGGGGGTATATTAATTTTTTCACTTTGTTTGTAACGCCCATAAGGAGGCGTGGTAGGTATGGAAAAATGTATATATTCTTTATCAGCATCACCACCCGAGTCGATTTAGCCATGTCCGTCTGTCTGTGATCACGATTACAGCCGTAATGTTCAAGCTATCTTCACGAAATTCTATATTTAAGCTTTTATCTAAAAAATTAAGGTCAAGTTCGAAAATGAGCCAAATCGGATGAAAACCACGCCTACCTCCCATACAAAGTGACTTTATCAAAAAACTAAAATCTCTATAAATTCCATAAAAATTAATATATGGACTTGAAATTTTGCATATAACATATTCTTTGTGCATGAAATTTAACGATATCGAGTGAAAACCACGCCTACCTCCCATACAAAGTGACTTTATCAAAAAACAAAAGCGGATATTTTCTGTTAAAACTATAAGGAACATTTTTTTACAAATAAACACTTTATTGATTGCTTAAGGCTTTGAATATACTTTGGTTCGGCTGTGGGGGTATTTTAGCTTCGGCCCAGTCGAAGATAATTTCTTACTAGTTTTTTTTTTAATTTTTTAATTTTTATTATTTTTTTTAATTTTTTTAATTTTTATTATTTATTTTTTTAAAATTTTTTTAATATTTATTATTTATTTTTTAAAAATTTTTTAATTTATTTAATTTTTTCTTTTATTTTTCAATCATTTTACATTTGTATTCTATTTAATTTTTATTTATAATTTTTCACTTTTGATTTTTAACTTTAAGTTTGAACTTTTAATTTTGAAGTTTTTATTTATAATATTTTATTTATTTGTGGCCTTTGTGTAAAATAAATAATTTTTTGTAATTTTTTTCGAACTGTTTAATTTTTTTATTTCTAATTTTGAATTCTCAATTTTGAATATTCAATCATGAATTTTAAACTTCTGTACTTTTACTTTCTCATTTTCTTTGTTCTTAATGTTTTTTTTTTATTTTTCCTATTCTTCTACTTTTTAAATTTTTTTGCTCTTTTTTAGTTTTTAATATTTTAATTTTTGTAATATTTTTGAAATTTTAATGATTTTTTTTTTATTTTTTCAGTGTTTTTTTAATGGTTTTTATTTTTATACCCCCACGTTTAAAAAACGTAAATGGGGGTATATTAATTTTGTCACTCCGTTTGTAACGCCCATAAGGAGGCGTGGTAGGTATAGAAAAGTATATATATTATTGAACAGCATCACCACCCGAGTTGATTTAGCCATGTCCGTCTGTCTGTCCGTCTGTCCGTCTGTCCGTCTGTCGTCACGATTACAGCCGTAATTTTCAAGCTATCATCACGAAATTCAATATTTAAGCTTTTATCTAAAAAACTAAGGTCAAGTTCGAAAATGAGCCAAATCGGATGAAAACCACGCCTACCTCCCATACAAAGTGCCTTTATCAAAACGGTAAAATCTCTTAGAATTCCACAAAAATTAATATATGGTCTTGAAATTTTGCATATGAGCTCCGATATTTAAAGTGCACTCTAAGTATGAAATTCAACCAAATCGGATAAAAACCACGCCTACCTCCCATACAAAGTGACTTCATCAAAAAGGTAAAATTTCTTTAAATTCCACAAAAAATAATATATGGACTTGAAATTTTGCTTATTAACTTCGATATATAACATGCACTTTGTGTATAAAATTCAACCAAATCGAGTGAAAACCACACCCACCCCCCATACAAAGTGATTTTATAAAAAATGAAAGCGAATATTTTCTGTTAAAACTATGTAGGTATAACAAAAATGTTTTATACAAATAAACATTTTATTGACAGCTTAAGACTTTGAATATACTTCGGTTCGGACGTGGGGGTATTTTAACTTCGGCCCAGTCGAAGATCATTTCTTACTAGTTAATATTTATTATATTATCAACAATAGGTGTAATGATTTAAAAAAAAAAAACGAACAATTGTTTAGATGTCTATTAAATTTTTATTGGATTATAAAGTAGACACATGGAGATTATGTATGGTACACAATATATTAGAAGACCAACCAACCAATGGGTTGAACAAGTAAATCGAACATAAACGGAATTAAAAACAACTTCTACAGTTCTATGTACTTCATGTTCTTGGATGTGAGATACTTACATTAGTCATGTAAGTAAAATGCGATGTTATATTTCTTTTTAACACATTTAGAAACTGATTTCACAATTTATGAGTAATTTCTAATTTTCTAATTTGTTTCTGTTCAATAATAGAAACAGTTTTTATCAATTAAAAGAGATTTTTGCAAATACTGGATATAGTTTAAAATTACCCAAAACTTAGCCTTATAAACTAGCCAATCATATTCGAAATTACAAAATAGGCCCTATCGGTCGGACAGTTGCATCAAGTGACGAAGAAAGCGATTGATTGTAACGAAAAGAGGAAATATAAGACTGGCTGGGTATGTGTGTTTGAACGAAACTTAACACGGCGAAAAAATAAGTCAAGAAGAACATTTATGTAAGTAATAAGTATGATACATTCATAACAGCAACATGAACAACATATGGTGTGCGATGCTTCAAGCAGATTTTTCTGCTGATAAGCAACAGTGCCAGTGCACTTGGGATATTTTGCTTATTTTTATGTATTCAACTGCAAGAGATAGTGTTGTCAGAAATCATATAAAAAAAAGCATGTTCATAATAACTAAAAGGGGCGTTTTTGTTCATGGTACATATTGCTTTTTAAGAGCAACACTAGTTTTAGAAAAAATATAATTCTTAAACTCGGTTTAAAATACACATGAAATTTAAATAAGTGTCTATCTATTATTTTCTCTATTGAATTCATTCACTTAGTGCGTTTATTTTTCAACGCATAAATATAATAATTAAGTCAATAAATCTTTTTGACTCAGCTTTTCAATAAAAAACAAAGGCAATAGAATAAACCATCAGAACTAATTGAAAAATAAAATAAACAATGAAAAATCACTTAAAACTGTCAAAATGACTCCAAATCGGCGCCCATTATTACCTCATTTTCTATTTTCATTTAACACTTTCACTTCTATCACTTCCTCAAATTTAAACCATGTATTAAAGAGAATTTAAATTCTTTTTAGCCATTTCCATTTAGAAAGTGAAAAGCTATTGAATTGAAATTTATTCAATTCCCGGTCTGACTGAGACAGCAAAAGATTGCAGCAGTTTTCATTAATACTTCGATTATTGGGGGAGAAGGTTGAAAGTATTAAAAGCCGAGCGGCAATCGTAGACATAACGTAAAACGTAGATAGACAGCAGGCGACAGGCATGAGGAATTGTGGCAGCATTTGTGGGGGCTACAAGACCAACAAGCAAGCAATGAGTAAAACAAAAACACAAAATTAAAAATAGCATAACAACAAAGCTGAAATGCATTTGGAATTGTAGCAAAAACAAAAAAAAAAAAAAAAAAAAAACTGAATTATAACAAAACCGAAAACCATTGGAGGAGTAATTTTTTTGATGTTCAACGAACTTTGGTGCATATTGCACTGTGTGAGTGCAGACACACGGCACGATTCAAGACGCTGGAGTACCGCCTACATATGGCTCAGAATGGTGTGTTCATTGCATATTTGTACTTCAAAATAAACTAAATGGGTACATCTTTTAAATGGGTGGCTGGCTGATTTTGCTTTTTTTTGTTGACTTTATAGACATTTCTGGGCCATAAACAAAAACATTGTGCATTGTAAAAATACTTTGTACTGATGGATTAACATTATGTGAAACAGAGCTGAAAACAACATCTTTAGAATAAAATTCAAAATTTACCATAAAATATTGCAGATATTAGGAAGGAGGACAATGTGGGCGGTCGGGCTATTTTGTTTATTTTATAGATAGTTGGAAATATTTTAGAACATTTTCGGTTGACTCCAGAAAATTGGTACGTAAAGTACGCAAAGTCGGCAAAAAAAAAAAAAAAATTAATATTATGGCGAAAAGCACGTTTTTTTTAACAACTAAAATCTAAATATTTTTAAAAAAAAAGCTATTTGTATAATCTTATGGGAGATTGAATGATCTTAGTCATGGTATCTTATGAAGTCTACTATATAAAAAAATGAATGTTCGTTTGTTCGTCCGTTGTTTGTCCTAACCGTTTACCCGATTGGGATAAAACTTAATCAACTTACTGCGCGAAGGTTATATGAATAGGGGAGCGGGCATAGGACAAGGGGCGTTGCACCTACCATATAACCAAAATTTTCGATATCGAGTAGTTTTGGAATTGTAGGTCGCACAGCCTCAAAATTTGATATTTGAACTCAATTTACACGCGCCGTTGTAACATTTGATGGGCGTTAGACGAGGGGCGCGGCTTTTTTTAAGCAGCAAAAATTTTCGGTATAACTTTCGAACTATAAGTCGTACAACAATGAAACTCGGTAAGAACTTACTATTTAGTCGTGTTTTTCGATTGGCAAAATCGAGCGAGCATTGCTCAAGGGGGCGTTGCACCTCCCATACAATTCAAATTTTTGATATCGAATAGCTTTTGATCTAAATGTCGCATAACAATAAAATTCAGTATGCAGTTACCACTTAGTGATATAATGCTAGAAACCCGGAACGGGCATTTGACAACGGCGCACAGTGTTTTGTTTGGCCTATTTAGACGGAGATAAATCTGTAACTCGGGTTGTAGGGCACGAAATGATCAAATCGATAGTCCTTGTGGAACTAAAGTTACAAAAATTTGTATGGGAAAAGTAGACTTTTCGCTTCCCTACATAATGATTTCCCCAGTTTCTTTAAAATGGCATAACTCCTGAACGAATAGTTCCACAGAAATCGTATACCACTTTTTGAAAACAATACATTATGTTTATTAGTTTCTTAGTACACATAAAAATAATTTATCCATTATTTATGCATGTTTATCTCTAAATTTAAAAAAAAATATAGATTTTGACGTAGAATACGTCATTCTCGGAGGTAAGTAGGGTGGTTGATAGTGATCATGTGTCGGTATTTAAATAACTTTTTGAGCCTTTGGTGGGCCTAAAGTACTGATCGTACAATGTTGATGTTAGCACTTGTTGGTCTGCTTGATCCTCAATGCGACAAAAATTCATGTTAGAACTCTCTAACTTATATAAATTTTACACAATTACAAGAAATATAAAGCCAAGATTTGATGTTTTTGTTTGCTTAAACTTGCTACCTATTTATCGACAGTTTCCGATTTTATCGACAAAACCATAAAATTTGTATGGGAGCCCCCCTAAGGAGTGGTCGGAGGGAATAGGTGTCAAGCGCAAAAATGTTCCTTTTGCAAAAGTAATGGGGGTCGGTCATGCATATTAACCCTTTCCGGCACTCTCTTAAAGGTCATATGCTCAGGTGTATGGAATAAATAAACAAAAACCATAAAATTTGTATGGGAGCCCCCCTAAGGAGTGGTCGGAGAGAATAGGTGTTAAACGCAAAAATGTTCCTTTTGCAAAAGTAATGGAGGTCGGTAATACATATTAACCCTTTCCGGCACCAACACAATAATATTTGTATGGGAGCCCCGCTAAGGAGTGGTCGGAGGGATAAGGTGTCAAAGGCAAAAATGTTGCTTTTACAAAAGTAATGGGGGTCGGTCATATATATTAACCCTCTTCGGCACTCTCTTGAACGTCATATGCTCAGGTGTATGGAATAAATACACAAAAACCATAAAATTTGTATGGGAGCCCCCTAAGGAGTGGTCGGAGAGAAAAGGTGTCAAAGACAAAAATGTTTCTTTTGCAAAAAAACTCGAGGTCAGTGATACATATTAACCCTTTCCGGCACCAACACAATAAAATTCGTATGGGAGCCCCCCTAAGGAGTGATCGGAGGGATAAGGTGTCAAAGGAAAAATGTTGCTTTTACAAAAGTAATGGGGGTCAGTTATATATATTAACCCTTTCCGGCACTCTCTTAAAGGTCATATGCTCAGGTGTATGGAATAAATATACAAAAACCATAAAATTTGTATGGGAGCCCCACTAAGGAGTGATCGGAGAGAATAGGTGTTAAAGGCAAAAATGTTTCTTTTGCAAAAATAATGGAGATCGGTCATACATATTAACCCTCTCCGGCACTCTCTTAAAGGTCATATGCTCAGGTGTATGGAATAAATATACAAAAACCATAAAATTTGTATAGGAGCCCCCCTAAGGAGTGGTCGGAGGGATAAGGTGTCAATCGCAAAAATATTCCTTTTGCAAAAGTAATGGGGGTCGGTCATACATATTAACATTCTCCGGCACTCTTTTAAAGGTCATATGCTCAGGTGTATGGAATAAATATTTTGCTAAATAGTTTTTAAAAAGATGTCATCAAAAGCGAATTGAATAATTCTACGTCTTGTGTTACGACATAGTCGAAACTACTGTGTCTTTTTTATCTAAATTTCTTTTTATTTTTTTATAAAATGGAAAATTTAAAAGTGTCTGTACTTTGTCTAGGTCTTGAAATTTTTACTAACATAAGCTTATTATGTCTGTTTGTAAAATCAAAAGGGATTAGGTTGTTCATGACGGTACATCATATATATTTTAAATTCTTTTGTGTAGTACCAAATTGTAACCTCTATGGCCGTCCCACACAGGGTATTTCATCGGTTTAGGTTTAGGCCAACATTATTTTATTGGGTAAACAGTTTGTAATCATGTATGTTTTTCGATTTTTGATATCCTTAACCCTGTACGACTATTGGGTCATATTGACCCAACCCAAATTTTTTTGTAGGTGAATATTAAAACCGTTTTGTTGCAACAATATTATTAATTGATGTTTGTTTACTGATTTTTTATCCTTAACCCTGTGAGAACAATGGGTCATATATGACCCACCTATTTTTTTCAAGTAAATCTTCAACTATTTTTTGTATAGCAAAAGTGATGTCTGTTTTCAGTTTTTTTACTTTTCTCAACCTTCTATCGGTCTTGGGTCATATATGATCCAAGTGATATTTGTTTTGTCATTCTATTTTTGAAAAAAAAAAAAATTATTTAGATGCTTTGAAATTCGCAAAAATTGGTTGTATTTAACTGTAAAATAAATTGCTAGTATGTTATATTCTAACCAAGTAAGCACGCAAGATATAAAATCGAAGGTACTATAACAAACTGATCTGTTGAAACTTATCGCATATTTAAACTTACCTTATTCTTGAGATTCCAAGAACAATATGTAATTTAAAGAAATAATTGAATTTTATAACGTTTAATAAAAAAACACAAATAAAAGCGTTCGTTTTTTCAAGTGTAGGGTAAGAAAAGGGAAAGTAAGAAATACTACTAACTCTGTTAAGTAAGCATATATTTGACGTCTACTTTTGAATTCGATTCGATCATAGCTTATTTCGTTTCTAAGATACAGCGCAAAATGTGTTTAAGTTGTATAGGAGCTACCACGCCCACTTGTCCGATTGCGCCTTAATTTTGAGGATTGTTTAGAAGTTACATAACTGACGTCTACTATTGATTTCGATATTGTAGGTTTTTTCAGTTCTAAGATATAGCCCAAAATGTGTTTAAGTTGTATGGGAACTACCACGCCCACTTGTCCGATTGCAAATTAATTTTTAGAATTGTTTAAAAATTACATAACTGACGTCTACAATTGATTTCGATATTGTAGATTATTTCGTTTCTAAGATATAGCGTAAAATATTGTTACTTTATATGGGAGCTGCCACGCCCACTTGTCTAAAGTTTCTTAAATACTTTTTTTTGTTCTTTTCTATACCTTAAACATCGAAAACTATCAAAAAAATCTAAAAAATAATTTTCTCCGTTTAACTTGTATGAAACGAAACACTGTGCGGCGTGTGGCTCCGTCCATACAAGCCAAATTTTAGATATCGAATAGCTTTGGAAGTAAGTCACAGAGCGTTGAAACTCAGAATGGAGTTACCAAGAATGATAGAAACAAAGATTACGACATGCGCATGATTTCCCCTTAGATGACGTAGTTTGTCCATTCTAAGGGTTGCCAACTATACGTATCCCTAAGTAATTTACTAAGAAAAAATTTTATGTAGCAAATCAATTGAATTTTATACGAAATCATTGCTAAGTATGCATACAATACTTATGTTTGCTAATTTAGTTTAATTCTTATAAATAAAAATTGCTTCATACGCAAAAATTTTCACTTTGTGCACAAAAATATATAAAATGTAAATATATTCTGTGAGAACTGGCAACCCTACAATTGAAATTACTTTGACAGTCACGAATAAATTTGAAATCGGATTTTGGTATTAGTAATAAATTACGCGTTATATTTTATACAAAACAATAATAAAACAATATTAAATTTATTAAAAACGTTCAGTGAAGTGTCAGTGAAGTGTCAGTGAAGTGTTAGTGAAAGTTGCTGCACAAAGAAAAACCGAAAAAATAGCAGCAACAAAAACGTAAACATGAGGTGTGCAGTGGGCAAATGCACGCAAAGCAACTGTAAAAAATCAAGTGAGGAAATGTATATATTTTTTCCAATAGTTGGTGGAAAACCTGTACACTTTTACAGTTTTCCAAAGGATGCCGTGCAAAGGAAGCTTTGGGTAACGTTTTGCAAACGACCGAATGCCGTAAATGTTCAAAATGAGAGAATTTGTTCTTTGTATTTCAATCAGGACGATTTTCAAAGAAATTTGAAATTTTAAATGATTAAGTTACAACTTTTTTGATTTTAGCAGTTCATTGCATTGCCACGTGGCGCTGTGGGTAGAGTTCACGACCCATAAGCCAAAGAACCCTGGTTCAATTTCCATCTGACACAAAAAGTTTTTTAATTGACTTAATTTTTTGGTTTGACCGTCACCTTTCTGCAGACAATGGCAAACCTCAGAGAGTAAGTAATGCCATGTAAAGCTTCTTGAAAACATGCACATTAGCCGTTCGGAGTCGGCATAAAACTAGTAGGTCCAGTTTTCGATCAATTTGTGTGCAAACATTTTATAACACGTACAATTGATCATATATTACGTTCACACCTAAGCCAAATCAGCAAAATTTACAATTTAAATAATACAGTGTTTACCTTCTCTTTTTCATTTTTCAGGTTCTTTACTTAGGAGTGTTAATCCGAGCATCGAAGAAGACATTTTACAAAAAGAAAATAATGTGAACGAGTTAGCAAACCTGGAGTATGACAGTTTGGAGAATTAAGCGGGCTATATTTGCCAAAAAATAAAGACTGAAAACCCCGTTCTTGGGGTTAATCCTCTAGGGGCTCCACCTACTCATGGGTGAACCACCTAAGTGAAGGTGGGTTAAGTAAGCCATCAAATTCATTAATGGAAATACTCAAATCATGCAATGCAATTTTTACGAAATTAAATGGAGAAAAGCTATTGCTCACAAGCGAATATTTGCAAAATCATTTTTCAGAAGCAAAAGATATTGAAGCAAATGAAAACGTGAAAAAACTTTATTTTAGATGCAGAATGTATTTTAAAATAAGGTTACTAAATGCAGAAATTTATCAAAATACCAACACACGAAAGAGGAAGTTCAATAAAATTACAACGTAATTTAAAAAATTTTTTTATTCTCATTTTACTATAAAATAATTTGAAGAGAAAAACAATAAATTGTCCCACTGTTGTGTTTACACAAACATTTGTAGTTTGACAGCTAGAAATTATTAGCCAATAGGAACACAGTTCACGTGACGTCATTTGTCCTACATGCGCAGAACATTTCAATTTTCTGAGCGGGACGTCGTAATCTGTATTTCTATCATTCTTGGGAGTTACCACTTCAATTATTTCTACTAGAAAACTGGACGGTCATTGAACAAGGGGGTGTGGCTCCGCCCATACAGGTAAATTTTTAATATCGAATAGCTTTGGAATCAAATGTCACATAACATTGAAACTATGTACGGAGTTACTAACTGGCTAGGTCTTTCTACTGAAAACCTGACATGGGCATTGGAAAACAGATTAGCTGGCAGATTAGCTATGAAAGTAAAAGCCACAGAACATTAAAACTCACAATGGAATTACCAATTGGATGTCCTTCTACTAGAAAACTGGGACGGGCATTGGACAAGAGGGTATGGCTCCGCCTATAGAAACCCAATTTTTGATATCGAATAATTTTGGAAGTTAAAGTCACAGAACATTGAAATTCAGAATGGAGTTACTACTTGGTGATGCCCTGCTATTGGGTGACTGCAACGGACAGTGGACATGAGCGCGGGTTAAACTAAGGGTCTAATACAAGTTTTGAATACATACATTATTTTCTAATATATGTAGTTGCCGGGTGTAGCAACGCGCACCGGATACCGCTAGTTTCAAATAAATGAAGTAATTACGAAAAATTCTTAACTCTGAAAAATTGAATTTGAATATTTGAAAAAATTGCTTAACATATAAAAGTGTGTTTTAAAGAAATGAAAATTTCAACAAGTAAAATTAAGACAGTAATTTGGAAATAATCACAATCTTTAAAATATTTGTGTGTAATCTGTAAATTCGACAAAGTCAATATGCTGCTTACGAGGGGTACTATTTATATTTCGGGAATAGCAAATAATAAAAAACATTTTTAAATGAAAATGGCTTTATTGCTTTTCAAAATATTTCCCTTGATGATCAATATACTTTTGCATTCGTTCAAATCATTTGTCATAGCAGTTTTTCCATTCCTCTTGAGACACCTCCAAAACATGGTTTTTGAACGCTTCAACTGCTTCTGCGGCGCTCGTAAATCGTTGACCACGCAGTTTACCTTTGATATTCGGGAACAAGAAGCCATTGGGTGCAAAATCAGAACTGTATGGAGGATGAGTCATCAGTGCGACGTTTTAACTGCTCAAAAATACACATGTTTGACGAGATTTGTGAGAGCTCGCATTTTCATGATGGAGAATTATTCGTCTTTGGCGGTTGGTTTTGCGAACTTCTCCGAAGACTTCCGGCAAACAAATGGTCGTGTACCATTGAGAATTGATCGTCCTCCACGATTGAATTCACTATACCAGCGATAAACTGTGATTTTTTTTATTGTGCTTTATCGTCATACAAACAACTGAGTTCATTGACACATTCTTGTTGAGATAATCCACGTCGAAAGTTGTGAAAAATAATCCAACAAAAATCTTCTCTTGAAATTTCCCTTTTTTTAACAAATTGATTTTCTTAACTCACTGTAAACAAAACAAATAGCACTTGTACATCAAAACTTTATGAGTATATTTATGTTAATGAATCTCAAAATTTATTATGGTGATGCCAGATTTGGCATTGACATTAGTGTTGCCAGTTCCCGAAATATAAATAGTACCCCTCGTGCTATTTTGATGACGTCATTTTGCATGGGAGAAAGGCGAGGTTGGCTTTCATTCGATTCTGCCAAATTAAACTAACTGCCAATTAAATTATCAAAATTATAGTCACTTGGTTAGATTGGTTTTCATCCGATTTGGCTTATTTCAAACTTTATCTTATTTCGTTTTAGAAAGAAGCTTATATGTATATGACATTTCATTACGAAAACATTAAAATTACGGCTGAAATAGTGTCGACAGGCGAATAGACAGACGGACATGTCTAAATCGACTAAGGTGGTGATTCTGATAAAATTACTAAAATTGATTCGATTGCTATTATAATCGCTATACCCCGATTGCAAGCATTTCGTCATGCAACGATTAAATTTAACTTTGTTCCGTTCCATCTACTTTAACATGCGCGTAAAGTAGTGTCACCTTGAGAACGTTGACTGTTTGAAGCTGGTAAAATAAACTGTGTTCAATATTTAAAAAAAAAATCACATTGTAACAAACGGCGAATAACACTGTAAAAGCCACTTTTTGGAAAACCGTTTTTATTTGCAAATTACCGTTAACATGACTCTCATGCATTGCTCAAACACCAAATCAGCCAAAATAAAACATATGTATTAGAAAAAATTAAAATAAAGTGATTTCGACTTCAAAGCTTCAAAGCTTTTATGTTCACAAAGCAATTAATATATTGATGATAATAAAACAAAATAGAGAAAATGAAAATGATAAAATTTCCAATATTATAGCATGTTCAAACCCATGATACAATTATAAGGTAGGCCCAGGAAAAACACACTCTCTATGACTACAAATCAACAACAAAACAATAACAAAGGCGTAGGTATAATGTCAAAATACAATACAAAGCGATGCAAATAAATTGGTTACTGAATAATCGAACTAAGAAGTCGAATGAAAATAATATAAAAAATTCACTTTTATTTGCTTCGTTGACAGCTAACATACAATTCATTTTGTATTATATCTTAAAACATAACTCATTTTGTTAAATTTTTAGGGTTTTTGCTTACTTTTGTTACATTATTCCACATAAAATCTGGGTACTCAATACCCAATACCCAGATTCATACTGATAAAAGTAAATTATACATCCCTATCGCTGAACGAATAAACGTCAATTGTTAAAAATGACATTATACCTACGCCAATGTTTTGGTTTTCTTTGCTTTGCTTTGCTTTTTCGTTTTTTTTGTCTCCGAATTGGGCCTACCTTATAATTGTATCATGGTTCAAACCGACTTCATTTAACGTGTTATTCGAAAAAAGCTTTTTTTTAATATCATCGTTCATATTTCCTTAACTAGTTTCAAAATGTCAGTTTATTTGTTTATATTTTGAAAGAAATAAAAAATTGTTTATTCAAAAATATAAAAAAAAAATAAAAAAATAACAAAAAATTCAAATAAATTCAAAAATTTTTCAAAGAATTAAGAAAAATTTGTCAAAGAATTTATTTGTTTACATTCAAAACATCAAAATAAAAAGCTCTTGTCAGATATGGCTGCGTTTAAAAAGCAAAAAAAGCTTTTCTGACGTTAGCAGGAACACAAACCAGTGATTTAACGAGTTTCGAAACGTGTTAAATCATTTAACACGTTAAATTTCCAACAACAATTGTACGCATTTAACTTCATCAAAACTTAATTTGAGAACTTGTTTTTCGATTTAACTTCATTAACTCGATTTAACATAATTAACTGCTCGGTTTGAACATGCTATTATAATACATATAAAAAACTTTTAAAATTTGAACAAGAAATTAATGGGAAAAATTATTTAGTCGGTTTTTTTTTTTTTTTTGTTAAAAAGCTTTTATTTCTTCCTTTTAGAGAATATGAAAAATTTTATGTATTCTTGAGTAAAAGTTCAAACATGACACTTTGTTCTTAAAAAATTTGTTTTATTAATTCCTGAAAGTTTGTTGGGTATGTTGGTATATGTCTGAATCTTTACAATCTCTCAAATTTCAGTTCCCAAGTATCAATATTACCCGATATATAATACTTTCCTTAAAGTGCAATACCCTTTGTATAATCCCACCCACTTTTGTAATGATTCTACCTACCCACCTACCTGCATACCAAATATTAGTACCCTAGTGTCAAAAGTAACTGACATATAGTATTTTTTTAGAGTAAAGTAGGGTATTGTGCTATACATGTTTGTTTTACGTCGACTGCAGGCAAACTGTGCCACAAAACACATATGTACTTATTAGTGTTAAACCACTTATTGAAGGTTGGTTTACTATATACCATTGTATTTATCTTCTAAGTTTTAATGATCTTGAGTTATTTTAATAAAAGTAAAATATCGGTGCTTGGAAAAAGTGGCAGGTAATGTGATATAGTATATGCGGGAAATGTGGTCCATTATGGCTGTCTTCATTTCCTTTGGGTTCCATTTTAGTATTTCTCCCGGCTTTGGCATGATTTTATCTTGAAACATACAAATAGATGAAAATTTTACAGAATAAATAGATAGTAGATATGACTGTGGCGTCCGTGGCGTAGTTGGTTAAAGTGCGTGGCCGCTATGTCAAAGAACTTTGGAAACCCAGGTTCGAACCCCAGCAGCGACAGAAAATTATTTGAATTAAAATAATTTTTCTGTACGGCCGCCACCTCTCTGCAGACAATGGCAAACCTCAGAGAGTAATCAAAATGCCATGTAAAGCTTCTTGAGAACGAGAACATTCCGTTCATCGCCGTTCGGAGTCGGCGTTAAGCATGTAGGTCCGGTTCTCGGTCAATTGTGTACAAACTTAATAACACGCACAACATAATTGATCATAAGAAGCTAGGTCAAAGTCCTTTCAAGGGCTGAAATGGCCAGTTATATATATATATATATATATATATATATATATATATATATATATATATATATATATATAGATATGACTATAAATTAAGCTGGAAAATAGTTTCGTAATAAGTTGGCTAATGTGATATATCGATATATTGAGCAATGTAATATACCACATTATCCAACTTTCACTGTATCACATTAACCGAATACCACTTTTTACGCAAAAAAATCAATAAAAAGCAAAAATATTTTTCTAATGCAAAACTTACCTTGAGAACATTCATTTTAATAAGTAAATATTTTTTTTATTTCAATCACACTTTAAAACACTTTCTTTTTGACAATTTTTACGCAAGGGAAAGTTGCAAAACAAAACTTGTCTGCACTGAAAAAAATACATTGTTGTACAGACTTTAAACGATAGCCTCAAAAACATTGCCAATTATGCAGCACGTGTTTTTCATTGTTCTTGTTACCTTAGCATGCAAAATCATGTTTAAAAAAGCCCCACTTGCGAAATAAGCCACTATATCACATTACCTAGACTATCACAATACCCTACTTTACTCTAATATTGACACACCCCTTTGTTGAATAACGCCCACTTTTTTGACCGTAATTTGTAGTAATTGTGCCTACCCATGTACTAATTTCAGTACCCTAGTGTCAATATTATTCAATTTATAGTGTGTTTCTACTATTGCCACACCCCTTTGTCGAATAACGCCCACTTTATTGACTGTAATTTGTCATAACTATGCCTCCCATGTACTAAATTTCAGCACCCTAGTGTCAATATTATTCGATATATAGTGAGTTTCTAATATTGCCACACTTCTTTGTCAAATAACGCCCACTTTATTAAATGTAATTTGCAATAACTATGCCTACCCATGTACTAAATTTCAGCACCCTAGTGTCAATATTATTCGATATATAGTGTGTTTCTAATATTGCCACACACCTTTGTCGAATAACGCCCACTTTCTTTACAGTAATTTTTAAAATTCTAACCCTGTACTAACTTTCAGTACCCCAGTGTCAATACTATTCGAGATACAGTGTTTTTCTAATATGACCACATCCCTTTGTCAAATAACGCCCACTTTATTGACTGTAATTTGTAATAATTCTGCCTACCCCAGTTTTTACTGTAAATTTCAGTACCCTAGGTCAATATTAACTGAAATACAGTGTTTTTCTAATATTGACACGCCCCTTTGTTGAATATCGCCCACTTTTTTAAAAAAGGACCTACGCGTTCATGGTATCTATCCGTTGACAAAAAATTACGGAAATCGAGCAGTTGCTTTAGGAGTTATCGATGTACATGCATTTAAAAAAAAAATCGGACAAACCAAAGCACTTGAGAACTTTGAAGTCGGTTAAAAAGTCAAGAGTATAACTGTAAAAAAAAAAAAAAATAAATAACTGGCCATTTCAGCCCTTGAAAGGACTTTGACCTAGCTTCTTATGATCAATTGTGTTGTGCGTGTTATTAAGTTTGTACACAATTGACCGAGAACCGGACCTACATGCTTAACGCCGACTCCGAACGGCGATGAACGGAAAGTTCTCGTTCTCAAGAAGCTTTACATGGCATTTTGATTACTCTCTGAGGTTTGCCATTGTCTGCAGAGAGGTGGCGGCCGTACAGAAAAATTATTTTAATTAAAATAATTTTCTGTCGCTGCTGGGGTTCGAACCTGGGTTTCCAAAGTTCTTTGACATAGCGGCCACGCACTTTAACCAACTACGCCACGGACGCCATCAAGAGTATAACTGTATAACTCCAAAAAAGTGGCGGGCGCCGTTCGGAGCCGTTCGGAGTCGGCATAAAACTAGTAGGTCCAGTTCCGATCAATTGTGTACAAACTATGCTTCATTCATAGTATCATTTAACACGTTTCTAATCACGTTATATCACGGTGTGTGTTCTTGCTAACGTCAGAAAAGCTGTTTTTATTATTTAAATGCACCCAAATCTGAAAAGCTTTAAAATTTGATACTTTACATGTGAAAAAACTTGATATATTTTGAATTTTCAATTAAAATTTTTTAAACAATGGACAATCAAAAAAAATAAATAAAGCTTATCGTCGTGGAACTAGAGACATGTTCTCTCGCCCTTTCCCCAGGCATGGTGTCATTTCATTATTCACCTACATGCGTGTCTTTAAGAACGGCGATATTGTTGACGATAAGGGACATGGTGTAGCACAGAATAGTATATCATACAAGCCAAAACTCACTTAATAGTGCCGTAAGGATTTCTTGCGCCGCGTTAAAGACAACGAACGTCTGCTTAACTATGTTAACCTTAAGGGGGGAAATATACCCAGAGGCCGAAAAAAAGGTCATGTTTGTGAATTTTTTTAAGGAAACCTAAGGGGTATTTTTAAATGAGGGTTTTTATACCTTAAAATATACACATTCAAGAGTATGGTTTAGTTTTTTTTTTATTAAAAAAAAATTAGTATTAAGGTAGATACAGCATTTTTTGTAGAGAGCTCTGAAAATGCGGTGACCAAGATTGCTCCTCCTAAATTCTACTGACACAAAAAAATGAAATATATTATTAAACTAGATACTTAAAACTCGTACTTGTCATAGCCGATTTTGAAAATATTGATTTTTCACAAAATGGCGGACTTCCGAACGTAAATTAACGATTTTCGACCAAAAATTCGTCATTATTTAGCCTATAAAAAATTAACGAAGCTACGAAAAAAAAAAATCCTATGACAAGTACGAGATTATTATGAATAAAATAAGCCTGCAAAAAAATCAAAACGATCGGTTTACTGAGCTTCGAGAAATTTTGGTCACCGACTTTGAAAACATCGTTTCGAGAAAAACGCGTTTGAAAATAAAGCCAGCACTGCGCACTCTAGAAGGCGGTTCATTCACTAGGCTATAACTTTGTTATTTTTTGAGATATCGACTTGAAATTTTCACCATATATTCTTGAGACTTAAAGCTTAAAGAAAATTTTTTGAAAAAAAAAGTTCTGGGTATATTTCCCCCCTTAAGCGTCAACCCGCTCAACCAAGAAAGGCACATTTCGTGAAGAAATTTGAAGAGCCAAATGCTCCAATTCCATATGAATTTATTGCTTAAATATGGAACCAAATGAAAATGTTTTGTTTATATTCTTTTTATTAAATAAATCATTTTAAGAGAACACAAACGTGTTTGCATTCTGAATTTGAACGTTTCATGATTTATTTTTAAAGCGATTTTTTATTTATTCCACCATGTAAATAAACAAAGTTGTCAATTTTAAAATTGTTTACTCAAGTGAACGAATTTGTTAAACAAAAGCTTTTTTGATTAACTTGTTATATGAGGGCGGTTTGAACATGAAAAAATTTTTTCTAGAATTTTTATTGTTTATTGAGCACAAAATTAAAAACAAAGCAATTTAAAAATTTTCGATGCCGTCAAATAGGTATTTTTACTGACAATAACTTCACAAATTAAATAAATAAAAAAAACATATTTCCATAATGAAAGAACAACCCAATAAGCCAAACGGATTCGTTTCGAATTCGAGGCGAAACCGAGATCTCGTGTATTTAGTTCGAAAACGAAATTCGATCTACATACTTTCGTTTTCGAATCTGCGATCGGAAGAAATTTACACTTCGTTTTCGAAACGAGATTTTTGGAAGAATGGGATCGTTTTCGAAACGAGATTTTTTAAATTTTCTATATTTCAAATCTTATGATTTCAATATTCTTCTTATGAAATCAATGCATTTTTTAATAATATGTATATATGTAGATTTATATACTTCTATTTTAAAAAATGTTGAAATATTACTTCATTGTAGCTTATAAAATTCTTTTTGTACACTAAAATTTTTGTAACATAAGCCGTTCGGTAAAGGGAAAATTCCCTACTGCCGTGACGGAAGGTGCTGGACAAAAAAGTTTCTCGAATTGCAAACAAATTTGTAGATATATTCTATCTCGTTGACATCTTGTGCATCCATTTTTTTGGAAATTAATATTCTGCAGAGGAACTTCTTGTGTCCAGCAGCTTCAGTCTCGGTCGGGGCTTCTCTTAACCTTTTTAATCTATTTGATCTCTTTATTTATACTTTACCTGGCGTGGTGTAGCTACCTGATGAAAAGGAATCCCTTAAAATGATCATACTTAAAAAATGTCAAAATGCGAATGTTTATTGAAAGTTTATACAATGAGTATTAGAGGTGGGTAACTCAGTGCTGTGCTATGGCACTGTGCTGACTCTCTGTAGTGTGTCATGTGTGCTAGCACACTACGTTGACTCACGTAGTGACAACAGCACACGATGAAGAGCAGCACTTTTGCGCTTAAAGTGTCTATTATGTATTGTGTGACACTCAGTAGTGGGCATGTGTGCTAGTACACACGCGTGTGGAGCAACACATCGTCTTTTAATGTAAACACGAAAGTGCTTTTTTCGACTGTGACACAATTGAGCTAGCACAGTTCGCTGACACATAAGAGTGCACATGTGCTAGTGAGTCAGCACACCAAAAATTGTGCTATTACCCAATTTTTTTTTACATTTAAATCTATGGTTGCCACGGTTTATTTTTTAAGCAATTTGAAAAGTGCAATTTGAGAAGTACAATTTGAGGCTTTGTAAACACATGGTAGAAGATATTAAAAAAGTTTTTAAAATTAGGTAAAGAATTGTATTTTATTCCTTTGGTACATTAAAATCGTTTAAATAAAGAATCAATACATAAAATATTGTTTTTAATAATATTCTCCACAAAATATCCAAATATCATAAAATTAAACATTCGCTTTTTTAAAATTCTCGGATTCATTTTGAATTCGAATAGAAAGCGAGAACTTGGAACTCGTCCGCTCTGTGCTTTATTGGGAATTTAATAAATTTTAAAAATTTTTTAATTGTTTAACGGAAAAAAATGTTGAATACGTATTTTAATGCCGCTCAGAATTGATCAGCAGCGCCATCTTTTAATGAGTACTCATTTTTTTCATAGCAGAGTTTACACTTTTAACCTCAGGTTAATTAAACTTTTGATAAAAATCAGAGAAGTTAAGAAAATTATTTTAATTGTGTTTAAAATGTAAACTCTGTTTAGAAAAGCTGAGGTTAAGGAAGTTAGACTTTTGAGATGAGTTAACGGACTTAAAACAAAATTTAAAATAATGGAAACTTTTTCTTCAACAAACGGCATGAAAATTAATGTGATTATTTTTTAATTATAGCTGAGTAAAATGGAAACCTCAGACGGTGTCTTTTTTTTCATCTCTTCAAACAACTTTTTTATTTTCCATGTAGACAAGAAACAATTTCTTAAATATCGCGGACAGAGATAGTTAATCATAGCTTATCGTGTTTTTTACAATTTTTTTTTTATTATTTAAATTTTCAACATTACCCGCTGCTTGACGCTGGAATTGCCCATTCTTAAGAATTTTTCTCACATAACATTAAAATTAAGAGCAATTTTTAATTGTTTTTAAAAGAGCAAAATTTCTGCATACAAAATCAGTTCATGTGAATATGGATGCATGCATCTAGAGCAAAATTTTTATGCTTAAGCATAATATTGGTTGACACTTTTTTCACAGCACAAGTTCATGTTGAGATATATTTAATTGCTAACAGTTGCAGCCGGCAACAATAACGCAAAATTGGTAGTGGAACTGTTTCCATCAAAATTAGCTTTCAACTGACAACTGAAAAGTCCACAACGACACGAACTCAACACCAGATGTACGATCATTTATTATACTGATCGTTGTTTTTGTTGTTGTTTAAATTGGAGAGACTTTCCAGCTCAACTCAATGCTCATCAATAGCTTCCCGATATGTGAAATTTGGTTTATTTGCGAGAAAAAGCTAGCTGCCAGCAAAGTAATTAAAAATAATTATTTTTAACTCTGTTTTTGTTTATGCCAAAAGTAAATGTTCGGCAAAAGAACCGTTCCTTCTGACCCTCCCCGCTATTGGCTAAATGCCCGGAAGGGCAGAGTGTATTGATATAAAAGCGTTAAGGTATAAGTTGCAGCACCTAAGTTGAACGTTTTAATAAATTGAAAACACAAAATATTACGTACGATTAGGAACACTTAAATGGTTGGCTAGCTATTTTAGCCAAATTGTTACACGCATGAGCACGCGAAACGAACTATAAACAAAACCATACAATAGCGACAAAAAAAAATATTCTCTAAAAGGCAATCTCTGAGACTACGTCATATTTTTTAATGGATATGCATTGGATCGAACAGCCAGTGAAAATCCACTTAACTGAAGAAATGAAACAGTGGAAGCAAAAAAAAGTCAACAAATCTTTGTTTGTTTGCTTTGTTTGTGTCTTTTCAGCCAGCTCATAAGCATGCAGCCTGAATTTAAAATTAATATTTTGTTTTATACTTTTTACGATATTAAAAAAAAATTTAATAGCGCCCGTCGAATGGATATTTTTTCTTTGCTTTATTTGAAAGCGATGCAGAGCTTGTTGGTTAAACTCCACTAATTATGCTTTTTTTATCACTGTTAACAAATCAATTTTTGAAGAAGAAAATTGTTACATTGAAAATATGGGAAAGTTTTGTCGAATATGTTTTCTTTCCTTTTTTGCTTTTCTTTGATTTGTTAACAGGTTTTTAACTTTAAGATTAAATTTTTCTTTCACTTCAAATGGTATACTTTATAAATCAAATTCAACTTTTTCTACGAGGTTAAAATCCCTAAAGCTTCGAAAAAGTATAAAAAATGGATTTAATTTTAACAATTTTAGAAAATTATAAAAAATGGGAAATATTCGTTTGAGCATGACAAGTTCAACTCTACACAAGCTAAGATGGAAAAAGCCAATTTGTGCGGACAATGCAGAATTACATGAACATTGGACATTACTAAACATTAATTTGGTAAAATAGGATAGATATTTTAGATAAAATTTTATATAAGACAAAAATTAAAACTGAATTTATTTTATACGAGCGTTGTCTTTTAAGTCTTGCGCCTAACAAAGAAAAAAAAAAAAACAGTGGTTAATCAGTGAAAATGATTTATTGTTTTACAAAGTATTTTCCAATTCACTTTTGCATTAGTTTGAAGGAATTTCCGAAACTATTTTGCCACTTTTAAGTTGGTATCTCCGAAACCAGGTCTTGGAAGGCCTCAATGGCCTGTTCGGGTGTAGAAAAACGCTCGCCACGCATTTTTTCTTGATATAAGGGAGCAAGAAGAAGTCATTGGGTGCCAAGTTAAGACTGCAAGGCGGATGACCCATCAATTCCACCTTTTGAGTCTTCAAAAACTCTTTTGTTTGAGCTGATTTGTGGGACTCCCATTGTAGTGATGGGGGATGATCTCCCACGACTTCCGACAAACAAAGGGTTGTGTACCATTCAGCATTAATAATTCTCCGTTGCACAATTGGTATAGTTGTGAAATAATCGGATATTGTGAAAAAAACTGCAAACCATTTGCTTGCATGTCCGCTGACAACTTTTGTCGTGTTTTGCTCATTTTGAAAGAACCAAACAGTGGATTGCTGCTTTGTTTCGGGCTCATAAGCGTAGATCCATGATTCCCCGCTTGTAGTGATGAGGTAGACGTGTTTCGAACCACCCCACTGTATTTTTTCAGCATATGCTTACATCAATCGGCAGCCCTTGTATCTCGGTCTTTGTTGACCACATATCTATGATTTACTATTCGTTTTTTATTGAAATTATAAATTTTTTTAATACTTCTTAAGAATAGATCATACATAACCCGAGGTACGAAAAAAAGTTGGGGAGTGAAATCGAGTGTTAACAAATGGAACGAGTAGTTGGAGTGAACTACTAGTGAGTACCTAGGTTAATCTTGTGTCAAAAGGAAAATTTTCAGTGATGGTAGGATAGATAGGATTGTCACTTTTTTAACGCATTATCCCAGTAGCCAAGCAGGGGTCCATAATTTTATATTAACAGAATTAAGTTAATTTTAGAGGATTTTTTTCCAGTTTGACGCTTTATTGTGAAAAATTTGTTACAAATACATTTTTCAAACTATTGTTCATTGCTAGACACTATTTTTCCCCATCTTTCTGACAATTTTCGGATACCATCTCGAAAAAATTATGCATCTTTTGATGCGATCTACGAATCCATCCAATTTTGGAGTTCTTCAAAAGAGCGAAAGTACTGATCCTCAAGAGCATGCGTCATCGACAAAAACAAATAGTAGTCAGAAGGGGCAATGTTTGGTCTATACGGCGGGTGGGGAAGGACTACTCATTTCAGCGTTTGAACGTATGTTAGCGTTGTTTAGTTTAACATCTAGCCGAGCGTTGTCATGTTGCAAAATTACCTTGTCGTGCCTTTGCTCCTATTCTGGCCGTTTATGCTTCAATGCTCGGCTCAAACGCATCAATTGAGTTCGGTAGAGTTGCCCTGTTATGGTTGCACCCGGTTGTAGCAGCTCATAGTACACCACGCCCAATTGGTTCCACCAAATACAGAGCATGACCTTACCACTGTAAATATTCTGCTTTGGCGTGGGTTTTGGGGTATGGCCTGTTTTATTTTTGCGCTTGGGGTTATCGTAATGAACCCATTTTTTATAACCAGTCACAATACGATGCAAAAATCGCTTTCTTTTTTGCCGTTGGAGCAGCTGTTCACAAGTGAAAAAACAGCGTTCGACGTCTCTCGGCACCCATTATCCTACCTTTTGGAACATTTCCATGGCTTGAGACAGATATGGCTTGTTGAGTCACTCCCAAAGCTTTTGCGAGTTCTTCGTTCGTTTGGTACGAGACTTCATTCAATATAACCTCCAATTCGGCATCCTCAAATTTTTCTGGCTGTCCTTCGCGATTTTTATCATCAGTATTAAAATCACCACTTTTAAAACTTCTATACCAAAAATTACATGTGGAAATCAATGGAGAATGTTCACCGTAAGCTTCTTGCAGCATTCGATGCCATCAGCTGCATTTTTCCTTCAAATGAAAGTGAAAAATAAACTTTCCAGCAAATTGTGTTTTGTTGGCACAAAAGTTGACATATTCGGAGCACACAAAATCTATGTTGTTTACACTTTAGCGAAACGACACATACTGAAAGCCTAATGCTGAGGCTTCAAAATGAAGTTGATTGCAACATTGTCCGATTCGATTTAATACTAGTTATGCCATCTAAAAAAACCCTTTACTTTTTTTTGAACACCTGATAGAATAGCTGTTCCTATCAATCGTTGATCATGGTCAAGTTGTCTTCAAACGAAATAAATTGATCATGTTAAACGAAACCTTTTTCCACTAAAAGCAGGCCGATTGTTGGCAATTCACAAATAATTAGGAGAGAAATTTGATAAAATTGTTTAAGGTATTTTCAGGTATCAATTTTTACCACTCTGTACCTTGTAAACGATTCAGAAAAACAAATATTGCGATAGGCATTTTAGCTCGAAATGCTTAACTTTTAATGCGATATTTAATAATAAAATGTATTTTTTCTAGTATGAAAAATGTACTTTTGATTTAAAAAAAAAAAACATGACTTGTGGTTGTTTTAAAACTCTGAAAATAATTTTGAAAAGGTGTTGAAAATATTAAAGATAAATCTTATACACTTTATATATCAATTCAATCAAATTTGCCATTTCAGTTCTTGAAAGGACTTTGACCGAGCTTATGATCACATTGTGTTGTGTGTGTTATTTAATGTTTGTACACAAATTATTGAGAATTGGACCTATTTTTATGCCGACTCTGAACGGCTACAGTGCATGTTCACAATAAGATTTACAAGGCATTATTTACTCTCTGCGGCCGCTCAGAAAAATAGCAATTGAAAAAAATTGTCTGTATCAGTTGAGGTTCGAACGTGGTCTCGAATTGGCATCGAGTGGTTTATGTTCTTTTTAACGCACTTGGCCATGGCCTTCACTGCATTTGGTGCAAAAACCTCAGTTTTACTGTCGTCCCATAAAAATTACTCTAGCGCCAATTGTCACAGAGTCATATTGCCATGCAACTTTTTTCATTTTTACTGCATTAAGCGGTTGTTTTTATTTTTCGAAGTAGTTCTCAGCGAGTAATAATTCCATGCAACAGCTTGCATTTTTGTTTCATAAGCTACGCGACCTGAAGACCTCATAGTTTTTGTTTTTTATTTTTGTCATAAGGTCAAGGATAAATCCTTTATTTCTGTTTATAAATTTACCATTACACAAATACTCACCAAGTAATAATTCCATGCAACGCCGAAGGGATTATAATTCCACAACAAATTAAAAGTTTTGTTGTCTAGGCAGCTCGCCTAGATTCATAAATAATTCATAAATTTATTCTTTATTTATTTTTTCCATAAAATCATAGAATTAACCTGTACTGTCGTGTCATTAATTTTTTTACTTTTATCATAACGCCTATACTCATAGAGTAACGATTCCATGCAACACCGATACATTCATGGTTGAATTAGTAAGGTTGTCGCAAGAGTGAAAGCGATTGACCATAAATGTCAAATCGAAGTCGACAGCTCATACAAAATCTGAAAGCGAAAATTGGTAACAAGTAAAGCCAATGAAGTTGTTGTTTCTTTGCATTGATTTTGACAATTGTGCGTACTGAGAAGAGAGTATGATCAGCCTTGAGATAGCCTTATTATTTCAACCATGGACACATTTTGAAAAAAAAAACTTTTTTCATCTTTTTTGGAAACCTACGTTGTAAAACGTACCATTGACACATTAAAAAAAAAAACAGCAACAGTGAGTGTTTGCTTTGGACATCGCTCATTCCAAAAAAAAGTCTCCCACACATCCGTAAAATACGTACTTAATTATTTTGAAGATAACCAAGAGCCAACTGGTCAAAACGGATACCAGATTCGTGTTCAGCGGCTCAAAATACATGGGAATACATGTGTGTCTACCTTCTCGCACTCAGAAAAGTCCCAATGCCTTACAATTTGCGTCCCAATGTCATATGCGATAAAAAGAAGATATTTTTTTATTGAACTGACCTTTAAAAATTATAAAGCTATATTATGAAGGTGTAATGCTTTAGACACATTTCGTGGAAATTCGTTTATTTGTAAATGTATCCAAAACGCAGAGATTTGTGTTATAAAATGTCATCTCACAAAAAAAATTCTCCGGGTCCCGATGCCTGATTCTAAGAAACTCTTCCATTTAGTATTAATATAAATGTATTTGGTAAGGACCCAAGTAGTTTCTATTGTAGATAAAATACAAAAAAAATTTCCAAAAATATTTTTTAATTTAAATATATTTCAATTTGCAAACCCCCAAGGCAAAATTCCGGCTTCGGCCCTGGTCTGTAGCGTTTAGTTTGGGATTAAATCAATGGAATATAAGTAAATTATTTGAATGATTTCTAATAGCGGGCACATTGTTTTTCACATTAGAACCAATTGAAGCAAAATCAAATAAAAACCTAAAAAGTACCTAATTATTTAATTTTGTCAAGAAAAAATATTGAACTTTGCTTTTTATTTTAAGTTAGTTGCAAGTTCAGTTACAATGTGATTTGACAACTGTTGATCTTATGTATGATAAAAAAATTAACGAGAGTGCTTATTAAATGACCCACCACTGTATATTTTAAACATTTTCGACTTTATTTTTGCTGTTGCTAAAATAAAGATTTCTAAAATTCTTGCAAATAAAAAAATAAATTCAATTGTTGACTAAATTTTAAGAAGTTCAAAACTTATTAAACCATAACTACAGCAAAACAATCTATTTTATTTACATTAACTACCTTTTATGGCCTTGCACATTCGTCAAGCAGCAATTGAAAGACACTTAAGCAGGAAACACTTAGCAGCCAAGCAGCAATTGATATTGATTTTTCACTTTCGCTTTTTAATTTGTAAACAAACTAGAGCGCTAAGTTGGGTGAGTGCTTGGGGAAAGTTGGACATAACATCGAGCAACAACCCACTTAATTAAGACAATAAGAACTTTGCAGCAGTACGATGCAAAATACAAGGAAACTTGATCCAATTAAGAGTAGTGAGAATGCATCAATGCATGCGTGTGATAAATGGAGACGTGAAAAAAGAAACAGTTTTTAATTTTAAGCACATCTAAACTAGTTCAACGCGAAAGGTGTTTGCGTAGGTGTTTGCGTAGGTGTTTGCCGACACCTAGAGCTTCACTGGCAGATATACGTTTGCTTGCAAGTTGCAACCGGTACAAAATTGCAATGTCATAAAATAATGATTGACTCCGTTTGTTGACTTTGTTTCCAAACACGATTAAAGTAAAGACAGTAGTAACAACTGACAGCTTGCCAGCTGGTAGCAGCGCATGTCCTTTTGACACTGCCATTGACTTGTTTTGGCGGCTTTATTTTTCAAACCAATTATTAACGAAAGGTTGCAATTAACTTTTGTTAAATACTCACCATTTTAGTTTCATTGGAGTTGAGCTCCTTCAACACCGGACGGCTACCATGACTTATATTAAGTGCCGTTACGGTGCCAGAATTGCCTACTGCGGCATTGTTAAAATCCTCGCCGGGAAATTCCATCACTAGCGTTTTGCTTCAAATTTTCACGTATTTAAAATAAACTTTAACACAAGTTATTCTTTATATGGTGCAGAAATTAGAGAGTTGTTTAATAATATTTTTGAATGATTGTTTATAGAAAATGCTTGACCGAAATAAGAATTCGAAATTCTTGGCATTGAATAGATTGCCGTTGCAAAACAAAAAAATAAAATTTGATTTTGCGAAACAATTGCTTGCAGTGATGCCAACGTGAAGGCTACAAAATTGCTTGTGCGGTTGCATGAAGAGCTAGCGCCATCTTACTGTGAATATACAAGAATGTATAAAGGTACACACACAGTAGACGTGTTGCACTATCAGATTGATAAAGGAAGGCAGTAATTAATTTAAAATTGAAAGGATTTTCGTTTCATTTCAAAATGTTAAGAAACATGAATTTTTTTCATAAAAACATGTGTTGTACTAGACAAATAAAATTCGTTTACATTTCAACAATTTTAACTATTTTACGGAATAATGGCAGGGTTCTGTAAATGTGGAAAAAGCAGTGTAAATGAAATTGTTTGTAAACAGCGAGGTTCCGATTCAATAACTATGGTAATTAACTTTAAAACTGTTTTCAAAGTGGCCACTATAGTGCACTTAATTAAGACATTTTATTAACTGACTATTTTCTGAGAATATTTCATAATTGTTGCAAAATTGTTTTTGTGGAATTCAATGCCGTATTGGGGTAATTATTTTAATGATTAAAGGTTTCAGTCATGGAATAAATGATTTTCTTCAAACAAACTCATTTTGTTTACTATAGTGATCTAAATTTAAGTTTACGATCGAATATTTTTATGTTCGCAATACTTTTAATTTAAAGTTATAAATTTTTATTTCGAGACTTTATTTTTTTACTCGGGATTATTGAGCACATTTTCATTAAAATAATCTTTTGAATTGAAAATGTTTAAATTTTCATTGAATTTGAAGTAAAAAATGTTTGTAGTTTATTCACAGGTACAGAATATTTACCCTGGTCAAGAGTTTCAAACAAACAACCTAATGGGTTGTTCATGAAAGTAAAATATTTATGAAGAGATTTAAATGTTGATGGAAAATTTTTTTAAACATGAATACAACTTCGAAAAAATACAAATTATCTTCAAACAAAAATTGAATTGGTTTTGACGTTTTTCTTTGCATTTTATTATTGAAAGAAATCTTGTATTTTCTTATTTATCCACAGCTAAGAACATGAATACACACAAAATTATATTAAAAAAATTTCCCAACACATAATGTAAACATAAGCCGATTAAATAATCATGTTTTCTGTGGCTTTAATTATATTCTTGTGATGTGAAATGAATTGTAAAAGTTTTCCTGGACATTTTTGTGTACAAAATAGTTTAGAAAGAGAATTTTGACTAAAAATGAATTTTGGTAAAACTACTCTTAGGGAAAGAATAGAAGACGAAATTTTTAAACTTCTTTAGGATGTATAAGAATTATTGTAAATTGAAATTAAAGCAGTACATTCTTGCGAGACTGTAGCTTTTTACTCACTTACTGCATTATTAATCAACACACAGTTATTTCACATATTTTATTAGAAAATTATTTGTAGGAATGAGCAAAAGTTTTTTAAATTGACTGAAGCAGTAATAAAAATGAAACGAATACCTGGGATAATGTATAAAATTAATTACTTTCAAATAAACTAAAAGGGTATTCATGTAAGCTTGCAAGTAAAACTGTAAAAGTGTAAAATTTCACAAAATTCAATAAAATAGAAAGAACAAGAATAGAAGATGAGGGTCAGAAGTTATTTCAAGCCTTTCAAAAGTGTATTCATGTAAACTGACATCTTAAAACCTGTAAACCGTAGGAAATTAAATAAAATTGACTAAAATGAATGGAAATCTTCAAATTAAAACGTTTTAATGCCTAAAAAGTTATTGCCAAACATACCAAGAGGGTATTCATGTAAACTCGATTATATAACAAGTTTATTTATGTAAATATATAAAATATAATATCGCTTTAAAACAAAATAAACCAGAAACTTTTTAATCAATCCATAATAACTTCATCGAGTACTTAAATCGTTGAAATTGCACTCTTTATAAAAATGTACTGATTCTATGTTTGTTTTTGTTTATTTCTTCAATGGAATAAAATTTTAAATTTTGAGCTGAAATTTGTAAAATGTTCTTATGTGTATTTTTATATATGTATATACCATATATATATATTAATATATACATATATATATTTTATTTAAATTAAATTAGCTTAGGAATTTCTTTTTATAGTCATGGTTTCTTCTTTTATTAGCTAAAGTTAAGTAAATAATTAAAACATTTATTTTATTTTAATAAAATTTCGCCTACTTACAAGTAAAACTTTTGTGCTTACAATTAATTATAACAACTTTAATAAAACTTTTATTTTGTTTTTTTTTTCATCGAATTGCACAGATTTCGCTCTAGGTATTCATTTAAAGTGCTGTGGCTTTGCTCTCTAATAGTAAGAAATAAAATATTGGTACATAAGTTTTTGTCTTGTTTGGAAAAATTTGTAATTTACTGTTATACTATAACCTGATTAAAGAGTTTGGAACGCAAAAGCTTGAGGATATACGTATTGTAAGCTTTCAGATATTTTATCATTTCATGTTTTAAGCATTTTTACTATTTTTTATATATATCTAGTTAAAAGTTTTCAATTTACACTTTAACTTCAACAAAAATCTGTTGTTAAGCTTTTTTAAAAAAGCTGAAGTTTAGGTAGAGGAGAATAACTAGACTTTGTGTAAAAGTGATAAATTTACAGCTGTTTGTTTTTCTATTGTTCGTCGTGAAATAATTGCTGTTCGTCGCAACGAAGTATCATATGGGTGGGCTGTCTTCATGGTTTTTGGTGGTCCAAATACCAGGCATCAGTTCTGGAGGTAGATTTGAGTGTGGTGCATTTAAATTAGTAATACTTGTGAAGATAGGATTTGAATGTCCTTTTGTATTGTTGGCCTTGGCATAATAGTCGTTTTGTGCTGCCCCAGCCAGTTGCGTAGCTGTCGCCATATTTGTGGTAAGTGTAGGTTTATGCTTACTTATGGTGCGTGGACTAGAGATAAAGGCGCTTAAAACACCGCCTATTATTGCAAGGGAGGCAAAAGCTGTCTGCGGCACCAGCTGACCGAATATAACAGTTGCTCCGACAAATGGTGCACCGAGTAGCCAAAATCTTGCCCAACAAATGGTTGAGAAGGCGCAGATTTTCTTCTTATCATCGCTGACGAGCTCCACAGTGCATGTGGTGAGTATGGAGAGTGTGGTGGATATTGCCGTTTTGGAGATCATGGCAGAGAGCATGAGCAGGGCGACGCGTGCATTGAAGGGAACTGAAAGAGAGTTGAAATTTATAAATAATGCACAACAGAGAGCAAATAAATTGTTAAAAAATGTGGAATGTAAGCTTTAGAGCCTGAGTTATTAAAAAAATATTGAATTTGATTCATATAATTCTTAAAATTATGTTGATATAAAATAATTTTCATCTGGAAATCAGTTTTTTACTAAAAAACTACTACAAACAGTTTATCGTTGCTATAATGTTTCATGTTTCAAAGTTGCCTCAGTTGGATATTTTTTTATAAAGTTATAAAGATTTGATATTCTAAATTTTTATGTAATTTGGACGACTAAATATACAAAAATCGTTCCTTATTATCTTTTGTAATGCCTTTTCAATTTGGCCCGTATTATTATAACAAAAAATTAGTTTTATTTATATGGTCGTGAGAAAACTATCTTCAACTTAGAAATATCAGATATGTAATAATAACCTTGTCTTGAAACAAAAATAATTGGCGAATTCACGATGTGATGTTCTTGTGGTGTGTATTTGTGATAAATTTGATATTTTTTTAAAGTTTTAGACTTTCATATACAAAAAACAAAAAAATTAGTTTATTTTAAGAAAACAGTAGTATTTACTTAAAAAAATTGGTCAGTAACCAGATTCAGATTTTAATTTATTTTGAATTTAAATAAATTCGTAAAAGTTTTGTGTAAAGGATATATGGCATTTATAATTTGTAATCTGTACAATACACAATAATGATGATTGTTCTTGCCGAAAAGTTCTTAACGACTACTTTATATTTAGAGTCTTGAATTTAAAGATCTAAATTGGAGGCGGTAAAATTGGCCTGCACTCCGGGCGGCTGAAACTCACGTTACGCTACTGTTTTAAGACCGATCCACATAAATACAGTCTTTTATAGTTCGCTTAATGCGCGGAATGCAGCCACGGAAGCAAAATAAAAAAATTGGAAAAAAACCCGTCACTTACAGTGAAACATTACATCGGGAAGCACGGTTGAATTTTGCTGAAGAACATGTTAAATGGAAAAAACGATGGAGCCAAGTGTTGTTTACTAACGAAAATAAATTTAATCCTGACTGATTGGATGGTTGGTTTTATGGTTGAGAAGTAAATATTTGATCTTTACGATTTTAGAAAGGCAGAGCGTATCTTTAGTATTCATCAACAATGGGGTTGAACTGAAGGATTGAAATCAAATTTTTCTTACACGTATGAATAGCCAAGATTGTCTCAATTTAAAAGGGCAATGGATTTGTTGACCGTGTCTCAAAAGGAGGTGGTAAGGGGAGTAGGGGGTAGGGGGTAATTTATGCTGAAAATAAAAAATATAATACCATCGGAGAACTAAGAAGTAGCGTAATACTGAAGTGGAAAACGATTCTGAAAAAATACATTAAAAAACTTTTTTAGTCACTACCAAATCGCATTACTGAAGTTTTAAGCAAGCGGGATGCACTCATTATGAAAAAAATATTTATATAATTAATTTTTTATAACTAAAGTTTCTGTAATAATAATGTGCTATCATTTTGTCGTACCACTGAAAATGTTGTTCTCAAAAATAAATTATTCAACAAATAAATGTATAATATTTTCTGACTTTTTCTTTTAAAACAAATTAATTTCATGTTAATAAAATGTTTTCGTTTGATCATTTACAATAAAATTAAAAAATATACATGTGTTCTATCTTTTTGTCGCTGAGTAGACCTATAGCACGTTCATATTGATTTAATGATATTTGTCCAACACAATCCTGCATTTAAAAAAAATAAGATGTAACACAAAAACATTGTCAATATACCACGTGAATGCTCATAATGATTGACAGTATTGAGGTTTTTTTAATACTTACGGTATTCTATACCATTTAAATTTTCATAATAATAGTAGACATATATTATATGTGGGAGTTTCGTGGTATTTTTTAATGACTATGTGGATTTTTTGTGGTATTTTGTGTTAAAAGTGTGAATTTTTAATATATGTGGGAGTTTTTATGGTATTTTTTAATGCAAAACATACCGTAGGAATTTTTGTTGTATTTTTTAATTTTTGATGTGGGAAAAAGGTATTTTTTATTTTTTGTGGTAAAATGGGTTGGCAACTATGATTTAGATTGCGATTTGCAGCTCGTGAAAAGTTGTTGACGACTAGATGGCGTTGTGAACATAAAGATGCTAACAAAAAATTTATATTTTTAAATTATATAAATGCTTAAATTTTTCCGTTATAGACTCAAGACTTGGATTTTGTTTTGTATGCAAATTGGATTTGTATGTTGGAAAAAAAAACCCAGAGACCCAAAAACTCCCATTCAAGATAATTGGTGATTGTGGTATAATTCTACGAATTAGTCAAGACAGATTTTTGTTCTGACTGTGGAACCGAGAATAACTTCAAATAAAAAAAAGACCCACTCCCATGAAGTTACCCAGTCTCCCTACTATATATTGCATTAAGCTATTTAACTCTTTCTTGCAGGCAAACGGATTTTTTAAAATAAAAATTAAAAAAATATTTTTGAAGAATTAAAAAAAAAAAACATCATCAGGAGCTCAATCGCTTAAAACTTACTGTCGAACGGCACAAGCCAGCCCGTGTATGCTATACAGCCAGCCACAACGTTAAATAGACCCGTCCACAGCCACTTTCGTGTCGTCTTCAAGATCAGAAACAAACCTATAAAGGTTCCAATGATCTCGCAAACTCCCGCCATCACCGTGTTGATCTCCAAATGATCGCGACTAAACGAGCGTATGTTCAGCAGCATGCCGTAATAGACAACAATATAGATTGACCAGCATAGATGAACACAGACCATGTGACGCACCGCTTTAGGTCCCTTCCAAATAGTCCACCAACCAGATGGTGGTGATGCATCCATGGCGGTCATAGCTTGTAGCTGCAGTTGCTGATCGATATCCTGTGGAAGACTATAGCGTGTACCATTAACTTCAACACATTGAAGCAAAATCTTTTTAGCCTCTTGCACGCGTCCACGTGCAATCATCCAGCGCGGCGAATCAGGTATCCATCTTGACAAAGAATAAACAAAGAATTTATTTTATAAAATTGAAAAAGTTGTTCAATTTAATGCCTAACTTACTGCCATAAATAGATGAGTATCACAGTTGGCCAAGAAATCGCCATGTACAGATGCGACCAGCTTGAAAAGAAGCTTGCCACACCCGGTAACAGTATCACGCCAACGGACCAGAACTGTTCGAAGAGTGTGGAAACACAGGTCTTATAGGTGCCGCCCGTTATATCGGCCACTAGAAAAAGATGACAATCAGACATGTAATGTGTAAAGAATTCACGTTGTACTTACTAATCATGCCACCTGCTGTGTACATTTGTGCACAGCACACGGCCGATAAACAGCGGAAGAAGACATGGAGTTCATATGAGGCAACATATCCGGTTAGATTGCCACAGAATATCTGAGTAATCATGCCAAAAAGCATGACGTTGCGTGGACTAAAACTGTGAGGATAAAAGAAGAGATATATTCTAGAAATTTTGTGTAAGGAATTTTTACAAATGAATTATCATAAATTTCGTGCTATTAAATTAAATGAATGCAAGTAAATGTCGATGAGGAAATAACGTGAGGATTTTCAACTTATGGGAAATGAAATAGATCTCTGTATACTCGGAGAATTTCTTTCAGTTGAGCTAATTACGTTCAGGATTTTCTATTTCGCAATCGATTTGTAATTATTCGGAATCAGTGTGCTCTGTCCGATCCCTTAAATCAAATACTTAGAAAGCTGAATGGATCTTACCAGCTTCTCTGTAAACTCCACTATCAACCAGATATCTAAGCAAGCTAAAATTGAAGAGTAGGGTGCGATGGGGTGAAGCGTTTCGATATTTTTTGGAGGCTCACAGCACTCCGAAGAATTAGAATTTTTTAATGGTTTTTTGCCTTAATCGCAAGAATGGACATTTTTCTTAATTTCTGTGAGCTCGGATTTTCGTTTTGAAAAATGGTGGCGTGAAGCGTTTCACCAAAAGAATCCGTTTTCATGTCTAAGCATCAACATTAATCGGTTTAATGGGTTTGGGCAGGCTCCTAAGTCAGCAAGAAACTTAAATACTGAATAAAATTCATCGAATCCAAATTTATTATTCATCGCTAATATCGAGGTCAGAGTCGCAGTTTCGACAGGTGTAGTAGCCATGGTTGCCCATGTCGACGCATTTCAAGTTATATGGCCGGTTGCATTTGTTGTAATGAATTCAGAAATGCCAAAAAAACCAATAAAAACGCATTAAACACACACAAAATCACTAAATACGCATTAAAACGGAGTTTGTGGGTTTACGTTTCATTTTGAAAAGACGGCTGGCATCACACAACCACTCGATAGATATTTCACAAACATTTAATATTTTTTAAGATTAACATTAAACCAATACGACTGATATATTTGCTTTGAATTTGTGTTGATAGTTCGCATATAACACGATAAATTCATTCGATCAAAAAAACTTTTGGAAAAAAATTTTAACCACTGTTTTGGAATAGGAACACAATGTTCGTCTGAATGCTTCGCTGTATCTTGAAAAACTGTGCGGCAATGAAAGCAACACGTGACGGTAGGACAGTTGGTTATATGTAAACGCGCTGTCAAAATTTCACAGGTGAAACGCTTCACCCATCGAAACGCTTCACCCCATCGCACCCTATACTTTGGAAAATATGTTCGTTTCCCACTATCTATCTCGGAAACGAGTGTTTTTTTTTTTGTTTTTTTTAAGGTATAGAATTTCCTAGAGGTATTGCGGTTAAACCAATTGTTAAAGTAAACACATGTGTATGACATCTACATTTGCCGCGAACTAATTAAGAACTTTATGACAGTAAATACTTTTTGAACTTTTCTATAAAAACGAAAAAGAAAATTTGTGTTTTTTGTATATGCATTTATAAATCAGATATTAACTTAACATAAAAAAAATATTTTCTTCCTTTAACACATGACTCTTCGTTTATGTTCAAAACTAAATATTCCTTAGAAGTATGAGATGGCAAACTAATTAAGAACGGTTAAACAAATTTTAATTATAATGAATTCCATTGAAAAATATGCTAATATTTTGTTGCAAAACCTTTGTTTGCGATGACATCTTGACATCGTTTAGGCATAGAGTTAATTAAAGCGTGTCATCTTTCTGGTGGTATATCATTCCAAGCCCGCTGGGCAATTTCATAAAGTTCATTTAAATTTCCAATTTTGTTTTTTGAAATTTCTCTTTTAAGCTCATACCAGAGGTTTTCTATAGGATTCAAATCCCGGCTGCATTATGGCTATTTGTTAATATCAACAGAGTTTTGTTCAAACCATGATTTAGTTGATCTAGCCGTATGCTTTGGGTCATTGTCCTGCATAAATTTCTATGTAATTGGAAAATTCTTTTGCATATGGTAGCATGTCCGACGTTGCTGTCGGACGTTTTGCTTTCCATCATTTCCTACTCTATCGATCTTAGTCTCGTCACTCCAGAGTATTTTTTCCATTGAGAAATCGTCTAATCTTTGTGCTCCTTTGCAAAATCTAACCTATTTTGTCTGTTTTTTTTAGAGAATAATGGCTTTTTCCTTGCTGCTCTGCCAAAGAGCTGATTTTCATTTAGTCTTTCTCTTATAGAACGTACAGATAATGTATTGGGGTCCTCACCAAAAACCAGGCTTTGTATTTCCTTAGCGATTAGAAATGGGTTAGCTTTCGCAGCTCGAACAATCTTGAGGTCCACCGCTTCTGTTGTTTTACTTGAACGTTTGCGTCTGGGGACCGACTCAAGAGTCTTATATTTCTTCAAATGTTGTACAGTATTATGCACCATAGTTTTCGAGCATTTTAATTTTTTTGCAATGTTTCCATAGGATATGTGCCCATCTGAGTGCAGTTTATAAATAGCATATCTTGTGCCAGGATTACAGCTCTTGTTCTTGATTTCTATAAAAAGTTAAGACAATTTGCTTCAACTTACTTAAATGAAACCTATTTCAATCTTACATACCAAAAATTATTGAATACCTCTGTAAATATTAAATGAAATTTATTGAAAAATTAATCGTTTTTAATTATACCGCCGCACGAATATCGAATGATTTTGTAAAAACTGTTTTATTTACAAACTAGCAAATACCCGCTGCTTCGCCGGCGATAAAAATATTAAATATCATTAAAAACTTTAAATCTTAAAATTTAACAGCCATTCATATTGAAGTGGGAAGAGTGTAAATAATGGTTTGTGTATTAGATAAATTCAGTGACTTGTTATTTATTTGTCGTTATTTATTTAACTATTTTATTCAACAACTGCTTAAATAACGGTTACTTTCCAGATAAATGGAAAATAGGTAGTATAGTTCCTATTAAAAAAAAACCTGATAATACTGATCTGAATAATTTTCGCCCAATTTCAATGCTATCCAATCTAGGAAAACTTTTCGAACACATTTTGAAACTTAAAATGGAATTAAACTTAGGTGATAGATATATTCCCCCTTACCAATTTGGTTTCAAAAAAGCTCATTCTACAGTTCATGCGTTATTACTTTTTCATGATACAATCATCCGTAATTTACGACAAAAAAAATGTACAATCGCGGTCTCCTTGGATATAGAAAAAGCATTCGACAGAGCTTTTCAGGACGGAATACTCTTTAAACTCATTAACTTAGGTTTCGATCCATTTTTACTAAAAATATTTAGGAGTTTTTTTTCTAATCGAAAATTCTGCATTAAAATCAACAACTCTGTCTCCAATCTCGGTCTGGTTGGGAGCGGCGTTCCCCAGGGTTCTGTTCTGGCGCCTCTTTTTTTTAATATCTTTATTCACGACTTCCCACATGTCATGTCTGACTCAAGAAGTATCCTATATGCTGACGACTGTCTTGTTTTCGCTCACCATGAATCTCCTTTGTCTGCTTTAAACAAGGTCTCTAGACACCTTCAAATTATCAATGAATTCTACAATGACTGGGGTATTCGAATCAATGTTTCAAAATCAGAAGCTATCTGTATAAGAAATGCGTCTGGCAAATGCGGAAGGTCAGTTGTGCCAGAAAGTAAAAATTTGAAACTTTTCATAGACGGTTCAGAAATAATTTTCAAAAATAACATTAAGTATCTTGGTATAGAATTTAATAATCTGCTTAAGTTTAATAAACACGCAAGGCTGAACCTAAAGAAAGCTTATAAGTTAACTGGTATGTTTTCTAAACTTCTAAACAACAAATACTTAAGCCAAGATACAAAGCTTCTGATTTACAAAGTAAGCATCCGCTCAGTAATGCTATACGCATCTCCTATCTGGTTCTCAATTTCACCAACAGTAGCCAAACAATTAGAGATTTTAGAGCGTAAAGTTTTAAGACGTTGTGTCAATAAGAATTTTGAATCCTTACACAAACGGTACTCAAATAAATTCATTTACAGGAAAGCCATTATAAATCCATTATGTCGCTATGCTCTATCCTTACAAAAAAAATTTGTAGATAGACTTCAATTTCATGAAAATGACTTACTGAGAGATATTAATGACTTTCAAAAAAATTTCAACTGGTCTTCTGTGCACTATCTGTCTCCAATTGGCATCTTAAATGAAGAAATTGAAACTGACCTTAACTTTGACTCTCCACTGCTACCCGAATTTTATAATAAAATTCTTCCCAACACCCTCAGGGGCTAATTACATTGTACATGAGCGTTGTTCATTTTCTCTTATATATAAAATTTCTTCATTGAATTCTTTTATAAATAAAAATAAAAAAAAAAAAAAAAAAAAAAAAAAAAAAAAAAAAAATGTCTTAGCTTTAAGAATAGTTTTAAGTGTTTTGTTTAGTTTTTAAGTATATATAGAGACAACACGTCTCTTCGATACTAACCCATGCCGGGAGCAAGCATTATATCATGATCTCAAAATCAACAATACTCATATGTATGTATTCTAGTTTTACACAAAGCAAGTTGCTTTCACTTATTCCTTATTAGAACAACACAACTATAGTTCTAAGTTCTCATGTCATCCTATTATTTAACTAATAACTAAAATTGTAATTATTTGAAAAAAAAAAAGTCTCAATAAAATTGAATTGAATTGAATTATATTTTTTTGGAAATTTTTTATATATTTTGAATTTTCTTGACATATTTTCCAAATGTTTGAAATATTTTGAAGAATTTTAATTATTTTTGACAATATATGTGCTCAAATGAGAGCAAATAATTTAAAAACTGGTTTATGAGAGGTGTGTTATAAGCCTTAAAAAAAAAATTAAATTTCAACCATATTTAAAAATCCTCTAATTTATAAACAAACATTTTCAAACACTTTTTGACATTTTGTTTGTTTTTTGATACATTTTGAAATAATTTGATACATTTTGACAATATTTTTTGTGCTTAGATGAGAACAAACTAATTTTTAAAATGCTTTATCGAGGGTTTATTGAAGGTTTCAACCATTTTTAAAATTCTCTTATTTATCAAGCATTTAAAAGAGCTGTTGAAACGTTCAACATGAAAAATGTTTTACAATTTTTTTTCGATTTTTTTCTTATGAAGGCTTTGTAAGAGGCTCATAATTTTTTATGAATATAGCCGTTTGAGTTTCGGTAAAATTGTATATTTGTGTTGGAGCGACTTAGTAGTTCCATCCGAATAAAGTAACCAGCTAACTAATGTAATAAAAAATAACTAAAGTAATAAACTTTCTGTATCTTCCTGATCATTTTTTTTTCATGCATTGGTTCACTTTTCCTAGCGCTGTGACTATTGGGGTACTCACAGTTTTGTTTTATCTGGTGTGTTAACTACGCCGTCCGTTAACTCTAAAACATTTTGCCATGTGGTAACTATTTTTGATTTTGTTTTGCATGTAAAAAAGAGATAACACAAACTGGTAAAATTGCCTTGCTTTCCAACATGTTTGTTTTTCGTGGCAAACTGGCATTTCTGAAAGGTATTTTTATTTTATTGAAAAATCAATAAATCGAAGAAAGCTTCTCTTGTTATTTTTATTTTATTGAAAAATCAATAAATTAAAGAAAGCTTCTCTTTTCAAAAGGCGTGTCAATTTTAGAATGAACTACGTGTAGGGGTTCTCACAATTTGATTGAAGTATCGTTTTAAAGTTACTTTATATTAACTTTAGAAGGGATCTGTAAATACCCTATATATAAAAATCTCGTTTATACGTAAAAATATCAGCTCAGAGGTAAGAAAAATATATGACGGCCTTAGAGAATTGTTATTTTAAAATTAAATATATCTTTCGTTTAAGCTGATAAATTTCATCAAAACATTTCAACAAAACATCGACACGGAATTTTTGTCGATGCTTTTATAAAAGTGGCAGTATTTTTACATTCAAAAAGGTGGCAGCATTGGTACCGCACTCAATACATGTTGCTGTCTTTTTTTTTTCTTTTTTGTGGACCTTCCCACCGGGAAAAAAAATCAATTCTCTTCTCCAATATAGATTCTAGAATTGATTATTTTTAACACCCCATCGGGAAAAAGATGCAATTTTATATAAAAAAAGAATCAATTCTCTTCTCCAGTATAGATTCTAGAATTGATTATTTTTAACATGCAGCCTACAAAGAATAGTATATTCTTTTCTCGCTTCAAGTGGAATCGCTACAGAATCGTTTTTTTCACTTTTTAAATAGATTCTTTTCATATATGTAATCATGGTTGAATAAATTAGGTTGTCTCGTGGCTGATCGTACTTTCTTCTCAGTGCACATAATTGTCAAAATCAATGAAAAGCTACAACAACAACTTCATCGGCTTTGCATGTAATCAATTTACGCATTCAGATTTTGTATGAGTTGTCAACTTCGACTCGACATTTATTGGAACTCGCTCTCACCCATGCGACAACCTTATTTATTAAACCATTATGTAATACTTCTATATTGGCAGCAAACTAAATTTTTAATGAGTTTCAACTACGAAATCAAAGAGAGATATCCTACATAAGACTTTGTTGTTTGTATTAGTATATTTAAATATACTACTACTATACGTCAACGGGGCGGTTGTTAAGAAAAATGTCTACCCAAACATAAAACAAAACAAAGCATACATATTTGTTTTGCATAAATCATAGGTACGCACCATTATAAAAGAATTATAAGACCAACGCGTGAAATATGATAAAAATTTAAAAAAAAATAAATAAATAACTGGTCATTTTAGCCATTGAAAGGACTTTGACCTAGCTTCTTATGATCAATTGTGTTGTGCGTGTTATTAAGTTTGTACACTGAACCAAATATTGTTCTTAAAATCAAAGAATCTCGATCATAAAGCGAAATTCATTGATTTTTAAGAACTATTCATTGCCCCAAAGAACGAATTCTTTGGTTCAATGAATCGTTATTCTTAATTTTAAGGAACAGTTCATTGTTCGTGTTCATAAAAATTTTGTTCCAGTTCTTGTGTTGTAATATCTAAAAAACCATTAGAGAATTGTATCTCAATAAGAAAATGATTTTTTAAAATATATCTTGATATTGTTTTAAAATTTCTAAGGACAGACTAACTTATTGTAACAGTTGTATGTGTCATTAATTAATCATTTTTCTTCATAACATATCAAAGAAATAACGTAAGAACAAAGATTCATTGAATCAAGGAACTCGTACTTTGGACCAATTTTAATGTATAATACATTGGGACAAAGAACTTTTTCTTTGTTATTAAGTACGTTTTTGGTTCTGTGTACACAATTGACCGAGAACCGGACCTACAGGTTTAACGCCGACTCCGAACGGCGATGAACGGAATGTTCTTATTCTGAATTAGCATTACATGGCATTTTGATTACTCTCTGAGGTTTGCCATTGTCTGCAGAGAGGTGGCGGCCGTACATAAAAATCATTTTAATTCAAATAATTTTTTGTCGCTGCTGGGATTAGAACCCGGGTCTCCAGGTTCGTTGACACAAAGGCCACGGACTTTTAACCAACTACGCCACAATTTCGGGTACATTCACAGTACAGTGTACTGCCAATATAGAAGTATTACATATATGATTATTTTAAATAAAATGTATTAACTTTCGGAAATAAGAAAACAAATCAAAACAGACTGATGCTTTTCTCATTTATACCAGAATTTGTTTTAGAATCAGTTCGTTTTTCACTTATCAAAAAAGCAAGCAATGAATCTAAAAGCATTTTATTAGAAATAATTATTTATATTTTATTAAAAATAATTATATGGGTCGTAATCGATTATGGCTGGAATAAAAACGAATCAGTAAACTTTTGCTTGATAGATTCCAATTCATAGGTTTTGCTATAAATGTATATATTCTTTGGAATACATTCTAAAATGTTAGCAATAGAATTCATTCTATTTAGGATTTTTGTTTCTAGAATCCATTTTCATTTTGCCGTTGGGACGCTGACGTCCTACAAATAGTAGTACATTCTTTTCTCGCTTCCATATGAATAGCTACAGAAATCGATTCTTTTATTCACTTTTTAAATGCATTCTTTTAAATAAAAAGTATCCTTTTTCGGAAATGAGAAAACAAATTAAAACAGACTGTTGCTTTTCTCACTTATGCCAAAATTTGTTTGGTTGATATATTCGTTGATATATTGGTTGATATAAACTTCTGATTGATATATTCCAATTCATATGTTTTGCTTTGATTTATATATTATTTGGAATACGTTCTAACATGTAAGCAATTTACGATTTTTTTTTTTTAATCAATTCTCATTTCCCGCTGGGTTGTTGACTTTTATATATGATGCTCAAAAAGGGTTTGAAAATAGAGCTTTTGTCTCACAGCGATTTTGACATATTGTTCTATCTCATATATTCGTCAACATTAGAGTGCTGATATATTGTTATATGAGCGAGAAAATATATAGAGGAAATTAAATTTCAAAATAAAAAAACTCAGGAGCGGTGCTTCCATTGTCAATAATTTTTATTTGAAATATTTGTTGTTTGAATTTTTTGATAAGAATTTTGTTTGTTTAAATTTAATCACATTTCAGGCGTTCTTATAATTGTTTTATAATGGTGCGTACCTGTGATTTAGGAAAAACAAATATGATTTGTTTTCTTATATGTTTGGGGCAAACGTTTTCATAACAACCGCCCCTGTGACGGTTTGACTTTTTATTTTTTGTGTAGTAATTTTCATATATTCAAATATACTAACACAAACAGCAACATCTTATGTTGTTATGGCTGTCTCTCTTCGATTTCAGAGTTGGAATACAGAAGTATTACATATACATATGTTCTACCTTATTAGCTTTGGGCACAACCTTTTTTTGAGATGCACAGAGCTTTAATGAGAAAATGTTTTCTCTCTGAGAATAAGAATAAAGAAATTGTATGGTTATTCTCTTTGAATTTTAATTAATTATTTAAACAATGGTTATTAAATTTATATATCCCATGTCCCAACTGGGCACCATAGCTATCCTAGAGAAAAATAATTTTTGAAAGAGCGCCTGCCATTCTCAAGCTTTTCGCAGCCGAACATACGTGAGTCTTCTTTTATATAATAGTATAGACAAACAAACAATAATGAATTCGACTAATGCAATTTTAAAAGTACAGCTCAAGTCCAAAATATAACGGGGCGCTTTAAAGGGTTGCCGCCTTTAAAAAATAATTATATGGGACTCATTGAAATTTTCGCAAGTGTTCTTAATTAGTTCGCCGCAACTGTATGTTCAGTATAATTTGGAAAATTTCCATGCAGAACCTTACAGAGGAACAACGTTTAAAAGTCGTGGAAATTTATTCGCGTTCTGTGCGGCAAACTTACAGAGCACTTCGCACACATTACACTCAAAAATAATAGAAATCAGATTACGCCATCAGAGGCAGAAAAAGTTGCACCGTTCTGCGCAAGACGTTAGGTCTTTCGTGACGTAGATAGGAAAATACACTTTCTCTGCTCTTCTCACTGATTTTCTGTTCGTGCAAGAAAAGACGAAATATAGTGCGAAATAGTTCTGTGCTAATTTTTTTTTTCAGCTACAGTTGTTTTTTATGTTTTGTTCAGTGAAAAATAGCTGATTTTGACAATGGGTCGATCGTGACGTAGGCAGACATGCGCATGGCATAATCTTGTATTTATTATTTTTGCATTACACTGATCATAATTGTTGGCTTAGCGGGTACCACTGAGATTAACGGCACAGTAATTACTGTTTTCTACAGTGATTTGACTGCTCATACAGTACGACAGTAATTTTTTAAAATATCAAGTAATTTCAATGGCCATCTCTGGAATGTATTGCAAAATGGAACGTTGCCTTGAGAACTATGCAAATTATAGCTTACACATGGTTAGCACCAACAACCGTACAATGCCAAAGAAACCATTTTGCGCTTTTAGGAAGATCTATGTACTCTCATTTAGATGAATAATATCTAAAGTTCTTAATTTCTTTTTTTAAATGTATTAAGTATCAAAATATATTTGTTACGATTGTATATTATAAGCCGTATTCAGAAAAATATTTTAAAATAGCTTTAAAACGTTCAATAGTTAAAAAGCTTTTTAATGTTAGAAAGTCTTTTAATAGCATATTCAAACCGAGCATTTAATTATGTTAAATCAATTTAATGAAGTTAAATCGAAAAACGAGTTCTCAAATAAAGTTCTAATGAAGTTATATGTGTACAATTGTTGTTGGAAATTTAACGTGTAAAATGCTTTGCCACGTTTCGAAACTCGTTAAATCACTGGTTTGTGTTCTTGCTAACGTCAGAAAAGCTTTCTTTGCTTTTTAAACGCAGCCAAATCTGAAAAGAGTTTTTTAATTTGAAGTTTTAAATGTAAACAATTAAATTCTATGACATATTAGCCTAAACACATTCACGACGGCTGCAGCAGTGCAGCAGCTGTGAAATTGTTTTTACATGCTTTCCTTATGGAGGTGTATGTGGTGAATATGTTGCAACGACAATGCGGCTGCGGCAATGTTGCTGTCGTCGATATATACTATGTCTCCATGGCGAGTTAACTCGGGGTTTACTCGGGGTTAACTCGCTATGGAAACGCGAATTGAGTTGAGTTTCGTTAAATCCACGAAACTCCACGAAACTTGTAAGATTTAACTGGGTTCTATCTGTCAAAGTGAATGCTGCCATTTAGTATCCATTTCGCTAGTAAAACAATAACAAAAATGTCAAATGAAATTGACAAGTTCGACTCAACTCGATGCTGTGCATGGAAACACTATCGAGTTAGCAAGGCCATTTTCTTAACTCGACGAAAACCCTAACCCCGAGTTAACTCGCCATGGGAACATAGTAATAGATTTAATTCTAATTTGACATGCAACAAAAGCAGCCATTTTTTTGTTTTTGCTCAGTTGCTCTCAATTTTTACATAAGACAGATACTTCTTTTTGTTATTTCGGTGCTTGCCTTGGTTGTCGACCAACTTTAAGGTTATTAACGCAGTTAATATGAAAAATTTTGTGAGGAAGCAACCTGCTATATATGATCTTTTTGATTGTTGCACCGCGTTCAAAATAACCAAGCCGCACACGACATTACAACATTTTAATATTCACCTCATGTTGCACTGCTGCAGCCGTCGTCAATGTGTCTAACCTATATGTTTTTAAAAAACAATTTTTTATTTCTTTCAAAATATAAACAAATAAACTGACATTTTGAAACTAGTTAAAGCAGTATGAACGATCATGTTAAAAAAAGATATAGTAGTTTCGACAATGTCGTAACACAATACGTAGAATTATTCAATTCGCTTTTGATGACATCTTTTTTAAAAAATATTTAGCAAAATATTTATTCCATACACCTGAGCATATGACCTTTAAACGAGTGCCGGAGAGGGTTAATATGTATGACCGACCCCCATTACTTTTGCAAAAGAAACATTTTTGCGTTTGACACCTATTCCCTTCGACCACTCCTTAGGGGGGCTCCGATACAAAGTTTATGGTTTTTGTATATTTATTCCATACACCTGAGCATTTGACCTTTAAGAGAGTGCCGGAAAGGGTTAATATGTATGACCGACCCCCAATACTTTTGCAAAAGGAGCATTTTTGCCTTTGACACCTATTTCCTCCGACCACTCCTTTGGGGGGCTCCCATACAATTTTTATGGTTTTGTCGATAAAACCGGAAACTGTCGATAAATAGGTAGAAAACTTAAACAAGCAAACAAAATTTGTTCAATGCTACCAAGTTCAACAACCCATGTGGAGAGTCGAAATGTCAAAATTTCACTGTCGATGATATGCCCGCATATTTAATTGGCTGCGGAATTTTGACATTTCAATAACAGATTCTGTTGAAAAAGCATGCCCCTCAAAATTACTCAGAATTAATGGGCTACGCGATTCTGTTAAAAACAACATGCCCCCAAAAGTATGCTTTTTTTTTAATTATAAGATTTATATCTTCACGCTAGATGGCGTCGATATATAGGTAGCAAACTTAAGCAAACAAAAACATCAAATGTTGGCTTTATATTTCTTGTAACTGTGTAAAATTTATATAAGTTAGAGAGTTCAAACATGAATTTTTCTCCCAGTGAGGATCAAGCAGACCAACAAGTGCTAACATCAACATTGTACGATCAGTACTTTAGGCACACCAAAGGCTCAAATTGTGATATAAATACCGACAATTGATCACTATCAACCACCCTACTTACCTCCGAGAATGACGTATTCTACGTCAAAAAAAGCTTTGTTCGAATAACGCGTTAAATGAAGTCGGTTTGAACATGCTATAAAACTTTCGATTTGAAGTGGGATGAGTGTAAATAATGGTTTGTGTGTTAGATAAATTCAATGACTTTATATTTATTTGCTACAATTTCGTCAACATTTTGATATTTTAACATCAAAAGTTTTTCAAAGCTACGCTACCCTTTGCACAGAAAAATTGTAATTTTATTGTGTTTTTCGTAAATATTTTTAAATATTTTGATAAATTTTCTTGTCAAATATTTTTAATTTTTTGTTTTTACATATTTTGCAAAATTTATATTTGGAATTATTTTGATAATTTTTGACAATATTTATGTTGAAATCATGGTTGAATATACAGGGTTGCCCATATTCGACGGACCCATCTGGCAACGCCATAACTTTTGACAGAGATGTCAGATCGCTTAATGACATACCGCGTTTGAAGCGTCAGTCCAAGCAGATTTTTACCATGGAACAATACACGCCACGCGAGCGCTCTGAAATAGTTGAAATTTACATTCAACAGAAGAAGTCAATTGTGTAAACTCAACGTGCTTTTAAAAACTTAAAAAATGTGAGAAGTGCGCCTTCTAAGAACACCATTAAGCGTTTATACGAAAAATTTTCGACTGGTGAGGCTCTTTCTAATCCGAAGAGGCCAAATAAAAGTCGACCAAGGCGATCGGCCGAGAATATCGCTGCCGTACGAGCCAGTGTTGAGAGGTCCCCAAGAACATCCCAAAAACGCCGTTCTCAGCAGTTGGGCATGGCTCGGTCCACTTTACAACGGATTATTCGCGTTGATTTGCATTTGTTCCCGTACAAAATTCAATTGACGCAAAGATTGTTGCCTGCGGACAAGCCTCGTCGATTGGAATGGGCCCAAAGAGTCATCGAAATGGCCGAAGATGACGAGCAATTTTGGAACAAAATTATCATGTCCGATGAAGCCCATTTCACATTGAATGGGATCGTAAATAAGCAAAATTGCCGTATTTACGCCACTGAAAATCCTCAGGAGATTCAGGAAGTGCCTCTTCATGACGAAAAAGTCACAGTTTGGTGCGGCGTTAGTGCGAAAACGGTCATTGGGCCGTTTTTCTTCCAAAATGAAAATGGCCATGCTGTTACCATCAACCAGGAGCGTTATCGCGACATGATGACCAATTTTGTGATGCCAATTATTCGTCGAAAGCGTATGAGGCAGTTCTGGTTTCAACAAGACGGCGCTCCACCGCACACAAGTCGCATAACAATCGATTTTCTGAAGAATTTGTTTCCGGGCCGTTTGATGTCGAAAAGTGGTGATTTGGACTGGCCACCGCGTTCGCCCGATTTGACGCCGCCTGACTTCTTCTTGTGGGGATATTTGAAGTCAAAGGTTTACGTTAACAAGCCAAGGACCGTAGAAGAGCTCAAGGACAACATTCGTGAAGAAATAGCCGCTATTCCGGCCGAAATGTTGGCGAAAACTATGGAAAATGCTGCAAAAAGGGCACAATACGCCATCAACGCCAGAGGCGGCCATTTGAGAGATATCATATTCAAAAATTGATGTAAACAAATCTACTTGGAACAAATTAAATGATTAAGATTGCCAACCGCCAAATTTTTATTTTTTTCTTTGATTTTTTTAACAAAAACATGGGTCCGTCGAATATGGGCAACCCTGTATAAGGTTGTCGCATGGGTGAGAGCGAGTTCCCATAAATGTCAAATCGAAGTTGACAGCTCATACAAAATCTGAAAGCGAAAATTGTTAGCATGTCGTCGTTCGTAAATTATTGTGTTCTATATCACAAAATTGAAAAAATTGAGATAAGACTGGTATATAGGCAAATTTTTCGAGATCTATCGATCTGTGTCATCAGTTTGCTTTTATCTTTTATAGTTTTCGAAATATGAGACATCGACTTTGTGCTATACAACACTGTTGTGACAAGTTTCGTAACCTATTGTGTTCTATATGCAAAAAATCGTGCATATAGAACAAAAACGAAGCAAAAATACTAAGTAAAAAAAATATTTTTTTATTTTGTTCTATATGCAAGTCTAAATAAAGTTATTAAAGTTATTATTTGGAGGTCTTTGTATTTTGTTTTTTTTTTGTTTTTTTTCTGGTTTTTTTCTTAGCTTCACATTGCACTTGGCAAATGAAATGAAACAAAAAAGAAAAAATTCCGCTTTAGATTGCAGTTGGTAAGTAAAATGAAACAAAAAAGAAAAGAAAATACCCATCATAAATAACATAAGGTTAGAAGTTAAATTTTACAACAACGTTTAAAAAAAGCTTACTACTAAGAATAAGAATGGATAAGCAATATATAAGAAGATATCATTGGAGAAAGTAAATGATGTGAAAAGTTTATACAACTTTTTATCACTTGATGCAGTGGCATACTACAATAGGGGTATTCACGGGTTGATGCGAATTGCAAGATGCGAAAATGCAACATATTTTTCGCACTAACGCGTGAACATCAATATTGTAACTTTACTTATTTGAATCAACGTAAAAAACTTAGCCTTTTTAAAGTTTTACCCAGATGGCAACTATGCTTGAAAACACCCATAACAGGAATCAACTGTTTCGCATCACTGTTTGTGCGCTTTCGCAATAGGTTTGAGCAGTGCGTAATTCAAGAAGAGTTGCAAAATTACTTCTAATGTGTTTGTTGTTGGAATGAAGCAAAAATTCGCAATCTTGCATTTTCGCATCGTCGCAACTGTGTTTCGCATCAACCCGTGAATACCCTTAATAATTTGTTTAATACAAGTTAAAATATAGGTACAATTTTTTGTCTTCGTCTTTTTAACAAACTTGCTTCAATAAAAAAATCTCCGTAAATCAAGCATGAGCTTCGTGGAATCAAAGGTTAATTTTTTTACTTGATTTTGTAGTCGAAACTTACCTTTTAAGAAATTAACAGGAAACAGAAATAAGAACATATGTATAAGATTAAGTTTAAAATTAAGTTCATATTATAATATATGAAATAAAGTTTTTGTTGAGTGAAATCACATTGCTTTTCATTTCTCCAATACATATTACATTTTGTTCTATATGCTATAAAACAAGAAGAGTTTCGTAAATAAGTGCATATATTTAGAACAAATTATTTTTTTTTAAACGCATCTTACTCTAAAAAACGCTTCCAAAGATGAACATTTTTTTTGACAGAAAAAACCACAAACTCTTGAACTTTCATTGGTAAGCAAATCGCGGCAGTTTTTTCGGTTCAGTTTTTTACTAAACTTTAAACTTGATTTACCAAAAAAACATTTTTGTCATATAGAACACAATAATTTGCGAACGACGATGTAAAGCCGATGAAGTTGTTGTTGTTGCTTTACATTGATTTTGTCAATTATGGGTACTGAGAAGAGACCCATAACCCATTTTATTCGTTTTAGTTATACAGTAATTCCACAGTAATTTTTGTTCCAATTCACAGTTTTTCAAAACTGAAAATGGAACTGAACGTTACCGTCAATGATGATCGGAAGAAGTGTGAATTAAAAGAGATTTTACGTTTTTGGTAAAGTCACTTTGTATGGGATGTAGGCGTGGTTTTTATTACATTTGGTTGAATTTCACAAACATCTAAAGTGAAGTGATTTTTCAATGAGTACTCGTAACACCCGTCACAGGTTCTTTTATAATAAATACACAAACATTGACCATGATTTTAAATTTTCATGTATGGATAGAGAAGCATAAAAGTAATTATTTATGACTGCAAAAAATGTAAATACTTTTATGTATGCTAAAATATTGAAATTTTAAGGCATGCAAATGTAACACCCGTCACCGTGGAATACTCTATATATAGAAGAAAAAGGCAAAGTCCAGATTAACCCTCAGTATCTCCACAAATCTATTGAGATCTATTGAGAAACTATTGAGTCAAATGTCAGCTCACTCTATAGAATCTACTGAGTTCTTGAAATTTAAGGCATCCGAATAAGTTAATAACTTAAATAAGGTTAAAAACCATGCATACTCTTTCGCTTAACAACTTTAATACAACACTGATAACATTAATTTTAAATAGAAATAGAGTATTTTTAGGATGGCTTAATAAATGATTCTCAGCGATTCTAAGATCAGTTCGAAAAAAACTTACTATTTAAGCAAATGAAAGGCTAGTATACCGCCCGTGAGTACGCCAAACAAATGGAAGAACTGCGTTACCGACACCAATATATCACGCGAACAGACCAAATCATATTGCGTGATCACCGAATGAAATTCCGCCTGATGTTGAAACGCGTTGCACGGTATTACGTTAGCATTTCTCGAAGTAGGCTCTTCCCAAATTTTCGGTTCCAATTCTTGACTCTCATAATGATAGTAGTGATGCGCGTGCTCTTGTGCATCCTGATAAACATTACAAAAATCTATGCTAAACTCCTGATCGTCCAATTCCTCTTTTTGCGGATGTGAAACCTTTATCCATAACGTTTGATTCTGAGCGCCAACAGTATTTGGTGGTTTGCAGAAGAATTCTCCATGACGCGGAGCGGGTGCGGTAAATATTATACAGGCCATGAACCAGGAAGAGGGTATTTTGCAGAGAAATATAAGTAAAACAGTGCGCAGCTGCCATTTGCCCCATTCGCCAGTAATACGACCGACTGCATCAACTTTGGTTTGCATCTTTGTAATGGGCTTGGGTGCGTTTCCTTCGATGCTGGCAAAGGAATCTTTAGGATAGTGATTTTGTTGGTAGTTGTTGTGGTGATGCGTGTGGTTGTGATTGTTGTGTGCGTAGTTGTAGTTGCTGTAGATGGCACCGTTCTTATTGTTAGTGTTGTTATTATTGTTGTTATTATTATTATTATTACTAGCTTCGCTTATAAGAATGTTTGTATCGGTGTAATTGCCATCAGTAGCTGTGATAGGTGTGGTTGTGGTGTTGTTGATGGTCTGATTGCCATCGATTCTAAGCGATGGTATTGAGCTGCGTCTGCGGCATAAACCTAAGACTGTGCCATTTGCAGTAGGTGATGTCGGTTGCGTTAGACTTCCGGTGCTACGTTTACGTGCATTCGCTGTTGGCGTCAATCGTGACGGTGAGCAGGTATCTACGACAGTGTAGGCGGGATGGTGAACCTTAGTTGATATGTTGTTGGTTATTGAGGTGCCGTGGTTTTTAGTGGTGTTGTTGTTGTTATTGTTGATGTTACTTTCAGGCGGCGTGTCTTCTTTAATCGGCAGAAGCGGTGATTCAACCTGGAAAGAGAAAAACAAGTAAGTATTTATTTCATTGAGAAATAATATTGGAGAAATAATATTGCATGTAAAATAATGAAAGGTAAGATAAGGTAAGGTAAGGTAAGGCAAGGTAAGGTAAGGTAAGGTAAGGTAAGGTGAGGTGAAGTAAGGTAAGGTAAGGTAAGGTAAGGTAAGGTAAGGTAAGGTAAGGTAAGGTAAGGTAAGGTAAGGTAAGGTAAGGTAAGGTAAGGTAAAGTAAGATAAGGTACGGTATGATAAGGTAAGGTAAGGTAAGGCAAGGTAAGGTAAGGTAAGGTAAGATAAGGTAAGGTAAGGTAAGGTAAGGTAAGGAAAGGTAAGGTAAGGTAAAGGAAGGTAAGGTAAGGTAAGGTAAGGTAAGGTAAGGCAAGGACATTTTAGGTAAGTTAAGATAAGATCAGGTAAAGTAAGTTAAGGTAAGGTAAGATACGATAAGGTACGGAAAGGTACGGTAGGGTACGGTATGATAAGGTAAGGAAAGGAAAGGAAAGGAAAGGAAAGGAAAGGAAAGGAAAGAAAAGGTAAGGTAAGGTAAGGTAAGGTAAGGTAAGGTAAGGTAAGGTAAGGTAAGGTAAGGTAAGGTAGGGTAAGGTAAGGTAAGGTAAGGTAAGGTAAGGTAAGGTAAGGTAAGGTAAGGTTAGGTAAGGTAAGGTAAGGTAAGGTAAGGTAAGGTAAGGTAGGGTAAGGTAGGGAAAGGTAAAGCAAGGTAAGATAAGATAAGTTCAGGTAAGGTAAGGTAAGGTAAGGTAGGGTAAGGTAAGGTAAGGTAAGGTAAGCTAAGTTAAGGTAAGGTGAGGTAAGACAGTGTAACATTTTTTATTCAAGAAGGTTTTCGAAGATATTAAACTAAAAGGGTTAACCCTTATATAACTCTTAAATGACAATGTTGTTTATCTATCAAATTCAAATTTTCTACAACTTTATAAAATATTTAATACCTATATTTTCAAAATCTCTAACTCAAAGGGAAATTTTTCCCTTATTTTCGCTGTGCCTCGTATTTAAATAAAGTTCATTAAGTTATTTTCTTTCGCGAGTTGACGCTTGTTCTTGCTTCAAGCACGACCTTCTCTATAACACCAAACCAATAAAAACACTCTCTTATCGTGAATACTTTCAATCTTTTATCATCTTTACTGTACCGTTCGAGTGTTATTTTCGAAAAGAAATATTATTTATTTTATATCTTTAATTTTATATCTTTTCTTTGTTTTTGCTTTGGCTACCAAGTTATTGGATTATTTTCGCACGCTTGGCGGTGCGAGATAAATGAATTCTTGGCATTAATTAAAAAACTTTGGCGCGTGATGTCTAGTGAAGCAGAACGTTTTAATTGTATTGATTTATTAGATGAAATCATCAGCTTTTTACGAAGAATAAATATTATTGATAAAATTAAAATTTAGAGCAGTGAAAAGCCAATGTAAAATGTATGTAAAATCAAGCACAGTATCGACATAAATAAGTAAAAATAATACTCCAAGAAGACTCAATTTTATGGAGGGATTTGTTTAGACTTTTGGGAGTCTGAAATCGGTTTTATTTGTTTTTTTTTCTTATATTTTGTAATAGATACTCAATGCCTCTAGTTTACCCTACAGAGACTACCAACCAAATCAAAATTTAAACAAATTGTTGAGATACACAAACATATTTTAATGAATGCACATACGAAGCTCAAATTTAATGTAAACTCCTCTTACGTTCTTCTGAAAACAGCCCACCGAACTAAAAGCGAAAGTTCGATGAAAAGCGGGAGTTCATATTTTTTCATTAATAAATTTAGGTTTTCGAAGTTAGAGTACCCCAGCGTTGTGTCTAAAATATAAGATTACGTAAAAAATAAATGCTCATCTTTTTTTTTTTTACACATTCACTTGACAAATCAATTTATTTTCTGAATAATATTTTTTTTTTAAATAAATGAGTTTGTGAATCATAAATAGTAACGCTGATTAATTTAACATATTTTCATGGTCGAATAGCAGTACAAGCGAGTGTGTATTATAGAGGACACGAGTTCAATCCCAGTATTTATCTTATTTTTTTTTGCATATTTACTTGACAAATCAATTTATATTCTGAATAATTTTTTTATTAAATAAAATGAATCATAAATAGTAACGCTGATTAATTTAAGCAATTGTCATGGCCGAATAACAGTACAAGCGCGTAAGTATCATAGAGGACACGAGTTCAATCCCATAATTTATCTTATCTTATTTTTTATATATCGCAAACTTTTTACCGTTACATTTATATACGAGTACTAGCTTTTTCCCGGTGCGCTTTGCTGCACCTTATCTAGATAAGTACCGGAAAATGTTGCAATGCCTTCAGCGTTATTATTTCTTAACCATCTCGTACTCGAAACATAGGGGTCGTTCATAAATTACGTGACCGATTTTCAATTTTTGTTTACCCCCCTTTGGTACTCTTTGTAGTGCATTTCAAAAACACTGCCCTCCACCGCCCATAAAGTAACGTAGTATATGAAATAAAAAATTAATTGATTAAAAAATATTCGAAACTAGAAAAAATAACTGTCGAAAAGCAAGCAAAGAAAAATTATGCCTTTACTACACTTGCCAATAGTTAACAGTCAATTTACACGTTTAAACATGAAGATGTAAGGATGAAAATGGTTTGAAATGTTGGGTTGTATTAATTTCAATTTTTTTGATTTTTTTTATTTTTGATCACATTACTATATCTGAGACCCCCTCCCCCCATTCGTTACTTATCGTAGTACATTTTAAAACCTCTCCCTCTACGAAATTGGTAACGTAATTTTTGAATGACCCCATAGTTACTGCGTAAAATTGAGCTCAATCGGCTCAGTAGTTTTGGAGTCTATAACAGCGTTCTCTATTGTAAATTTTTTGCATTTTTCATTTCCCAGTAACAGGATATTACCAAGTAGTAACTTCATTCTTATCTCTATGTTCTTTGTCTTCTACTTTCATAGCATTTCTGTGTCCTAAATTTGGCTTGTATGTGTTGAGACACACCTCCTTTTGCATCCAATGTATGTCACCTTTTCTAGTAGAAAGACATCACCAAATGGTATCTACATTCTGAGTTTCAATGTTCTGTGACTTTACTTCTATAGCTATTCTGTATCGTAAATTTGGCTTATATGGATGGAGCCACGCCCCGTTTTCGAATGTCCGTGCAAGTTTTTCAGTAGAAAGGCCTTCATTGTTATATGACATTAAGTTCCAAAACAATTCGATATCATAAGTTTGGCTGGTGTGGCCAAATTCCCCCTTGTCTAATGTTCGCTCAAATATATAATAACTACCTCTTGGGCCCATAACGTCTACATATCAAGTTCCACTATTAAGACATGTAAAACTCAGGAATAATAATGATTTGTAAAAAGTGGGCGTATATAAATAGTTAGACCACGCCCAGTTTCAGTATAGCTGCCAACACTAACTATACGAACTTATTTACCAAATTTTAGTCTTATACGACCAAAACCGTCTTAAATATAGCATTTTTATTGATTTGTGGGCGGTAAAAGGGGGTATGGAAAAAAGGGGTATGGAAAATTTTTACTATGCCTTTATTTTTCGCGCAAATGCAAACTAAAGTGAGACTTGCCAAATTATTTCAATATTCCATTTATTTTCAATTTCCCTTGCAAATATTTCCCCATATACACCATATGTGCGCACCTGTATTTGTTCACACCTGTATTGTTGTATAAGTTCACTAAAATGTCTATAATTCATGAACCAATACACATACAAAAGACCGTTTATACATAAAAACCTTCGTATTGATGTCACCTTTTATGAGAATGTTAACGAAATGAAATCGGTTCACGCATTACAGAGAACATCAATTTCATACACAATGCAACTTATTTTTATATTTATAGATTTTTCATGGAAATTTAACAACTTTTGTGTCTATGCTGTAGCGATTTTTATCTTTGGGCACAATCTTACCAATAAAATTTTTTGTGGCAAAGTGTATTTTCTTTGGTTTTACGATTTTTTCACTCAGTGTATGGGAACAAACCTATTATTTAAAAGTGTGCTATTTCTGTGTGCACAACTGTAAATTTCATAAAAAAAAAAATAAGGTATTCTTATTATTTGTCCATTGACATCAAAAGCACCAATTGTCTTATAAATCAAAATGCTTGAATTATTGATTGATCACTAATTGTTCCTTAACTAAATATTATGAGTAATAAATAAGTGATTCAGTTGGCATTGCATTAATAGCAGAACTATAAGTTAGCCGGAATATTAGCCGTACCAGCAAAATCGCTTTGATTATTGTTCTCAATGGACAAACACTATCCTCCAATTCGATATAAATATATGAGCAATTTTCCTTATTTGTTAAATTCCGAGACCTTTTTAATAAGTTGATAAATACTCTTTAGTGGTGAACTTCAATACCTTCTTGAAATAATTGTTACCACTTTAACCTAACCTCACCAGATCATTAAACATTTAAGAGTGCCCCCAAAATTCGTCGAAAACTTACTCAACCACAAAAATCACAACTCAGTGTGTCAAACCTTAATAAAGCGTTAATATTTTTGGTCATATTTGAACCCTTTATTTGCTGAAATTTGAAATAAAGCTATCAACATTACTAGCGTTAGGCTACAACACTGCACCCGAGACATTAGCAGTAGTACCATTAAAGGGTTCGGAAAATAGTGCCCAACAGAGTTAGTGAGCCTCATAGTAATTTGCTTGAATTTCCTCTTGCCACTGCAGTCAATTGTTTGGTCATTAATTTTACTCTACTTCAATTTACACTTGAGTGCACGACAGTCACCTCCTTCGTTCTACACCAACTCTACGTGCAGTTGGAAGCACACGTCTTTGTCGTCATTGTTGATGATTCCCCCAGGCGAATTAATGTTTGAATGTGTGTATTTCAGGCAGAAACGTGAGTTTATTATGAGTACGACAAACAGACTTTTTCTTTGTGTGGTCAAGTTGGCAACCAGGTCAGGGACACTTGTTAAGAGTAGTTCTGCTTTTATTGTATTTGTGTTGGTTGATAATTGAGAGCATGTGTGCACAAGAGCGGACAAAGACTTTCTGGCAGTCTCTGATAACACTTGAGGTTCCAAAGTTAAAGTTGATTATCAATTCCAAAGCTGTTTTGTTGGGTACTTCGCAATATATTCGCATGTAGTGCATGAGTATGGCTGAATCATAAAAGTTGTGCGCAATAAAAGGACGACACACTCAAGAGTTGTGCAAATAATTGGAAGACGTAGTTAAACAATAGGAAGATTTTACAGCATCGCAATGCAATAAATCGGTGAAGCAAGCATTTTTAGTGATAAACAGTTAATAAATTAAAAGTTTGCTTTAGTTTCGTTAGGCCACGTTTAAAGTGTGCGCTGAAGCTGATGATGGCAAATCGCTGTTGAAAAACTCCTCAAAACGTTCAAATTGTGCATAGTACGAGGGCGTCTTTTAAGTTATGCAACTTGGTAACACTGTGTATTGCCGGATAAATTTTGACAATTCCATTCGAAAATTTGACATTTTCCAGCATAAACATACTGACAAAGTTTTGGTTTATGTACGCTTATTGCGTTGTTAACAGTGGTTTGAAAATTATAAAGGGTTATTTTCTATTTTGGAAGGTAAAGTTCAAGAAAATACAAGAAAAGTTTTTGTGAAAAAATAAATATTGATGATTTACGAGGGTATATACCTATGAGGGCGGTAGTGGGCCTTCATAAGTTCTTCTTTTCTATTTGTATTATTTAATGTAGATCTCAAAATATAAAGTCTTAAGCTCTGTAATGCTTCGCAACTTAGTTTTTTTACTTTTTTATAGATACTTGTTATCGCCTAATTCGCTATTTGTTTCTAGAAAATTGGCTCCAACATCCCAAAGCATCTAAAAACCAAGCAGTTTTTGATTTTTAAGTGGTAAAATATAAATTCCAGGATAGTTCGAGGAAACAGAAGCGAATTTTTAAGCAGAAAGTAAAAGACTCCCGAACAATTTAAAAAAGAATGATGACTGTAAATGGCAACGATTTTAATCCCGCTAGATTTAAGAAGATTTAAGAAGATACAAGGTAATGTACAAATTGATAAAGTATTTAGTCCTGAATTTATGCTTATTTTTTTTATCAATAAACTGATATTATTCATATCCAGATATTTTAGATGATCAAATTCCTAGTATTTCGGATTTATATAAGCTTTTTGTTGCTATTACTTAGGTAAATAATGGCTAGAAAACAGATGCATAAACCCTAATATTTTATAATTTAATATAATACTATATGAAATAATATGTATAAATAATCGTATGAACAAAATCGTATTTGTCAATTATGCGGCTATTTTTCATATTTCATGTAACCATTTAACATGGGTGGTAGGCGTAGTTTTTGTTAAATTTCACTCATCTTCGAACTTGGAAAACTTTAACTAAAAATGAGCACGATTACTTTTGTAGATATAACCGTTTCAATGTTACATTTCAAATAGTTAAAAAACATCCAATTCACTCTTGTAAAGCTAACGATACATATCTGACTCACCCCTAGAATACTGCTTTCTTGTTTTTACCACATTAGTCCAAAAACTTCATAAAATAGCTATGTTCAGCTGGTTTATTCACCATTTTGCATGGGAGGCAGGCGTGGTTTTCCTTCGATTTCGTTTATATTCGAACTTGAAATTATTTTTAACTAAGAATGTGCAACATAACGTTTCTAAATGCAACCATTTCAATGTTTCATTGAAAATGAACTTTCATTTAAAATTAGAAAAACATGCAATCCCTTTAAGGATCACTGTCTGGTGAACGGTAAATATACAAATTACCCTTTATAATAACATTTTTCTTGTTCCCATGATCCCATATGTCTAAAAATGTCATAAAATAATTTTGTCCAGTTAGTTTGTTCTAGTCGAAACACTGTGCAGTGGCGTTAGAGCAACATAGGACGGTCATTTCTGAATGGAACCAGCATTTGTTTTCCTCAAGGTATCGAAGAAAATCGGAAAAAGTCTAAGAAGTGGCGAATTATTCTGCATTATCACAATGCAAGCTCTCACACATCAGCTCAAATAAAGACCCTTTTTGACCAGACCAAAAATTGAATTGATAGATCAACCGCCGTACTGCTATGCTTTGGCTTCCATTAAGTTTTAGTTTAGTTTAGTTTATTTTGAAGTCTTTGAATACAAAAATTCTTACAGACTATATAAGTTTAGAGAAAAACTAAAATTAAAAATTTATAGTAAAAGTATAATCTTAAGACTAGGTTAAGTAAATACTATTGACAAAATTCTTAAACTTTTGTTTCGGAGCAAAGAGATCAAAGTCATTAGATTCATTCAACTCATTAAACAGTAACAAAGCCCTTGTAAATAATTGGCTCATTTAAGGCATAGTTAGTTCTACAATATTTAACATAAAATAATTTGGAAGTTCTTAGATTTCTAAATGGAATATGAAAAGGTATAAGTTCCAGAAGAGATTGACAGTCAATTAATCCAGAGATAATATCATATATTAACATCAATGATGCAATTTTTCGCCTGGAATCGAGCGATTTAAGCCCTAAGAGCATTAAACGAGAGTTATAGGGAGGCAAAGAGTCACAAAAGTTAATTGGCCTCAATTGGCCTCGTGAATTTTTTTTGTATTTTTTCCAGTCTAAAAGAGGTAGACATATAATAAGGGCTCCAAACAATGGATGCATACTCCAATCTAGACCTCACAAACGCATTAAATAACATTATTAGAGTATGTGGATCAGAAAAGTCATTGCAATTTCTTCGGATAAACGCAAGTAGAGAGTAGGCCTTAGGAATTAGGAAGTTGAAATGGTCATGAAACGAAAACTTTGCATCAAAAATAACACCGAGGTCTCGATATGAAGACACAGTTTGAATTTTATAGTCAGAAAGAGAATAAGAGTTAGACAAAGTATTAAGAGAAAGTTTGGATAGAGTAAGATGAAAGCATTTAGAAAAGTTTAAGGGAAGGCCATTAGAAACACTCCAAGCCAAAAGCCTGTTAATGTCATCTTGCAAGTCATCTATATCCATAGAAATAAAATATAAGGAAGTGGTGTTCTACTCACACATAACATACTATGCGTGTGTTGAAGAATTTTGCAAGCGAGATAGAGCATGGTTTTTTGACATAAGCTCTTGCACATCAAAACAAAGAAAATGAGTGGTGAAAAAACATTAAAATATTAAATAATTAGCGATTGTCATCGCTATAAATTGTATGAAAACGAACATAAATAAAATAAATAATTAAATAAGCATGCGTTGTGCCGTGAAAAGTTGTGAAAGTTCACAAAAAACATATAATAAGTAGGTTTCATTTCACAGGTAATCTTGCTTTATAGTTTGTTGGTTTCCCGCCATTTGTGTGCATGAGTCATGTGCAAGAGCTTCTGTCAAAACACAAGTTCAGCTTCATGAGCGCATTCATTCCTTAGGGTGGCAAGCAATAGGGCCCTAATTTTTTTTCGATGGAAGATAAGTTTTAATCAGGGACCGTAACTGTTATACATTTTTTCAAATAAGTCGATAAATAATGGTTATTTTACCGATTTTTTTGTTTTGTTTTTTTTTTTTGTTATTTACTTTTATTTATTCGGTTAAAAATACCAGTTAAAATATGTTTATTTTTCGGTTAAAAATAGAAGTTAAAATATGACTTATTTTTTCGGTCAAAATTAAATGTTAAAATATGACTTATTTTTTCGGTCAAAAATATACATATAACAGTGATATCCTATATTAAATACTAGCTTACCCGGTACACATTTTTTGCACCCGAAAATATGCTAATGAGCCGAATGACTAGTCGTGCCATATCTCTCGTATTTCACGGGACGTGTTGTATTTTGCATTTTTTTAAATTTGTCCCGTATTTTTGACATTTTTTTGTAAAATATCTATGATTTCAAATACAATAAAAATTAAATATTAAAAATACGTCTGAACACCAAAAAGTTTTCGCCATTATTTACGATATAACCTAATGCGGCCCTGTTTGAATGTTGTTGTGTTTGCATTAACTTCATTGTATTTGTAAAATACTTCATTTCTGTTCAACTTCACCGCTTCCTTATCTCTTAGTTCTTTGTCTATATCTGAAGAAGATGATATTTTTTTAAATAATTTAAGATCATCTGCATAAAGCAGAAAGTGAGAGTTCAAAATATGTTTAGAAATATCATTCATGAAAAGAGTGAAGAGCAAAGGTCCCAGGATACTACCTTTAGGGACACCAGAAGAAGCAACAAATTCGTATGAATTATTATTATTTAAGCAAACAAAAGAGATTCTATCCGACAAATAAGACTTAATCCAGCTCAAAAAAGTCGAATGAAATCCCATATACGATAGTTTCCGAAGTAGTAAATTATGAGACACTCTATCAAATGCTTTGGAGAAATCTGTGTATATTACATCTACTAGATAGCCCTGCACGAAGGAGGATACGCAGTACTCAGAAAAAAGAGCTAAATTTGAAAGGGTAGAGCGCCCAGCTACAAAACCATGTTGTTCAGGGCAAATATAGCGTTTTATCAAAAAGCTAAGCTTTACTTTTATTATATTTTCAAAGAGTTTAGAAATATTGGATAGTTTTGAGATTGGCCTGTAGCTCGCGACATTATTTTTTACACCCGATTTAAAAACAGGAGTAATGGAATCAATTTTCCAGCATTTTAAAAATGTTCCTTCAGATAGGGACTTATTAAAAATAGCACATAGAGGAACGGCTAACGTATGTGAGCATTTTATAAAAATAATTGATGCAAACCCATCAATATCTTCTTTAAAAGAAGTTTTCATATCCTTAATGGATTCCATAACATCATTTATTGATACTGAATAAGATCCAATATCTGTAAAGACATCAACAGTGTTCAAGGCATTAACGGGTAAATCATCTTCAACAGTAAAGTTGGACTTAAAGAAGTCAGCGAACATGTTAACAGTATCAGCAATATTCACCGAGCACTTTTCATTATAATACATCGAAGTAGGAATCTGCGAGCCTCCTCTTTTAGACTGTATAAAATTCCAAATGATTTGTTCCCGGAATTAAAACCAAAAAATAAAATACTTGCTCAACGATTTTACCTTCTGTTCAAAAAATACTCGTAATTCTTTAATAAAATGAAAGAGGTTAAACTATTCATAGATATTCCTTTTAGTTCTTTTCAAAGTAATCTCCATTGCTTTGGTTTCTGAGGGAGCCGCTTGATGTAATGCAAATACATCATCCTTGCATAGATTTATTGCATGGCGCTAAGGTAAATATGAATGCACCACAAAAAAAAAAGCAAAAGTAAAAGCAAAAGCAAAAGCAAAAGCAAAAGCAAAAGCAAAAGCAAAAGCAAAAGCAAAAGCAAAAGCAAAAGCAAAAGCAAAAGCAAAAGCAAAAGCAAAAGCAAAAGCAAAAGCAAAAGCAAAAGCAAAAGCAAAAGCAAAAGTAAAAGCAAAAGAAAAAGTAAAAGTAAAAGTAAAAGCAAAAGCAAAAACAAAAACAAAAGCAAAAGCCAAATCAAAAGCAAAAGCAAAAGCAAAAGCAAAAGTAGCCGCTTAAGGTAACCTAAGTGCACCATCTTTGCATGACAGCTGAGGTAAATGTAAATGTACTACACAAAGGCAAAAACAAAAATACAAAAAATAAAAATCAAATTCAAATTAGAACTAGGTATTTTTTAGCATTAGGTCAAATTTTTATCTGGACAAGGACAAAGATTAAAAAAAGGATAAGGACAAGCAATTGGACAAAGATTACAACCAAGAATAACATGAGGAGTAGGCCAAAGATTTGGGTATAGATTAAAAATGGATTAAAAATTGGAAAAATGGAAATTGATACCATCAAAGCATGGAATGGTACAAGGAATTGAAAAGGGAATCACACAAGGAATGGAAAAAGGATAAGGACAAGGACTAGGACTAATCTAAGGTAAACTTTAAGCCATACTTAGGGAAAGATTGAAAAAAAGATGAGAACAAGAACTGGGATAAAGAATGCAATAAGGATTTGGACATGCATAGGACAAGATTAAGGACAAAGATTGAGAGAATATGTATGTGACACAAGGGAAAGGGATTGTAACAAGGAATGGCCCAGGAAATTGGAAGTTGGTTAACACAACAATTTGAACAAGGATAAGAAAAATTATCAAGACAAATGATACGCTGTTACGTTAAAACCTACGGGTGTATTCACGACACTGCCAAATCATATGTTTTTTTTTTTTTTTTGTAAGTTAAGTTGTAAGCAAGTGTAAGTTGCTCCTGCTCGTGAGCTCAAACTGGTTTATGAACTTTTGTAGCAACTGGTCACGAGCTTGAGCCATTTTTTTCATTTCTATAACTCTCGTTCTGGAGGCGGATCCAGACATTTGTCTCAAAAGCTCACTCGCTCACGATCCGAGGCAGACAATATCTTCTAAAATATTGAACTCACGCTCAAACTTTTTCATGGTGCGACAAAATTCAGTGCAAAAGCAAGCACAAGAGCAAAAGCAAAAGAAGAAGCAAATACAAAACGTTTATGTCGTCACGTCAATATACCTCCGGTAGCATAGATATACTGCCAACTTCGTTTTTTGTTACATCTTTCATTGTTACCCATTAATTTAGTTGCGTGTATTCGGGCATCTGCTTTAGAATGGAGTATAGAATTGAATTTAATTTGACCGGAAAACATCAAAATGCCTCGTTAATTGGTTTTCCCTTAAAACCCATCGACATTTTAATTGAAATACAAATTTTTTTAATTAAATTCTGAATTCTTAGAGAAGCTAATTGACTTTTCATCACTTAAAATGAGTAAAAAAAAACATTCTTAAGAGGATTTAAAATAAATTTAAAATATTTAAAGCTTCTAAGCTACGAGCAAAAAAGTTTCTCATCTCAAAGAGCACCAATTTTTTTTTTTGTTAAAAACAAATGGTGAAAATAGCTTCCGCTAATTTTAAGAGCGCTATAAGTACACAACGGTTAACTTTAACAAAGCACTGCTAAACACTCTCTTGTGGTAGACGCTGGAATGTGCAGAATGAAGAGAAGCTAGCTCAAGTTTGATAGGCACTCAAGTAAAATTAATTACAAAGCAAAATAAAGGCAAAAAAAAACAACATTACCTAAATGCCTAAAACATCCAGATACTATAAGGGACAGACACTTAAGCCGAGTGACTGGACAGTGGCTTTTATGTAGATCATTATAATAATGATAAAATAAAAAATAAATAAAAAAAAAAATAAAAGCTCAAACAAATTGTTGCATATTTAAGCAGGACGACAAGAAATTTTGTGCTTTTTTAGTGCAAGAAGAAAAAGAAAAAAAAATAGATTTTCTTTTCACAGAAATTGTTATACCTTCTCTGCACTAATATCTTACATTAATTTTTATGATCTTTTACTTTTTTTTTTTCAAGAGCCTCAGTGAGGTTGCCAGCCCAAAGGTTTTCATTTTAATTGTATGCGTTTTTTTGTAGTAAACTTCAATGGCGTCCATTTAAATACATATCCTTTAAAAAAATTTTTAAATTTTGCACCTAACGCTAGAAAACAGTTTAAAGTTTCATAAAGAAAATTCAAGTTTGTGTTTCAACAGCCTGAAGTTGTGCTTGTTAAACGACTTTAAGTCCCCAACAAGACAAATATGTGTTAATGCAAAAAAAAGAGCGAGAAATCCTGCCACAAGATAGAAAGTAAATATTACCGCTTAATGCCCCTCACAATGTCAGTCGATGTCTATGTATAAATAACAGCATCCATAAAGTTGGCGTGTTCTTTTTTTTTTGTTTTTTTTATGAATTTATGCCAAATTGTTTTTGTGTGTCTGTGTATAAACACTTGTTAAATGAAATAAAAAACATGCTCACTAACAAGCAGCAGGCAGGCAATAAAAAGCGGTGAATAAATTAAGCCAACATAAGAGCTACAAATACCGCCGTCCATTATCAGTTTTTTATTCATAAGGGTGGCTAACTGTTCAAAATCTCACGCTTACTAGAGAGATTTTCGTTAATAATTTTTGTAAAAAACAAAATTTTTTTTTATTATTATTGATTTTTTGTTTTCCATGTTATTAAAGATTAAAGTAAAAATAAAATGAAAAGCTTCAAATCAGGATTCAGAGATTGAATTTGTAACAACAACTTCCCAGCAGAAAAGTGGACCAAATTTGAAATAGTTCTGAACTTATTCAAAAAAGGACCAGTACTAGTTTCACTACAATACCCTTTAACATTGAACGAACTGACGCTTTTTGCTGGTTGATGTCTTAGAAAAAGACATACTGATTAAACACTGATTTTTCCCCATATTTGAACTAAGGTGCGTTTTATATTTATAACTCACCCCCATAATATTAATATATTTCACTCCAACGTTTCAGAATTGTTTTATTCTGATTAAAAAAGATATAGAAAAAGATAAATTCAGTATTCAGATCATAAGAACTGAATATATTTAAAATCGAGATCCATTAAATTTAAATTTCTTATTATGAAGCGTTTCATATTTATAACCCAGGCTTCATTTCATGTTTTTTTAAAACTTTTCAAAATAAAAAAACAGCAAACAATGCTTGTTCGCCCCTTCTTTGAATTTTCCCGCATTTCTTCGGTGACGTTTGATAAGCAAATGGTCTCCTACCATTCAAAATTTACCGTCCTACGTTGCCCTAATGCCATTGTCGCCACATAACTGGTAATGCCAAAGAAATGGGCAACTATTTGCTTCGATGTGCTTCTTCCGCGAATAACTTATGTTTTATTTATGAGTAGGTCATTTTGGAAGACCCATAAAGTCGATTACTGTTTTGTTTCGGGCTCATATGCACTTGTCTAGATGTTAATCACAGCCTTTGATGCATCTTGATCGTATTTTTTCAACTTTTTCTTTTCTTTTTCTTTTTCAACCAATCGACACGAGCCTTTTGTTGATCGTTTGTCAGATTATATGGGATCCAAAGCAACAAAAAATAGTTTCAAAGGCGAAGTAATCATACAATATCTTATCAATGCTTGTCGTGTTAATACTAAACCTCTGCACAAATGCACTCGTTTTTTCCACAACAGTAGATCCAACAGTGCAGAGTTGAGAGCTTAACAGAACTCTGTAAGTCAAGCAGAGCGTACCCAAGTCATTTAATGATAACAAACGAACACTGCAGAGCACTCGTCAGCTTCAAATGAAACCATGTTCGCCATTTGCTTTAACAGAACAATTACTAACAGCGAAAAATGTATCAATCACATCTAACACAACAGAACCTTGGCGAAGTAATTATTTCTACTTACCATTGGCAAATAGAAATTTTATTTTTACGAATTCGGTGCTTGGGCGAACACTAGGTAAAACTGGGTCGCTGAATCCGAAATCGTTCTCAGTATTTTAAAATTATAAAATTTTTAACAAAAGGGTTGCCACCTTATAATGTATTTTATACAAGTTTTATACTCTCTCACTCCTCCATTCGATACCAAACGAGGTTGCAGACAAGGTGATTCCTTATCATGCGACTTTTTCAACCTGATGATGGAGGAGATCATCCGAGCTGCTGATTTGAGACGCAGTGGCACGATATTCTACAAAAGTATTATGCTGCTGGTGTATGCTGATGATATCGATATCATTGGCCATAATACGCGCGAAGTCAGTGCAGCATTCTCCAGGTTAGCGAAAGAGGTGAGTCGAATGGGTCTTGCAGTGAATGCAGATAAGACGAAATACCTAGTGTCAACAAATAAACAGTCCCAGCGTCTTGGAAACAACGTCACTGTTGACAACATCTCCTTCGAGGTTGTTAAGGACTTCGTCTACCTGGGATCCAGCATTAACTCTTTCAACGATGTCAGTATTGAGAGACAACGTAGGATTACTCTTGCCAACAGGTGTTACTTTGGGCTAAGTAGAAAATTGAGAAGCAGAGCCCTCTCTCGACGAACAAAACTCACGCTCTATAAGTCACTAATCATGCCCGTCCTATTATATGCAGAACAAACATGGACGTTGAGCAGTTCTGATGAAACGACTTTGGGAGCCTTCGATAGAAAGATCCTTCGTAAAATCTTCGGTCCAATCTGCGGCAATGGCGAGTACCGAATTCGATGGAACCACGAGCTGTATGAGCTGTACGCTGACATCGACATAGTTAAGCGCATTAAAATCGAGCGGCTCCGCTGGCTAGGTCATGTTGAGCGAATGGAAAACGATGTTCCATCGAAAAAAATATTCGAGTCGGTGCCCGGTGATGGTCAACGCAGAAGAGGACGCCAACATCTTTGTTGGAAGGATCAGGTGTTGGATAACCTGACCACGCTTGGTGTTTCCAACTGGCGCCAGCAAGCGCAGAACAGAAGTGGCTGGCGCAATTTCTTATACGAGGCCAAAACCGACTTACGGTTGTAAGCACCAGATAAGTAAGCAAGTATACAAGTTTTATACATTGTAAAACAGTTTTAGGGGGGGTCATAGTTTTCGAATCTGATGTGAGAATTTTAAATTTAAAGATAGCTAAAAGGGTTGCCACCAATTTTTTTTATTTTTACGAATTCGGTGCTGGGGCGAACACTAGGTAAAAATAGGTCGCTGAATCCGAATCCGTTGTCAGAATTTAAAAATTGTGAAATTTTTAACCCTGTAGGGTTGCCACCTGATAAGGTGCTTTAAGAGTTTTAAACATTATCTAACAGTTTAAATAAGGTCGCTGATTTCGAATCTGATCTCAGAATTTTAAAATTTAAAATGGCAGATAGGGTTGCCACCTAATTTTTTTTATTTTTACGAATTCTAAGTTATGAAATTTTCAGCAATAGAGTTGCCACCTAATTATAATTTTTAAATGCTGACCTCAGCACCGAATTCATAAAAATAAAAAAAAAATTAGGTGGCAACCCTATCTGCCATTTTAAATTTTAAAAGTCTGACATCAGATTCGAAATCAGCGACCCGCTAAAACTGTTAGATAATGTTTAAAACTTTAAAAAATTAATAGGTGGCAACCCTATTGTTAAAATATCATACTTTTGAAATTCTGACAACGGATTCGGATTCAGCGACCCATTTTTACCTAGTGTTCGCCCCAGCACCGAATTTTTTCAACTACAAAAAATTTAGGTGGCAACCCTATCCCCCATCTTTAATTTTAAAATTCTGAAATCAGATTCGAAATCAGCTACCCCCAAAAACGGCTAAACACGAAATCTACAGAACCCTAAATAGTGGTAAAAAATACGCTTAAGTTTTTCCTACACTTCATTGAATTATTTGGATACTTGAATTATTTGGATCGGAGCCACACCCATTTGTCAAATGCCCATCCCAGTACCCTACTTCCCATATTCTACTATTTAGTAGAAAGATATCACCAAGTAAGTGATATCATTGAGTGAGTTTCATTGTTATACGGCATTTACTTCCAAAGCTATTCAAAGACACAGCATAACTCCAAGCGTTCTGCTGTTGTTTACATAACTTTCTAGTCAGTGCACACTTCTTTTTCCAATCGTGCCTAAGATTGCTTTGGTTTTAGTTTGTTCTTGTTCTACTCAAGCGACGAGTGCTCTCTGTAGTGTAAGGCTTGATTTCATTGATGAGAGCAAAACATAGCAAAAGCTTCTCGTGCACTCGTGCAGAGGTTTAGTTAATACCCAAAGATGCTTCAATCACATCGAGTGTCCCATGACGATATTTTTATCAGTTCACCTACAGTATCGATGTTTTCTGGCATATCAACCAATTTTGTATGACCTACATGAATTCGTTGTATCAGTATTTGATAGTGCTGTAGAAAGGTGCTTTATCGCAGTTTAAAGAATTATGTGTATCCATGCATTCTTGCCTTGAACTCACGTCAAAAGTTCTAAAAAATAGTCGCACGAAAATGTTCACGAGTTAATTCCATTTTCTGACCAAGAGGAACTTTTCAAGTTGCTTTAAACAACACAAATCGAACTCAAATGACAAAATATTCTGAAGAAAGGTATATTTTTATTACGTATGATATAACATTTTATAACTAAATCGCGTAAAATAAATGTACGTTTTATTATCTACACCAATTTATTATAAGCTCACTTGACTGACTTTCTTATGACGTCATGCTAATATAATTTGCCATTACATGTTCATTCAATTTATCATTTATCTACTGACATTTATACATTCGACATTCTTACTCGCACAATAGTACGACATATGTGTTACGGACGAATTAATCATTTTGGGACAAACATTTGTGTAACAAAGAAAACCAATAATATGGCAAGAATATCACGTGGCAATGTGTAGAAAATTTCCTAGTAGAATAAAAAAGAAAAAAAAAAATCACCATAAAAATACGACCTTGACAGGAATATTTTCGAAACATTCATTTTTATTTTTTATAATATACACCTCTATACTCGTACATGTGCAAATATGTTGGACAAAACAAATTTATTTTTAAGAGTTTATTTCGTTATTTATTCTAGTTATTAAGTAGACCTCGGGGCTTTGCAGTATGCTGTAATAACATGCATGTTATAACTAAATGGTTAAATATTTATTAAATAATTTAGTTATAACCTAAATTGTTGACTCTAAAGACCGTTTAAAATGGCATCTAATGCAAATTAAAAGCGAAATATACAAAACCTTCATTTCACACAGTCATAATCAAGCATCAATATATATTCGAGTATCACAAACACACAAGGTTGAATATCATTTCGATTAGCATAGTTCACACCGTTGCAAACATGCTTAACTTCCATGAATTGCATTTCTCGCGGTACAACATGTCGTATGCGTAACATTGATTCGCTGCTCAAGTTGAATAAATATTACTCATACGTACCGATGAGCAATTTGTACAATATACAATTTTAATTCGTTATCTATTTTGCATTATTGAAAAAGCCTGACAACGCCCATTCACTCAAGAGGCAGACACAACACAACACAACACAACAATTTAAAAGCTGCGAAATATATCAGCGGATTTATATTTATCGTTTTTCTTTATGCGTGCAGCGTGAATGAGCTTACGTGATAGGTTATGAAATAACTTGAAGTTCGTTTCATAACCTATAAATATAACAGCGATATGTGAAGCAGCTTAAGTTGAAGCAGCTGCGTGCGTAAGCATGATATACAGTTGGTTTTTTTTCAGCTCATCTGAAGAACGATTTTTAAATACTTTTAAAGTTTATTTCTGCATAAATATAGACAACAATTTGTCATTGAGGCTTAGTACCGCAATATTGAATTTTTTTTTTTTCACGTAGCTAGTTTTTTCCTTTTCGTTTTTTTACATTATTCACTTAAGCACAGGAATATAAAAAGAAACATGTTTGACAAGCATGAAGGCAGGAAGGAAACATATGACGAAATTAAGGAAGGAAACAGATGATTATTTTCACAGCTTTGTAGCTTTTTTGATATGATTATGTGAGAACTTGTGAATTTGTTGTTGTAGTGTGTAATCAAAGTTGAAATGAATGATTTGGGAGAAAATTAAAATTTTTGGGAGAGTCTCTGTTTTGTTTTTTTACAAATAAAATTGATTGATCATGTTAAGGTTATTTGATTTTGGTTCAAATAGAAAACTGATTCAACATTTATTTAAAATGAAGGTATTCATAAATATTTGATATTTTCTAGCCTTTTTAGTAAGAATTAAGTATTGAATTAAAAAAAAGAAGGAATTCTTGCCTTTACTGGTAGTGCTTCAAACGGTCGGTACAAGTTTTAATGACTCGGTCCAATATGTGTGGCATTATTCCGGCAATAGTGTCTCGAACGTTAGCCTCGAGGTCGTCCAAACTGGTTGGCTTGTTAGCATAGACTTAGGACTTAATGTAGCTCCAGAGAAAATTTCAAGTTGCATGAACGCTTGCTGTGAGATCACCCAGTTACCAAAGTTTTTCCTTCACCACTTCCACTTCGGTGTGTTGCTTGTATAATATGTAGCATCGTCGCATTGGAACCATAGCTCGATTGTAGTCAAGCTCTAGCCACAAAAAGTTAGTCAACACCGCTCTATACCGAGGACCATTTACGGTAACGATGTCTCTTTTCTCATTTTGAAAGAAATAAGGCCCGATGTTACCGCCGTACCAAAAATCGCACCAAAAAGTCAATCTTTCCGGATGCATTGATGCTTGGTTGAACACTTGTGGATTTAAGTCGTTCCAATGCGGCAATTCAGCTTGTTAACATTGCTGCTGAGCTAAAAATTGGGTTTTTTTCGAAAAGAAGATGCGTGTTTTTAACTGGCCCGAAATTTCAATGATATCTTTATATATAAAAGCCAAGCCTGCTGCTACATACTTAATATCCCTCAAACTGTAATTATTTCCTGTTATTACAGTACACATTAAATTTTTCAGCCTAAAAGTATGCACAGAAAATCTTATTACATAAAAGGCCAGCGAACGTGTTGCTCCACATCTAATATCGCTCAAACAGTAATTACACTGTTGAACACGAAAAAAAATAACAAGGTTCTGACAAGGGATTCTGATAGAGGGGACAAAAAAACAAAATACCTGTATCGGAGTTTTGAAAGTTTACGTATGAGTCTTACCTTAGGGGGTATTTAATTTTCCCACTTTTTGAACATTCCTATAGTGAATTGGCATAGAAAATCATGTTATTCTTACATTTTGGGTACAAATGTACAAATTTTTACACTATAAGAATGTTCAAAAAGGTAAACTTTCGAAACGCCGATACACGTATATTGTTGTTTTGTCTCCTATACCAGAATGCATTGTCAGAACCTTGTTATTTTGGAAAAAATTGATTTTGTTGTTCAGTGTTATTCGTTGCTATTACAGTGCTCATTAAAATGCCAATTAAGTGCTCATTATTACAGTGCTCATTCAGTCTGAAAGTATACACATACAATTTTTTTAATACTAGTTTTTTAATAATCCACACATATTTGGCAAGCGTGAAACAATACACGATAAAACGGCAAATTTTACTAGATATTTGGACAGCTAGATGTCTTTGGTAACTTTAACAGCTGCTGAAACATAAAAATTGGAAAGTATCATATTATTGCTATCTGGTCACCTTATATCATGAAATAAGTTCTTTAATTTTACAACAGTTTTAAGTCAATTTAAACGCAACTCTAGCTTTTGTGCAAACTATAAATCAAAACGCTTTCTATATCTTGATCCAAACCAAAATAAACATAATCAGCTACCAACCCACCAAACAACTACATACCTTACCACCAACCAAACCATTCTCATCATACGATATCCATAATTCCAAACAGCTTATACTATACTTTCATCATAGCTATAGCACCCTTTTCATCATAGCTATCAAAACACTTATCTTTCCAAACAATGATTCTATATCCATCATATTATACCTATCATCTAAATCTGTCAAACTATACCCATAATGTATTTCTGTCTTACTTTAATCATCTTTCCATACAAAATATACCATACCCATCATAACTTAGAATCATACCATATCTGCTACTGTACCCATTTCACCACATCTATCATATAACACCTATCTTACCAAACCAATCATGCTATTCATACCGTATCTATCATCTTTATTTGTCATGCCTAAACCCATGCCCACCCTTCCATACAAACCATACCATACCCATCATATTTTACCAAACCAATCATTTCATACCAGAACCATCACACTATACCCATAATACCATAACTATCAGTCCATAGCCTTCGTCCATGTCGGTCATATCATACTTGTCAATCTATTACCTTACCTAATATACCTATCATACAATACTCATCATAAAATTCCATCCCATTCCATACCATTCCATTCCATTCCATTCATTCCATTCATTCCATTCTCAACATACCATATCCATCATTCTATACCATCATACCATAACTACAAAATTATTCGCTTTATACACTACTCATGATGCAATTACTTATCATCCATTGTCATACCATACCCTTAAAAAAATCAATCATATCATATCCACCATATCATACTCTACTTATTATCTAAATTTGTAATGAAAAAAATATAAATTTTTAATACTATACCCATATTTCCATATCCATACCATACCTATAATAACAATATTTTTTTTTTTTTTTTTAGCTTTGAACCAAGGATTTCAGGTGGAATACCTATTCAGTCAAGTCTGCCTTGGTTCGAAATGGGGTGATAGATTAGTGGGAAGGAAAGGTCAATCAATTGAAACAGGTGTAGGATGTTCTAAGCGTGGTGGAAAGCCGAAGAAACATGTGAATTTAAATTATAAAATAAAATTATATCAATCATATCATTCTGATTATAATAAAACCATCAATCATTATATTATACCCATCATATCATTCTCATTATATCAAACCCATCAACCATATTTACTATACTGTCCTACCAAACTCATACTTAATTTATCAAACCCATCATCCATATCTATCACAACAAATCCATTATCATTAATCATACTAGATCTACAATAGCATACCCATCGTATTATTCCAATCATATCATCCTAATCATAATATACACATAACCCATGTCTATCACACAGAACCCATTTTACTATACTCACTTGAAATATCCATCATACTATATTAATTATACCATACCATACCATCATATAATAATGTGGCGTCCGTGGCGTAGTTGGTTAAAGTGCGTGGCCGCTATGTCAAAGAACCTGGAGACCCAGGTTCGAACCCCAGCAGCGACAGAAAATTATTTGAATTAAAATAATTTTTCTGTACGGCCGCCACCTCTCTGCAGACAATGGCAAACCTCAGAGAGTAATAAAAATGCCATGTAAAGCTTCTTGAGAACGAGAACATTCCGTTCATCGCCGTTCGGAGTCGGCGTTAAACATGTAGGTCCGGTTCTCGGTCAATTGTGTACAAACTTAATAACACGCACAACACAATTGATCATAAGAAGCTAGGTCAAAGTCCTTTCAAGGGCTGAAATGGCCAGTTATTTATTTATTTTTTTTTTTTTATACCATACACATCATATCAAATTTAATATACAAACAAACATATTTTTCATACTATACTATCATACCATATATATCGTATCATATCTTTTATAATATACCCATCATATTATAACCATCATATTGTACCCATCATCCATGTCTGTCATAACCTTACCCAACATCTATGTTTATCATAATATGCCCATTACACCCATTCCATCATATCATTATCTCATAGTCCTCATATCATGCGCATCATAACACATCCACACCATATCATCTAACATTTTCTTCGAGTGCCCAGTCGGAAAGATCGTAAGGTGCTTACTAAATAATTCATGTTTTCCTTTAGTTTATGGTGGTGAAAACGGGATCATACGAAAGTAAGTATATTACATTTAGAGCACCTTGCAAAAGGAATGCACGGTTATGCCGATCATGTTTTCGTGTGATCATTTCCATATGTACTTTATTTCGTAAAGTAAGAGACATGCAGCGGCATGATGACATAACGGTATTTGATTAACGATACGAAGATATGAAGTGTAGCAAAAATCAAACGAAAAAAACGAATAGAGAACAAACGTATCGGTGGTGTAGTCACATCATTTATGCAGCAATAAATTGAAAAATAAATTTTTGTCCATTATATTCATTCTGACAAATATTTAATTTATTCATTTTTACCATCCCGTTTTGGTTTTTAATTTCTCGTTTTCAATGTCATAACGTAACTGACATAAAAAAACCAATAAAAACATGAAAGAAAGTGAAAAGAGAGCGAAAAAATAAGTACGATCCGTGGCCTTAAGTTCACCTCCTTTTGTAAGTGGAAACGTAAGCAGTGCTTACAATTTCCGTTGCGAAGAAGGTTTAAATGGATTATGTGCACGTTGTATATCAATATAGTATGGGTACCTTACGTTTTCATGCCTACATCCTGCTTATTAAATAAAGTGCATTAGAATGGAAACACGAACAATTCCGATCGTCGGGAGTACATTACCTGCACTTTATTTTAGTGAAGGAAAACGTAAGTATATATGACGCTCTTTATACTTTACAGAAGGAAGCTTACTAGAAGCGGCCATGCCTTCGTAAAAGTAATAGGGATTCGGAAGGGACGTTTGCATGCCTCGCGGATGAAAGGTAGTAGGCTATAAAGCATTATAGATGGCTTTTCGCACTGGGTGGTCAAGATCATTTCTGTTAAAATTTTTTTCTGAAACAAAATGACAGTTAAATTGCTTTAACTATTTCTAAACACCCATATTGCATGAGTAGGAGTGACTGACTCAATTTTAACTTGCGTCTCTTGTTTGAAGACTTAAGGGCACCGTTAATCTTCGCGACCCAAAATTTAATGCCTCTCTAAAAATTAAATTGCGCAAAAATTATAAAAGATATCGGCAAACCGTTTTTTTTGTTGAATAGATAAAATACCAAACTTTGTAAATTTTTGGTTATTTTTGTATGTCTTGTCAAAGTAGATCGTGAAAAAACAAAAGGTATGCTGCTGGTTGTTATACAAAAATGTTTGTGCTTTATCTAAAAATAAAAAGCAAAACGGAAATGTTAAGAACTAATGGCATTATCGTAGGTACTAGAATAAAGAGGGTCGTTCAAAACATATTGGAACTGTAGCATCCAAGTATCAAAATTTAAAAAAAGGTATTTTTAAAGACGTCCGTGGCGTCCGTGTGGCGTCCGTGTGGCGTCCGTGGCGTAGTTGGTTAAAGTGCGTGGCCGCTATGTCAACGAACTTTGGAAACCCAGGTTTGAACCCCAGCAGCGACAGAAAATTATTTGAATTAAAATAATTTTTCTGTACGGCCGCCAACTCTCTGCAGACAATGGCAAACCTCAGAGAGTAATCAAAATGCCATGTAAAGCTTCTTGAGAACGAGAACATTCCGTTCATCGCCGTTCGGAGTCGGCGTTAAGCATGTAGGTCCGGTTCTCGGTCAATTGTGTACAAAGTTAATAACACGCACAACACAATTGATCATAAGAAGCTAGGTCAAAGTCCTTTCAAGGGCTGAAATTGCCAGTTATTTATTTTTATTTTATTTATTATTTTTAAAGACGTAAGATAGGTCTAGCTCCGTTGTTTTTAGAGTTACCGTGATGATTCTAGTACTGACGAGAATGACTAGTATTTAAAGTATGTGGTGCAAAAATTATTCACATCGGACAATTTTTTGGATAAGTTTGTATTACAACCAATCGCGAAAAAGTGGTTTAGAGATAAAAGCTTTTAAAGTTAAGGTAAGTATTTTCGAAATAACAAAATTTGGGTGTTGACATCCAAATCGGATTATTGGTTTCGGAGAAATTAAGTGGAAAGTGACCGAAAGTGGTTTTCAAAAAAGCCCCCAGTGTATAGTAATCTATTGAAATAACAGAAATAAAAACAAAGTTTTGAACAAAAAAAAAAAAAAAAAAAAAAAAATTAAAAATAACATTTCATTACTTCTTTACTTGCAAGAATATATAATCAATATATGAAAAGATATGAAAAGAAGTTAGATCACGAAATATGTGCACATGGTATGATTTTGTGCCTGACTTCCCCTAAAATAAAATTCTCAAACAAAAAAAAAAATTCTCGATTGATTTGCTAGAAATTTTCACAGTATGATTCCAATACTTTGTTTATTCATATAAGCCAAAAATAAAAAAAAAACAAATTTCGTAAAAAAAAAACAAATTTCAAGGGTGACTTTAAGGCAAAAAACCCAATTTAATTCAACTAGGTTGAATAGCGCCAAAATTAAACTGAGTTTTGTATTTAACACCTTTTTTTGTTTCAGTAGGCGTGTTAGCTTATGTTACACACAAATTACTACAAATCATCATGGATAAATCTTTATACAGTTCTATTTTGTTTGGAGTGCAATATTTTTATGTTATTCAATTTAACTAAATTACACTGAATTCTGTGACAGCAGATGTGTCTGGTTCATTATTGGTAATAACCCTTGTCTGAGGACAATATGCACAAGTACCAAATTCGTACAAAGTAGTGCGTTCTAGCCAGGTTTTAGGGTGGTTTATAGATAGTGCTATAAAAAATACTGTGATATAAATAGTTTATATGGTTCAAATTTGTTTGGTTTCATAACATTATGATTTAGTCAAAATTTAGTTTCAATCATAGGGGTCAATCTTAGCCTTATATGCTCAAAAGAGATTTTAGTGAATATTTTAAATCAATAATTCATATTATTTTTTCACCACCAACATCATCTTCGAGCATACCCAACACCTATTTGCCACCCTTCGCGGATCCATCTACAAAATTAACATGTTTTGAACAATCGCAGTAACTGTCCCAGTTTGATTTCTAGATGGATTAGGCATAACTAGCTAATTTTATTAATTTATATCTTCCAACATTTTTCTTAAATACACCTGCCCCCCGTTCTGACACAACAATGCAAAATTATAGCCTCTCCTTCCACCACCTCTCCTTTCTATTATTTTGGTCACCCCAACATTTCTTCAAAACAATTTTATTCGTTAACTGCCACCATTATGAAGGCGGGGGATTTCACGAGTAATATACTACTATTAAGTAATTATTACTGAGGTGGTCAAATTCATTTAGTTCATAAGTCATCAAAAAAAAAATAGAAAATTTCTACTAAATTAAATGGGAAAATAAAACTTAAATAAGTTTGCTTTGTCGCTAGTTGAGAATTGTTTTAGTCCATTGTGATGACTTATATCAAGAAGTTGCTTGAGTAAGCAAAAATCACTGTTAGAAAGGTGTTAACCTGAAGTTATTGTTTTATTATGTTGGTACGAGTATAGATAAATCTCTTATATAGTATTTTACAGTTTCATTTGTGGTTACAGTTAAAATGTCCAATTTTCCAATTCTATAAATAAATTTTCTTGTTAGCTTACACTCCGAGCATCATCTTCTTAAAGAAGATATACTCATATATCCGAACATACACCCGAGATGGAGGCTTTTGTGGTCTCAACTTGAATCAAAATAAGCGATTATCTGCATTAGTTTGCAGGAATTCGCAGAATATTAAAACTATACAAGAGGGAGAAACAAATTCTGTTCATCAGCTTATGTAAGCTTACTCAAAAATAAAATAAAATTTTAAGCAAAACAAGCTAAATATAGCATTTTATATGCCAGACGCCAGAGTAGAAAATCATCAAAAAAGTTCGAATTACATTTTGGTACTTTGTGAAGTTTTGGCCAGACACAATCATGAATTTTGTCTAGAAATAGCAGCTATAAAATAGTAAAAGTCATAAACGAAAGGCTAAGATTTTCCTTTTCTGCAGGCAAAGGCTACAATTAATGAAATAATTTTGCTTAAAGCTTGTGCACCGTAGCGTATGAGTAACATTTATTTCATATGAGCTGTAAAAAAATGTTAAGCATACGACATGGTGTACAATTTTTTAATACTTTTTTGTTAAGTGCGAAAACATGCAATGCAGCATAAAGAATAATAAAAAAATTTTAATTTATTAACCGTAAGAAGTTCAGCAAACCACATGATTGAATTTTGAGAGACGTACTGTTCGAACTTTTCAAGTTAAAGTGCAGCGGAAACCTTTAAAACTTTTACAAGGGTTTTTATAAAATTAATTTTACTTTTAAGTACATACTTAGGATTGAAATTAAGTTACGCTGTTAACTAAGATGATCACTTCTGAGCACAAACAATGACGTGTTATGACTTTTACGATTTTTTTTTTTGTTTTTATGGAAAATGCGATTTTATTACATAGAAACATTTTTGGCTTGTGCTTAAACATTTAATTAAAAATTTCTATGGAAATACTTTAAGAACTTGAAGTAGACAACCATAAGCACTCTTCTTGAATTTTTATAAAATTCCTTTTAAAACATTTCTGCTGAAATTTCATTTCATTTCTCAAACTACTTATTTTCTTTGTTTTATACCATTTTATAAAATACGAGTAGCTATAAAAACACTTTAGCTATTGTGTGAATATAAAAACCACAGTTTAGTCTGAAGACAATTTTTCTGACGCAAATCAGTGCATTGTTTAACGTAATTGATATTAAAAACATCTAGTTTTACCGCTGTTGGATGTGTCCATAAGCTCTACAACAATAACAAAGATGGTACAGCGATAGCCTGTACAACGCAAAAAAAAACAAAATGTATTTTCTTACTGCGCCTCATTAGAAGTAAGTTATGAGTTTTAATAACAGCGAGCATTTCTTAAACGCAGCTAAGCATGAAATAAAAATATTCCAGCTGCAACAAGTGGGCTTATTTATAGTTAAGTCATGAAATTGTTTTCAAAGACTACTGATTTTATGAGATTGAGCGCAAGTAACAGATGTAAAGCAAGTTAATAAAACTTGTAGAGTTGACAAGATGTCAGGCTAAGAGTAGATTAATGTAGGTCATGTAGTGATGTACAGTGACGTGCAAAGCCGTTCGGATTTTTTCCGTTTTTACACTAAATTTGCTGTCAAAACTAAAGGCTAAGCACTAGGCAAACAAAACGAAATATTTTGATATAATTATTTTTTTATTATAGAATAACTAGCTGTACCCGACGCATTGCTGTCGCGGAAGAAATGATTTCTATATCTGAATCTCAATCTCAATCTTAATCTTAAATTTTAATCTCAATCTTAATCTCTATCTCTATCTCTATCTCTATCTCTATCTCTATCTCTATCTCTATCTCTATCTCTATCTCTATCTCTATCTCTATCTCTATCTCTATCTCTATCTCTATCTCTATCTCTATCTCTATCTCTATCTCTATCTCTATCTCTATCTCTATCTCTATCTCTATCTCTATCTCTATCTCTATCTCCATCTCTATCTCTATCTCTATCTCTATCTCTATCTCTATCTCTATCTCTATCTCTATCTCTATCTCTATCTCTATCTCTATCTCTATCTCTATCTCTATCTCTATCTCTATCTCTATCTCTATCTCTATCTCTATCTCTATCTCTATCTCTATCTCTATCTCTATCTCTATCTCTATCTCTATCTCTATCTCTATCTCTATCTCTATCTCTATCTCTATCTCTATCTCTATCTCTATCTCTATCTCTATCTCTATCTCTATCTCTATCTCTATCTCTATCTCTATCTCTATCTCTATCTCTATCTCTATCTCTATCTCTATCTCTATCTCTATCTCTATCTCTATCTCTATCTCTATCTCTATCTCTATCTCTATCTCTATCTCTATCTCTATCTCTATCTCTATCTCTATCTCTATCTCTATCTCTATCTCTATCTCTATCTCTATCTCTATCTCTATCTCTATCTCTATCTCTATCTCTATCTCTATCTCTATCTCTATCTCTATCTCTATCTCTATCTCTATCTCTATCTCTATCTCTATCTCTATCTCTATCTCTATCTCTATCTCTATCTCTATCTCTATCTCTATCTCTATCTCTATCTCTATCTCTATCTCTATCTCTATCTCTATCTCTATCTCTATCTCTATCTCTATCTCTATCTCTATCTCTATCTCTATCTCTATCTCTATCTCTATCTCTATCTCTATCTCTATCTCTATCTCTATCTCTATCTCTATCTCTATCTCTATCTCTATCTCTATCTCTATCTCTATCTCTATCTCTATCTCTATCTCTATCTCTATCTCTATCTCTATCTCTATCTCTATCTCTATCTCTATCTCTATCTCTATCTCTATCTCTATCTCTATCTCTATCTCTATCTCTATCTCTATCTCTATCTCTATCTCTATCTCTATCTCTATCTCTATCTCTATCTCTATCTCTATCTCTATCTCTATCTCTATCTCTATCTCTATCTCTATCTCTATCTCTATCTCTATCTCTATCTCTATCTCTATCTCTATCTCTATCTCTATCTCTATCTCTATCTCTATCTCTATCTCTATCTCTATCTCTATCTCTATCTCTATCTCTATCTCTATCTCTATCTCTATCTCTATCTCTATCTCTATCTCTATCTCTATCTCTATCTCTATCTCTATCTCTATCTCTATCTCTATCTCTATCTCTATCTCTATCTCTATCTCTATCTCTATCTCTATCTCTATCTCTATCTCTATCTCTATCTCTATCTCTATCTCTATCTCTATCTCTATCTCTATCTCTATCTCTATCTCTATCTCTATCTCTATCTCTATCTCTATCTCTATCTCTATCTCTATCTCTATCTCTATCTCTATCTCTATCTCTATCTCTATCTCTATCTCTATCTCTATCTCTATCTCTATCTCTATCTCTATCTCTATCTCTATCTCTATCTCTATCTCTATCTCTATCTCTATCTCTATCTCTATCTCTATCTCTATCTCTATCTCTATCTCTATCTCTATCTCTATCTCTATCTCTATCTCTATCTCTATCTCTATCTCTATCTCTATCTCTATCTCTATCTCTATCTCTATCTCTATCTCTATCTCTATCTCTATCTCTATCTCTATCTCTATCTCTATCTCTATCTCTATCTCTATCTCTATCTCTATCTCTATCTCTATCTCTATCTCTATCTCTATCTCTATCTCTATCTCTATCTCTATCTCTATCTCTATCTCTATCTCTATCTCTATCTCTATCTCTATCCCTATCTCTATCTCTATCTCTATCTCTATCTCTAAGTGGAACAACTCGTGTAATTGAGGCCGATAACGAAATTTCGAGGCTATACTACCTATAATTCCAAAGTTATTCGATATCGCAAATTTGGGTTGCATAGTAGGTGGGACGCCCCCTTATCCAATCGTAATCAAACCTAGCCTATACACTGCGCGGAATTGCCAGCAATAAGCTGACAAAATTTTATTGCAATCGGATGATCGGTCTTGCTGCGCATAAAGGACGAACAAATATACAAACAAATTTTAATTTTTATATATTAGACTAGCTTTTTCCCGGCGCGCGTTGCTGCACCCAGCAATTATATTGCAACATAATAATTATATTCCAAACTTTTCTGAGACCCATAGTTTAACACCACTGTTATTTTCCACTGACCGTTACAGTTTCCCAGTAGCAGGAGATCACTAAATAGTAACTCCATTTTGAGTTTGTATATAAATACTGCTACTTTTACTTTCAAAGCTATTCGTAATACACATTTTAATTGTATAGGCGGAGCCACACCCCCTTATACAAATCCCATCCCAGTTTTCTAGTAGATGGACATTACCCAGTTTTAGTACAGTTGCCGACAGTGAGCATACAACTAAATTACCAAAATGTAGCCAAATCGACGAAAACCGTAAGAAATACAGTGGTAAAAGGGGGTGTGAAAGGGGGTGTGACAGAAGTTTAAACCATCTTGTACTTGAAAAAAATGTACTGCCAAAATTTCAGCTCTATCGGCTCAGTAATTTTTAAGTTTCCAGCCATCACACGGACAGCCTTTTGCTTTTTGTATATGTAGATTATTGGCTATAACTTTTGATTGGTAAAAGATACTAACATAATTTTTTCTAAAAAATTAATTTTTTAACTTGTTTATTTTTTCAAAAATATAAAAACACAAAATTGGAAAAAAATTTTGTTCAAAAAAATCAAAGGCCTAATTTTTGTGTAAAATTGAAATAACTTTTGCCTATAAATGTTATAACTTTTAAAAAGAGTTGAAAATTTGAGAATTTGAGTTTACATAAATTATTTTTACAACAAAAATAATTTTTGAGTCTGTTTTTGAGGAAAACTCCAAAATTTCAGACCTTTTTTGAAAAAAATATTTAAAATATATATACTCAACTAACGGTATTTTTGCAATAAGGTTTTCATAGTACTTTGATGAAGCTTTAAGACAAAAAAAAAAATTTAACACAACATATAAAAAAGCAGCGGAGATATTTGAATCAAAAGTCACAAAACTGAATATCTGATTGTTGTTTTCGTAATTTTGTGTAACGATGAATTAAATATATCGTTGTAGTAAAAATTTTCATAGTTTTCAAGATATGTTCATGTTTTAGATGTCAAAATAACGGAAATTTTTTAATTTTACTAAATTTAAGAAATATTTTTTATTTTGTAAATATTTGCATATGTAACAACTAAAAATATGCGATTTTGTAAAAAATTTGTACTACAGCACCATCTGGTGTCCAAGGTGGTTCAAAGAAGATACAGTCAAAAACTCATCCTACCGTAGAACTACTATATACCAATTTTTATTCTAATCGCATGAGTGGTTTGGGATTTTTAGGTGGTTTTGCAAAAAATTTGTACTACAGCGCCCTCTGGTGTTCAAGGTGGATAAAAATTGATAGCCCACAAACACGCACCGTATCAAAAAACTTCTTTACACAAATTTGCATGCTAATCGGATAAGTAGTTTAGGAGTCTATTGCATAGTTACATACGGCATTTAGTTCCAAAGCAATTCGATATCATAAATTTGGCCTGTGTGGCAAAATTCCCCCTTGTCTAATGTTCGCTCAAATATATAGTAATGGCCTCTTGAGCCCATAGCATCTACATATCAAGTTTCACTATCAAAACATGTACAACTCAGGAATAATAATGATTTATAAAAAGTGGGCGTATATGTAGTTAGACCACGCCCAGTTTTAGTATAGTTGCCGACAGTAACCATACGAACTTGTTTACCAAATTTTAGTCTAATACGACCAAACCCGTCTTAACCCTTAAATGCACCGTGTATCTTTAAAGATACAACCATTCAAAAAATTCCTACGGCTATATTTTTGGTTCGATTTTTTTAAATCGTTTCTATATTGTTTAGAATATTATAAGTCTTAAATAAAAAAATAGTTTTTACTTTTATTTGTCATACTTTTTCAAAAAAATATGTACAAAATCAAAAAAAACTTTTTTTTTAAATTAAATAATCACAATTTTTAACAGTTTAACTTCTAGGGTTAGACAAATAATTTTGATTAGAAAAAAATACTGACTGCTTTCAAAACATGTCCTTTAGTGATTTTAAGTGGTTCGAACAAATTTCGATCATTTGGTACCTCACTGGGTCACTTTAGTTGGTTGTATCTTTAAAGATACAGTGTGCACTCCCTGCAGCTTTTGATAATTTTAACTTTTTAAAATAAAGAATTAATAAAAATTTCATAACACATTTTTATTTTTATTTTGATATATTTTAATAGGGATTTTAGATAAAGGTAAATTCACATTGTAACTTTATATGTAAACTTTTTAAAAAAAAATTTTTTAAAAAAAAAATTTTTAAAACTAAAAACGCAGTTTTTATTTTTACTCAATTTTACATAAAATATCTTTTTTCGGTAAAAATCGGAGGCCTTGTGCATTTAAGGGTTAAATATAGCATTTTTATTGATTTGTAGGCGATAAAGGGGGTATGGGAAAAAAAGGGGTATGGAAAATTTTTACAATGCCTTTTTTTTCGCACAAATGCAAACTAAAGTGAGACTTGCCAAATTATTCCAATATTCCATTTATTTCCAATTACCCTTGCAAACAATTGTAGTATTGTTGATAAGTTCACTAAAATGCCTTTAATTCATGAACCAATACACATACAAAGACCATTTATAAAAAAAAAACCTTCGTATTGACGTCACCTTTCATGGAAAATTTCCAGAAACAAAATCGGTTCACGCATTACAGAGAACATCAATTTCATACACAATTCAACTTAATTTTATATATATATAGATATTCCAATAGACAGAAGAGTTCTTAAGCAAAAACAAAAGTAAAAATCTAAAAGAACTTAAACAATTTCATTCAGTACAGTTTTGCTCGTTATCCAAATATGATATTTAAGATCAAATTTTCAATATTTTGTCCACAGACCCTTGCGTTTTATCACACTTTCCACACGTCTTGGCATACTTGCGACTAAATTTTCTAATATTTCATTTAGAATGTTTCTCCACTTGGCTTGGACTCTGCTTCATAGTTCTTTCATATTACCTGGCGGTGTTTTGTATTTTCCCAATCTATTTTTCACAAAAGCCCACAAATTTCCGATTGGGTTTAGATCGGGGCTTTGTGCTGGCCATCATTTTGTGCTGGCTTTGTGCTGGCCACGAAGTCTGGCAAATTAGCCTTAAGAATATCTAGGTAGCTTTATTTTGTCATAATTCCACTTATCTTGACTAATGGTCCGATGTAAATAAAAAATAAAAAAAATAACTGGTAATTTCAGCCCTTGAAAGGAATTTGACCTAGCTTCTTATGATCAATTGTGTTGTGCGTGTTCTTGAGTTTGTACACAATTGACCGAGAAACGGACCTACAGGCTTAACGCCGACTCCGAACGGCGATAAACGAAATGCTCTTATTCTCAAGAAGCTTTACATGTCATTTTGATTACTCTCTGAGGTTTGCCATTGTCTGCAGAGAGGTGGCGGCCGTACAGAAAAATCATTTTAATTCAAATAATTTTCTGTCGCTACTGGGATTCGAACCCGGGCCTCCAGGTTCGTTGACATAGCGGCCACGCACTTTAACCAACTACGCCACGGACGCCACAATGGTCCGATGTACCACCACGTAAAACATCCCCACACCATGAGACTGCCTCCACCATGTTTTACAGTTTGCTTCACTTGGTGCTTTTGTAAGGTTTCATGAGGGCGATGCCAATAGTACTGTTTGTCATCCGATTGGTACCGATTAATTTTCGTTTCGTCTGACCAAATGATTCTCTTCCAATCTTCCACGCTCCAATTTTTGTGTCTCAGGTAGAAATCGTAGACGAGCTTGAATATTTTTGTTTGACAAAGCAGGTTTTTTCTGTTTGACGGATGACACAAAACCGATTCTCCTAAGCGCCGCACAGTGGTTGAGCCCCATACAAAAAATGTCAAAAAATAGAAATAGTAGTCGTAAATCAATAAAATTAGGCACATGAGTTCAGTTTGACTGTATCAAGATAAAAACAAAAATATTTTGATATCCGCCCACAACCACGCCTACCTCCCATATAACATAAAAATTAAAAACGCTATATTTTTTCTATGACATATCCTATGATGAAACCACATGGTCAGAAATCTTAAATTAAAGGGTTTAATAAAAAAAAAAAACATTTTTTCCGCCATGCCCACCTTCCACGAAAAATTTTTCACTCCACTTGTTTTCCAAATTTTAAACTTTAAGGTGATATAGCATCTAAACCGTGAAAATAAGATGTTCATGTTACTGTAAGATATTATGTATTTTAAAATTATTTTGTAAGACAATGAAAAAAAAATTTTTAAAAGAAAGCTGCCCGTTTCGCTATCATTTAAAAAAATTTGAATGAACCTTTGCATTCTGCAACAAATTAATAATTATTACATAAGCGATGATAGCAACTTTCAAAATTTACTTGAGTATACTTTTAGGGATAATGTAAAACCTGCTATCAATCTTCATATCCGTAGTTCATGTTGTAGCTTTTTATGCGTATAAACACATGCTAACCTTTCAGAAAGATTTTCATCTTTTTTCATGGTTTTTTATAGTCGCAAAAAAATATAAAAATTTGTTTGTGAGGTTTAAATGGTCAAAAAGACAGTGCAATATTGTTGGTACCATAATAAACAAGAGAAAGTAGTCACACTTTTGGCTTAACAAGCCAAGCTTGAAAGTATACTAAGGATAATTGCTAAAGAACTAAGCCTCGAGACTGAGCAACTCTATATTTTTCTCAAAACGGTTTTAGTTATTGTCATATCTTGTGAAAAAACGCTCAAAAGAGCTCACTTTTATTACTTGAAACATTTACGTAAAAGATCAATAAATACATTCCGTTGAAAGATTTTTTGGCGCAACTTGGAGCTCACAAAGTAACATTCTGCTAAAAAATAAATTTACGTTTTTTTTCATATCCACGTTAAATTTGAGTTTTTTTAAAAATAGAGATAAATAATATATTTCAAATACGCAGAACTGGTTTTGAACATTTTCTTAAATAAATAAAAAAACATGCGGGCAATATCTCTTCCCGTTTTTTTGTAGTAACTCTGTAAAAATATCATCTTTTTAAATAATTTTTCCCAGTTTTTTTGCATTGTTCTAGACAAAAAACCAATGAATATTATTCAATAATATTTTGGATTTCTGCTAATTGAACAATTCTTAAACGATGTAAATTAAAAAATGTTACAAAGAGAACATGAAAATTTATGTTTTAAATCTGGAATGTGAAGGAATTTCATTAATTTATTTCTGTTCAATAAATTCTATGAATAAAAAATAAAAAAAAACTTGTTCATTTCAGCCTTTAAGAGCACTTTAAACGAGCTTCTTATAATAAAATTGTGTTGTTTGTATTATTACATCTTTGTTCACAATCGTTCAAGCACAGCATCTAATAAAGAGTGTATCAACAAAAGAGGTAGGGTTGCAAGGGTGTATTATTCAACTGGTTGTCGCTTGCTAGTTATCAAATGTTGACATTTGTCATTTATAAATACGAAAAATTTACTGTTCAATGCTACACAGTGAATGCAAGCACAGAATTCTTTGAATTTTATTATGTCGTTCAATCGCAGTTACGATGCCCAAAATTCCAATTCCAACAAATTTTTCTCATAATAATGTGGCTTCTGAGATATGTGTGCAGAACATAATCAAAAAATTTTAATAGAGTGGCTTAGAGCAAGATGTGAAAACATCGAACGACTTCGCCCCGGACATTCCACCCAAAATATACGTCAATATTTTGGGAGTGCTTTCCAAAGTGAATGAAAGTGCTTTCGTCGTAAGCAACTCAGTACGTCACACAGTGCGATTTTGGCGGAAAGCAAATCAATTTTCAGACCACTTAAAATTTCTTTTACAGAGAATAGCCATTATATAAGAAAAAATTTTGTACGTTACATGATTAACACATGGTCCAATAAGTCCCGAGACTAAGTAATAAAAAAACTTTTTTTTTTAAATATTCTTCTTTATTCATGAACAAAGGTTCCTTCAAGAGCAATACATTCATTCCACCTCTTTTCTAAGTTTTCAATACCAGTTTTGTAGAACGATTTGTGCTTTGCCTCGAAATTTGCTTCAGTTTCAGCCATCACCTCCTCATTGGAGTCAAGCATTTTTTTGAGGTCAGCAAAGAGACAGTAGGAGCATTCCAAGATAATAGTTACCAAGGCAAAAATTTTATATTTAAAGATATTGGATTAAATACCAATATTTATGGCAAAGATTTAGTCTTAGTTAAGTGTCATATTTTAAAAAATTCAAAATAAATGGTAATCTAAGATATTTTTCACTATAAAGTTAAGTGTACTACGAAAAATATTTTTCATTTTTTAAATAGAGCAACACTGTAATGACCGTTTTATGCGTCAATTAATTGTCAGTAAAAATATTAAAATGGAATATGAAAAAAAATTGTTGAAGGTAACAGCTAGTTGTTGTTATTCAAATTAAGTAAATAGGCGGAAGCGATATTTCAGATTTTTAAACTTGTTACGTTATTTGTAACACCCGTCACAAAAAAACAACAAATAGTTGTGTCAGTACAAAAGTTCCAATCCAATTTAGGTGGAACTTTACAAAAGTAAGGTTATGCTTACAGCTTATTAATTTCCTATGTTATTTTTACTTTTTGTTTTTGCAGATCGCCAATTTAACTCGATAAAATTGTGTAACACCCGTCACAATTTTTTTTTTCTTAACTATTACACCTCGATAGTTAGGTAAGATTTTTGTATATTTGAATACTTTTGTTGTTCTTTCATACCCTACACATGTTAATGTTACATACATAGGTTGACTTTTAAGTGTTGAGGTGTGAAAACACTAATGTGAGTATGTCAAATTTGACATTGTCGTATTAAAGTTTAACATTTTTAAGTCTCAACAAGCACAGATTTTGCAACCCAAAAAAGAATCAACTACAGACACAACAGCTCTGTTGCAAGTTGGTTTTACCGAGAAGTACTCTATAATTTCGCAAGATGAAATTCCGAGTGTATACTGGTTGGTTGCAATATAGCACTAAATGTAAATTATATGTTATAATAAGCACCGGTCTCTTTCATGACAAGTTTTTCGTCGGGGTCTTCCTTAAAACCATGATTGAAGATTTAAAATTGTTCATCTCGAAATGACTAAAATATCAATATTTAGTGATGGATGCGCAGCTCAATTCAAAAATAAATTCACTTTATCTAACATAGTAACATTAGTTAATATAATAAAGGAAGTTCTTCTAAAGAGGTGGGAAACTTTAAAACCTATTCTGCAAATACAAAAAAGTCATTAGTTTATGCCAGGCCGTAGACAAGGGGGGGTTTTTAGGGTTAACCCCCCCCCCCCCCCCTTATGGTCCAAAAAGTATAAAAAATAATATATTAGCATTAATATAAATTTGCCAATTTGCGAATACTTTGCTGCACTTGCGTCTTTTTTATCTTACAGTGCAAACTGCAAGTGTAAACAGCAACAGCGAAAATATCAACATGCTTAAGTATCGAAAAAAGTTCGATATATTCAATTGAACTTTGTCTACCACCAGCAATTTAAGAATTTATTGCTTTAACAGGTGTATCGTGAAAGTGGTGAAATTTTGATTGAGTTTCGTTAGATAAGTTGAGGAGTTTCTATTGTTAATTTTACTGTGCCAAAACTACAAAAATGACTCTACTTAATTGGCTGCAGAAACCAGAAGTAAAAAAGGCTAGAACGGTGGAAAGTACTTGCTTGATTTAAATGATTTTTTTTTTCCTTTATCAATGCGTAAATGTGTTAAAAAGTTGCCGAATATTTCTGAATGCTTGAAAGCTGTGTTTTTTTTTTTTGTAGCGTGTTTGCATTGATTGAATATTAATTGATTAGCTTTTAGCTTGATGCGGAACCGACAAAATCCGAATAATATTATATTTTATCTGTATTGCAGAAAACGTTAAAGAAACTTTGGAATCTGAAAAGTCTTCAGAACTTCCTTTGTAACCTGCACTTGAAGAAAGCTTTAATGTTGACAGCTATGTGGAAAGCGGTAGTACAAGTTGTGGTATAAATATTTTACTTTTAATGTTTATAACTTTTAAGTTTGTGTGTATGATTGTAGAAATTTTTCCAGAAATATAATTTGATTCATCGGAACTGCCTCCGACTTCGAGAGTATATCAATGTCCAAATAACGATATTTCCAAGTTGATGAGCAATATTTCCTACTCGAACCGCTTTGAAATTTTTCAAAGCATTTATGTGCCTCCACAAAATTTTAATTTTCCTGCCAGCGGTTCTCGCAAACTCCGATTTAAGCATTCTTGGTTGAACCGTTGGCATTGGTTGGTTTACTCCAAATTGGAAAATGCAGCTTATTGCAAGTTTTGCGTATTTTTTAGCACTGGTTTTGGAGGTGCAGGATCACAACGTCTTGGTAATTTTACCGAATGATAATAAAAACTTTTTAAATAAAATTTTCTAACCTTTTCATTGTGGCCTTTACAAAAGTCAGGAAATACAAGAAAATGTCGTTTTCTAATCGTGGTTATTTTTATATAGAATTTTAAACCGATATAAGTTTGCAAGTAAATTATTAAAATTATAAAATAAGAGGCTTAATTATCGTCATTTTAGAAGTTTGTCTTGAAAACTTTATTTTTTTAACGTCTTTCTGTATTGAAAAATGACAGTGCAACGATAAGTAAGATATATAGCCGAAACACATTGAGCTCAACAAACGACAGTTTTGATATTATAGAACACACGTTTTTTATGTTAATTGGGTGTGCATCCTTAAGCATACATAGGAATTGCAGTGTCACAGCAGACGCTGTGTTATTAGAATAAACAAAAAAATAATAAGAAGACTTATGGCTTCATTTTGTATTTCTATCCGATCAATCGTTTCGTTCACAACAGTGTTCGTTCATGTTTTGGAATTTGTAAATCGAACATAAGCAAACAACGAAAACAGCTGATCAGCTAGCGAACGATGCCGTAGTACAGTTACATATTTGCAATATGTTTTTCTAACGATCACTGAAACACCGAATTCAAACGTCAAAATCAAACGAATGCTTTCATGTTATCGTTGTGATGTATTCGTTGAGAAAATTTTATTTTAAAATCGATATTTTAACCAAAAAATACGTATATATAATAAAACTTATTTATATATTAACATATAAGTGCAATTTAAGTACTAAAAATTAATTAATTCAAAATTGAATACAATAGTTATTACTTAAATTGCAATATTAAAAAACAAGCAATATTTTTCAGCGCTTGTGAGGCAGCTAGAGCCCAATTCAAACTTTTTTTTTATTTTTCTTCCAATTCAAATCTGGGCAGATCTAAATAGAAAAAAAAAATTGCAGAATTGAAGAGCAACATCCAAGCAAAAGGCGATGATTTTTTTTCGGTTAACTACAAGTAATATACAAAGAAGCAGGCCATGATATCATTCTGCTTATGTCGAAGGCAGCACAATTGTAGCCAATAGAACAACCTGCAAACACAGTTTACACCATAACCTACAATTTACCTACAACACAGACAAGAACCAAAGCATAGCCACTGATTTTTCCCAATTTTCTGGTAATTATATAAAAAATTCCTTTTCATTTATCGATATAAAAAACTATCGATATTTTTTTTTAATCCAAACCCCCCCTTAGGTAAATCCTGGCTACGGGCCTGGTTTATGCACTTGTGTGGAAATAACATTGCATACGGAACAACAGCATATTCCAAACAACATAATATTGCAATATTTAAAGATACTATATCCTGTGATTGTCTCCTTTAATTTTATCAGTCTTAAATTTGTCTTTATTTTTCTAGTGTAACACCCGCCACAATCTGTGTAACACCCGTCACACATTACAATTGTAATAAAAACTTCCAAAACGTATTTCTAATTTTTTTTTTTTAATACAGGTTTAATCGTCAAAGATTATTTAATTGAAAGTAATTAAAAGAATTTTTTTAACAATTCTAGTTTGGCTGAATTTCACAAACATTGAAAGTGAAGTCAGATTTTTCATTAAGTGCTCGTAACACCCGTCACAGGTACTTTTATAAAAATTACACAAACGGTGAACATGATTTTGAAAGATTTTTTCCACGTATGGATAGACAAGCAAAAAAGCAATTTTTTATGACTGCAAAAAATTTAAATACTTTTATGTATGATAAAATATTTATATTTTAAGGCGTGCAAATGTAACACCCGTCACCATGGAATGTTCCAGTAGTCGCTGGGGGCCAAATGAGGTGGATGAGGTGGATGAGGAAGCAATTCGAACTCGAATTCGTGGGTTTTCGCCATCGTTTTCATTTATTTGTGACACGGTGCATTGTCTTGGTGAAAAATAATTTTTTTCTTCTTGAAATGGGGCCAATTTTTCGCGATTTCATCCTTCAAACGCTCCAACAACGCCATATAATAATCACTGTTGATTGTTTTTCCCTTTTCGAGATAGTCGATGAACAAAATTCCATGCGCATCCCAAAATACAGATGCCATAATCTTTCCAGCCGACTGTTGTGTTTTTGGTCGATTTGGCCGGCTTTCATCGGTTGCTCTCCACTCAGCTGATTCCGGTGTGTAATGGTGTATCCATGTTTCATCCATTGTCACATACCGATGCAAAATTCATGTTTATTCTTTGTAAAATGTGCAAACAGCTCTTCGAATTATCGACACATTGTGGGTTTTGGTCTGGTGTGAGAAAACGCGGCACCCATTTGGAAAGCAGCTTTCTCATCGACAAATGTTCCTGTAATTTTGTTCCCACACTGCCTTTCGATATCTTCAGAGCCTCAGCTAACTCGCGCACCTTTACTTTACGGTCGGCCAATACCATTTTGTGTACTTTTTAACGTTTTGTGGAACAATTGCTTCATTTGGGCGTCCTGAACGTTCAGTATAATTTGTTCAGCATCGAACAAGTTTAAACTCAGCATGCCTGCCATCGGCAAATAGTTGCTTTTGACGGAGCAGAGTACGAATAACACTTTCGAAGCCATTGCTCAGCTTGGACGGTATTTTTTCCCATAAAAAAAAAGTAATAAACCAACACACGGAATTACTTTGAATCCATTATTTTGAAAATATCAACAGAAGCGTCATTTAAATCACTGCAACTTCTGAACTAAACATTAGATTGTCATGAAAGGTTTACACGTATTGTTTGAAGGTTGGAACTATCGAAATATTATATCGATATTTCGTTAGAGGTGCCACCTAGATGATAGATTAAAATGTGGTAAATAAGAGGAAAAAATCCAAAATACGAAAATTAATTTTTATAACAATCTTTTCAAAGTTATTCCGAGTTAACTCATGCGCGCGACCACGCGACAAATTAAAAAATTATTTTTTTAAATATTTCCGAAAATTTTCTTAAGCTAAAGGTAATAAAATGTAAAGGTACGAATGTATGAGATCTTATTTACAGTTTTAGTTAGAAGAAATATGCGATATTTAGAGCGTTAGAATTTGTAAAAATTATATTTATAAATTTTTGTAAAATTTTTTGTAGTATCTATTAGGAAAGCAATGCGGTTTTCAATCTTCGTTCTTAGCTTGTTTAGGTCAAAAACTGATCCTCAACAAAGTTTGGAATGTTAGGCACCGCCAGGATCAATTTGGGGCTGAAAGGGTTAAATATAACGAAGATAATTAAAAAAACATGGCTCGATAAGCAAAAAATGTATTTAAATTTTCATGGAACTTAGCAGTGTATGTTACTTGAGTAAACAAAAATTTGTTGCTAGCAAATTATTATAAATGTCAATTGCAAAAAAAAAAAAACGTACACAAAGAGGTTTTCATGTTTTTTTTTAAAGTTTTTTTAATTTTCCCGTTAGAGTAGTCAAATTAAGTGAAAATTAATAGAGAGTTCGAAGTTGTTTTTAGGCTCTGAAAAAAATAATTTTTTCTATGGTTTTTATACGATTTTTGTACTGAACGTCACACAGCAGATATACGGGAAAAATCACTAAAAATTTAAAAAATGTTGTAAATGATAGCTTACTGTGATGTTTGTTAAGTTATTTAATCAGTTAAATCAGCTTTTGCAGAAATCGCCATTTCAGTTACAGAAATAACAATTTTTTACTAAAAATACCTACATATTTTACAATTTTAACGAGATAAAATTAAAATTTTTCTCCAAAAAAGACATCAACATAGAGGTTATTTTGAAAGTGTAGACTTGCAGCAATAAATAATAAAAAACTGTTAAATAACAAGCAATTTCAGAAAAAACAACAGGGTGACGTTCAATACATTTTGTGACGTTCAATACATTTTGTTCCGCTTAACCAAATAATTTAAATAAAATTGGAAGTTTAACAAAAAACTGGTTTATTCTTTTACAAAAAAAAAAAACAAAAAGCAATTTTTTTTTCTTTATTTTTTTACAAAAAATTAAAAAAGTCAATAGCTAGTTAAATTTATATTGAAAATTTATAAAGACTTCACGTTTTACAATATAACTTCTGAAGCCTTTAAAACCATATCTTCATTTTATATCATTGGAAAGGTATAACCTGACGTAAAAACGTAAGAAAATGAAAATCATAAAAAAGAAAATATTATAGAACGTGTTGCTGGCATGGTACTGAACTTAAACAAATTAAGAATGAGTCAACTTATTGCAGTATTTTAAAAAATTTTGTACTTTTTCTCAAAATAGATGAAATAACTTTTCCAATTATATTCTACTAGCATACCCGTTCCCATCGTTACTTGGGAGCATAAATATGATATGAAAACATATTTTAAATAAAGACTCAAGAATCAAATACTTCTTGAAATAAAAAGAGTGGCTTCTTATTGAAATGAAAAGACTGCAGCAGAAATTAACTGAGTGCAAAAATCCACTTAAGACGGCAACGCGGTGAGTTGTAGACTTTCAGCTCTCTCTCTCTCTCTCAACAAAGAGCTTAAACTATTGTTTGATGTTATTTTGTGCTGCTTATACAATTGCAGCATGGATTAAAATGCATAAATTCTTAAATCATTATATACAAAGTTTTACCAAAAACGTGGTACCCAGTAGCAGGGTCGCTTATTATAGCAGTTGAATAGTGAAAGAATTAATAAAATCGGTTCAGCTGTTACCCCGTGATTGAACGATAAAGATCCGAGAGAACCCTTTTATATTATAATAAAGATATTACCGGTAATCGGTCTGAAGTTGATTGAGCTACGTTGTCTCCAAGTAGACCCTATTTTGGCCGCGAACAAAAATTTTATTCTAAAAATATATAACTTCGAATTTGGTTTTCAAATCAATAAACTAATGCAAGAAAAATATTTGAGAGAAATCGGAGATGGTCAGTGCAACTGATTACTTCAATGTGAAATGGGCGATATCAGTTAGTAAAAACAAAAAGCAAAAATCAGGTCAAAGTAATACATACATGCCATTCTTTTTGCTTTCGTTTATATTCTTCATTTCGTTCCTTATCTAGCTTTATTTTTTCCCGATATCTTCTTGCTCTTTCAGCAGGCGTTAACTTTGCTATTTTACTCTTAAATATACAAAAACGAAATACAAAATGAATACTGCTTAAAAGTAACGTTCAATATATTTGCCACTTTTTAGTTTTTTTTCTTAGGAATTTTATTTTGCAAATATACGAAAACAAAGATATTAATCAAAATCTATGAAACAATGATTTTAAACTTGGAATTTTTTTCATTTACTATTTTTGCTTTAATAAAACTCCGCGTGACGTTCAATACATTTTAACACGTACTTATCACGAAGAACTGAGAAAACACAAAAAAGTTTACTTTAATATTACTTAATCGTCTTAATTTTTAGAATTTCGTGAGAACTAATGCACTGCACTTTCTAAATAGAACTTTTTTGTCATCTATAACACACCTAAATTAAAACTAACGAAGCGTAAAAAAAAGTGACGTTCAATACAATGCGCGGGGACTAAACGTTAATCGAAAGCCAAATTCGCGATGACAATGTTTTGAGAATAACAACAAAATAAAACATAAGAAAAAAATGTTATCATTACAAAACAGTTATTATTTGTTAAATTTTTGCATTTTTTTCAACTTTTTTCACGTTTCTTATCAAAAAGTGTAACTGGGGACATATGTTTTTGTATTAAGTGAGTACGAGAGAGCAATATAACATTCTTCAAAACAAATATGCAAACAGTTTTAGGATTCTAAAAAATATATTTTGTCAATAAATATTCTTCAGTGATCACTTTCTCATGTTTTATTTGTTTTTTTCTTTTTGTTTTTACCTAAAAACAAAGTTAAAAGATCAAGGACAAAAAAAGAGCATTTTGTATGCAACTGACCCATAACTCTTTATAGAAATATACCTTACCGCTATTATTCTATCCAAAAAAATTTTGAAGATTACATGAATATTTTAAAAGTTATCAGATAATCAAAATTCGTCAATAAAAAATTTTTTTTTATTTCCTATAGAAAATATAAATTAAGCTCGGTCTTCCTCGGCCGTCTCATAATGATATTATCAAATCTAAGAATTTCATCTTTAAATATATGTAAAAAAAGTTGGTACATGTTTGCAGCCACCGAGCAGTTTTAAAAAATTCCGACATAGGTCACAAGAATTTCAATACAATTTAACAATGTTATATGCAAATAAAAATAAAATGATGCATACTTTTAGGGTTAAATTATTTTAATGGCTGTTATTAAAACCAAAGTGACAGCAATTAGAAAGCACTACATAAAGGAATTAAAAAAAAAATCATATAATTAATTTTTTTTTTTAAACAACATCACAATCGCAGTATAAATTTGTAGAAATAATTTTGAAATGAGTTAATTTTCTGTGTCATTTAGGGAATTAAGTGCGGAACTTTTTAATTGCGGTCGAAATTTAATTTTTTAACAAGTTTTATTGAGTCAAAAAACTCGACGCTTGCAAGTGATGAAATCGAAGCAGTGATGGAAGTTATTCGGAAACGCTTCCTTGGACACTTTAATAGGCAATTTGAATGTGACCTTGAAAAATCGGTTATTTGAGCTAACTCAGAAAAATCCCTTTGACCGACCATATCGACTCATAACCGCCAAAATATCTTAAGCGCCAAAAAGAAAATTTTACAGGAGAAGGTTTTTTTTAATTATCTTTGCTATTAATTTTATCTTTTATCTCTTATCTCTTTGCTATTAATTTTATTTTAATAATTTTATCTCTTATATTGATTAATTTCTTTTAGAGAATTTCATCTTAAGCGACACTTTGCTGTCATGAAAAATGTAAACAAACATGTAGTGTGTACTTAAGCTAAAATTGCTTTTGGTTTAAATTCATAATCTAATTTCGTACACCTATGAAATTTTGACAGACGATGTAAACCATCGCAAATTATCGATTTTCATCAAAAAACATAAATCGGATATTATGTCGCTTAAGATATTTTGGCGGTTATGAGTCGATATGTTCTATAGACCAATGGCTATCAGAAACGACTGGAATTTTTGCAGTTATTTCAAATGATCCTTAAATTGTCGCACAGTGTAATTAGAGTCTATCAATAAAACTTAAAACAATTTTTTTCAGCAAATATTTACTAGAAAAAAATATGACAAATAATTTTATTTCAATAAACAAACAACATACATATATTGCTAGATGTTTATATTAACAGAAAAGATTTAAAATTTGGTTAGATCAGTTAAAGTCAAATTGACACGCTTTAAGCTAAAAATAAATACTAAGCTTTTACTCTGAGTAAAAGAACAGAGATGAAATTTAATCAAGATAATGTTTTGATTTGTTTTTGATTATCCTTGGAAAGCTAGGCAACCACAAAATGTTTACAAACCTCAGGCTCAAAACAATGTAAGACATCAATATGCACTGGCTTAAAAGCGAAATGCTGCGCCATTATTTAACTACAGTTATTTTTAACGTTCAGATTGCATTACCACTGGTGCGTGCTATGCGGTGCGTGGTACCATCGCTAGCTGGTGCCTGCCTCTTTGTTAAGCGTTGGTTTTTATTTCTGCACGCTAGCAATTTTTCTCAAGGACTTTTATTATGACCATGCAAACAATTACTTTGGAACATCTTAGGCAAACAGCAACAGCAGCAGCAGCAGCAGCAGCAAAAAATATCAGCAATTCTATTAAAGCCAACTCGTGGCTTAAAACTTTAACTGTTTATTTGTTTGTTTTGTGCCACTTGCGCACAAGTTGACTATCCTGACTGTTTATTAATTGTACAAAGTTTTGTGCATGATATTAACTAAACTTATATACTTACGAAGAAAAATACAAAACTCGATAAAGTATGTAAATAGCTGTACTAGTATGTATGTAAAGTATGTAAAAACTTAGGACACTTTTAATGGTAATGAAAGTAAGCTGAGTGGTAGAATAATTAAAAATTAATTGAATTTTACGTTAAGCTTAGCCTTCTATACAGTACATGCATTGACAATGTCAGCATAATGAGAGATCTTCTCAGTCAGCCCTCTTCTTAATCTCTGAAAAATGTTTCCAATTTAAGGTATTTCTGTCAAATTTTTAAGGAATGCTTTAGAATATTTGTGTTGGCTTTAGGTTAAGTTAACATCAACCTGGCTGTCTCTTATAAGACACACTGAGCCGAATTAGGCCCGTTGTGGTACCAGGAGTTAATTATTTTCCACTATATCTAAACCAGTAGGATCTATTTATAAAGCTGAGTATTCGGTAGACCGATTTAGACCGAAGATTTTTAGAACTCGTCTAGGTCACTGTGGAACCAGTTACCTAGGAAAACGTGGCGTTTTCTGGCCAGCGCTTGGCATGTGCAGATAAGATGTGTTGTGGATTATATCCCCTCCTCGTCTCTGCGGCTTCTGCAGAAGTCGTTATGGAGGATTTTTGGTCTTCGGGAATGGTTTCCAATTAGGCATTGTCCTGTTAGAACGCCTATGGCAATATTTATTTGGTCCCTTCTAAGGGAAATTAGTTCCTTTGAGCGTTTTAAGTTCAGGGTTGGCCAAACTTGACGCGCCGTATGACATGTGCTACCCGTAGACCACCTAATGTTGGTTCTTTCAAGGGATAGTTCATTTGTGTGTAATTAACATGTGGCGAGAGGTATTCCAATTTGTTCCTTATCTGTCGATAGGGGTTTGGTAGTCCCGTTACGAGCGAGTTTTTCTGCTTTGTAGTTTCCTGGGAAGTCTCTATATCCGGGGATCCAACATTGAAATATATTGAGCTGCTCTGCCATCTCATTTAGAGATCTGCGGCAGCTTAGGACTGTTTTAGATGTTGTTACAACAGATTCAGGGCTTTCAAAGCGGCTTGACTATCAGATAGAATACAAATATCTGTAGTTGATATATCATTCATCTGAAGCCAAGTAACGGCTTCATGTACCGCATTAACAGAAGAAACTGCAGTAGTCAGGAAGCCTACAGGTAAGGTTTTATGTTTAGTGATTCAGAGTAGACTCCTTCGCCTACTTTGCCATCTAGTAGTTTTGCCATCTCATAAGTTTTTCCGTGATGTAGTCTACGGTCTTAGGTGTTTTTTTTTTTTTTTTTAGCTTTGAACCAAGGATTTCACGTGGAATACCTATTCAGTCAAGTCTGCCTTGGTTCGAAATGGGGTGATAGATTAGTGGGAAGGAAAGGGCAATCAAGTGAAACATATGTAGGATGTTCTAAGTGTGGTGGAAAGCCAAAGAAACATGTGAATTCTTCTAGAAGGATTGCTGTGTTTGCAACCATCTGTTTTGTAAGGATATCTAGTGGTGTCAGGTGGAACATAATGTCAAATGCATCCGTTGGAGTGGTTCTCAGCTGTAATTTTGCTTGTTCCGAAAAATTTAGTCTTGTATTTCCCAGTTTTGGAGGACTGATTGTGGGTAAGTTGTGTTGTGTAGTAAAGACCAATTACTCAGTTTTATTAGGATTAACACTGAGTCCACAGCTGGTAACCTAGTTTACGAGAGTGTTTAGACAATTTTTCATAATATCTCGGAGAGTGGATACATATTTTTCTGAGATGACAATAGCAACATCATCAGCGTAGGCTATCACCCTGCACCCCTCTCGTTCCAGTTTACCCAGTAGTTCAGTCATAGCTAGGTTCCAGAGCAGAGGCGAGAGAACTCCTCCATGAGAAGTTCCTCTTGGTATAGATCTTAGCGTGGATGCTGTTCCGAGTTTTGCGCTTATAATCCCATTTGATTTAGAAGTGCTATCAGCGCAGAATCCACCCCAAGATTAGTGATAACCAGCGCATTAGTGATAACCTCTGCCTTGACGTTGCTAAAGGCACCGTATATATCAATGAAGGCTATCATTGTGTATTCCTTCTGATGAAGGGTCTTTTCAATGATAGATACTATGGAGTGGAGAGATGTTTCGATATATTTGCTTTTAGCGTAGGCTTTGTCCGGTCAATAATTTTTTAGGAATAATTGAATGAAATTTCTTTGAAAGCATTAACATTGGTTTTTAACCTATTTTGTGCTACTGTTCAACTACTTGACCTCCAAAATTGAAAAAAATATTTCGATACCAATTCTTTGCTTAATTTTTAGTCCATATCCTTCCCTCTTTACAAAGTGAGACCGCCAAAGATTTGCCAGAAAAAAATATCTTGAGATCAATGTTTGATCAAAGACGAGCTTTACTTTATATACATACATACATATGTATTAAATAAATTTTAACCTCAAAAATGTGATGAAATTGAGAACCCAAACCATGTGCTTTGTATTCAGGGGTTGGCTTTCTGCTATACTACGCTACATCTACCTGTTTGCTTGTTACTTTTATAAATCTGGAATTGTTCACACTGTGTTATTAACAGAGCAAGTTTCTGCCTTTCCTTTTATTAAGAGGTAAATAAGTATCAATTATGTCACAAGCTTTACAGATCGATTCTGCGCGTTACCGGTAACAGCAAAATTGTTACCAAAACTCGTTACCGGTCTTAGAAATTGGTATTCTGTGCACTCGGTAACGCTGCCTAGCGTCGTAAACTCACCTTATTGAAATGAAGCTCTCTCTTTCGTGTGGTGAAATATGAACAATGGGAAATGAGAATCAAGCACATAGAATTAATTGCATTTTGTTAAATTTTTATATATTTGTTTTTCTTGGCAGAAAATATGCACACACTGCGCCGACGCAGCTGCGGTGTTTTCTATATTTAATTTATAATTAATTGCTATAAATTTTTATTCATTGAAAAGTGCCGAAGAAGCAGAAATAGTGAATTTGACATCGTTTTTTATTTTTATTTGCTCCAATTTCGATTTGAAGGATTTTATAATTAAAGTAATTGCTCAAAACACGCGCACGTTTTTAAATGCAAGCTAAACAAATGCCTTCTGTTTGCTTGCTACCACCTAAAGAGATGGTAACAATATTCACCGGTAACGCTTGGTCGCAGAATACCATCAGAGTGTTCAAGTTACTAAAAGGTGAATTTCTACGGTAACAAAATTAACGTAACCTCGACAGAATTGATCTGTTAGTAGCAAAAATCTAAAAATAATAAAAAAAGGAGATGGCTTTATTTTAGACCGTCTCGCAAAAAAACAAATTTCGCCGCACACCAGCTAATCTAAGGCATTATTGAAAGAAAGTCTAGAAAAAATTTTTCTAGAATACGTTTTTTGACCAAACGTAGGGTTTGTTCATCGAGGTATTTCTTTATAACTTTAGTATTTACTAAACCTCTGCACAAATGCACTCATATTTTCCACAACAGTAGACCCAACAGTGCAGAGTTCAGAGCTTGACATAACTCTGTTAGCCAAGCAGAGCGTATCCAAGTCATTTAATGATAACAAACGAACACTGCAGAGCACTCGTCAGCTTCAAATCAAACCATGTTTTCGGTTTGCTTTAAAAGAACAATTACTAACAGCGAAAAATGCACCAATCACACCTAACACAACAGAACCTTGGCGAAGTAAATATTTCTACCATTGGCAAATAGAAATGTTATTTTTACGAATTCGATGTTTGGGCGAACACTAGGTCAAACTAGGTCGCTGAATCCGAAATCGTTGTCAGTATTTTAAAATTATAAAATTTTTAACAAAAGGGTTGCCACCTTATAATGTATTTTTTACGAGTTTTAAACATTGTAAAACAGTTTTAGGGGGGTCACTGTTTTCGAATCTGATGTCAGAATTTAAAAATTAAAGATAGCTGAAAGGGCTGCCACCTAATTTTATTTTATTTTTCGAATTCGGTGCTGGGGCGAACACTAGGTAAAAATGGGTCGCTGAATCCGAATCCGTTGTCAGAATTTCAAAATTATGAAATTTTTAACCCTTTAGGGTTGCCACCTAAAAATTTTGAAATTCTGACAACGGATTCGGATTCAGCGACCTATTTTTACCTAACGTTCGCTCCAGCATCGAATTCGTAAAAATAAAAAAAAATTAGGTGGCAACTCTATCAGCCATCTTGTATTTTAAAATTCTGACATCGGATTCGAAATCAGCGACCCCCTAAAACTGTAGGGTAGTGATTAAAAGTTTTAAAAAGCATACTTTTAGGTGGCAACCCTAAAGGGTTAAAAATTTCACAATATTGAAATTCTGACAATGGATTCGGATTCAGCGACCCATTTTTACCTAGTGTACGCCCCAGCATCGAATTCGTAAAAATAAAAAAATATTAGGTGGCAGCCCTATCAGCCATCTTGAATTTTAAAATTCTGACTTCAGATTCGAAATCAGCGACCCCTTAAAACTGTAGAATAGTGATTAAAACTTTTAAAAAAGCATATTTTTAGGTGGCAACCCTATAGGGTTAAAAATATCATAATCTTGAAATTCTGACAACGGATTCGGATTCAGCGACCCATTTTTACCTAGTGTTCGCCCCAGCATCGAATTCGTAAAAATAAAAAAAAATTAGGTGGCAGCCCTATCAGCATCTTGAATTTTAAAATTCTGACATCAGATTCGAAATCAGCGACCCCCTAAAACTGTTAGATAATGATTAAAACTCTTTAAAAATCAACATATTATTAGGTGGCAACCCTATTGTTAAAATATCATACTTTTGAACATCTGACAACGGATTCGGATTCAGCGACAAATTTTTACCAAGTGTTCACCCCAGCACCGAATTTTTTAAATTAAAAAAAATTTAGGTGGCAGCCCTATCCACCATCTTTAATTTTAAAATTCTGAAATCAGATTCGAAATCAGCTACCCCCAAAAACGGCTAAACACGAAATCTACAGAACTCTAAACGGTCTTAATACGCTTAAGTTTTTCCTACACTTTATTGAATTATTTGGATACTTGAATTATTTGGATCGGAGCCACACCCATTTGTCAAATTCCCATCCCAGTACCCTACTTCCCATATTCTACTTTCTAGTAGAAGGATGGATATCACCAAGTAAGAACTCCATACATATTGAGTTTCATTGTTATACGGCATTTACTTCCAAAGCTATTCAAAGACAGCATAACTCCAAGCGTTCTGCTGTTGTTTACATAACAACAAAACTTTCTAGTCAGTGCACACTTCTTTTTCGAATCGTGCCTAACATTGCTTTGGTTTTAGTTTGTTCTTGTTCTGCTCAAGCGACGAGTGCTCTTTGTAGTGTTAGGCTTGATTTCATTGATGAGAGCAAAACATAGCAAAAGCTTGTACTACAAACGAGTGCTTTGAAACGCATTTCAAGCGCACTCGTGCAGAGGTTAAGTATTTACTGTCCGATCTTAAAGAATGATATGTCTGTGTTTTTGTGTATATGTCTTTCTGAAAAGTTTAATGATTTTTGACGAGCTTTTCATATCTAAAATTAACATGTTACCTTGAAATAGTAAAACCTGAGATCCTGTGGGTAAGTCCTGCTAGAGGTCATTTGAGGTCAATGACCTCAAAAGAAGAAAAGGTGGTCTCTAAGAGACTAAAATATCGACATATCATTCTTAAAGATTGGACGGTAAATTACAAAGCTAGAAGAAAAATGTAAATGGGCGACCCCTACGTTCGGTAAAAATATTTTTTTTTTGGCTAAACAATTTTTTTTTAAATTTTCTTGCAAATATGATTCGGATAAGAACGTTTTAGGTGCATATTTTATAAAAATAATACGATATGACAGAAAAATTAAAAATTTTCCCAACGTTTTGCAAAAAAATTAAAAATTTTTTTAATATTTCTAGTGGAAATAGCGAAAAATTTCCTATCCAATTATAATCACATACAATATATGTGCAATAGCGGAAATAGCGAAAGATTGGCTTTCCATTTCTGAAATCAAAATGATAATCTTAAGATGGCAGAAACTGAGATCCCGTGGGTCAGTACTTTAAGAGGTCAACTGAGGTCAATGAGTTCTAGAAACAAAAAATACGTCTCTTTATGACAAAACCATTGATTTATAATTTTTTAAGATCGGACAGTAAATACCAAAATTATAAAGAAATATGTCAATGCGCGACCCCTACGTTCAATAAAAAATTTTTCCTTTTCAAAACTTTCTTTCAATAAGAGCCTGAACAGAATCAAAGCGATTAGCGATTGGCGACATTTTCAAGCAATAAAAGAATGCATGAAAACTTATGAACACGTTCGAAATAAAATCGCTGATCTTCGATCGCGACGAACATTTGTCAGATTAGAATCTATTCTATTTTTTCTATGGCGACCTGGCGATCCTCCCTTTGAGTGGTGTCAAACATGATAAGTGTTGTCGTATTTTACCTAATGAGGGGGTACGTTCAGTGCCATTTTCTTAAGTTTTATTATCTTCTGACATATGTTGTTTGTGTTGCTGTTTTCTTCAGGTCAATTATGTATACACAAAACAAAACATTCTGAAAATTCAGTCTGAATACTTAGCCAATTGCTAATCGCTTTCATTCTGGACGTGTTCTGAGCGATTGGCGAGAAGAAAGGATCGCCTATCGCCAATCGCTTTGATTCTGTTCGGGCTCTTATGCTTCAGATTAGCTGGTGTGCGGCGACATTTTGTTTTTTGCCTATAAGGCGAGACGTTCTATATGTATGCGGATTGCAATTTATATTTTTGACCTCGGCAACAGTAAGTGGCAACACTTACCATCTGACGTTTTGATTGGAAACTTGACATTGTTGAACATACCTTTCTTCAGAACATTTTGCCATTTGAGCGCGATTTGTAACTTGGAAAATTCATCTTGGGCAAAAAATTTAAGTAACACGTGAACATTTGTATGTGATTATTTTTCATAATTTTCGACGTGGATTATCAAGGCAAGAATGCATCGATGAACTAAATTATCTATATGGTGATAAAGCACTATTTTACAGCACTTAAAAAAACTACAAGAATACATCTATGAACTCATTTATCTGTACGGTGATAAAGCACCATTTTACAGCACTTAAAAAAACTGATATAGCGAATTAAATTATGGCCGACATTCGTTCCAGGAATTTCGAATTCCGTGAAGTTTGTCCAAAATTGCTTGCTGTGCCAGATAAAACCGATGCTGTATGTGAAATGATAAACCAAGATCGTCATGTGACAACCGTGAAATTGAGGCATCTTTGGGTATTAGTATGACAAACATCAGTAAGGTATTGCATGATCATTTGGCCGTAAAAATATTTATTCACATTGGATCCCACATAATCTGAAAAACGATAAAAAAAGGCTCGGATCTAGGTGGATCAAAAGCTGCGTATAACATCTACACAGGTGATGAACCGTGGATTTATGCATATGAGTCCGATAGAAAACATCAATCGACTGTATGAATCTCCCGAAATGAGCTAAAATCAACAAAAGATGTTCGCGGAAGAAGCTCATCAAAGCAAGGCTCAGGTTGCCTGTTTCTTCGGCATTATCGATCATGTGGTGACAGTGGAGTAAGAGCAACGTAGGGTGGTCAATTCTGAATGGTACACGACGATTTTTTTGCCATTAGTCATCGGGAAAATACGGAAAAATTGCTTTTGCTTCTGTTTCTGTCTCTTAGATTTTGATTCTGATTTGAATTTTGATTTTAATTTTGATTTCGATTTTGCTTTCGATTTTGACTATGATTTTGATTTTGATTTTGATTTTGATTTTGATTTTGATTTTGATTTTGATTTTGATTTTGATTTTGATTTTGATTTTGATATTGATATTGATATTGATTTTGATTTTGATTTTGATTTTGATTTTGATTTTGATTTTGATTTTGATTTTGATTTTGATTTCGATTTTGATATTGATTTTGATTTTGATTCTGATTTTGATTTTGATTTTGATTTTGATTTTGATTTTGATTTTGATTTTGATTCTGATTTTGATTTTGATTTTGATTTTGATTTTGATTTTGATTTTGATTTTGATTTTGATTTTGATTTTGATTTTAATTTTGATTTTGATTTTGATTTTGATTTTGATTTTGATTTTGATTTTGATTTTAATTTTGATTTTGATTTTGATTTTGATTTTGATTTTGATTTTGATTTTGATTTTGATTTTGATTTTGATTTTGATTTTGATTTTGATTTTGATTTGGATTTTGATTTTGATTTGGATTTTGATTTTGATTTTGATTTTGATTTTGATTTTGATTTTGATTTTGATTTTGATTTTGATTTTGATTTTGATTTTGATTTTGATTTTGATTTTGATTTTGATTTTGATTTTGATTTTGATTTTGATTTTGATTTTGATTTTGATTTTGATTTTGATTTTGATTTTGATTTTGATTTTGATTTTGATTTTGATTTTGATTTTGATTTTGATTTTGATTTTGATTTTGATTTTGATTTTGATTTTGATTTTGATTTTGATTTTAATTTTAATTTAATTTTGATTTTGATTTCGATTTTGATTTCGATTTTGATTTTGATTTTGATTTTGATTTTGATTTTGATTTTGATTTTGATTTTGATTTTGATTTTGATTTGGATTTTGATTTTGATTTTGATTTTGATTTTGATTTTGATTTTGATTTTGATTTTGATTTTAATTTTGACTTTGATTTTGATTTTGCTAATCGCAAAATGTTTGCCGTTCCTTTCCGTTTTTTTTTAATACTGTTGCCTTTTCACTGTATTAGGCGGTTTTCACCGTGGCTATAAAAGAAATTTCAAAAAGAACTTTTAAAAAAGTTTAGAAAATAAATCTTTGCTGTTGTAAAATAAAATTTGTCCTAACTTAAGCAGCTTTCTCCATGTTCCTTTGACGTCAGTAATTTGTTTTTTATATGTCCCTGCAAACATTTTCTGAGTGCCTCAAGAAAAAAATGACACTAAAAAGAGCATTTCTTAAGCGCGTATTATGAGTACGCAATAAAAAGACTCATAAAGGAGTCTTCGATATGATTGTAAAATGATTGCTCACAAATAACACTCTAAAAAGAGTATTTGTTTTGAGTTTTTTATGAATACGTAATGAAAAGACTCATAAAGGAGTCTTTAATATGATTGTAAAATGATTGCTCAGAAATAAAACTCCAAAAGGAGAATTTTTTATGCGTGTTTTATGAGTACGCAATAAAAACACTCCTAAAGGATTTTTGATATGTTTGTAAAATGATTGCTCAGAAGTAAGACTCTAAAAAGAGTATTTTTGTGCATGTTTTATGAGTACACAATAAAAAGACTCCTAAAGGAATCTTTGATATGATTGTAAAATAACTGCTCAAAAAAAGGACTCTTAAAAGAGTCATTATTAAACTTGCTTTATGAGTTCTCATAAGTTCTCGTAAGAGGAATTAAAACGTCCTAAATAAGACAGTATTATGATTGTTCATAACAAAGACTCACATAAGGATCATACTTTTATTGCATGATATATGCGTAGTTATAAAAAGGTCTCATAAAAGAGTCTTATATGCGAGTGTTTTATGAGAACTCGACAATTAGACTCTGAGAGGATTTTGTAAACTTTAAAGTAATATTTTTAACTTCTTAACATATAAAAACGTTGGTGCATATGTATGTCTGACCATCACGGCTGATCCTCTGTAATTTGTAATGTGATAATAATTTGTGAGAATGTGAATATTTTTTCGAAGTTAATGCTCCAATACGTCATAATTTATCTTTCAGACATTCAGCGTGCAGTTGAGGAGCTTGCAGAATTAAACAACAAGGGTTACGTGTTAATATGGCAAAGTGAAATTTTTAACTTTAAATTTTTCTGCTATAACTTTTTATCTATACTATTATATAAAAGGGTTCTCTCGGATTTTTATCGTTCAATCACGGGGTAACCGCTGAACCGATTTTAATAATTCTTTCACTATTCAATTGCTATAATAAGTGACCCTGCTACCGGGTACTACGTTTCTGGTAAAACTTTTTATTTAATTATTTAAGAATTCATGCATTTCAATCCATGCTGCCATTGTATAAGCAGCACAAAATAACAGCAAACAATAGCTTACGCTCTTTGTTGAGAGAGAGGTGAGATTCTACAACTCACCGCGCTGGTCTCTTGAATGGATAGTTGCACTCACTTAATTTCTGCTGCAGTGTTACCATAAGACCAATATTTGGTAGAGATATGAAAACATGTTTTTATATCATATTTATACTCCCAAGCAACGTTGGGAACGGGTATGCTAGTTTGAAATGTTTAGAAAAGATATGTTTGTCATTTTTGTTTATTTTTCAATTATCAAATATTTTAAATAAATTTTAATCTGAGAATATATTTCAGCCTAAACGGATCATAATTACTTCTATGAGTTCTGAAAGAGTCTTCAGTATGAGTCTTTAAAGATTCCATTCCATGATTCTTAAAAGAGTATTAAATATGACTATTAAAAGAGTCTTAATTTTAAGTCCAAAAGAAAAATTTATATGAGTTCTAAAAGAGTATTTATTTAAAGAGTCTTTATTATGAGTCTTAAAAGAGTATTTAAAATGAGTCTTAAAAGAGTCTTAATTTTGAGTCCGAAAAGATTCATTTATATGACTTCTAAAAGAGTCTTTATTTATGAGTCTTTAAATAGTAAAAATATGAGTCTTAAAGGAGTCTTAATTTTGAGTCCAAAAAGACTAATTTAAATGAGTTCCGATAGAGTTTTTATTATGAGTCTTAAAAGAGTATGAAATATGAGTCCTAAAAGAGTCTAAATTTTGAGTCCAAAAAGACTAATTTATATGAGTTCTAATAGAGTTTTTATTATGAGTCTTAAAAGAGTATTAAATATGAATCTTAAAAGAGTCTTCATTTTGAGTCTTAAATGAGGCATAAAGCAGTCATTATTATGAATCATATTTTGAGGCCCATAACCTATGAAAATGTACTCATAAAAGAGTATTTTTTGAGCGCAAAAAATTAATGAAGAGTTCATTTCTTGTTTTATGACATTTTCGCTTGAGAAGATGAGCATGGGAATGCATAGTTGTTGCTTCTCAGATAATTTTTTATGCATGATACCAATGGCTATGTCCTTCAACTCACATTCCATGCACCACCATAGTTTTTTGCACCACCATACTTACGATTTTTGATTCCCTGGCTTCATGTAAGCTTAAATCGATACCGCTCAACGTTATCACTCGGATTTAATCTCCTATGAACTCTTTTATTTGATTGACTTGACCATATTTAATACTTTGATAAAATAACACATATAATATATGCATTTGGTTTAACGCAGTCAAAACAAATCTGTTCTGAATGACATATTGCTGGCTGGTGCCACGTTTCAATACATGTCCATAGAAACATGTGTTTTCTTCTAAGTAGAAGTGGGTAAAATATGATTGATTTCTGTTTCACATGTTTAGAAAATAAAAAACCTCAATATGTAGGAAATATTATTAATAGCTAAGCAACTGGAAGTAGTCAGTCACAAATGGTTAAGCAAAAGTTAAGAACCTTACTTAAAGTATCATGCTTGCCAAAACATGTGTTGTAATTATATGCGTGTCAAACATGTGGTGGTATTTCCCTTGAGTGGGCCCTGGATGTGTCGCTAGAAGATCTCAGGAATTGTGATGCGATTGGGGACAAACACAAAAAAAAAAAAAAAAAAATAAGAAATAAAATGTGCGAGTATATAGTGAGTATACAATGATTAACTAGGAAAAAGAAAATAAAAATGAATAAAAAAATAGCGCCCGAAAATGTTACGCGCTGGCTGAACTGGAAAAATATGAAATTTTTACGCTACATCACGGAAGTACGTGTGCAAATATTAATTGGAATTTCTTTGCATGTAATCAACATACTAGCACTTTATATTAATGAGTGTGCATAGTATGGTTGTGTCATATTTTATGAACAATTTTCCGCGGTTAGCTAGTAAAGCATGAACTACGCTCAAAAGGGACATTTTTATAAAGCTTTTCAAAAATTTTATGCATTTTAATTAAAATTTAATGACTGTGAAATTAGTGCAGAGTAATAAATGAATGAAAGTCATAAATGAAACACTTAATAAACAGAATTGCGCTGGCAATCTACATAAATATAGAATATAATATTAATAAATTAAAAATAAAGCTTGAAAATATTAAGCAATTGCTCAAAACTGTGGAAAGCTAAACAATTTCTAACGTATAAAAGCTTCTTATCGCGCAAAGCTTAAACAGCTTAACAATTTTTGTGTTGTCCTCTGCCAAATTAACAGCATTAAGCTTACTAACCTTACTCAACCGAGTGTAGGGCTCACGCGAATGTTTATCCACCATCTTCCAAATGACAACAAATATATAGGTACTTGATGAATGCTTTGCATACTTTTAGGCAGCACTTCAATTAAAAGCTTTTCTGCCAATGTTAAAACACACAACGTAAGCAAAACTTTTCAAATATTAAAACGTGCAGCAGCTGATATTTTCACTTTAATACGTTAATCCTTTAAAATATCCCTTAAATCACAAGACATTAAAAATTTCAACAAAAAAAAAACCAAAGCTTCGTTTATGTATGTTTAAGAAGCCACTTAAATCTCTAAACCACTCTTAAGGAGTGGAAAAAATAAACAAAGTTAAACATTTTCAAGAGAATCATTAAAGGGCTGTGATGAGTAGCACTCACAGGCAACGATAAAATGGAGTACAACAAAATGTGACTTGTTTTTATGGAGACTTCCGGCATGTTGACGCATCTAAGCTAATTTATACAAATAGCTACGTGTAGAAAAAGCGGTTTGAAATTACAAGAGAACAAGAAGGAGAGGATTATGAAATGAGCTTGCTGATGAAAGAAAAAACATAGAGCAGAATTTTATCTTTTTTTTAGAACCGTTAAGTATCTTAATTTAACGGTTCTGAGTAAAAATTTACTAGAAGAGAAGCTTTGGAGGAGATCAAATTTTAATTTTTAATTCAAGTTATTATGGATTCTTACCAGATTTAAAGCGATTACTTCTTTATTATCATAAAAAAATATTGAAAAGCAAATTACACTGATCTACAGTGGAAAAGTATTCAGAATAGTTTTAGCTAATGTCTCAAAAATGTGTGAATAATCCCGAAAAATTTTGTTACATTTGTGGTGAGGTGGTATTTTGTAAGCAAAGGTGTTCTAAAGGGTGGTTAAATTTTAAGGGCCGATGTTGAATGTGAACCACACCTAAACGTCAAGTTTTTTTTGTATTTCATTTGACATTTCTTAATTTCAGACTAACTCAATTTGAACCATAGAAAGATACACAATCGAGCAACGCGTTATTGTTATTCAGGCTTATTATGAAAAAGGGCTTTCAAATCAAAATGCATATCGTGCACTTCGTGATTTTTTCGATCAATTTAATCGTCCAAATATGCGTACAATCGGAAAAAACCGTGCAAAAATTTGAATTTGGGTCTGTAGGAGATGTGAAAACACCAGTGTATGCTCGTACAGCTCGTACTGCAGAAATATTGCTGCTGTTCGCGATAGTGTGGCTGAAGAGCCGTCCACCTCAACTCGTTAACGTGCCCATGAATTGCACCTCTCACGCTCGTCGTTGATGAACATTATGCAGAAAGACTTGCATTTAAACTCTTACAAGGTGCAATTGACTCAAGAACTAAAGCCTCTTGACCATTTCAAGCGTCGTCAATGGTCAGAATGGTGGCAAGAAATGGCGACAGTGGATGATCAATTTTCGAAGAAAATCATCTTCAGTGATGAGGCACATTTTCACCTCAGTGGATTCGTCAATAAGCAGAATTGCCGCATTTGGGCGAATGATAATCCAAGAGTGATTGTCGAAAAACCAATGCACCTACAAAGAGTGACTGTTTGGTGTGGTTTATGGGCTGGTGGCATCATCGGGCCGTATTTTTTCCCAAAATGAGGCCAGTCGGGCAGTTACTGTGAATGGTGTTCGCTACCGTGAGATGATAATGAACTTTTTATGGCCCGAAATGGAAGATATGGATGTGGACGATATGTGGTTTCAACAGGACGGTGCCACTTGCCACACAGCTAACGAAACAATGGCTCTTTTGCGCTACAAATTCAATGGCCATGTTATCTCACGGGTTGGCGATGCCAATTGGCTGCCAAGATCATGTGATTTGACAACGTTGGACTTCTTTCTTTGGGGTTATTTGAAAGAAAAGGTGTACGTCGATAAGCCAGCAACAATTCAAGAGCTAAAGGATGAGATAATTCGGCATATTAACGGCATAGAACCTCACTTATGCCTCAGCGTCATCGAAAATTTGGACCATCGGATGGAGGTGTGCCGCCGATGTCGCGGCGGCCATTTGGCCGATATTTTGTTCCATACATAATTGAACCACACATTGAATTGAAGTGTGGCGTCCGTTGCGTAGTTGGTTAAAGTGCGTGGCCGCTATGTCAACGAACTTGCAGACCCAGGTTCGAACCCCAGCAGCGATAGAAAATTATTTGAATTAAAATCTCTGCAGACAATGGCAAACCTGAGAGAGTAATTAAAATGCCATGTAAAGCTTCTTGAGAATAAGAACATTTCGATCATCGCCGTTCGGAGTCGGCGTTAAGCCTGTAGGTCCATTTCTCGGTCAATTGTGTACAAACTTATTAACACGCACAACACAATTGATCCTAAGAAGCTAGGTCAAAGTCCTTTCAAGGGCTGAAATGGCCAGTTATTTCTTTTTTTTTTTTACATAATTGAACCATACCAATATTATCATAATAAAAAGAAATGACAATAATTTCCAAAATAATTTGTGTTTTATTCAAAATCAACATCGGCCCTTAAAATTTAACCACCCTTTATCGTCTTGGATAAAAAAAGACTGTACTTTTTACTTCAGAGGAGACATAAAACACCAAGATAAAATGTGGGTTCCACATTGCTGCTGCAATACTTGTGCTACAGGTGGTTTGAGAAATTGGCTGAGTGGCAAAAAACATCATTTCGTTTCGCAGTGCCAATGCACTGGCGTTAATCGACAAATCACGTGTAAAATTGTTATTTCTGCCTGACAACTTGTATATTTCGAAAAGGCAAAGGTTTAAAAAAAAAGGAAGAATACCAATTGTATCCAAATATACCATCGGCTACTCGTCCTCTGCCGCACAACAAACTTCACCTGATGCCTAATCTTCTTAACATTGGCGCCGAGGAAGATGATTTCACATTCACTTCCCCATCAATTTCCTCAATATCAGATTACGAAGGACTTAGGACATCATCACAGCCACATAGGATAACTCAAGGTGAATTAAATCATATTGTAAGGAACTTAGGATTGCCAAAGCACAAAACAGAACCCGATACTGTAACTTTTAGAAATGGGTGTGACTGTCACATATTTTCGTACTACACAAAAAGAATGTACGCAATATTTTGAAATGGCTGAAAGTTAGGTTTTTTGTAAAGATGTCAGTGGTTTGAAAGAAGCTCTTTACATTTCATATAAACAGAACGAGTGCAGACTTTTTATAGATGACTCTAAATTAAGTTTTAAGCTATGTTGTTACATAACCGCAATATTTTAATTTCGATTCCTATTGGTCACACCGACCATATGAAAGAATTTTATGAAAATATGAAAGCCCTTTTGCTGCGGATTAAATATGATGAACACCAATGGCAAATCTGCGGAGATTAAAAAGTTGCAGCTACTTGGACAACAATTAGGCTACACGAAATTTTGTTGCTTTATTTGCGAAGGGAACAGTCGTGATGGAACATAGCATTATAAAAAAGTGGCCTCATTTTTAGTCAATTCAATCTGTAAAAAAAAAAATGTTAAAAATTACCCTTTAGTTGAAAAAAGGAGTTGTTTTCAAAGGTATAGCCAGTAATTTTGAAGATAAAGTTAAGTTAAGATCAAGGAAGGTATATTCATCGGCCCTCAAATAAGAAATTTATTTAAAGATGATTACATTGACTTTGATTTGGAAGGTGAAAAAAAGCCTGGGACGATTTTCGTCTTGTCGCAAATAACTTCTTGAGAAATAAGAGGAGTGACATATCAATAACATGTTATAATCATACAAAAAACTAGGTTGTAATATCTCAATGAAAATCCACTTCTTACATTTTGTGAGTCATTTATAGGGAGACTTCTTTTAGAATTCTATCCGGACAATTATGGTGCTTTTAGCGATGAATATTGGATGCGTTTCCATTAGGACATCGCTTACATGGAGAAGCGATATCAGGGCAAGTGGAACGTTTCAATGTTATGGATTATTGCTGGACTGATTGCCGAGACATTACAGAAGCAAAACATAAGAGGGCAGCGAAAAGACCATGACACAACTCTGCTAGTAAATAGAAAAACAGTGTGATTTCGTGAATTTTTGCAAAAAATCGTGTTTTTTTTTCTAATAAAAGAAAACCAATTTTGAAATATAATTATTATTTTTGTTTATAAAAAAAAACTATTTTTCAAGTCATAATTTGCTGATCAGTGTTATCGGATATAGTTTTCTATTTTTTAAGTTTTATTTCGAAAATTTTTGTGAATATTTTCAATGCTTTTTTGTTTATGGATTTTCAAAAACTTTAAATGGCGTTTAAAATAAAAACTTTTTAACAAAAGAAAAAAAAAAAAAACTGACTTCAAAATCACTACAAAGTAAAAATAATTTTAAATAACTTTTCCCGTTAATTTCTTGGTCAAATTTTAAAAGTTATTTATATACATATATTATAATAATAGAAATCTTATCATTTCCATTTTTTCTAATTTGTTTTATTATCATCAATATATTAATTGCTTTATGAACATAAAAGCTTTAAAGTATTATTATAATATTGCCACACCCCTTTGTTGAATAACGCCTACTATTTTGACCGTAATTTTTAGTAACTGTGCCTACCCATGTATTAAATTTTAGTACCCTAGTGTCAATATTTTTCGATATACAGTGTGTTTCTAATATTGCCACACCCCTTTGTCAAATAACGCCCACTTTATAGACCGTAATTTGTAATAATTGTGCCTACCCTTGTGCCTATTTTTTACTGTAACTTTCAGTACCCTAGTGTCAATGTTAACTGAAATGCAGTTTTTTTCTAATACTTTTTTTTCACTTTTTTAAAAAGGACCTCCGCGTTGATGGTATCTATCTGTTGACAAAAAATTAGGAAAATTGGGCAAGTGCTTTAGGAGTTATCGATGTACATACAGTAAAAAAAAAGATACATTAGTTTCGACTATGTCGTAACACAAGACGTAGAATTAGTCAATTCGCTTTTGATGACATCTTTTTTAAAAACTATTTAGCAAAATATTTATTCCATACACCTGAGCATATGACCTTTAAAAGAGTGCCGGAGAGGGTTAATATGTATTACCGACCCCCATTACTTTTGCAAAAGGAACATTTTTGCCTTTGACACATATTCCCTCTGACCACTCCTTAGGGGGGCTCCCATACAAATTTTATGGTTTTTGTTTAATTTATTCCATACACCTGAGCATATGACCTTTAAAAGAGTGCCGGAAAGGGTTAATGTGTATGTCTGACCCCCATTACTTTTGCAAAAGGAACATTTTTTCCTTTGACACCTTATCCCTCCGACCACTCCTTTGAGGGGGTTCCTATACAAATTTTATGGTTTTTGTATATTTATGCCATACACCTGAGCATATGACCTTCAAGAGAGTGCCGGAGAGGGTTAATATGTATGACTGACCCCCATTACTTTTGTAAAAGCAACATTTTTTCTTTTGACACCTTTTCACTCCGACCACTCCTTAGGGGGGCTCCGATACAAATTTTATGGTTTTTGTGCCGGAAAGGGTTAATATGTACCACCAACCCCCATTACTTTTGCAAAAGGAATATTTTTGCCTTTGACACCTATTCCCTCCGACCACTCCTTAGGGGGGCTCCCATACAAATTTTATGGTTTTTGTATATTTATTCCATACACCTGAGCATATGACCTTCAAGAGAGTGCCGGAGAGGGTTAATACATATGACTGACCCCCATTACTTTTGTAAAAGCAACATTTTTTCTTTTGACACCTTTTCACTCCGACCACTCCTTAGGGGGGCTCCCATACAAATTTTATGGTTTTTGTGCCGGAAAGGGTTAATATGTACCACCAACCCCCATTTTTTTTGCGAAAGGAACATTTTTGCCTTTGACATCTTTTCCCTCCGACCACTCCTTAGGGGGGCTCCCATACAAATTTTATTGTGTTTGTGCCGGAAAGGGTTAATATGTATCACCAACCCCCATTACTTTTGCAAAAGGAATATTTTTGCCTTTGACACCTATTCCCTCCGACCACTCCTTAGGGGGGCTCCCATACAAATTTTATTGTGTTTGTGCCGGAAAGGGTTAATATGTATCACCAACCCCCATTACTTTTGCAAAAGGAATATTTTTGCCTTTGACACCTATTCCCTCCGACCACTCCTTAGGGGGGCTCCCATACAAATTTTATGGTTTTGTCGATAAAACCGGAAACTGTCGATAAATAGGTAGCAAGTTTAAGCAAACAAAAACATCAAATGTTGGCTTTATATTTTATGTAATTGTGTAAAATTTATATAAGTTAGAGAGTTCTAACATGAATTTTTGTCGCATTGAGGATCAAGCAGACCAACAAGTGCTAACATCAACATTGTACGATCAGTACTTTAGGCCCACCAAAGGCTCAAAAAGTGATATAAATACCGAAACCTGATCACTATCAACCACCCTACTTACCTCCGAGAATGACGTATTCTACGTCAAAAAAGAAACCAACGAACTTGAGAACCACCTCCTTTTTGAAGTCGGTTAATTATGACAAAGTTTTTTAAACGGTGTTAATTCTTCTATGAATTTCATTACCTCACTTTTATGGAATTCTAAATTTCTTTGGTGCGTCGATTTCCTGAAATATTTACTCATCAGATAACCCATCATCTATGAAACATACAGCTCTCATCTATGAAAAGATGGGGCAACTGCCTCGAAGGCCATTTTACAGTTTTTTATGACTTACTTTAAGTCGTGTATAATTAACTGTCCTTTATAAATGACTTTTGTTTAAATAACAAATAACACTGTGCGACAATTTAAGGGTCAATTGGAATAACCTCAAATATCTAAATGGTTTCTAATAGTGGATGGTCTATATATTATGCCCTCATACTCAGTTTTATTGGATTAGGTCAAATAAGATAGAAATTCAAGGTCAAACTTCATCTTTAAGTCACAAATTTTTTCTTATAACTCTTAAACTAAATTCAAATTCTATGTAGTAACTGCATCTAAATAATTGCAATGGATGATTCTTTACATTTTGAGACCATTTTTTGCTCAAAAAGTTACGTAAGGGGTTTAATATTTTCTTCGAAAACAGGGCTTTTAAAAAAAAAAAATAAAATTTTCATTAGTTCAGTTACTATGTATTTGTCTTCAAAAACAATCAGATTTTGCTGAATTTTTGCATACACCTTAAGTAAAATAAAATAACCCACCTGTGAAAAGATCACAACAATTACATGTGTGCATCCAAAGATATTCGGATTCAAAGATTACCAACGGTGGTAACTTCGTTAATGTAAGCCCTAGCGTAAAATCATTCAAATGAAACTTATAGACCCAACAATTTTCTTCAAAACTGTCCTTAACATTTTAACCGAAAGAGTTACCGTTTTAAAGATATGTACGTAAATGTGTAATTACAACATATATGAAAAATATATGAACTTGAGAAGAAATAGAAATAAAAAAATTTTCATTTTAACCGTTTTAATTTAACCAACCACCGTTGGTAATCTTTGAATCCGAATATCTTTGGATGCACACATGTAATTGTTGTGATCTTTTCACAGGTGGGTTATTTTATTTTTCTTAACTGCCATCATAAGGAAGAGTGCGGCATCTACTTATTTCAATATTCTGAGAAAAACGACTTACAGTTATTTATCAAAAATTCACTGACTACTCTTCAGCACAGTAATATCTAGTTTTTTTTTCAACATTAATGATATTTTACCGATTTTATTAAAAATGCAAAAACTGTGGAACAGACAGTGTAGATGCCGCTTTTTTGCTTGAATTATTGCTTTAATTTGTGAAGATATGACACTTCAGGTTAAAATATTTAGCAATTGAGCAAAAAATTCGTAATTTTTATTTTATTTTCTTGAAGATGACAGCAATATGTTAAAGAAAAAGCAATAAAACTGATTTTGATTTTCATGCTAGATGCCGCACTCTTCCTTATGACGGCAGTTAAGGTGTATGCAAAAATTCAGCAAAATCTGATTGTTTTTGAAGACAAATACATAGTAACTGAACTATTGAAAATTTTATTTTTTTTTTTAAAAAGCCCTGTTTTCGAAGGAAATATTAAACCCCTTACGTAACTTTTTGAGCAAAAAATGATCTCAAAATGTAAGGAATCATCCATTGCAAATATTTAGATGCAGTTACTACAAAAAATTTGAATTTAGTTTAAGAGTTATAAGAAAAAATTTGTGACTTAAAGGTGAAGTTTGACCTTGAATTTCTCTTTTATTTGACCTAATCCGACAAAACTGAGTATGAGGGCATAATATATAGACCATCCACTATTATAAACCATTGAGATATTTGAAGTTATTTTTTCGTGTCGCACTGTGTAATTTATTAAATTGACTGTGTTTTCGGTATCTGTTGGTTTTTTCCCGCTGAAATTTTACTGGGATAAGGGCTTGTAATTTGTTTTATTTCATTAACGTTTTTTAATTTTACTTTATTAATTAAAATAAGAATTTGGTCAGTGGCGGCCATGGCCTAGTGCGTTAAAAAGTACGTCGATTACTCGTTATCAATTTGAGATGAAGTTCAAACCACAGCTGACATAGATAATTTCTTGAATTAAAACTAATTTTTCTGATCGTCCATAATCTCTCTGCAGACAATGACAATGGCAACGCTCAGAGACTAAATAATGTCATATGTATGTAGCTTCTTAGGAATATGTACATTAGTCGTTCTGAGTCGGCACAAAACTAGTAGGCCCATCGATCATTTGGCCCATTTTCGATCATTTGGGTACAAACGTTTAATAACACGCACAATACAATGTATTCCTAAGAACCTCCGCCAAAGTCCTTTTGAAGGCTGAAAAAATTGGAAAACAAATTTTCGAAGGTAAAAGGTAGCCTTAAGTCCTAAACAATTATTCAATTGTCTTTTGAATCACAATTTATTTTAGCATTAATGGTTTTGTATTAATTTAATTTTTGCTCCCTGATGGTTCTTGCCAATTTTTATAATGCAATTTAACTCCTTAACAATATTGCTCTAATTCCACCCAAAGCTATTTTTTGTGATATTAGTTATAAACCAGTGTGCTCAAAGCCTATGCCCGTGGGCATTCTTGCTTTTGTGTTTGCATAGCCAACACGGAAGAGTGAATGAGACAAATACTATTGCTGTGGTCATCATCACTGTTATAAACTGTTAGTTGGTCTTAAGTGATAAATGCCAATGTCAATTTCATTAACTACTTTTCCACTCTTGTCAATTTCATTGAAAAAAAAAACAGGGTCTTGGCAATATGAGATATCAGTGACTTTTTAAATTTCCCGCTTAGTAACTTTAATTTTTTGGGCAAGCTGCGTCATTTAGTTTATGTTTGACAGACAACATCGTGAATTTTGAAAGATATGGAAAAAAGTGATTTAAGTGAACTCATCAAGCATTATTTTTTTGACGTAAAAAAACCATCACCGAAATCAAGGAAAGGTTTGATAAATAATCTGCATCATCAATTTCAATGGTTAAGAAGTGTTTTACTAAATTCCATTGTGATCGTACCAGCACAATTGACTTTGAACGTTTAGGACGCCCAAAAGAGGTCCTCATACCAAAAATTGTTGATAAAATTCATGGAATGATATTAAACGATCGGATAATAAAAGTGTGTGAGACGGCTGAGGCTGAAAGCATCTCCATTGAGCGGGTGTAACACATTTTACATAAATATTTGGACATGAATAAGCTATCCGCCCTTTGGGTGATGCGATTGCACATGGCACAGTCGTGTGACCACTTCAAAGGAGTGTTTGAAGTTAGTTATCAACGACGCACAGTGCACTTTTTGAGCATGAAATTTGATATTAAATAAGTAAAATCGAAAAAATTTTTGATCGGAATTCTAAAATTTTTACTATTTTATAACTTAAAAATGTCCATATTTCATTAATCTAATTTTTGTTTTTAGCTTTTATGCTTCAAACTTTGGAAGTTTTTTCAACTTTTTCAAGAAGTGAAAATTTTGATATTTTTTTTCAACTTTAGAACAATCTCGTGAAGAAACCATTTGAGATTTTTGCATGCGGTTTTTTTTATAAAGTTTGTGTGTTTAATATATATTGCCTTTATGCATCAATAATATTGTATTTGTTTTAAGTAGTTTACAATAAACTATAAACTAAAACCATTTTTTGAAACTATTTTTCAACTTTCGGTAAACTTTTAATTAAAAGAATCCATAGGAATCCAGAATGACATACATCACAGTTTGCGCTGATGTATTGGCTTTTATGCCAAATAGGTTTTTTTCCCGGAAGTGTGCGATGTAGAACAAAGTGTTCAATTTTGTAAAAAAACCCATTGAATTTTTAGATAATTCCGGACATATGAAGGCTTTATTAAAAATCTGTTTGACTTTAAGATAAGAAGATCGAGCTTAGATAATTGAATGAAATTTTTCACACATATTCCTATGAACCCAGGGATCTGAAACATGAAAAAATTTCTGGATACGCCTACAATTACGCCCACCTCCCATACCACCCAGTATAGAAAAACTCAAAATATGGTCTAATGATTGAACTAGACAGACAATATATGAGTTACTCGTATTGATACGAGTATATGTTTTACCAATTCGAAAAATGAGAATCGAAAATGGACGCGACACGCCCACAAATACGCCCACCTCCAATATTACCCACAATAGAGAAAACTCAAAAACTAAGCTTAAAATTGAGCTAGAGTGACAAAAATTGGTATGTTTTTTATCAATTCTAAAGTACAAAAATTATCGTGATATTGATAAAAACAAGAAATTAACGTAGTCCATCCAATTTCCAAACAATTTTAAAATATGGTGTGGGGTAGGCCAACTATCACTTTTTATTAATTATTTCATGCAAGAATCCGTGTTATAGAACATTGCTTAAAGATAGCGTATGAATTAAAATTTCAAGAGTTCAGGCAAAATAACAAAGAATTTGAAAGCCTAAGTGCAAAAGAAAAACAAGAAACTAGAAATAACTTTATAGCTGAAGAAAAGAAAAGAGTTCAAGATGAGTTTCGAGAAGAAACCGGGCTACGCGTTGATTTCCCTAAGCAAGGCTTTGGAAATAGTAACTATGGCAACATTGCCAGGCGTTTTTTTGAAGATGTTGCAGTGACAGCATCAATAACAAAAATCAATGTGGAGCTTTTAAGAAATTTTACATAAATTTTGATTGCCATCAATTCTCGTCAACACATTGACGCAGAAACACAGAACTTGCACAAAAATGTATATGGAAGTTGGAAGGACATAACTCCAACTCTTCATAAAATTTTGTGCCATGGAAAAGATATAAGAAAATATAATTTTTTTTCCAATAAGGACCACAAGAATTTCGGACTAAGTCACACAAGAAAAAATAGTAGGGAGAACCAAAATACAGACTTAATTACAATGCTAATGATATCGTCGGACCCATTAATAACATCACTGCGACACAAAACTCTACAAAATAAAAGTTTTTCTGAAGATAATTTTGATGAAATCAGAGATCTTTTAATAAAACATTGAAAAACCCGGTCAAAATTTCTATATATATGAATTTCAAAACGTGTTAAAAGTTATACTTTTAGTAGGGCATGTTTTCAGGCAATACTAATATTTCTATTAAGCACAATTAAAAAATTGTCTCTTATTTTTCATAAAATTGTGTAAATTTGACAAGAAAAATAAATAAAGCGTTATTAACTGAATTTTAGTTTAAAAAAATACCTTTAAAATCATATAAAAAAAATAAAAAAAAATCATGTTTTGAACCACCCTGTTAAAAAACCAAAACATTTTTGGAAAATTTTTTGTGATTACTATATAGAGCAATCAATTTTCTTAAATATAAATAAAACCGGGATGAAAAATCTCAAGTGGTTCAAAAGTTATAGATTTAATATCAAAAAAAGTGCCAAAAAAGTGCACTGTGCGACGTTCGGTTAGAAATGCTTGTAAAAGTGACAAAAAATTGGGTCGTTCGAATATCCTAGGTGAAGTGCAGTCAAGGAAATAATTTTCTAACAATAATTTCATGCCGCAAACTTTAAAATGAAGCAAAAAAAAAAATTGGTAATTTGGTTAATTTTTATGTGTTTTAATTCAAGAAGAAATTCTACGGTGAAGTAAAAAATACGCTTTATGAATATATGCGTCAATGAAAAACAAATATTTATGATAGAAATTGGTTTATTGTTTTTCAATATATTCCATATTTTTTTTTGGAAGCCCTTTTTCCACTCCGATTGAAGTAACTCCAAAAGAAACGTTTTTAATGGAACAACTTTGGTTGTCGAAAATCGTTGACCACGATTATACCTCTACGTTAAAGAAACGTAAAAGAGGTATATAAATTTTGTAAGGCCCATAAGGTGGCTTGGTAGGTATCAACAAGTATATAAACTTAATAACTATTTTGAACAGTTTATATACATGTATGCATACTTTCAGGATTTTTGTGATATAATAATAATTTTCTAAAAGTTGCCTGACTTCATCACTCTCATCAAGTAGACAAATAGCTAGAGGATTTACATGGTTGCTTAACCTATGTAAGTATCTCAAGCTAATACTTCTGATCCCGTCTTTAACCATCGGAATGTTTGGGTCTATGAATTGCTTTATTTGTAATGTACCATAGCAGTGAATGCACTATTAGTCTAAGTGTTTTAGACTTGTATCTTTGAAGTATTTCAATGTTGGAATTGCTTCCTGTTCCCCAAATTTGAACCCCATAAGTCCATATAGCTTTAAGGATTGATTTATAAAATCTAAGTTTACTTTCTATTGTGAGCTCAGATTTTGGTCCGAGAAGTCAGTAAAGTTTTTATTTTTGTTAGTAAGCAATTGCCTTTTGGTCTGTATATGATTTTTCAATGTACGCCGCTTGTCCAGATGTAAGCCAAGATTTTTGACAGTTTTTTTTTTTTTTTGGGATTGTTGATCCGTAGGTTTTAATAGGGGGACATTCTTCTCTTCTCATTGAGAAAGTAATACGAACAGATTTTTCGGAATTTTTTGTATGTTTTTTTTATGAGAAAATAAAAAATATTTCATAAAAACAACGCATTATAACAGAACAGAATCCAATTCCATTTTAATTAAATATTAATAATTTAATTTCATGTGCACTTTAATTTAAACAATTTAATTGCATTTTTTTTTCTTCAACTTTTCAAGGAAATTAAACATATTTTATTGTCGACCAAGGCTAAGATGAAGAAATAAAAATCTTCATTTATGTATGAGCTGGGAATTGGTGACCCCAATTGTGAAGTATAGATTCATATTCTTTTTCACCATAACTGTCCGCACAGAAACTAATAAAAACACAAGATGAGTTGCATAAAATGCAAATATGTAAATAAGGGGATTTTATAGACAAAAATAAAGAAAGGGACAGCTACGCATTTTTATGATTTCACATATTTAAAAAAAAAATAAAAAAAAATTCTATTGTAATACAGGATATGTCAATAAAGTACATTTTGAGCCCACATTTTTTAAATATTTTGTTTAAATACAAAGCAGCGAATTGATGTAAATTGATATCTTTCATTCAAATAAATATGAAGGTTGAAATATTTCTTTTAAAAATACCAAATAGTCAAGTTGTTATTAAAATGCTATATCCTCTCTTTTTTTTAATATAGGGGTATTTAAATCAGAGTTTTTATTGCATCAGTATTTAGAGAACATCTGCCACTTGCGTGAGCGAACGCAAGGACATAACCCAACAAACCAGCTTCGGAGCTCTGATAACAATGAATCCGTAATTGTTGAGAATGATTATCTAAATTTAAGTTCTCTAGGGATGCTCACAAAAAAGTTCGTTTAAGGAGTGTTTGCAGAGTATTTTGTAGCAATTTTCCGAAAAAATAAAAAGTTGACTGTATTGGGGACATACCCTTAGGTTTTCACTTGACAGCATATCTTTATCCCTAACCTGATTCGTGTCCCTATTCTTTTCTTTGTTCCCAAATTTATCATCATCCTTATCCTTATTTTTATATTTGTCCTAGTTATTGTGCTACGTTTTGTCTAAACACTTGATTTAATCTATTCCCAAATTTTTTACCTTATCTTTATTTTACCTTTTTTCCAATTCTTTGTCCCACTTCTTTTAAATTTATAGAAGCGCCAATACGATAACTCACTCAGTTATTATTTCATGCAACGTTTTTTCATTGTTGTTGCATTTTTATTGCATAAAGTGGTTGCATACGTGTATCGTGGCTCCAAAATTAAAAAAATAAATTTTACACCTCCATTTTTTTTTTCATTTCATTGTTTCAAAATAATTTTGATAAACATTTTTTTTTTAAATTTATTTAACAGAGTGTACAGCTTTGCATTTAAAATTCCCTTAAATAAAAAAAAAAATCCCTTACTGTTGCAAATATTCGAAAATACATTTGGTCTCATCTTCAAAGTGAAAGTTTGAAGTTATCAGATCCGAAGTATTTCGAGAAATACAACTTATCTGATTAAGTTATAGTTCAATAAAAATAAAAATAAAATATTACAAAAAAATTGAAAAAAGCGGAAATTTATGAAGCCGAATCTTACTAACAAAATGCAATTGAAAAAAGAATTTATTTTTGAAAAGAGTCTTTATTCTAAAAAATTAAGTTTGAGTTAATTACATTATTAAATAAAGATTCTACAATCATTCGTACAAAGAAAAAAAAAACAAAACAGTTTTAGAACCGAGATAAAATATGGCGTACCCTATATAAGTAGTTTGCTGGGTTGTGTACGTGGGTACGTGTCTCTGCGCGTGTGTTGCGAGTCAAATATATTGTTTTTCTAGTCATATAACTGTCACATACAATAATAAATGTGTTTGCATTACAGCATTTAAATGATAATTTAAATAAGCTCCGACATGAAGCCGAGTCGAATCGTTATTTCTTGCGGAAGTATATTTCTGGATTTTTTGTCTTTCGAATGTACTCTCATGCGTAGTTTTTGCAAGCATTTTGTGGGTTTTACGGCTTTAATATCTTTCCTTTTTAATAGGAAACCTTTGCAATTTATTGCAATTTAACAGATGTGTAGTCTTTATGTGTTCAAAATAAATACGGAAGGAATGGAAAGGAGTAAAAAAGGATTGCAGCTACTTAAGTGATATTCCAACATAACTTAATCAGGGTTACTTTTAAATTTATATCAAATGCATATACTTTCCAGGGATTGGGTTTTGACATTTTATGGATAAAAGTTGCTCTTTTTATAAAAAAAATACAACATTTTCTTCTAGGTGAAAATTATTAAATTTGTCAATTCGAATAAACTTAAAATACAAATTTGAAATATATATACATACTAGCTTTTTCCCGGCTCGCGTTGCTGCACCCAGCAATTATATCGCAACATAATAATTATATTCGAAACTTTTCTTAGACTCATAGTTTAACACCACTGTCATTTGCCACTGCCCGTTACAGTTTCCCAGTAGCAGGAGATCACCAAAAAGTAACTCCATTTTGAGTTTGGATGTAAATACTGCTACTTTTACTTTCAAAGCTATTCGATAATACAAATTTTAATGAATGGGCGGAGCCACACCCCCTTATATAATGCCCATCCCAGTTTTCTAGTAGATGGACATTGCCCAGTTTTATTACAGTTGCCGACAGTGAGCATACAAACTAAATTACCAAAATGTAGCCAAATCGCCGAAAACCGTAAGAAATATATCGTTTTTATTGATTTATGGGCGGTAAAAGGGGGTGTGACAGAAATTTAAACCATCTCGTAGTTGAAAAAAATGTATTGCCAAATTACCAGCTCTATCGGGTCAGTAATTTTGAAGTTTCCAGCCATCACACAGACAGCATTTTGCTTTTTGCATATATAGATTATTGGCTATAACTTTTAATTGGTAGGAGATATTAAGATAATTTAGCTAAATTATTTTTTAGCTTGTAAACTTTTTCAAAAATATCAAAACACAATATTGGAAAAAAAAAATTTTGTTCGAAAAAATAAAGGGGTAGGTCTTGTTTTTTTAATCACAAAAATGGTTTTTAACTTTTGCGTAAACTTGAAATAACTTTTTCTTATAAATGTTATAGCTTTTAAATAGAGTGGAAAATTTGCGAATTTGAATTGAAATTATTTTTACAACAAAAACAAATTTTTAGCCTTATTTTAAGGAAAACTCCAAAATATCAGAAATTTTTTGAAAAAAATAACAATTTTTTTTAAAAATTTCTTTTTTATTTTATGAAATATACAAAAAACTCAACTTTACCAAAAAGTGCTGCAGACAAACTCTTCCGTTTGCAAGAAATACGGTTTTAAAAATTGAGAATCAAGACATTTTTATTCGTTTATAATTTAGCGAATTTTAACTATCAAATGATAGAATAAATTAAGTTTTTGCCATAAAGTGTATGGAAATATGCAAAAATCTAACTTTCCATCCATAAAAGGTGATGAAGAGAAATCTCAGAATTTATTACGATTGCTCATATTAAAGGACCATGTTTTTTGTATTGATTAATAATAAAGAGATGCAGAGGGGCTGAGAAAATATATTTATTGCGATAACTTTTGATCGGAAAGAGATTTTGGTATAATTTTTCCACTTAAATTATTCTTTGAGCTTAAATATTAACTATAAAAAGAATAAAAACAACTTTTGAAAAAAATTAATTTGTTTACAAAATTGATTGATAATTTGAGTTGATCTCGTCTCCTTGCCGGTGTCGGTTTAGTTATTTGTGTTGTAGTGTCAGTGTTAACTTTGTGCTAAAAATCATAAAAAAAATTGTTATATTTTGTGTATTTAGTGTCAGTGTTAACTTGAAAAATTGTTATACTTTGTGATCGTTAAGTACATTAATGTTTTTCATTCTAATTTGTGCATGTTTTCAACGTAAATATTTTTGCATTTAATTTTGAAAATAAGTATTATACTTTGTTTTTAATAACCAACTTGTGCCGGTTTGCTTGCAATTGTTGTTGTGTGTTTTTTTCTATTCCTCTTTGTGCGGTGTTTGTTTTATTTTAAGCTTAGTGCACGTCTCTATTGTTGTTGTCAACCAGTGTTGCCATATTTTTTTTAGAAAAAACTTTAATTTCCAGAAAAAAAACTTGTTTTTTGGTGAAAAAACTTGATATTAAAAAATTAACTAAAACATGTATTTTTAAAATGTGTCCTTTAAAATTTTTGGCAATTCGCTTGTTCCGTTATTTTAGTCACTTCATTTCTCAAGAAAATACGGAAGGATCGTCAACTCTGAATGTATGTAAACTGAAGCGTCAAGTTTAAAAAGGAATGCAAAAAATTGACCACCAAGACTCGACGAAGGGAAACCGAGACAAAAGAACAGAAACAATGACAGCAACAATAATAGCAACAGCGCTGCCATAAAAATAAACTTTGAAAAGGAGTGAAAATTAGTAGTAGTAGCTTTAAATGATACTTATGTTTTTGTAGTAACATACAATTTAGTTTATCTATTTGATTCATAGATTCACTAAAATAGAAAGCATCGTTTTAAGGGGGAAATATACCCAGAACTTTTTTTTTCAAAAAATTTTTTACATTTTCTTAAAGCTTTAGGTCTTAAGAATAGGGGTGAAAATTTCAAGTCGATATCTCAAAAAATAACAAAGTTATAGCCAAGTGAGTGAGGCGGCTAGCCTTCTAGAGCGCGCAGTGCTGGCCCTTATTTTCAAACGCGTTTTTCTCGAAACCATGTTTTCAAAATCGGTGACCAAGATTTCTCGAAGCTCAGTGAACCGATCGTATTCATAATAATCTCGTACTTGTCATAGGATTTTTTTTTCGTAGCTTCGTTAATTTTTTGTAGGCAAAATAATGACCAATTTTTAGTCGAAAATCGTTACTTTATGTTCGGAAGTCCACCATTTTGTGAAAAATCAATATTTTCAAAATCGGCTATGACAAGTACGAGTTTTAAGTATCTAGTTTAATAATATAATTCATTTTTTTGTTTCAGTTGAATTTAGTAGGAGCAATCTTGGTCATCGCATTTTTAGAGCGCTCTACAAAAAATGATGTATCTACCTTAAGATTAATTTTTTTTTAATAAAAAAACACTAAACATACTCTTGAATGTGTACATTTTAAGGCATAAAACCCTCATTTAAAAATATCCCCTAGGTTTCCTTCAAAAAATGCACAAACATGACCTTTTTTCTTCGGCCGCTGGGTATATTTCCCCCCTTAATCGTAAAAACTTGAAAAACTGGGTAGAATAAAATAAAACTTTATTTTTTTAGGGAAAAACTTGAAAACTTTCTACCCTCTCAAAAAACTGGCAAAACAAGTTTTATTTGCCCACATGGCAACACTGTTGTCAACAAACTGTTTCGTTCACTGCATTGTGCTGAACCAACCCTAGAAGCACTTTTTTAACGCTTTTTGGTGCTCACTTACAATAAAATATTAGTTCAATGGATTATTTTTCTGTTGATAATATTGCTGCTTGTTCCTTGAACGAGCACTGTAAAAGTCAGAATATTCTGTACCCTATGTTCAGTTGTTCTGGTCCTTGTGAGCAAATGTTTCACGCTTCTTGTGTTGGCATATCAAAACCGTGCGTTGATAGTTTAATGTCCGTCCGATCAGGGCTTCGTTGGTACTGTACCTCATGCAGAGCCCTTTCTCCTGATGAAATATTTTCAAAAATTAAAACTTTTGGAGAAAGTCTTAACTTGCTAAATAATGATTTTAGAAGAATTCTGTCATTTTTTAGCGAAGTTAGTGCCGCATCAACTAACAGTACTACTAATGAAAATGAAAATTCTTTACCGGAAAATATTGAAACTCTCTCTTCTGAGAATGCTTTTTCCGGTACTATGACCGTTTCATTAGTTAAAGGCCCAACAAAACCTAAGGCACAGAGGAAAAACAAAAGGAAAAATAATAAGCGCCGAAAGGCGTCCTCCGGGCAATCCGAGGCAAAGCAGCCCTCAGCAACACCTCTTACTCCCCAGCAAACCGAAAAGAAAAATTCGGTAATCTCTTCTACACCTTCTTCTATTCCTCCACTGTGTAATAATTTGAATGCGATTTCAACTGCGCCCAATAGTCATTTGACTTTAAAAGCTGTGTTGAGGACCCAAAAAATTTTTGTTTCGCGTCTACAGCCTGACACAACATCAGAAAATATAGTGACGTTTGTTAAACAAAACAACTTAGTTGCTTCAAATGCGTTCTGTTCTTGTAAGAAAATAGGTAATAAGCCTTCCCACGCCTCTTTTATACTTGGAGTTGCAGCTGAAGACTTTGCAACTGTACTAAATTAAAAAATGTGGGCCGATAATATTCTCGTTACTGAGTTTAAGCCTAAAAATAAGTCTCGAAGGACGACTCCAGCCAACCGTCAGACTCAAAAAAACTAAATAGGCTATCCCTTTACTATCAAAATGTAAGGGGACTGCGCTCTAAGACTCAAAACATTTTTCTGTCGTCTCAGAATTGCTCTGAGGATATTATTGCGTTAACAGAAACGTGGCTGAATGGAAGCATTACTGACTTGGAATTGTTTGACAATAGCTTTCAGGTATTTAGAAGGGACAGATTCACTGACAATAGTTCTTCTGTCGGTGGTGGTGTCCTATTAGCTGTTAGGAACTGCTTTGTAAGTTTCATTGCTGATATTCCCTACTCATCTAACATAGAACTAATATGCGTTAAAGTTATACATTGTAACTCCAATGTATATGTTATAAATGCGTATGTTCCTCCAATGAGTAGTGCAGAGGTCTATGCAAGCCTTGCAGATTGCTTAGACTACGTTATAAACAAACTTGACGTTAATGACGACATTTTATTATTGGGCGATTTTAATCTGCCTAACTTAAAATGGCATTCTTCTGACGATGATACATATTATTGTGCATCAAATTCGAAGACCCGCCAAGAACATATATTTGTTGACAATATATGTTCTGACTTACAACAAGTTAGTTGTATTTATAATAGTCTTGAAAGACTTCTTGACCTGGTCTTAACTACAGACAGTAACAATGTCATTGTTAAGAAGGCTTTCCATGCTCTGACTCCTGTTGATGAATACCATCCACCATTGAGCATTTGGTATAAATCGGACAGAGAGAACATAGTAAATTCGAGTTCAATGGACAAGGTTTATGAATTCAATTTTAAAAAAGCTGACTTTTTGAAGCTGAATCATTTACTTGATATTTTAGAATACATTAATGGACATAACCTTGATGAATCCATTAATTTTTTTTATTGTGAACTCTTTGCTATAATTTCTCAGTCTGTGCCGTTTAGCCTCAAATTATGCAAAAAACTCAGCATATCCCTGGTACACTAGGGAATTAAAAATACTTCGCAACTATAGGAACAGGGCCTGGAAGAAATATGTCTGTAGCTTGGACTCAAATGACCTGGAAACCTACAAACGTTTGTTTCTGGAATTTGAAAATCAGTCAGCAACATTATATCACGAGTATTTAGATAATATTAAGCTGAGAATATTGTCTGATCCAAAGAGATTCTGGGGATTCATTAATACTAAGAAGAAATCTGACGGATTTCCTGTATCTTTTAAGACCCAAAATGGATTTACAGACGATCCTGTCATAATAAGTGGCCTATTTGCCAATCTTTTTAAGGAATCATTTTGTTCAGATTCTTTTCATCCAGATATGGAGTATTTTGAATATATGAATACTACACCCAGAGTATCTTTGGACTCTTTATCCTTTACCTCAGAGGATATTTTAAAATATATTGATTCGATCGATGAAGATTTTAGCGCTGGACCCGATGGGATTCCTGCCGCAGTGTTAACTCAATGCGGTTCAATTTTGTGTCAACCACTTTCTCTGTTATTTAATAAATCTATAAACGAAAGTTATTTTCCACTGTTTTGGAAAAAATCATTCATCAGTCCTATTTATAAGAAAGGTTGCAGGAATGATGTTAATAACTACAGGCCCATTGCTAAACTGTCATCGATTCCGAAACTTTTTGAGCGAATCGTGTATGATCGGGTAAAAACTCACTGCCGTGAAGTCATAACAACTCGTCAGCATGGTTTTGTTAATGGCAGATCTACGGTATCTAATCTACTCGATTTTACAACGTTCTGTTTAAACACCATTGAATCTGGCTGCCAGGTCGACTGCATCTACACTGATTTCAGCTAAGCATTTGATAAGTTACCACACAATTTAATTCTATTTAAACTCAAGTCCATTGGATTTCCACAATATTTTGTAAACTGGATTATATCGTATTTGACAGAACGATCTTATCAAATACGATTCCGAGGGGTTTTGTCTGTTGAGTTTATTGCGTTATCTGGTGTTCCTCAAGGAAGTCACCTAGGTCCACTTCTGTTTATTTTAGCCATTAATGATGTGACCCATATCATTAAAAACTCTCATCTGCTTATTTATGCGGATGATATGAAAATATACAGAAAAATAAATTCTCAAGACAATTCAGCCCTACTCCAGTCCGATCTGAAATCTTTTGAAGTTTGGTGTTCTAAAAATAATATGTTTCTTAATCCAGATAAATGCCAAACTATGACCATTTCGCGAAAAAGGAATAATTTAGTTTTTGATTATAAAATAAAAGATACTGCTTTATGTCGTGTGGATGTCGTTAAAGATCTGGGAATATGTATGGATTCTAAGCTTTCCTTTAACATTCATATTGATAACATTTGTAAAAAAGCATCTTCTATGCTTGGATTTATTAAACGCTGGGCCAAAGAATTTAATAGCATGATTACGACTACAACATTGTATTATGCAATAGTGCGTCCTCACTTGGAGTACGCAAGTCAAGTCTGGTCTCCAAGTTACAATGTGCATGTTGATCGAATAGAGAGAATCCAAAAATGCTTTATTCGGTTTGCCCTAAGGGGCTTAAGTGGATTTGACATTTTAAACCTTCCTCCTTATGAGGATCGCTTAAAACTTCTAAAAATGCAATCATTGAGTGAGCGAAGGAAGTCTGCAGACATCGTCTATTTACACCAACTCATAACCTGTGTATTTGATTCTCCAGAACTTCTTTCTCTTATACATTTTAACTCTAATCGTAGAAGCAGTAGAAATGCTAACAATTTAATTTACTTACCATTTAGTAGAACAAATTATATGTTAACTGCTACTTTAAACCGTATGAGTAAATTAGTTAACAATTGTAGCTTTTTTGATGTTAACTTGTCTAAAGGTCAACTCAAAAGTAGATTAAAAACTATTGTGTAATTGCATGGTTATGTCTTTGCATGGTTAGTCGTGATGTCTTGTGTTGTCCTTGAGCCCAACCATATATTGGTGGGTAAATTTTTCCCACATTAACTTATTTTGAGCCACTAGTTTCAATATCGTTGATAATTTCAAAGATTTTTGGGTTGCGGCTTTAAATGGGTTAATGCTGAGAATGTGCGAAAAAGCTGTAGTAGCTAAACTCTATTGTTATTGCAAAATCACTGGGTCATTTTTTTGATTTTTGCTATTAATCGCTATGTCATGTTAAAGGTAGTCGAAAATGCAATTTTGAGTTTTTATTATTTTAACAACAAAAACAATTTTTGTGTCATTTTTTGAGTAAAAAGTCAATATTTTGGACCTTTTTTGAAAGAAATATTAAAAATATATCCGCTACGATAACGGTATCCTTTAAATTGTTTTTATTAAGTGCTTGAATTGAGTTTATCAACGAAAAAAATTTGAATGAAATATATTAAAAAACAACGGAGTTATTTGCATAGCAAGTAAAATATACGAATTTTTTATACATAGTTTTTTTGTTATTCTAAGGAAACGATATAATTAGAAAAAGACGTTGTACGAGAAGTTGGTGCAATTTTAAAGATATGTGAATGTTTTTGGTGTCAAAATAACAGGATTTCCTTAAAATTAATAAGTCGAGCATTTTCGCTTGAAAAAAATACGCTAGTAGTTAGATTTTCGTTACATGTAAAGGGGCGGAAGAGGTGTGGCCAAAACTTAGTATGCCATAACCTAAGTTAGGATTCAAGTAATATGTGAGCCGAATTTGAGTTAAATCCGTTCAGCCGTTAAGATTTGTATTGTAGTCAAACAAACAGAAAGTGATTTTTATTAATATAGATAGATTTTTTTTTTTATTTTAGGGAAAATGCAACAAAACCAACTTTACCAAAAAGTAATGAAGGCATTTTCTTTTGTGTGTAGTAATTTTCATATATTCAAATATACTAATACAAACAACAACTTCCTATGTTGTTATGGCTGTCTCTCTTCGATTCCGGAGTTGGAATACAGAAGTATTACATATACATATCGACGGTCCCTACGAAGGCTATCTCTTCTTTAAACGCGATCAAGAAAATCCTTTTTTAAACTGCTGCGACAAAAATCTGTTTTTACAAAATGCGGCGAAAAAAATCCATATCAAAAAATCCGGCGAAGAAAATCCATTTTTTTAAAATTCGGCGAAGAAAATCTCTTTTCAGAGTGTGACGTTTACAACGCTGTATTTTTTAAGGAGTGGGAACAATTTTTCTGAAAAAAATTATGTTTTCAAGTAATTATTTCTATTTATACTTTCATCTTTATAATTCCTTACAGTACTCTATAAAATTATTTTTATATAAAAGTGATTTTTTTGCCGCATTTTTATAGAAGTGATTTTTTTCGCCGCATTTTGATAAAAGTGTTTTTTTCGCTGCAAATTGATAAAAGTGATTTTTTCCGCCGCATTTTGAAAAAAAACATTTTCTTCGCCGCAATTTTCTGTCGGAAGATTTTTTTCGTAAGCACCGCCGATATGTTCTACCTTATTAGCTTTGGGCACAACCTTTTTTGAGTTGCACAGAGCATTAAAGACAAAAGTTTTTCTCACTGAGAATAAGAATAAAGAAATTGTATGGTTATTCTCTTTGGATTTTAATTAATTATTTAAATAATGGTTATTAAATTAATATAGCCTATGTCTCAACTGGGTACCATAGTTATCCTAGAGAAAAAGAATTTTTGAAATAGCACCTGCCATTCTCAAGCTTTTCGCAGCCGAACATACGTGAGTCCTCTTTTATATAATAAAAAAAAAAAGAAAAATATGGAAAATAGGCAATTATAAGTATAAAAAAAAAGAAAAAAAATGTTTTGATATCTCTTTTATTTTAGAAGTTATATTATACTGTTAATTTTCGCATAGAATTGCTTCAGAAATGGGATAGATTCTGAAAAATCCTTAAAAATGTCCCTTCGAGGAACATCTAGGCACTAATGTATTTATAATTTTGAAGGCTTTTTCTTAAGTTTGGAGTGTGTACTTCATAAAAGCGGAGCGCCCCCATTAAAAAGTATACATCTTTAACTTTCCATACAATTTTTGAACAGGTCAAATATATAATATTATCGTATATACAAAATATAGATATCGATTGAATACAATAGTCTCTGGCAGTGTACTAAGTTTACAAAAGTCCTTGAATTGGTTTTGTAAAAGGCTTATTACTCTCACTCAATTGATGTGTATTGATGTTTAAATTACAGCAATTTAAGTCAATGTTTGCTTTTATAATTACAACCAATCTAGTAGAAAATAACTGTTTACCAATATTTAATTGCAGACTAAATCAACTTTAGATATTTTCCTTTTTCCAATTCAATATGAAAATGGTTCAAGTTGCTTTAAAACTATACAAGTAAAAAAAAATGTTAGCTTTCTTTCCCATTGGCAGCCACAATATGCTGCATGGCACAGCATGAACTTTATGGCCGTTGAGGGATTTCATAGCTAATCTTTTTACTGACCTTTCATAATGACATATTTCTTGTCGAATAAAGCCTTGTTTCCCCTGAGCTTAACACTTGCAAGATTGGAGTCGAATCCTTGTTCAGGGTTCTTGCCGCCGCTGTGCCTCAGCGGTCAATATTTAAGATGGAAATTTATTTTGCTTAACCTCGCAGTGTGTGTTAGTATTATTGATTTCAGCTGTTGCTTTGGGAATGTAGCCTCCTAATCCATTCTTTTCTTAATACAAATAAAAAAAATCATATAAATATAAATATCATACATTGCGTGTATTACACGCACCAACGTCACAACCACACATACATTGTATTTAAATATAACAATAGAAACAATTATATAAAGCTTCAATATATATATTTCATAAATTTACGAATAAGACCATCTGGAGTTAAGCATTGCATTGAATCATTTTATAATACCTTCAAGAGCATTCCAGCTGCTCTGTGCGAAGCTACAAAAATACTCTTTGCATGAGTTTGTGTTTATGTGCAGGAGTGTGCTTATAATTGTGTGTCTGTGTGTGGGTGCATTTGTACGTTTCTGCATTTTCTAAACGGTGAAGCAGTTAGAACATTGGCAGAATATAAGCAATGAAACGCGCGTGTTGTAGCAACATTACAACAAAGAGAAAACAACGCAGCAAAAACTACAACAAAAACATTCTTTTGACTCTCAAGTTTGCTAAAACTGTTGCTTTACGTATTGTTGCTGATGTCAGCTGGATGCAAACGTGCTTCCATTTAGATCGCCATTCAATGTAGTTGTTGTTGGAAGCTGCTTGTGTTAAATCTTTAATTAAATCAAAGGCTTTTTGCTGAATCGAACCAACTGATTCAACTAGTGAAAGAATCAACTTTGCAAAGCCATAAAGTTCTAGAACTTTTTCCGACTTCACATCAGGAAAAATATGATGTGACTGTACATGCGACTTTTGGTAATTCGGACAACTGTTCTATTTTCTGCTGCTGTTTCATATTCTAACCTATGCGCTTCTACGCATAAGGCCCCAAAGAGATTTAGAGAACAGGTTCTTCTCTGTCCAAAGGAAGCAACAACTTTTGGTCATTCGTTAAAAGAGTTAAAAATCAGACATTTTCGTCGATTCCTGCTCTTTTAAAGGATGAACAAGTCTTCACTGACTGAGAGAACGTGTTGGCTGGATTGTTTGCATAAAATACCGGCTTGAAATCAACCCTCTATAGAAAATAGATCGCTTTCAATGCAGGATATATATTTTCGAACGAGAGCAGGTAAAAGATTAAACCTCAAAATAAACAAATTTTCTGGCCCTGATGGTTTACCACCAATTCTGCTAAAAATGTGTGCTTCTACACTGGCTCGACCTTTGCGTAATCTTCTCCACATCAACTACAGGACAGGAGTATTTCCATATTGTTGGAAAGTTGCGAATATTCAGTGAGTATTTAAGAAGGGAAATGCCACGAACTCTGAGTACTATCGACCTATTGCGATATGCTTTACGCTCTCCAAAGTAATGGAATGTGTAATAAACTTCCTCCTCATGAATTATCTACAGCGTAGCGACCAATTGTTTAGAGACCTGTAATATGGCTTCTGTAGAGCCCGCTTTACTAGTAATCTTATGACGGCCCTCACTGATAAATGGAACCATTATGTTAATTTCTTCGGTGAAAGCAGGGTTGTTGCACTGGATATTTCTACGTCTCTGAATGATAGAAAAAAAAAAAAATTCTTGCAAAAAACACCCGAGACCTTTGAAGATTGTGAGAAAGTGGCAAGATCCGAGTATGAGAGCTGCCTTTTAAGTCTTGCGTCTCAGCAACACTTAGCATTACCAGATGAATTTTGATAGTTTCATTCGAAAATTTGACAATTTCTAGTATAAAAGTATTCATAACATTTTGGTGTATGTGCGCTTATTGTATTATTTACAGTGGGTTTGAAAATTTTATTTTAACAAAAAAATGGAAACTTTTTCGGATGATGATTTTCTATGATTTTTGACAAGAAAATGCAATGCATCGATCAACTCAGTTCGACTTAATTGATAATAATGGACCACACCCAGCGACTGCAAAACGTTGGTTCAATGAGTTCGAGCGTGGTCATCTTTTTCTCCAAGACGAATTTCAGGATGGTTGTCCATGAACGACTGTTGTGGCAGAAACCATCGATGCTGTCCGTGAATTGTTGGAAGATAGAGTCATCCCTAGGCATTAGTGGAACTAGCATACATTCGATTTTACATGAGTATTAAGGCGTCAAGACGATTTGTTCCCGTTGGATACTCCATAATTTGAAGATTGCTCAAAAGAAGGCTCGTGTTTATTGGTGTAAGGAATGCTGAAAAAAAAATAGCGCAGGTAGTTCGAAATGACAGATAATGGATCTACGCTTATGTGTCCGAAAAAAAGCAGCAATCCACTGGTCTTTCAAAGTGAGAAAAACCCGACAAAATTAGTCCACGCGTGGAGTATATCCAAGCAAATAGTTGTCAGTTTTTTTCAGAAAACCCGGTCATGTCACAACTGTACCACTTAAGCATCGGAGAACTGTTAATGCTGAATGGTACACAACCATTTATTTGCCGTAGCTCTTCGAAGAATTGAGGTAACCAACCACTGAAGGAAGACCATCCCCACCATCAAGACAATGCGAGTTCAAACACATCAGCTCAAACAAAAGAGTTTTTGAGGACTTGAAACGTGGAATTGATGGATCATCTGCCTTACAGTCCCGATTTGGCACCCAATGGCTTCTTCTTGTTCCTTCACTTTAAGACCAAAACGTGAGGAGAGCTTTTTTATACGCCCGAACAAGCCGTTGAAGCCATCAAAAACTTGGTTGCGGAGGTACCAATTTCAGAGTTACAAAACTGTTTCGAAAATTGGTTCAAATCTGGCGCCATCAGCTCGTGTGTTTCCCAGGTTTACTCGGACAGTTCAGCAAGCCCATTGCTATATTATTGCATTGATGCCAAGTAGAACCCAGCATTACCGCGATAATTCGTTCTTCAGTCGTACAGTGGAACAAATTGAGAAACAATTTCCCTGAGAGCGTATAACCCGGCAGTTTTGATCTGTGTTCATTTAAAATTACAAACTCCTTCTAAATAACTATCACCCTTGTTCTGAATAAACACAATGATATTGCATTTATACTCGTAGGGGACATCACCCATGAAGTTGTTCTTGTTTTTGAAATTTAATTAAACTAAAAATAATTTTTTAAACTAAATTAATGCGTCGCAATAATTTTTGCGTTCCTTACAAGTTCTATACAAGTTCATTTTTTTTTTAGCTTTGAACCAAGAATTTCGGGTGGAATACCTATTCAGTCAAGTCTGCCTTTTTTCGTAATGGGGTGATAGATTTTAGTGGGAAGGAAGGGGCAATCAAGTGAAGCATGTGTAGGATGTTTTAAGTGTGGTAAAGCCAAAGCTTTTGAAAGCCAAAGAAACATGTGAATTTGAATCAGAGGCAAGTGTTAATTCAAGTTATAAGGCAATCTCATCCACAAACTACTCTAAATATTGATGAATTTTCAATTTCAGTTGATTAGAAATGAGGATAGAAAATTGCAAATAAGAAAGTTTAAAGTGTGGGACCATAGCCTGGCCGGGAATCGAATCCGGAACCTCTGGGGTAGCAGTCGAGCACGCTTCCTACTTGACAACCGAGGTCGCCTAAATTTAAGGAATACTTAAGTAATCATAACTAAAAAATACAGTTAATTGAGTTTGAAAAGCTTTAATAGTGTAACAAGAAAACAAAAACATTTTTTAGGTATCAATGCATAGAAGACAAACGAAGAAAAGAAAAAGAAAAGGGAAGAAAACAAAAGAAAGAAGTACATATTTAAAAGATTGAAACAGCACATCTTTATCCTTGCCCTTATTCCTGTCCCTATACTTTCCTTACTAATGATTGTTCTACGATTTGTCTAAACTCTTGATTTAATCAATTTCCAAATTTCTGACATTTTCATTTATTGAGCTCCCACCCCCACTCCCCCCCCCCCACCCGGGAGTACCAAAAACCTAGGGTGACCTAGAAACTGACTTCATATTCGGTTTCAGCGACCTCGAAAACATTAAATAAAGTCGTCAAACCCCACGGTTTTTTTGCTGTTGTATAGTGCTATGAACGTGCTATGTTGCAAGAGCAGTTGTTAATTGAAGTGCAAGAGATAAGCATGAGTGCAAGTGGTAGCAATTCTTCAAACTATATTTTAACATTTCCCCTGTTTTCGTTTTCATTTCTGTTGTGTTATCTGTCACATCCAAGAAACTGTTCGAATTGCTCCATTAAAGTTTTTTTGATTAAGATTAATGTTGGAAATGCCGTTTTAGATATGAGGACGAAAAATCAAAGTTTTCTCAATAAAGATTTTATCCTAGATTTATTGGCTTTTTCGTGCCGTGTCCTACATACTTTTATTATATTTTCAATATATGTACATCAAAGCATTTCTTAACATTTTTCGTAGAAAACTTTGCACCATATCTAGATAACGGTCACTCAAATAATAGGCGGTTTAACATTAACTGTTGAAATGCCTAGAATTTGCAGTGTCACATATTATGGTGTGTCTTATTCTTAAATCTCTTTTGCTTGTCTCAGCTGAAAATAAGTTTTCATCGTATTTAAGGTTTTGAGTATTTTTATGCTTTTTCTCAATTTTCGTGTTTCATATTGCGTCTCAAGTTCTTGGAAGGGCAAACCTACGACGTAAGACAAGATTTTTTTTTCTGTTTGAAATTATATTAATAATCTAGCTCATTCTTACGCATGACTTAATCACAGGGGTTTACAGGCAAAATAACTTAGTCAACATGTGGAAAAAAACAAATAAAGGGTGATTTTTTTGAGGTTATGATTTTCATGCATTAGTATTTGACAGATCACGTGGGATTTCAGACATGGTGTCAAAGAGAAAGATGCTCAGTATGCTTTGACATTTCATCATGAATAGACTTACTAACGAGCAACGCTTGCAAATCATTGAATTTTATTACCAAAATCAGTGTTCGGTTCGAAATGTGTTTTTTCGAAATTTATCGACAAATTTTGTTCAGCGATGAGGCTCATTTCTGGTTGAATGGCTACGTAAATAAGCAAAATTGCCGCATTTGGAGTGAAGAGCAACCAGAAGCCGTTCAAGAACTGGCCATGCATCCCGAAAAATGCACTGTTTGGTGTGGTTTGTACGCTGGTGGAATCATTGGACCGTATTTTTTCAAAGATGCTGTTGGACGCAACGTTACGGTGAATGGTGATCGCTATCGTTCGATGCTAACAAACTTTTTGTTGCCAAAAATGGAAGAACTGAACTTGGTTGACATGTGGTTTCAACAAGATGGCGCTACATGCCACACATCTCGCGATTCTATGGCCATTTTGAGGGAAAACTTCGGAGAACAATTAATCTCAAGAAATGGACCGGTAAGTTGGCCACCAAGATCATGCGATTTGACGCCTTTAGACTATTTTTTGTGGGGCTACGTCAAGTCTAAAGTCTACAGAAATAAGCCAGCAACTATTCCAGCTTTGGAAGACAACATTTCCGAAGAAATTCGGGCTATTCCGGCCGAAATGCTCGAAAAAGTTGCCCAAAATTGGACTTTCCGAATGGACCACCTAAGACGCAGCCGCGGTCAACATTTAAATGAAATTATCTTCAAAAAGTAAATGTCATGGACCAATCTAACGTTTCAAATAAAGAACCGATGAGATTTTGCAAATTTTATGCGTTTTTTTTAAAAAAAAAGTTATCAGGCACTTAAAAAATCACTCTTTATATATGATTTGCTTACTGTATAAGAGTAGTTTTTTTTTTGTGTCCTTATAAAAGAAAACTCGAAGGATCAAAACTGCTGCTGTTATTTACACTAGATTGACTTCTTATATTTGAAACTATTTTTGCTAATTTGCAAACGTGCGTCTTTGGTCTCTCCTTGTTGTTATGCAAGTTGGCGCATACTTACAAGACACACCTATAAAAGCTACCTTGTATACCATAACAGCACAAAACTGACCGACCGACCTTGACGTGAACAGCTAGCCCATTCATAGCTTTTTTTTTCTTTGGCTTTTTTAATTTAAATTTTTGTTGTTTTTTTTTTTTTGAGCTGTTTTGATTTAACTTATTATACTTGCTTTGTGTGAAAATGAAAATGAAAAAACGATTTAACTAAAATAGAAAACGCCCATTATTGTATTTTTTTAAAGACAATTGTTGCTTCTTTTGAAATTTATTCTTGCTATTCGTTGCGTAGGAGACTTACCACAAGCTCAAATGTTTAATTGAGCCAAAACAAAGGCGACTTTGTATAGGCTGTCCATGCCAATGATTTGGACGTGTCGTGTTAGTAATTCGAACATTTGGAACACATTAACAATTTAATTGTTTGAAACTATTAAGAACGAGGAGTAAGGACATTTGATTTAGAAAATCAATTGGTTCTTTACGGACATTAATTAAACAAAGTAGATGGTTTCTTTGTAATTCGAGATTTTTCAAAAGAATTACATTTCTGCTTGGCAGGCAGTAATAGTTCTTATATGATTGAAATTAATAGCAAAATAATCTGCTTTATATAATCTGACTTGACACATGACATAATGGCATGCCATATGACATGACTAATATGACTAATATAAAAAGACTAATATTGACTCTAAAAGAGTCATATTAGTCATATGTCATGTAATATGTCATGTCATATGTCATGTCATATGTCATGTCATATGTCATGTCATATGTCATGTCATATGTCATGCCATATGTCATGTCATATGTCATGTCATATGTCATGTCATATGATGACTAATATGACTCTTTTAGAGTCCATATTAGTCTTTTTGGACTCAAAATTAAGACTCTTTTAAGAATCAGATTGTATACTCTTTTAAAACTCATAATAAAGACTCTTTAAATTCTCATAATAAATATTCTTATAGAACTCATATAAATTAGTCTCTTGGACTCAAAATTAAGACTCTTTTAATAGTCATATTTAATTATCTTTTAAGAACATGTAATGGAATCTTTAAAGACTCATAATGAAGACTCTTTCAGAACTCAAAGCAGTAACAATGATCCGTTTAGGTTGAAATATATTTTTTTAGATTAAAATTTATTTAAAATATTTTATAATTTTTTCCAAAGGTAGAAATACCAAAAATGCTTGCTTATCTAATAATAATACATTGGTAGAAAAATTTGACGCAATAAGTATCTACTACCAGAATATGTCTGGTATTCGAACTGAGGCTAGCTCTATACTACAGAACAGTTCTCTTGCTGAATATGATGTTGTGGTATTTAATGAAACCTGGCTGACGGATAATTTCTTTGATGTTGAATTTTTTGATTCAAATATCTATAATATATTTCGAAAAGATCGTGATTCTTTAATAACTGGCTGTACAAGAGGTGGTGGTGTACTGATTGCTGATTGCAAACGTAAATTTCGATCATCACTTGTTTCGCTCTAAAACTCGGACTCTCTACTGGATCAGCTGTGTGTGAAACTATTGGGCGCTTCTGGTTCATTATTCATCTGTGTATCATACATTCCACCGAATAGTTCGGATAATCTTTATAAAGCACATGTGGATAATATCATTAGTTTAGATGTTAACAATCTTGGAGATAGCAACCTATGTGTTTTGGGTGATTTTAACCTAAACAAATTGAGCTGGTCTTATATTGATGAAAAAAATTCTTACTCCGTCTAATGTAACTAGCTCGAATGAAATTTATCTTGTTGATAGCTTTTTAAGTATTGATCTGGTCCAAATCAATAATATCACTAATACGATTAATAGAATTTTAGACTTGGTTTTTATAAACAGTAACAGTACTTATAAACTTTTTGAAAATGCTTTTCCGTTTTCTGGTGCTGACATACATCATGTTCCGTTAGTGATAGAACTAGAATTTTATGTTTTCCCATCAATAAATGCTATTAGTTCTGCTAATTTCAATTATAACTTATGTGATATCAGTCATTTAAATAATATTTTTGATAGTATTGATTGGATTTCAATGTTAAATGTTGATGTCTCAGCATGTTTTATTCAATTTAAGGCCGTCTTAAACGATATTTGCATTAATAACATTCCACAGTTTCCAACTAAAACCTATAAGCTTCCCTGGTTTACAAAGGGTCTTCAAAAGCTTAAAAATCTTAGGAACAAATTTTATAAAAGATACATGGAAAGTAATAAATACATAATTTTTTCTCGGTCAATTATGCACAAACTTAATAACACGCACAACACAATTGATCATAAGAAGCTAGGTCAAAGTCCTTTCAAGGGCTGAAATGACCAGTTATTTATTTTTTTATTTTTTTTTTTTACATGAAAAGTAATAGTCCAATATTTTATGAAAAATACCGGCATTTCATGAGGGAATTCAATTTTCTCAATAAATATCTATATAATCAATTTATATTGGGGTTTCAAACCAGCACAAAATCAAACCCGAAAGCTTTTTGGCGATTTGTAAAATCTAAAAAAAATACTGCTAATATCCCATCTGCTGTTTTCTACAATAACAATAGTGCAAAAACTGCTAATGAAGCTGCTAATTTGTTTGCTGAATATTTTCAGTCTAATTTTGAAAATTAATCTGAGGATGATACTCACAGTGATTTCTCTACTAATGTTCTGTCTTCCCTGGACTTTGGTTCCCTTATATTATCTTCTGATGATGTCGTTAAAGGAATTATTAGTTTAAAACCATCAATGAAGACAGATGCAGATGGTATCTCTGCATTTTTGTTAAAAAATTGTTCAGCATTAGTTAACCCAATTAAACTTATCCTAAATAAATCACTAGCTTCTGGTTTGTTAATTGAAGGTTGGAAGGTTGCATTAATAACTCCTATTTTTAAAAGTGGGAATAAAAATGATATCACTAACTATAGGCCAATATCTAAATTAATCACTTTTTCGAAACTCTTTGAAAGCATCATAAAAGCCAAGCTTTACTTTGGAGTTAAACGATTGATTTGTCCTCATCAACATTGCTTCGTTTCAGGACGATCAACTTTATCAAATTTAGCTATTTTTTCTGAAGATTGCATTTCTGCTTTTCAAAGTGGATGTCAAGTTGATACAATATATACGGACTTCTCTAAGGCATTTGATAAGGTCTCGCATAATATTTTAATACTTAAACTTGCTAAACTGGGTTTTCACTCAGTGGCTACGGTCCTACTTAACAAATAGAACATGCATTGTTGTTATTGATAATGGTAAATCGGCCCCATTCTCAGCTTCATCAGGGGTTCCACAAGGTAGTATTTTGTGACCTTTGTTATTTATATTATTTATAAATGATATAAGTTTTTGTTTTTCTAAAGTCAACTACCTTTTATATGCAGATGATCTTAAAATATACATGCCAATTAAGAATAAGTCTGACTCATCTTCTACATAATGAACTGTCGAAAGTTTATGCTTGGTGTTGCCAAAATCGACTTGCACTAAACGTAAATAAATGTTTTCAAGTTACCTATGCCAAATCACAAAATATTATTAGTACGTCATATTACATTGGTATTTCTGAATTGAAAATTGTTGATAATACACTTGACTTGGGGGTACTCTTTGATAGTAAATTTCACTTTGATAGTAATCTCGAAAGCCTATGCTATGTTGGCTTTTGTGCGGCGTAACAGTTGTGCCTTTTCAGACCCATACACGCATAAAACTCTTAATTCTTCACTGGTAAGATCGAAACTTGAATATGCTTCATTTATATGGAATCCGTATTATGCTGTACATATAAATCGCTTTGAACGTTTACAAAAAGTTTTTACTCGTTATGCTCTACGGTCTTTAAATTTTAGTGAACTTCCCTCATATAATGTCAGGTGTTTACTTATAAATTTGAAATCATTGCAAAGCAGAAGAACTATTCTTTCCCTATTATTCATCTTTGACGTAATACGGGGGACCATAGATTGTTCACGTCTTTTAAGTATGATTAATTTCAATACTCCCCGTAGAAGTCTACGCTGTTATGATATACATATTTTATGTTGGAACGATTAGAACTAATTACGGTACAAATGCACCTATTAATCGTGCTTTAATTGAGTTCAACAGGTTGTCTAAAGATATTGAAATTGATTTTTCTTATTCTAAATTGCTTTTTAAAAATATGTTAAATTGCTATTATCGTTAATCTCTATGGATTATTTATTACTTCTGAATTTATCTATTGACTGTTATGCTTATCTTAGTTTTAATTTACTTTTAATATATTTAATATATTTTTTCTTTTATTACTTATAGTCAGTAAGGAAATTGTTGTTCCATTGATGAAATAAATAAATAAATATATAAATAATTGAAAAATAAAAACAAATGACAAAAATGTTTTTTTAAATATTTCAAATAAAAAGTAATTGTAGAAAAATTAAAAGTTAAAAATTTCACTTTGCCATATTCGATTCGACTTCATTCGATTCTGTAAGCTCCTCAACTGCACATTGAACGACTGAGAGATAAATTATGACGTATTGGAGCATTCACTTCGAAAAATATTCACATTCTCACAAATTACCATCACATTACAAATTACAGAGGATCACTCGTGATAGTCAGACATACATATGCACCAATGTTTTTATTTATTAAGAAAATAAAATTATAACTTTAAAGTTTATAAAATCCTCTCAGAACCTAATTGTCGACTTCTCATAAAACACTCGTATGTAAGACTCTTTTATGAGGCCTTTTTATAATTACGCATATATCATGCAATATAAGTATAATCCTTTTGTCAGTTTTTATTGTGAACAATCATAATACCGTATTGTTTAGGACTTTTTAATGAGTTCTTTTTATGAGAACTCATAAAGCAAGCATAATATTGACTCTTATAAGAGTCACATTTTTGAGCGGTCATTTTACAATCATATCAAAGAATCCTTTAGGAGTCTTTTAATTTCGTATTCATTAGACATGTATGAAAAATACTCTTTTTAGAGTCTTATTTCTGAGCAATCATTTTACAACCATATCAAAAACTCCTTTAGGAATCTTTTTATTGCTTACGCATAAGAATTACTCTTTTTAGAGTAATTTTGTAAAGAGGCACTCAGAAAATGTTTTCAGGGGAATTAAGCGAATATGTATCAACAAAGAAAGATATGGAAATATTATTTTTAATAAATTTCTAAACGAAATCGAATTTCTACATTTTGACTTCGTAAAGACATAATTTAAGATCCGTAGAATAGCTTAGAAAAAGAAATATTAAAATCGGTCAACCTATTTCAGAGTTCTACTTATATAAACATTCTTAATGCAAGTTTTTCCATGGGAGCTTCGCTCGTTCGCTCCAAAAAAATTAGAAATCGAACCAAAACACATGTTATTCCTCCAACAACTGACAAAAAAAAAAAGAAGGAAATAACCAATATGGATGAAAATGTATAAATAGTTTCTAGACATGTTTGTCAAACCACAAAAAATCTTCCCAATCGGACCAACACAGCTCGTGGAACTTAAAATGCCATTAACTTTTTGAACACATTCGTTTTGTTGTGTAATACATGGGTGACACCTCTAACGAAATATCGATATAATATTTCGATAGTTCCAACCTTCAAACAATACGTGTACAAATTTCATGACAATCTACTGTTGATATTTTCAAAATAATGGAGTCAAAGCAATTCCATGTGTTTATTTATCACTGTTTTTTGATGGGAACAAATATCGTCCAAGCTGAGCAAAATGTTCGAAAGTGTTATTCGGACCCTGCTCAACTATTTGCAACTATTATAAAGCAACTATTTGCCGATGGTATGCTGAGTTAAAACTTGGTCGTACAGACACAAATGATGCTGAACTTTCAGGATGCCCAAATGAGGCAGTTGTTCCACAAAACATAAAAAAAGTACACAAAATGGTATTGGCCGACCGTAAAGTGAAGGTACGCTAGCTAGCTGAGGCTCTGAAGGCATCGAAAGGAAGTGTGGGAACAATATTACAGGAACATTTGTCGATGAGAAAGCTGCTTTCCAAATGGTTACCGCGTTTTCTCACACCGGACCTCGTGTGAGCTGTTTGGCACTGTTTACAAAGAATAAACATGCATTTTTGCGTCGGTATGTGACAATGAATGAAACATGGATTCACCATTACATACCGGAGTCAAAACTGTCGTCAGCTGAATGGAGAGCAACCGATGAAAGCAGGCCAAAGCGACCAAAAACACAACAGTCGGCTGGAAAGGCTATCTTCTGTATCTGTATTTTGGGATTCGCATGGAATTTTGTTCATCGACTATCTCGAAAAGGGAAAAACAATCAACAGCGATTATTATATAGCGTTGTTGGAGCGTTTGAAGGACGAAATCGCGAAAAATCGGCCCCATTTGAAGAAGAAAAAAATTATTTTTCACCAATATAATGCACCGTGTCACAAATCAATGAAAACGATGGCGAAAACTCACGAATTCGGCTTCGAATTGCTTCCTCATCCACCGTATTTGCCAGATTTGGCCTCCAGCGACTACTGGCTCTTTGCTAACCTCAAAAAAATGCAAAGAGATTTTTTGGGGGGAGGGGGCAGATCGTAGTTTGTCAAATCAAAAGCAACAAAATAATCTATAAAATATAAAAATCCTTTTTTTGTGGAATAACCCGAAAATGGCGATATTTTAAAAACCAGTTTTTCGAATATATTAAATAAAAAAGAGTTAACCAGTTTTCAGTGACTTGATGATGTGTACATGCATAAAAAAAATATTTTACATAACTTATATAAAAATTAAAAGGGAAATACAAAATGTTTGGCTTACATTTTTGGATTAAATGACTTAGTACATAATCTCCCGGTTTGAAAAATCTAATCACAACAAGAAATCGAATCTATGCTTCCGTGTTTTGGCGTATTTATCGATGACTTGATCCACAATCACATTAATGTCATAATGAATATTCAATAAAACAAGTCCGTTCAATCTTTCTTCTGTTGTCGTAGATCTCAAATAGGTTTTAATTCTCTTCTATGTAGAAAATGATCTTTCAGCAGTTGCTCAACTTGAAGGCATTATTATTAAAATTTTAAAAAGAGTATGAATAAGAGCAGTGTAATAGTTGCATTGCACTGGTACTTGAATCATACTTTTCTCTTTCACATTGCAAGTGCCACATCTCCAACTCATTAATCAAAGATCTTTCTAAAACCTCTGAAGATTCTTTGAAGAAAACGTAATATTTTTTAAAAACGTTTCTCACAGGTAATGTAGATAATGGAATAAGGAAACAGTACTAAAAATGAATACAAATCCAAAGTAGTTGTTGAAAATCGACTTTTTAAATCCATCATCACATTATTCAGTATAGAAATATAAACAGCTTGTCTGAAATATGCTATGGGATCTTTTACTGGATAATTATCGCGGTTCTTTTGAAAACTTGCTACATGTGGCATTTTAATTTCTACTCCAATATTATTTGCAATGTTTTGCAACTTCTTTAAAAAGAGTTTCAAATTTTATCTCACAGGATATCCTGCGCTGATTTAACATCAATTTGTTTTTTCTGAAAGAAACAGCTGAGGGCTTGTGTGTTACTCAATACATCAGAGAGGCAAGCGACTGCAACTAAAAAATTCGTCTCACAAAGAACAATTCTCAAAGCGTTTGCTTTTGGCGACGTTTTCGAATCATGCCACTGAGATATATGGTGTAGGGTTTCAATAATTTTCGGAAGCGCAAAACGAAATTGTAAAATTCCATCATGTCTCTCGACCCATCTAGTTTCACACAAGCTAGATAACCGACTACCTATTATTTTTTTTTAATGTATTGGAACGCTTCGCCGAGACATTAAAAAGCGAGATTGTCTCTTTCATAGTACCAACAGCATTTCGGATTATTTGAACATCTGATAAGGAATTGTTCAAAAAATTATTGTAAAAAGGGCAGTATACGGCATTTATAGCCACTTCGAGCACTTCTTCAACAGCTCCACAAGATTCCGAAACCATCATTGAACAACCATCTGTTGTTTTGAAGATCCAAATTCAGCAATTCAAAGCATTCACTACAGTTTTTCTTTATTTAATACCTTGCATTTGGTTCTATTGATTCTCCATCTTTAGTTTCTTTTATAATTTCATGAAAAGAGGGAAATGTTTATTTATGTTTTCTTTGGACTTGAAAATGTTTTGCATTATGCATATTATTAAAGTATACTTTACTGGTTTTGCTTGATTTAATAGAACTGTTTGCTTACGCTAAAATAAATAGTCAGGCACAAATGCCTTATTTTGAATATGTTTTGAGACTAGCTTAGAGAACTTGTATATTCACAAAGCTTGGGGGGGGGGCGATCACCCTTATCGCCCCACCGTGGATCCGCCCTTGCTTGAAGGAACCTATATTGATGAATAAAGAAGAATATTTGCAAAAAAAAGTTTTTTATTACTTAGTCTCGGGACTTATAGGTCCATGTGTTCGGAATAAAATGCAATTTAAAAAATTTAATTAATTTTCTGGCGCTCAATGTTAATTCTTAAAACAAGAACTCTCTGAAAAAGCTCAACCTAATGAATTCTCACATTTTTATAATTAAAATTTACAAATAAATTTGCATATCATTATTATTTGTAAAACTTTGAACCCTTTAAGCAACCCAAAAACCGCCAATTTTCGAAACATGTATTTAAAAAAAAAAAAAAAAAAATACAAAAAAATTTGCAACCAGAAATAATCTATGCAAGAAAACACCAGCTAAATCAACAAACACACAATAAATGTTGATGTTTGTGTGTGTTTTTTCGCAAAAACATGGCAGCATAATTTTTACCTAAGTCAACAAGCATTTTCTTATGCCTACAAATACAGGCACACAAACACCCACGCACACAAAATAAACTTAATTTTGTTAATCATTTTTCATTTTATGTAAAGGATGTCGACCTTCTGTTTTTTTGGAGCTTATTTTAAGGAGTCTACAATTTTGGCTCACATACAACAAATTGCAAGACTTTTACCGAGTTACCTATTTTTACACATATGCATATTTATGAATGCGTTTGAGCGTGTTTGTTAGAGAGTGTAGATGTATGATTAGCATGATTACTGTTTGTTTTGTTGATTTTTTGTGGTGATGTTTTCATTTTGGTTGATTCTTTGATTAACTGATTTTCGCCTACGTTCTATTCAATCGGTACAATCAACGATATGCGTGTCAACAACTTCTATGCCGACAATAATAATAAAGCATATTTTCAGGCGTTGTCACAGAATGGAAGTCGATTGTTTGAAGAATATTGGCATGCTTATAAGCGTGACCATTAAATTGATAGTCATGGAACTTGAAACGAAAAAATTGAGCTGGTATTAAGATTAATGTCTGAGCTTGCCTGGAAGTTTATACAATTGAAGTAATAAATTTGGATTTGATTTGATTAAGATTTGTAGCTTGTTTTTATTCTGCCTATTAAACTCAAAAGCAGAAGATTTAGGAACTCAAATGTACTGGTGGAACATTTTTTTTGTTTAAAATTGACAAAGAATACATTTGAAGATTTAAACAAAATTCACTCAATGTCAACAGCTTGACATTGAAATGGATTAAAAGAAATTGGTTATAGTATAAAATTCTATTAGGGAGTGAAGAAGCATCTCAAGAAATTTGTTTTAATTGGATGGAAAACAAAAAACTGCTCGACCAACCATTAAAGTTATACGCAGGAGCACTTTGGGTTCTTCATTGACTGTGATGACCGCTGTGATTTTTTGTTTTTGCTTATTATGTGCTTTTCGCCAAAATTGTCGGTATTTAATAACCTAAATTTAAAACTTTTTTGACGCACAAAAACAATGAAATAAAGGACCACAACAAAGCTGTAAAGAAAACTTTTTAGCTTATTTAATATGATGTCATTCGATGATTTCAATTAAGTTAAACTAAAGAACAATGCCAGACAAAACCACAGCAACAACAACAACAACAACAACAACAACAACAACAACAACAACAACAAGAACAAGAACAACAAAAATACCATTCGAGCCCTAAATAAAGATCCACTTTTAATTAAGCATAAAACCAAATATTGTGACGTTAAGTCAATGAGCCAAAAATCTGAGAAAAAAAGGCCACAACAAACAAGCAAACAAACGCATTAACAAACATAGTTCAGCAGACATAGATCAACAAACACACTATTCAACACACACACACACACACAACATACACACACTCACATGAGCACTCAAACTGATTGAGCTTAACTAATGAAGGTCCTTAAGAATAACAAGCAAGATTCAAAATTCAAAACAAAATACTTGCAGAAACTTTTATCCACTTAAATTGACAAAGAAGTATGTAAATAATATTTTCGGCATATATTAAGATCTTTTTTTAAGATATCAAAATAATACATCGGGTGAAAATATAGGTAAAAGCTCTACAAGACATCTCTAGGTTTGCATAACATCAACAACAAGAAAAAGGAATATATATCAAAGGAAGGAGGCAGAGGAACATATCAATGTGATTCATAATTGTAACAAGTTAAGCCAGCTTTACTTTGTTTGCCGAAAATAAGCGCTATTTATTGAATGAGTGTGCAGAATACTAAACAGTCCCGAAGTACAGTGGGGTTCTTGAACAGCTGGCCTCAGATGACAAGAACCACAGATAACAACAAATATAACAGAAAATAGAAAATAAAAAATAAATACAAAATTTTTCGAAAATTGTCATGAAAATGACTGATCAAAATCAGCACCAGTTGCATTAAGCGTGAACATTTTATTCAACTTTGGCCGAATATCTGCTTTAATATTAGTTCTAAGTAATAAGCAGAGCAAGTTGAAATGCTTCTTGCTTGTTTTTCTAGCTTTTTGCTTATTCTAGGTGTTTGAGCTTATTTCATTTATAAGTACTTATTTTCAATAATTTCGCCTAACTTTACCAAAAAAAAATATTTCTTTTTGTTAATTTTGTAAGCAGGCAACTCTATTTTACATAAATTTTCTCTACACAAACAAAATATACAGAGATACACTTACTACAGGGTCAGTCCGCAGAGATTGATCACATAGTGGTCGCTCGACTATTTTAAAAAATTTTTATTTTTTTACCACAAATTACGTAATGTTTCGGCATCTTAGAACTGCTTTCAAAATTTTTGTTGTATTTGCAAAATGGCGGCCATATTTGTCATGCAACCACGATCGATTTTCGTACACTAAGAGAAAAAATATTAAATTTATCCAAACATTTTTTAATTTATCCAAAAAGCGAGTCAATTTTGTACTAATAACGCATTTGAATAAATCGACTACGTAAATATTTAAAATTTATTTGAATACTGTTTTAATTAAATAAAATATTTAAATATTTAAACAGAATTAATACATATAAAAAATATATTAAAATTATGCACGAATATTTTTAAAATATCTTTCAAATATTTACTATTTGAAAATAAAAGTATCACATTTAAAGAAAATTTATATAAAAATATTGAATTTAAAAAACAACATATTTAAATTGAATATTGCGTCCATTAATTCTCTGTTTCACTTTTTTCGTTCTATAATTTATACTATTTTTGACAGTTGGTACAATATTAGGGCACCAAATTTCAAAAATAGCATAAACTAGAGGAAGAAAAAGTGACAACAAAATATTATACAAAACATTATAAGTAAAATATGTAGGTAAATGACAACCTGTACACAGTGATGTGATTTGGTGGGATTTCGGGCTCATTTCGGAATATTTGGCCTATTTGAGAACGTGTGGGATTTCAGATGCTTAGGTGGGATTTTCCACTGAATCAAAATTTTTTAAAGTGTAAATTAGTAAAACTGGCTGGTATCACTTTTTTGTAATCTTTCAAAATTTTTCGTTTAATTGCTGTTTCATTGATTCTAAATATGTAAGAAAGGGATATGTATATTTAAGAGGCTTAAAATTAATGAAAAAAAGATCATCATTTAAAAACAAAAATATAAGCTCAGTTTCATTTTGATGCAACGAAAGAAATTTACGATTACTTCATACACTTAGAGAGTTTTTATAAAAAACGCAGTGTTTAACTTTTCGTATTTCTTTTTTTTTATAAAATTTGTTATGTTTATTGAAAAATTTTATTATGTACATTATTAAACTATAAAATTATTATAATGTTAAAAAAATGTGCCCGCCTACTAAACACGTTTTGCTTGGAGGCTATACCTTTAACTACCTTTTAAATACCTCATAACTAACAAGAATTTTAATCAGAATTTAAAATTTCCAAAAATTGTAATTTTGGCAGTCGATCCACAAAAGTCTTGAAATCGGGATTTTTTACTAAATCAGAATCACATCACTGCCTGTACAAGATATTTGTGAGTAAATATCAAGTCACCCTACATCATTTCATTTCTTGGCCAAACTTGCAAGCTATATTACCCTTCCAACAATAACTAAATGAGAACTATAAGAAACCTGCAACTGCAAGAAATAAACTGCAGGAACAGAGTGCGATGCTGTTGCTGCTTGTCGGAGTATGTGTGTACGTGTACGATGCTGTTGCTGCTTGCTTGTATGGAATATGTGTGTACGTGTGTGGTATAAATAAAATTCAAATCCGGGAAAAAAACGAGTTGTAAGGAAAACATTTGATTTATCCACGAAAATATTTAAATAAAATTTATACTGAGGCGTGGATAATGCTAATATGCGTTATTTCCCTTAGTGTATATTATAGAGTTTGAGGTAATGATCATATCTCAGCTCCTTTTAAATATACAGTAATAAATGAAAAAAATAATATTAATTATACCTTAGGCTATAATCTTACATATCAGAAAAATTAATTTGAAAAAGTAATTTGGATGTTACTTAATTTAAAAAAAAAAATCGTAATTTTTGGTAATTTTGAAAAAAAAATTTTAATAGAAAGAAGCTAGTGGTAGACATATTTTTTTTAGTATTAGGTACGTCTTAGTAAGAGCTTAAAATATAAATTTTTTAAAGTGACTAGATCATAAATTTTTTGGGTTACATCGCTTTGAAAAATAAGAAAACTCAAATTTGCCCCAACTTTGGGGTCAAGTATCTCCAATGGGCACGGATGAAAAAATTTGAAATTCATGTTAAATAAACTACGTAATAAGAGGATTCCGATGATATAAGATTGAAAGTGGTTTTTATGGTTCATTTAAAAGATATAGCATTTTAAAATTCGTCCATTTTGTTACATAAGGTATGAGTATTAGATGGGTTTTTTTTCCAAAAGTATTCCAGAACCTCCCTGCAAGGCCAGATTCTGAATCCTGGATGTAATATAAGTATGTGACGCCAAAAGAATCCAGGAAATTCGCAAACTGGATTGGCGCCGCAAAAAACGTGAATTTGAAGAAGTATAAAATGGATGTTTCAAATCGAGTTCCCTATTTTAATTTAAGTCCTATAAAAACTTTTGACTATAACATATCCTAATGTAAAATTGTCCGTTGAACTCCAAAATGCGCTTAAATTCTTAAAAAAATTAGTCCTTGACCCAAAATTGGCCTACTTTATTAAGAATTTCTTAATTTTTTTTTCGATTTTGAAAAAGAAGCTTTACCTTCGCCGAGGTCGCATTAACTTTCTCAAATTAAAATGCTGTATTATTGTTGGCCTTTTTATGAAGCTTAGGAAAAATTATTCAAATCGGGCCATTTTTATGGCAGAAAAACGATTTTTTTTGTTGAGCTGACTTTGGTGTCTGAATGGTGACGACGACAACAATCCTGCCAATAGAGATGATATCCCAGAAACCCTAATTGTGGATGACAGCGTTGAAGTTCCGCTGCCCGACCATAGTGAAGTCTTGAAAGCTATAGCTCTGCTTAGAAACAACAAGCCGATGGCCTACATGCTGAGCTCTTCAAGAATGGATACGAATCTCTATTTAAAAGCATTCATGAGCTCCTATGCAGAATATGGTCGGAAGAATGCATTCCAAACGATTGGAATCTCAGTGTGCTCTGCCCAATCCACAAGAAAGGCGATCCCACAATTTGCGCCAACTACCGTGGGATAAGCCTTCTTAATATCGCATATAAGAGCCTGTCGAGCGTATTATTTGAAAGACGGAAGCCCATCTGAACCAGCTGATTGGACCTTATCAGTGTGGCTTCAGACCTGGCAAATCCACCATAGACCAGATATTTACGCTACGACAAATCTTGGAGAAGACCCTAGAAAAACAAATCGACACACACCATCTTTTTGTCGATTATAAAGCCGTCTTCGACAGTCCAATAAGGAATCATCTATATGTCACCATGTCTGAATTTGGTATTCCTGCAAAACTCATCCCTCTTCGCAGAATGACACTGAGCAACACCAGCAGCACAGTTAAAATCGGCAAGGATCATACTCCTCCATTCGAAACCAAACGAGGTTTCAGACCAAGTGATTCCTTATCGTGCGATTTTTTCAACCTAATGATGGAGAAGAACATCCGAGCTGCTGATTTAATACGCAGTGGCACGATATTCTACAAAATTATTATGCTGCTGGCGTATGCTGATGATATCGATATCATTGGCCGTAATACGCGCCAAGTCAGTGCAGCATTCTCCAGATTAGAGAAAGAGTCGAGTCGAATGTATCTTGCAGTGAACGCAGATAAGACGAAATACCTAGTGTCAACAAATAAACAGTCCCAGCGTCTTGGAAACCACGTCACTGTTGACAACATCTCCTTCGAGGTTGTTAAGGACTTCGTCTACCTGGGATCCAGCATTAACTCTTTCAACGATGTCAGTATTGAGATTAAACGAAGGATAACTCTTGCTAACAGGTGTTACTTTGGGCTGAGTAGGTAATTGAGAAGCAGAGCCCTCTCTCGACGAATAAAACTCACGCTCTATAAGTCACTAATTATGCCCGTCCTATTATATGCAACACAAACCTGGACATTGAGCAGTTTTGATGAAAAGACTTTGGAAGCCTACGAGAGAAAGATCCTTCGTAAGATCTTCAATCCAATCTGCGTCAATGGCGAGTACCGAATTCGACGGAACCACGAGCTGTATGAGCTGTAAGCTGACATCGACATAGTTAAGCGTTTTAAAATCGAGCGGCTCCGCTGACTAGGTCATGTTGAGCGAATGGAAAACGACGCTAAAGCGAAAAAAATATTCGATTCGGTGCCCGGTGGTGGTTAACGCAGAAGAGGACGCCCATATCTTCGTTGGAAGGATCAGGTGCTGGATAACCTGACCACGCTTGGTGTTTCCAACTGGCGCCAGCAAGCGCAATACAGAAATGGCTGGCGCAATTTCTTATACGAGGCCAAAACCGACCTACGGTTGTAAGCGCCAGATAAGTAAGTAAGTAAGTAATGTTGCCTAGTGTAGGTATGTATATATGCATGCATAAGAAAAATTCGCAATTGCTGAGATCTTGAAGATCTAATCCTTGACATTCAGAAGTTGTAAATTTCTGCCATATATAAATGCTCGAGTTTAATTAAAAGCAATTATGAATAAATTCTTAATTAAATATTTACGATTCATCACATCCATTTTTAACACTTTCTTACTGGTTCAAAACATAACGTTTTCACAAGCAATGACAAATTTTGTAAGAAATTAAATTTAATCATATGCTTATTTGACAAATATTCCCTTATGTCCTTGACATTCTTAAACAACTGCTGCTTCAACTCACAGTCTAGTGGTGCCTGTAGGGGTTAAGCCTTTCTTCCCTTTAAGTTTTAGTTTATTTCGCAATTAGTTGCCATTTTGTGCGCACTTTTCAAATATTTACTGTTTTGTGCTACTTTGAGAAGGTCGTCCTTCAAAGAAGCAAATGACAAATTGTTGCTATGAGTTTCTTGATGAGATTCATAAACTGTTTGCCTTGATTGAATTTCTATGACGCTGTTCATTCAACTCCTTGTTTTTTTTTTTGTTTTTGTGTTGTTGGTACTAGAAGCTATTTTTATATTTTATTTATTTTTGGGGTCACTTGATTATTTTTGACGAATTTTCGTGTTAATTAGATTCTCTATTTATTTGCCAACCAACGGTCATTGCATTTAATGTGGGATTAATTAGGTATTGATGCTAAATTATATTTTGGAACTAAACAAAAGCGTTACTCATCCCACTTCCCACAATTATATGTTGAGACTAAACAAAGGCACAACTCATCCCACTTAGATGTCAAATACTAGGAAATGGAACAAAATGTGTAAAGATTATTTTTTTAGGGTATCTTAAACATATATTAATAAATATTTTATTGGACTTTCCTTAAAAACCATCAATTTATGTACATCGTAGGTTGAAACAGGATGCAACCACCCAGCCTTTTTTAAATCGCTCTGGAAAGATTTTTTGAAACTTTTGATTTATAGAGTGGCGGAAAAAGTTATGAAAAAACAAAATTATTCAAAATATAATTTTTCACTTAGGCGGTTCCAGGAAAAGCTCTTTTTAATATTTAATTCGTTAAAAAATATTTATATCGGGACAAAAACAATGCAATAAAAAAAAACAATCTTAAAAACAAAAAGGAATTTGATGAAGAAATAGGTCTTTTTCCCCCCAAACACCGATGCTTTGGTTATAAATATTGTTATAGTATCTATTACGGTTAATTAACACAATACCAACACCAACACACATAAATGTCGTACAAACTTGACGTTCTTGAAGTGTTTGAGCAACCAGAAAGCTTTAAGTTCACAAGCGCAGTGAATTGAACATTTTTTATGCTCTATTCCTGTTAAATTGTAAGTATATTTATTTATATCTGTGTTGATGTTGGTGTTAGCTCATGTGATTGTGTGTGTGTGTGTGTGTGTGTGTGTGTGTTGATGTTAGTTTAAATGTGTCATTTAGCGGTTAGACCAGATAGTGTTTATCATGTTCTCACGCTTAAAGCTATAAAAATTTAATCTGCACTCTCACATACAAGTATATGATTAGTTTAGATACAGTGGCGGCCATAATATAGGAATTGTTTATATCCAGCAATATTTATTTTTCTGTTATGAGCCCCCATTTTTTTTTTTGTTTTTGAGCAAAAGTTTTATTTTTTCGTATTTAAGAGTGGGAGTGGGAGTAAAAGCTCAAAAATTACTCAAATGTTTTTCTCAAAAGCTGAGATCACAATCCATCCACACAATGGCATATCTAATCCATCTAAAACCCCTCTAAAATTTCTATCCCTAAACAACCCAGGCCAAATTTTTGTTCTTGACTTTGACATGTCATTACTTTCTTAAGTGTGATGTTTTACAGGAAATGTGACCTTATCTTCCCATACCATATTTTTCAAGAGAGCTTAGAATAGTCGCTTGGGTAAATTTTATCGGTTTTCATGTTAAGGTTGGCAATACTGCCCAGACATGTTTTGAGCATTTTACAATCGATTTTAAGTCGATTATTTTATCAGAAATACCACCAAAAAAACAGATTGTCCCCAACCTCTACATTTAAAAAAATTTATCTTCTACCATGTATTTTAAATGGGGAAGTTAAGGTCCCTTCTGATTGTCAAAATTTTAACAGATTTGCACGCTCGAATTCAAAATACTATAAGTTAGCTAATTTTTGAAATCGAGGTGTCTTTTTGTTCAAAATTATACATATGTTATTTTAGGTTAGGTTTTAATGACTGAGCTGGCAGACGACTCGTACACTTAGGCAAGTGCAGGCCCGTTGTGATACCACATAATCTCTTTTGACCTATGAGAGATTTCCTTCCTATGCATGAGACTTCAGTGAGTCCATTTAAGAAGGGTTTGCCCACAGTTGCCAATCTCCTTTTACTTAGCTCCGGACATTCTTCTCATTTGCATCTTCTGTAAAAATCATTTGGTGTATGTCCTAATCGAAGAGCATGTGTTCCGATAAGACAGTATCCCCTGAGGATTCCTACTATTTTTGAAGGTTTTACCCTGATTAATTCAAGTATACCCTACCTGTGACTTAGCACATGTGGAATGGTGATAGAATCGAAGCCATACATCAAGTACCTCGGTGTGATGATCGACTCCCGACTATCATTGAAGCAACACCTCCAGTATGCTCACAGAAAAGCAGCTGAAGCAGGAGTGGCACTTTCCAGAATAATGCCAAGCACAAGGGGCCCCAAACAAGCGTGAAGGACATTGCTTCTTAATGTAGTCAGGTCCATTACGATGTACGGCTCAACTTCATGGGCGAAAGCAATGAAGACGAAGTCCTACCGACGCGGTGTTGAGTCGGTTTTCAGACTTGGTGCACTCAGGGTTTGTTGTGCCTTTAGAACGGTTTCCGGGGACGCAGCAATGGTTCTGGCAAGCTCAATTCCTATCGACCTCCTCGTAGACGAAACGGTGTTTACCAACAGTAACATTAACGCGGCTAATCCAACCGCTCGTAAACAACTCGCTAGAGAAAGAACCACGCTCAAGTGGCAAGACCGCTGGGATAGATCAGAGAAGTGTCGATGACTCACCAGCTTATTCCAAACCTGTCCAATTGGTGTAGCAGAAGTCATGGCGCTGTGAACTTCTACATCATGCATATTCTCAGCGGCCACGGGTGCTTCAGAGCATAATAATAAAAATATATTACTGGTTATTTCAGCCCTTGAAAGGACTTTGATCTAGCTTCTTATGATCAATTGTGTTGTGCGTGTTATTAAGTTTGTACACAATTGACCGAGAACCGGACCTACAGGTTTAACGCCGACTCCGAACGACGATGGACGGAATGTTCTTGTTGTCAATAAGATTTACATGGCATTTTGATTACTCTCTGAGGTTTGCCATTGTCTGCAGAGAGGTGGCGGCCGTACAGAAAAATTATTTTAATTCAAATAATTTTGTGTCGATGCTGGGGCTCGAACCCGGGTCTCCAAGTTCGTTGACATAGAGGCCACGCACGTTAACCAACTACGCCACGGACGCCTTCAGAGCATTCCTGCACAAATATAAGCACGCCGCAGACGCCTACTGCAGTCATTGCGCTGGAAATAAAGTAGAAGACGAGAACCATGTCCTCTTTGCGTGTATAAAGTTCCGCAATGTCAGAGAACAGGTTTCGACGAGCGTCAGTGAAACGGTGACGCGGCAAACTTAATTACCTTTATGTTGGTAAACGAAGCGAACTGGTCAGTGGTCAACGCCCTAGCAAGAGTCGTTATCGACAAACTTTGAAGAGTTGAGCGCTCACAAAATAGTTGATACAGAAGTAGGCTATCCCATAACGACTTTACAGACAGAAGACGAACACTAGTCGAACAGATTTCAGCTATTCCCATGCCCGTGAAGTGATGCTTTACGGTGGTTCCACGGGGTGTAACTATGGACGAAGTTTCAATGCGGAGGTTCAGGTTTAGTGCGTAAGAATCTCACACTCCCACCTACATTGTGGTGCCTTTTGAAGGTTCCCCCTTCGCGAATGAAATAAAAAAAAAACCCTACATGCGACAAGGTGTTCCCAACGTATTTGTGCAAGACTCAAAGATTTGTTCCTGCACTGGAGTATATAGGAGAAGATGGGTATACCAATAAAATCCTCATTTAAGAGAGTCTTCGCGATCTTACCCTTCCTTGCCAATTCGTCAGCCAGATTATTGCCCTCGATATCCCTATAACCGGGTATTCATATGAGGTGGATACTGAATAGCCTTGCCATCTCGTTAAAAGATCTGCGGCACTCAGTGAGTGAGAGTTTTTAGTTATCAATATGTAAGTTCAGCGCTTTAAGCTCAGCTTGACTATCTGAGAAAATGTAAATATTCTTTCCCCGAAGGTCTTTTTGACCTAGAATCTTCTATTCCCAGATCTTGGAAGTGAATTCCTCCCCCTACCTGTTTTTGAAGCTTGGATACGTCTGTAAAGATTTTAATTCCGGTAATTTGAAGGGGGGTTTTGTTAGCTCAGTCTAGACATGAAAGGATGAGAACTTCATAGTTCTTTTCAATATTTAAACACAGTAATCTGTTTTGTCGGGGACCGACGAGTTCAGAATTACCGTGTGACCGCAGCTGTTACCTATCCAATTTCCAGATTCTCTTAGTCTGAGGGTTGCTGAGTTGGCACACTCTCTGGCAAAGATATCAAGAGGACAAAGGCGAAGCATGATATTCAGAGAAATAGTTGGCAGTTGCCTTATCAAGAGCCCTCCACCATACCAGGGAACCGTATACAAGTATGGGGCTGACAATTGCCGTATAAATCCAGCGTAATATTTTGGGGAAAATTCCCAATTTTTAACCTATAGATTTTTTACAGGCAAATAGAGCTATATTTGCATTTTTAACACGCTCCTTTATGTTATCATTCTAGATAAGTTTCTTATCTAGAATAACTTCTAGGTACTTCGTGCTATCACTAGTGAAAAGGATGTGATCTGTTTTATTTTAGTTTACGCCTATTCCACAATAGGACGACCATCTCAAAAGGTTTAAGAGTGCTCCTTCCATGAGTTGACAGAGAGTTTGAGGAAATTTTCCGTTAAAGACGAGAGCAATATCATCGGCATATGCAATTATTTTGAGAAATGCAAAAAAAGAAACTTTGACTCCGGGAATATAAGGTCATTTTTCCTGTGAAACATCACAAATATAAAACGCGGAAGCTTGTCAACTTTAGAAACTACACTGAAGTTATTTCGGGGCAAATTGGTTTGTCACCACCAACAAAACTATAGAAAACGGCTGTAGAAACCAACTGTAGACCATGATGCAATTATACAAGGTAGGTTTGACAACTGGCTTTTTTCTCACTGTTATTGGCCTGTATATTTAAGTTTCTATTTTCTTTTCTACTTTTTCGTTCTCTAATTTATACTATTTTAGACAGTTGGTGCAAGAAGAAAAAACTGTCATTCCTACCTTGTATAATTTTATCATGCTGTAAATTTTGTCAACGAAGCCATACATTCGGATTTTCTACGAACATGCTGCTTCATTATGAGACAAAGGAACGATTCAGTGATGTTTGCTTGAGATTCGCTATGATGATGAGGAATGCGTAATGTTGGCGTAGGGTGCGTAATTTTCTTTTGCGCATCGGTTAAAAGTAAAAAAAACGTGAATAATTAAATTATAAACAAGGTGAATAATAAAATAATAATAATAAGTAGAAGATATATCATATATAAAATAAAAAACATGCTAGTGTGGTGCTCTCACAATCACACACATATAAAATACACTTACACTTTATACACTTGTTTTTAAAATTTAATTAAAAATAAGTTATCAAAAAACTATCAAGAAATATTTTCAGTAGTTATAAAATTGTATTCCAAATAATTGTGAACCAAAAAAATAAATTGTTAAAAATAAAATTTAAATACAAAAATATAAAATAATTTGTGAACAACCACAACTGGCGATCCTGCTTAGCCGAACAATACAAAAAAAAAAAAAACCACAAACGCTGCTACAATTACCGCTGCCATCATAGCGAACCCAACAACATCCTTATTGACTGCATAGCACAGCGAACACGCTAAAAAAAAAAAAAACCGTATCACCCAAAGAGCCCAGCACAAATCGTCACAACAGCAACTAAAACGCTCGCCACTACCATCGTCAGCATCAACAACATCATCGACCAACAACAAACAAGACCCTATATCTGCCGGTAAGATGACGGAAAACAACAACAACATCAACAACAACGTCATAACAACAACAGCATCAACAACAACGTCATAACAACAACGTCATAACAACGACAGCAAGCAAGACCCTATACCTGCCGGTAAGGTAACGATACAGCAACAACAAAATCAACAGCAACAACAAGAATATTTATAACAACAACAACAAAACCAACAACAACAACAAGAATATTTATAACAACAACAACAACAACGAAATCAATAACAACAATAACAGTATTTATGACAACAACAAATAAATCAACAGCAAGAACAACAAACAAAAATCAACAACAACAACAACAACTACGAGAGCAGAAATCATTTATTCAAAATTTTATAAAATTTTATACATATTTTCTTTTTTTTTTCTATTTGACATTTTATTAAAATTTTTTTTTACAGGTTGCTTTTCAATTTAGCTTATCACGAGGCACACAACGTAGCTTCTGAAACGTACGTAAGAATATAGGGTCGGAAGAAACCTAGATTCTCACATACGTAGGCACTCCACTGCACTAGGGTAACACATTTGAGGAACACACTTAAACATTCACACAATGAGCCTGCAACATACCCCCCCTCACTCTTCTTACCGTGGAGAAAGAGACAATCCACTAATATCTCTCGACACAGACACACTCCCAAACCCTTTCGACATACCTTACAGTACGGAAATACACGCGACATCTATCAAATTAACACAATTTTGGACAACTTGTCCTGAAGCATGGTTCGTCCATGCCGAAATACAATTTCAGACAAAATCCATAACGACAGACAAAACTAAGTACGAATACTTAGTTACAGCTCTTCACAGGACGTTATTATGCAGTCCTTGATTTCATACAAAAGCCTTCACAGACCAATTTGTACGAAAATTTAAAAAAACTTTTGATCGAACGTCATTCTCTTAGTGAAAACAAAAGAATTGACAAAATTCTTTCTGACTGCGAGATTGGAGACCGAAAACCATCCCAGTTTTATAGATCGCTCCTACTTCTAGCCGGTTCTTCAGTAGAACCAGATTTCCTCATAAAGTTATGGCTTAGGAAACTACCCAAAACTCTAAACATAGCATTGACTGGGTCAGGCCACAAACCGATCGAGGAACTGCTAGCGTTAGCCGAAAATCTCTGGGAAGTTATGACCGAAAACGAAATCAGTTCCTTCGGAAAACCTTCCAACGCGATTGAACTTACGAAAATGGTTCAAGCTTTAACAATTTCCACTTCAAAAATTTTAGAATCTTTTAATAAATTGACGTTAGAAGTGAACACGCTGAAGTCAGAAAACCGATTTCGTTCGAACTCACGAATAAGACGAAGGTCAAACTCAAGACATAGGCCTCAAAACAATACTTCTTGGGTATGTAAATACCATTATAGATTCGGTAGCAAAGCACAAAAGTGTGAACAACCATGTTCATTCGTTCGAAACAACCACCATACACAACCCAACACTATGTCACACAATACAACAAACTAAAAGACTCTATTATCGCGACGACTGATGATAGACCCGTCACATTAACACGTCGTCTTTTCGTATTTGATCCGTCAAATAAATTAAATTTTCTTATTGACAGCGGAGCGGAAGTATCGGTACTTCCAGCCTCAAAATTCAAAATTAATAGACAGAAATCTGATTTGACACTTCAAGCTGCTAATGGCACAGCAATATCTACATTCGGAAAAAAATTATTAACTTTAGACTTAAATTTACGACGCGAATTACCATTTACATTTATTATAGCAGACATTTCTAAACCAATTATTGGTGCAGATTTTTTAACTAAATATGGACTTCTTGTTGATCTCAAATATAAACGTCTCATCGACCCATTAACGAATTTATCAGTTAACACAATAACGGCATACACTGAAACAACATTGCCAAAATTATTTTCACTAGATAACAAGTATACACAGTTACTCAAACAATTTCCTTCACTAGTAACAGAACCCGACTATACTACACCGGTAAAACATCAAACAGTTCATCACATAGTGACAGAAGGACAGTTACCATTCACGAAGCCACGACGTCTAGACTTGTCCAGAGCGAAAATAGCTAAACAAGAATTCGATTTCTTAGTTAAATCTGGCTTTTGTAGACCGTCGAAATCAATGACATCTTCTCCGCTACACCTCGTTCCGAAACGCGAACCAAACGACTGGAGACCATGCGGTGACTACAGACGCTTCAATGCAATTACAGTACCTGACCGCTACCCATTACCACATATACACGATTTTTCAAATAATTTACACAACACAAACATTTATTCGAAACTGGACTTGGTCAGAGCGTATCACCAAATACCTATGGCTCCCGAAGACGTACACAAGACAGCTATCACGACACCATTTGGAATGTTCGAATTTCTCCGAATGCCTTTCGGCTTGAGAAACTCAGCACAAACATTCCAACGGTTCATACATGAAGTCCTTTACGGACTAGATTTCATTTTCGTCTACTTAGATGACATTTTGATAGCTAGCGAGACAGAAACAGAACACATGAAACATTTGACACAAGTTTTCGAACGACTCGACAAATATGGTTTGAACATTAAACCAAACAAATGCGTTTTCGGAGTTGAAAACATCAATTTTCTGAGCTACAATATTTCAAGACATGGCATACGGCCATCGGAGGAACGCATACAATGTATAAGAGACTATCCACAACCAAATACTGTCAAACAAATGCAAAAATTTATCGGCATGACTAACTATTATCACAGGTGCATTCCTAAATTAGCGCACATGCTAGGCCCAATATACGAAATGGTCACAACAGCTTCAAAAACAAAAAACAAACTTTTAACATGGACAAACACAACCTCGGAGGCATTCACAGCAATTAAAGATAGATTTGCTACGCAAACACTACTTAACTATGTTAATAGTAAAGCAGAACTATCGATTGCTGTAGACGCATCAAATACAGCAGTAGGTGGAGTGTTACAACAGAAATACAACAATAAATTAGAACCACTAGCATTCTTTTCCAAAAAACTAACTTCCACAGAATCTAAATACAGCACATTCGATAGGGAACTTTTAGCTATATTCTTAACAATCAAACATTTTAGACACTACCTCGAAGGTAATATTTTTACAGTATACACAGATCATAAACCACTAACAAATGCACTCAATTCTAAAACAGAGAGAAGCCCAAGACAAACACGACACCTAGAATACATAGCACAATTCACTAGCACGATACTACACGTCAAAGGTACAGATAATTCAGTAGCAGATGCATTATCAAGATGCGAGGTAGAAGAACTCAAAACACCCGATCTTAATCTCAAACTATTACATTGCGAACAAAACACAGATACAGAACTCAAAGACATATTAGATCAAACGTTATACAAATTTGAAAAAATCAAAATTCCATTCATGAACATTGAAATTTGGTGCGAGCACTCCACAGATAACACACGCCCATATATTCCACAATCTTTACGTAAGACAATTTTTGACCAAATACACAATATTTCACATCCAGGGACAAGAGGTACCCGACGACTTATAACAGAACGGTATTTTTGGCCAAACATGAATTTACAAATTAATAAATGGACTCAAGAATGTATTAGTTGTCAGAAAGCTAAAGTACACCGACATACAAAGACATTACCACACAAGATACACATTCCACACGGCCGTTTCGAACACATCCACATTGACATTGTTGGTCCCTTACCAATATCGAACGGATATAAATATCTTCTAACCGCGATTGACCGAAATACACGTTGGCCTGAAGCCTACCCACTCAAGAACATAGAGACCACAACAATAATCGACACATTCCATAGAGAATTCATTTCACGATTTGGCGTGCCAATTGAAATCATTTCTGACCGAGGACCACAGTTCACGTCCAACACATTTAAACAATTTATTAAAGACATTGGTTCTCACCACATTTTTACTTCATCGTACCATCCACAATCAAACGGGATGATCGAAAGATTTCACAGACAGTTAAAAGCGTCAATAATGGCTAGTAATAACCAAACTAATTGGTACACAGAGATTCCTCAGATTCTTTTGGGTATAAGATCCACAGTCAAAGAAGACATCAAAGCGTCCCCGGCTGAAATGGTTTTCGGTCAAAACTTAAAGCTACCTAGACAATTAGTAGTTCAGAATTACCAATCTTTTAATGCATCAGAAACATTAGCGAAACTCAAACAAAACGTTCAAAATAACGATTCAAACATTTCACATCATAATACAAATGCTGGTCAATACTTACCACAAGCCTTGAAGAGTTGTAAATACGTATTCGTACGAAATGACACAATACGACGTCCACTACAGAATCCATACGAAGGACCGTTCAAAGTACTCGACAGAACACACAAAAATTTTACAATTCTTAAAAATAATAACACAGTTACAGTTCACATCGACAGAGTCAAACCGACATTCATGGACAGAGACACTACAGAGACGCTATCCTCCTCACACAGACCCACAAAGAAAAAGGTACATTTTAATCTCTTGGCCAACTCAATTAAATTCTATGGGGGGGAATAATGTGGTGCTCTCACAATCACACACATATAAAATACACTTACACTTTATAAACTTGTTTTTAAAATTTAATTAAAAATAAGTTATCAAAAAATTGTTATCAAAAAACTATCAAAAAATATTTTCAGTAGTTATAAAATTGTATTCCAAATAATTGTGAACCAAAAAAATAAATTGTTAAAAATAAAATTTAAATACAAAAATATAAAATAATTTGTGAACAACCACACTAGTACTAGTGATTAACTATAGCTAATGAACCCAATTGGTCCCGTTGGATATAGTCATTCACTAGTTCAAACGGCGACTGTTACTTTCTTGAACATACGCTCATACAAAATGTCAATAGAAAAATGCATTGTGTGGGGTAAAATGTGTCACTAGTGCTGGTGATAGAGGAACCAGTGAGTGACTCTTGCAATGGTCCCATTTCCTGGAGAAAATTATTCGAGCAAATTCAGGAAATTCAGGCATAGTCATTACATGTAGTATATTCGCTATTAGGTTCTGGTTCCCATCAAATTTTGTGTCATAAAATGCGTTAAATTTTCACACATGGAGGTTCTTTAATATGTGAAAGGGGGTAGGTAATACCAGCCGTAATCATGGAAGAACAAAATAAGTAATATTTGGTAACAGAGGTTAGGAAACAATATTATCCCACACAACTTCCAAACGTGAAATTCAAAATTATTTGCTTACAAAGGCTAATATATCCTGTTGAAATTGGCTACTCCTGTTGAAATTGGTTATAACAGGAGTTATTTCCCTAACTCAAACTTAAACTTCGATTATGTTACAATATCTTAATATTCGACAGCTGCCAAATGCCAGGTCCAAATCTGAAACTCGAAAAGTATAACCCTTTACAATTTATTTCTAACTCCTATCCTTGTGTCGAATGACTTACAAAGTTGATTTTCTACTCTCTACTGTTTTATAATAACAGGAATTAAAGAAAAAATAAAAAAATTGGGCACCATCTTTTGAATTATCTTCAATGTAAACGTTTTGGTAATGATTTTAATTGCAATAAATCTTACTCATAGATCTTACCCATCTCTATTAAGGCATTTGAATTGCATCGATTATAATCGATAATAATAATTATTAATGGCAAAAGTGAATATTTTAGTGTAGTGTACCTTAAAAATTGATTTCTTCAATCTAAAATTTTTTTCTCTGTATAAGAAAAATGTTTTTTTATAATCTTTAAAAAAATTCTCTCGATATTTTGATGTAAAATACCTTTTTTTACCTTAATATTTGTTTTTTGTTATTAAATTAGAAGATGATCTCATTTTTTATGCCACCACTATATGTTACTGTGTATTTAAATCTATGTTTGTATGAATTTATAAATAAATCTTTGTGTTCTTGGCAGTTATATATTTAAAATACAACTTGTCAACCCTTTAAGTGAAAATGTCAGCAAAATGTCACGATATCTCATGTTGACACAACGTGTCTGGCCATTTTGCATTTTGCAAATCAACATACGTAACTGTACAAACATTACTGTACATCACAATTTTATAACTTTACTGAAACAAATTTTATTCAATTTGGATGCAAATTTTTGGTAACACTTTATTTAATATTTGTAAACATTTGAAAAAACAACAAAAATAACAACAAAAACAACAACAGCATCAATAACAAGAGCAACAACAACATCTTGTGCCGGACTTAAAATCACAACCACCCTGAGTAGTAGAAAAATAAAGTAATAAAATATTTTCAACATTTGTTTCTCTCCTTCGTGAAGCCCCAGTGGTAAATGAATACATGACAGAATTGAATTTGTTTAAGTACGGTGCATAGTAATACGAAATGCTCCCTGGGTGATCAAAATTATGTAACTTTTGAACTTCGATGTAGCTAAAGAATGAAAAAAAAAACATGTTGAAAATGAGCAGAAAGGTAGGCTTGGTAGTCTTTCCTCAAACTCGACGAAAAAGTTTGCCATTCGTTTGCCATTTGTTTGCCGTAAGTCATCGGAGAAATTCGAAGAAGAGGCAAATTATTCTGCATCATGACAAAACGAGCTCCTCACGCATCTGTTCAAATCAAACAAAGACCTTTTTGACCAGCCAAAAAATCGAATTATTGGGTCATCCACCGTACAGTCCTGTTTGTGACCAAGGAATTTTTTATTATTTGTGCAAATATTAAAAAAAAATCGTGGTCAACAATTTTCGCCACCCAAAGAAGCGGTTGTTGCATTAAAAACGTTTCTTTTGGATTAACCTCGATCTCAGTGGAAAAAGTGCTGCTAAAATTGGCTCAAACGCATGCAAAAGTATATTTCTCTTCATAGAGAATATTTTCAAAAATATAAAAACCAATTTCGTTCATAAATATTTATTTTTCCATTATTAGGCCAGAAATATAAATAGCAACCCTCCTATGAAATACGAAATTAAGCCGCCAGTCCCTCAATCAAGGAGTGAATCATTAAATCGTTATTATAAATGACAATTAAACGGCACTAAATATAAGAATTGTTTTTTACGTTCATTGATGAAGCGTACGATTGCAAGTTGAAACATTTACAGCTATTTATAAGCCCACGCGAAAGCAAACATACTACTTCAATTATGTATCTCAATTCCTGATCTACCTCACATGAATCGAATTGAACCAACACTTGACTGAACTCAGAGTCGTAGCCAGGATTTTGCTTGGGGGGGGGGGGGGGGGCTAAGTCGAGCAATTTGCGATTTTTTTTTTTTGGAATGCAATTAAACAGGTCAACCTAATAATTAATTTTCCTTATACATTTCCCTGCAAAAACAAAGACAGTCATATGACTTGTCATTTTACCTATACTGAGGGAAATAACGCATATTAAAATTATCCACGCCTGTGTATAAATTTTATGTAAATGTTTACGTGGATAAATCAAATATTCTCCTTACAACTCGTTTTTTCCGTATTTAAATTTTATCTATACCACATAGTGAAGCTTCTGACTTATTCAAAACAGCTGAAATAGCCGACAAGCAGAAGCAGCAACAACATTGCACTCTGTTCCTGCAGTTTATCAATGATATTTGTTGGTTTGTTATAGTTCCCGTTTGGTTTTTGTAATGAAAATTATATAGCCTAGATGTTTAGTCAAAAAGCTTCGTGAGTGCTATGGGTTAGGGCATGATACAATTTTATAAGATAGGAGTGACAACTCAATATTTTCTCACGAGTGTCTTGCACCGACTGTCATTTGTCTGCATATTTTGCTTTTTATTTTCTTTTCTACTTTTTTCGTTCTCTAATTTAAACTATTTTTGACAGTTGGTGCCATTATATAATTATACAAGGCAAGAGTGACAATTTTTTCGTCTTGCCCCCAACTGTCAAAAATAGTTATAAATCAGAGAACGGAAAAAGTAAAAAAGAAAATAGAAAGTAAAATATACAGGCACATGAAATTTGATGGACACAGCTCGTGGGAAAATAGCCAGTTGTCAAGGCTACCTTGTAATAATTGTATCATGGGTGAGCGGAGCTCGGTTCCCCACAAAATCTCAACCAACGCATTAACGAAGCATCTTGACAAAACATCAAGGCTATATAATTTTCATTACAAAAACCAGACGTGAACTATAACAAACCATTATTAACATAATTAATTTAAATATATTGTTTTTTAATTTTAATATTTTTATATAAATTTTCTTTAAATGCGATAGTTTTATTTTCAAATAGTAGATATTTGAAAAATATATAAAAATTCTGTTTAAATATTTGAATATTTTATTTAATTAAAAAAGTATTTAAATATTTACGTACTCGATTCATGCGAATGCGTTATTGGTTCAAAAATTACTCCATTTTTGGATAAATTAAATAAGTTTTTGGATAAATTGAAATTTTTCCTCTTAGTGTACAGCGTTAATAAACAATTATATCAGTGTGTAGAACAAATTTTCAATCAGTTTATGAAGGATTGTTTGAAAAATCTGATGAAAAGTAATGCGTATGTTACGTGTGATTTTGCATCTCCTTTTAACGCATGCGTTATTAGATTTCACTAATCATATATCTTTCTCGCTTGCTTTTAAAAGTCATGATGGAAATTTCAGTCAGGCCTGAAAAAAATATCAATCAGCAATGATGTAAACAAAGATCAGGCATGATATAAATATCCATCATTAATGAATATAAGACGAACATTCAGTCAGACCTGAAGAAAATATTAGTCAGCAATGATGTAAACAATGGTCCGGCCTATTCTACATTTTTCGTTTTTTAATATTTTACACATTACATGTAAAAATAAATAAACTGGCCATTTCAGCCCTTGAAAGGACTTTGACCAAATTTCTTATGATGAAATAGAGTTGAGCGTGTTATTAAATGTTTGAACACAATTTATCGAGAACTGGACCTACTAGTTTTATGCCGACTCAGTACATGTATTGAAAATTTGTTAAATCGGTGTTCGTTATATTGTAGCACTACTGTACATATTATTTCAGCTTGATGTGTTGCAACAAAAGTTAAAAAAAGTAAAATTAAAGTTAAAAAGAAATTACTTTTTTATATAAAAAAAAACAAAAAATAAAAAAATATGTGTGTGGCCACCACGCACGGTAGAAGTGAAACTTAACCCAAAAGAGTTGATTTTTAAGTGGTTAATTGATTTGCTCTTTAATATAGCCGTACTAAAAAAGTCCCATTTCATATAATGGCAAGACCCATTTCATAAAATAATTAAATCTGTTTTAATCAGGGATCGTAACTATTATAAGCGATATCCAAGAACTAAAAGCTTAATTGTAATTTTTAGATTTTCATTTTATTGCTCAAATATATCATTTTTATTGTTTTGATCAGAAATAAAAATCATTTTTTGATTTTTATTTTTCTGTTCAAGAATACGAATTATTTTTGAGTTTTAAAGAATAAAAATTGTTTTTCAATTTTTATTTCTTCGCTCAGAAATAATAATTTTTTCTCAATTTTTATTTTACGCTAAAAAATAAAAATCATTTGTTCAGTTTTATTTTTTTTCCTCAAACATAAAACTTAAAACACCACACAGCATTGTTGCTGGCACATGTCTATTTTTATTCTCTACACCTGAACGAGGGCTTTAAGGGAGTGCCGAAGAGGATTAATATATATGACTGACCCCCATTACTTTTGCAAAAGAAACATTTTTCCCTTGGACCTATTCTCTCTGACTACTCCTTATGGGGGCTCCCATACAAATATAATGATTTTTTGTATCTATTCCCTACACCTGAAAATGGGGGCTTTAAGGGAGAGCCGGAGAGGGTTAATATGTATGACCGACCCCCATGACTTGCAAAAGGAAAATTTTTCCTTTGGGGACTTATTCCCTCCGACCACTCCTTATGGGGGCTCCCATACAAATTTTATGATTTTTGTGTATTTATTCCCTACACCTGAGGAGTGGGGCTTTAAGGGAGGGCTGGAGAGGGTTAATTTGTATCATAAAACTATCACATGATATGTAGAATTTTGTATCAAAAACATCAAGATATTAGGAAAATAAATGCAATACAGAAATATACTCTGTGTACTCTTTTGTTACTCTCAAAAGTTTGAAATATACTTTAAAATGTTGTACATTACAAGTCTGTCACTTTGCAACAGTCAGTGTTTGTCGTTTTGTTTAAGGTTGATGATATGAATATCAAAGACATGCTTCGTATCTTTATGGCAAAATTATAATTACTCGATTTATGAACTATGCAGTTAAAAAGCTACTAATTATAATATATTAGTTAATTTTGCATAATACTATGTTAAAAACACGCCGAAGCGTTTCACGGCGAAGTGTTTCATCGGCGAATTGATTCATCTCCTTTTACTCCCCATTCGTGTCGAACAAACAGAAAATGACTTTTATTAAATAGATTGTATTGTTAGTCTCTGAAAGCTAAAAGTATAACTTCATAAATAATTTCGTCGCGTAAAATGCAAAAAGCTATAAAAACAATTTTGATATTTATGCAGTAGAAACCCAAAAGAAATACGAGCGTTGCCTTTTAAGTCTTTCGCCTCGGCAACACTAAGCATTGCCAGATGAATTTTGACAGATCCATTTGAAAATTTGACATAATCTAGCATAAACATTCTCACAATATTGTGGTGTATTATTGTGTTGCTTACAGTTGTTTGAAAATTGTATTCCCGCAAAAAAATTAGAATTTTTACTGTTTTTTGCGTGGATTGACAAGAAAAGATGATGAAGGGTGATGAAGCACCACACCCAGCAACTGTAAAATGCTGGTTCAATGAGTTCGAGCGTGGTTTTCGTTCTCTTCAAGACGAATTTCGTGAAGGTAACGTCACTTCCAGTTCATAACTGACAGAATGAACGATCAGCAGTACATACAGATTTTGATGTACAATTTGGAAGTAAGTGGCGAAAACCTTGGGCTTTCGGGTCGTTACATACTTTAACAAGATAACGTAACGTAAATGATAAGATATATATGGGCATGGATTAAAGGTCCAGTTTCAATTTTTGGAGTAAAAAAACGGGCTTGTTTGAATGCCTGTATTTTTTTTATTTTATTAAATATCAAAAAACTTTTTTTTTTATTTTTATTTCAGTCTGAGATAAACAATTTTTTTTTGTTTTTTTTTTTTTGCAGCCATATTCGGTTATACAGCGCGTAAAAGTTGAGGTCGTGGACATGAGGCCTCTTGCGGCTTGCACGATATCGCCTTTTCAGGTGGTTTGATAAAAAAAAAAAACAAAAAACTAAATTTTATAACAGTTTTGTCTTGTGCGTGAACCAATAAAAAGTGTAAAATTAAAAAAAAAAAATAAAAAAATGCCGCATAAAAGAAAAAAAAATTCCATTTTTCATACACGAAATTGGACCTTATAAATGAAATAAAAAGCAAAAAAAAAATATTTTTTATTTCATTTTGTTGGTTCACGCACTGCGAATTCAATTATTTTACAAAATGAAAAAAGATTTAAATTAATCGGACACATACTTTTCGAGTTAGAGTGCAAGCCGTTTCAAAAAATGTCATTTCGAGAAAAACGCGTTTAAAGTTTAAAAGAGAGCCAATATCAAGCTGTCTGATAGAACTGCAACAAGGTGTATGTCTGAAACGGCTTTAAGTTTTATTCTGAAATTTTTTTTGCACATTCCTAGGATGTTTTTGAAAATAATTAAAAAAAAAAACAAAATTCGAAAATTTATCAAAAAAAAAAAAAAAAATTGAAACTGGGCCTTAAAAATTAACAATTCCGAATACTTTTTTGAGGCACTGTATAACCTTTTTTTATATTTTCTATACAAAACTCAGTTTTGATCTAATTGTGGGTTAGCACCTCCAAACCATTAATTTCTAAGACAATTTCTCAATTTAATATTGAAACCCTATGGGGGATTGTGAACTCCGAAAATTCCCCTTTGGCAATGGGCCTGACTCACCTACATAACACCCACCATTCACCTGTTTTGATTAGTGCTGTAAAAAAGTATTTAATAAGGTAAAATTGTTAATAACGTTAATATACCGTTGTATCGTCTTCTTCTTCTTCATCTTCTTCATCCTCTTCGCCGTCATCGTCCTCCTCAGCAGCACCTTCAGCCGTTGTAAAAGTATCGCTGCTGCCGTTGCTGCTACTGCTGCTGTTTCTTCTATTTGTCAGCATTTCGATATGCTGAGTTGAGCAGATTTTGTACTTAAGTGTCGGATTATAATAATAAACAAACAGGAGCGCTCACACGCTGAGCAACATAAAATTTTTTATAGGCCCACAAAAACACAAAAGGCACAGGAAAAAAAAACAAAAAAAAAAAAAATAAATGCACACACTATAAACTTTTATCAAATTTATTGGTTTATTTGTTTGTTTGTTTCACACAAATTCAATTCACTGAGGTTGTGAGGTAAGCAGAATGATCTATTCCTTAATCCTTGAGATTTATTCAGAAAAAAAGGGCGTGAGAATTTGGTTTTTTGTTGTTCGTGATGGTTGTTAAAATTGTTTAATATGTGGTGCTGTTGAAAAATGCTTAAAATTAAATAAAAACGCTTTGTATTTTGTTTTTGGTTTTTTTTAGCTGTCATAAACTTGACAAATATTAATTTGTAATCATCACATAATCACATTTACTCGTCTTTGATGATAGCAAAATTATGCTCACGTTTTTTTAAAGCGTCTTATTTTAAAGTACATCCTTAAAAAGTCTGTGTGTTTAATTGTAGCAGGAGGGCACACAATCAAAACATGTAGTATGCCTGTGTAGAAAATTTCTGTGTAAAAAACTGTTTGGGTTGAGTATATTTCTTAAGATTTTTTGGGTTTTATGCATCCTTACTTGAATTCTATAAAATTCTGTTCTAGTTAAAAAAAAAAAAGAACGAACAAATAGATAAGGAGAATGCCAGGAAATATGTATACGTTCTTGCTTTTTATGGAGAAGAAGCAGAACTTAAGCAGAACTTCGTTGTAGTCAGATTATGTATTTAGATACCCAACCTAAATCAATTGACTAGATTCTGGAGAAAATTATGTTATTCTGCTAAAGTATTAAATGCAATTCCGAAAACTCTACTCTTCAAGCTATTCTTATTTGTTAATTTATTACTCGTTGATTTTTATATAATTTGAAGAGCCTTAATAATTTTTGGAAAAGTTTCTAGTTTATGGACTTTTTTATACAAGTCATCTTAAAGACCTTTGTAGTACACAATTGAAATTCATAAGGATATGTTAGAAAGTAAATTGAATTGTACTTAAAGTTTTTTTTTTTTTTTTTGACGTGACAACATCCGTTTTACCGTGCAGGTTTCCAAAAAAATTGAAAAAGGCATCTTTTCAAATTGCATCGGCGTTGCATGGAATTGTTACTCGATTAGTAAAGGTGCTATGACAAAAATAATGGTAGTACAGGTAGTAAATAATGGTAGTAAACAGTAAAGGCTTTATGACAAAAATAGGTATAAAAAACAAAAAAAAAACAAAAAGAGTTGGCTGTATCGTGAACACACCCGTATGTTTTGACGTGACGATATTTCTTTATACTCCTATTTCATGTCCAAACTCTTGTTTTAATCCATGACCAAATTCTTGACTTTTTCAAATATACCGAATGCCTTTCCTAGTTTGGATAATCCATATCCTAATTCATGTCTTGGTCCTTTTCCGGTTTCATAGTCCTGTTTCATTGTGTTATTTTGTTGTTTGTGAGCAGTGTTGGTTGCCAGGAAAAAAAAAAAGATACAGTATACCGTGTATACAGTAAAGAAGCGAAACTTCTTCTTTGTATACACTCTTTCTTTTCTAGAATAAGAACGATTTTAGTGTAAAGGCACGATTATGCAATCGTAAAGCTACGCAACGTAACGTGGCGTAGAGTTCTATCTGGAATATAACCCATCGCTGCACTAGGGAGAAAACTCAGAGCGTAGCTTTATTGAAAGTTTGAGAGCGAGAGTATGATCGTGAGAAAGTGTTGCATATTCCGCATATTAAGAGAATAATTTCTTAAAAAGGGATTTTTTTATTTTAGATAACTACAATGAGCGATTTTCTTGCCAATGGGAGCTTCAGGTGCATTTAAAAATTTGTTTTTCAAAAATTTTTTTTGGCATATTAATAAGGAGTTTCACAGAACAATGTCACAACAATAAATCTACCTCTACTGTAAACTTGATCTTAACTTTCATTTTTATTTCTGCCTTAAAAACTAAAAATCAAAAATTACCGGTTATTTTGTACTCAAAAACTATGGGACAAATTTTAGTTATTATTTTTGCTTTAAAAAAATTAAGCCTTATAAATACTTTTTTCTTCAAAACTTTAAATGTGAAAAGATAACTAAAACTTTCACACACACACATTATACTTACTATTATTAATAGTAAATAGTTCGATATAAAATTATCAATTTAATTATAAATATAACATAAAATTCAATTATCTATTGAAAGAACTTATTCCAACTTTTCTTGCTCACAGTGTCAAGTTGGCGTCATGGAATTGCACAATTATCGCAACTTGCATTTGCGTAAACTTGCATAAACTTTTATCTTATATTCTTTCAGTTTTTCTTTGCTTGTAGAATACATTTTTAATGAAAAATCTATTCGAACAATATTTAAGGATACAAAGTGCATTAACCCACAATATCTAAGATTCAGAGACATAAAGCTTTATGTTTAGAAGTTTAATTGCGTTTCTTCAACGTTAACTATGTCAATTGCATAAATTTCTATTAGTTGCATTGAGCAAGGTCGTACTGTAGTTACTTTTTTATTCATACAAACATTTTTGACTCTACACTAATAGTTCGGGTGTAGAATTAAATGCTAAGAAATTTTCGTTTCTACAGCATACTACGCTTTATTCAAGAATGATAGAAAAATGGATTACGCATTGCGCAGGTCCGTTATGTTGTTTACTTTTCATTTTGACATTTCTAGCTACAAACAAAGTATTTTTTACGATCATGACGTCACGCTAGACCAAGTTTGTTTCTTGAATCTTTTGCCATTGTTTCATATTTGTTCACATTTTTAACAAGACTTGGCAGAAAGCCATATCGTAAGCTCATATCGTAAGTCTATCGTAACGTAGATGCGCAGATCGTAGAAAATTATTTTTACTATCTGCGCAATCTATTTTTCTATCATTCTTGGGCTTTATTCATAAACATCTTTTCATTCGCTGCTCATGTTTGTAAGGTTTGTGTCTGAACTAAAGAAAATCTCTACAAAAATTAAGAATTCCAATGGATTTGCAATGGCCGCCACATAAAAAAAAATGCTGCAAAGGGCGCATATGGAGCATGTCTTTGATATTAAACGAAAAGACAAACAAAAAACATGGTTGCGAAAATGTTTATGAATAGCGTTTTCTTGTTTAAAGTTACACTGCCTCTAAAATGTGTTTATGAATAAGGCTGTTATATTTTCCCGCTAGGAGCGCTGTTTATTTTCCCGCTGGGCATCTACAGCAAAAGTAGTTTGATTAATAGGTATGTAGACAACATATTGATATGAAGACCTTAGCCCAGCATATAGCACGTTGGCTTTATAAAACTGAGATTGCAGGTTCGATACTCAGCGCTGACAAAGAAATTTTTTTCAGTCTTTTATACAATGTATATCTCTCTCATTCTATCTACTGTACAACATATCATTCTTCTCTATCGTGTAACGAAATGAAGTAAATTGACCTTGAAATTTCACTCCTCAATATTCTCATTCAAATTTCGAAGCGCCGCCTAAGAAGTTTCACTTCAAAAACTGTTGAAATTATAGCTAACCAGAGGAGGACGATCCTCACAAGGCAACGCGTGAGGGTCAAGGGGGCGATCTTCACATGGCAACGTGTCTGACTGCCTCAACCTGGTGAGGCCAGCATTATCCATGTCGAACTCGTCTCAAGTCGACTCAAACCTCTGCGTGGTGTCCTCTAGAAACGGCAAACTGGCAACCGTTAGTTTGACGGCTAATGTGAGCGGCGGGCTCCCCCTGCCTTTAAAGGGTTGTGCGTTGGGTTTGAAGCCCACCACGTAAAAACAAAATTTCAATGAAACGCATAAGAAATAAGATAAAAATGATCCCCAAATCTGATGACGACTACCGCAAACGAAAAACTGACAATGATTTACGGATATGCACCTGGAACGTCCGAACCCTTAATTGGGATGGTGCCTCTATCCAACTGATAGATATCTTAGAAAGATACAAAGCTGATATCACTGCAATCCAAGAAATGCGATGGAAGGGACAGGGTTGCTTACGGCAAGCATCCTGTGATATCTACTACAGCGGCCATGCGGAGAAGCACGAATTTGGATGCGGATTCGTGGTTGGCAAGCGACTACGGCATCATGTGCTGCGATTCACACCTGTGAACGAACGACTTGCCATAATCCGTGTCAAGGCAAGATTCTTCAATATAAGCCTGATTTGTGCGCACGCTCCGACAGAAGACAAGGACGATGAGACCAAAGACAGCTTCTACGAGCGCCTTGAAGAGGCCTATGAGCGCAGCCCCCGCCACGACATAAAAATCGTGCTTGGTGACTTCAACGCCAAGGTGGGAAAAGAAAATATCTTTGGTCCAACAGTCGGAAAGTTCAGCCTCCACGACAATACCTCCGATAACGGAATGAGGCTGATTGACTTTGCCGCAGCGCGAAACATGGTCGTTAGTAGCACTAGATTCAAGCATCTCGATATTCATAAAGCAACTTGGCTGTCTCCTGATCAAAAGACGCGTAACCAAATTGATCACGTTTTGATTGACGGAAGGCACTCTTCCAGTGTTTTAGATGTAGGCACGATCCGTGGTGCCAATATAGACTCGGATCATTATCTTGTCGCAGCCAAGATCCGTACACGCCTGTGCGCAACGAAGAATGCGCGCTATCCAGCACAGAGAAAGCTAGACGTCGAAAAGCTGCAATCAAAACAAACAGCCGAAGACTTCGCTACTCAACTCTCACTCCTGCTTCAAGAAAGCACTCCTCCGATCGACGATATATGCGCGCAGTGGAATCACATTTCCCACTCTATGCGTACGGCTGCCGAAGAGGTGATAGGCTATCACCGCCCTCGCCGAAACCAGTGGCACGACCAAGAGTGTCGCGACGCCACTGCAGAAAAAGACGCCGCCTACAAAGCCACCCTGCAGTCGGTTGTAACGCGTGCTGCTAAAGAGCGATACAAAGAGAAGAGGAGGGAAGAGAGACGCATTTTCAGGCGAAAGAAAAGGGAAGCAGAAATGCGTGAGTGCGAGAAAATTGAGATGCATGGTGACAGGAATGAGGTCCGAAAATTTTTCGAAAAAATAAGACGCCTGGCCGATGGTTTCAAGACCGGGGCCTCTTCCTGCAAGGATGAAAATGGGAATCTAGTGACAGATATCCAGAGTACACTGATGATGTGGAGGGAACACTTCTCTAGGCTTCTGAATGGTGACGACGACAACAATCCCGCCAATAGAGATGATATCCCGGAAATCCCAATTGTGGACGACAGCGTTGAAGTTCCGCTGCCCGACCATAGTGAAGTCTTGAAAGCTATAGCTCAGCTTAAAAACAACAAAGCCGCAGGAGCCGATGGCTTACCGGCTGAGCTCTTCAAGAATGGAGGCGAAGCTCTATTTAAATGCATTCATGAGCTTCTATGCAGAATATGGTCGGAAGAATGCATTCCAAACGATTGGAACCTCAGTGTGCTCTGCCCAATCCACAAGAAAGGCGATCCCACAATTTGCGCCAACTACCGTGGGATAAGCCTTCTGAATATCGCATATAAGGTTCTGTCGAGCGTACTATGTGAAAGACTAAAGCCCATCGTAAACCAGCTGATTGGACCTTATCAGTGTGGCTTCAGACCTGGTAAATCCACCATAGACCAGATATTTACGCTACGACAAATCTTGGAGAAGACCCTAGAAAAACAGATCGACACACACCATCTTTTTATCGATTATAAAGCCGCCTTCGACAGTCCTATAAGGAATTATCTATACTCCACCATGTCTGAATTTGGTATTCCTGCAAAGCTCATCCGTCTTTGCAGAATGACACTGAGCAACACCAGCAGCACAGTTAAGATCGGGAAGGATCTCACTCCTCCATTCGATACCAAACGAGGTTTCAGACAAGGTGATTCCTTATCGTGCGACTTTTTGAACCTGATGATGGAGAAGATCATCCGAGCTGCTGATTTGAGACGCAGCGGCACGATATTCTACAAAAGTATTATGCTGCTGGCGTATGCTGATGATATCGATATCATTAGCCATAATACGCGCGAAGTCAGTGCAGCATTCTCCAGATTAGCGAAAGAGTCGAGTCGAATGGGTCTTGCAGTGAACGCAGATAAGACGAAATACCTAGTGTCAACAAATAAACAGTCCCAGCGTCTTGGAAACCACGTCACTGTTGACAACATCTCCTTCGAGGTTGTTAAGGACTTCGTCTACCTGGGATCCAGCGTAAACTCTTTCAACGATGTCAGTATTGAGATAAAGCGAAGGATAACTCTTGCCAACAGGTGTTACTTTGGGCTGAGTAGGCAATTGAGAAGCAGAGCCCTCTCTCGACGAACAAAACTCACGCTCTATAAGTCACTAATCATGCCCGTCCTATTATATGCAGCACAAACCTGGACGTTGAGCAGTTCTGATGAAAAGACTCTGGGAGCCTTCGAGAGAAAGATCCTTCGTAAAATCTTCGGTCCAATCTGAGTCAATGGCGAGTACCGAATTCGATGGAACCACGAGCTGTATGAGCTGTACGCTGACATCGACATAGTTAAGCGCATTAAAATCGAGCGGCTCCGCTGGCTAGGTCATGTTGAGCGAATGGAAAACGACGCTCCAGCGAAAAAAATATTCGATTCGGTGCCCGGTGGTGGTCAACGCAGAAGAGGACGCCCACATCTTCGTTGGAAAGATCAGGTGTTGGATAACCTGACCACGCTTGGTGTTTCCAACTGGCGCCAGCAAGCGCAGAACAGAAATGGCTGGCGCAATTTCTTATACGAGGCCAAAACCGACTTACGGTTGTAAGCGCCAGATAAGTAAGTAAGTAAGAGGTGGGCGATAAGAATTACATGAGTAATTGATTGCAGCAAGGATTACGATTATTTTAATCCCAATTTCAAAATTTTTTAAATAAGGATTGCGGCAAATTGTTCATCGAACGATCTTTGATATCACGTAATTTTGAAAAAGTCGATATAACGATTACAGTAATCGTAATTTAAGTTCATTCGATGAAGGATTACTTTTTTAACTCTTAGTGAACATCACTATTATTACAATAAAGTGTGTTGCAATGAACTGAAGTTTATCATCAATAGCAACATCATGAAGGGGGCGTAAGGTTACAAATTTAAAAAAAAATGTTTTTCATAGAAGGAAAAAAGATATCTTTTTCAAATTTTGCACATACATTTATTAACATTTAATGAACACAAACATTTTTTTCAGAATTTTTGAAGCGGTTTTTGACATTATTTGATTGTTTTTATTTTTTATTGAAAACAAATTTTTCGAGCTCTAGGCCAAGCATGTTGACAACAAGACAAGATGAAGAACAAAGAAGGCAACAACCAACAACAACAAGAACGGCTCTGTATAGAGCAAATCACACAGCTTGACTATACAGACTGTTTCATTGGCCGCTGCACCAACTCATCAGTAGCCTTTGTATGACTTTACACTGTGATCCACTCAAGCTACTTAGGTTCTACATATACTGCCAATATGCCGGAAAAGTTACCCAGAATTTATTTTTTTTTGCAGAGAACGTTTGAATTTTTGTAACTGAGTTCTTATCTACTTTTTGATGCATACTGTACCAAGGTTAACCTAGATCGTATCATACTTTTAGGCATAGCCTTAATTCATGTGCATCTTCGAAATTCGATCACAGCGGTTTACTGCTATCAGAGCATATTGAAGTTGTTTTTATTTTTGCTGTTTAGCTCCTCCCTTTCTTCCACACTTTCATTTTTAGGGTTCAGTTAGTTTAACTGATGGTACACCTAAGATGACGTGGAGACAATTTTTTTTTTATGAAAGACTTTTTGTTGTTTTTTTTATGTGATAAACACACAACCAATCATTGTTCTTAACATTTTTATGGGCGTCCTCTCCCAGAATATTTAATCTTAATATTTGTATACGGCCTTTTCATTATTTATATTGAAAACAAATTTTTCGAGCTCTAGGCCAAGCTGTTGACAACAAGACAACATGAAGAGCAAAGAAGGCAACAACCAACAACAACTTAATTTTTTTTTATTCGTTTACGAGCTTTAAAATTCCTCAAAGTCAATTAAAGGCCTTCCAAGGACTTGTAGGAATATTTTTCTTTTATTTTGGAGAAAAAAAAAAATAATTGGTCATTCAGTATGATCAGACTTTTAATACCGAAGATGTGATGAAAATGGAAAAAGGGAGCCCTATGTTCGGCAAAAAATGTTCAAAACTTTTTTAAAAATAGTTCTGCTGGAAATATCGATATACTTTTCGAGCAAAAGATTAATGATATTTTAAGAGCTTTATTTTTTTGATATTAGGGTAGTACATTAAGATGGTAGGAACTGAGATCTGAAGAGTAAGTACCAGAACGGTGCACCTGAGATCAATGTCTTTTAGAAAGGTTATATTGATCTCCTTGAGACAAAAATATTGATATACGAAACTTTAAAATCTGACTGTAAACACCAGAGATACATATGAAGAAATATGTCAATGCACGACCCCAACGTTCGATCAAAAAAAAAAAACAATTTTTTCGTAATTGTCTCGCAAAAATGCGTCATATTCGCTGGTATACGGCGCCCTTTTTCTTTTTTTGCATAGGAGGTGGTACGGTCTATTGTACACGCCATGAAAGTTCCATATAAACGATCCGCAAAAAGCGAAGAGAACGAAAGCTGGAGCTAGAGAACTGGTGGCAAATTCATTAGGAAAGTAAAAGTGGTGCTAAATTTTAATGAAAAAAATATATGTTTTTTACGTTAATTTTATAGCGAATTTTTTTTCAATGCAATTAAGATTTCTAATCTGATGTGAATTCTTTCAGAAATTTTTTAATTAATTATGATTGTTACCAATCCAGAAGACTATGAAACTTAACCCTTAAATCCATGACTTTCTTGATTTGAAAACTTTTTAGTTATAAGAAATGCTTACTGCTCAAATAGTCATAAAAGAACCATAAAAAAATTATTTAACTCAAAATTGTCTTTTATTCATAAGGATAAGGATTTGTTGCCAAATGGCTACATAGTGTTATCAAAGAATTTTAATTCAAATGGAAGTTTTAAAACAATTATTAGTTTTATTCAAACACAATGCAATACCACATTTCTCGCATATTGTACGGCTAAATCCCTTGCATCCGGGATATTTGCATCGAATTTTCGCCTCAGAATTTGATCCTTACGAATATCTTGTTTTTCTTTTTTGCTTGAGTGGCAGGCTCGATAGTACTTGATCTGACACGTTTCGACGCGATGTTGATTTTACTCAAACATTGGGCTACCTCTACACGATACTGCATTTGGTTTAAAATTTTGGAAGCCGGTTTGTTTTGCTGTTTAATCACTCTTTTATAAGTCAACCATGCATTGACCATTGTCAGGTCAAGGAGGTGGTAAAAAATTCGCATATACAACTTTCTGCTTTTCATCGAAATTTTATAGCGACCCATGAGGCTATCTACCAGATCTACGCCGCCCATATGACGATTATATTGTTGAATTATATTGGGGCATTTGACATCTATGGTTTTGTGTTGATTCCTATCATATCTTTTCACCAACACCTCAGGATGAGTTCCAGCAAAGGAGGAAATGAGGTTTACATATTTATTGTCTTTCCAAACAACTAAAGTTATGTCAACTCCATCTACTGTTGTCATATATTCGTGACTTGAACCACGCTCTTCTTTTTTCATTGCTGCTTCTGTGGGCTGTTTACAATTTCGAAGTCTATTTCTTCGAAGTGTTCCCAACGAAAAAATGCCTTCCTTTGTCAAATGAGCCATAAGTGGAATGGCGGTATAATAATTGTCATGGTACAGACGATAGTTTTGGTTTTGAGGTATAATACGGGACAAACGCAAAACTATGTTCGATGTTGACCCAAGATCTGGTTCACCATTTGCTCTAGCCATATTGTTCTCACTGAAACAACAGTTAACCATGCATGCATGACAATTAATTTGTTCAATATAATCTTTAGAGAATACATCAAACTAATCCTTGATCCACTTCAGCAACAATTAATTTTCATTTTATTCACTGTATTAAATAAATAATAAATAATAAACTGACCATTTCAGCCCTTGAAATGACTTTGACCGAACTCCTTATGATCAAATTGTGTTGTGTGTGTTATTAAATATTTGTACACACAATTGATCCAGAACTGGACCTAGTAGTCGTTTGCCGACTCCGAATGGCTAATGTGCATGTACTGAAGAAGCTTTACATGGCATTATTCAAGAATGATAGAAACAAGATTACGCGTTCCGCAGTCCCGTTATCTTATGTTCTCTTTCTCACACATATGAGTAAATGACGTCACACATTACTTTTGCTCGACAAAAACGTATGCAAATGTGCGATCTCTTAGGCAAATTGACCAAATTGAAAATAAATTCTTTCGAAAAAGTAAAGTAAAAATATCTACTCTTCTGTATAAAAATATGAATATTTTCGTAGACGAAAAATATGAAATTTTTAAACTTTCAAGATTTTTATCTTCTAAACTATTCCAGACTGACAAAATTTTATTGTTCCAATGGGTTAAAGAGGTCCATATACATATTATAAAAATAAGAAAAAAAATATTTAGGCGTGTGTATGGGAGTAAAATTATTCCAAAGTCTGACAATATCGCTTATAACGTCATGCTCTCTCTCTCTCTCTCTCTCTCTCATTTGCGGAACTCGTAATCTGGTTTCTATCATTCTTGGGCATTATTATGGCATTATTTACCACAACTCTCTGGGATTTTCTGCAGAGAGTTGACGTCGGAACAGAAAAATTAATTAAATTGAAAAAACTTTCTGTGTGAGATGAAAATTGAACCAGGGTTCTTTGGCGTATGGGTCACGCACTCTATCTATTGCGCCACGGCCGCCACATTGTATTCACTGTATTGCCCTAAAATATTTCTCAATGTAAAGTTTTTTAACATTGCCAAACGTTTTTCAATAAGAATAAAAAAAAACAACAAAAGCCGATTTTTACACGGTCGAATTTCAACCACAGGCGATAATAGTAAAATTAATCATACGAATGAAGATAAGATTGGGGACAAGTGTACGAACAAGGAAAATGATACGGATAAGAATAAAGACCAGGATAATGGTACGTTGTCACGTCAAGACCTATGGGTGTGACAATGACACAGCCAACTGTATCTTTTTTTTTAAATCGTTTATCCGAGCGACTTAATCTTTAATAGTTTTCACGAGTCTATGCGCCGAAATTTTGGGGTCTAAAATGAATTTCCAGACTGCGCTTCATCTGAGCAAGACACTGCCGAGGGCTTGGAAATTATATTTAAACACTAATGGCCAAAAATTATCTTTCCAATAAGCCTGTTTTCAGTTTGAAATCTAGTATTTTATATCAATTCAAATTACTACACGTCTGAAAAAACACCCTATACTATTTTCTTTTTATTGATGTAATTTTTTAGTTTATTTTGTGTTTAAAAGTTTTACTAAAAACCTTTTATTTGTTAAAGATCAAGAATTTTTTGAAATGGTTTTTGCTACAAATACTGCTTCAAAAAAGTTGTGTTTTTTTTTTGTTTTTTTTTATTTATATGCCACTTATTAAACCTTAACAGTTCTTAAAAATTTTGTAAGAGCTTTATTTTAATTAAGTTGTAATTTTTTACTTTTTCTTTTTCGGAGCTTGAGCACAATAAACTAGTTCATGAGTTATGAGCATCTTTAGCAGTTGCCAACTTTTGTGATTTGCTTGTTTTTCCCTTCCCCTTGCACACACACACACACTCATACGCGCGCTCATACACATTTATTAGTGCAGCAATTTTTGAAGTTATTGACCATCAATAGCTTTGATGTTCGTTGACAGGTTGTCCTCGATACCGAGCGAGCGAGCGTCAGGTCAAATGACAAAAAAATGCAAGCAAAAAACAAAAAAAAAACAAAAAACTTCTACAAAATACCTAGCAAGAAAAAACTTGGCAGTCCTGCACATATACATGCAAGAGACCAACTAGCTTAAATCAATAAGGCAAAAAAAAAAAAAAATAAAAAAAAAATAAATTTAAAATCCTCTTGAAAAAATAGGCAAACATTTAAAAATCCGGTTTGTTTGCTTTGCCACACCACGTCGCGTTATTTTTTAGCGCAAACAAAATAACTAAGCGTCGTTCGTCCTTTCACCTCCGCTTGCGGTGCGTATCCGACCGGAAACCGAAAAAACCACGACCACGACAATGAAGAAAACTGTGCGCTTCGAATAACTGACTGACTATCCTGTGCTTTCGACCGCCGACAACTGATTGTTGGCAGTGAGCTGGAAATGATTGCAACTTCCTTTGTACTAAATTGAGTTCCAAGCTTTTCCCGCCACTCCTCGACCAATTTTCCTTGCACCAATTGTTGCGGGAGCTTTTTGAGTCAAGCCAATTTAATTGAATCGCTCTGCTCAACGGTGTGAAAGCGAAAGTTCAGTCAAGTCGTCACTTATTTGAGTGTATGTGTGTGTGTATGTGTGTGTGTGTATGTGTGTGTGTGTGTGTATGTGTGTGTGTTTGTATATGTATGGGTGTGTGTATATGTGTTCGTTGACATGTTCGTGTCACGTGCTAGAATTGCAAAATCCAGGAAGCCTGTTTCGGCTAAGACTAGGGCAAGCAAAGCTCTGTTAAAAGCTTTTGAAATCAGCTGTTTTAGCTTTTGCCAGTTTTGTGTTGGTTTGACTTTGTTCTTAAATAGTTGCTGTTCCTTTATTTATTTTATTTTTGCAGTTGTTTATGTATGTGGATGTGTGTTGATTTGTTGAAGGTTAATGTTAACGTGATGTGTTACAATGCCTGCCAAGTTGACGCTTTACACGTTGTTTTCATTTGCTTTCATTGCTCATGTCGTCAAATTTCGGCTTGAGATTTGCAGGCATGCTTTATTGAGGAATGTTGTTGTTGTAGTTGTTTTAGGAGTTTGGCTAAAACTTATTGTCCTAGGCCTGTAACAAACAAAGCTTCTTGTATATGCACGGAAGGAACGCACTTGCTTTTATGTTTCTTGGTCTTGGTTCCTTCCGGTGCTTTAAAAGCTTTTGTTATATTTTTGTTGACAATGTTTCAGCATAATGGTGTGGTTTCAAGAGTGTACGTTTTTGGGTTTTTTTTTTTTTTTTTTGCTGATTGGTGGCACATAATAGCACTTGCAGGATTTCACTTTAAGTATTTGTTGAAAGGTTTGCTCAAATGTTGTGCTTTAGGAAGCTGACAAACATGCGTTTAAATGAAAACTTAGAAATATTTTAAGTATATACATTGAAATACCCGCATTTAAATATTATTTCAACTTATATTTTATGTCCCGAGCAGAATTTTTTAATTCATTTAAGAACGAACAGTAAATATTTCATTGTAACTGTATCTTTTCTCCCTGAACAGCACGAAGTGAGCTTGATGGTGCTTGATCAATAATGTATTATGAACAGCTATGGGCAGAGAGCGCTCTGGTAGTGTTGAGAGCAAGAATTGAGAGCAAATTCTTATATAGCAATACAAAATACAACATTAAAACAAAGAGAAAACTCTATAGAGAAAAGAACCGGTTCTGAACCTATCACGTGATAGATCCTCAAGAGAGAGGAATCAGTCCCAATTCTGCCACCAACATATGAAACCAACCGGTCCCTTTTGCGCGGCGTTGTCATTGCCAGGGGTTAATTGCCACCTGCTGCGTCACCTTGAACCCGTCTCATTACCGTCCTCGAAGAATAAATTTGTGATTTATCCCAACTATCGAGTAGTTCGGTAAGCAATTTCGTTTCTCTAAACAATCATTCGCTAAACAGTCATGTGATATTCGACAGATACAAATTTTTTTCCTTTCAACTTTAAATTTCCACACGATACAAATACAGCTTTGAGTTTTAAAGGATCTGTTTCCGCTTTTTATCATATCAAATTGGTCCCGTGCTGAGTAAAATAAAACCTGCCCCGTATCAAGCACAAAGAATCTGTTCGGTGATAGAGCTGTCCTGTGTTAGGTTACATTTGAGCTGTCACGGGTCCAGTCACTTTAGAGCAATAGACTCTGCTTTCTCCGTAGGGAAGACAAACAGAAACAACACAGAAGCTTTAAATGTAGTGTTGCCCATACCCGATTAAAAACGTCACATAATGAATGATGAATGCTGATGAAAAATGTCGAATAGAAAGTAGGATCTAAGTAGCTTGAGTGGATTACACTGAAAAGTCATGCAAAACTACTGATGAGTTGAGGCCAACAAAACAGTCGGTCTAATCTGCTGTATGATTGCTTTTATACAGAGCCGTTGTTATTGTTGTTGCCTTGTCTTCATGTTGTCTTGGTGTCAACATACTTGACCTAAAGCTCAAATTTTTAATTATTAAAAAAGTGAAAAAATAGACTTTAGGTGGTGGTTTAGATGGTGCAAGAATAGGAAATGTACTTAGTACTCTCATATGCTTTGGTACACGACTGAATATTCTCACTTTGAGTGAATTACTGAACGCACTCGCTTTGTTTTGACACCTATTTGACATTAAGCATTTATTCTTCTTTTTCGCGACAAAAGTTTTGGGCGGCAGTTGTTTATAATCATGGAATAGAGTTCGCTTCAAAATCGTGTTGTTAAAGTTGGTTTTAAAAAAATGTGGCATGGAAAGAGCCGATATCTTTTGGACCTTGCAACCGATCGGAATCACTCGTTATTTTGTGTATCATACAGTGAAGTTTTTTTGAGGATACTAGTGGAATAATCAACCATCCAAAATCCGACCGTCCGCGTGTTATAAGAACACCACGAGCCGAATCAAGCGAATCAAGCGAAAACCGCTGCGAAAGCAGAAAATCTTCTCGCGGGAGATGAATATCTTGGCGCAATCGATCTTTCGCATTCTTAAATACGACTTGGAGCTCAGAGCATACAAAAGACACACCTTCTCACGGTAGCGTTACACATTTCAGTGCGTATTTGGAATCAAAGATATTATTCAAAATGTTAAGGGATTGGATTAGTTTTTGTGGAATTCTTAGAAATTTTACCATTTTGATGACGTCAATTTTTATGGGAATTAGGCTTGGTATTCATTCGATTTTGACAAATTTTATATGTAGAAAGCATGATGTCGCAACCAACATAAACGGATGAAGTCAAACTGTTATGAAATGTAATAAACTAGCAACCCTTAACAACACAAAACAGTTCATGTTACACTTATCTTACAGTTCTGCATTACATCATCATCAAATACAATTTTTTACCAGAGAGTAATTATCGAGGAAAATATATCGCTCACAAGTTCGAAATGGTTTCAAAGCTAAGCTTTGACTTAGAAGTATCTTCGAGGATTATAAAAGGCAATACTCAATAAAAACTAAATAAACTACTACCTAAGTGATTTTAGTGAAGCAAGCAACAAGAGATACATCTAAATTTCTTGAAATTGAAACCAATTTGAATGGTAACTTTTTTCAGTAAAAACCATTATGCACCCTCTGAGACTTCAAACTTAAAGCATAAAGATAATTCTATTGTAGAACTCCAAAATCATGGAAGCAATGGCCAACGCCTTAGAGCCCGAACGGAACCAAAGCGGTTGTCGGCTGTCAGTCCTCTATAGGCGAAATCCGCAGAGAACACTTACAGAATAGCAGCGTCGGCCGGTTGTCGGATCAGCATTGTTTTTCGGTGTGTGAATGAAAATTATTTCATATTTTGTTTTGAATTTACATGAATGCAATACAGACATACAAAACGAAATGTCAGCTCATGGTCACAGCAAAAATATGGCATTACGTCACTCAAAGAGAAATCCGACAGCCGTCGGAGAAAAAAAATTAAATAGATTCTATTCTAACGTTTTTCTGATGGAAAATCCGACAACCGACTGCCGCTTTGGTTCTGAACGAGCTCTTAGCGTGAGTAAATCGTTCCGTGCTAATTTTATGAACCGAGAGATCCTGGGTTCTTATTCCATCGGGTACAGAACATTTTTTCTATATAAGAGCCCGAACAGAATCCAAAATCGTTGCGATTGACGACATTGCAAAGCAAAGAATGCATGAAAATGTATGAACACGTCCAGAATGAAATCGCAAGTCGTAAGCCGCAACGATATATCCCACAATTAGAATCTATTCTATTTTTTTTCTTTTGAATGGAAAGCAATGGAATGAATGAAAATATATGAACACGCCCAGAATAAAATCGCAAGTCGTCAGCCGCAGCGATATATCCCACAATTAGAATCTATTCTATTTTTTCTCTTGCGAGAGACAATTTTCTCTCTGAGTGCTATTAATGTTGCCATATTTTTGCTAGGAAAAGGATATGTTCAAAGCCATTTCTTTAGTTTTTATTGTCTTGACGTGTATTCCTTGTCTGTGTTGTATTCACACAATTGAAAAAAGACCAATACATTGAAATGAAAAAAAAAAAAATAAAAAAAAAAATAAAAAAAAATAAAAAAAAAAGATACAGTAGTTTCGACTATGTCGTAACACAAGACGTAGAATTAGTCAATTCGCTTTTGATGACATCTTTTTTAAAAACTATTTAGCAAAATATTTATTCCATACAGCTGAGCATATGACCTTTAAAAGAGTGCCGGAGAGGGTTAATATGTATGACCGACCCCCATTATTTTTGCAAAAGGAACATTTTTGCCTTTGACACCTATTCCTTCTGACCACTCCTTAGGGGGGCTCCCTTACAAATATTATCGTTTTTGTATATTTATTCCATACACCTGAGCATATGACCTTTAAGAGAGTGCCGGAAAGGGTTCATAGGTATGACTGACCCCCATTACTTTTGCAAAAGGAATAGTTTTGCCTTTGACACCTATTCCCTCCGACCACTCCTTAGGGGTCCCATACAAATTTTATGGTTTTTGTTTATTTATTCCATACACCTGAGCATATGAGTGCATTTTATACACACTTTAAAAGAGTGCCGGAAAGGGTTAATGTGTATCACCGATCCCCATTACTTTTGCAAAAGGAATATTTTTGCCTATTCCTCCGGCCACTCCTTAGGGGGGCTCCCATACAAATTTTATGGTTTTTGTATATTTATTTCATACACCTGAGCATATGACCTTCAAGAGAGTGCCGGAGAGAATTAATATATATGACTGACCCCCATTACTTTTGTAAAAGCAACATTTTTGTCTTTGACACCTATTCCCTCCGACCACTCACTAGGGGGGCTCCCTTACAAAATTTTATTTTGTTTGTGCCGCAAAGGGTTAATATGTATCACCGACCCCCATTACTTTTGCAAAAGGAACATTTTTGCCTTTGACACCTATTCCGTCCCATACAAGTTTTATGGTTTTTGTTTATTTATTCCATACACCCGAGCATATGACCTTTAAAAGAGTGCCGGAAAGGGTTAATATGTATCACCGACCCCCATTACTTTTGCAAAAGGAACATTTTTGCCTTTAACACCTATTTCCTCCGACCACTCCTTAGGGGGGCTCCCATACAAATTTTATGGTTTTTGTTTAATTATTCCATACACCTGAGCATATGACCTTTAAGAGAGTGCCGGAGAGGGTTAATATGTATGACCGACTCCCATTACTTTTGCAAAAGGAACATTTTTGATTTTGACACCTATTCCCTCCGACCACTCCTTAGGGGGACTCCCATACAAATTTTATAGTTTTGTCGATAAAACCGGAAACTGTCGATAAATAGGTAGCAAGTTTAAGCAAACAAAAACATCAAATTTTGGCTTTATATTTCATGTAATTGTGTAAAATTTATATAAGTTAGAGAGTTCTAACATGCATTTTTGTCGCATTGAGGATCAAGCAGACCAACAAGTGGTAACATCAACATTGTACAATCAGTACTTTAGGCCCACCAAAGGCTCAAAAAGTTATATAAATACCGACACCTCATCACTATCAACCACCCTACTTACCTCCGAGAATGACGTATTCTACGTCAAAAAATAAAAAAAAAATACTTAATAAAAGTAACCCTGAATCGTCAGTCGCAATCATTTCATTCTGGACGTGTTCTCGGACGGTTTTTGATTCTGTTCGGGCTCTAAATGAGTGTCGATCACGTAGTACCCTCGCAGGGCAAGCGAAACTGGTATTTTTACGTAAAGATGAAAGAGTAAATGAGACAAATGCTATTGCTCTGGTCGACACTGATATATATCAGGGCTGGGCATTTTAACACAGTCACATTTTATTTTGTATTTGCACACTGAGCGAAATAGTTGTCACAATTATTTCGATTTGTTAGTTTCTATTTTCTTCCACATTCATATAACTTTATGTTTTTATTTTTAGTCATCGCCATAGTTCATTATTTCTTCTATGAAATTAATTAATACAAGTAATATTAATGAATAATGCAGGGACATAGCTGTTATGCAACTTTTATTGAATTGGTTAAAATTAATGATTAAAATCCGCATAACTTTTATTTTTGAGGAATAAATGTTTAGGTTGACTGATAACAGTTATTTTCTAGAATTAGGTCTTTTAGGTTATTAGTATCAAATATCAATAAAAAGTTTCGCTTTTAGTTTTTTTATTATTTTTGTAACGTATTTATGTTTCAATTCAGTTTTACAGACATTATTTGTTTCAAAGTTTCTTCTTAAATATTGCATCGGAGATCACTTAAAATAAGCGTGAAAGCTGAGAAAGATCGCTCCACAGTAACTTGAGTTGCAGGTATTGCATGGACAATGCAAGATAATTGCCATAAAAAGTTTGATATTCTGCATTTTTCTGCATACTCCAATATTCCAGAAGGTCAGCGTCAATGTTTATACGTGGTGGCTTGAAATTCTCAATTTCAATACACGCAGCTTTCACCTTCCTGCTTGTGTCGTCATCTACATCTTCATCCGAAGACCCTTCCATTTCCAGTTCTCTTAAAGATTTCCTTAGCAAAGATGTAGTGCTTAGATTTGAGGACTTATGAATGAGAAAACTGGGAATTGAAGTTTTCGCACTACGAACCGCAGCAAGATCGGTATGACGGGAAAGATTATTCTAAGAGAAATGAATCGAAAAGTTATAACAAGTAACACTGCTTCACAAAATGGCACTTTGTAAAAGATGCAGATCAGAGAACTGCATAAGTCTACTTGAATTAGGTGTTACCGGTTGAGATATTAAGCAGCATAAGTACGCACCAACGATTTTATATATTTTAACTCTTATAAATAGATGACGTTAGATGATTTCCTCATACGTGTATCGACCACGGCTAAGAGGTCCCAAAACAAAAAGTCAAATTTTTTTTTTAATTTTTGACACGAATAAGCGAAAAAATCTCATTTCAGAAAATAACTGTTATTAGTCAACCTAAAAATGTATTCCTCAAAAATAAAAGTTATGCGGCAACCAAGAAAGTATTTTCTTAAAAATAAAAGTTATTCATAACGCATATTTTTATGGATTAAAATTGCCCAACTTTTTCTGCTGTGAAATAAAAAATAACAATTATTTCCGGTCCCTGGAATAATGCTAAAATCTAAATAGGTAATATGGATGAATTATATGAAACCTTGATATATACGAATAATATGAAATTCTATAAAATAGAGAAATATATGCATAAATATTATGAATCTACAAATCAATAGTGTAGTGTAATAGTGTAAAATTTTATTAAGAGTGTACATAAAAGATGAAGCGCAAAGCGACATAGACCTCATCGCCGTCTGCGAACGACTGAATTATATTGTCTTCTGTTGTGAGCCTTGTGTACATCAGTGTTGCCAGATATTTTTGGGGAAAAAGGCTAGATGGGCTTTAAAAAAGGGCTAGAAAAGTCCAGATGGCTTTAAAAAAAGGTATAAAAAAGGCTAGATTTGTTTACATTATTTTTTATTCTGTGAATATACGTACGTCATAGGCGCCGGAAGCTCATTTCAACTGGGTGGGCAGTACAACTGGGGGGGCAGAACATTTTTTATTACATTAAAAATGTCATTAAGACGAAAAATAGACGATAAAAGCATGTAAAAACAAACAAAACATTTAAATTCAATATGAAACGAAAAATTTTTTAATTTATGGTTAAATTTATAACTTTAAACAACCACTTTATTTTTTCTGGTGCGAATTTGTACTAGTATGGACTCCACGGGTTAGAAACAAGTAAAAACAAATTTTTTCAAAACGAGAACAAAATCGGTGAAAGCAATAAACTTAAATATTTCCGAAATATTTCTTCCTATCCTTTCGAGAAATAAATTCTCCCATAATGTCTGATAAGCTTAATTCTTCCTTGTTTTTTTTCCTTGTGGATATGAAGAAGTGCCGCATGCGTGAGGCGTTCCTGCGTCATAGTTGATTGAAGATATGTTTTAAGGCGGCGAAGGGCACTAAAAGAACGTTCAGAACCCGCTGCAGATGCTGGTACCGTCATTATCAAAGCAATAAATTTAACAACTTCGTTTAACAATTCCTATATCGAATGAGATTTTTTTAAAGTTGTGAGTTTAGAGCTTCACAGCTGATTACAAAATTCGTTTTTTTTTTTTTTTTTTTAGCTTTGAACCAAGGATTTCAGGTGGAATACCTATTCAGTCAAGTCTACCTTGGTCAAGTCTTCGGAAATGGGGTGATAGATCAGTGGGAAGGAAAAGGCAATCAAGTGAAACACGTGTAGGATGTTCTAAGCGTGGTGGAAAGCCAAAGAAACATGTGAATTTGAATCAGAGGCAAGTGTTATGCCTTTACCCCAGTCAATTTAAGTTATAAAGGCAATCTCATCCACAAACTACTCTACCATCAACTACAATTTCAAGTCGTAAATATTGATGAATTTTGAATTTCAGTTGATTAGGAATGAGGATAGAAAATTGCAAATGGTTTTAAGCGAAAGGTTTTAAGCGAAGGACCATGACCTGGCCGGGAATCGAACACGGGACCTCTGGGGTTTCAGTCGAGCACGCTACCAACTCGACTACCGAGGCCGAAAATTAAACTTGAAATTAAAAAAATTTAATCTGTTGGATAAAAACATTTGTATTAAAAAAACATTGTGGGAGTTTTTACCGAGGGGGCGACTGCCCCCTTCCCCCCACTTCCGGCGCCCCTGACGTACGTATTTATATATTTACATACTATATGAACATGATTTACATACTATAAGAATATACAGAATACCAAAACCAAAACATATTTGAAATTGATTAAAATTGAATTCAGTCTTTGAAGCTCAAATAAATAATAAGTGTAAAAACCGTATTTTTTCGAGTTTTTCAGATTTTTCTTGCTTGCACTCGGCTCCTAAAATTCCATTCATCAGACGAAGCTCCATTGCTGGAGCTGGAAGTACTTTCAGTTTCATCATTAGAATCACCTATTTTCTAACTCATTTCTTGTATAAATTTATAAACTTTATTGAAATATCTAGTAAATGGAAACCAGAATTGCAAAGAATATTTGTTTTTTCCCCAAGGAAGAAATGTTCCTTTTGCAAAACTAATGGGTGCCGGTCATACATATTAATCTTCTCCGGCCCTACTTAAAGTTCCCCTGTTCAGGTGCATTAAATAAAAAAACAACAAAAAGACAACAACAACAAACATACTTCAATCCAATGGTTTAAAACTTGTTGTTTCCCTGCCTCGACTTGTAGGGAGTTGAAAAATTAAAGCAACTTGAAACAACAAATGAATCCATTCATGTAGATCTTTGGTCCATACGTCTTAAGCAATATATCAAAAAAGGTTAGAAAAGGCTAAAACGAAACAAAAAAAGGCTAAAAAAGGCTAGAGGCTAGATGGTATTTTTCTAGACAACCGTAAGAAAGGCTAGATCTAGCCTCAAAAAGGCTAGACTGGCAACACTAGTGTACATGTGAAAAGTTACGCTCTTAGAGAGCTCAGTGAGCTATGGAGTGCCCTGCGCTGATATAACCCAGCAGTTATTTTGGAGTCAATTGAAAAAGTGAACTAGTTCATTTCTAGCGCAGTTCGCAGTAGCTCTAAAAAAGTACAAAAGGCGTTCAGTGTAGAACAGTTTTCTTTGCTTTTGTTTTCAAAAGTATTGCTGACAAAAATAAACGCGTTCTGGCAACTTTTTAAAATTTGCTGCGCACAAGATAAAATAATAAAAAAAAAATGTTTGTAGACAAAATGATTTCTGGAATGTGGATGGAAAAGATGGTACAAATGAGATCTTTAGGACCTTTCCGTTGCACTAAATTTTTACACTTTTAATATGTTCACTTTAAAACTAGTCAAAAAAAAAACCACTTTCAGGCTACTGCGAAAGCAACCAGTTTAAAAATGTTCCTAATGCAACTAGTTCAAATATTAGGAAAAAGGAGTGTTTCTGGGGACAATTGTATTTTCCTATGACATCAACCTGCAAAAAGCGTCAGTTCGTTCAATGTTAAAGGGTATTGTAGGGGATCTAGTACTGGTCCTTTTTGGAACTAGTTCAGAACTATTTGAAATTTGGTCCACTTTTCTGCTGGGAAATACATTTACTGATCGACCGACAACGCTCTGCAGAAAATGGTAAGCCTCGAGGAGTTATTAATGTCATGTAAATCTTTTTGAGAACATGAGCATTAGCCTAGCCGTTCGGAGTCAGCATTATATTTCTAGTTCTCCAATTCAATTCAGTTTTTGATCATTTGTACAAAAACATTAATTAATACACAACATAATTGATCGATTTTAGCTTGGTTAAAGTTGTATCAAGGTTTGAAACAACCAATTCTATTTTTGGTAAGAACTTCAAAATCAACATTTTACAATTTTAAGCCTATTTGAAGTTTCTTATTTCTAATTCTTTCACTTCACTTAACTATCAGCTCCTCAATAAGACCCTCAATAAAAATAAAACTAACTCAAACTAAGAATACTTCTCTTCCCATATTTCTGAGAATTCGAATTGCACACGCACAATTAAGTCCAACGCCTAAAATATTCCATCCGGATAATATAAGAAAAAGTTTCTCATCACTGATACGTCCGTTGGCTTTTATTGGCAACAACAACAAAACCTAGAAATAAAATTAAATATGTAACCCAAAATAAGAAAAAGTTGCGCCAAAAAAGTTTGCTGATTGCTGAATGACAAAAACAAAAAAAAAAAAAAAAAAATTACAGCAACAACGATAGAAGGTGACTTAATTGTTTTTTTTTTTTGTTTTTGTTTGTTTGGTTTGAATACATGATTTTTGTGACAACATAAGTCACATAACGTGTAAGGAAATCAAAATTACAAGAATTACAATTGTTATATTGTTAATTGAACATTCCATGCTGAGCCGAACAATTCCTAACTGAGGAAATTAAAATTTTTATTGTTTGCAATTCAGTATGTTTTCAAATTAAAAAATTGAAGATGAAATTAAGAAAAAAAAACTTAAATTCAATTTCAATGAAATAGAGAAATAAAATCTCAATTATTTTAAAGACTGTCAGAGAAAAAACTAATAAAAAATTAATTTATAATATTAACATCCGGTCTTAGGAGGAAATACCTTTTGTTAAAAACTGCAGTGTGTCCCGGACGAAAAGGACAAAAATCTCCGGGGCAAAATTTTCTTAAAAAATATAGAAAGTAAATTAGACAAAAGGCTTATTTTAGGCTAAAGTCTTGTTTAGACACAAAGTTTAACAAAAAAAAAAAAGAAAAAAAAAATGCAAGCTATTTAAAATAATATAAGGACATGATTGTGAAATGGGTTTTCATCGGAGTTTACTACTAAATTATGTTTGCTTGCCATCAGTAGAGCTGCAAAATTGCGAACCTTCTAGAAGGACTTTGGGATTAAATGTCATATTTTTGTTATAGGCGAAAAATCACACTCAATGAGCTTTTAGACGTTATTGAATCCGCTGACGATGATGATATCCCTTTCCGGATTCTGATTGGAAAGTGTGGCCTACAGTGGTGACATGCACTTCAAAATAAGGAAAAACTATTTTATTTCCTCTCCTTTATATATGAAGAAGTTTTGCAATTTTTTACTGAGTACACTAATTTATGTGCGACAAAATTGCACAGAAAATTAAATGCTTTTCTTCATTGCAATTTTGTTGCTAAGTGCCTACATAAAAGACTACCACATGGTAGCCTTATTGCAGAAAAGAGGAGAAGTTAGATCATCTAGCTTTTAGAAGAAGATTATTCTGCAGTATTTTCCCAGTCGGAAAGATCTTAAGGTGCTTACTTAATAATTCATGTTTTCCTTTCGCTTATGGTGATGAAACGGGATATTGCGAAAAAATATGTTATTTGTTACATTTATAGCTCCTTACGTCTTTTCTTATGATTGCAACTACAAAAGGAATGCACGGTTAAGCCGATCATGTCTTTGTGCGATCATTTCCATATGTATTTTAATTCTTAAAGTAAGAGACATGCAGCGGAAGGGACGTTTGCATGCCTCGCGGGCGAAATGTAAGGAAGCTATAAAGCATTATAGAAGGGTGGTTTTCCCCACTGGGTTGGGCTCTAAGGCCGCCCCCCAGAAACAGGCAGGCAGGCGCAGATAGTGTTGTTTGTTGGTATTTTCTGCCTATAATTTTTCCATCTTCAGTAAAATTTGAAATTTTTATAGGAATGTATCGGTTTATAACACACATGTGTTGTCAGGTGATTTTTTACTAAGGACTGTTGAGTCCCATTGTACAATAATTATTTCGCCCTTGATATTTCTTTTATAAAATATGCCAATAAAATCGTTTTATTCATAATACTTGCTCCAATTATGCTCCAAGCTTATTGTATATTTGCTGAGGTATATACTGCGGTTTCTTTACTTTGCGCTTCAATGTTTGCATGTTGTTTTCGAAGTAATATGCATAGAAATAATTTAAAAACCGTTTTGTTTTTTTTTTTTTTTTTTGACACAATCTGTCAAATATAACAAATTATGCACATTTTATGTTACGCTGTCTTCTCCGCACAATTTTGGAAAATCTTCAACACATGCTTGAAATCTTACTTTTAACATGCACTCCGCGAAAATTTCATTATTTTTGGAACTTGGTGAACTTAACAATATTCTATAAGCGCAATGTAATAATAAGAAATGATACTATACTTCTTCGATTACAATATTCTTTAATACCACTATTCCTGTATATAACATAAACTGACGAAATTCCGATGCTTTCCATCTTTTAATTTCCTCTAATATTCTTGGTTTTTTTGAAAAATCTTGTTTTCGGTAACACCTAAATCTATAAGGTGCATACAGTCCAATGGAAACTGAGATATCATACTAATTTTTAACTCTTCAAGTTTTGTTTTTTCTACCTTGAAAGCTGGCAAGTGAAAAGTTGCATTTACTTTATTTAAAAAATCTTCATCAGTTTTAAGTCTTGCCGGTGTAGTGCTGTAAACTGTCACATGATTTATTCTTTTTCAGTATGCATAGACTGCATACATTTGCTGCATCCATGAGTGGTATGTTCTACTGTACCACATACAAAAGCTCTAGCTGTTGTAACACAAATAATAGCCCTGATTTCTACAGATAAACTTTTGCCCACGCATTGAAAATCAGTTTCTTGAAATTCTGTTATTTCCTTAACTAAGTCTTGCAAATATGAGTCTATAGATTCAAGTTTTTTCTTTCCAACATAACAACCAATTAGGAATGTGTTAATGTTAGTCATATTGGCTATTTTTCCTAAAATAGGCCAGATATCACAATTTGAGCTTTTGTAGAATGTAAGTCCATCTATTCCTATGTCTAAGATAATTTTATCATCACGATTTATAAAATCCTCAATTTTTTTAAATTGCACTTTTAAGCCGATATGGAATTACTCCCTCGGGTGTACGGTTCTTATTGTCACTATATTTTGATTCCTCAACAAACTGTTATAGCGCAGAAGAACTTTAAAATATTTTTATTTTACAATTTTTAGGAGGTCAGATATTGACTCCTCTGTTGGTTCATGTTTTAGCACCCAGTTTTTTAATTGATCTTTAAAATTTTCCTCACTTATATTGTCATGGATGCATGGACATGTTTTCATCAGAAAATTCATATTGAATATTAACTAGATCAATATATTCAATTTTTATTCAATAGATCAATTTTTTTTTAATGAACACTTTCCTGATCAACATTTTCGTCGTCAATTGATGTCTGAATCTCATTTTTATTATTTTCTTTTATATTTTTTTAGTTTCCCAAAAATTGCCTTTGACCTATCATAATTTAGGCTTTAAACAAATGGCAGAACTAAATAATGAATTTAGATTCTTATACAAATTGTATTTAATTGAATTACTTACAAATTTGGTTACTGCTACAGATTCTTGTGAATTAAACACACTTAAAAAACTTCTCACAATTAAACTTGCATGAACTTTTCTCCAGACGAAAACCTTCAACTGAAAAGAATCACGAAAAATATGAAATAGAAAAAAAAATATATATACTTGGCACGTTTTTCCTTAAAATTCTTCGACGCTAACTTTTCCTTGAATTTATAAAAACGTTAAATTCCAAAATCGGTGTTAAAATTGCGAAACAGAGAACAAGAATTATATTTGAACTCAGAAAGAAGCCAGAAGAGAACTTATTCCAAATCAACTTCAGGAGAAGAGTGGTGAGAACGTAGACCAAATAATGCACTGAACACATTGACGACGACAACGACATTACGACATCTGTCGTACATATTATTATATATATTTTTTACACGCTTTTCTTATGGAGGTGAATGTGGTGAAATTGTCGCGACGACATAGCCATGTTGCTGACGTCGCACAATGCGCTTTTTTCAATTTTAGGATAACATTTGGGTTTTTTTTTTTAAATTTTATAATAAAATAATTTCATTCGTCAGATTATAAAACATATATTATGAATGTGATATTGGAAACTTGATGTATTTTATGGTTTTTTTTTGATAAAATTCGTCAAAGTTGAAACATTTTAAACAAAAATAAGCTCAATAAAACTCAACCAAAGAGAGTAATTTTTAAACAATAATAACTTCGAGCACAAAGTATATTTCAAGATTTTGTTTCTTGGATTTTTTTTATGTCTTAACCGGCATTTAATTTATTATAAAATACAATAAAAAATATTAATAAATAAAAATGGAAAAATCGTAGAGACATGACTGCAAATTTTTCAAGAAATGAAAATTTAAGTAAAATTTAGTAGAAAATATCTAGCAAATATAGAACAACTAAAGTCAAAGGCTATAACTATCGTAAAATATAGTACTTTTTCCTTCTGTTTCTGTAAAAACCTACCGCTTCTAGCTGCCACTAAGAAAAACCACTTCATTTGAAAAAAGTGTTAAAAATTAAATTTTGCCCTAAAACGCACTTGTTTTCAAGACGATTACAGCCGTAATTTTTAAGCTATCATCACGAAATTCGATATTTAAGCTTGTATATAAAAATAAAAATCAAGTTGAAAATTGAGCCAAATCGGATGAAAACCACGATTACCTCCCATACAAAGTAACTTTATCAAAACGGTAAAATCTCTTCGAATTCCACAACAATTAATATAAGGACTTCAAATTTTGCATATGCGTTTTGATATTTAATATACACTCTAAAGATGAAATTCAACCAAATCAGATAAAAACCACGCCTACCTCCGATATAAAGTGACTTTATCAAGAAGGTAAAATCTCTTTAAATTCCACAAAATTAATATATGGACTTGAAATTTTGCAAATAAGCTTTAATGCTTAATATGCACATGAAACCACGCCTACTTACCATATAAAGTGACTTGGTCAAAAACCAAAAGCGAATATTTTCCTTTAAAACTATGACGGAAATGTTTTTACAAATAAACATTTTATTGGCTGCTTAAGACTTTGAATATACTTCGGTTCGGCCCTGGGGGTATTTTAACTTCGGTCCAGTGGAGGATCATTTCTTACCATATATTATATATTGTTTATAAAATTAAATTTTTTTAATCTATTTTATTTTAAAGATACAGAATCATTTTAGGAGGTTTATGTAAAAGTGGGCGGATCACGCCTAGTTTTGGTAGTGACATTTGTAAGGATGATATGAAGCTACCTACCAAATATCAATGAAATACGCTGTACGAATCGAAAGTAATGCCATTTTAAACCATTATATACATGAATTTAAATGGGAGGTAGGCGTGGTCATTGACCGATCATGTTTCTTTTCAATACTAAACAGCGTATTAATAATAGTAATATACACACCAAGTTTCATTCCCTTTGATTTCTCTGTTTGTCCGTAATCGTAATTTTAGCACAAATGGACAGATGGATGATCGGACGGACAGACGAACAGACGGACACGGCTAAATCGACACAGGAGGTGAAGTTGATCAAGATTATAATATATGTTTGTACCGGAGATGTCTTTTTATCTGCGTTATACGTGTATACTTCCCATATAAAGAGGCCTTGTATGGGAAGAGGGCGTGGCAGTTGACCTATAATTATAATTTTTGGTCAAATTACTTTATTTGGTATAAAAAGTATTGGTACAAAATTTCATGACTCTAGCTTTTATAGTTTTTGAGATAATTGCAAATGTCATCCTAAAATTGAAAAAAGCGCACTGTGCGTCGATATAGAATTATTTCTGTATGCGTGAATGAAATAATCGTATGATATTTCCAGATTGTTGACTCTTTCTCGTCGTAAAGTCGTGTGACCTCTTCTGCGTCGTAAAGTCGTGTAGTCGTCAATGTGTTCAGTGCATTAACTTCAATAGAAGTGAAAATGGAACCTATTCATCTTTTAACTCCGTAGAAGTAGTTGCGTTTTTCTTTTTTTTTTGTTTTTTTTTTAAGCAAGCTGTTATGGAATAAGTTCAACTACTTCCATATTTTCTGGTGGGATGTGCGCAAACTCAGCCGCTGCTGTTTGTAAGTTTCTTTCGAAGAATCTATTCTGTTGTTGCTGTTTTTTTGTTTTGATTCTTTTTGCACTTAAAAGATGATGAAAACAAAATCAAAACAGTCCTTTGAGTTCGGATTCCACAAAATGTGTATTAATGCAAACAACAACGCATTAAAAGGATTATTTTTCTTCTATTTTACATGACCAACAATTGGTAATTTCATCAATCCATAATTTTCGCTGTTTCAGTTATGCAAAATTTATCACCAACAACAACAACAACAACAACATAGATGAACAAAAACAATCTTCACACTCGTTGTTGAAAAAAATAGTCAAACACGCAAAATTAGCTGCGAGAAACCAGGACAAACTAGTTTTCTCACTGTACCTGTTTTGGTCTGCCTGCCGTCACTATGTAAACTTTGAGCAGATTTGTATGAAGCCACTTTTGTCGCACTGGTGCCTGCCTGCTTGCTTGTCTGTTTCGGCTTTTACTCTGCGGGCGCCTAATAAGAGAATTACAACCCAGCGAGGACGACCCAGAAACACTAATTTGATGGATAGCTAGGAGAGTTAGCATCGTGAAGAAAGCAGCAATTGAAATATCGCATTTAATCCAAAAAAATTAACAACCAAATACATCAAATGTGATGTTTCCTTGCACATAGATTGTTTCATAAATTTTCACACCGGGAAAAGTTGATATTTTTTATGTGTAGATTTGCTAATTTTTAACATATTTTAAGTTGGATAATACACTGAAAAAAATCTTTTTAAATTGACGACAATTGTTATTAGTTTGACGAATAATGCGTTTAAAACTTTTGAATAACATATAAAAAAAAAGGCAAATTGTGAACACATTTTTTAACACATTGTGTTAAATTTTAAGCTAATGTTTTTTTTTTTTTTTGAGTGTACGAAAAATATGCTTTTGAGTTGAAATTGACTTAATAAGTAATATATCTTTGTAGCTGGTTTATTTTTGTCAAGCATCAAAATGTAGTGGGATGCGCCCAACGTCATTTCAGATGGGTTGGGCGTTATGAAAAAGAGGTGAGTGTGGCATTTAAAAAAATGTGTTTGTTGAATATCTTTTAATATTAAACTTATTTTCGAAATTTATTTTCGCAAAACTTATTTATCAGCTCAAAAAGTACATCAGCTGTTTATCTTATGTATAGCATAACGCCATCTGTTTGTGACAAAAAAAAACATCGCACATTGATCCGAACCGTTTTTTTCATAAATGATCTGATCTCCCATGAAAAAAACGCAGCTAGTAAGAGGCAATACTTACCATATGACTTTTCCATTGGCTTGTTATTGTTAAACATACCCTTCTTCAGAATATTTTGCTATTTAAGCGTGATTTGTGTTGTTTAATAAAACTTGAAAAATTCATCTCGGACAGAAAATGGAATTAACATTTTCGTGCCATTATTTTTCATAACTTTCGACGTAGATTGTCAAGATGAGAATGCATCGATGAATTTAATTCTTTATACAGTACACTCTCACAAGTTCGAACTGTCCAGAAATTAGAACCTGCCATTTTAATGTATTGAACACTCTGAAATTAGAACCTGTCGTTCTAATTTCTGGACGTTTCTTTATATATTAAATTCATAAGTGACCTTTTCTCACTGATATAAATATAAAAAGGGGAATTACCGAATTATACGTGGTATGTACAATTCGGTCACATGTATGTTGTATGATTACATGTTAAAAAGCATTGAATCGTCATTAAAAAAACAATTAATATGGTAGAAAAGCTTTTTGAGTTAGAGTTATTCTTTTTTTGTCTATGAATTATATGCATTTTTTGTTAGAAAAAAACATTAAATATTAATAAATAAAAATTCTTTTGTGTGAACGTAAATTTTTCGACCAGTTTCATTCTTTTCTTTTAAATTTCTATGAAAAAAAAATGTCCAGAAATAAAATCGTGGCCGACGTTTGCTCCAAGATGAATTCCAGGAAGATCATCCAAAATCAGTTGCTGAACCAGAAAATATCCTTGCTGTGTGTGAACTGATAAAGAAAGACCATCATGTGGCATATCGAGAGATTGAGGCATCTTTGGGTATTAGACTAATGATAAGACTATTAGTATGACAAGCATCAATAAGATATTGCATGATCATTTGTCTGTAAAAAAGATTTATTCGCGTTGAATTCCACTTATTCAGATAAACAATAAAAAAACTCTCGTGTTGATTGGCGCAAAAACAACAGCAATCGACTGTATGGGTATTTTAAAATGAGCTAAATCCGTGGAATAAAAGTTCGAAGATGAAGCGAATTATTCTGCATCATGACAATGCAAGCTCCCCACATCTGCTCGAAGACGTTTTTGACCAGCATAAAATCTAATTGATATGTCATCCGCCGTACAGGCCTGATTGCATCTGATGATATTTTTTATATCAGCAAATAAATAAATAATTATGTGATCAACGATTTTCAATAAGTGCTTCCAAAATTGGTTCAAACACATGCAATAGTGTTGATATTTATGAAGAATATTTAAAAAAAAAATCCTATAAGGATTTCGATCACAAATATTTGTTTTTCATTATAAGGAGAGATATATAAATAGCATCCATAGTATTGTATTTTTTTAAAACTCTATAAATATTTTTCATCGATCAAATTCAACGTCGGGCGATAAATCTTTTAGGTTATGAAAAATAGTCGAAATCGGTCAGTCCCTAAGTGTACCTCCCTTGGACCTACTATATTTGATTTTTAACATGATTTTCGATGGGAGGTACATACAAAAGTTTACCGATCTTACCTAGACTCAGACAGAATGCTAGAAAAATAAAGCCATAGATGTGTACGAAAATTGTCAAAATCGGTTGGACTCTAGAGGTACCCCCCTTGGAACTATATTAATGATTTACATGATTTTATATGGGAGATACATAAAAAGGTTGGTAAAAGAAAAAATACATTAAAATACTAAAATGAAACACTGTAAGAATGTTAAAAAAAAAAATAGTTTAATGGTACCTCTCTTGTACATATATTAATTTTATAAATGAATTTGTGTTTTAAAAATTTACAAGTTTGTTCAGTGATCGGTGAATTTTTTTGAACCATTTTTCAAAATGAGATTTCACATAGAATCGGTGAATTTCGGTGAATATTTTTTTACAGATATTGCAAGTCAATTACATTTTCTTACAATATTTGTTAATATAAATACAGGAGTCTGTATTTCTGTATCTCTGTGGAGTTCTTTTGTTTACAGAAAATTTATTAAATTTGTTGAAAACAGAAAAATTAATTCAATTGAAAAAACTTTCTGTGTCAGATGGAAATTGAAGCAGGATTCTTTGCCGTATGGGTCACACCAGAGAACTGCATAAGCCTACTTGAAACCTATTTCAAGCAGGGTTGCCACTCAAACAAAATTTAAGCTACCAAAATCCTTAAAAAAATCTACCAAATGGAAAAAAAATCTACCAAAAAAAAAAGGTTAATACTCTTAATAAAATAGTATAAGATTATTTAGATGCCCACAATTACATAAACACTTACATAACTAAACTATCTATACTCAGAAAAAAGCACCTATCTTTTTGTGATAAAAAAAAATTTATATTTTTGATAATAGCAATTTTCTCTTTTTCAAATAAAATTTCCTTCAATTAGAATAAATTTTCACATATTCGAAGAAATATTTCTTCCCTGGTCGGAAATGAAAATAGTATTTTTCTCGCACTAAAAAATTTTCATTTCTAGATAAAAATTTCTGAAAATGAAAAGTTTTCTCTATTGTAGATAAACAATTCACTATGCGAAATTTTTTCTTCAATAAAAACAAATTCTTTCTAAAAAATAAAAGTCTTTTTCTCTAAAAACGATATATTATCTTATATTTCTTTTTTTCATGGAAGCTTTATACCATTTTTTGGGAATTTTTGGAATCACATTTAAAGAAAAGCATTTTCTGGCTTAATTTTTTTATAGAACTCTCTCTATACCATTTTTTTATAAAAAGTCATAAAAAATAAATTAATTAATTTCTATAAAATATCATAAAGTATATTTTATACATGTTAAAAAAAACTCTTAAATTCAATATAACAATTCATTTCCGTTAAATCACAAAGCTATAAAGTGACTCGAACTAATATTTCCACTCATTTTGTTAAAGCTGTATTCAAGAAGGTATTAAGTCCATAAGGACTTCGGAATCAGTCTGACCGTCTGCCAGCGGTTTGGATTTGAAAAAATTTTCTGTTTTGTTAGCAAAAGAATGGGTTTTGGCTGCAATTTTTTATGAAGGCGAAATTCTGAGTTCAAATAGATATTTCGCCTTAACCCTTTGACACGGGAATGAAATCTAGCGGAAAGAAAAATATGGGAATGACTTTATTTTGTTAAAAAAGCCTATCATTGTCCATTTTTAAAGTTTTTTGTAGAAAAAATGTCCTGGGTGATGGATTTTAGAAATGTACATTATAATGTACATTCCGTGCCAGATTTGTTTTCATATTAATGTATATTCTTAATTTATTCAAAAATAAATAGTTCTCTATGAAAAATTAATGTTTTAACAAAATATAAAATAAAATAATATTTTTTTATTAAAAAAAAAATGTATATATGAAAAAGACGTCAACACTTTTTTTTATAAATACTTCATTTAGGAAAAACTTATTTTGAATTAAAGTAAAAAAGTTCATTGAGTTGTTAATTTTAAGCTAAGAATATGATAAGCTTTTGAACAGATAATTGATATAAAAAAGTAAAATGTAAGTCATTTTCTTTAGGCAGTATGCATTTCCTTAAATACATAAATGAATTTTGCATTTCTCACAAAAGTAATGTGTTCTTCCTGGAATACCATGAATAGTTTTACAACTATTTTTGCACCTTGTAGGTTATTTCTTGCGTCCTCAGCGTCCTCAACGTCCATTTTCGTGATTTTATAAAGAAAATAAATTGCTCACTTATCCCAACAAAATTAGAAGCCAAGTAAATAGGTTTATTGTCTTGCCATTTGACTAAAACTATATCTCCATTTCGGCTAACTACCTGATCTGATGAACCTTGACCTTTCTTTTTTAATTCTTTGTCACTTATAAGAGGAGGATTAGCAAATTGATTAATTCTTATAGTTCCTGCCGAATTTATATTTTTCAATAAAGTATTTCTAAAAGCTGATAGCTTGTAAAGAAATTATCAAAATAAACTGTGTGGCCCTTTTTTTCAAGTCAAAAAAGTGAAGAACAACTGCTGCGCCAAATCCGAAGAAAGGAAGAAATCATATGGCATTCCTGATTTCGCAGCCAAAACGTATACCTTAATTCCCCAAGGATTAGGTTTTCCTTTCATATACTGTTAAGTAGACAACTTTCCCGTATATGGAATTATTTGTTCGTCTACAGATAGAACTTCTTCCATTTCAAGTTCCAAGCAACGTTTTCTCACTGCATTAATTACTGGCCTGACTTCAGCAAATTTATCGTTATTATTTTTGTCTATTTCCAAATTGTTAACAATGTCCAAATTATTTCTCAACTGACAAAATCTGTCAAATGTTATAGAACTCCGAAAGGCAGTACCATACCAAGTACAGTGTCCCAATATAGGCTGAGTCTTGAAAACTTCATGCTACCAATTAAAATGTGTAAGGCAAACATTTTTTTTTATTTCAATAAAAAAATTGACCTGAAATTTTTTGCTGTATTTTGATTTGCATATAAATTTGTGTAGAAGACGAAATTCTCAAATAATTCATCAGTAAAAATTTTTTAAAAAATTCATAAGGACTAGTGTTGTTATAACAAAATGTATTCCAGAATCGCCTTCGTAAGGAATAGAAGTTTTTTTTTCAAATTCTCTTCTATGCCACTGTATATCACATTTCTTTGTGTACGAAAATCTTGATTCAAGATCATGCGAAGTTAAATCTTCTTCATCAAAATCATCCTCATCTAGGTCGTTTTAAGTGGATATATCTCCTAGTTGATTTAATTCATCAATATCTTTATTTCCATCTTCAATATTTTTGGGCTCCTGGTCAGAGTCTGAACCGAAATCCAAATTTGGACCTTCTCCAATGTCAGACTCGAGACGAAGGTCTAAAATTTCTCTTTCCGTTATTCTTGACATAGTTCTTTCTCCTTAAAAAATTCATGCATTTACACCATAATGTACACTAGAGATTTAATGGAATGTATATTATAATGTACATTTTTTTAAACACATGTTTTGATAAAAATTTCCAAAAACAATTTAAAATTAATAGAATATTTTTTTAATATAGATTATGACAAATACAAAAACTCACTTTTTTTCAAAAAAATTAAACCCTAAAATATTTTTTTTAATTTTATGAAAACGCTGTTTACTACAATTTCGTTTACGATGTTGACGCCTTTAAAGAATACACGAAACTGATCACTTGTTGACAACAAAACAATAAAAAATATGCATAAGTTGGTTAACCATGAAATAAATAACGGGAAAAAATTTAAATCAGACGATTTTATGCATAGGCGAGTTAGCAAAAGGCTTTACAAATCGATGTACAGCATAGTATACACCACTCGCCAAAGGGTTAACGAACACAGCTTTCATCTTGACTTAAGAACTTGCAAAACAAAATTTAATCCATTATTTCAAAGGGTGAACCAAAGGTTGTGATATACATATTTTTTTCATATTAGTGAGTTTCATGTGCAAAAAATTTTGAATGTCTTCAAAAATAAAAAAAAAATCTCCAAAATCAACCAAATAGAAAAAAAAATTACCAATCTACCAAAAGCCTATTTGGAGAAAACAATCTACCACGTTTGGTAGAATTCTACCAAAGCGGCAACGCTGATTTCAAGTACTTGCCATAAATATGAGTACCAGCTTGCTTGAACTTGATAATTTTCAATCAATTAAAGCTTGTACTTGAATATAAGTAAGCCCACGTCAGCTTGTGACTTACAACTACGCTAGCTTACAAGCGAACGACACGAAGTACCAAGTAAAGGAAAAACTTGATGTGTTCGTCAAAAAGCTTGAAAAGCTTGAAATTAAAAGCAAGTATCCAATTAATTCAAGTATCCAAATAATTCAATGAAGTGTAGGAAAAACTTAAGCGTATGAAGAATATTTAGGGTTCTATAGATTTCGTGTTTAGCAGTTTTAGGGGGTAGCTGATTTCGAATCCAATGTCAGAATTTTAAAATTTAAGATGGCTGATAGGGTTGCCACCTAATTTTTTTTTATTTTTACGAATTCGATGCTGGGGCAAACATTAGGTAAAAATGGGTCGCTGAATCCGAATCCGTGGTCAGAATTTCAAAATTATGAAATTTTTAACCCTATAGGGTTGCCACCTAAAAATATGCTTTTTTAAGAGTTTTAAACATTATCCCACAGTTTTAGGGGGTCGCTGATTTCGAATCTGATGTCAGAATTTTAAAATTCAAGATGGCTGATAGGGTTGCCACCTAATTTTTTTTTATTTTTACGAATTCGATGCTGGGGCAAACATTAGGTAAAAATGGGTCGCTGAATCCGAATCCGTGGTCAGAATTTCAAAATTATGAAATTTTTAACCCTATAGGGTTGCCACCTAAAAATATGCTTTTTTAAGAGTTTTAAACATTATCCCACAGTTTTAGGGGGTCGCTGATTTCGAATCTGATGTCAGAATTTTAAAATTCAAGATGGCTGATAGGGTTGCCACCTAATTTTTTTTTATTTTTACGAATTCGATGCTGGGGCAAACATTAGGTAAAAATGGGTCGCTGAATCCGAATCCGTGGTCAGAATTTCAAAATTATGAAATTTTTAACCCTATAGGGTTGCCACCTAAAAACATGCTTTTTTAAGAGTTTTAAACATTATCCCACAGTTTTAGGGGGTCGCTGATTTCGAATCTGATGTCAGAATTTTAAAATTCAAGTTGGCTGATAGGGTTGCCACTCCTACCTCTTTTGGGTGATATTTTATAAATACCACTCTTAATTTTATTTATTAATTCTTCGTCTGCTTCCATAACTTTTATCAAAGCACTTGTGTTATCAATTATTTATTTTGCACACTAATTAGCAATTCAATTGACAGCAAGAATTTATAGGCTGCGAAAATAGTGAACGCATATAGCTTAGTTAAGCTGATTGATGACCAAAAACGCATTGGGACAAAAGAGATGCATGCCTTGCGTTCTTTATTGCTCTAATATGTTTTTCAGCTTGGAACAACAACAAAACGCTCATACGCGTTCAATATGTTCGCAGCCTTAGAAACTGAGCAGACTGAGCAAGCGCAACAAAATTCTGTGGAAGAAAGTAAACAAGCATGAGCTCGTCGCTTTCAATTCCAAAAATCAGTGTTTTTTAGTTGGAAATTAAGTTGCTAACTAAACTGAACTGACACTAGGGGTCAAACATGTTTTGTTTTTTTTTGTTTTCTTAACCTATTTACGACTCGTTGATAGTGTTCACTTTTCAAAGTATGTTTCTTAAAAACACTTTTATGTGGCAACCCTATTTTTGAAAATTTTATAATTTTTAAATTCTGACAACGGATTCGGATTCGGCGACCCATTTTTACCTAGTGTTTGCCCCAGCATCGAATTCGTAAAAATAAAAAAAAATTAGGTGGCAACCCTATCAGCCATCTTGAATTTTAAAATTCTGACATCAGATTCGAAATCAGCGACCCCCTAAAACTGTGGGATAATGTTTAAAACTCTTAAAAAAGCATATTTTTAGGTGGCAACCCTATAGGGTTAAAAATTTCATAATTTTGAAATTCTGACCACGGATTCGGATTCAGCGACCCATTTCTACCTAGTGTTTGCCCCAGCATCGAATTCGTAAAAATAAAAAAAAATTAGGTGGCAACCCTATCATCCATCTTGAATTTTAAAATTCTGACATCAGATTCGAAATCAGCGACCCCCTAAAACTGTGGGATAATGTTTAAAACTCTTAAAAAAGCATATTTTTAGGTGGCAACCCTATAGGGTTAAAAATTTCATAATTTTGAAATTCTGACCACGGATTCGGATTCAGCGACCCATTTCTACCTAGTGTTTGCCCCAGCATCGAATTCGTAAAAATAAAAAAAAATTAGGTGGCAACCCTATCAGCCATCTTGAATTTTAAAATTCTGACATCAGATTCGAAATCAGCGACCCCCTTAAACTGTGGGATAATGTTTAAAACTCTTAAAAAAGCATATTTTTAGGTGGCAACCCTATAGGGTTAAAAATTTCATAATTTTGAAATTCTGACCACGGATTCGGATTCAGCGACCCATTTATACCTAGTGTTCACCCCAGCATCGAATTCGTAAAAATAAAAAAAAATTAGGTGGCAACCCTATCAGCCAAATTAAATTTAAAATTTTATAAAGACATCGGATTTGAAATCAGCTACCCCCTAAAACTGCTAATCACGAAATCTATAGAACCCTAAATATTCTTAATACGCTAAAGTTTTTCCAACACTTCATTGAATTATTTGGATACTTGAATTAATGTGGATAGTTGAAATAATTGGATACTTGTGAGCTTACAAGTTTTTGCCGATCGTTTCAAGCTTTTCAACTTTCAGACACGACAAAGTAAGTCATAACAAGTCAAGTCAACGAAAAAGCAGGGATATGACTTGTATCTGTTTGCTATTTTTGTAAGCAGGCTAAAGCTTGGTTTTTCAAGTATGGATAAATTCAATTTTTCAAGTACTTGAAGTTGCTTGAACTTCAAGTAGGCTTGTACAGTTCTCTGGGTCACACACTCTACCCACTGCGCCACGGCAGCCGACGCTTCAATTGAATGATAATTTTAAAGTTTCCTATACTTTTGATCATTTTCAAAATCCTGTGAAAAATACAATATTATTTTTTTTTAAATATAAAATTTTTTTTTGATAATTTGAATTGTTGCAAACACAATATTTTTCCTAGACGCTCAAAAATAAAGAATCTACATCAATAAAATTATCTAAAAGTAATGATTTTAAAAGGTTATGGAGTCCAGAAACATTTTTTTTTTTTTTTTGGACTTATAATCTGGATAACTTTATTTGAAGTATTTCCTTTACGATACGCATTTTCTTGGGTAAACATTTTTGATTTTTGTTCACTACACGATCTACTGTGCGTCAGGTCGAATACTTCTGGGACTATTCTCGTATGTTTTACGATTATATTATAATGTGGAATCCATTATATGGCTTCCATATCCATTGCGGTTCTTTTGTTATGTAAATAGTTGGTGCTTCTCGCGTACTGTGTAGGTATTGAAATAATTTTCTTTACGACAAACTTGTAAAATGTTTACAAACTGAGTTTTTTTTTTCTCTTTCCTTTATTACATCGATACAACGCTTATTGCAAATATTGTGTCATTGCTGTTATAAATCGTTCAAGGATAAAGAAAGTTGCAAAATGCTAAACTTGATTTTGTTATTGTTATGAATCTCAAGGATATTCGTTATCGTTTTAGCGTATACATGCTTGTTTTTTATTTATTTCTTCATTCAATAATTTGCATAGCTATTAAGCAAGACCTGGTGGAAGTTTCTTTGTCAAGTTTTGATGTCTGAATTATATGCTGATATCGCCGCATTATAAGCCAAGCAGCGAGAAAATTGTTTAAGCTATTTAAGGGAATTCAATAACATTATAACATTGATAAAAAAAAATATGCTTATAGATAATCGGATTAAGCCCCAAGTTCATGACACGCATTTATATTTTTATGCTCTTCACTCTCGAACATGAATGAATAAGAAATTGGGTACCATGCTGTGCAGCACCAAATGGCAATAAAGGCAGTTTTGTGGAGAGTCAAAATAAAATAATTTTTTATGCTGAAAGCTGTAGAAATGTTTTTGTTTCTTTATTTTTGTTTTGCTTTTTTTTATTTTTTTTTTTTTTGCTATTTTCGGACATCTTTAAATAAGGTTTTAATTGAAATTGATCATATTTTCAACAATTAAACATGCAATTATTATACATTTTGTCTGTCATACTTTGTTACGTTTGTTTCCCTTGCATGTCAGCATTAATAAAAACTTTATTCATAACATTTCCTTATTAGTTTTTGCTACAAACATCATAATATTGCAAAAAAAACAATATATATCTTATATATTAATACGCAAACATCGAATGTTGTCGTACACTTTTTCAATATTTATTTTAGAATAAGAACAATGAAACGTACATCATTCGAAAGGTACTGCACCATAGATGTGCCGAATCAAGCTAGATTTTAAATTGATGACCTTTGACCCGAAATATTAACGTTGAAAGTTTATATCAATTTTAGTTAGGGATCTCAAAACTGGGAAGAGCTAGAATGAAGAATGTGGTATCAGATGAAAGGTCTGGCTGCACAATATGATTGAATATAAGATTGGTGACCTTTGACCGCAAATATGAGCGGAAAAAGAACATTTATTCAATAAAAGCTAAACTATAAGAGATGGAAAAACATGATATAAGAAAGAAATTTAGACATTCATAAGATGTGCAAAAAAAAATTTAATAATTTTCACCATCGTTTACGGTTACCCTACAATAAGCACTTTTTCATGTAACAAGTGTCAATATATATTGTGATGGTAAAATTGCTTACAAATAGTAAATTTTTAAAAATTTCCGTTATTTTGACATCAAAATTATTGTGATATCTCGAAAACTATAGATGTTTTCAGTACAACGTTTTTTGTATGATAATTCGTTGGTTGAGAAAAATAACGGTATACAAAAACTTTTTTGCTAATATTTTCCACGAATAGTATGTTAAAAAAATTTCCCGTTATTGTGACATCAAAAGTATTGCGATATTTCGAAACCTGTAGATTTTGTTCATGCAATTCATTTCTTAAAGCAATGTCATTGCCTCAGAATCAGAAAAAAACAATTGATATTTCAAATTTTGATTTTGCATGTAAATATCTCAGCCATTTTTCAATCGATTTTCCTTAAATTTTCTTTGTCTGAAAGTTTAATTAAATTACTTCTGAGATATAAGAAAAGATTTACCGTTATCTCACTAATTCAATTTCTTATGCTGTTTTCAAAAACACTCTAAAATATTCAATTTTTGCTTAAAAATTAGACCAGACGTTCTTTTTTTGTAATTTTTTTTTTTGTTTTTCTATTTTCTTCTCTCACCTTCTTTCATATACCATATCATTTATTTGCAGCAATTGCTTCTTTTTGACACATAATTTAATTAAGTGTTTCTATCATCGAAAATCATGAGCTACCACCCCCTATGATTTTTTTGATGAAAATTACATTTTTCAAAGTGTTGTTTTTGTATTTTTTATAAAGTTCTACAGCTAAAAAAATAATTTCTGTGAAAAAATTTTTCAAATATTTCAAAGCACTCCAAAGTTATATACACAAATATATGTTTTAAGCCATTTCCTTATCTACTTTATATATTATCTATATATTAATACGCAAACATCGAATGTAGTGGTACACTTTTTTAATATTTATAATAAAAAAAAGGGAATGAAACTTACATCATTCGAAAGGTACTGTGCCACAGATATGCCAAATGATAAAAATAACAAAAAAAATTTAATATATTATGTGATTATTACATTGTAAAATAAATGTATGCATTCTCATACTCATGGCTGTGTTTGAATCTCTCTGCCTTTCTTAAGCGAAAGAAATTCCAAAATATTCATACCGTTCCGATACTGCGGAGAGAGCCGCTGCAAGAACTAAAATTCATCAATCATTCAACGGCGTTGCATAGAATTATTACTTGGAGTGTATATGAGGCACGACAAATATGATAAAACAAAAATTATACTGTTAGGAAAACTTTAATTTTACAACAATAAAAAATGAATTGAATCAGTGTCTTTCAGGGAACCCCTTCATTAAAGTAACCAGAATGCACTAAATGTAAAAGCAAAAAAAAGAAAATTAAATTAAAATTAAAATAAGGACAAGTATTAGAACATGGATTATAATAAGGATTAGAAAAAGGATAGGAACAAAGATGTGGACAAAGATAAGGATCAGAAATAAGATAAGGAGTAGGACAAAGATTAGAGTATAGAATTGGACAAGTATTAGGACAAGAGTTCTGCCAAGAATTGGGAAGATCACTTCGACAAGGACAAGGAAGATTGAGACATACCCAAAACAATATTTGGGGCAAGATTGGGAAAAGTATAATGACAAGAAATAGAACAAAGATAAGTACAATTAGTATAAAGATTTAGAAAGGAAGTGGGACAAGGATTAGGAAAGGATTTGAATAAGACTAAGGTCAGAGCTTTGGACATGGATTAAAACAAGAATTTGGACCGGATGTAGGTCAATTATTAGAACACATATAAGAATAAGAATATGAATAAAGATAAGTATCGGAACGAATTCAAGGATAATGACAAAAATAAAGATACACTGTCACGTCAAAATTTACTGATGCGTCTACGATAAAGCCATATTTTTTTCAACTTTGCACAGCTTTTTTTAAAAAAAAACAAAAAAAAACAAGAGAAAAATCGATATAGGTTGGTCGAATTTCGACCACAGGCAATACTAGTTTTTATTAATAAGCGATAAAATATTTGGGTCAAACTTTAAATTAACCCAAATGAAGTGTTCACAATGCACAGTAGGTCAATATATCACTTTCTTCTTTGCGAAATTAATAGCAGCTAAAATATTGTTTGCAGCCAAGAAAATGCAATATTTAAATATTGAAAGGCAAAAGAAAGGAAAATGGCAACCAATTTAAAAAAAAATTGTCCTTTCTCGACCATTAACCCTTTTCAAGTTGAATTAAAAAAATAAATTTTTTTAAACATAGGTATGTTTTTATTTATTTTTAGTTTAGTTACAGTGAATCAAAAAAGTTTAGAAACAAAGCCGTTTCTTTAAAACATTTATTCAATTTTTACCCTTTTAACACAAAATTAAATTTTTTTTTAACATATTTAATATTTCATATATATTTTTAACGCAACATCAAAAATTCAAACCAAAAAAACAACTTTCTTATCACTACAAATGAAAAAAGAAACAAAAAACTAAACATTTCATAGCCAAAAAAGTTTAGAAACATTTGTGCTTTTGATTGAACTTAGCATTGCTTCGTTTGAAAAAAGCTTTAAAATAACGGGATCTAAAGTCTTTAGCTATAAATGTCAGTAATATACGCATCAGTCACTCGCTTTTTTTGTAATAAACGCAGATTATTTGTCTTTTTGTCTTAAAAATGGGAAAAAATACCAAAATCTCACTGGGCGTTCGTAAATTAATTTAAAGGCTGTATTTTGAAAATAATAAAGTGCGAGATATTGGCTAAATAATCGGGAAAAGCCATTCTAGTGTTCATAAAATTATAAATAAATATTTATACACGGAATCATTACAACCAAAACTTCGATCTGGTCGGTCAAGTTCTTTAACAGCGCGCCATAAACGAGTTATTTTGTCAGAAGTAAAAGCAACTCCAAACGTTTCTACTCCGAAGATTGCTGCGACACTAGAGAAATTTCATGATGTCCACGTAAATACCCAAACAGGTAGAAATAGGCTCCATAAGGCTTACTATCATGGTAGAGTTGCTCGAAAAAAACCTTTCATAAATAAGCGAAATGCGAATAAACGCTTGGAGTTCGCAAAAAAACACATCAACCAATCGGAACAGTTTTGGAGAACTGTGGTATTCAGTGACGAGTCGAAATACAACATTTTTGGTTGGGACGGACGTCGTATGGTGTGGAGAAAGGCAAATACGGAGTTCAATAAAGAAAACATTCAAGCAATAATAAAACATGGAGTCAGTAGTGTGATGGTGTGGGGGTGTGTTTCAGCAGCTGGCGTGGGAAACTTGAAGTCCATTGAAGGAATAATAAATAAATTACACATTTAGCCATTTTGAGAGAAAATTTGCTCCAAAGTGTGAACAAAATGGGGCTAGATGAAATCAGTTTCTTTTTCCAACAAGATAATGACCCCAAGCACAAGTCGCGTCTGGTCGTGGAATGGCTGCTTTTCAAAGTCACACACCAGTTGCATGCACCCCCAGAATCTCCAGATCTCAACATAATTAAAAATGTGTGGGACCTTATTGAAAAAAGGATCAGGCACCATCAAATTACATTCAAAGAGTCGCTTAAACAAGACATATTAGAAGAATGGAATGCAATTACCTCACAAGAGCTCGAAAAACTATCTTTGGAAATGAAAAATAGACTCCAAGCGGTTCTTGATGCGATAGGCTATCAAACGAAGTACTAAAATTTTAAAAAAAGTAGTTCTTCTTTAATTTTACCTGTATAACTTTTAATTTGTTTCTAAACTTTTTGGCCATGAAATATATTCTTTTTGCTGTTTTTATCACTTGTACGAATATTGTTATTGTTTTTGATTTTATTTTTTTTTTTTATTGTGTTGTGAATATATATAGAATAAAAATATATAAAAAATATTTTTGCAACAGCTTAAAAAATATAAAATTTCAATGATTGTTTGAGAGAAAATGTTTTGTTTCTAAACTTTTTTGATTCACTGTTATTTTTAAACATAACTCGTTCAAAGTATTGTGAAAAGAAACAGATAAAATTTGCTTTTCATCATACTCATCGTCTTCGTCAACATCCTCTGTTAAATAATCAAAACTTAGAAAATCAATAATTTCAGGTGGAAGTTGTAAAAACGTTCGTTAACGGAGAGATATAATATTCCTATTATATTTTTTTGATCCCAGAAATGATTTGATCAAATCAAGCACAAAGAACTAACATAAAGAAAAATAAATTTATAATGAGCATTTATTTCTAAAACTGAGTAAACTAAATTATTGCAAGAATAAAATACTTGATTCTAGAACCTGGAACAAGATTTTAATCAAGAAACTATGTATTCTTTTGAGAATTATTTTAGTTTTCAACAAATTGTTTACTTTAATCAAGCAAATTTTTCTCACTTCAACTTATATTGGCATGCTTATAATTCACAACATGTTTACATGAAAATATGGTTTAGATGGTGCGGATTGACAAACTATGGCATGGTTCGAAGGCGCAGCGTCTTATCTGTTACTTTATTTGGAAACATGTAAGTGTCTACAAGATATATTTAGATATTCGAGTAGTTTTTTATGATCGTTTATTCTCAGCTCTGGGCAGAGAGCGCTCTGGGAGCGTTGAGAGCAAGAATTGAGAGCAAAAGCTTATGTAGCAACACAAAACGCAACAACAAATCAAAGACAAACACAGAAGCTTTAAATGTAGCGGTGCCCATACCCGGTTATCGTATGTACATCCTACATCTTTGCTGGAAGGATTTTCATTATAATAAGAAAATTAAGTTTTTTAATCAAGCAAATTATTCTAGTTTTCAATAAATTCTTTACTTGAATCAAGCAAAAAATCAATTCCTCAAATCAAGCAAATTATTTCAGTTTTTAGCAAATTGTTACTGGAATCAAGCAAATTTGATTTGATTGACGAACATTCGCCAGAATATTGTCGAATCTATTCTATTTTTTCTCTGGCGACCTGGCAATCCTCTCTTTGAGTGCTCTCAAACATGATAAGTGTTGCCGTATTTTTCCTAATGATGGGGTATGTTCCGTGTTATTTTCTTAAGTTTTATTATCTTCTGATATTTGTTGTCTGTGTTTCTGTTTTCTTCATGTCAATTATGCATATACAAAACAAAACATTCTGACAATTCAGTCTGTATAGTTCATTCTGGACGTGTTCTGAGCGATTGGAGAGAAGAGAGGATCACCGATCGCCAATCGCTTTGATTCTGGTCGTTCTCTTATAAATTTTATTTTAAGGCTTTCAAATAGTTTCAGTGGACAACGGTAAAGTCTCAACGGTACAACTGTTGTTGCCAAAAGTGGTGCATCGAACATTTCGATGTACGATGACCGGGTATGGGCACCACTACATTTAAAGCTTGTGTGTTGTTTCTGTGTTTGTCTTTTGACTTTGCTTTGTTATTGCGTTTTGTGTTGATACATAAGTATTTGCTCTCAATTCCTTCTCTCAACGCTCCCAGAGCGCTCTCTGCCCATAGCTGCTCATGAAACATTTGTGTAAGCCAGGGACGCAGTCTAACTCTTTACAACAACTTCAACATTGTAATGTTTGTTGTAATTCGCCGAATTTAGTTTGCAGTCTCGTCTTTGCTTCTTACTGTTTCGTTATTGCATATACACGGAGAGATCATTTGCTCAAATCAAGCACTAAAAACTAAAATTAAGTTATTTCTTCTATTACTAAAACTACTTATTTCTAAAATTGAGTAAAATAAATGATCGGTTGAAATAATAATAAAATATTTGATTCTAGAACCTTGAACAAGACTTGAATCCGGAAAATACATACTTTCTTAGTTTAAGCAAAGGCAGAGTTGGTTATTAAAAATATTCTTGAATTATTCGATGGTAACGTGTGCTGTGTGGCTTGTGGCACCGTCCTGAACCACATGTCGCCCAAGTCCATAATTTCCAATTCGGTCCAAAAATAATCGGTAATCATGGCGCGATAACGATTCACATTCACAGTAACGTTGCTATCGTTATCATCCACGAAAAAATATAGTCCAATGATGCCGCCGGCATGCAAACCGCACCAAACAGTTATTTTTTGTGGATGAAGTGGTGATTCATGCAGCCCATTTGGATTTTCATCCGACCAATAAGGCATATTTTTCTTATAAACGAACCCATTCAACCAAAAATGAGGTTCGTCACTGAAGATGATTTTGCGATGAAATTCATCATCTTAACGGATCTTTTCCAGAGCCCAATCGGAGAACGTACGTCGCTTCAAATGGTCCATCGGTTTCTATTCTTGAGTCAGCTTGGTCTTTTTTGGCTGTAAACCAAGATCCTTATGCAAAATTCGCCATAAAGTGGTCTGGACGATGCCCAATTCTTGAAAACGCCGTGGAATTGACTGTTTTGTATCGTTTGCTACGGACGCCTGAACGGCAGCGATATTTTCGACACTTCGACCAACCCGTTATCTCAATGGCACGGCAACATCACACAACGAATATGTAGACTTAAATTATTGCACTAAACTTGTTATCGTCTGTCTACTAGGGCGAGAATTACGACTGAAAATTGCAGTTAACGCTCTTAAAATTGCGATCACCGACTTCGAATTTCGGTAGTAAATTTTTATAATTTGCAGACGGTTGTTCGTTCGTGTACTTTATTAGGATGAAAATTTTGAGATTCTTGAATAAATTGACAGTGACAGTTTGATAGTTGGTGTAAGCGTGCGTTCAGAAATTTAATTCAAAGTTGTCAAGCCCCTATTGGAAAACCCTGTACATTCGCGAGAGTACATAAAAATGGCAACTTGATTACTAATGGATTGGTTACACCATACTGCTCTGTCTTTACTGTGGAGGCTCTCGCCGTGAAGCTTGCTACAGATTATGCTAAAAGAGGCAATGTTTTTATATGCGCTGACAGCAAATCTACAATGGAAGCCGTTCAAAATATAAACAACGACAGTGAACTTGCTTTAACAATTAGAAGTAACTGCATTCAAAATCCAAACAAAATGAAAATAATGTGGGTCCCTGGACACACAGGAATCAAAGGAAATGAGCTTGCAGACTAGAGAGCTGCATGAATGTGTTTGAAATGCGTATCAAAACATTCACTTGCTTTTCAAATCCTTACTCTCATCTTCTCTAAGGCAGTGAAACAAATTAATGAGAGCATTCATCATTTGCACCAAGAGCAAAATAAAAACAAAAGAGAATGAATACATTTGTGTGCTGTCTACCTATCAGAGCGTGCACACTTATAGAAAGTATTTGAAAATTGAGTGCAATGCAGTGAGTTCACTGAATGAAATGAAAAGCTTTGAATATAATTTATATATTTGAAGCTGTAATGGTTTTATTCATGGAATTGATATTGCAGTTTTCATACTGCAATTTTTAACTTATTAATTTAGTAAAATATAAATACTTAATAAATTAATAATTAAATGAATTATTAAAGCGAAATATTACTATATATCGGTTAACCCAATAAAAATAAAAAAAGTGCATAAGAACAATTGACTATTACAGTTTACAAATTTAAGGCATGTTCCTTCTTGGCGCGCTCGGTATTAGAGTGAAAATTAAAATTTTTTTTACAGGAAAACAGTAAAAGAAAATGGTAAAATTTTTTGGGGTTAATTAGTAGACTAAAAAAATTTTTTTATATATTCTAACATTTTTTATGCATGAAACTTTAATTTGATGTTTTTTTACATTTTTCTACCTGATTACCATCGTTACACAAAATTACCTTGTCTGATTATCTCCAAATTTTAACCGCATACTTTCCACATGTGTAGTTTTCGCGTGAACTAAAATATTGCAAAAATTTTTATTTTTTCTATAGTTTTTTGCACAAAATCCAGAAAAACTTGCGTTTTTTAAGATTCTTTTTTTCAAATCTTCATAATTTTTTTTTTTTTGCCAAACTTTAAAATTTTAGTTCATACGATAACCATTCTATATTATATATGAATTCTTTTTCTAGTTGCTGCCAAACTTAAGTTATTATGGCAACCATCGGCTCTTTCTGATATCGACACGTCAACTTCAAATTAAAGTTTCATACATAACAAATGCTATATATTAATAAAAAAAATTTTTGGTAAATAATTTTTTAGTGCATTTATTCACCCTAAAAAAAATGTTCTCTAACTCTTACCGTTTTCCCGTAAAAAAACTTTACATTTTTGCTCGAATATCGAGCGCGCCAAGTAGCAAAATGCCTTAAGACAATGACTTAATAATTATTTATAAACAAGAAATTAGTTTGCACTTCATTCTAATTTTCCATGAACCAGTGTTAATTTCTGGCAAGTATACTCGAAATATCTTTTTGAATTAACTTACTTCATTCTCTACCATTTTTACACTTCAATAAGTTATTTATTCAACACGCCAGAAACACTATAAAGTAAAGAAAGTATTCACTGCACTCACTGAACCCATGAATTTTAAGACACCTAAAGCTGCACATGCTACGATTTATTCGAAAGCACAAAACATGAGAGAAAGCAAATAGAGTGCAACACACTAGGTCTGTTTCCGTACGCACACTGTGTAACTTGTGGGACGCTATTTTCTGTTTCCGTACTTTCTGTGCTTAAAATGGGAGAAGAAGAACAAGCATAAAATCGCTCTCTCGAGCACACAAAGTGCACAGAGAGTGCTAGAACTCGAGACTTCGAGTAAAGTAAGAACAAGCATCAAGAAGAATAAGCATCAATAAGAAGAAGCAAATGTCAAATTACATTTCATAATTGTTTATGTTTTGCGATAAATAAACTCACAAATTGTGTGCCTAAAAAGAAATTTACGTACAATAAACAAATAGTAATAAATAAAAATTAAGTAATTGTTCAGTTTTTCATTAAAAATGGCTTTTAATAATTTGAGTGAAAGTGTTTTAAATTTTGTGCTGCCGTCTGCAGTCAAAATCAGCTGTTTTGTGCTTGAAACTTACTAGAAGCTGTTTCCGTACTTTTGCAACTATTCTCACATTTCGTTTTTACTCTCTAGCACACGTTTTACACAAATCTTACACAGTGTAAAGTACGGAAACAGACCTACTAAGAGAAGAATAGAGTGTTATACTCTTGCTCTCTTAAAACTTTTGATGTTTTATTACACAGAACTCTAGTCTGCATGAATGATTTGAATAAAATAAACTTCAGTACTGCACCCACTGAAGAGAGATGAAATGAATGAATTCATGCAGCTCTCTATTGCAGACGAAGCTCCCTCAGTTGCCAAACGTTGACTTATCTACTCATTTAAAACTGTCGAAATAAATGACATTTTGAGACTAATAAACAAAAAAATTTAAGAAAACAGAGCAGCTGAATAGTTGCAGTATTATCATCGCTATAGCTCCATCAACTTCAGTAGAATAAAAGCAAAGTCTGGTACCCGTCAACAATTTCAAACACAAGACTATCTCACGAGCACTTGCTGTGTGGAAATACGGCAATACGGAAATACGGAAATACTGTCAGTTTAGAATTTGTTCACCGTCCATAGACCATATCCTCAACAATTGTCCTTATTTCATTTCAATCCGTAAAAATATATTTAATAACTCTTGACCAACCGATTTATTAAAAAATGTAACTAGAGATAATATAATTTTAGTTAACAAATTTATTAAAGCCTGTAACTTAAGAAATAAAATTAAGAAAAAATTTGTAATATATGAGCTGAAAGCCCTGGTAGCTGGTGTACAATCTATTTTTGTTATAAGATTATATATTTTATAGTTTATTATGATAAATAAATGAATAAAAGAAAAATTACAAATAGTTAAAAGCTAACTTTTTAGAACTAAATAGAACACATTTTTGCAATTTTATCATATATTTCTTTTTTATATAAGATTTTAAATAAATATATTGAAAGTAAAATTAAAAATTGAAGTAATCCTCTCACTTTAAATATTTTATTAAAAAATATCACTCAATCAGTTTGTAGATTGAAATAGAGTTGTCGCCATTATTGACGAATCGAATCAAAACGACGCCAAAAACTTAAAATTCAAAACTTTCCAAAAAGTTTAAATTATCATTTAACTTTTCAATACTGAAGAAACGAGAGAAAATGTTTGAATTGATTATTCTTTTTAAAAATTTTTTTCTCTATCCAACTTTTATTTAAAAAATTTTGATCTAACGAACTCAGAAGTTTTGTTATTACCTGAGTCTTTGACAGCACAATCTTTATTTCAAATTTATCAGATCTTCTGGATGGCGACATTTCACGCTGATCCCAAATATTTTCCAATGTGTTAGAATTGGAATTGCATGGAAAGAACAGCTTATCTGTGTCCGAAAATACAGCAGTCATGATGGTTGTATTTTATATCACCAACAAATGTTATATAAGCGCAACTTTATTGTTACAAAACTAAATTAAATCAATTAAATCATTTAAACCAATTTTTTATAACTGTTGTAATAACAGTATTTATGCTGTATTTTTAATAATTATTTCTGACTTTTATTTGCTTAATTTCCAGAAGTTACACTCAAAAATCAACACAGGAAACGGAAAATCGCACGCTTGGTTGCCGCAATCATGAACTAAAGGGAAATTTTAAGACAACATTTGCTAGTTTTTATTTTAGAACGAATAACTGAAGATGTGCATCGATGTGTGGCATAACAGCAGTGATGCGATTGCAGCATGAATGAGTGGATTTATTTATTGTCGTAGCAGATTAACACACAGCAACTCTTGTTGCCAACCAAGATTGGTGCTGCAGCCTGCAAACTGTTGCCAACTTTTAATAAATTCAATATCAAGTTCAAAGAAAAGTCTTTGACTTTGGATAGTTTTTTGTTTATCTGTACCATATCCCGTGTTTGCCTCGTGTTATATTACCCCTCCGTTCCTTCGACATTAACAAAGTGTTGAGTGTTTTTGGCGACATTTGGATGATGATTTTAATTGGACTCAAAAATGGTCAAACTGTAAAGAATTAAATAAAACAAAATTTTGGACTCTTTTATTGGGATTTTCGCTATTTTTCAGCTCAATGTTGTCGGATTGTCTGCCATGTCTAGAAGTGCTGTCAAATGAATATAGTTGTTGTTTTTTACTTTTTCTTGTTGAATTTAAAATTTTTTGAGTGATTTTTTACTTTATTTCGATTTTTATACATTTTAAATTAATGGCGTGGACTTTGATAAAACATAAAGAACAATTTGAAAAAATTTACCTAAGGTAACCATATGTAATAGTTTCTTTTATAAAATGTTTAGTTAATATTAAAAACATTTTGTTGAAGTGAATAAAACCGATGAATCAATTCACCAATAAAACACTTCGCCGTGAAACTCTTCGGCGTGTTTTAACATATGTAGTGTTAGGCCGTTGTTATGCAGACGCTCATATGATTCCCGATCACGTCCTTTTTTACGCTCTTTTTTTCGTTTGATGACCTCTTTGATGAAAGTATGTTATACAGACGGTCATTTGATCCCTGAACACTAGTACACTTTTTGCTACTTTCAATGCTTTATGCAAAAAAGTATCACGAGTACGAGTATGGTGAGTATTGCTTTAAGCAGGTTTCTTTACTGCTTTCGTGCATTTCGTACTAAAAGTGTACAACTTTCAATACTAAAAAACAAATGTTGTGAATAATTGCACAGCGCAACTCTGTTTTGATCTCGAGATTCCATATTATTTTCAAATCATTTGGTGACCATTCTGGGCAAAATAAAGTCCCTCGCTCACTCTCTCAAATTTCCTATGAAATTGAAACAACAACAATGCGTGACCGCAGTGGCGTTCCTAGGGGGGGGGGGGGCGGGGGGGCGGTCCGCCCCGGGTACCACCATTTTAGGGGTGACACCATTTCGTTTTTTTTTTATTTCTCAAACAGAAAGAAAAAGGTACAAATACATTACGTTAAAAAATTTGTGTCCCATTTTGTCGCATTGAAATTATTTCAACAATTTGTGTATCAGTAGCTTCATGCGAAAAGAGTTTTTCAAAGCTAAAATTAATTAAGACTTATTTAAGGTCTTCCATGGGACAGGCAAGGCTTTCCGATCTTGCTATTTTATCCATTGAAAACGAACTTGCAAGTAATAGGGTCAATTGCATACAAAATCCTCCTCTGAGAGTAAAATAGCAAAGTTAACGCCTGCTGAAAGAGCACGAAGATATCGGGAAAAAATAAAGCTAGATAAGGAACGAAATGAAGAATATAAACGAAAGCAAAAATAATGGTACCTATGTACGACTTTGACCTCATTTTTTCTTTTTGTGTTTACTAACTGATATCGCCCATTTCACATTGAAGTGAATAGTTGCTCTGACCATCTCCGATTTCTCTCAAATATTTTTTTTGCATTGGTTTATTGATTTGAAAACCAAATTTGAAGTTATAAATTTTTAGAATAATTGTTCGCTGCCAAAATAGGGTCTATTTTGAGACAACATAGCTCAATCAACTTAAGACCGCTATAACCGGTAATATAGTATCATTGGAAAAGTTATTTCATCTATTTTGAGGAAAAGTACAAAATTTTTGAAAATATTGCAATAAGTTGACTCATTCTTAATTTGTTTAAGTTCAATACCATGCCAGCAACACGAGCTATAATTTTTTTTTTTTGTTTATAATTTTAATTTTTTTTACGTTTCTACGTTAGGTTATACCTTTCCAATGATATAAAATGAAGATGTGGTTTAAACGGGTTTAGAAGTTTTATTGTAAAACGTGAAGTCTTAATAAATTTTCAATACAAATTTAATTAGCTATTGAATTTTTTAATTTTTTGTAAAAAAAAAAAAAAAAAAAATTGGATGAAAAGTTTATGTATAGCTGAATTATATACTTTATACTTACTTTTTTTTTTAAAAAAGAATAAACCTGTTTTTTATTAAACTCCCAATTTGATTTAAATTATTTGGTTAAGCGCAACAAAATGTATTGAACGTCACAAAATGTATTGAACGTCACTGTGTTGTTTTTTCTGAAATTGCTTATTATTTAACAGATTTTTATTTTTTATTGCTGCAAGTCTACTACTTTGAAAATAACTTCTATGTTGATGTCTTTTTGGAGAAAAATTTTAATTTTTTTTCCGTTAAAATTGCAAAATATGTAGGGATTTTTGATAAAAAATTATTATTTCTGTAACTGAAATTTAACTGATTAAATAACTTAATAAGCATCACAGTAAGCTTTAATTTACAACATTTTTAAAATTTTTAATGATTTTTCCCGTATATCTGCTGTGTGCCGATCAATACAAAATTCGTATAAAAACCATAGAAAAAATGATTTTTTGCAGGGCCTAAAAACAACTTTGAATTCTCCATTAACTTTCACTTAATTTTACTACTCAACGGGAACATTTAAAAATCATTAAAAACAAAACATGAAAACCTCTTTGTGTACGTTTTTTTTGCAATTGACCCAATATTGATTTCGATAAGGTTATTTCAAATTTTGGAGCTCTTAAAGTAAGAAAAGTTAGTTTTTTAGACAACGTCATTAATAAGATTTCTTTGTTTAACCTTATACCTACATATACAAATATGTACCTGAAAATGTAATGTTTTTGTTCCGTCACTTTTTAAGACTGCGAAGTTAATAAGTTTTCTTTTTTACCTTATGCCTACATATCTAAATATGTAGACACCTGAAAATGTAATATTATTGTTCTGTTTTTTACAAATTCTTATTGTTTGTCATATGGTGTTTGTTTTTTTTCGTAAAACATTCGAATTGGTTTCTTTTTGCATTTAGAAATTTTTTATAGGGGTGACACCATGAGTATCCGCCCCGGGTGTCACCAAGCCTAGGAACGCCACTGCGTGACCGTGATGAGCCCGTAAGCGTCTGCATAACAAAGGCCTTACTCAAAATTAAATAATTATAATATAGTATGGACACAGTAGCTTTTCAACTGCATGGTTCATGCATCGAGTAATTATAATATTGCCATAAAAATTCGAAGCATATGCAGCATGTCTTTGATATTCTAAGTAACAGAGTTGTAATGTACAACATTTTAAAGTATATTTCAAACTTTTGAGAGTAACAAAAGAGTACACAGAGTATATTTCTGTATTGCATTTATTTTCCTTATATCTTTGTTTTTGATACACAATTCTACATATCACATAGTTTTATGATACATATTATCACAGGTCCCCAAGTGAAAAATGTTCCTTTTGTAAAAGTAATGGGGGTCGGTCATACATGTTAACCTCTCCGGCCCACCCTTAAAGCCCCTTTGTTCAGGCGTAGGGAATAAATATACAAAAAATCATAAAATTTGTAATGGAGCCCCAATGAGGAGTGGTCGGAGGGAATAGTCCCCAAGTGAAAAATTTTCCTTTTGAAAAAGTAATGGGGGGCGGTCATACAAATTAACCCTCTCCGGCCCTCCCTTAAAGCCCCCCTGTTCAGGTGTAGGGAATAAAAATTGACATGTTGAATTGAAATTGAAATTGACAAAGCTATGTGGTATTTTGAGTTTTATGTTTGAGGGGAAAAAAAAAATGGACATATGATTTTTATTTTTGAGCGTAAAATAAAAATTGGGACATAACTTTTATTTCTGAGCTAAAAAATAACAATTGAAAAACAATTTTTATTCTTGAGCAAAATAATAAAACTTAAAAATAATTCTTATTCTTGAACAGAAAAATAAAAATATAACTTTTTTTTCTGATGAAAACAATAAAATCGTAAGATATTTTTTATTTTTGAGCAATAAAATAAAAATCTAAAAATAATAATTAAACTTTTAGTTTTTGGATATCGCTTATATTAATTACGATCCCTGTTTAAAACAGATTAAATTTACTCTTGAAATGGGACTTTTTAGTAAGACTATATTCAAGAGTAAATCAATTACCCTTTAAGTCATACATTTTTCTATTGAATATTTTTGTTTGAATTTTCTTACTCGGGGGTTTTCGGGGTCACTCATTACGAATCTGAAATCACATCTTGAAAAATCTTAAAATTCAAAATAACGAATCCCTATTGGCGGACCACTAGTGTCCATTTTCTATTAGATTTGTATTATAGTGTTTGTAATGTACATGTATGGGTGTTTGGGGTTGCTCATTGCAAATCTGAAGTTAGTTTTTGTAAATTCTGAAAATTCAAAATGGCGGATCCAATATGGCGGATTCAAATGGCAGACCTTTAGTGCCCATTTTTTAGAAGATTAGTTTTATATTGGTTATCATTGTTATGTATGGGTTCTTGGGGTCGTTGATTGCGAATCTGAAGTTATATTTCGATAAATCTGAAAATTAAAAATTTCGGATCTAATATGGCGGACCATATGCTCCATTTTTCTTTGAAATTTGTTCTATAGAATTCTTAGTGTACTATTTACATTTGTATAATTTCAAATTTTGACTTCAGATTCGTAATCCACCACTTAAAAAACTGATTACTGGTCTAAAGAAGAATGATTACTGGTCTAAAAATTGTGAAAAAGCATACTTTAGCAGAAAAATGAGGCCAACATATTGGATTCGCCATTTTGGATTTGTATAATTTCAAATTTTTACTTCAGATTCGCAGTCAGCGACCCAAAAACCCCTAGAACCACAGTGGTAACCAAAAAATATAGTTTGAAAAGATGTGCGTCACAAAGAATAAAAGGTGGGACCGAGCGGTCCCGCGGTGACTCAAAGGGTTAACCACTTAAAAATCAATTTTTTTGTGTTAAAGTTTCACTTCTACCATACGTGGTGGCCACTCACATATTTTTTTTTTTTAGATGGCATCAGTAGTATAAAATCGAATCGGACAATGTTGGCACCAACTTCATTTTGAAGCCTCATCATTAGGCTTTCAGTATGTGTCGTTTCGCTGAAGTTTAAACAAAATAGTTTTTGTGTGCTCTGAATATGTCAACTTTTGTGCCAACGAAACACAATTCGAGGAAAAGTTTACTTTACAGAAGTTTACATTTAAAGAAAAATGCAGCTGAAGGCCATCGAATGCTGCAAGAAGTTTACGTGGAACATGTTTTCCACATGCTTTCCACATTTTTACATTTGAGTTTTGATATAGACGGTTTAGAAGTGATTTTATTACCGATGACAAAGATCGCGAAGGACTGTCAGAAAAGTTTGAGAATGCAGAATTGGAGGCTATATTGGATGAAGTCTCGTGCCAAATGCAAGAAGAACTCGCAAAAGCATTGGGAGTGACTCAACAAGCTTAAAGCCATTATCTGTTCGCTTAAAGCCATGGAAATGATCCAAAAGGTAGGATAATGGGTGCCGTATAATTTAAAGCTGAGAGGCGTCGAACGCTGTTTCGTCACTTGTGAACAGCTGCTCCAATGGTAAAAAAGAAACAGATTTTTGCAACGTATTGTAACTGGTGATGAATAATGAGTTTATAACGATAACCTTAAGCGCACAAATCATACGGGCCGCCCAGCTATACGCCAAAATCGACGCCAAAGCCGAATATTTACAGTGAGTTATTTACAGTAAGGTCATGCTCTGTATTTGGTGGGACCAATTGGGCGTGGAGTACTATGCGCTGCTACAAATGGGTAAAACCATCACAGGGCAACTCTACGGAACTCAATTGATGCGTTTGAACCGAGCATTAAAGTAAAAACTGAGAGAATACGAGCAAAGGCACGACAAGGTAATTTAGCAATATGACAACGCTCGGCCACATGTTGCGCAGCCAGTCAAAACATACATTGAAACGCTGAAATGGGTAGTTCTACCCCTCCCTTCGTATAGCCCAGACATTGCCCCTTCTGATTACATTTATTTTCGTCGATGACGCATGCTCTTGAAGAATTCCAAAATTGGATCCATTCGTGGATCGCATCAAAAGACGCATCGTTATTTTGAGATGGTATCCGAAAATTGCCGGAAAGATGGGGAAAAGTAGTGGCTGACGATGGACAATACTTTGAAAAATGAATTTTTAACAAATTTTTGTAACAATAAAGCGTTAAACTTGAAAAAAATCCTTTAAAACTTTTTTTTACACCAAATAGTAAAAATGAAACTATTGGCTTACTACAAATATGATCACAGTACAGAATAAATTGTGCATATTTTTTAACAATATACCGTTCAAACACCACATCGAGAATAACACTTATATTTTCTTAGAATTATGTTTGGATCCTTACACCAAATAAATCATAAAGTCATAGTTTGCTACTTTAGATTTATGCCAAAAAAAATACATGAACTAACAGTTAGCTACAACAACAAATTAATTTACAAAATTTAGTTTAGTGGGAATCGAAATAGCTGTCGAGTATGCTGGTGGTATGTTCTATATCAGTGGTGACCACTACATGGTTTCCCAAAGCCCGCGGGCGTCGCACAGTGATGCGAAAGGGCATGCTAGACGGAAAAAATTCGAAATAGAATTTTTACATTCTGAATATTTTAAACTGTTAAATAACATCCATTCCATCCATCTGAGGAATTATTTTTTTATTTACCTACGCTTTCTACAAAAACTGCAAAAATTCTTGAAAGTTTGCCCGAAAGGTGATTTCTTGAAATTTTTGCTTATGAGTTTTCTAGTTATACTAAATTATTTTTTTAAAATATTTCCCCATATTCAAAAGAGTTGAAAATTGGCTTACTTTATGACTAAGATAAGATCTTTTAAAAAAAAAAAATATGTTCAATAACCTCTTTTATATCTTTTAAAATGTTTGCGCTATAAAACGGTATTTATCGATATAACTGCGTAAAAAATTAACATTTTGTAAAATATTTTGGAAAATAAAAAAAAGGACCATTTTTGTTTACAAATATGTATTTTTTATTTAACCATTATAATATCTACTCTAAGCTCTAAAAGTGCCAAGGTGCGCAAACTGCCGGTTGCTTTGTTTTTTAACCTGTTTGATGGTCCTAAAAATGCATGTATAAACTAGGTCCTGACCGTTTTGTATAAAATGTATTTAATTTGAGGTCAACTAGACTGTATGTGATGTTTAAATATACTCAACACATCACAAAATATTTTTACACTAAAAAAAAAATACTGTAATACATATTAAATACAAAAAAATATTTTAGCTGAGGTTTTTTTTTTTAAAAAAAACGCAAAAATTGGTAAAATATTTTGTAAAATTAAAAAAAGGACCATTTTATATTTGCAAAAATATATTTTTTATTTAACCATTTTTATGACACATATAAGCTCTAAAAGTGCCAAGGTGTGCAAATTGCCGGTTTTCGTGTTTTATAACCTGTTTGATGGTCATAAAAATGCTATTTATTTTCATTTCAAAACCAGGTTTCAACTGTGTTTTATAATTCTGATAAGCCGATAGCCCAAGCTGTTATTGCTTTTAATATTCATTGTAAATTTAATTTATAACTATTAAGAAATGATCTTCGACTGGGCCGAAATTAAAATAGCCCCACGACCGAACCAACGTATATTCAAAGTCACTTTGTATGGGAGGTAGGCGTGGTTTTCACCCGATTTCGTTGAATTTCATACTCAGAGTGCATAATAAATATCAAAGCTTATACGCAAAATTTCAATCTATTCCATCTCATCATGTCCATCTATTAATTTTTGTGAAATTCTAAGACATTTTACCTTTTTAATAAAGTCACTTTATATGGAAGGTAGGCGTAATTTTCATCCGATTTGATTCATTTTTGAACTTGACCTTTATTTTTCAGAGAAAAGCTTATATATTGAAATATTTTATAGCTTTTCTCATTTCTTATGATAGTTATGGACCAAAATATAGTCCACATGTATGGCAGCTACCACGCCCACTTGTTCAATCACGCCGAAATTTTTTCGAAGTTTTTTAAATTATATACAAGACATCTACGTTTAATTTTGCTATCGTAGCTTATCTCATTTCTAAGATATAGCGAAAAATGTGATTAAGTTGTATGGCAGCTGCCACGCCCATTTGTTAAATCGCACCGAAATTTTCTTCACTTTTTGCACATTATATACAAAACGTCTACGTTTAATTTTGTTATCGTAGCTTATCTCATTTCTAAGATATAGCGCGAAATGTGTCAAACTGAAATCAGTTGTATGGCCCCTGGTCCAAAATTTCTGGAATAGGTTTTTTTGTATTTTCCTATACCTAAACCACCGAAAACTACCAAAAACTCCACAAAATAATATTTTCCGTCTAACTTGTACCAATCGCATCCCTATGCGTCGTGTGTTGTTGTGCTTTTACACACGAAGTAGCAAATTGGCTCGCTGTACACTGCGTAAAAGTTCGTTTTTTCTTCTGTGCTTTAAAATAAAATTCAGAATGCTTTGAGCGTTAATACGGTAGGGGCGTTGCTCGCTGTTTTATTTATGAATGTACGTAAATATTTTGCAATGTTTGATTAAAAACATTAATACATTCTTTTATAAACTTCTACTTTATTTTATCTTTTCTGTGTTAAAATAGCGAAAAACAAACACAAAAATAAAATAGAAACCATTATTACCACGACAAGATTTCCTTGCACCAAATGTGAGAGCTTTTAACAACTTCTTGTTTCAGTGTAAAGCTGTGCACTCGGAAGGCTCTCTCTTCTTTTTTCTTTTTTTTCTTTGTTGTTGTTTGAACCGTGCGTTGATCACCACTGTTCTATATGGAACTCTGTTGTTGTAGCAACCTGTTACTTCATGAGTTATTTGACATAACGCTCAAAATATAAATCTTAGAATATATGTTTTTATTTTTTTTTTTTTTAAAAATATCAAATAAAATAAGAAATGCCACAAATAATTATCAAAATTTAGTTTACCTCTACTTTTACTTATACTTATAAAAACTTTATAAATACTCATATGATTATTTGAAAAATTTTAAATTATAAGGTTTTTTACTTTTTGTATTAACCAATATATCGTCGTTGCGCATACAAAAAAGGTTATGTGTTTTTGAACAATTTTTCAGGAGACGAAAAAAACATTTTTGTTTTTTAACAATTTCAATACTATTTTCACATAGCTGGCTAACTTTCACATTTGTTTACTTCTGAACCAATAAGAATATCAAGAAACCATTTAGTGAATAGATGGGGCATACATATGGCTATTAAATGGTAAAATAAAAAAAAAATCGAAATTTTTCACATAGCCTTTTTTGTATGCGCAACGACGATATACAATAAAATATTCCAGACACACTTAATACATCATTATTTTGCAATATGCAGTATTTTATGAACATTCACAGCCCACCTGGTCACTCTTAAAATCAAGCACACGTTTTAATCATGGGCGGGCTCCTGTCATGCACAAGAAAAAACCACAAAAGAAAATATTTAGAATTTCAACTTGCAGACAAGTCTTAAAATAGTCACAAACAAAGTGATAAGAAGAAGGAGAAGAAGAAGAATAAAAAAAATAGCGATAGAGCTATATGTTTGAAATTTATCTAAATCTGCTATAAATAGTATTTGTTTGAAATTTTTTTTTTTTGTTAATATACAGCATTGTTTTTGGCAAGCATCGTTAAAGGAATAAAAAGCATTTCAGTGACATAATTAAATTTACATACAAACATGTTGTAGTAGGTATATTTGTAGCTGCATTATTTGAAATTAAAAAATAATAGCTTTTCTGCCAAAAAGTGCGTCGACATGAATGAATCGAGAAATGTGGAGTAAACACTATAACACTTTAGTATTGTGAAGAACACGCGCCAACTTGTGTGTGATAATTTGTAAGAATATATCCGTTTCCGCTTCAGATATATAACATATTTACTAAGGTGGTCCTAAGTTGTATGGAGCAAAAAAAAGTAGTGTATATGTGCGGAACAGCCCCTCTATTACTTGAAAAAATAATGCATCTCAGATATGAGTTCGAACGAAAAAGATTTATCGGGCCGCAAAGGGATTTATATGGGGGAAAAAGTAAACATTTTTATGACGTTAATTTGGAAAAAATGTTATGAAACTTGTTTTCCAATTAATTTTTCGTTAAAACGAGCTAACCAACATGAAAATTTGACAAAAATTATCAGAGTTGTGATTTTTCGAAAAATTAAACTCATTCTTTTCATTTTCATTTGCTTTTAGAAAAAAAAAACAGAAATCGAAAAAATTCAAAATAACAGTATTTCAATAAAATGCATTGAAATTATTTTCTGAAACTATGACTTATATAGACACAAAAAATTATGCAGTTTTTAAATTTTTTGTTACAAGTTGTTTGGTTTTGATTGGTTTACATAAACCCTAAATTCCCAAAATTCCAAAATTCAAAATTTGAACAATTTTTTCATAAGTGCTTTAAGCATTTGACCTATTTTGTGCAACAATTTTAAAAAAACCTTCATTCGGATACTAAAGTATTCGATCTTCAAACTTGATTTCTTTTTTTTTTTTTTTTTTTGAAAATTCTTAAAGTGACTTTTTGTGGCTTATTGAACATAAAAAAATCATATAAAAACGGACACATACCTATATACATATACAGATCGCCATTGATCTCAACAACTCAACATTTCACGCCCTAGCTTGAGGAAAATTCAGCACAAAGATCTCGTATTATTCGCTTACAATGTCAAATTGACTCAGCAGCGCACGCCCATCCGCTTTGTTATCGCTTCGCAGTTTGAGCCATAGAACAGCTTGAACTGGAAAACGATTTTGGGCAAAAATCATATTTTCCGACGAGGCACATTTTCATCTCGGCGGATACGTTAACAAACAAAGTTGCCGCATCTGGGACTCGGAAACCCCACACGTTATTGTCGAGAAGCCGGTGCATTCACAGAGAGTGACAGTTTGGTGCAGATTGTGGAGTGGTGGCATCATTGGATCATTTTTCTTCGAACATGAGGCTGGGAACAACGTTTCGGTTAACGGTGGGCGTTACAGAACCATGTTAACCGACTTTTTTTCACTGAAATTGGAGACATGAATTTAGACGACCTTTGGTTCATGCAGGATGTCGCGCTATACCACACAGCCCGTGTCACAATCGATCTTTCAAATTCCAAATCAAATTCCCAAATAGTTTTATCAGCCGTCTTGGCGATGTCAATTGGTCGCCTCGGAGCTGCGATTTGACTTTTTTTTTGTGGGGGAACCGTGAATGACCGATATTATGCCAACAATCCGGAAACGTTTCCAGCACTTAAGGCCAATATCATCCAAGCAATCCGTGAGCTACAGCCCGAAACCATCAACAAGGTCTTGGGAAATTGGAGTGACAGAATGCGCTGCGAAGCCAGCCTAGGCAGACACTTGAACGACGTCATATTCCATAATTAATGGGAAAGTTTGCTCTAACTAATAAAGCCATAACACATGGAAAAATGTAATTTTGTTAATTTTATTGCATTTCAAAAAAAAAACTTGTATTTGGCATACCCTGTATTATTCAAGTAGAGCCTATGTGACATAGGTTATTGTAAGCGTCTACGAGCGTGTACGATTATTTAGGTGTCTTTCGAAGCGTACCACAGTGTGTCCATATGAGAGAGGTGAAAAAATCGAAAATTCAAATCGTTGACCGGTCGCTTCATTGTAGTTTATTCTCAATTACAATAATGAGACCACCAAGTACAGTTATAGTTTTGTTTGTAGCTTGATTAATCTCTCTGCAGTGAGTCGGTTTTGAACAGTGATGTGATTTGGTGGGATTTCGGGCTCATTTTGGGATATTTGGCCTATTTGAGAACGTGTGGGATTTCGGATGCTTAGGTGGGATTTTCTTCTGTGTCATAATTTTTTAAAGTGTAAATTCTTAGCAAAACTGGTTGGTATCACTTTTTTGTAATCTTTCAAAATTTTTCGTTTAATTGGTGTTTCATTGGTTCTAAATATATATTCAAGAGGCTTAAAATTAACGAAAATAAGATCCTCATTTAAAAACAAAAATATAAGCTCAGTTTCATTTTGATGCAACGAAAGAAATTTACGATTACTTCATACACTTACACCGTGGCGTCCGTGGCGTAGTTGGTTAAGGTGCGTGGCCTCTATGTTAAAGAACCTGGAGACCAGGGTTCGAACCCCAGCATCGATAGAATATTATTTGAATTAAAATAGTTTTTCTGTACGGCCGCCACCTCTCTGCAGACAATGGCAAGCCTCAGAGAGTAATCAAAATGCCATGTATAGCTTCTTGAGAAAAAGAACATTTCGTTCATCGCCGTTCAGAGTCGGCGTTAAACCTGTAGGTCCGGTTCTCGGTCAATTGTGTGTTCAAACTTAATAACACGCACAACACAATTGATCATAAGAAGCTGGGTCAAAGCTTTCAAAGGCTGAAATGGCCAGTTATTTTTTTTTTATATATCATACACTTAAGGGGAGATACGCAGTCAGAACTTTTTTTTTTCAAAAATTTTTTGCATTTTCTTAAAGCCTTAAGTCTCAAAAATATGTGGTGAAAATATCAAGTCGATATCTCAAAAAATAACAAAGTTATAGCCTACTGAGTGAACCGCCTTCTAGAGCGCGCAGTGCTGGCGCTTTTTTTCAAACGCGTTTTTCTCGAAACCATGTTTTCAAAGTCGGTGACCAAGATTTCTCAAAGCTCAGTGAAGCGATCGTTTTGATTTTTTTGCAGGCTTATTGTACACATAATAATCTCGTACTTGTCGTAGGATTTTTTTTTTTTAAGCTTCGTTCATTTTTTATACGCAAAACTATGACGAATTTTTGGTCGAAAATCGTTTTTTTACGTTCGAAAGTCCGCCATTTTGTGAAAAATCAATATTTTCAAAAACGGCTATGACAAGTACGAGTTTTAAGTATCTACTTTAATAATATATTTAATTTTTTTGTTTCAGATGAATTAAGAAGGAGCAATCTTGGTCACCGCATTTCACCTTTTTTTCAGAGCGCTCTACAAAAACTGCTGTATCGACCTTAATATTAAATTTTTTTTAATAAAAAAAAACTAAAAATACTCTTGAATATATATATTTTTAGGTATAAAAACCCTCATTTAAAAATATCCAATAGGTTTCCTTAAAAAAATTCACTAACATGACCTTTTTTTTCGGCCTCTGGCTACGTTGCTCCCCTTAAGAGAGTTTTTGTAAAAAACGCAGTGTTTAACTTTTCGTATTTTTTTTTTTTTTTTTGTGGAAAATTTGTCATATTTATTGAAAAACTTTATTATGTACATTATTAAACTATAAAATTATTATAATGTAGGGGAGGATGCCTACCTACTAAACACGTTTTGTTTGGAGGCTATACCTTTGGTTAAAAATATAATTTTTCAGAGCTCTTGGTTTCATTTGGAAGCTAAGTTCAATAACTAACAAGAATTTTAATCAGAATTTAAAATTTCCAAAAAATATAATTTTGGCAATTGATCTAGCAAAAGTCTCGAAATCGACCGCTGAAAATTTCGGCCCAGCTACTAAACACCTAAAACAATCGTTAAAAAAAATTAGAAAATTAAGTACTAGTGTTTTTACTAGTTGATAGTTGACTATTTGACTAGTTGAGACTTGATAAAAAGTTTATCCTATCAATAGTTCACAATGACTCACTGAACTTTAAACAATAGAGATTTGAATTTCTTTGATGGCTGCAGCCATCGCATCAGAATTTATATTCGTTCTTCTTTTCACTTTTCTTTAGGCGACGGCATTCTAAAATTTTATCTGAACGTGGACGAGAATCACGAAAACTAATTTCAAACACTATTTTCAATCATATAAATGACAATTTTTTACTGAATATCTTTTCGGGAGGTGGGCCAACGTTTTGTTCAGTAGGGGGGCAGGTACGCCATCATGATATGACGTGAAATATTTTTTTCCCATTTCCCAATATTGTTCGATTGCTCGTCGAATCGTGAAAAATAAACATTAAATATATAATTCTACTCATATTCACCTTTTTTTATCGACAAGAAACACTCTGATTCACTAAATAGAGATGAACTATTTTTGCTCAGCTTCGTTTTATTCGAATATTTTATTTCTCAACGGCCGTGGGGCTAAACCAGCACGCGCATTCATCATCTCAATGATTTATCAAAAGTGAACATTCAATGAGATGTTACTGCGACACTTTACACATTGGTGCATCATACAGACGTCAAAACTCACAGCGTTCAGTAGGTGGGCCTGTTCAGCAGGTGGCCATCATTATTTCTTTTCAAAAATTGCATTAAGAATCGTTATTGATATAAATATTTGGGTGGGATTTTTTGTGGGTTTTTCGTGTCATTTTGGAGGGATAAACAGGTCTAAATCGGGATGTGATCGGGATTTTTTGCTAAATCAGAATCACATCACTGGTTTTGAATGTGGTCGCGACTTATTCACATTGAAGAGTGAAAAGTTGAAACAGTGCAGGTTTTTAAATCAAAATAAAAGAAAACAAAAGTTCTTAAAAAAAAAATAATGAAATGCAGGAACAACCATCAGGTATGTACTTTCTTATTTGTATTGGTTTGTAAAATAAAATAAATTGAAGATTCATTTTTAAAAATATAGTGAAGTAGATAAAAAAAAATTTTTTAAATAAAACATGCACTATGGAAACAATAAAGGTTATTGTTCGCTTTCTAGCCAAGCGTGTTCTAGCCAAGTTTTTGATGTAATGATATAAAACAAGTACATATTGTAATTTTATAATCAAAAGCAATATTTTGCCCATTTTTGGCGTTTTTTTTTTCTTTTTGATTAAATTTTAAAACGTTATAGAATTATGACTAAAATTGTTCGTTTTATCTCGCAGTTTAAAAACAAATGGAATGCTGGTAAAAGAACTAAGGAGCGATTCCGAAATGCAAATATAGAATGGCTAAATACTTCCATTGGTTTTGAAAACTACAACACCCAGGGCAATAAAAGGGGCCGTCCAACAAAATCTTTCCACTATAGTTGCGAACGATGTAAACGAGCTGAAATGAAAGAACTGAGACAAAATTCCTTAGACGTCTTAGGTTATGCTACAAAAATGAAACTAAGAGCTTCTGGCCAGCCGACCGCATCACTATTTGTCGAAGAAATAGTTCGCTCATCTAAGCGCGTTTCAAATAATCTACAAATATGCGCAGAAACATCTGAACTAAAATGATGTCTGGGGAAAAGGTTCTATCAACTTTAGTAGAAGCTAAACTGACAACTCACCAATATAAATATATTCGATCAAAAGATCCCCAAAGGTTTCCATCCTACAAAGTATTAGTACCCATAAGTTATCAATTATTTTTAGTTGGCAACATTTGCCTCAATCTAATTCAAGCTTTTAACGTGTAAAGATATGTTAAATTGTGCTATATTGCAACACGGGGTGTTGACTTTTTGTTCATAACAAAAACGACATTTTTTATTACAACAGTGCAAAATGGCGGACAATGAACCAACAGAAGAACATTTACGTCATTGCATGCTGTTTCATTTTCGATCCGGTTTTAATGCAACGGCTGCAACAAAAAAAGTTAGTGATTTGTATGGGGATGTACTGAAAACCAATAAGTGTCAGCGTTGGTTTAAAAAATTTTCAAATGGCGATTTTGACTTGTCCGATAGTGATCGAAGTGGACTACCCGTGGAATTTGATAATGAGGCTTTAAAATCACTGGTCGAAAGTGATCCCAAACTGAGTATTCAGTCCAAAGACAGCTTCACGAGATCGGTAAGGTTTACAGAGAGGGCATATGGGTACCACAGCAATTGTCTGAGGTGAATAAAGAACAACGGCGTACAATTTAACAAGGATTGTTACTGGCGATGAGAAGTGGGTCTTGTACAACAACAATAAGCGAACTAGTCAATAGCTTTCTCCAAATCAACTGGCTGTACCCACTCCTAAGCCATCACTCAGTTTAAAGAAGGTTTTATTGTGCATTTGGTGGGATTGCGGTGGCATAATTCATTTTGAACTGCTAAAACCTGGAGAAACAGTTACAGCTGAATTGTATTGCCAACAGTTAGAAAGATTGAATGATGATTAACAGAAAGGGAGTCATATTGCAGCATGATATTGCCACACCCCATGCAGCAAAATTAACTCGAGAAAAAATAAAGCAACTGGGCTGGGAAGTTTAACCACATCCCCCGTATTCTGCCGACATAGCACCATCCAATATTTTTTTATTCCGATCCATGGAACATTCTCTTAGGAATAAAAATTTTACAGTTATCGATGATATGCGAGCTCACCTGGAATCTTTTTTTCATCAAAGACAACTGAATTTTAAAAACAGGGAATTGAGACTCTGTCCACAAAATGGCAAAAGGTCATAGATAACGACGGAGATTATATCATTGACTTAATGTATAATTAAATAGAAAATAAATTAGTTTCTTTGGTTGCCACTAAATAATTGATTACTTATGGGTACCACCACCAATAGTTCAAGCCGCAAAAACAAATTGCTAACCAAATAAAGAAGGGATAAAGATAACCTCTTCTTACGCAGAAGTTAACCTTCAAGCCTTGCTTGAACACACGACTCAGCGTCTTTGTGTTATTCTTTGTTCACTGTTTGTAAAAAATTTTTTGAAAATATATTATATAGTTTTAGTAAAACCAAATACAATAACCATAACAAATGCTTTGTAAGAAGAAAGAATTTTTTAACCTTTTTTTTTTTTTAAAGTACTTATAAAGCAAATGCAACAACAAAAACCAAGTTATTAAATTGACCTAGAGCACTTTAACTAATTCAAATCGATGACAATGAAATTCCATAATGGCTTAGGCTTAAAAAAAATGGCTTCTGGTCAATTTAAGATAAGTTAGCCAATCGGCTTAGACCACTGAAACCAATTTCAATTGATTCGCAATGAATTTCTAGAACAAAATTGTTTGACCAAAAATGGCTTTTGACCAAGTTACCATATTGGTGTTGGCCAAATATGTTAAATATGCACCGAAATATAAAAAACTTTTTAGCCAATTTAGTTTATCAGTTAATACTTCCTAACCCTAGTTATTTCATTCACTTCCCAAGCGAAATCATTTAATAGAATAGGTTTGACCAAAAATATAGCTTTTGGCCAAGTAAAGGAATTTTCACAGAGTTGAGACCTATCTAGATCGGTTTACCTTACCCTAAAACCCACCCCACCAAAATTTCGTCCAAATTCAATGTAGGGTTTATTTGATTCCAGTTTTTGACGATTTGGACATAGTGTGCGTACGCTCAAAAAGTCATGTAAGTGGCCAATTCCGTATTCTGGACTTTTATAGATTGTAGTATTACTATTATTACTGATTACTATACAATAAAAGAATTGATAATTAAAAACTTTTAAACCAGATATTTCTATTTTAGTTAATGGAAAAAAAGGAACAAAATATTCTGATAAAACAAACAAGAATATAAATTGAAAAAAAAAATCTTTTTGAACTTACCACTTACTAATTGCAACTAGTTAATCCTTTTAGGTTAAACACCTTAAGTCAGCATAAAATTTTTATGTTTTCAACGTAAGAATTGCTTCACTTCAACTAGAGCACACAAAAACACTTTGTTTTAATCAATTTAATCCATAGAATCCATATTTTTTACACTTTACGTTTTATCCTTGTTGCGACAGGTTCGAGTTATAGATCTTAACTGATCAAAAGTGATTATATTGAAATTTTGCATTATTCGAAATTGCGTCGAGTTGTAAATATTATTGAATAATAAGTAATAATATTTGCCATTTATTGACAAATTGACAAAAATCACAAATAATTAATAAAATTATCGTGTTGTTTTTCTTACTTTTTTTCATTTTTTATATCGCTTTTTAGCACTTTGGATTTGTCAATTCTTGCCTGGTGTTTGATCTTGTTATGATTATTATTTCAGATCGCAGCAATGACAATGAAACGATCTCTTGTTGACAATCGATATTAGTGCAAAATACATACAAACATACTTACATGCGATCAAATATGAGGCATGAGATCGATATAGTTAAGGGAAATATTAAATAAAAAAGTATTGGCACATGTGCATGATATACTTAGTGCAAAATTTAGGAATATTTTTAATAACAACAAGAGTACTATTTGGACAAACTATTAGAATTATCTTAAATAATAGAATTGAAAACAATGTTGCACTGTAGCAACAAGTTTTCAAAACAGTTCAACAATAAAACATAATCTTCGTCTTAGCGAAAAGCAAAATAATAAAGAAATACCAAATAAATAATTTGAATCAATTAAGCATTGAAATAGGCTAAGATCCAAAAAATTCTAAAAAAAAATATTTTTAAGTCCATTGAATGGCGCAAAAATGGTTGGGGAAAAGTACACTTCGATAAACCGTTAAATATATTATCTGTATTGTCACAAACAGCTCTAAGAAAATTTCAAATTAAGCCTTATTTGCTCAAATCAAGCACAAAGAACTTAAATTAAGAAAAATAAATTTATAATGAGCATTTATTTCTAAAATTGAGTAAAATAAATGATTGCTTGAAACAAGAATAAAATCCCAGCAGAAAAGTGAACCAAATTTGAAATAGTTCTGAACAAGTTCCAAAAAGTCCCAGTACTAGTTCCACTACAATACCCTTTAACATTGAACGAACTGACGCTTTTTGCGGGTTGATGTCATAGGAAAAGACAATTGTCCCCAGAAACACTCCTTTTTCCCCATATTTGAACTAGTTGCATTAGGAACATTTTTAAACTGTTTGCTTTCACAGTAGCCTGAAAGTGGTTCTTTTTTAACTAGTTTTAAAGTGAACATATTAAAAGTGTAAAAATTTAGTGCAACGGAAAGGTCTAAAGATCTCATTTGTACGATCTTTTCCATCCACATTTTAGAAAACATTTTGTCTATAAACATTTTTTTTTTTATTTTTTCTTGTGCGCAGCAAATTTTAAAAAGTAGCCAGAACGCGTTTATTTTTTTCAGCAATACTTTTGAAAACAAAAGCAAAGATAACTGTTCCACACTGAACGCCTTTTGTACTCTTTCAGAGCTATGACAACTGCGCTAGAAATGAACTAGTTCACTTTTTCAATTGACTCCAAAATAACTACTGGGATATTTGCTGCTAGAACCTGGAACAAGACTTGAATCAAGAAAATATTTTCTTAATTTAAGCAATCGCAGAGAATTATTTTAGTTTTCAGCAAATTGTTTAGTTGAATGAAGCGAATTTTTCTCTCTTCAACTTATATCGGCATACTTATAATTCACAACATGTTTATGTGAAAATATGTTTAAGATGGTGCGGATTGACAAAATATGGCATGGTTCGAGGCGCAGTGTCTTATCTGTTACTTTATTTGGAAACATGTAAGCGTCTACAAGATATATATATAGTATATTCGAGTAGTTTTTTTATTAACGGTTATACTACATCCTACAGTGTGAGCCAAATACAAGTATTTTTTTTCAAATGCAATTAAATGAACAAAATTAAATTTCTTTCCATGCATTATTGCTTTATTAGTAAGAGCAAACATTCCCATTTATTATGGAACACAACGTTGTTCAAGGAGCTGCCTCGGCTGACTTCGCAGTAGCGCATTCTGTCACTCCAATTTTCCAAGACCTTGTTGATGGTTTCGTGCTGTATTGTTGATGGTTTCGGACGGATTTCTTGGATGATATTGGCCTTAAACACTTGAATCGTTTCCAGATTGTTGGCATAAGATCTGACCTTTACAGCTCCCCACAAAAAAGTCCAAAGGGGTCAAATCGCAGCTTCGGACGGCCAATTAACATCGCCAAGAACGGCTAATAACAAGATTTGGGAATTTGGTGTGCAAAAGATCGATTGTGGCATGGGCTGTGTGGCATAGCGCACCATCCTGCATGAACCAGAGGTCGTCTAAATTCATGTTTCCAATTTCAGTAGATAAATGGTTGAACGATCCACCACTCCACAATCCGCACCAAACTGTCACTCTCTGTGAATGCATCGGCTTCTCGACAATAACGTGTGGGTTTTCTGAACCCCAAATGCGGCAACTTTGTTTGTTACGTAGCCGCCGAGATGAAAATGCGCCTCGTCAGAAAATATGATTTTTCGCCCTTTTCAAATAACGCACTGTTTGGACTAAGCAGCGCAAACTTTGGAAATAAGTTTCCAATATTTCCCAAAATTGTTTAAGCGTAAAGCGAATCATTTCTTTCCGCGGAGGTATGATACTGACTTTATGTCAAGATTTCGAGCGGGAAACAGCTGTTAGTGTCAAAATAACCTATGATTTAAAAAGAAACCACTAGATGGCCAACCCTATACATCTTCGCTGAAGGATTTTCATTATAATAAGAAAATTAAGTTTCTAATATCAAACAAAACATTCTAGTATTAAGAGACCAAACCATGGTCTAGTCTGCTTCGGTTTGTTCTGCAAAGAACTTTTGTTGTTGTAGCAACCTGTTGCTTCATGAACTATTTGGCATAAAACTCATAATATAATTCTAAAAAATATGTTTTTTAAGAATTATAAAACTAAATATAAGAACTTGAACCAAGCAAATTATTCTAGTTTTCAGTAAATTGTTCAAGAAAATTGTTAAAAGTCTCAAACCAAGCAAATTATGCTAGTTTTCAGCAAATTGTTACTTGAATCAAGCAAATTTTGTCACTTCAAGCTAATATTAGTCCTGAATATAGAAAAAATATTTTTAAGTTTTAATCAAATATTTCTTGAATTAAAAATGTTTGTCTTAATATCATGTGTTTTACTCAACTCTAGCAAAATAATGATTGAATTGAGAAATTTACGCTTGAGTGTGAACTGTTAGCCTATTTGCTTGATTCAAGAATGCTTGATTTTTTCTCTCCGTGTAACATTTGTTCAGCATGAAGCGAGTTGGTGATAATTAAATCAATTCCAAGTGTATCTTTTAAATTCACAATCAACTAAATACGTAGCATTGTTTGGGCCTTCAGGCGTTTCATCAAATGTTTAAGTTGAATCATCATCATCATCATCTCTAAATCACTACGGTTTAGATATTAAATCAGATAAAGCGCAAAACATTTATTTTCAATGATCGAATTCAAGTGGAAAAACAAATATATCTAATAATATAGGTATTCAATCAAACCATCAAAATGTTCACCATAATCTTTTAACTATGCACAGACGACAGTTCTATGAGCTATACTCAGATACGAGTACAAGAAAGAACGGAATTCGTTGAGTTTTCTTGTTGAGTGAAAATTTTCGCTCGCTCGCAGTTGTGATGCGCAAAATTCGAGCAAATTTTCCTCATTATCATGCGCGTTTTGAGACGTACATATGTAGGCAAATAATCAAAAAACCCCAAGGTACTGGCTCAGTGTAAAATGTGAAGACACCGATATGACTTCGCCCCGGAAGTTTAACGGAAAGTATCAATTATTGAAAGTACCGAAAATGATATAAGGTATTGAAAACGACCCAAGCCCCTCAGTTCGTAACCGTGCTCAAGAATTCAACCTCTAAACAATTCTTGGTCAATCATAATCTTCAAGCATCTTAAATTTCACCTCAGCTGGCAATTTTGATATAAAGGGTGGTTAAATTTTAAGGGCAGATATTGATTTTGAATAAAATACAAATTATTTAAGAAATTATTGTTTTTTTCTTAATTTCTTTTTATTATGATAATATTGGTATTGTTTAATTATGTATGGAACAAAATATCGGCCAAATGGCCGCCGCGACATCGGCGGCACACCTCCATCCGATGGTCCAAATTTTCGATGACGCTGAGGCATTAGTGAGGTTCTATGCCGTAAATGTGCCGAATTATCTCATCCTTTAGCTCTTGAAGTGTTGCTGGCTTATCGACGTACACCTTTTCTTCCAAATAACCCCAAAGAAAGAAGTCCAACGGTGTCAAATCACATGATCTTGGCGGCCAATTGACATCGCCAACACGTGAGATAACACGAGCAAAAGAGCCATAGTTTCGTTAGCTGTGTGGCAAGTGGCGCCGTCCTGTTAAAACCACATATTGTCCACATCCATATCGTCCAATTCGGGCCATAAAAAGTTCGTTATCATCTCACGATAGCGAACACCATTCACAGTAACTGCCTGACCGGCCTCATTTTGGAAAAAATACGTCCCGATGATGCCGCCAGCCCATAAACCGCACCAAACAGTCACTCTTTGAGGGTGCATTGGTTTTCCGACAATCACTCTTGGATTATCATTAGCCCAAATGCGGCAATTCTGCTTATTGACGAATCCACTGAGGTGAAAATGTGCCTCATCACTGAAGATGATTTTCTTCGAAAATTGATCATCATCCACTGTTGCCATTTTTTGCCACCATTCTGACCATTGACGACGCTTGAAATGGTCAAGAGGCTTTAGTTCTTGAGTCAATTGCACCGTGTAAATGCAAGTCTTTATGGGTAATTTTCATCAACGATGAGCGTGAGAGGTGCAATTGTTGGGCACGACGACGAGTTGAGGTGGACGGCTCTTCAGCCACACTATCGCAAACAGCAGCAATATTTTCTGCAGTACGGGCTGTACAAGCTTGCACTGGTGTTTTCACATCTCCTACAGACCCAGTTTGCTCAAATTTTTGCAGGATTTTTCCGATTGTACGCACATTTGGACGATTAAATTGACCGAAAAAATCACGAAGTGCACGATATGCTTTTTGATTTGAAAGCCCATTTTCATAATAAGCCTGAATAACTTTAACGCGTTGCTCCGTTGTGTATCTTTCCATGGTGCAAATTGAGTTAGTCTGAAATTGAGAAATGTCAAATTAAATGCAGAAAAAACTTGACGTTTAGGTGTGGTTCACATTCAATATCGGCCCTTAAAATTTAACCACCCTTTATTTATTTTTGTTGAAACTTGGCTTAACCTCGTGAATTTTTCGATAACAATATTTTTCAAATTTATCGAAAATATAGAGACTCTGTTAAAACAGGACTTAATCGTGGTGGTGTTGGACTTATTGGAGTAAAGAGGCTTATCCGTTCACCTTTGCATAAGCTACAAAACGTAAATTCTTTGCTTGACTAACTTTGTATCGCTTTGACTGGACCTTTTATGATAATAGTTCTGAATTTTCTGAACCTCATACTGTCAAGTCACTTTTAAATGCCTTTAAACGTTCTAAACTTGAATTCGCATCCTTCATCTGGAATCCGCATTATGCCGTTCATACATTGCGGTTGGAAAAAAATCAAGAAAGATTTACAAAGTTTGCCTTTCGATCGCTTTATAATCATGACGAGCTTCCTCCATATAATTGGCCTTCGTATTTATGGTTTAAGTTAAGAGTACGGTCTAGGCTTATCATCCGTAAACAATTCAAACTCTCAAACCTAACGTTGATGTAGTCATCAAGCCGAAATAGAACCCCGATTATGCGAAATAGTGGACGAAAATTTGGGAATAGGGTTTGATTGAGGTATGCAAGCTAAGCCAAGACGGCCATATGATAAATATTGTATTTTATACATAACCTCCGTGTATCAACTTTAGAATCCAATAAAAATTTAAGAGGCTTCTAAACAAATGTTAATTTTATTCAAAAAACAATTCCTACTCTTGTTGGTACACCCTTGAAAACTTGAAAAATTTTTTTCCCTCGTAAGATTTCTTATAAAAATATTTAGAGAGCATTTCACGTCAAATCCATTGTTTAAGTTATTCTACTACTTTCTGCCAATTCCAAGCATTTACATACAATCAATATTGCCGATAGTCTAAGTGTAGCGCCCACAATTCATAACCTAGCAACAGTTGAAATACGTTCCAATGTTTTTATTTCCTAATTGACGAATTACACAGTGTGACGACTAAAAAAGCACAACAAAACTTTATAGAAATTCTTAAAGAGGGACATGTTGTGAGTCCATCGCACTTGGTCTGACTCTCAATGTCGTCATAATTTTTTTTAATTCGTTTTTAAAGTTGAAGGGTTCGATTTTTGTTGCGCCGACGTTCATTGAATTTTTACAGCGATTTGCCTTGTTGGAAATGAAAAACAAATTCCACTTCTTTGCAGTAGAATTTCATATAGAATAATGCTGTATAAAAATACATACGATAAAATACAAAATGAAGCGTGTAGCGAAGCACATTCCTTAATTTTTCTTTAATTTCATAAAAAAAATTAGTGTAGTCATTGTACGTAAAAATACCTTTTCATTGAATCCAAAACCATCAATATCGGTTGAGAATTGGCAAAATGGCGGCAGTTTTAACGATTTTTTTTTTCAGAAAACACTGACTCCCATGTATATGTTGCTATCGTACGAAGTGCTGTCATTTTGTCAAATCTTAACCGATTTTGGACATCTTTAGCTCATTGGAAAGAAAATATGATGAGTAATATACATCTAGAACATTGCAATATAGATCGTTGAAAAATATAAAAGTTACTATCGAACGAATATACATATTTTTACTTTGAACAAAATTGTTATATGAATGAATGTGTACGAGTGTATAAAAAAAAAGTACGCTGCACATCATATAATCTGAAACATTTTTGTGAGAAAATTTTGAAAAAAAATTATCGAGCATTTAAGAATTTCTATAAAGTTTGGTTGTCCTTTTTTTTTATTCGATTTCGTCACACTGTGTTATTTACTTATCGAATGTAAAGGAATTACTATTATTAATGTTTTTATTTCTGTTTTTGTTTTTAATTTTCAGTATCATCTATTCAATAGCTATTCATCTATTCAATAAAATGCACTTAACACGTGTGAATAGACAAAACCACATAAACATTTTATTATATTGTAGTTGTAAATGCATTTTCTTTTACAATTATAGGGAAATATATTAAGGATGTAGATATGTAGGATAGTTTCTTAATACAGCAAGCTATTGCATTTTTAAGTTAAGATTTATATGGGAGGTGGCATGCCACATAATTGAAAAGATATGATATATGGTTTAGTTAATGAACTTCCTGAACACTCTTCTTGAATAAAACTTGCTTGGACCAAGACATAAACCATTAAACAAGTTTTTGGAAAAACCGATATTGTTTTAAACGTTTATAGACGCTTTGAATGGCTTGGAGGCTTGGACAATATTCTTTTTAAGGGTCTGGATCGGGATCAAATCGCAGCCAACTGACATTGCCAAGACAGCTAATAGCACGATTACCGAACTTAGTGCGCAAAACATCGAATATTTCAATATGTTATCCATTTCGGGCTTCGGAAAGTGCAGTCTTGGCATTTGACAGCTGTTAAATGTTCATGTCATAGTTCTTATATAGCTAAAGGATTACCATTTTACAATATGGGACGGTTAGTTCTATTGACACTATTTTTTGTTGTTGTTGTGTTGGCAAGCATGCTTAGAAATTATTTAGATGAGACTTTAAATTTCTGCTTAAATTCTTTTTTTAACGTTCTAAGCATAAATAACGAAAATTTTTGTCTTCTTTAAACAATATATTTATATATTTTAATTTTTAAGTACAAATAAATAGTCGAATGATACTTTTTGCATTAAGTCACCAAATATATTTATCAAGTAATTAGTATAAAACTCTCAAATGTTGCATCACTATTTCAAAGCTGTCAAATTTTTCAATGTACACAGCTGCTCAAATTCTCAAATTTAAGGCTATAGTAGAAATGCAGATGTGCAGAATTTTGACGTACGTGTATTTTGGTTTTTGTAAAGTGCACAAGTCCTCAATTGCACTGAATTGTGAATACCCCTATCATTGTTGGGTTTTTTACTGCATTAAGAAGTTGTCCATGGTGTCGGGGCTCCAAATTTTTTTTCACAATGCCAAGTATAAGTCCTTTATTTCTGTTTTATAACATTTACGGTGCTGCACATGCGAGTGTCACTACATATATTTCGGGAATAAATGTAAAGAGCGAATTTTTCATTGTTTTTTTTTTGACGTAGAATATGTCATTCTCGGAGGTAAGTAGGGTGGTTGATAGTGATCAGGTGTCGGTATTAATATCACAATTTGAGCCTTTGGTGTGCCTAAAGTACTGATCGTACAATGTTGATGTTAGCACTTGTTGGTCTGCTTGATCCTCACTGGAAGGAAAATTCATGTTTGAACTCTCTAACTTATATAAATTTTACACAATTACATGAAATATAAAGCCAACATTTGATGTTTTTGTTTGCTTAAGTTTGCTACCTATTTATCGACAGTTTCCGGTTTTATCGACAAAAACCATAAAATTTGTATGGGAGCCCCCCTAAGTAGTGGTCGGAGGGAATAGGTGTCAAAGGCAAAAATATTCCTTTTGCAAAAATAATGGGGGTCGGTTTACATATTAACCCTCTCCGGCACTCTTTTAAAGATCATATGCTCAGGTGTATGGAATAAATATTTTGCTAAATATTTTTTAAAAAAGATGTCATCAAAAGCGAATTGAATAATTCGACGTCTTGTGTTACGACATAGTCGAAACTACTGTATCTTTTATTTCTGTTTAATATTTTCCTTTATGAACAATACAATTTTGCATGCGTTCGAACCATAATACATACTATATGTAATACTTCTATGCTGGCAGCAACCTACATTTTTAATAAATTTCAACGTCAAAAAATGTCTATCTTTGCCTACATAAGAGTTTTTAGTTTATAAAGCGTAATTTTTTTAAGCGTTTGGTTTTCGAGAATTGAAAAAAAAAGAACAGAAAGTTTGCAATAGTGAATGAAATTTTTATTTGAAGCTATACATCAATGCTTGTCATTTACTTTTTAAAGATTATTTCATGTAAATATTGTCCGTGGCTACGCCTGAGGTGGTCCATCCATAAGCTCTAATTTTGGCATACTTTTTCCAGTATTTCGGTCCATGATATCGCGTGCCGTATGGTGTGTGGCACCGTCTTGTTGAAACCACATGCCAACCAAGTTGTCCATTTTGGGCAAAAAAAAAGTGGGTAATCATCGCACGGTACCTTGCTCCATTGACTGTAACGTTGCGATTTTCATTATTTTTAAAAAATAACGGTCCATTCTACTTGGGACATCTCCAAAATGTAGTTTTTAAACGCATCAACGGCTTATTTTGGCGTCAAAAATCGTTGTCCAGTTTATCCTTGATGTGCGGAAACAAAAAGAAGTCATTGGGTGTCAAATCAGGATCGTACTACAGATGAGCCATTAATTCGACCGAGTAATTATTGAATTATTTCGAGTAATAATCCAACCGTTTTCGATTTATTGAAGAATTCATGGTATTTTTCTATCAGAAGGTATGTTTATATACGGATGGCAGCGATTAATCATTTGATTAAATTAATCGATTATTTCTGTTGAATTTACAATTTAATTGTATTGTAATTTTATGTTTAACTAGCTTTTTCCCGGTGCACTTTGCTGCACCTTATCTAGATAAGTACCGGAAAATGTTGCAATGCCTTCAGCGTTATTATTTCTAAACCATCTCGTACTCGAAACATAGGAGTCGTTCATAAATTACATGACCGATTTTAAATTTTTTTCACGCCCCTCCGGTACTCTTCGTAATGCATTTCAAAAACACTCCTCTCCACCCCCATAAAGTAACGTAGTATATGAAATAAAAAAATTAATTGATTAAAAAATATTCGAAAATAGAAAAAATAACTGTCGAAAAGCAAGCAAAGAAAAATTATGCCCTTACTACACTTGCCAATAATTAACAGTCAATTTAGACGGTCAAACATGAAGATGTAAGGATGAGAATGGTTTGAAATGTTGGGTTGTATTAATTTCAATTTTTTCGAGTTTTTTTTATTTTTGGTCAGATTACTATATCTGAGACCCCCTCTCCCCATTCATTACTTATCGTAGTACATTTTGAAACCTCTCTCTCTCTACTAAATTGGTAACGTAATTTATGAATGACCCCATAGTTACTGCGCAAATTTAAGCTCAATCGGCTCAGTAGTTTTGGAGTCTATAGCAGCGTTCTCTATCGTAAATTTTTTGTATTTTTCATTTCCCAGTAGCAGGATATTACCAAGTAGTAACTTCATTCTTACTTCTATATTCTTTGTCTTTTACTTCCATAGCTTTTCTGAGTCATAAATTTGGTTTGTATGGGTCACTTTTTCTAGTAGAAGAACATCACCAAATGGTATCTATATTCTGAGTTTCAATGTTCTGTGACTTTTACTTCTATAGCTATTCTTTATTATAAATTTGGCTATTATAAATATGGATGAAGCCACGCCCCGTTTTCGATTACCCGTGCCAGCTTTTCAGTACAAAGACCCTTCATTGTTATACGACATTTAGTTCCTAAGCAATTCGATATCATAAATTTGGCCTGTGTGGGCAAATTCCCCCTTGTCTAATGTTCGCTCAAATATATAGTAATGGCCTTTTGGGCCCATAGCATCTACATTTTAAGTTTCACTATCAAAACATGTACAACTCAGGAATAATAATGATTTCTAAAAAGTGGGCGTATATATATAGTTAGACCACGCCCAGTTTTAGTATAGTTCCCGACAGTAACCATATGAACTTCTTTACTAAATTTTAGTCTAATACGACCAAACCCGTCTTAAATATAGCATTTTTATTGATTTGTAGGCGGTAAAGGGGGTATGGAAAAAAACGGGTATGGAAAATTTTTACTATGCCTATATTTTTCGCGCAAATGCAAACTAAAGTGAGACTTGCCAAATTATTCCAATATTCCATTTATTTCCAATTTCCGTTGCAAATATTTCCCCATATACACCATATGTGCGCACCTGTATTTTTTCACACCTGTATTGTTGATAAGTTCTCTAAAATGCCTATAATTCATGAACCAATACACATACAAAGACCATTTATACAAAAAAACCTTCGTATTGACGTCACCTTTCATGAGAAATTTCCAGAAATAAAATCGGTTCACGCATTACAGAGAACATCAATTTCATACACAATGCAATTATTGTTATATATATAGATTAATCGAGTAATATTAAAAATAATCACAAAAAATTATTTCAAGTATTATAAATTTTGTAATTTTCTAAAACTGCAAACAACCGCAAAAATTGGTAAAATTAGTTGCATACGATTGTTGCATACATGTAAACCCAACGTAAAAGCTACAAAGCTTGATAGCTACGAGCGCTACAGCCAGCTTGAAACCCGTAGAGATTTAGAAAATTAATAAAAAGTCGAGTATGAGTGACGAACATTTCGAATGTGTTATTTTTGGGATAAAATCGTTTGGAATAAAATCGTTTCCATGGTCTTAATGATTTTTTGTGAGCTTTAGTTATTTGCCCTTGTCAGATTTTGTGAACATAGTAGCAACTGAGTTAAGTGGGTTAAGTGGGTGGTAATTTTAAAAAAAAAAGATTCGCAAAAAAATGAAATCAGAAAAAAATTGCAAAGAAACAATAAACACATATATGAAAAATCTTTGGGATCGGACAAGAAACACAGAAGATATAAAGAAAACAAGAAAAAAGCACCATAGGGACCATTTCAAAAAAAAATTTCAAAAATTTTTTTTTTGAAAATGTCTTTTAAATATCTAATGATTGAGGTGGGGTCAAATATAGGTTAGTTTTGGTGATACGGTCTATTGTACATATTAAAGGCGGCAATCAAAAACAAAGAACAAGGATGTATTACTCCTTAGTGACGACAGCAGGGACACCATCATTGAAAAGCCAAGAAAGCGGTTTAAGTGAAGGACAAAGCCATAATACAATTACAAGGTAGGCTCATATTAGAGAGCAGGGTAAGCTAGTTGTCAAAATCAGGTAATTTCGAGTTTTTCTAATTGTTGTTGTTGCTTTTGTCGTTTGACGTTGGTAGATCCTACAGCTTTGTTGTTGCAAAATTTCTCATTTGAGAAGCCATAATTAAATTAGCCTACCTTGTAATTGTATCAGGGGCAAAGCTGTGTCTCCAAAAACCCTCAACCTCTTATTTCCAGAATATTCAATACATTCCACTCAGCGGTTCAACGAACGAAAAGCTTACTCACGGCATAGTAGAAATGATAATCAAGGATAATCTTCCATTTGATTTTGTTGAAGGTTTATTTTTTACTTAAAATTGCGAAAATTTAATGATTTATGACCTTTTTGTTCATATTTGTTATAGGCGTTTTCGAAGCTTCGTAAGGTATAAAAGTACCTTTAACACGTTAACCGTCATGAGGCACATACGGTGTGCCTCAATAAAATGACTATGTAGGCTCTGAGGCACAGCGTATGTGCCTCAGTATTTGATTACACATTAAAGTTCATGGTTTAAAATTAGTACCTCAAAATGCAAATCTGTAAACGTAGTTGAATTCCGCAAGGCCTGGCATACCTAAACCTATCTTTAGCGCATCATTTTTATACCCCCACGATTAAAAAAAAAACCTCTTTTACTGGGGTATATTAATTTTGTCACTCCGTTTGTAACGCTCATAAGGAAGAGTGGTAGGAAGAGAATGTGTCGCAGTTAAATATTGCCAGACGAAATGGTTATTTACTATGATCAAAACAAAATTGCACAAATATACAAACAAGGCACAGCACATGTACCTCCCGGCGTATACATTAGGCCGTGAGGTTCATATGTTGTGCCTCAATAAAATATTTCAAAATTTCACAGAAATATAAAAATAAAACATTTTCTGATATTATGTTTGGATTTTCTGATACTAAAATACACTAGATCTATTAAAAAAAATAAATGGCCCGGAGGACCTGATATTTTTTTTGTATGGTGGCAGTTAAAGTGTTAAAGGCAAAGACAATACAGCTTAGTTGTGAACAACGTGCAACTTTAAGCCAAGTAATTCGTGCATTGTGGTTGTGAACAAATAATCTATCTATATATATAAAAAAGGAGCTTATGTTTGTAAGACCGCAATAGACTCCTAAACTAATCATCCGATTAGCATGAAAATTTGTGTATAGAAGTTTTTTGGTACGGTGCGTGTTTGTGGGCTATCAATTTTGATCCACCTTGAACACCAGAGGGTGCTACAGTACAAATTTTTTACAAAACCACCTAAAACTCCCAAACCACTCATGCGATTAGAATAAAAATTGGTATATAGTAGTTTTCAGGTACGATGAGTTTTTTAGCACTATCTTCTTTGAACCACCTGGACACCAGATGGTGCTGTATTACAAATTTTTTACAAAATCGCATATTTTTAGTTGTTTTCTTAGGTTACATGTGCAAATATTTACAAAATATTAAATATTTCTTAAATTTAGTAAAATAAAAATAATTTCCGTTATTTTCACATCAAAAACATGAACATATCTTGAAAACTATGAAAAATTTTACTACAACGATATATTTAATGCAACATCGTTGCTCAAAAATGAGAAAAAAACAATCAGAAATTTAATTTTTCGACTTTCGAGTCAAATATCTCCGCTGCTTTTGTTTACATTTTGTTAAATTTTTTTTTTGTCTTAAAGCTTCATCAAAGTACTATGAAAACCTTATTGCAAAAATACCGTTAGTTGAGTATATATATTTTAAATATTTTTTTCAAAAAAGGTCTGAAATTTTGGAGTTTTCCTCACAAAAAGGCTCAAAATGTGTTTTTGTGGTAAAAATAATTTAAATTCAAATGCGCAAATTTTCAACTCTATTTAAAAATTATAACATTTATAAGCAAAAGTTATTTCAATTTTACGCAAAAATTAAAAACCATTTTTGTGATTCAAAAAGCAAGGCCACAGATTTTTTCTTACAAAATTTTTTTTTCCAATATTGTGTTTTTATAATTTTGAAAAAAATATACAAGCTAAAAAATTAATTTATTAAAAAATATTATCTAAGTATCTCTTGCCAATCAAAAGTTATAGCCAATAATGTTTATCCAAAATATATAAATATACAAAAATCAAAATGCTGTCTGTGTGATGGCTGGAAACTTCAAAATTACTTAGCCGATAGAGCTGAAATTTTGGCAGTACATTTTTTTCAAGTACGAGATGGCTTAAATTTCTGTCACACCCGCTTTTACCGCCCACAAATCAATAAAAATGCAATATTTCCTACGGTTTTCGTCTATTGGACTACATTTTGGTAATTAGTCTGTATGCTTACTGTCGGCAACTGTACTAAAACTGGGTAATGTCCATCTACTAGAAAACTGGGATGAGCATTATATAAGAGGGTGTGGCTCCGCCCATACAGTTAAAATTTGTATTATCGAATAGCTTTGAAAGTAAAAGTAGCAATACTTACATACAAACTGAAAATGGAGTTACTATTTGGTGATCTCCTGCTACTGGGAAACTGTAACGGACAATGAAAAATAACAGTGGTGTCAAACTATGGGTCTAAGAAAAGTTTTGAATACATCTATTATGTTCCCATATAGTTGCAGGGTGCAGCAACGCGCTACGGGAGAAGCTAGTTAAAATTATAAATAAGCAGCCCACAGCCCAAAAGTTAAGAGATGCTGTGTTGAAACAATTCGAAAGGATATTTAGCTTAATCGAACATTCCTTTTTGTTAGCTGCATTAACTTTACACGACCAGAGATTAAAAAAAAAACCATTTCAAAGATCCTTTAGCATTGGCTTTAGTTATGAAGTTATTACATAATGAAATAACATGCACAGATGATTTTATGGAAACGGGTAGTGAGTCGTCACAGAAATCGGTAGAAAATGAATTTGATCTTTGGACCTCTCAAAAATCTCTAGTACACAAACGAAAGCGAAAGGATGATGATTTGTGTCACACAGAAGATAAAATAAGTTTTTATTTAAATTGTCAGTCCTAGAAATTTTTTCTGCCATTCCTATGCATATAGAATTTGAAGGGACAAAAATTGAAGAAGTCACATATTAGCTTTTGCTCTATGTAAATGATCTTATATTCATAGGAGAATCAGATATGAATTTAATTCGATCTAAGAATTATTGCGTATTTAGTTGAGTATTTTTTTAAGGACCTTATTTTTGTTATTCTTTTACCTAATTTACGAGTCGTTAATCATAGAATTTTTAAAAAATAAGGGAACCAATTTTTAAAATGTTTCCTGTAGCAACATTGTTTTTTAATTCTATTTAAATTGCAATGGTAAAAACCAATGACAAAGCAAACTATTGCACTGCCAAAAAAGTGGCAGAATTTCAGTTGTGTTTATTTTGATAGAAATTAAAAAAATTATACAAGACATAAAAAGAAAACAAGCTAATGACCTTGAGGATTTCAAGTTTCGGCTACATACTCGTACATACTTTTTATTTATTTATTCACCTGAAGGAATTCGTGACAGTGGCCATAACTACTCAATTCCATAGTCAAAGCTGTAGCCATTTTAAGTTTGTTGTTATTTGCTATGATCACAATTATTTCATATATTTAATCCATTGCTTTTCAAGCATTTTATTGGGTTTTTTTTTAATTAAAAATCAATCATTTTTAAATCGTACTATTTTTTGTTTTAAAAAAACGTTTCACGTAATAGCACATTTCTTAATATATGTATAAATATATTTAAAATGCCACTTCCGTTGTCCACTTTCTTTTGATTTCCGATTTCAACAACTGCTCTAGACGCGCTTTCCGAAACTAAATAATTTCCTTCATGATTTTTTTCCACGAGTGATTTGATTTCTTTTTTTTTTTTTCTTCTTTTCAATTTTAATTATATGCCGTAATAGAAATGCGCCCTCATACTTCGCCGAAAAAAATCTTTTCGAGTCCCAGTAACGTCATTGATGTAGTGTACGTCGAGATATTTTAACAGCTGATTGGAAATTACTTTCTGCAAAATTATTCAAAATACAAAAAATTTAACGTAAATTATATTGACTACATATTTTATCTATGAAATAAAATTAAATTAGTTTGCGTTTTCGTTTTCTAAATGGAACAACAAAGTGGTAATATTAATATACCCTACAGAAATTCAACAACAAAATTTTGCATAGAAAATATTTTAAAACTTCTGTCATTTTTAAAATGCAGGTGTCTCTTCAATCAATGTTATTAATGCACTCAAGCAACTGACGGGCATTTAAACGATTGCCATCTTCATCGTTCCTTACGTCAACATATAAAAATCGTTAAATTCTATGGGCTTTAGACTTCATTGTCAAATTCTTAAACGTGTTCATTCTCTCTTAATAGTTATTAGTTATAAGATAATAGGTCTATTTCCGTTACAAACTTGAAGAAAAGTTCAAGTAAAGTTCAAGCTGTGAGAGTAATTTTATTATCTGTCGAAATGAGAGAATTTACACAAAAGTACGGAAACGACTTCCAGCGAGTTTCAAGCACAAAAACAGCTGATTGGCTATAAACGTAAGCAGCGCCAAATTTATTTACACTAATTTGACATTTTTTTGTTCTTCTTGATGCTTGTTCTTAAAGTGCTCGAAGAAATTGTTCAAGCAAAGTTCAAGCTAGTTTCGAGGCTCGAGAGAGTGGCGTGTTGCTTGTTCTTCTTCTCACTCAAGCTCTAAAAATGTGTAAAGAAACGCCTTCAAGCAACTTTAAGTAACTTGAAGTACGTACGGAAACAGACCTAATTATACAAGGTAGGAGTGACAGTTCTTTCCTCTTGCACTAAATGTCAAAAATAGTATAAATTAGAGAACGAAAAAAGTAAAATAGAAAATAGACAGTAAAATACACAGGCAAATGACATTTGGTGGACGCAGCTTGTGAGAAAATAGCCAGTTGTCACTCCTACCTTGTAATTATTGTATCATGGGCGAATTTACTTGGCGTCCCTCCTCTTACATTTATATAATATATTTTTTATTATTGATTCTTATATGCTGCGTATTTTTACGAGTTGGTATGAATACACTGTAATTGTTGTTCACCACAAGCCTCCAAAACTAACAACTTTACTTTCCATTTAGCGATTAAAAGAATGATTTAATGATATAGCCTTTGTATAACCCTTACTATGCGAAGAAATGTTGTTATAGAGGTGTTTGTCGTCATAATGTTATTGCACGAGCATTCTTCGAATCAAATTTCTCCAGGTTTTTGGAAAAATTAGTTGATTTTTCTATAGTCATAATAAATTGATTGTAAAAGATCACTAAGAATTTTTTTTTCTCCTATAAACATCGTATTTAAATATTGCAGAAGCTTTATTTATGTTTTCAAATTTCGAATATATTCTCAATTTCGATTAATATCTGAATTTCGTGTATGTATATTTCGAATTTCAGATATATATTGTATTTTTTTACACTTTTGACAGGGTTTTAAAAGCATTATTTGATTCTATTTCGAAATTTCTCTTTACAAATGGCCCAAATAAAAAGCGTGCTTACGGAAGTCAAGGGGTCAGTTCCAGATACTTATCGACAATTTTTTTTTTTATTCTATAATATTGAAGCTTTTTTTATAATAATTTCGAACTGTCATATACCCCTTTATTCTGACGATGTTAAACACCTTCTATAAACAAAAAAAAAAGTGCGACTTTATAGCCTTATACGATGATCGTACAAAACTTGTATCTTAAATGACGGTCTTCTATTCACTGCTGAAAATCTTCTCACAACTATTATAGGATTAAATTTTACAGTTGGGCCATGCAATATTTCTTTTTATGCAACGTGTCCAAGAGTTTCCAATTTGTCAGTAACATAGTAGAATAAACAAGGTAGATTCGCGGATGAGAGCCAAGAGTCAGAATTGTCAAAATACACCGAGTTTTTTGGACAACAACAAAAATAAGCATAACATTCTTTGTATTGATTTTGACAGTTTCACCTCAGAGTGAAAGAGGATTTTTAGTAACGATACTACCTTTTTTATACATCTAGTGAGATATATGTCAAAGACAGCTGTCGATTTTGATTTTTTTCTAATTGTTTTTGTTTTGGCCGTTTGAAGTTTGTGGAACTTACAGCTTTGTTGTTGTGAAATGTTATATTCCAGCAGTCATATTCAAATGAGCTTTCATATATTGCAAAAGCTGTAGAGTACCAAAGATTCGGCCACACACACCGCGTAGCTCTTTCAATTAAGTTTGTTTAGATATGATTTCTTTTTTATGTGTGTACATATTTTGGCCAAACATGCAGACTGTTGTGTGTGAACATAGCTTAATCGGCGGGTGGTTGTTGATCGTTTGGTCGATTTTTAATATTAAAAAACAATAGCTCTTGTCTGAGTTCTACACAAAACATTTACATTTGTTGATTTGTTTGTAGTACTTACTCGTAAGTACCATTAAATAAATAAAAAAAAAAACAATAAAAATAAAAATAATTTCAAATGTTTTCAAAATCCACAGAGTCTAGAATATAGAAGTAATGTTTGTATGGAAGCATATAAATAACGTTTTTTAATAAAAATTTTTTAATTTATTTCATTGTTTTGTTTTTTGCGTTTTCTTACAAATTTTATATAAACAAAAAATTTAAATAACGTATTAAGTTTGATTTATTTACTCGTTGCACGTGTGTTTCCGTACATTTTCAAATTCTGCAAAGCAGCTTTTACACTTGTACTTTATTTCCCCTTATTTTTATGATATACTATGTATATTCTGAATGTGGCGTACAACTTTTAAATACGATATAAAAACAATCTAAGTCCCAGCTTGAACTAAACTCCGAGTTGACAATTAAGAGACTTAAAGATAAAATAATTAAGGCGACAGCAACTTTTTTGCATTTTAAAAATTTATGAATTTATATGGAGGGATTGGAAAATTGTTTTTGTAATTCATGTGACATTCTCTTCAGTGATTTGGAAAACAGCGTCAATTTTGTTGAAATGCTCATAACTGACGATCTTTAACTTTTTTTTTTTAATTGTTTGTAAATGTTCTTACCATTGAAAAAACTCGAACAAATTGTTGAAAAATAATTTTTATCAGATTTAAAAGTTGAAAAAAATGCAAACATTCAGTGGATAGGACATTGATAAATTTAAAAAAATAAATGTATAAAGTCTACATTTTGTAAGCTTTTGTTTTTGTCATGAGTCAGATAACTTGAAAAATATGAAAAACATACAAATCGGCTACGGAAGTGGGAGACTTTTAATTATTTTCAAGCCAAATGTTTACTATGTTATTTATGAATTAACTTATGAATAGCTACGGTGAAAATAGCCTGGGAAAAGGCTACAGTTTGATAGTGCAGAATTATACAAGAAAGAAGTGACAACTGGCTTTTTTCTCACGAGTGTCTTGCACCGACTGTCATTTGCCTGATATTTTATTTTCTTTTTTTTTACCTTTTCGTTTCTAATTTATATTATTTTTGACTGTTGGTGCAAAGCGAAAAAACTGTTACTCCTTGTGACTGTCATACAATTTTTGGGTATAGAATTTTTAAAAATGATATAAATTAATTAAAATTGGCGTCCGTGGCGTCCGTGGCGTAGTTGGTTAAAGTGCGTGGCCGCTATGTCAAAGAACCTTGAAGACCCAGGTTCGAACCCCAGCCAGCGACAGAAAATTATTTGAATTAAAATAATTTTTCTGTACGGCCGCCACCTCTCTGCAGACAATGGCAAACCTCAGAGAGTAATCAAAATGCCATGTAAAGCTTCTTGAGAATAAGAACATTCCGTTCATCGCCGTTCGGAGTCGGCGTTAAGCATGTAGGTCCATTTCTCGGTCAATTGTGTACAAACTTAATAACACGCACAACACAATTGATCATAAGAAGCTAGGTCAAAGTCCTTTCAAGGGCTGAAATGGCCAGTTATTTATTTTTATTTTTTTTTTAATTTAATTAATTAAAAAAATGCGAATTACACAATACATTTGGTTTCTTTGAATTTATGTTGACTTGAAAAAGGTTCCATTGATTTATTATGAAGAGTAAGAAGCAATCAAAGAAAATGTCAAAAAATCTGCTCAAAATCTCTGAAGTGGGCGACTACGATCACTTTGTTTTCGTTTATCCCTTATAAGTTTATCTCCTATTAATAAAAATAAGTGTGATTATCTCTGCAAATCGGCGCAATATCGCCATTTGTATATAAGCAGTTACTCAGTTATGCATTTTTTACTCAGCATTTTTAATGTAATCAAGAAGGGTCGTATACAAGGAGACTAGTCGAATCAAGGCATATTTAACAAGGTAGTCTCGTGTCGGAGAGGTGAGAGCAGATGTCAAACACAAAAAGAATATGAAAAGAAAAAAAAAAGAGCGTATAGAAAACTGTTTGCATTTCATGGTATAATTAATCAGGTAGGTGTGATAGTTTTCAATCGAACATGAATTGTCAAAAATCATACAAAACAAAGCAAACAAAAAAAAAACAATCATATTCATTTGATTTTGACAATCCATGAACGATCTCATGAGAAAATAGCCTGTTGTAAAACCTACCTGTATAATTGTATCATGTTTGCATTTATTCGTAAACAGCCGATTTTTACAGGTGCTGTACCCACCACAAGAGAGAATTTCAACAACTAACACTACCTTGTTGAATATACCTTGAGTCGAATGAGACTGTAAAAAGTGTTTGCGAGAGAGTGACGACCCTACAAGAAATGGGTAACCGAAACTCCAACACAATCATATAAATTTGTCTGGTTACAACCACATTCTCACACGCGTTTCAGTGCCAAAATTTGTGAAACAAGGAAAAAAATATTAACATTTTAGCCAATGCACGTAGAGAAAGCCTTTTCTCTTTCTCATGTCAATGTTTTCTCATGTTTTCAATCATCATTAGGGGCTTTCAGACGAGCGTACATGTCAGCCGACATTGTACGACGACAAACTAACGGGAATATTTTGTTTAGCTTTCAAATGATCGGACATGTACGACGACTTCATTTTTTGCAGACTCTCGAGCGTAACACATCGGTAAAAAAACGAAGTAAAAACCTTTTTTGCTTTGCCTAAGCCGATGTTTACTCGATGAAAACTTTATAGAAATGATAAATGCAGCGAGTCGGACCGACATGCTTTCACACGTCGGACATGTCGGACGGACCGGCAGAAAAATCAAAAATTTTTGATTTTCTTCCGACATGTCGGTCCGACCGTCTCATTTGCTTTCGAACGATCGTACATGTCGTCGGACATGCCCAAGTCGGATGACATGTACGTCCATGTGAAAGCCCCTATTGAAAAGCTATCAAATGTTTGCCGGTCTGCCATTGTATTTTATCATTATTTTTTATTCAACAACTGAATAGTTTCAGAGTTTCAATAAATAAAAGATAAGTTAAAAATTAATTTGTTTGTTTTAACTTTAAACTAAAGCGGTAGATAGTTTGGGCGTGATCAGCGGTGGCAAACAAGGCGGCTCAATTTAAAAAATAATCGCAAGAAACTGACGAAATCTATTTTCGCTGTGCAGTGGTAAGTTGTAAACTTCTTTGCATTTTTAATTGTTTTCGAAGTTTTCTGCAGTTTTTCTTTACCACAGTAACCACATCGATCTGCTACACGTTCTCTCAAGATTTGTTCCATACAACTGAAGACTCTCAAGGGTGAAATGCAAGCAAAAGTACCCAAGGACGATCTGACCCAGTTAGTGGCGGCAAACAATGCTACATTTAACGAATATAAAAACAAATGAATATAAAACTTAAGTTTATGGAAAAAAATTATGTAATAAATTTAAAACATATGTTTTAAGACAACAACGAATTACATGCATTGTTATTTTTAAAGAAGAACGTTAGATAAAACTGATATATACGTTATATCTCACCGTTACATATAACTGAGTTTTTGGTTAGATCTATCTGATGAGATTTGGTTACCTATAACCTGTATTTATGTTAACAGTAACTAGAGAGAGCGAGAAGGCTATATTTCAATGGTATTATAAATTTATATAAAAAACAACCTGTGAGAAAGGAATGCCAGATCACACGTATACATGAGTTTCAGTTTAGAAAAACCGTCTTTTTTTAGTTAAATAACCGATAGTCTTCTTGTAGGGGAAAGAAGGTGAAAAAGGCTGTCAGGCGGGATGTTAATGGCATTTTTTTGACGCACCTCTTTTCAGATTTTTGTTGTTTTTAACTTAACTTTATATAAACAAAAAACCAGATTTTTAGCATGGTTTTGTTTTAAATCTTTGGCAAAAAAAATATTTCCCGCACAATAAGCATATATATAAGTTATTAATTAATATTAATCAGAAAATGAAGAAAAATGGCTACAAAATCTATCCCTATTGTTGAGGAGTTACGGAAAAGTGTAAGTGAATCCAGGAGAACGCTAAACATAGCATAAGCAGATATTTCAGGAAACAGCGGTGGTCACGGAACAGAAGCGAGTCACAAGGACCGACAAGAAGGCCTTTCAACTTGCTACTCCAAAACGAAAACTGCACTAAAAACAGGAAACCGATAAGGTTTAATGTTCTGTTATATTTGGGGTGTATAAATAATTATTGGTTTTATTTTAAAGCCTACAGAAAATATTTTGCGAAAAATATTTTAAAAGAACATTATGAATATACATATTTATGTTTAAATTTTTATATGTTAACTAAATTTGCTATTTTATTCATAAATTAAAAAATTAACATTAAGAAATTATTGAATAACGAAATTTAAAACAAAAGCAAACAAGAATAAATAAAGTAAAGTATATTGAGTCTTTTTTACATTTTATTCATTCCTTAGGAGAATTCCATACATACAAGAGAAGAAATACTTGGAACTATACTTTTTTTTGCTCTAAAACAAACAATTAAGGAAAAGGAGCTTGCATCTTTAACCTACAACAAATTTTAATACATATAACTATTGTTTTAATGATTTAAACTGCTTTCTCCTGGCCTTTGAAAGTCGCAGAGAGACATTCTGTCTCTTTCAGATATAAAGCCAAACCAAAATAGACGAGTCGCTACGTAACGAGTGAAGACAAAAATGTTCGCTTAAATGCAATTCAATGTTGTTACCCAAAATAAGCAAACGTAAACTCAACGAACTGAACGAAACGGTGTGACGAGACGGTTTGTTCCGTAAGAACCGAACTTTTAGCGTCTCAACTCGTCAACAACAGCCGTGCAGAGTAGTCTTCTTCTTTTTTTCAGACGATTGGAGGTACTCGTTTCATTTTGGGTTAAATGTCAAAATAGACGTAACGAATGTAAACGTTCGGCAAGTTGCAATCGTCTCGTTACGTCTATTTTGGTTAGGGCTATAGAAATAAGAATAAATACAAAAACAAAGTTAAATTCACTCAGTTTCATATGTTGCAATGTAATTCGAAAATTAAACTTATAGTGGAATTACAATGCGGCAGTGGCAGCGTCAATAGCAGTGTCAGTGGCAGTGACAGTGATCAGCTGTTTCGTATTTTACTGCCTGCAAACTACAATGCAGCAGTCACAGTATCAGCGGTAGCAACAATGTATTTTTAATTTTCCTTTGTCTTTTTATTATTCGAATGTTGCCCCCCTGAAGTTTATCGTTCGTTTGCTTGGTAGCACTGTGCCAGTGGCAGTGAATTTAGAAATAGGGCTAACCTCGGCAGTACTGCTTACTGCCGCTGCTGTAATGTCAGTGCTACCATTCAACAACATCATTCCTAAAATAACAGCTGATCACTGCCACTGCCGCATTGTAATTCCGCTATAAGGCCGTGTGCTATTCGGAAACTTTTCACTCGGATGATGAAATTTTGACAGTCTGAAAGAGAATATTTGGCACTTGTGAGGTGAATATGATTGTCAAAAATTCATGTAGCCCCAGGGGCTAGTATAATTTTTGACAATCGGAAAGAGAATTTTTGACACAAGCAAAAATGAAAAAAAAAAAAACACTTGTGAGTTTGTGAGTCGTAAGCAGTTAAAAATTTTGTGTTTCCGACAGCATAGCAACCAGAATCCCTAATTTTCAATATATATCAACAATTTCGCAAATTAAATTAAATTCTTGTGCTAATGCACTACCAAAATCTAAAACGTCAACATTTCTAGTTGTCAAAATTTCATCGTCCTTTTGGCACAGCAAAAATTACAATTTTATTTCAACAGACAGAAATTGTATTCAACTCAGTAAATTCTCTCCTACCACGAGTGAAAAGTTTCCGAATAGCACACGGCCTAAGACACGAAAATCTCATGTGCCTAGTCCTCTCGTATAAAACCTATCCAACGAGTTTATTAAAATCTTACACTGCATGCATTGGTGAACGTACCCTCATCGAAATGACACACGTGTGACAATTGTGCTTTTGACGTTTAAGAAATTTCGTTGGCGTTCTGCTAAAATAGTGTTGCAATTTATAAATAAATTTATTAAAATTGAGCCATTTCACTTAAAGTACTGCAATAAAAAGAATAAAAACGTATGAATAAGATATTAAGTTAAACCGTCAGTAAATTTGAGCAGAATATGCCGCCCACCATCAACAATGGAGCTGCTGCCACTGAGAAGCGACCGTTGCGAGCGGCAGAGCGAAAGTAAGTTTCGGTCGCAAACAAATTTAAAAATATTTAAATTAAATTTATCAACAATTGCAGATCCGAGTTAATATGTCGTGTCAAGTACGGTAACAACCTGCCGGATATTCCGTTCGATTTGAAATTCTTGCAGTACCCTTTTGATAGCCATCGTTTTGTGCAGTACAATCCAACTTCGCTGGAGCGCAACTACAAATACGAAGTTTTGACTGAGCATGATCTAGGTGTGACTATAGATTTGATTAATCGTGATTTGTACCAAGCGGATCCTTATGCGCAACTCGATCCGGCCGATGAAAAATTGCTGGAGGAAGATGTGCACACACCGCATGACTCCATGCGTTCGCGTCAGCACTCGCGCAGTGTCTCCTGGTTGCGAAAATCTGAATATATTTCAACTGAACAGACGCGCTTCCAGCCGCAAAATCTGGAGCAAATTGAAGCCAAAGTAGGCTACAATGTCAAGAAATCGTTGCGCGAGGAAACGCTCTACCTGGATAGAGATGCGCAAATCAAAGCCATTGAAAAGACATTTATTGACTCCAAAATTGAAATCAGCAAACATTATAGCAAGCCGAATGTGGTTCCTGTCGAGGTGCTACCCATCTATCCGGACTTTAAGAACTGGAAGTATCCATGTGCCCAGGTTATCTTCGATAGTGATCCAGCGCCTTCCGGTAAAAATGTGCCTGCGCAACTGGAGGAAATGTCTCAGGCCATGATTCGAGGTGTGATGGACGAAAGTGGTGAACAGTTTGTGGCTTATTTCTTGCCCACTGATTTGACACTCGAAAAGAGACGCAAGGACTTTGCTGAATGTGTATTGTACAAAGATGACGAAGATTATGAGTACAAGATTGCGCGTGAGTACAACTGGAACGTCAAGAGCAAGGCTTCCAAGGGTTATGAGGAGAACTATTTCTTTGTCGTGCGCCCAGAAGATGGTGTGTACTACAATGAGCTGGAGACACGTGTGCGTCTGAACAAACGTCGCGTTAAAGCCGGACAGCAACCGAATAATACGAAATTGGTAACTATTTTTGTTTAATCAACAAGTAATGGACAAAATTTTAAAGAAATAAATTTATTTTTTAGGTCGTTAAACATCGTCCACTTGACGCCAATGAGCACCGCATGCAACGCTATCGCGAACGTCAACTAGAGCCACCAGGCGATGATGATGAGGAGGAGGAAATGGACATGGACGAGGAAGAGGAGGACGAAGTTGAAGAAACTGAGGCACCTGCTGAGAGCGCAGCCCAAGAAGCGAAAGAAAACTCCGCTAAAGCTGGTGCGAATGACGATGAAGATGGCGGCGATTCACCTGCACAAGTCGCCAAGGATCGCAAATCACGCTCACGCTCCAAATCGCATGCAAAGTCTGTGCGTTCCGGGTCCGGTTCCAGTTCTGGCGGCTCTCGTTCTGGTTCTGGTTCACGTTCTGGCTCTGGTTCACGTTCAGGCTCTGGCTCGAGATCACGCTCCCGCTCCAAGTCGGCAGGAACGCATTCAACAAGCCGCTCCAAGTCACGTTCACGTTCCGCAACGAAGTCTCCATCGAGATCACGCTCTGGTACACCAGCGGGCTCAGCCAAAAGCAGATCGGCTTCTAGATCACGTTCCCGTTCACATTCTGGCTCGCGCAACTCACGTTCAAAGAGTCGTTCGGCTTCCCGCTCAGCTTCTGGTTCGCCCAATAGATCCAAGTCACGTTCGCGCTCAGCTTCCAAGGCAAAGTCAGCGGGTTCAAGATCTCGTTCACGATCACGCAGTGCTTCAGGTTCACGATCAGGCTCTGGCTCACCTTCTCCCAGGCGCTCCAAAAGTGGTTCGGCAAGTGGCTCAGGTTCTGGAAGTGGCACGGAAGAGGAGTAGTTCTCCGCTTTAAATCAAACTCAAATCAACTAATTAAGTTTTGTTTTAAAATCAAATCTATTTCAATTGCCGATATATCAATTTAAAAAAAAAAGAAAATGACATGAAATAAATAACCTTGTATTTGTTCAAAACCTTGAAAACCACTAAACAGTTGAATCGTCGAATTCAATCGAAACCAGGCTGACTCTAGTAGAAGTCTCTTCAGGTATGGATTTTGAACTTAATGAAACACTTGAGCGTGTTGACTGTGCATCTGCAAAAAAAAAAAAGATTAAAGATAATTTTCACTAGCGCTACTTCGTCTATAGCTCACCTCTGGACGAAGATAATGAAGCTTCCGATGCAATACTACGCCATGAGGACACACTGCGCGATTTATGCAACAATCGTAAAGTCTGTATCCCAGCATCGTCCAACATTCTAATGATTTTTGGACCAATTTCTTCGTTAGTTTCAGCAAAGTCTGAAATTTGATTGATGGCTTGTTTATTGCGATCTTCCAGTTCTTGCAAATCCAATTCTTTTTCAATTAATGCTAGGTAATCGGCGCTAATGGGGCGCTGTTTTAAGGTTTTCAAAGCGAGCTTCATATCACGATCGGCACGAGCTATTTTGACATTCTGCTCCTGTATTTCATTTTGTAGCTTGGCGAGCACTTTTTCATTTTCAATTCTGCAATAAAGGAAATTCAGAAAGCATTGAATTGGGATGCATGAGCTCGTAAATTGAAGAATATAAGGTCCAAACAAGCGAAGTATATGAGTGGCATTTAATTATATACAACTAATTTAAAAAGAGCAATTTTTCAGTTTGAAAAATTCTGAAATGATCTAATTGTTAAATTTTTTGGCAGATATGCAGAAAAATGTTTAAATCATTGCTCCACAAGTTATAGTTTTTGTTCAAAGGTTAAAGAGAATGGTATTAAATACTTTGGTCAACTATATTGAATTAAATATGCTACTTAACGGAATTTAAGTGCTCCCATACCCTTGAAATTTAAAAAATCTATTTTTTACAGATTTTTATATTTAAGTAAATCCCACTCCGTTTCAAAATTATGGTCATAAATGCTACCGGACATCGGGTTGAGACGGCTAACTACCGCGCCCCACTTGACAGCTGGGTTTCGTATTTCTTTTGTTCACAATCTTAAGTTTCTTCGAAAACAAGGTCTTTTATATGACACTCTACGAAGACACAAGAGGAAGAAGGTGCACAGTACGAAGCTGGAATGGGTTACTAAGTGTAAGTTCACGTTGTATCTTATATAAGTTTTAAATGGGTTTGTAAATTTTTCTCATATTATTTTCTCTTTAGTATGGCGAGAGGTTCTCTCAATTTGTTGTTAAAAATTTCTAAAATTATTTATCACCATTTTTTTTTTTTAATAGTTATTAAAAAAAAATTCTTCCGTCAGACTATAATTCTATCAAACTATAAACAAGGTTATATTTTATATTTGCAGACTGGATAATTTTTGACTAAGCTGTGATGTCGACAAGGAGGCGCCATGGTTTTCATCAATATTAAAAATTATGGCGTTTTTTCTTATAGTTGAAAAGTTAGTGAAGAATGTGAAGTCAACTATCCAATTTTTTTTTCGCCATACTATATAACCATAAAATAATTTTTCAAATTTACTCTGTTTTCAGCGCGCGCAGGGGAATGTGAACCATTAAGTTTATAAAAGACGGATATCAATATTTGCTTTTCAAATGCTTCAAGTCTAAAAGAAGATGTCTAAAAGAAAGTCAAGTTATAACAAATAAGATATAAAAGAAGACCCCCAAGGGAATAAATAGAGGAAGGAGAAAGTTATGAAGAAAAGGCAAGGACAATCGTTGGAGCATTAGATTGGGTGAAGTTACAAATAGAAAAGCAGTATAAGTAGTGTGACTTTTGTTTTCGGAGGACACTCGGACAAGGATTCGGGTACAATGGTTTAAATTCGGGCACATTCTTCAGTAAAAACGGGGACAATTTGGAAATAACTTTGGAACAAAAAATTCGTAAAAGATAAAAATCAGATTTAGTTTTCTTTATTTTTTTAAACATTAAATTTTAATTCTCTGAGTTAAAATCCTTTAAAATAATAATTATCGATGGCTTTTACCAGTTTCTTCTTCGTTCAATTGTTCATTCATATCTTTGTTTGTTTCTGATATTTATCGCTACCAGCAATCATTTTCGCCATTTCTGGCGTTTTTTGAAGCAAGTCAAAAAATTCCATACAACTTAACTTCATGTTACATTTCACGAATATAACTCTTTCCAAAGTACTTATTTGAACGCGTGTTGTCCAAATTCGGGTTATCGCAATTCGCAAAGACTCATTCGACTGAAGCAAATGCACCGGGTAAGCAATAAATGTCTCCTAAAAGTTTGTTCGGCACGTTTTTTGTCACAAATTGCTTCACCCAGCGTATATTAAATGGTTATTTGTCTCTTTTTCCATTCTTGAATTTTTTTCAGCAGTTATAAATTTCGTCAAATAACCGAACTGATAAATAAAAAAAAATTCTCGCAGAATTCGGAGACATTTGGTTCAATTTGGGCACACCGGGGCAATATTCGAAATTCGGGGACATGTCCCGAGTAAATGGAACAGATGGTCACACTTAGTTTAATTCTAACTAGACAGAACTAAAGCATTTACTTGTGTAATTAAAAAATTACTGATTCAAACCCATTAAATATCAACTCAAATTCAGAAATTTCATCTTTCGAAGTTTTGAAAACATCAATTTAAATTCAGAAATGACATCTGAAACATTATTTAAAATTAAGGAATTACATTTGAAATGCAGAAAAGCTTATATGAAGTTCAGGAAAGCATAAACTCCATTCTATTCAGGAAACATTATCAAACAATTGTATTCTGAATTTCAGTTGAGATTTTCTGAATTACATTTCATTTCATCTGAATTTTCATTGATGTGATCAAAATATTAAATTCAATTTTCAGTTATAATTTCAAAAGTAATAAAGACATCAAATTTCATCTGACCAATGACTCATAAAAGAAGCTTATTTTCGAATATTTTATGAGTACACAATAACGAGGCAGTAAAGAATATTGCTCCAACTTATTATGAGTCAGAGAAGAGTCTTAATTATGAAGATTTTATGTGTGCTAATAGGAAAACTACAGTAAGACTTTGAACAGAGTTTAGTTAATGATGTTATTACCAATGATAATTTTGAGTCAGAAAAATTTATTTTTTTAAGGAAAATTTTATGAGCACTTATAATTATGATTCAGAAAAGAGTATTTTTTTGTGAAGATTTCATAAGTAGTTATAAGTTAATTGTGGCGCCCGTTAACGTAGGCGTTAAAGTGCATTGATCGGTCGATGCCAGTTTTATGAGCAACGACATCCAAAGCTCGATGACAGAAAATTTTTTTAAATTAAATTAATTTTTCTAATCGGCCGTCACCTCTTTGCATTCAATTAAAAACCTCAGAGAGTAAATAAATGCCATTCTCGGTCAAGAAGAAGGCATTTTAAGTGCTAAAATGTCCAATTCGTTTTTATAATTACGAATTATTTATTTTTATGAGTAATTTTTGAAATTTTATGAGCGCTCAATTTTATAACTTAGATAGGAGTCTTATTAATGAATATTCTTAAGTGTTCATTATTTTAAGTCAGAAAAGAGTCTTATTTATGAAGATTTTAATAGCAAGCTTTTTTATGAGTCAGAGACGTGTGATGTTCATCAAAATTTAATCAGCGTTCATAATTACGAGCTAAAATAGTATTTTTCATGAACATTTTAAGATCAAATATTTTTTTGAGCGCTTAAAGAAGATTTTTAAATTCTTAAATCAAATGAGGACTATGACCAAATTTACTCAGATCAGTCTATACTTGCAAGAAGAGAAACATTTTCATATAATTTGAGTCTAGAAACACTCTTAAGAGAATAATATAAGGTTTATGGTTTTATGAATCCCAAAATAACCATAATTTTGGTAAGATATGAGTCATAAAAGTGTCTTAAAAATAGCTGACAAAAGACTTAATGTTCTGACTCATAATATGAATACATTTTGGACTCTTCTTAGACGCACATTCCGGACCCAGAGCAGAGTGTTCTTTCAAAAAGGTAAACAAATTCATACCGAGTCTTAAATGAGATCAAAATTAGCTCTCAGACTCATTATTATCTTAAGATCCTCTAAAGAACATCAAAAGACTCCCAATGTTTGCTGAGATCTGAGTTTTGAGCTCAGCAATCTTAAATCACTCTTTAGATATTTCTAGAAGTAAGAGCTACAAAATTAAAAAAAGCAAAATAAATTAAATGGCCATTTCAGCCCTTGAAATGACTTTGATCGAGATTCTTATGATCAACTTGTGCGTTTTATTAAATGTTTTTACACAATTGATCGAGAACGGGACCTACTAGTTATATGCCAACTCCGAACGGCTAATGTGCATTTACTCTTAAGGTTTGCCATAGTCTGCAGAGAGATGCCGACCTTTTATTAATTGAAAATTTTATTAATTATAATTGAAAAAAAAAAAACACTTTCTACTGTTTCAGCTGGGATTTGAACCCGGATTCGAATTGGCATCGAGTGGTTCACACACTGTTTAACGCATTGGGCCAAGACCGTCACTTAGGACAAGGCTGCATTGCAAGATTGTTGCTGTCGCCAATTAAAATCCATTTTGAACATGAAAGCTCAGAAGACTTAAATTGACAAATTTTCAGGACTTGTTTATTTTTAAGAAGCATTTTCTCTCGTCTGACGTGTTCAAAATTATCAAGTAGTCAATGATATGAATACATTTCTCTTTATTTTGTTTCGTAATATTGTTATTGTTAACGTTTTGGATTCCCCTATGCATTATTCCCCTAAGATCACGATTTCCCAAATTATCGTATTGGAATCTCCTAAGATCGCTGAGCGCTGGGCAAGCTTAGAGGTCCTTGAGTAAAAAAAATGAGCCGTTACTTATAAATGTATTGTAAGATGGTGGGGAATCTAATGCACAATAACGCTTTAATTTTCTGAGCCGTAGCTCTCGAGAACTATTGCGACAACAACAAGATTTTCGCGTTCACTATGAACTTTTCACTCGTTATTTCTTATGCCTAAATAGCAGGGACCGCAAATAACGATTATCGATTATATTTTATAATAATTATTTTTTTATCATAATTTTTTCGATCAGAAATAAAAATTATTTTCTTATCGTTATTTTTTCAATCAGAATTAAAAGTTATTATTTATCGTTATTTTTTCGATCAGAAATAAAAATAATTTTGTGATCGTTTTTTTTTCGAATAGAAATAAAAATTATTTTTTGACTGATATTTTTTCAAGCATAAATAAATGTTATTTTTTATCGATATTTTTCCGATTAGCAATAAAAATAATTATTTGACCGTTATTTTTTCGATCGGAATAGAAGTTATTCTTAAATCGCTATTCTTTCGATCATAAATAAAAATAAATCTTCGATCTATATTTTTCCGATCAGAATTAAAAGTTGTTTTTTATCGATATTTTTGCGATTATTCAATAGTATTACGCCTATAATACTAGAGTCGAATCATAGCATAATCTTAAATCTTTCCAACCTTTTATTCACCAGTACATCCAGAGTTTTATCCAGTTCATCTTTTTTTAACTCGGCCTTTTCATTGTCCTGCTGCAATTGTAGTATTTTATTGCGTATGGTCTTGAGATGGGTCAGAGCTTGACAATAAGTTTTCTGCAAATGTTTTGCCTCGAGTTCGGCTTGATCTTTAAAAATAAGTGTATATATTAATAAACATTTTTTTTAAATTGCAGCATTTCTAACTACCTACCCGGATCATCGATTTGCTTGAAATTCTGCCGATAAATATTGTTCGAGTTATTGAATAAATTCAGTGTATTCTCCATCGCCTTGATGTCTTCTTCTGCCTTAAGCACACGCTCATTCAAATCGTTTCCCTCGTCGAGCAGCATTTGTTTTTCTTGTGCCATTTCCACCTTGAGCTGTGTGGCCGTTACCAGACTCCCATCTTCGTTATTGCCCAATAGCTTCGATGTTAACTCGAAACGTCCTTTAACCGCATTGATGCGTATGCGTCGTTCTCCTATATCTGCTCGCAATGTGCTCTTCTCCTCTTCCAAGTGCTTACGCTTAAGTTGCAACAAATCCATTTGACTCTGGAGCTCGACCATACGATCTTTGATTGTGCGATTGAGTTGCATACGATGCTTTTCCAAATTATAAGAGTCTTCTTCGCATTTGGATATTTGTTTTTCAAATTCATGGGCGCGCATTTTTACTATACTGAGTTCAACCATGAGCAGCTGATTTGCACGAATTTCTTCCTTCAGACGTTTGACGCCACCTTCGCAATAGACTTCTGCTTCCTTGATCTTAAATTGCTGTAATGAAAATCAATCATTTTAGGGGTAGAAGATAAGACAAAATTTCACTTTCGTAGGGTGAGGTAGAGGAGCATCGACTTTTAAATCCCGAACTTTTAAATCCCGAAAAAAAGTTGAGGAATTGAGAAAGTTGAAGAATTGTGAAAGGACAGTGGAGAGGGTGTGCTATGGAACCAAAATATTGAGATGATATGATTTCTTAGCACGGTTATTAACACGGCTAAACTACACTTCACTTTACTACGAGGGCGCCCTAAAAGCACATGAAAAAGAAAAAGAAAGCTCTAATGGAGCTAATTTTAGATTGTTTTGCCATTTCAGCCCGTGAAAGGAATTTGACCGAGCTTCTTAAGATCAAATTGTGTTGTGCATGTTATTAAATGTTTGTACACAATCGATCGAGAACTGGACCTACTAGTTTTATGTCGACTCCGAACGGTTAATGTGCATGTTCTCCAGAAGCTTTACATGACATTATTTACTCTCTAAGGTTTGGCATTGTCTACAGAGAGGTGACGACCGAACATAAAAATTAATTCAATTGAAAAAACTTTCTGTGTCACATAGAAATTGAACCAGGGTTCTCTGGCGTATGGGTCACGCACTCTACCCACTGCGCCACGGCTGCCATTATAAAGATATATTGTCAAGCAAAAATCCACGAATCCTTTTTTTAGAGTCAAAAAAGTGCAGTGTCAAAATTCAAAAAAGCCTTGGTGTTTTCGTTCAAAGTACAGTCGGTTTGTTGCTCCAATGTTTTTTTTTAGATAATTCCAGCAATTTTCTAACGGACTATGATTAAAAGGATTACATCCATCACAAAATCTATTAAATCATTTTAACTAGGAGATTCATGGTTGCCCATGCTATGTGGCAATGTATGTATAGTTCTTATCTATGATACCTTAAAGCGTATTACTGCATTTGTTTAACAGAAACAACTCTATATGGAAATTGGCCTGACCCTCTGAGTACGTACCCTGAATCGGTGTTCGGTTGCTTAGAATAATTTGAAAAATTTAATAAGGATACATTCTAAAAAGTAAAAATAAACCTTGTTTCTTTAATTTTTTCATAGTTATTTGAAGTTGTCGCCAATATTCACCTGAACTAAATATGTTTGGCTTCATTTGTAGGTCGGCTGTAAAGTGCTTTTTCTAGGTTTATGTTGTTGACATAGAAACGCAGGATTATTAATGCTATCTGGACAATTTCAGAGTCTTCTCCCGATATGTTTAGAATGAACATATTTTGTCCGCTGTTCCAAATGTTCATCCTCTCACGCTCTTAATGGTCTTTGACAGTTTCACAACAAAATCGCTTGCACGCCGGGCAAACGCATGATACAATTACAAGGTAGGCTCATATTAAAATGGCTGCTCAAATGTGAAATTTTGCAACAACAAAGCTGTAGGAGCTACAAACGTTAAACGACAAAAGCAACAACAACTATTAAAAAAACTCTAAATTTCCAGTTGATTTTGACAACTAGCACACCCGGCTCTCCAATATGAACCTACCTTTTAATTGTATCATATGGCAAACGGACACCGTGTAATATGGGCCTTAGGAAACCATCTCCTGTACAAAAATATACTCAAAAAGAGAACGCTCACAATCGGCACAATTGAAAACACAAACAATGTTGAAAACTTTGAAGCAAAAAAAAACAACAACCTCAGCAGCTTGAAATGCATTTTCACAAACAGCTGTTTTTGATAGGAAATATTTTCTTGTAGAAGAGAAAATAAGCAGTTGTCAATGCTGCCTTGTATTATTATACCATAACTCCAATAAAATTACCTTTCTTACATTTTTACACGTTACAAATTCTAACATGCTACAGTTTTTACATCATAAAATTCATACATCTTAACATCTCACAAATACATAAATACTTATGTTCCCGTTGGAATAAAGGAATGTCCACACTTGGCATATTCTCCAATTGCTAGTATTACTCATGCTTTTATTTTACTAGCGTATTACAATAGGTCTGTTCCCGTCCTTCTTTTTGGACTAGAAATGGTAAAACTGTCATAAGCGTGAGAGTAAGAAAAAATCTCTCAAAAATAGAGAAAAACAAAAAAAAAAAGTATTGGAACGCTTTTCGGACTATAATTGTGTAAATTGTCAATTAAAAGCAGTGTGGACGACATGTTAACTATTTTTAACAATATTAAAAATAATTCTCAAATTAACATTTATTTTTAGTTTATACACCAGTTTTTATTTGTTTCAAAGAACTTTTGATATTTTGCAATTTGTTTGCTAACTTGTAAACAGCTGATTTTAAGCAGTTTGACACTTTTACCATTTTTGCTAGAAGAAATTTCTTGGACTAAAATTTGCAACTCTTGACAGGGAGGGGACATTTTTTAGTCTCCGATTGCACGCTCTTTTACCATTTTTTCGAGTACGGGAACACTTCTTGGCCTTAAACTTGCAAAACTGTTAAATTGGACTTAAACTTTATAGTGCAGGACCTAATGTGTCAACGCTCTTTTCTTCAAGGTTTTGTTTACAAATGTTTATGAATGACTAACCATGCTACAGTAGGTCAGTGGGTAATATATAGTAGGTACAGTAAGTGCACTACACGACACTTCAAATCTCCTTTTGTACTTGTGGCAACTGAGAATGTGCCACTACTTATATAAAAAGGGAAAAAATTTTAAGCTATACTAAAAAAGATACAGTAGTTTCGACTATGTCGTAACACAAGACGTAGAATTATTCAATTCGCTTTTGGTGACATCTTTTTTAAAAAATATTTAGCAAAATATTTATTCCATACACCTGAGCATATGACCTTTAAAAGAGTACCGGAGAGGGTTAATATGTATGACCGACCCCATTACTTTTGCAAAAGGAACATTTTTGCCTTCGACACCTATTCCCTACGACCACTCCTTAGGGGGGCTCCTATACAAATATTATGGTTTTTGTATATTTATTCCATACACCTGAGCATATGACCTTTAAGAGAGTGCCGGAAGGGGTTCATAGGTATCACTGACCACCATTACTTTTGCAAAAGGAATATTTTTGCTTTTGACACCTATTCCCTTCGACCACTCCTTAGGGGGGCTCCCATACAAATTTTATGGTTTTTGTGCCGGAAAAGGTTAATATGTATGACCGACCCCATTACTTTTGCAAAATGAACATTTTTGCCTTTGATACCTATTCCCTCCGACCACTCCTTAGGGGGGCTCTCACACAAATTTTATTGTGTTTGTGCCGGAAAGGGTTAATATGTATCACCGACCCCCATTACTTATGCAAAAGGAACATTTTTGCCCTTAACACCTATTTCCTCCGACCACTCCTTAGGGGGGCTCCCATACAAATTTTATGGTTTTTGTTTATTTATTCCATACACCTGAGCACATGACCTTTAAGAGAGTGCCGGAAAGGGTTAATATGTATGACCGACCCCATTACTTTTGCAAAATGAACATTTTTGCCTTTGATACCTATTCCCTCCGACCACTCCTTAGGGGGGCTCCCATACAAATTTTATTGTGTTTGTGCCGGAAAGGGTTAATATGTATCACCGACCCCCATTACTTATGCAAAAGGAACATTTTTGCCCTTAACACCTATTTCCTCCGACCACTCCTTAGGGGGGCTCCCATACAAATTTTATGGTTTTTGTTTATTTATTCCATACACCTGAGCACATGACCTTTAAGAGAGTGCCGGAAAGGGTTAATATGTATGACCGACCCCCATTACTTTTGCAAAAGGAACATTTTTTGACACCTATTCCCTCCAACCACTCCTTAGGGGGGCTCCCATACAAATTTTATGGTTTTGTCGATAAAACCGGAAACTGTCGATAAATAGGTAGCAAGTTTAAGCAAACAAAAACATCAAATATTGGCTTAATATTTCATGTTATTGTGTAAAATTTATATAAGTTAGAGAGTTCTAACATGGATTTTTGTCGCATTGAGGATCAAGCAGACCAACAAGTGCTAACATCAACATTGTACGATCAGTACTTTAGGCCCACCAAAGGCTCAAAAAGTGATATCACCTGATCACTATCAACCACCCTACTAACCTCCGAGAATGACGTATTCTACGTCAAAAATCTCCTAAAATCAACTCTAGAGGAGATATTTTTCACTTCTGGCGTAAAAGTTTGGAATGCTTGCTCTGTCGAGTCTGTCGAGGCATGCACTTTTTGAAACTTTTTGAAAAGAAACTTTGTTTAAATGTCACTTCCTATGCCTAGTCACCTTATTATCGCCCTACTCACCATTAATTCCATTGCTTTTGAATCGTCATTAAAGCTCATTGTAAGTTTCCGCATGCTTTCATCGAGTTTAATATTTTGCGCCTCTGTCATTTGCATTTTCTTTATAAGCTTAGCATGTTGTTCCTCCAGTTCAGCTAGATAACGTTTATTTCTTTCTTCCTGCTCAGGGTCAGCATTGCCACCTTGTAATTCAACTAATTTACGTTCTATTTCCAGACATTTGAAGGCCTGCGAGTTTGATGTGAATTTAATTAAAATGTTCGCCTCAATTGAAGGCTGGAAGATTTGTATGACTTACCGCCTCGTAGTGTATTTCCGTTTGACGCTTCAGTTGATTTTCTATTTTGGAGAAATTCTTCTCAATGGCCGCCGTTGTTACTTGAATGCCATCGTTGGTCACCTGCGAGTATGATATAATTAAATTACTAATATACAGTATGCATGAAAATACTCACCTCCATAGTTTTCTGCTCATTCTTGAAATCCACCAACTGCTGTTGTGCCCTATAAACCAATCCATTCACTCGAGCTATGTCGTTATTCAACTGTTGCTGCACCTTCTGCTCATTGTCATTCATATCCTCGAGAACTTGCAGTCGCTGCTGGGCACTCATAGTCTTACTTTCCATTGAGGCATAGTGTTGCTCCAGTTTCTCCAAAGTACCATCGAAAACTTCGAGCTCCTTTAGTTTTAGTATTTTTTGCTTCATGTTTTGACTATTTTCGGAACGTTGTTGCAGCACTCGATTCGAGAGGCCTTGCAATTCTTTCTGTACTATTTCAACTTCATTTTCCTTGAGTATCACTAAATTGGCAAGTTGCTGCATTTGCTCTTTTATTTCGGATGAATTCATATTAAGTTCTTCGATTTCTGATTCGATATGTCGATTATTTGAAATAATCTCGTTGAGTCGATTGTCGAAGTTCTTTTGCTCAGCTTCTTGTTTCTTGGCTTGCTTTTTCAGTTGCTTAACCTCATATTCGCCATTGGTTATGTCTTCTTCACGTTGAGTCATTTGATTTACGGCAGATTTCCAGGTTTCAACCATTTTCAGTCGTTCGGCATGGGCGTTTCGATAGAGGTTTGAGGTGCAATCGAGGTTTTGTTCCAAGGCTTTCTGTTCATCGTAGAGCACTGTAAGAGTTGCGCGAATTTCTTCGATTTTTCTGGAGAGCTTGCAGCGCTGAAGTTCCTGCTCTTTGGCTCTGATTTCATCCTCTTTGCAGTATTTCCCGATGAGCTGAATACCTTTTTCACCGTCATTCATTGCTGCGGTCCACTCTTGCATGGCAGCTTTGGCCCATTTAATGCGATTTGTCAAATCGTCGATGCGATGACGGAATTTGCATACTTCCTCTGCTCAAGGATGTTGTGATTAGTTTCGTCGCTTAAATACTTTATATGGGAAAACTTACTTTCTGTTGTTTCCTCATACTTCATTGTTTGTTCTAATTCCTTGTCGATATTTTTGAGATCCTCGTTCAACTTGGAACGTTCACGTTCGGTAATTTTGAAAAGATGATTTTCAGTGCGTACTTCTTCTTGATAGGCAAGCAGTAATTTCTAAAAGCAGATCCTTGCATCAACTTACAAATCATGTTTCCTTGTTTTTATTTTTTTAAAATTTTTTTTTGCTGACTCTTACCAAATTGTGATTTATGCTAACTTCTGCATTTTTTGCATGTTGCTGCAGCTTGTCGACACGCTCCACATTTTGTTTTTGTATGCTTTCCAGATTTGCTCGTTCCTCGGTCAGCGCTGCCAGTTCTTTGAATAGAGCCAAGTTTTCCTCATTAGCCATGGGCACTTCGGCTTCTGGAGTCCAGCCCATGGCTTGCATAGCTTTAGCTATGAGCTCTTCCTGTTCCATGGTTCCTAGAAGTTTCTATTTTGTATAGTTTTAAATTCTGTCTGCAGATTGTATCAATTTTAAATATTTGGAAAAATATTGACAAATAAAAATGATTGTTATTCAATCCTTTTGTTGTTCAGCTTTCATTCGAACTAAAGGTCTTGATTTTTTTTTGTTTATGAAAAGTTTCGTTTAACTCGTTAGAAACTCGATTACCATGGTTTTACTGCTAGTAACTATAATAGTTTAGACAAAGCTCGAAGGTTGTTATGGATTTATTCAACAGTTAGAGCTGATAGTATATATTTCATTATAATGAAGTTATTGGAGTACCATTCTTGCATTCTATTCTTCCATTCTATTTTAAAATAAGCGGTACGCAGATCACAAGTCATAAAAAGAATATCAGTGATTATACTCTATCTCCTTATCCTCATTATCCTCTATGCGGTTAAAACGGGTTGATAGAATAATTTTGTTATGTAATTTTATCATAATTTAAAATTAATTTTAATTTTAACCTGAAAACATTACGTTTTACCAAGCGGTTTCAAAAAATGTTGAAAAAATCTTTTTTTCAAAATGCATCGGCGTTGCATGAAATTGGCACTCTATGAGTACAGGTGTAACTTAAAAAAAAAAGAAAATAAAGACATCATCGGGATGCGAAGGCATCTGCTTAAGTATTGAAACTGAAAATTTATTGCATGGAATTATATCGTGCTATGTATGGATTCTACGGTTAAAAAAATATTGGATTGTTCAAAGAAAAGTGAATTTTTTATTGATAGGCGTCACTGTAAATTCCGTTTTTCCTGCAGTCTGGTAGGATTGGAAGTAGTGGGAGAGCAGCTCGTAGTAGACGAATAGAACCATAAATTCTGAAGTCTACAGTGGGCAATTACAGAAAGTGATCGATGCCATTCAACAGAAACATCCTGAGCTGGTCAATCGGTTTTTTTGTGCTAAACAAACAACTAATCATATTTTCATTCTATCTAATGGTTAGGCTCTAATGGTCAGAAAAATCTTTGATTTAATTTAATGTGACCTTCTTTATTCAATTATTAGGCTGCCGGAATTTACGCCCAAAAAAACTTGAAAAAAAGCCCGAAACTCCATACAAAACCGGGTATTAATTCCTAGAAAAAAGTGCCCGAAATTTCGGGCAATTATGTAATTTTTTCGGGTGTTGTGCCAAAAAATTTCGGGTCTTTTTTCGAAATATTTGAAAAGAAAGAAAGACCCAAAAAAAAAGCTTTGAATTTAGGCCCGAAAAAAAATCGGCAATTTTTGCCGAATACAAAATATCGAAAACGCCCGAATTTTTGTGAACCCTCAAAAAGGTAAGACATTTCAAAATCGTTATGATAAAATGGTTTTCCCTTGTACGGCAGATAAAAATAAAACATTCCATTTATGGGCAAATCATCATAAAAAAAAAACACTATTTGGACCTTAAGTCCATTATGTCGGAATAAGGATATATTTTCAAAGACGAACATTAATTTATTACTCAATCTGTTCTTATATATTTTGATAATCTTACATTGAATATGGATGACGAAATTACACCCGAAAAATTTGGAAATAAAGCCCATTTTTTTCGGACTTAATTTTTAAACCAATTGAGCGTAATTTCCTTCGTTCGGGCTCAATTGCCACTTCAAATTCGGGCGTTTTTTCCAAAATTTTATGCTATGGAAAATCGGGCTTTTTTTTTGTTTTTTTTTTCGGGAGTAAATTCATAGAGCGTAAATTCCGGGAGCCAACTAATATTACGAAGATAAAAACTAATAAGTTTTCAATAAACACCTCCACACCGCCAAGGTGTACATCAGCCAAACAAGCTGAACCCTAAACGGAATTGTGGAGACGAAGAAGAATAAAAAAAACCACAATACAAACTCTGTTATACTATATTCACACGGAGAGTTTAGTTTCAGTTTTTAGAACAAAGTTAAGACCATGGTATAATAATACAAGGTAGCATTGACAACTGCTTATTTTCTCTTCTACAAGAAAACATCTCCTGTCAAAAACAGCTTTTTGTGTATATGCATCTGCAGCTGCTGTGGTTGTTGTTTTTTTTTCACTTCAAAGTTTTCAACATTGTTTGTGTTTTCAATGGCGGATTGTAAGCGCTCTTTTTTTGAGTATATTTTTTGACAGGAGATGTTTTCCCTAGCAACTGTCAATGCTACCTTGTATTATTATACCATGGTTAAGACATGCCATTGAACTCAAAATATACTCTTGAGTTCCCAGTACAATTATGCAGGTTGAAACTCAACCTAAACTCAATTTTATTTCGGAGTTTATCAAAACTCAATTTGAGAAATGACACATTGGGTTGTATGCATAAAAATGAGATAAAAATTACCTTTTTCTCAAGTTTTTGTGCAATATCTCTGTTTGGTATGCATACAAAATAATTGACTTATGAGCTTCATCTCGGATGATGAGATTGATCTCAGTGTTGAGAAATTCCTTTAAATCGAAAGCTCTCTTTGAGTTCAAGCAAATATCCGTATGCATAAAAACCAACTTCTACTCACTATCTTGAGATCATGCTGCTAATTTAGTGAGACTGGTAGGCTTCAACTCAGTTTTGTAAAAATTAACAATCTAGGAAAATGGCTGAATATTTCATGTGCGAAAAACATAAAAATATACAAACCCCGTTTATACATTAATCAAAATGACAAGGTCCAACGACTTTACCGGTTTAAAAACGAAAATATAGAGTGGCTGCTCGAGTACTTTTTCGAGGATGTTAATGTTACCCGAGTAAGAGAAATAACAAAGCTGGAGAAAATGCAAACCTCTCTAAGAGACAGTTGGACACCCCGGGTTTCAATTTGGAAACGACAAAGTTTTTGGATTTTACACAAGTAACCACAGTTTCGCGTACTGGTCAGCAAGCTACCAACGCAATCGCAACCCAAGGACACAACTGGACTGTTCCCATCCAAGGGAACAATGGGATTGTATTTTCAAAAAGCGATAAAGCCATCAAAAGAGCTCAAACAAAATGGTCTTTAAAATAAAAATTTCTCTTTGCAATCGGAGCTATCATATTGATACATACGCACAAAAAAACCTTCATCCCATGGTGACGACTACATTAATCGAAAAGAGTATTACTCCATGAGTATTACTACATGCGATGCAGATGAATTTTTCACTAATATGGAAATATCTTAGTCTGGATCAGTTCACGATTCCCGAATTTTGTGAAACAAAAAAAAACTCCAAACGATGGAGAGTGCAGCAAATAAAGCACTCCTACTTGGAGACGAGGGTAACGGCCTTTCGAATTATTTTAGGACACCATTTAGAAACCCTCAAACGAATGTTGCAAAAAAATAAAGCAAAAAATTTACAAAAGAAAGGGTTATAATCGAACGTTGCTTTGGTCAACTAAAGCAGTGATTTCTTGCAATATAAATAAAGTTCGAGTTGTAACAGAATTGATTCCCACTGTACTTGGAAGTTGCTTCGTTCCGCATAATATTGCGATATTTTTACTTCTGTGTGTTACAAAAGTTTTCATCAAGTTAATATATCCTGGCGTAGGGTATAAATACAGAAAAATCATAAAATTTGTATGGAACCCCTCTCAGCAGGGGTCGGTGGGGATAGGTCGCAAAGGAAAAAATGTCCCTCTTGCAAAAGTAATGGGGGTCGGTAATACATATTAACTCTTTCCGACCCTCGGTTAAAGCCGCCCCACACTGTAGTACGAAAACCTAGGGTTACCCGAAAAAACGGACTTCATATTCGGTTTCAGTGACCTCGACCTCGTTGAGCTCAATCTCAGCTTTCTGCATACGAAACTAAGTTCAAGCAAGAGCAAATTCTCGATCTCGAGTAGTTGAGCTTAATCGACTCGATCGACTCAACTCAGTGATCAATTCCATTTTTATGACTACGACCCATTATTGTTTCTAGCAGAAAAACGAACTCACAGAAAACTTATTTGGAGAGTTTATTGCAAAGGCAATGAAATCACATTTCTAACGGTATATTAACAAACCCCACTGATCTAACCGTTCCGAATGGATTCTGAATATATAGATGGTTCTTCAAACATATGCATACTTAAATTGCGTTGGCATTTCAGGTTGAATAGATGTTCCTTCCTGCACACCGTGAGGTATGTCGAAAGTTTTGAACAAAAAAAAAAGAGTTGGCTGTGCCGTGGACACACCCGTGGGTTTTGACGTAACGAAGTTTCTTGCTGTTGTTGTTAATGTTGATGTTGATGTTGATGTTGATGTTGATGTTGATGTTGATGTTGATGTTGATGTTGATGTTGATGTTGATGTTGATGTTGATGTTGATGTTGATGTTGATGTTGATGTTGATGTTGATGTTGATGTTGATGTTGATGTTGATGTTGATGTTGATGTTGATTTTGATGTTGATATTTATGTTGGTGTTGGTTTTGGTGTTGGTGTTGGTGTTGGTGTTGGTGTGGTGTTGGTGTTGGTGTTGGTGTTGGTGTTGGTGTTGGTGTTGGTGTTGGTGTTGGAGTTGCTGTTGGATTTGGAGTTGGTGTTGGTGTTGGTGTTGGTGTTGGTGTGGTGTTGGTGTTGGTGTTGGTGTTGGAGTTGCTGTTGGTGTTAGAGTTGGTGTTGGTGTTGGTGTTGGTGTGGTGTTGGTGTTGGTGTTGGTGTTGGTGTTGGAGTTGCTGTTGGTGTTAGTGTTGGTGTTGGTGTTGGTGTTGGTGTTGGTGTGGTGTTGGTGTTGGTGTTGGTGTTGGTGTTGATGTTGATGTTGATGTTGATGTTGATGTTGATTTTGATGTTGATGTTGATGTTGGTGTTGGTATTGGTATTGGTGTTGGTGTTGGTGTTGGTGTTAATGTTGGTGTTGGTGTTGATTTTGATGTTGATTTTGATGTTGATGTTGATGTTGATGTTGATGTTGATGTTGATGTTGATGTTGATGTTGATGTTGATGTTGATGTTGATGTTGATGTTGATGTTGATGTTGATGTTGATGTTGATTTTGATGTTGATGTTGATATTTATGTTGGTGTTGGTGTTGGTTTTGGTGTTGGTGTTGGTGTTGGTGTTGGTGTTGGTGTTGGTGTTGGTGTTGGTGTTGGTGTGGTGTTGGTGTTGGTGTTGGTGTTGGTGTTGGAGTTGCTGTTGGTGTTAGTGTTGGTGTTGGTGTTGGTGTTGGTGTTGGTGTTGGTGTTGGTGTTGGTGTTGGTGTTGGTGTTGGTGTTGGAGTTGCTGTTGGATTTGGAGTTGGTGCTTTTCGTTTAGCTTTTTTTTTTGCTTCCCCATTGGTTGTGCTCTAATTTCAATTTATCCAGCAGAAGTGATGCATATGCGGCGGTTCCCTGAGGGTTTTTGGCACGCCGTCAAATTTTTTTTTTATTTTTGTCATATGCCCGAAGACCTCACCTTTGTTTTCGTTCCTTGAAATTTACCGTCGCACCAGTAGTCACAGAGTTAAAAATCCATGCAACGTTTTTTCATGGCTGTAGCATTTTTACTGCATTATGTGATTGCATCCCTGAAATCATGACAACAAAATTTTTTTTGTAATTTAGTTGTGAAGCGTAATAACACATCCATGCTGTCGTAAAACAAAATTTACTGTAGCACTCCTCCTGAGTGAGTAATAATTCCATGCAACGATATTACATTTCTGTTACATAAGCTGTTATATTCACGACCTGCCGACGCCGGAATTTTTTTTTTATTTTTGTCGTAAAGCCATGTATAAAAACTTTATTTTCCTTTTTAAACTTTTATCGTAGGTTATATACTCATTGAGTAAAAATTCAATGCAACGCCGCTGCATGAATGTTGCGTTATCGATCTTTGAGCGGCTCTCTCAGCGTCCCCATGATGTCAGAAATTTTTTGTCTAATTTTGTTGTGAGGGTTTCCAGTAGACCTTTATTGGCGTATCGTATTTTTAACCCTAGCACTAATACTCAGCGAGTAATAATTCCATGTAACAAATTTTCAGTTGCGTTGCTTACGTAGCTCCCACTACGTCCCTATGCCGTATTAAATTTTTTTTTGTTTTTTTAATATAGTCAAAGAATTAACCTTTATGCTCATACTATTTTTAAATTCTTAGCTCTTATACCCAGCGAGTAACAATTCAATGAAACGCAGATGAATTTTTAAAAAATTCATTTTTCAACTTTTTTTGAAACTAGAGCAGTACAACGTAACTACGTCACGTCAAAACAGCTGTTTCTTTAATTGTGCAATTTACTATTTACAGAAATTAACAAAAGAGCGAAGAAAAGATGAGGTGTTCATATCAATATTGGCCGATAAAAATTCCGATTTGCGCAGCGCAAAGAAGAACCTGCATGCGTACGGACCTGCATGCGTACGGCAGCCTTGTCTTCAAGTTGAATATGAAGTTGCAAAAAATATGAGAGCACATAAGTAAACAAAGAAATGTCACACTTAACTCAATTCTGCCGACGCAGCTCTATGTGGTTGCACAGCTTTGGTTGAACTCAAACTAAACTCTCTGAATGAACAAAGCATAAGAAGTTGTAATCAATCTTCGAAAGATACATATATTTAGCGCCATATCTAAGAGTATAATACGATTGGGTTGCCCGTTAATTATATGCAGCAAAAGTAGATAAGAACAAAAGTAAGATATGTTCTCGGCCAAAAAATCCCTGCTGATTTTCTCGGCAAATTGACAGAATAAGTTAAACTAAAATAGCAGAGGGGATCACAGCGAAAATCACGCAAGACTACTGTTGAGTTGGTGTAGCGGCCAACGAAACTGCTGTCTAGTCTGCTGTGTCATTACTAGACAGCGGAATTATATGCAAAATTTATTTGAAGTCTGATTGCAGTCAAATTTTGGATTTGTACTAGTTTTGACTTAATGAATGCAGTTTTTACTCCATATCTATGATATGCAAATCTTATGCAAAAAATATGCAAAAGCATATGCAAGAGATATGCTGCATATTTTCTACATATGCAAAAAATATGCTGCATATTTTTGCCATTCAGCATTAAAATTTCAAACATTAAAATTTTCTGAAATTATAAAATTTCCAAATTAATTTATATATTCAAAAAGTTTCTTGAAAAAGAAAATGTTAAAAATGAAACAATTATTTTATCAACTTTTTATTTAGGCATGTCCCTACTTGGCGCGCTCGGTGTTCGAGTGAAAATTTAAAAAATTTTAACAGGAAAACGGTAAGAGATAATGAAAAAAATTTTTTGGGGTGAATAAATACATTTTTATTAATTTTTAACATTTTTTATGTATGATATATTTTATACCTGGCTACCATCGTTACTCAAAATTACTTTGTCCGATTATCTTCAAATTTTAACCACATACTTTTCACATGTGTAGTTTATCTCTTACCGTTTTCCTGTAAACTAATTTTAAATTTCCACTCGAATACCGAGCGTATCAAGTAGGAACATGCCTTAAAGGTAACATATATATATTACTATAAATTATTAAAACTTTCCAAGTTGTCGGCAAAATTTTGTCGCTTTTTAGAAAAAATAATTTTATATTACTCCAGGAAATCCACCGAAGTTTTACTTAAAATTTCGTTTGTTTTTAAAACAGATATTAATCTGGATTTCTTTCCATAATGAGGTTTAATTTAAGGCGAAGATCGTCACCCAACTTTTCAGGAACTTCATTTATAATTCGTTGGGATTTTTCAAATATTTCGTAAGACTTCTTTAAGCTCATACTCTTTCCTTCCAAACTGGTAATAACTTAAAAAAAATTATCTGAAATGGGTTTTGATAAAAATAAAACTCCTATATAAAAGTGAATTTTGCAATAACTCTTGTGCGGTTTTTACTAACACTGCTTCATTCAAATTTAATGATTGTACAACCTGAAACACATATAATGAATTTATACACATGTGGTATAATACGTACTATTTATATGTGTTGGTAATAAAGAGCTGCAGAGAACATTCTATTCACAGTACTTGAATAGTATACACTATGTTGGTGTAGTGTTTTTCAGTGTAGTCATGATATCGAACAAAAATGTTTTGTAAGAAGCGAAGCCAACAAAACAAGAATTGTATATTTTAAAAGCTCTTCGTTAGTGTCGTTGTATTTTGAAGGTTTTAATATGAAATAAAATATCAAACCATAGAACGACACTGAAGTAAAAGTAACGGGAAATCATAGCGATCACACCTAGTGCACCATCAAACCGCATCGAAAAATTTTCAGCAGTCGTTTTCAGTTTTCTAGGGGGCTCACAAGTAAAGAGAGAGATAAATAATTAGAAAAAGCATAACTCGAAAACGACGCAAGATAGACGAAAAGTAACAGTGATTTTGGGTTATCTAAAGGGAGTCTCGAAATCGAGATGCACAGGTAGAGGGATCGGTCAATATAATAACCTTAAAAAATAAGAAAGACCGCCATATCTTGAAAAAGAAGCAAGATGGGCCAAAAAAACCACAGGATTTCAGTTTTCTAAAAGGGACCTTGAACTCTCGCCATCGCTTTGCCCGAATTATTGTAACAACAACAAACATATTCGACCTTCGGTTAATTTTATTTCTAAAGAACTCAACTTCCGTTGCCTTAATTTACCCATGATCATCGGTGTCTGCAGGATTTCTAAAAATGCAAAGCAGGGGGAAAGGGGGGCACTTATCCTGCACCACCTGCAAACGCCCATTCCTATGATAGAAGTTGTTGTTGGTTCACAAACACATACAGACATGAAGTTACCGTTGAATGGACTTGCATACATTTTGCATATGCATATTATATGCAAATATGCAATTTTTTATTTGCATATGCACTAATAATGAGCATATACATTTTTTATGCAATATGCAAAATATGCAAATTTTATGTTATGTTTTTCAAGATATAATTTGACGGGACGCATATCTGTGTCATCGAAATTGTTTTACGGTCATTCAATACAAATATGCAATTTCATATTTTCCGCTGTCTAGTCATTACTGTGTTCAACAGTTATACCTCGAGCTCAACAATTAGTCTTAATTATTGAATAAAGATATATTTTATACCGCACCGCAATTTAATATGATTATTTCTTTGCACCAATTGACACGAGCCTTTTTTTGAGTGGTTATCGTAGTAAGTCGAAGCCAACGTGAACAAATATTTTTCACAACTATGTGTTCATGTAAAATGGTATTAATGCTGGTGCAAGTAATGCCGAAAGATACCACAATCTCACGGTGTGACACATGACGATCAAGCATTATCAGTTCGCGCAAAGCATCAATGTTTTGTGGCACAGCACAACAGATTTTCGGCGCCCTTCAAAAAACTTGTAAGTGAGCGAAGGACGGCCCGGTTGAATTTTGTATACCACCGATAAACAGAGGTTGATAAAAAACCTCTGATGGTGTTTCATCGCCAATAGTCGAATTGAGTTTACCAATGAACTTTTCTTGAGATGATTCTCGTCGCACGAAAATGTTCACGTATTAATTTTATTTATTTGCTGAAATACAATTTCAAAAGCACTTAAACAACACAATAAGCCAACGTATACCAAAATTTTTTGAGTACGTAATCCTTAAAAATGTCGAACTTTCCAATGGAAATGTTAGTTTGACTGGATAGACATAAGCGTTGCCGGATCCTTAAATATAAATAGCAGCATACGTTTTGCTCACGTATGCTGCTAGTATCTTCATCATTAAGCAATTGTGATATTTTCATCAGAAACTTAATAAGAACTATAACCAACTTACAATTGTCTTCATCACATACTTTAAAATATAAAATAAAATTTAAAGTTTTATAAACATTTATTGAACAGTTTAAATAATAAAATTTTTTACATAAATACTGCGTTCCTTTTGCTACAAAATATCATTTCTAGCATCATCTAGCAGGAAATGTGAAAAATCGCTGCTTTCATCGTTAGCTGCGTTCAATACAGTTGCAACTTGTTGCTGCAACATTACCGGTGAATAAAGACGCATATTTTGAAATTTCAAAGATGGTGAACTGTGCCCATCTGTGCCACAAACTACAGAGCCACAAAGACCATTTGACGTCGAAGCCAAATTGAGAACAGGATCCATATTAACAATGCCCATTTTATTGCATGACTCCACAACAATATCATCGATGGTCTTGGTAAGCATCGCCTCGTCCATTACATGCTTGACATCCAGCTGTCCATCGTTGATGTCCATTGCATTAATGGCTGCTATTTCAGCGCTGTTTGGTGAGTTTTGAGACTCGTGCATAGCTGATGCGGAGGCACTTTCCAGAAAAGCTTTAATAAAATATTCCGAAATCTGTTCGGAAGTTTGCGCATTATTGTCATCATTGAGAGTGCCTGCTTCACGAACAGTGTTTGGCAAACATTTGTGCGTACGTTGAGAAACTTTATAGCGGAAGCTCTTCTGACAGACATCGCATTTGTAAGGCATTACTCCAGTATGAATGCGAGTATGGACTAAGAACGAGACGCGCTGGCGAAAACTCTTGTCTAGAGAGGGATAAAAATAAAACAGGAGAAATATGAATAAGGAATTCATCATGAATGAAAAAAACAAGTAAAAAATAAAAATAAAGTAAAATTAGTATAGCTTGAGCTTAAAGGTTTAGAACGTGGTAAATAAACCCCTAGTTAATTTGAACTATATACTTTTAATTCATTTATAAACCCATTTTAATTCATTTATGCAAAGGGATCATTAATGATGCAATTTCAAAGACATTTCAAAATAATAAAAAAGGAAAAAGTTTGTGGTTTTGTTAACAACTCATTTATGTACATTTTTTTTTAGGTTTGAACCAAGGATTTCAGGTGGAATACCTATTCAGTCAAGTCTGCCTTGGTTCGAAATGGGTTGATAGATAAGTGGGAAGGAAAGGGACAATCAAGTGAAACATGTGTAGGATGTTCTAAGCGTGGTGGAAAGCCAAAGAAACATGTGAATTTGAATCTGAGGCAAGTGTTATGCCTTTACCTCAGTCAATTCAAGTTATAAGACAATCTTCATCCACAAACTTCTCTACCATCAATTACAACTTCAAGTCGTAAATATTGATGAATTTTTAATTTCAGTTGATTAGAAATAAGGATAGGAAATTGCAAATGCGAAAGATTTTAAAGAGAAGGACCATGGCCCTGCCGGGAATCGAACCCGGGACCTCTGGGGTAGCAGTCGAGAACGCTACCTACTCGACTACCGAGGCGGCCTCTATGAGATCAATTTGCAACCGAGATCTTGCGTTTTGTTGGTCGATTTTTTTTTTTGCTTTGGGATTTTTTAAACATAAAGATTACACCAAAGACCCAAAAAATCATTCTAAAGCTTAAGGAAGAAATACAGTCTTCCATTGATGAAATAAGATCACAGTTATGCCAAAGCGTTATCGAAAAAAGTGAACCTTGCCAACAAAGTCGATGCAGCCATTTGTCAAATATCCTATATCACACATAACTTCTATTTTCATAAAAAAAAAACGAATTGGCCATTTCATCCCTTGAACGGAATTTGACCGAGATTCTTTTTATAAAATTATGTTCTGCGTTTTATTAAATCTTTGTACACAAAGAATCGCCAACTGGACCTACTAGTTTTATGACGACTCTGAACGGGTAATGTAGCCGCTTCTTAAGCTGCGCTTGAGGTATTGTCCAAATATTTTGTTCTGAGTTGGTAAATCTGTCATCTGGTGCTAAAATATCTTTTTGAGCGCCATTGGTTGGCAGTTTAGCTCCTTGTGATTTTTTCATATTCCGACGACTCAAGTTACCACTTCGGGAAAAACGTTTTGAGAAGATTGGAGAGAATTCGAAAAAGGAGCTGAAAGCGATTCCAAAATCAGTCTATGAAAAGTATTTTCAACATTGGAGGAAGTTGGCGTTGGAATGTGTTTGCAATGGATATTATAAAATGGAAATAAAATTAATATCGATGAATTATTGAACCATTTTCGTTTTATTCAAAAATTCCGGATATGTTTTGATCAGAAGGTATATTCTCAAGAAGTTTTACATTAAGCATTATTTGCTCTCTGAGGTTCGCCATTATCTGAACAAATTATATGTGTCTAGTAGAGGATTCGAACCAATCTACGCACCTTAACGCGGACATGTTTCTAGTTTAAATAAAAATAAATAAATTGACCGTTTCAACCCATGAAAGAACTTTGACCGAGTTTCTTAAGTTCAAATTATGTTGTGTGACCTTCTAGTTTTACGTGATATTACTTACTCTCTGATGTTTGCCATAGTCTGCAGAGAGGTGAGGTCCGATCAAGTTAATTTCAATTAAAAAAACTTTCTGTTGTGTCAGCTGGGGTTCGAACCTGGGCTTTTAATGGCATCGAGTGGTACACACACTCGGCCACGGCCACCATTATGTTTCTACTGTTGTTATGTTTTTTATTATGTTTCTTCACTAAAATAAAAACAGACGATTTTTCCAATAAAAAAGGGCTTTTAGTGAAAAATTCAAATGTCAGGCTTTTGCGACACCCTGGAAAAAAAGCGTTTGCGATATCTTTTGTGATGCAAAAAGTTTACTTTTCGAATTTTTTTTTTTGTTTTTTTGAAATACGAAAAAATTGTTGGATTAAAAACAATTTCAGAATTTTTTTTTTATTTTTATATCTTTGACATTTTTATATCTTTAGTGAGTTACGCAATGTCTTCACAGAGAGTTTAGTTTGAGTTTCCAGTACAAAGTTGAGTTTTGCCACTGAACGCAAAATAAACTTTTGAGTTCTCCAGTACAATTTTGCAGAATGAAACTCAACTAAACTCAACTTTGTTTTTGTGTTTATAAAAACTCAAAATGAAAAATCCCTAAAAGTATGCTAATGTTCTTATAAAAAAACACGTTCAGATGCAACTTTTTTGATGACAAGGTACGTTGAACAGTAGCGCAAGGAAGAACTCGCATGTGTACGGAGAAATGGCTGCAGCCTTGTCCTCAAGTGGAATTGATGTCACGGCGGTGGATGTGCCGAAAAAATATGAGAAAAGTAAACGTTCTGTCGACGCATCTCTGTGTGAACAGTTATGGTTAACTTAAAAATAAACTCAAACTAAACTCATTGTGTAAACCAGACTAGACTGTGTAGACTATATTAGTGAGCTAACGTCTTATATCAAACTCACCACACACGTCACACTTGAATGGTTTCTCCCCGCTGTGAATGCGTTCGTGGTTATGCAAGGTCGACAGCTCCTTAAACGCGCGTCCGCAAGTGACGCAGACATGTGGCTTCTCGTCGCTATGGTAGAGCAGGTGTTTGTGGTAGGACTGTTGAAATGTAAAGGTGCGTGCGCAAATTTCGCAGGTGTATGGCATTTCACCTAAAAACCGTTAGCTGTGTGTGGAGAAAAATCAATATTTTAACTTGACAACGTTTAACACACCTGTATGCAGACGTTTATGCTTCTTAAGGAAGTATTTTGTAGTGAAAGCCTTCGAGCAAACATCGCATTCCCAAATTTTGGCATTCTCTGTGTTCGTTTTAGAGCCTAACGGCTCCTTATCCATATCCGACTCAAGTTCTGATAGTTCGGCGCTGTTTCTATTGCTCACGGCAACGACAACAGTTGATGGAAACTCTTGTGACGGGTGGTCTGGCATCATTAACATATTGCTAGAGGCATTGCTTGTAATTTTGCATTCATTTCTATTGAATTTACTCTCTAAAGTTAGAATGCGAGGCAGTTGGCTTGAGTCTTCCGGAAAGGTAGGTAACTTCGTTGCATTTGTTTGCAAAGTGGAGGAGGCATTTTGGTTGGTTGCTACTTCTTCCTTATGCGTACGTATACGATCGCAAATGCTCGGTTTCGTTGCATTGTTGCCTACGGGCTGGCCGATCAAATGCACCACCTTCAAGTGAACTCGCAACGATCCCTTCATTTTAAAGGTTTTCGCACAGAGGTGACACTTAAATTCGTGCACTTTTTTATGACCACTACTTAGGTCAACACTTGCATTCAGAGGTTGGCTTGTGTCCGCAGGCGAACTAGCATCATTTTGATGTACCAAACGGACATGTAGCTCGAGTAGCTCTGTATTGCGAAAATTAAATTCACAAATATCACAGGTCGGTAGAGTTTGCCTGTAAAGAAAAATTGGTTTTTAGCACAATTGAAAACTGTATTATTACTAACGACTAAAATATAATACTAATAATGGGTCATCCGCCTAACAATCCCGAGTTGGCACCCAATTATTTCTTCTTGTTCCTTCACATTAAGGAAAAAATGTGTGGCGAACGTTTTTCTACACCCGAATAGGCCGTTGAGACCTTAAAACCAATAAAACCAATTTCAGAGTCGCAAAACTGTTTCAAAAATTGGTTCAAACGAATGCAAAAGTGCATTGATTATCTTGGAAAATACTATAAAAAACAATGAGACTTAAAAAGCAACCTTCGTATACACATTAATATAAATTTTAAGAATAAATTTGAATATCTTATTAAAAAATTATGTGAAAATTAAACACATATTTCTCACTATTGCATCTTTTAAAATAGAGGACAGATTTTTTTTCAGTTCTACTCATTCGAGTTTCAATTAGTTTGTTCGTAGCTTAGTTTGTTGTTATGTAGCCATTCCAGTCCATTTTGACTGTTCCTTCGAAGCTCATTTGGAACACAAGTATTAAGCAAGCTCAAGCTCAAACGCAAGCTCACAAGCTCAAATAAGTATTACAGAAGCTGTTTGGAAGCTGACTGCGCATCAATAAGAGGTTTAAGGTGTATTTTGCCTATACGAAGCACCCTAACGAAGATTTGCCACCATTTAAACAGCCTCCTCGCTTTAAGAAGTAATACAGAAAGCTGCTTAAAACTTCAATAAGATGCTTCGTCAATGACTCTGCAAAGAATTCTTTTGAGGATTCCCACTCACACGAGTATTTTACCTCTAAAAAATATTATAAAACCTGCTTGGAAACTGACTTAGCTTTGAGTAGTTGATTTTTTTTCTAAGAAACGGCTTGATTTTGTCTATTGTAAGCGAACAAATAAGCTCAACTTTTATTTTTTGACTATGAGTATCTGCCATTTCATTTGTCTTCCTAATTTTTTCTTTGTTTAATTCTTCAGCATATAAAGAATTCTAAAAAAAGAAGAATATTTATACATTTATTTACATCTGAAATCACACCGAGTTTCGAACACAAGGTTCGTTCCATCAACTTCGATCCATCTGTTATGCCAATCTATTTATTATATGCATGTTGTAGTCTTATACGAGGCTATACCCTGCAACTTTCTATATATCAATTAATAGTCCCGAGACTTTCAATAAAAATACCTTTTTTTTCTTTTGTCAAAATTCTCTTTTATACTTCAACATAGTCTCCTTTTAGGCCGATACATTTATTTCAGCAGTCTTCCAACATTTTGATGCCTTTCGAATAGGGCTCCTTATCTGACTTCTCAAAATATGCATTTGTTTCTAGTTTGGCTGCATTGTTTGAGTAAAACCACTTTCCCTGTAGCTATCTGTTCAATTTTAGAAACACCCAATAGTAGAGAGGGGCCAAATCTGAAGATTATGGGTGTTGGCCCAATTAATGCAACTTTGCGCCATCATTTTTGCGTATATGTAGAGGATGTGCAATATCGTGATGAAAAATAAGTTTTTTCTTCGCTAAATGAGGTAGTTTTTCCTTGATTTCATCATTCAAATGGTCCAACAACGCCACATAGTAATCATCGGTAATTGTTTTTCCATTTTCAAGGTAGTCCACAAAGATTATTCTGCGCCCATCCAAAAAAACACTGGCCATAACCTTACCGACGGACTGTTGAGTTTTTCCGCGCCCTGCAGGGGCCTTAACCTTCTCTTCACTCCGCCGACTGCCTATTGTACTCGGGAGTAACTCCGCCTGTTCTCACGAGCAACCTGTCAAAAGCCAGGATAAATGAGGATGGTCGCAAGCAACGGGTTCATTCTATCCTGTGTAAATGTAGGAGACTACCCAGATCCTGGAGTTGGTCGCTCAATGTGGGGAAAAGATGGACCGTTTGACTTGATCAACGGTAGCGTATGCCTATGAAAGAATAGCTATGATCCTTAAAATTTGTTAGCATGGGGATAGTCTTCACGCTCGACAGACGTACTATCACAATTCCACCGGCACATTGGCATTGGTCTCATGGGTAGTCTTAAAAAGACTGGTTAAAACTGTGGTTAAAATGGTGTATAGTTTGGTGCACAATAGGTATCAGAATTGGGTACTCCGAGGTGAAAAGTATATGTTAGTAGCCTCGGAGTGTCAGTTTGCAAAGTTGCAAAATAGTGGTGACTATGTGTCACACACACGTTGCTACGCTGTAGCACGTCCAATAGTTGTGGCTTTTTCCACTATAGTCATGAACGATGGGTGCCGATATATCCGATATATCTTATCGGTGTGTGTTGGTGCGTGTTGAGGTAAATCATTTTTCCCCGGGGAGGCTATCGCAGGGGTGGCCCTTCGGGAAGTATTGTGCTGTCTGTGGTAGTTCAATGTCGCGAACAGGTCTGTGAGATCGCCATGGAGTTGCGTTTAATCAACCGGGTGGCAATGCCCATAAATTGTCAGAGATGTTAGAGAGGTTTCGATTTCCACCAATTAATGTGGATGGTGACCGAACTAATCATCCATAATTGGTACTGTTGCGTTCCAGCATTGGTTGCTATCCATACAGTATATTTGTTAATTTAAATTACACTTAAGTGTGGTGTGTAACCCGTGTTGAAACTACTATGACAGGGCGTTGGTCGCGTTTAGAGTCATGGAAGTTACGCCCAGGAGAGGTCGGATGGACATTTTATTTGTATCAGCATGGAACTAACGTCGTGAAGATTTCTCTGCTGGGCATCAATTCCATGAACCTCGACCCCATTGCCATGGGGCAACTTGAAATTAAGCCTATACGGCAGGTGTTCACGTTTCAATAAAAAGGAATTTCAATCTGTACTCGGGATTGTAGTGTTGGACCCATTTTGCATCCATTGCTATGAAACAGAGCAAAAACTCCTTTGGATTACGCTCAAAGATAGCCAAATTGTTCTCTGAATCAATGACGCGATGCTCTTTTTGATCTGGTGTGAGAAAACGCGGCACTCATCTTGCGTTTAGTTTTTAATTTGAATCTGCGGATATCCAACACCATACGACCATACTGTCACCTCAATTGGACGTCCAGAACGAGCACGTCTTCGGTGTTTGAACGGCAAAGGCGCCGGAAGCTCATTTCAACTGGGTGGGCAGTACAACTGGGGGGGCAGAACATGTTTTTTACATTAAAAATGTCATTTAGATGAAAAAAACAAATCAATAAAATATTACGAAAAGATTGATGTAAAAATAAGTTCAAAAAAAGCATGTAAAAACAAACAAAACATTTAAATTCAATATAAAACGAAAAAGTTATTAGTTTATAGCTAAATTCATAATTTAAAAAAAAATTTTTTTTTTATATATTATTTTTTCTATTGCGAATTTGTACTAGTATGGACTCTATGGGTTATAAACAAGTTAAAAAAATTTTTCAAAACGAGAACAAAATTGGTTAAAGCAAAAAACATTTTTGTTAAAAAAATTATTGTGAGAGGTTTTTACTGAGGGGGCGACTGACCCCCCAGCGCCCCCGCTTCCGGCGACCCTGTTGAACGGCCACATTTAAATTCAGTAAACCACTAACAAATGGTTTCTTTCGACGGGACAGATTCCTTGTAACATTTTTCTAGCCATTCTTGGGTTCGGGCGGAATTTTTTGTTACAAAGCAAAAGTCAGTCAATCAGTTATAATTTGCAAACTATTTATTAAAATGTCATTAAATTTGACTGGGCAGCTCTTTTGAGCTTTGTTATTTAAAAAAAAAGCTTTATCGTGTGTTGCATCAACATCTAGTGGAGAGTCTCGGGAGTTATCAAACGGCCTAGCACTTTAAAAGAGCTTCAGAATTACTATTGAAGCATTACCCAACTCCCATATTTTGCTCATTTCGAGATTTAAATAATGTTTTAATAATAGGTATAACCCTTGTATAATCCTTCATATGGAAGAAAATGTTGTTATAGGAGTGTGTGACGCTATAGTTAACTGCAAGAATATTCTCTAAATAACTAATCCAGGTTTAAAGAAAATTGAGTCGATTTTTCTACAATCATACCATATATACATATATAGTCAATAATGCCAAAAAAGGGATATTTCTGTATGGATATCCCCAAAAAATCAATTGGGTTTGGCTCTCTGAACTGAACACATTTTCTAATACCAAACATAAGAATTGATGAAAGAAAAAAGCGGTGGTTCAACAAAACATTGAAATGTCCCCTCCGTAATGTGTCCGAAATACACACTCCCTTAATTCCTAGACGCTCAAGCATAAATAGAACCAGAGCTACCGTTAAACCGAATTCCCTCTTCCTTATATTATATATGAATGTATTTTATGCACCTGAGTGTCTCCCATTCCAAATTGAGAGTTTTTTTTACTCATTTAAGTGTGTCTATTAAATATAGTAATTTTAAAAAAAACAATTTTAATTTGGCGCCCACAAAATACGAGTAGTAATGGCGCGTAGCAACTTTAAGGGGAGATACGCAGTCAGACTTTTTTTTTTTTTTCAAAAATTTTTTTTGCATTTTCTTAAAGCCTTAAGTCTCAAGAATGAGTGGTAAAAATTTCAAGTCGATATCTCAAAAAATAACAAAGTTATAGCCTAGTGAGTGAACCGCCTTCTAGAGCGCGCAGTGCTGTTGCTTATTTTCAAATGCGTTTTTCTCGAAACCATGTTTTCAAAGTCGGTGACCAAGATTTCTCGAAGCTCAGTGAACCGATCACTTTGATTTTTTTGCAGGCTTATTGTACACATAATAATCTCGTACTTGTCATAGGATTTTTTTTTTTTTTAGCTTCGTTCATTTTTTATAAGCAAAATAATGACGAATTTTTGGTCGAAAATCGTTTTTTTACGTTCGAAAGTCCGCCATTTTGTGAAAAATCAATATTTTCAAAAACGGCTATGACAAGTACGAGTTTTAAGTATCTACTTTAATAATATATTTCATTTTTTTGTTTCAGATGAACTTAGGAGGAGCAATCTTGGTCACCGCATTTCACTTTTTTTTCAGAGTGCTCTACAAAAACTGCTGTATCGACCTTAATATTGATTTTTTTTAATAAAAAAAAAACTAAAAATACTCTTGAATTGTATATTTTTAGGTATGAAAACCTTCATTTAAAAATATCCCATAGGTTTCCTTAAAAAAATTCACAAACATGACCTTTTTTTTTGGCTTCTGGCTGCGTTGCTCCCCTTAATGTTATTCTATTTCACCGAAACTTAAAACAAACCAATTAGCACGTTCGCATTCGAATACTTGTAAAACGGTGGCGTTCTTTTTACAAGTATCGAGAAAAATTAATTATAGAACCCACCAGGGAAAGATCAACTTGCTTCAATATATTCCGAGTCCAGGTAATCGGAAAAACTTTCTCTCAGAGATCAAACACGATTGAACCCACCTCCATAATGTGTTCCCTCCGAAAATCGTGCAAATTGACCCGGAACCTCGAAAAATGCAATTACAGTGGAAGCCTCGGAGGAAACAGTTCTTCTCAAGGTTTTGAACCATTAAAAAACTTGAAATCGCCATTTTCCTCGGCTTTTATTTTACAAATTTCCTGAGCAGAATATCCCCTTTTTTTGCGTTATTGGCCATATATTGACCACCATATTGCAAGGTGGCGCAAAGTTAATCATCCAATTTTGGTTTTGAATAATTTTTTTACTTAATAAAAAAAAATTATTTTAAATGGCCTTTACAATTTTTTCTGTTCAGTGGAAAATATGATATCCGTCAAGTGGCTGTCGCCTGTGTTGATACACATTTACCCGTTTTATCGCATTGTCCATGACCTAACTGATAACTGTTCGCATTCTTGTCGAATATTCTTCTTAAGGTCTGCGACTGCGTGAGGCTTATTGGCATAAGCCCGTGACTTCAAATAGCCCTAAAGAAAGAAGTCTGAGATGGTTAAATCATCATTGCTTGTCTATTTGGATTCTGTAGCTGTCTAGTTCACAAATGTCAAATATGATTGACGTACGACTCCATTTGCAAAAATTATAACATCTTCCGATAGAGTGATGGTTTTGCGCCAGCTTGTATAAGTTGACTAAGAAGTGTTTTCTCCTACAAAAGATTACACCAAGTTTATTGAAAAGCTATCATTTTCGAATATTCAAATACAGAATTATTTAAATCGCACTTTTAGGAACAATTTCTGAGGCAATTGAATGTGTTTCGATATATTTTTTGATAACATACAATGAGGTGGTTTCAATTTCAGATGCTGCTCTCTACAATTATTATTTTCCTCAAATATTGAAGCTTATTATAATAATTTCGAACTGTCATACACAGTTTTATTCCGAAAATGTCACAAAGCTTCTAAAAATCAATAAAAAGTGCGCCGTTATAACCTTATACGATAATTATACAAAGCTTATATCTTTAAATGTTGCTCCTTAATTCACTACTAAATGTTTATCATAATTGTTTTAGGAGGGACATTGTGAGTTACAACAATTATCGAAGCAACTACGGGTTTTCCAATAAGAGGTGTTATTTTGAATCGCTCACTTTTAATGCTTTTATTCTTTGACATTTGACAAGTAGAAACTACGCCATTACTAAAAAAGAAACGATACACGCTACAACAACGCAATGAAATTATTGAAATTCACTACAAAAATGGTGAAAATCTTGCAGTCACAGTTCGCAAAACTAAAGCATTTTTTGGCCGTCGTGAAGCACCTTGTTGGACCGCAATACAGAAATTGTTGAAAAAATTTGAGCTGTTGGGACAAGTTAGTGATGTGAAGAATAAAACCCGTGCACGTCGCTCAAGAACAACAAGAATATTTTTGCTGTAGCCCAAAGTCCAAAACCCAGCCCAAAACCCAGGTTTGTCCATTCCTCGTCGTTCTTTGGAATTGGGCATTCCACATACGTCATTACACCGTATTTTGCATAAAGATTTGAGTCTTAAGGCTTAAAACTGATGCTGATCATCAACAACGTCGTGTCTTTGCTGATTGGGTCCTTGAAATGCATGAAAATGACCCGGAATTCCATCGAAAAATCATCTTGACTGATGAGGCCCATTTCCAACTCGGTGGCTACGTCAACAAGTAAAATTGTCGCTTCTAGGGCTCGGACAGCCCAAGAGTTATTGTTGAGAAACCTCTCCATCCTCAACGTGTGACTGTTTGGTGCGGTTTATGGTCCGGCGGGGTCATTGAACCTTACTTTTTCGAAAATGAGGTTGGATCAGCAGTTACGGTGAATGGATTGCGGTATCGAGAGATGATTAATGATTTTTTATGGTCGGAGTTGGATGGTAGTGATCTGGACAACGTTTACTTTCAACACGATGGCGCTACGTGCCACACAAGCTACGAAACCATTGATCTTTTACGGGAAAAGTTTCCAGACCGTGTTATCTCTCGAAGAGGTGATCACAATTGACCACCGAGATCTTGTGATTTAACACCTTGCGACTTCTTCCCTTGGGGCCACGTGAAAGATAAGGTCTACGCCAACAGCACAGCATCGATTGAAGACCTCAAAGATGGAATTCGTAAGGCTATCGAGGACATAGGGCACCCACTTTGCGATTTGGTTATGGAAAATTTCATGAAAAGGATATTGTCCTGTAAGCGTGGTCTTGGTGGCCATTTGGCTGATGTTGTTTTTCATTATTAACGGCATACCTTCCTCTTTATTATGAAATAAACATCCGATCATTTAACTCAATAAATGGCATTTTTCTTTGAATACCAAAATAACACCTCTTATTGGAAAACCCTGGCGATTCATCGATTTTAAACAAAAACCATAACTTTCAGAATTATTGCTCAAGGTCAATCACTCAAAAAAAAACAAAAAAACAAGAATATATAATAACCCATTGCTCGAAAGTCCAACAGCTGATTATTTTTTTAAGGTCTATAGCATTTATGTATATGTATGTATAGAAATTCCTACTAAATATTTACCAAGATTCCATCTTTACTTTAGCTATAGCATCGCCAAGCAATCCATTGCCGCTCGAACTACATTGTTGTGTATTTTTCGAGGCAATTTCTTGAGTTTCCTTACTTCGAACTGGGTCACTTTGCAATGTGGGCGCACTGATATCACGTGGGCTCGGCACAAAAGTTTGTAACTTTTCATCACTTGCGGCTGCCACTGAATTCGAATTCGCGATCGTGCTTTGTGCGGCTATTGCAAAAATATCCGTATGACTGAAGAGATGTATAGTGAGCTTATCCAAGCCCAAAAACAACTCATGGCAGATGGGACATGGCAGCGGTCCATTTGCTGCTCTTATAAGGCTAACGCGCAGTGCATCAATACTGGCAAAACTTGACTGGGCACACAGAGGACACAGCACAGACACTGAACACATTTTTGGTGTGTCTATATTTCCCAAACACTGCACAAATTGTTCACTTTGAATTTATTGGTTGAGTGTTTTGTATTTTATTATAATTTTATAATTATATGAAAACTCATAAATTTTTTAACCTCTAATGAATAATCATCTCTTTTCCAACAAATAGAATTCTAAACACAATACACCTGCTTAAGCCACATTTCACAGCGTACAAAAACAATCCACATTTGATCGGAATAAAATTTGATTTTCTTTTATTTTATTTTTTCTTTTTAATTTTTCTAAAAATATATGAAGGAAAAGTGGAAATTGTGCTCAGTCGGCCTGTAGGCCGCCAGTTTCTCTGTATACAAAAAATTATGTCTCAAAAATTACACTCTATCTATGATTTCTTATATGTATATAGAACAAAATTCTAGAGTTTTGCTCTAAATTCAAAAATAAAAGCGTGTTTTTACTCTCAACTATGTTGGTTCTGTGCATCATCATCATCATCATCATCATCTACATTTTTTGTTAAGTTATTCGTGTTGATTTTAAATCATATCTTTCTCGAAAATTTCCGTAATTCTCTGTTGATGTTTCAGTGTTTCCGAAAATAGAATCTTAAATATCGAAATTTTTATGCAGGAAAAATATTCGCTCTTTTGTTGCGTAGTTTTTGTTGTTGGAGTTGAGGATCAGTGTTACCACAATGCTTTATCGCTTGGTTGTTTTTTATGGAATCTAATCCTAGTTATTGAAAAGCGTCAACTTTAGCAAATTTTATTTCGCTATCGTTGGAGTTATGTGTACTTAGTATATACAGTGAGCGTCAAAACAAAGGGTACACTTTTTTTGTACACGAGTTATACCACATATAAGTCTTCAACACTGGGATTAGTCCCAAAATTTATTATATTTGGAATTCTTATCAAAGTCTCTCTTAATATAAGTATAAATTCTTGCAAATAATTTATCACAACAACAAAATATTTAATAAAAACAAAAAGTTCATATTTATCACGTCAAAAAAAAGTGTACACCTGCATAGTAAGCTTAGCAATTTCAAATATTTTAAACAAATGTAACGGTATCTCTCTCAAATCGGTTAATTATGATGTTAGTTAATGTTTCTGCATCATTCGCCTTTGGTAAAGTGAGGAAGTAAGTTGTAAGAAAACTTTTTTAAAATGCGTAGTTAAACTTCTATTGAATCACGGGAATTAGTCATAAAATTCCATAAAAAAGGAAATTCACTTCGCGAAATAGCTTCAATTTTTAATAGAGATCATAATTCCATCAAGAAAATTATTGACAAATACAAAAAATTTGGAGCACTAGAAAATCGACCATTTGCTGGCAGACCAAAACAACTCAGTGAAACCGCAATACGATCAGCATTCAGAATAGTGTGAAAATATCCAACTACAAGCGCAGTAAAAATAGCGGACTATACGAAAAGATCGTATCATTAGGAACCAACGTTAGTGCCAGTACAATAAGACGTGCATTACATGCAAATGGTGTATTTGGAAGAGTCCCTCCAAAAAAACCGTTTATATCAGAAAAAATCAAAGGATTTTGCTAAAAAGTATGAAAATAATCAAATTTAATTTTGTAAAAACATAGTTTTCAGTGACGAGAGCATATTCGAAATTTTTGGAAAGAAAAAATCTACAAAAAATATGGAGAAGCAAAACTCAGGAGTTCAAGGAGCAAAATATTACTTCTACAATAAAGCATGGTGGGGCCTCGGTGATGGTGTGCGACTGTATGACGGCAAACTGAGTAAGAAATTAAACGTTTATTGACAGTACAGTGAATAAATTCGATTACTTTAATATTTTAAATAAATATTTGCCAGCCAGTGTTAACAAATTAGGACTGGATCGCTTGTAGATGTTTCAGCAGGAAAACGATCCGAAACATACAGCCAATGGTTGCTGTGCAAAACTCCAAAACAGCTGGATCAGCCCCCACAATCACCGGACCTCAACCCGATAGAATAATTGTGGGATCATCTGGATAGACAAATAAGAAAGAGGACGATATCCAGCAAGGACTCGCTGAAAGCCGTTTAACTTGAAGAATGGCACAAAATTCATCAAACGTAATAACGAAATTTGTGGAATCAATGCCAAGACGGTTGAAATCTGTCATTTCAGCACAAGGAAAACAAAAAAATATGAATAACTGGACTGAAGCTATTTTTTCTTATTTACAACTTTAAGTGTACACTTTGTTTTGACTCGAAGAAAATGGAGTATTTTTCGTTTTTGAATTATGTGAAAATTTGTTGTAAAATAATTTATAATTTTAGTTAGTATATAATAAAGCATAAATTATTAATTCCAAAAATACTGAAATTTTTGATAAAATTGCTTTTTTAAATATTGAAATAAAGTAAATAGTATTAAAACGTATGGTGTACACTTTGTTTTGAAGCTCACTGTAAATAAATAAATTAATATACATGTATTTTAAATTATATCAGCCATTCCATTTTGAACGTATCACTCATACGGATTGACCACCTCCGATGTTGCTCAAACTTTCAGAATTGAATCTTCTCATGAAATAAAAACACCAATTTGAGTAAAAAATGTTTACATTTTTTTTCAAGTTTTTACGTAACATTCAAATTTCGCCAAAATGGGAGACAAAGTGAAATTGCCTTACTCTTGATAAATCTTATATTCAACAAAACTAACTCGTTTTGACGTGACGAAGTTACGTTATACTGCTCTAGTTTCCAAAAAAGTTGAAAAATGAATTTTTTAAAAATTCATCTGCGTTTCATTGAATTGTTACTCGCTGCGTACAAGAGCTATGATTAAAAAAATAGTATTACCATAAAGGTTAATTCTTTGACTATATTAAAAAACAAAAAAAAAAATTTAATACGGCATAGGGACGTAGTGGGACCTGCGTAAGCAACGCAACTGAAAATTTGTTACATGGAATTATTACTCGCTGAGTATTAGTGCTAGGATTAACAATACGATACGCCAATAAAGGCCTACTAGAAGCCCTCACAACAAAATTAGACAAAAAATTTTTGACATCATGGGGACGCTGAGAGAGCCGCTCAAAGATCGATAACGAAACATTCATGCAGCGGCGTTGCATTGAATTTTTACTCAATGAGAATATAGCCTACGATAAAAGTTTAAAAAGGAAAATAAAGTTTTTATGCATGGCTTTACGACAAAAATAAAAAAAAATTCCGGCGTCGTCAGGTCGTGAATATAGCAGCTTATGTAACAGAAATGTAATATCGTTGCATGGAATTATTACTCACTCAGGAGGAGTGCTACAGTAAATTTTGTTTTACGACAGCAGGGATGTGTTATTACGCTTCACAACTAAATTACAAAAAAAATTTAGTTGTCATGATTTCAGGGATGCAATCACATAATGCAGTAAAAATGCTACAGCCGTGAAGAAACGTTGCATGGATTTTTAACTCTGTGACTACTGGTGCAACGGTAAATTTTAAGGAACGAAAATAAAGGTGAGATCTTCGGGCATATGACAAAAATAAAAAAAAAAATTGACGGCGTGTCAAAAACCCTCAGGGAACCGCCTGATGCGACGCATATGCATCACTTTTGCTGGATTAATTGAAATTAGAGCACAACCAAAGGGGAAGCAAAAAAAAGCTAAACAAAAAGCACCAAGCAACCAACACCAACACCAACACCAACACCAACACCAACACCAACACCAACACCAACACCAACACCAACACCAACAACAACACCAACAACAACACCAATACCAACACCAACACCAACATCAACATCAACATCAACATCAACATCAACATCAACATCAACATCAACATCAACATCAAAATCAACATCAACATCAACATCAACATCAATATCAACATCAACATCAACATCAACATCAACATCAACATCAACATCAACATCAACATCAACATCAACATCAACATCAACATCAACATCAAAATCAACATCAACATCAACATCAACATCAACATCAACATCAACATCAACATCAACATCAACATCATCATCAACATCAACATCAACATCAACATTAACATCAACAATGATATCGACATCAACATCAACATCAACATCAACATCAACATCAACATCAACATCAACATCAACATCAACATCAACATCAACATCAACATCGACATCAACATCAACATCAACATCAACATCAACATCAACATCAACATCAACATCAACATCAACATCCACATCAACATCAACATCATCATCAACATCAACATCAACAATGACATCGACATCAACATCAATATCAACATCAACATCAACATCAACATCAAAATCAACATTAACAACAACAGCAAGAAACTTCGTCACGTCAAACCTACGGGTGTGTCCACGGCACAGCCAACTCTTTTTCATGTTTGAGGTATTTTCGAAAAGACAATAAATAAATAGTAGTTTTTTATAAAAATATAAAAAAACAAAATTATTTTTTTAAGTTTCTTAACTCCAAGGTCAAATTTTGGAAGTCATAAAAATAGGATTTTTCCACTCTTTAAAAATTGAAAAAAAAAATATTTTCAGAAAGTTAATTTTATTACCTTTGCACTGCCAAAAATCATGAGGGTGTTATTTTTCTTTCTATTTTAATAATTTATTTAATACTAGCTGATATACCCAGTTTTACTTGGGTCCTCTAGTCCTCGTTTTAATATTTTTCAAAACCCAAATAATGGGATATAAGCTGAACTAAATTGATTATTTAATTAATTTCAAGCTCATATTAAAGATCCATGTTTTTTCTATCTGTTGAAAATAACGCGATACCGAAGGGCCGAGTAAATATATTTATTGCGATAACTTTTGATCGGAAAGAGATATTGGTATAATTTTTTCACATAAATTATTCTTTGAGCTTAACTATTATATAAAAAGAATAAAAACAACTTTTGAAAAAAATTAATTTCTTTAAAAAATCACTAGCGGTAGAGTCATGTTTTTTGATGAAAGAAACAGGTAATAAATTTTTTTGTAAAATTGGAAGCATTTTTGCTATTAAACGCTATGTCATGTAAAAGTTAGTCGGAAATGCAATTTTGAGTTTTTATTATTTTAACAACAAAAACAACTTTTGCGTCATTTTTTGAGTAAAAAGTCAATATTATATTTTGGACCTTTTTTGAAAGAAATATTAAAAATTATCCGCTAAAATAACGGTACCCTTTAAATTGTTTTTATTAAGTGCTTGAATGGAGTTTATCAACGAAAAAAATTTGAATGAAATATATTTAAAAACAACGGAATTATTTGCATCGCAAGTAAAAAATACGAATTTCTGATAGTTTTTTTGTTATTCTAAGGAAACCATGTTATTAGAAAAAGACGTCTTACCAAAAGTTTGTCCAATTTTAAAGAAAAGTGAATGTTTTTGATGTCAAAATAACAGGATTTCCTTAAAATTAATAAGCCGAGCCTTTTTCGCTTGAAAAAAATAAGCTAGTAGTAAGATTTGCGTTACTTTTAAAGGGTCGGAAGAGGCGTGGTCAAAAATTAGTATGCCATAACCTAAGTTAGGATTCAAGTAATATGTGAGCCGAATTTGAGTTAAATCCGTTCAGCCGTTAAGATTTGTATTGTAGTCAAACAAACAGAAAATGATTTTTATTAATATAGATTTGTAAACGACAACCTACCATACTACTTCCATACAACCATACTATGTACATAGACTGTACCTCAAAAAAAAAGTGTGCCGTATACCAGCGAATATGACGCGTTTTTGCAAGACAATAACGAAAAAAATATTTTTTTTTGACCGAACGTAGGGGTCGCGCATTGACATATTTCTTCATATCTCTGGTGTTTACAGTCAACCCGTAATTTACGTTTTTTTTTTATTAATTTGGAATGGCTGATATGACTTCTTGACGTTACATTTTCCTTCTTGGTGTTGTACATAAGGGTACATTTACATAATATAAGCGATTCTGAAAACGATTTTTGAAAGAATACTACAAAAAAATGGTCAGAGATATTGATATAAAGTTATTTTTATTGATTTCAACAATTATTAAAGTACATAAAATTTTTTTTTTTTACTTGCAGAATACCATGATCTGTAACCATCTGAAAAAAAATAATTTATTTGTAAAGTAAACACTTACGCCGAGGTAGTGACTTCGAGTTTTTTAACAACATGATAAAAATCTAATCATTAATGAAACATGATGAAATAAATTAAAAAAATATTTTATAAAAAGTCCAGTGTTTAATGTAAACTGCAAAGCTTTTGAAATAAGTTGTCAACAGCTGAATGTCCCAACCAACGGTCGTTAACGGTAAAAATGTATGCGACTATTTTCTCTCGTTGACAGTACGCGAACGAAAAGTTTAGGTCGAATTTTGATTTAATTCATGAGAATTCGTTGTTTTTAATCAATTTTGAAAGTTAACCAATTAAAGTTTACAAAATAACCTTTGCAATGGTGGTACTTTGACCTCTATATGACTATTAGTTTAAGAGATATTCCCAAAATAATTCAAAATTTCGTTAAAAAATTCCAAAAAATCTAATATCTGACCTGCTTTATGCGCGGCGTAATGTTTAGAATCCAATGAAATATGGGTTAAAAAAACCTTTCCAATGGTAGGACTTTGACCTCTTTACTATTGTTGATTCAAGATATTCACGAAATAGGTTAAATTTTCCAAAAACTCTCATCTTTCATTCGACGCCAAACATTGCTCCGTAACAAATAAAGAGGGCCAGATATTCGATTTTTTTTGCTATTCTTTAACCAAATTTTTACCTATTTTGGAAATATTTCTCTGAATCGTAGAGAGGCTAAAGTACCACCATTAGAAAGAAAATTAAACTGTTTTTGATTTCGTTATTTTATTTCAGTCTTCGAACATGATCGCAAATCAAAGACCAAATTCTACTTGCGTCATTTCTGCGATCGCTTTGATTTGAGTGCGCATAATGCGTACATTGGTTACAACAAAATCTCTACGCCGAGTACTGATTCGTTTTCTATATCTGCATTGGAAGTCTGCGCGCAAATGGCTACTCAAATGATCGATTCGTTCACCAACCGCAAGAGACGATCTCGCCAAGTTGTAAGACAGGGACCTAAGCGATTATAACTTGTGGAGGTCACTACTCTGTCCGATCATTATCTCTGCACAAGTGAAACGGGACCTAAGGATGTATTTTCTGCTCCAAACAACACAAAGACCATCGAATCAATGCTATTTGTGCCATTTGCAAAAATCCATTTTGCTTTGCCAATGATCGAAATTGCTTCGAAATTTATTATAAAAAAATGAAATTCCATTGCATTAATCAAAAAATGCAAACAAATTTATTTTTATTTCAATAAGTCATAGATTTTTACCTTTGACAACAATAGGGATACAGATTTTGCCTTCAGATTTGGTGGTCGCGTGGATAGTCCTGGTGGACTATCTTTTTTCGTTATTTTTTGTTAGAAATTGGAACGTTGTCCGCAGCTTCTACCAAAATTGAATATCCGTAGCTCCTTCTATAACACAGTGCGACACGAAAAAATAACTTCAAATATCTCAATGGTTTATAATAGTGGATGGTCTATATATTATACCTTCGTACTCAGTTTTATCGGATTAGGTCAAATAAGAGAGAAATTCAAGGTCAAACTTCACCTTTAAGTCACAAATTTTTTCTTATAACTCTTAAACTAAATTCAAATTCTATGTAGTAACTGCATCTAAATATTTGCAATGGATGATTCTTTACATTTTAAGACCATTTTTTGCTCAAAAAGTTACGTAAGGGGTTTAATATTTTCTTCGAAAACAGGACTTTTTTTAAAAAAAATAAAATTTTTAATAGTTCATTTACTATGTATTTGTCTTCAAAAACAATCAGATTTTACTGAATTTTTGCATACACCTTAAGTAAAATAAAATAACCCACCTGTGAAAAGATCACAACAATTACATGTGTGCATCCAAAGATATTCGGATTCAAAGATTACCAACGGTGGTAACTTCGTTAACGTAAGCCCTAGCGCAAAATCATTCAAATGAAACTTATAGACCCAACAATTTTCTTTAAAACTGTCCTTAACATTTTAACCGAAAGAGTTACCGTTTTAAAGATATGCGCGTAAATGTGTACTTACAACATATATGAAAAATTAAAACGGTTAAAATAAACATTTTTTTATTTCTATTTCTTCTCAAGTTCATATATTTTTCATATATGTTGAAATTACACATTTACGCCCATATCTTTAAAACAGTAACTCTTTCGGTTTAAATGTTAAGGACAGTTTTGAAGAAAATTGTTGCGTCTATAAGTTTTATTTGAATGATTTAACGCTAGGGCTTACATTAACGAAGTTACCACCGTTGGTAATCTTTAAATCCGAATATCTTTGGATGCACACATGTAATGGTTGTGATCTTTTCACAGGTGGGTTATTTTATTTTACTTAAGGTGTATGCAAAAATTCAGCAAAATCTGATTGTTTTTGAAGACAAATACATAGTAACTGAACTATTGAAAATTTTATTTTTTTTTTTAAAAGCCCTGTTTTCGAAGAAAATATTAAACCCCTTACGTAACTTTTTGAGCAAAAAGTGGTCTTAAAATGTAAAGAATCATCCATTGCAAATATTTAGATGCAGTTACTACATTGAATTTGAATTTAGTTTAAGAGTTATAAGAAAAAATTTGTGACTTAAAGGTGAAGTTTGACCTTGAATTTCTCTCTTATTTGACCTAATCCGATAAAACTGAGTACGAAGGCATAATATATAGACCATCCACTATTAGAAACCATTTAGATATTTGAGGTTATTCCAATTGACCCTTAAATTGTCGCACAGTGTAATAATTAGAATCCGGGAAAATATAAGAACAACATTTAAAGATATAGGTTTTGTATTAACACCATAAGGATTGCGTTTGAAAAAATTGTTCATCACAAAATTCAATAAATCTGCTGAAGTAGTGGTACGATTTTAAAAAGTAACTTATTTTTTCCCGAACTTTTATTGAGGTACTTATTATAGATTCCTAAATTTTGTATTATTTTTATTTTACAAAATATTTTAATTTTTCTGGCACGCCTTCCAACAACGGTTTCTTGGTATTATCGGATATCTCTTGATCTGCTGATAACTTTTAGCATCCCTGGCCACTTTCTTTGCTGCCTTGATTTCCCTTTTTATCAAAAGCTAGTATCTTTCAGTTTGTCTGCGCTCTAGACAGGCACCAAAATCACATTGTTTTTTGAGTACTACTACAAGACCACTCACTTTACTTGATGACAGGAAGCTAGGTCGGGCCAAAAAAAGTGTAAAATTCATGCTGCCTTCCAAATGGCTTTAGTCTTCTTTCCCAAGCTTTCTTTAGTGCAAATTCCCGAATACATTGTTCCTGATGTTACAAACGACTTTCTTTTTTCGCCACATCTGCAGATAGCTTGCCATACCAGAAATTACCGAGGAAATTATGTTGCTTTTTTTACTTAAACCTTTCGTTAACATTGGCCTGCGAGTCTGCAGTGTAAAAATCCTGGGGCCCTACTCCGTATTGCGATGCGTAAATCAATGCGTTGCGAAAATGAAATGCAATGCGCATTTAAATAGCAAATCGCACGTGGTTATCGCATTACAGAATACCGATAACGCTATTTTGCAATTTTATTTTTTTCGCGTCGCAATACGGAGTAGGGGCCCTGGCCTGCAAGCTGCGGATAGTCGGCTAAAACATAAGTCTCATAGTCCATAATACTAATAAAAAAATTTTTTTTGTTTAATGTGTTTTTTACAGTTTTAAAAATATACATACACATTTTTAAATCAATATTTAAAAAAAACAGAAGTTATAACGGTTTTCGTTAACCTATATCTAAGCTCCATACAACAAATAAAAAACTTTAAACGCGATTTCCTCGAAACTAGTTTTTTTTTAAAACGGTTCGATAGATAACTCAAAATCCATTGGTTCAATTTCAATGATTTTTTTCAAAAAAAATCAAAATAACTCAAAATCCATTGGTTCAATTTCAATGATTTTTTTTTGCATTTTGTTTGTTATTTTGTCCTTTAAGCATCCCCCCTAAATTTAAGTATCTATTTTTTTTTTGTTTTTTTTTATTTAAGCAAAAAAGCGCGCGAAAATGTATCTATTTTACGAACTTTTTACTTCAACTTCCGCCATAATTAAAAAAAAAGACCCCGGGGGTCTTGCGTAGGGGGGATGCTTAATATATGGCATATGCTTCAAAATGTCTTTTGAATTTTTTATTTCCGATACATGGGAAAGGCCATATCCATCGAACCGTTTTGGATGTTTTTTTTTAATGCGATTTTCAGCGCCTTCTATATAAAAGCCAGAACTGTATTTAAAAAAAAAAAAATACTTTTATAAAGTATTTTTATGTACAATTACCTGTATAAATTTAAAAAAATAATAATAACTCCTTATATCTAAAAAAATTTTTTGAAAGCAGCTCCTGTTTTTTGTTGTTACACGTATATTATACCTTAAAGCGTCTAGAGAAAAAATGTAAAGCATTATTTTCTGACATGCATTTTCACGTGGGTTTGGACTTGTGTTCGCTACATAGGACGAACATTTCAACACAATCTATTTTCTGGTGATCAAATGTTGAGTACCCAGAACCGTGAACTATGGTTTCTTATAATTTCTAAACGGCAGCATCGGTAGCGCAAGTGTTATGGCGCTTGCCTGTAAACCAGGGGTCCCGGGTTCGATTCTCGGCAGGATCACTGTCCTATGCTTTTACCTTTCTTTCCTTATTTGTTATCAACTAAAGTAAAAATTAATAAATATTAATGGCCAAATACACAGTTGAATTTGGTGGGAGAGAAGTTTGTTGATAGCATTAAAAACTTCAATTGACTGAGGTAATGGCACAACACTTGTCTCAGCCCCAAATTATCATGATTATACAGCTTTCGTCATGGATAAAACATCACATTTCTGTTTCACTTAAATAACCTTTTTCTACCACTTATCTCTCTTATGGAAATATTTGTACAAGGACCTGAGGAATCCTTTTCGAAAAATAATGACCTCTATTGAAAATAACTCTCTTTAAGACCACACATATCAAAAATTATGATCTATCAATAAGTCCTTTCATTCCATTTCAAACTTAACATGGTATTTAACTAAAGGGTGATTTTTTAAGAGATTTCGAATTTACATTTAAAAAAAAAACATAAAATTTTGAGAAATGTATGAATTCAATGTTTAAAGATGATTTGTAAATGTTGGCCACGGGGCTACGCCTCAAATGGTTTATACGCTGGATCCAATTTTGACATATTCCTCCAGAATAACGGCCGGTATCTTACGAATTAATTCTTCAATATTGGCTTCCAGTGTGTCAACCGTTGCAGGCTTGTCCCTATAGACATCAGCCTCAACATGGCCCCACAAAAAATAGTCCAAAGGTGTTAAATAGTACACTCTAGGCGGCCAATTGGAGGGTCTCGAACGTGAAATAAACTGTTCACAGAACTCGCCTCTCAATTGGGCCATTGTTTCACGTGCTGCGTGGCATGTGGCACCGTCTTGTTGAAACCCCTTGTGAAGCAAGTCCAGCTCTTCTATTTTGGATAAAAAAAATTTTTAACCACCGCACGGTATCGCTCGCTATTCACAGTAACGTTCCTGCCTTCGTCGTTTTTGAAAAAGTACGGTCCAATGATGCCACCGGCTCATAATCCACCCCAAACAGTGCATTTTTCGGGATTCATTCGCAGTTCTTGCAATGCTCTTCACACCAAATACGGAAATTTAGCTTGTTCACGTATCCATTCAACCAGAAATGAGCTTCGTTGCTGAACACAATTTTCCGATAAAAAAGTGGATCTTCATCCAACTTTGCCAGCGCCCATTCACCAAAAGATAACCGTTGTGGCAGGTCGTGAGGCTTCAATAATTGCACCATCTATATTTGAAAAGGTTTTACACCTAAATCCTTCCGCAAAATTCTCTAATTGCTGCGAACGGCGCCGAATCGATAATTCATGGTCAGCAACAACACTGGCGGATACAGCTACGATATTTTCCTGTCCGCACTCTACGTATGCATGTTGATGGTTTAATGTCCAGAAATGTATATTTGGTTTGGAATTTAGTCACAAGATTTCGAATAGCCGCCTCAGAAGGTCGCCCAAACTGACAATGAAATGGAAGAAGTGCACGATGCACTTTCTTAACCGAGCATGAATTTTGATAATAAAATTCAATAATCTGCAAGCGTTGTTCGTTTTTAAGTCGATTCATGGTAAAATTAAAGACCAAACTGATCATGTTTAATAGTAACATGTTACACGACAACAGCTGAGCTGCCAAAAACAGTGTTCCAAAAAGAAAGTTGCTATAAAATCACCCTTTACTATGCTTGAAATTTAACAACAGTGGATGATATTTAACTACTTGATCTTCACGTTCAACGTCATATGATCTTTGCGTTCAGGTGCCAGTCATTACTTCTTCTCTTTTTAAAGTTACGATACATGCGGTACTAGTTTTCATTTGTGATAACTTCACTACAAAAAATATGTTGTAGTAATGTCTTACGCTGAAGTATGTCTAAAATAAGCACTATTGTCATCATATCCATGACTACATCCTACTGTGGTAAACGGATAAAATTAATTCTTTTAGTTTTAATTGTTATATTTTTTATTACATTTCAATAAGTTTATTGTTATTTTATTCTGACAAATTTTAAGTTCACATATTTGAAATTATATATTATTATTTTATTATGTATATGTATGTATCTACTTATATTTCACACATCCAAGTAGAGATGATTAAAAATAATTACTTCTTTAGATAAATAATTAAACAAAAATATGAATATTTTTCCTTTCTTTTTTTTTTTGTTTTAAATGTAGGTAGTATTTAATATATATACTTTAATAATATATATATTTATGTTAATTACTATTTATAGCAATTTATGCTTTTGTATATGCATATTGGTATTCTATTTTTTATATAATTTTTTTTTCATGTAAAAATAACTAAATTAGTTTTAACTCATTTTAAAAAGACAAAAATATAAATATATATATATATTTATATATATATATATGTTTTATTTTACCATTTAAATACAACAAATTAGTTTAGTTTAGATTTATATCCACTAAAATATATATGTAAGTAAAAGAAAAACCGTTTCATTAATTTTCTTTTCGTTTTTAAAGTTATGTATATATGTATAGAGGATTAACTAGGAATTAACTATGCTTATAAAATAATTGATTTTAAGCATTAAAAAAAGAAACAAGAATATAATAGTTTAAAGTAACGGTTGATATAGATCAATAAATCCAAATTGTTAATTTGTATGATTTGCATTTTTTTGTGAATTAGATAAAACACAAACGAATTTTAGTTTTATATTTCAAATAATAAAAAAAAAACAAAGAAACGAAAACTAGCAGAGAGGATTTAACGAAAACGAATTCATTTGGCAGCGCTAACATCAGCTCCACATACGAAGAAGTGGCGTGAAGTAAGTCGACTGCATCACAAAAAATAAAATTAATATTAAGTTAATAAAATAAACAAATCTTAAACAGTTATTTCAAAGATAAAGCACACGTTAAATTTCCGACTTGTTAAGGGTTTAATAGCGATGACATTAATTGATAATGATGATGATAATCATTACATTCAGTTAATATATCGATATATTTGTTTTTTTATTTTTTTTTTTCTTTTCAAATTGTTTTTAACTTATTTATGCTGCTGCTTGGTATGGTATGGTTTTTGTTTCATAATGGAATTAATAGTCATGTTTTATATGTATGTAATCCATTTCATTTTAAATTATGTTTTAATAATTATTAATATTTAAATATTTATACGAATTTTTGAATTCAAATATATGTATATATTATAGATATTTATACGTAAATTTATTTTGCTGCTGCTGCTGCGTAAGAGGCTGAGAGACAATATCGGCTAGTTTTGATGATTACTACACTGCTGCAATCAGCATGCTTATAAACCTTATTTCTTCTTATTCTTCTTTTCTTTTATTTTCTTCTCTTCCTTCTCTCTTCTTAATATACTGTTTTTGTTTTGCACTGAATTTAAAGTTGCACACAAAAAAGAAAGTAATTGCTTTCCTCTTTAGGATAAATGGAACGACATGCTGCCTTCATTGGCTGCCACCTTGAGTTTCTGTCGCATGACCTCACGACTCGAGTAGTCGGGCAGCTTCAGATAGTTGACACATGTCATCACAGATGGTAGATAATCGTTTGGATTCTGATTGCCATCAAGCGTTTTGCGCACAATGGTCAAGGGTGGCGTTAGCGATTTAAAGCCTCCTGTTGGCAGACGCGGTGATCCAGTGACAAATTGCAAGAACAAACGCTGTTCATCGCGCGTATACGATGAAAGTATATCGTAGAGATATTGTATTGCTTGTGAGTCTTGCGAGAAGCCATGATCGGTGCGGCAGCAGTCCTGCAGCATTTTTACGTCCCAGCGTTGGAAGTTTGATGTGCCTGAGCCGCAGAATACATTTTCCATTTCTTCGGGATAGAACATGCGAAGACGTTGTGTCGGAAACACGGAATCAAAACCTACAGAAAAATATAAAATAGTATTATAATAGCAAAAATAAGTAATTATAAAATGTGAATAAAGTAAGCTGAGATATTTTTAATTAACTATTTACAAAAAATGTGCAAAGAATTAAAAAAATTTTTAATTCTTTGATTAAATATTTTAAAAAATTTGGAACTTGTGCTGTGAAGTGCTCGAGTTGTTCTGCAATGTGCCGTTAAGAGATTAATGAAATTATAACGTATTTGCGATTTTGTGGAACGTAAATATATTTCTTGCAATCCTGGTTATTTCTGACTCAAAAACTGCGACAGTTTCATCAGGACCTTCTCTAAGCATTAGCGCATAATAATAAAAATAATATTAATAATAATAAGAAAATAGTATTATTCGCAATACAAAAAATGTTAAGGTCGGCTACGTCGGGTCGGATTCCTACCATGTTTTAGAACTTTTCTTGTTGAAACTAACTCCTATAAGAGCTTATAAATTTATGAATTCACGCAAATATGAAATTTTTTAATCTTAAATGGTACATTGCAGCACAAGTCGAGCACTTCACAGCACAGCTTCAACAATTCGAAAAAGAATCAATGGTGCAGCTAACTTCATATTAAAAACACACCATCTTTTAATATTAGGGTAAATTATTTTTTCCAATACGACACATGTTAGTACACATCTAGCATAACGCAATACATACACAATAGAGCAAAAATTAATGACTTAATTGTTTAACTAAACGTAATTTTTGTTAATTAAATTTTCTTGGGTTTTAGTTCTTTGTGAAGTTTACTGAAAACAATAAAGAACAATTTATGGTAAAGTGTCGAGTGATCAATTTTGCACCATATACATTTTCGGTAAAAAATTGCTACAATTTTTATGATTTTGTTGTAAGCTATTTTTCCAATCGGTTTTGGAACTGCTACAATGTGATTGGGCGTGTGTCGTAAAATCTATTTATTTTTATTTTATTACATGCAAGTTTTTATTACATGCAAGTTGAATTCTGTTCGAAAACATATTTGCATATTATTTGTTGTAGATTCAAAAGGATTCAGTCTTCGATAAAAACCGCCTATAATTTTGGATAGTGGACTTGAGAAATCATGAATTTTAGGGCAATTTTATGGGAGTTTAAAAAAACTTGTTCGAGTCGTTGTTTTGCTCAAAAAATTATATCTAAACCATACAATTCCATATGGACCAAAGCAACTGGCACTTAATTTAATCTTATTCTTCATTCGTCATGACAGCTCGAACTTACTCGAGATGACGGAGTAAACGGGAAATATATTCCCAATATATGAATGAGCCACACTCGAGTTATGTAGTTTCTATAACTTTGAGAAAGCCATTCATAGTCAGTTATTTTATTTTACATTGCCATCAGAATTAACTCTATTTATTTTGCAATGATCAGATCATAAGACCCGTTTCTAGTGTTGAGTTTCTATTCAAAGTTTCTTCGTACTGATCTATCCATAGCTTTTGATATTCGTCGAATTTCTTCCTACGATCCAAACTGCCAATGTTTTTGATGAAGTTCTGTTATGATCGCATTCATGTGGTGCAAGGGCGGCCGAGGCAGCGAGATTTCTGAAGGTTCTTTTCACGATGTCTGAATCTGCTTTTCAAAGCATAGAGCCTATCCATCATACACTTTTCTAACACGTTTTCTACTGGTATACTTGTGGTTATGATCTAAATCAATGGTCGTAGGAAAACTTCCTGGCATATGCGGCGCAGGCACTTATGTATATATCAATATTTGGAGTTTATGGTGAATTCGTCCTGTAATCTCCAAAGTCTTAATCGTAGAGAATTATTTTGATACTCGTGTTGAAGATTATGAGTTAGGTAGCGCATAAAAGCCTTCAATTCTTTTCATTTAATGGAATGCGTGGTGAGCTTTGCCAAAAAGCACCAGGGTATTATTATCAGCTTTTCAGTATTTTATCTTAACTCTTCCGAGGCACTAAAAGTTGTCAACATTTCCGATGGTTTGAAATAAGCCATCTATTTCGACTGTTTCCGACTGCGCTCCGTTTGTGATTTATACGCCCAAGATCTTTGAGTTTTTCTAATAAATTTTAAAGCTGATTATACCGGTGCCATTCCCCGCAAGAAATGCCTTCTTCAGATTTATTTTATTCAGTATATATGATATGTGTGGCGTCCGTGGAGTAGTTGGTTAAAGTGCGTGCCTCTATGTCAACGAACCTGGGGAGACCCGGGTTCGAATCCCAGCAGCGACAGAAAGTTATTTGAAATATTTTTCTGTACGGCCGCCACCTTTCTGCAGACAATGGCAAACCTCAGAGAGTTATCAAAATGCCATGTAAAGCTTCTTGAGAACAAGAACATTCTGTTCATTGCCGTTTGGAGTCGGCGTTAAACCTGTAGGTCCGATTCTCGGTCAATTGTGTAAATAATTAATAAACACGCACAACACAATTGATCATAAGAAGCTAGGTCTAAGTCCTTTCAAAGGCTGAAATAGCCAGTTATTTATTTATTTTTTATATATGATACATGTCTTTTTTATTTTTTTATTTAATTTTGATTATTTATTATAGGTTTTATTTTCTTTTAATGTTAATTTTGTTTTTTAGTTTATTTTTTAAATTTTAATAATTTTTTTTTTGTAATTTTTATTTTATTTTTTTTTAATTTTAATTTTTTTTTAATTTTAATTTTTTTTTTAATTTTAATTTTTTTTTTTAATTTTAATTTTTTATAATTTTAATTTTTTTTATTTTTTTTTATTTTTTTTTATTTTTTTTTATTTTTTTAATTTTTTTTTTTAATTTTTTTTTTAAGTTTTTTTTATTAATTTTTATTTTTTTATTTTGTTTTTTTTTTTTTTAGTCCATAGTTATGCCATCAGGACAACCTTTAGAACCCATCAGAAATATTTTGGAAACATTTGTTAAGGCACCTCCTCTCACTTGGCATACGTCATCTTTGCTTCCAAGAAGCACTGCTTGTTGTTGTCTACACCTCTCTAGGAATCAAGAAACTCCCGTTCCACTGGCATGACCTCACTTACCTGGCATTTCGCTTCTTGACAATATTTAAATGGTAATTATTTGAGTTTCGACATTCGCCTTTTATAATTTTTATACCACATAATCTTGTGATCTTTCGTTCAGTGATAATTTTTCTGAGCGCATGGCCTTCAAGACCAATTTATTTTTTAGTTTTCAGAAGACCTTATATTAATAAAACCTCTCATAAGTTAGAATTTCGACTACCCTTAACTATACGTTGCGCTAAACTGACTTATGATTCTACTTTATGCAAATGTATTTTAATAGCTTGCTATTACTTACCTTCGCGAAGCGCTTCAAACTGCTTTTGCACGCCTTCAATCATGAACCAATACGTAACTAATGATATATATTGATGTAGATTGTGTATAGTAACGGGTAGATCTCGGCCACCACGACGTAACTCAATATTTGCATGACCGGGTAAAACGAAATCCAAGCCTAAATCGGTTATAGGGCAGCCATCTAGGTCCAAAGCTTCAATCTTTAAAATTGCAAAGCACAAAATAAGTTTGGAGAAATTTTAAAACAATTAAATTAAAATACTTTTTCAGTCTTCTCCATTGCATCAATGTTGGAATCTGCTAGAATGTGTTCACGTTGTCGCACCACATCTTGCAAGCGCACTAGTGTTGTCTGCACTTCGGGTGCAACACGCGCCAAATCGGCTAAGCCGAACGAATGCTCCTCATTTACAAGCCAACGATAGAAAGGTATCGAAAAAGGCAGATCGAGCTATTAGAGGGAGAAAGAAGAAAAAAGCAAAACATATTATAAACAGCCAATGCAAGCTGCAGTAAAAACTCCAACACTTACCATTCTGCTATCCATCACAGCTTTCGCCATAAACTTGCCCAAAAATTTGAATTTTGTTTTTGATTTTGAAACATGTGGTAGTTTTGAGGATTTTCCCATTGGCAATGGGAACAAACCATGTACCGCATTCACATAACTGACCGTAGTGTTTACCGCCAGAGGATTTTCAATTGTTGTATCGCCAACAGAGTTGCTACTGTTGAGCAATTCAATGCCACCACCAACATTTTGTTGTTGTTGTGTAACATTTATATCACCGGATTGCTGCTCTATTATCATATTCAATGCATTTTCATTTGATGAAGTTCCATGCTCAGTAGTGCTTTGCTGGTTGATTGAATTATTTGTAGCAACTAAGCTGCCACCACCACCACCACCACCAGCTGTGCTGCTACGTGTTGCTGTTGTACCACCACCATAACGATTATTTCGACTATTGCCACGTGTATGTGTGACTGGAGCACTAGCTATTGTTGCATGACTAGTGCTATCCACATTATTTACTGTTACTGCTGTCCTAGTTGCCATCATCGTCATCGTCATCGTCGTCGTCGTTGTTATGTTGCTTTCTTCGAGTTGCAACCCGCTATCCTGAGCATCGTCAATGTGGACAGACGTCAATTTTACGACATCCACTATAGAGGAAGAATTGTGCTTATAGCTATCACTGCCATTCCATAAACCTAAATCACAACGTTGCAACTCAGCAGAGACCAGAGCATAAAATTCCAGTGTTGGACCCAAGCCAGTACCAACCTAATTTTGTTTGAAAATTATAAAGAATTAGTTGAGAATACTAATAAAGACTAGATCTGCAATAAGTTCATCATTACGCCTAAATTTAATTAAAAAATTATTTCGGCAATAACTAGAGGTATTTGTGACATGGTTGAGAAGTAATAATCTGTGCCTTCTTTACTCGCATAAGGATTGTTGTCCCACGTTCATAAAACTATTTTGAATAAATTTATGTTATTACATCTCGATACTTTAATTTGGAACTCCAGATATTTTTCAATTTTCCAGAAGTGTCAAAAAATAAAATTTGAGTATTGATGGAACTTTATAGCACGCTGTTAACAAGACCTAGTGTCATTAAATTCTTAACTTATATCTTTCCGTTTGGCAGAACAAGTATAAGTTTCGCGGTTCATTATTTTTATACTGCAACAAGATTTTAATTTTTTTTTTCTCTTAAACTTACCTCGTTCTCGTATTGTATTTCCAATAAGGCTTTCGAGTGTCCAAAGTCTTGTATGATGTGTTCTGCCTGCTTCAAAATATCTTCGCGAGAAATAGCGCGTTTTCGCCGATCTAATCGGGGTGCAACACGTTCCGATGACTCGGCTGAATTTAAATCTGGTGTTGTATCTAAAAGGCGTTGTAATGCACGATCACGATCAAAACTTGTAGCATAAAAGAGTAAATGCCGCGTTTCGAAGGGGAACAAAAACGGACAAGCCATGCCAATTTGAGGCAACCATTGGGGCAAATTTCCAGTCATTATTACAAGCGGATCTTGTAGCTGACGATTTGCCTTGGCCGTAATTTTTGGATGTACAAATTCCGATTGTTGTATGATATTTTGCCGCAAAACACAGCCATATAAATGTTCCCAGTGACGATTTAGAGCATTTATTATGCGCAACATGCAAAGAGCATCGAGTGAAGCATCTTGCACAGTCACCACATCGGTGGGCAGTGTATTTGTGAGGAATGGTTTGAGAGCAGAGACAATGGATGGCGCTAAGCCCTCGTGCCAGAGCTCGGTTTTTTTGCGTAAAAGTTTCGAGGCCGATTTGCTGCTCTTCTTCGTAGAGTGCGAGGATGAGGAGGAGGATGTGGCGCATAGATTGCTGCCGCTGGTCGAGAGACCAGCTGACTGTTGTTTATTTGAGCTGCTATTGGCAATATTGCTTGAACTGGCAGTGGCGCTGACGACCTCCTCTTCAACCGGGCGATAGTAGATGGTGTGCTGCTGTACCCAAACGCTGGCGTTGCCTAGAAGAGAAGATAACGTATATATTAATAACAAAATAAGTTAAAACACCGACTGATGCCAAAGCATACCTAATGGAGTTTCTGTGTCCGTGTCAGTTTCCGATTGATCGTTGACAAGTGGTGAAAACTGCTTCACCGCCTGGTAGACGGTCATGTTATAGGGCAAGGGATGTTCGCCAATCAAAAACTGCAACTTGTGCTTGAAACCACTTTGTGACATAACAACAGCGGCAACATTGTCATCCATGTCCTCCTCGGAATCGTCATCTGAATCACCGCGTATGCCACCATAGCCACGCACAACCAAATAACGCTCAATAGCTTGCACCATGGCGAGAGGATCGATTTTGACAGTGCCACCCTTCCACTGGCGTAAATTGGTGCAGTCAGGATGACGTTGTAAATTGCACTGGGAAAATAATTGATATTCATATAATATATTTTCAGTCATTTATAAAACAAGGATTAATTTTCAGCCATTTATAAAACTGTTCCAGCTATGATTTTTTGAGCGAAATTTGAATTTCTCAAAATTATGCTTTTATAAAAAATAACGTGGCTTCATAATAATGTTATGTATTCTGTTGAGCTTTCTGTCATGTCATAAATATTAGTAAAGGTTAATTATAAACTCAAAGGGAAATTGAACTGTTTTATTGTTGTGTTTTTTTTTTTTTTATTTAAGTCACCAATAAAATTTTAAGTTTGTTAATTTTTCACTTTCTCATCCAACAATTCTACCTTGACCATAAGCACAAGCCATAAGACCATTCCAAGTTGATAGTCATCTATGAGAAAGGTTTCGTTCGGTTTTTAGCAAACATAAACCAAAACTGGTGAGTTCTTCAATATAATCATAAACCTAATCGATGTATTCGCCCAAAGCAAGTGAGGTCTACATTTTCGAGATTTTAAAACACACTCTTTATAAAACTGGATGATCTTGTTCATCCTACTCAAATAGACTCTTAAATAGGCAGAGGCAATAGACCCTCTTGGAGCAGATGTGCTCTATTTTCGACACCATTTCCGTTCACCGTTTCGACTTTGAAAATCTATATTATTATTACGCAAGCGCTATTTTTGTGATGACCATCAAATCTATACCGTAAATACGATTTTTATAAAGAGGGTATCAATAGAAAGGTCTTGCTCTGTAGATGTGCAATAAGGTCTTACTTTTTCTTAAAAATTGTGTATTTAAATAAGAAAAACCAAAACAATCTTGTACGAAGAAAGCCAGCTTTCTATTTAATGCCTAAAACTATGTGATCAATTTTTTCTCAAATTTTCAATTTCATACTATTGTATTATTAAAGCAGTTGAGTGAAGCGAACAACGTACAAATATATTTTATATTGATACACTAGCCACAAAATAGCAAGTTCATGCAAAATCGCTATTCCAGCAGCATTTACTGGCATCGCCGCCAGCTCATTTGAAGGAGAGCATACTTTGCACAGCTAATTCAAACATCCTATACCTCTTCTTAAGACTGTCACCCATCTGTATTGGGTGATAAGCCCAATTCTACGAACGGAAGGTCAGGTCGTAAGGATAGCAGCTTATTCAACAGAAATGTAGTATCGTTTAACTCTACTCGCTCAGGAGACGTGCTAGTAAATTTTAGTTAACGGCAGAATAGATGTGCTATTAAGCCTCACAACGAAGATATTGCGAGCGCATTTTGGCGTTTTAACGCCATACGGGTTTACTAGTTTCTAAAATTTACCGGACTATTCTTGACGTAGACTTTTTTTTTACTACCCTGACCCTCTCTTGCTCGCCAATTGTTGGGATTGATGGCATTGTTATTGAGTCTTCTTAATAAATTCACATTCGATTCGTGAAAAGATAAAAAATATTTTTAATTCCTAAAGAACGCTGTGCTCTTATTTATTTTGATATAAAACATTATTTAACATTTTCACCCCTTATATGAATGGGTCATAGCTCAAGAACAATGAGCTGTAGAGTGCACATCTTTCTTTTCCTCTCAAATGACCAATTTTAGTCGATTCGGCGTTAATGACTCGGCGCCTTTATTGAAAACAACGTATTTTTGTTCATTACAGCACTTCTCCCACATTGTGTAAGCATCATAAAAAAAAAAATTAAAACGAAACTCAAAATTTGTAAAAATAGGAACCCGAGTACAACCTGATATATGTACCTAGATATTGTCTAAAAAAAATCCCTATTTTGCTCAGATCTATTTTAATTTTAACCATCAAAGGTACACGTCAACTCACCTTCAATTGATGCGTGTTGAAGAACTTAAGCGCACTTGTATTCGAGCGTCCTCCTGGGCCAGTTGGAAAATCATGCACCTTAACAGGAAACTGCTCCAGCTGTGTCACACAACCATTCAGTTTGGCTACAAATGCATTAAATGCCACTGGCTCTATATTAAGCAGCTGTCCCATACTCATCACCGGCTCCAAGGGCAGTCCAGCAAAAACATGCATGAAAGCACGTAAACGTGCATCACGCTCCACGAGACCCTCTTCGCATGTCATAAAATTCAACATAGACTTTATCAGACCCGAATGATTCACCTCGAACGGTGAGATATCGCTCTCCAGCAATATGGTCTTAAGTTCTAACAAAGCATCAAGACAATCCGGAAAGCTGCTGGTGAGTTTGAAAATAATTGTAGCCAAACGCTGCAGCACATTAGCGCCACCAGCGAACGCAGCTGTAGCACTAGTGCTGCTGGAGTTACCACCAGCGCTGTCTGCATGCGAGGCCGCTGCAGTTTCTTGTTCTGTGTAACGTTTCACAAACGAAATTGCCTGCTCACGAATCCACTGACGCGCCTTCTCACGATTTCCAGCTGCTATGAGATTAGCGTTAGATATGCTTTTGCTTATGGCAGCGCTGGCGGAATTGGTGCTGCTCGAGTGACTGCTGCCTAAGCCGCTGGTGTTGGCGCTGCCACAGTTGCTGGCGCCGCTACTGCCACCGCTGTTTGTACTCGAATCTTTGGTGAACGATGAACTGTGATGAGATCCTTGACGTCCCCAGCGCGCGGGGTTGAGTGAAGCAAGAAAAGATGTCTTCGTAGTGCTGCTGCTGGAGCTGGCGCTATTGCCGCTGCCACCGCCGCTAAAACGTGATTTGCCGCCACTTGAGCTGGGTGTGTTGCGTCCAGTGCCAGTGCCGAGACCTGAGAAAGAATTAAAATAATAAGCAATTATTGAAAAATTGTAAAGCTTTCCCACTGAACCACAAGCACAGCTTAAACAAAATGTTAGTGTTTTGCAAACGTTTTCGGGTTAATGTTTTTTCAAGAAAATTCACAAATCAATCATGGTAACTTTTTGTTCGTAAATGAGTTCGCAAGTAACAATAATTTGTATTTTATTAAAAACGTTGCCCTGTTTGATTAAAAAAAAAAAAAATGGAAGATTCAATCGATGATACTACAAACGAACTGTATTATTATAAAGCTGTTTCGTATCGTTTAACACTCGTTCGTGAACAAAAACAGGTTCGTTTTTAAGGTTTTTGTCGACTTATGTGAACAAGCAAATTATAATTTTTTTATATTATTTTTTTATAATTTTTTTATAAGAACCAAATTATCATCACGTTTTTGAGGACTTTTATTCCGAAGAATGGTTAAAAATTTATTCGAACAATTTTAACCGAAAAGGTTCACAAATTATTTCAAAAGATACTTCTGGTTCATTGGTCTAATTATGGAATTAAAGCTTTACACTCACTGGTGGCACGATTCAGCAGTTCGTGCACCGTTGTCTCGTCTTGACGCGACTTAGTACGGCTGCTGGACTGTGATTTCCGTTTCGGTGGGACCTTGCGCTTCAGCATGTCGGACATTTTACTTTGTATGGCCATGGTAGCTGGTGAGGATGAGGGTGCGGCTGCAGAGGTTGATGCCGTTGTGTGCTGCTGCTGCTGCTGCTGCTGATGTTGCTGTTGCTGATGATGATGATCATTGGACGTAGCAAAGACCACTTGCGGTAAATGCTGTTGCGGCGGTGGATGCGCTATAACGGCGCCTGTAACAGTTGCTGATGTCGTCAGGGTATGGTCAACGTGATGTTGTGGCTGAAAATGCGGTGGTGGTGGATGCGGGTGACCATGGAAGTGACCATGTACTGCATATTGACGTGGATCACCGCCTAGTGGTGGTGGTGGTACAGCTGCAGTTGTCGAGTAAACAAAGTAGTTGGCATTGCCAGGTGGCAGCGCAGTAGCATGATGTCCAGCATGTTGTTGTGGATGTGTTGGCAGCGGATGATGTGTTGGCGGTGGTGGTGGCGGTGTGCTATACTGATAGTGCAGCTCCGTGGCGTTGCCAGCGGGCCCTACAACAGTAACAGGTGGCGGTGGAGCAATAACAGCGGAATTCAGCGTGATTGCCAAGGACGCCGGAGTGCCACTGCCCGGTGCCAGGTGTTGATGCAGCATTGCAGAGGCAGCATTGCTATTCGTGGGCATGGATAATGTTATCTTTTGCGTGCCACTGGCTGATGCACCGGTAGCATTGGTAAGCGCACTCATGGCATGCGAGAAACTCTTGACAGTATACTGATGATGATGCTGATGATTGTGAGATCCGTGCATAGGTTTTGAGGTGTTTGGCGTAGACGTGGCTGAGCTGGACGACGTCATTGTTGTAGCTTGGGTGTTGTCAATAAAGAATGGATTCACCTGCAGACTCGAGGCAGACGGTGGAGCACTCTGCGAGCCACCGCTGGTGCCAGTAGCCAGCGGCTTCGGTGATGGATTGGCACAAATAGGATTGTTGGGATCGGTAAGTTGATTAATTTGATGTATGACACCTTCGCGTCTAAAATGCGTGCCAAAGACAGCGGGCAACTTTTGCATCAGTATCTCAGCCATTTGCAGTGCACCAACAACAATACGCAAATCGTTGCTAGCCATCATGCCGGCAATGTGACTGGACACCAACTGATTTTTAAGCACATCTTGCAAAAGATCGGGTGTGGCATAGAAGACCATGCGTAGCAGTGCACGCAGGCATTTGTAGCGCACATTGGGGCCAGCCGATGAGCTGTAAACCTCGTATAACACATTGAACAGATTCTTGATGAACTCAGAAGCCAAACCACGTTCTTCCTTCAAGCAAGCAATGCGTGCATCCACTGATGCGCGTCGTTTTAACTGCGTTTGCGACTGTGAAGAGCTGCTATGGTTGGAACTGGAACCGCCAGAAGAGCTTGCAGTGGAAACGGGCACAGCTGTCGCTGCCACGGTACTTGCTACGGCGTTGCTTAGCGCTGTTATAGCAGAAGCCACAGCTGTGGCTGAGAGGTCTTGACCAGCTAGCGAACCGCTGGTGGATGCTGCCGCTGTAGTGGGCACATAATTTGGATTGACCTTACGCTGCACGGGACGCGTTGTACCCGTGTCTTCATTAATCTGTTGCATTGAATGGAACTCTACGGTGTAAGTGCGCCCCAAGGTGCTGAGACTGAATTCGTCATCTGAATTTAAGTGAGCAGCCTCTATCATTCGTGAATCTATTGTCGAGTAGTTGTGCCAAGTGCCACGATCGTCGCGCCACTGCCACTGCACCTGGTCCTGTGTATTGAGGGCAGGCCGATCGAGTAAAGCGTCGACTGCAAAGATGCCATCCGTAGGCAGACGTGGCATAAGTTCACCAATCAAACAAGTGATCTCGTACAACTCCGATGGACTGCGTGTTATAAGTTCCACATGACTGGATGCTGCGTGAGGCTCAGCAGTGCCCGTCAACAAATATAGCAAAGTTGCAGCGATGTCATTCTTTAGAAGGGCTATGGCCAAATCTGGACAATTGCAGCACATAAGGCTCAACATACGCACCACTGCGGTGAAGGTGCCCGTGTTAAGCAGCGTGGGCGTAACCACCAACAATTGTTGACAATTTTTAAGCAATTCTTTGCTAGCAATTTCCTGCAAGCGTTTGGGATCGTGTTGGAAAGACTCGACAAGACGGCAAAAAGCGCTGCAAACACTTTCCACGCACTTCTTGTCTTGTTGCGCCAAGAGACGTGCCAGCAGTGACAAGCTCTCGGCTACGAAATGAAACTCCTCGGGATGTAAATTCAAACAGCAATTGGCTGTAATGGCCAGAGCAGCGCGTTGTGCATTGATGGAGAAGAAATCCAAGTAGGTGAGACAGGCAGAGATGCCATTGGCCTGCAGTATGGCTTTATTGTGACGACGCGAGAGTATCTCCAAAGCGGTCAAGCTCTGTTCCGCAACATCCATGCATTGTATAACTTGCAGCTTCTCAAGGAAGACGGGCACAGCATCAACAACGGTGCCCGATGAGCGTGGCAAAGCTTCCAACATATAGGCCAGGGCGCGACAAGCATTGTTCATAATATCGAAATTATGTTCCATGCGTAGCAGAGTAATTAATGCTGGCACCACCTGCTTGATGGGGAAGCCGGCGAGTGTGTCTTCATTGCCCATAACCAGCATTTGGCACATTTCAATAGCGGCCTGCAACTGCTGACTTTCGTCATGAGCCTGTAGACCCTGCAGCAGCTGTTGCGCCTTAGATGAGCTGCTGTTGCCGATAGTGCGATGCAGAATGTGCGTCATGCGTGGTCCGAGAGCGCCGAAGAGGTGCGGTGGTAGACCGCGCGCTTCGAGCAAGGCCTGTAAGCGGCCCACCTCGCTGTCGTCGCTCTCAGAGTCAGCATGAGATGTCGTGGTGTTGCCGCCAGAATTAGTAGTGGTCAAAGTAGCGGCTGCGCCTGCTTGGGTGGTAGAGGTCGAAGTGCCACCTGCTGCGTTGAGTGGTGAAGAGAAAACGACGGCTGGGGATGAAACTAAAACAAAGGAAAAATAATTGAATTAAAAATGGACTAAATTGGATTAAAGGAAATATTGTCAAGATGAATTAATGTATGAGATATTATGAGTGTGTGTGAATGTAAGTAGATTCACAAATTAATAATATGACATTAAATCGATAAGTATTAAGAGACAGAAGCAGAGAGAATGAAAGGAGTTATATGCTTAATTATGTGATATTTACTCAATTAACAACTTAGTTTTTAATGAAGAATGTGAGCGGAGTTAAAGGAAGTCAAGTGATAGTAATGCTGCCACCTTTGTTTTAAATGGTTAATGAAACACATGACCCGTTTTGTTTTTGTTTTTATTTGTTAATAATTAGTTGTGAAAACAAACTAATTTACCTGCATTTGATTGTCCACCAGAATGCGGCGGTCCATTTGGAGTTTGCTGTGCCATTAAATTATAGCTCAATGCAGCATCCGCAGTAGCTAGAGAAGAAATAGTCCAAGAGTGAGAGTGATAGAGAGAGAGAGTGGAAAAGAGAGAGATTGTTAGAGTGAGAAAGGAAAGAGGCAAGTTATACAATAGCTAAATGCAATAAAACTGTTGCGTATATTTTAACACCCAAAACATACGCACCTTTAGCATAAAAACTACAAAAATCACATCCCCATATCCACTAACACAACCCTAAGTCTGTAAAATACAATCTGCCTCAAATGATGATATACCTAACAATTATTATAATTATTACCGCTTAAAACACTCACGAATATTCACAGTCTAGTTTATACAGATAAAGATATTGAGAGAAAGGTTTTAGGTATTTAAAGTTAAACAAGGGAATAGATCTTTGGGGTATGCATGTTGAAAAAACTCACATATATACAGTAGGGTTCGAAAGAATAACAATCAAATCCCAAAGAAACAAAATAATAACGAAAAAAAAATCCTTGAAATAGTTTAATTAGAGTGATTGCATTTTATATCCTAGCACGGATGATTATAGTCATGAATCAAATGGTACATCAAAAGATAACGATCTTTGCCTGCGATAAGATAACGAAAGAACTTTTGCCAATTACCTCAATAGAATTTTAACGCAACAACGTTACGTTTTATTGCACCTGTTTTCCAAAAAGTAGAAAAAGGCATTTTTATGAATATAAAACGGCGTTGCACGGAATTCTTGCTCGATAAGTATATGCGTTACGATAAAATTTTTGGTAGGGCAGTGATTTTTTGAACTCATGACAATAAGAAAAAAACAAAAAACAAAAAGAAGTGTGCATGCAATGTCATCAAGACGCGAAGGGAGCCGTTTAAGCAACGAAATTGCAAAATATTACATTAGAGATTATTACTCCCTAGGTATTTATACTATTGTAAAAATTAGAATGCGTCAGAAAAACTCGGTTTTTGACCGCACGATAAAAAATTTGACGTTATGAACGAAAATGAGTATATAGAATAATGAGTATATACTCTAAAGTAAAAATTAATAAACGAAAAAAATGTGTACCTTGCGACACAACAAAAATAAATATCTTAGCTCGCGAAGGTAGCTTATATATTCCACGCAACAAGAATGCAATACCGTTGCATGGAATTATAACTCGCTAAGTGTGCTGCGGTCAATTTTATTCAACAACGATAAATATTAGTTCAATGGTAAAACGAAAACTCGTTGGCTACAGACACTACAGTGGTTATTGGTGTTGGACAATGGCTCATAGTATCTAACATCAAATATACCTTAAAGTTTATGAAAACTAGTCTTTAGAACAAATGTTACTTTTATTAAAAAAAATTTATCAAGTGTGTAAACTACCCTACCTTCATAAGCTGACACAAATTGTGTTAAACTGTATATTTCTTTCTTTTTGAAAGAGCGTGAACTACTCGATGCCAATTCGAGATCAGATTCGAGCTTTTAATTTTTTCAATTTCAATTAAAAAATTTTATTTTTGTATATTTCTTTAATCTTTGTCAATTAATGGAATTTAAATAAAATAACTGTAATATTCTCTTTTTAGTTGGAAACCAAAATAAAAAGCATTAAACGGAAAAATTTGTAGAATTTTTTTTGTTCATCTAATTGCTATTTAAGTTACACTGCTAATTACATTGTAAGTAGTGGGGGAAAATGAACTGGCCCAATAAAAGTTTACGGCTCAATTCTTTGATCTAACGAACAAACAAACTCATGGGTCAAATTGTGCCTCATGTGCATAAATAAGTGCCAACATAATTTTTTTAATTCTCGAGATCAAAGAAACTTATGGGTGGAATTTTCCCTCTTGTGCATAAATAAGTTCACGACAAATTTCATTTCATCGCATATGCTATAGCACCAAAAAAACATGTCAAGGTTTTGAGTTACACAGAGTGTTACAAAACCATTCATAAAAAGGGAAAATTTGAGAATATTTCAAAAAATCATTCAGGCATATATGAACACTCCTGTAATAAACACATTTATTTTAGTTTCGGGCGCAGTTACATTTAATTACATTTAAAATCACTGCGTGGAAAGTTGATTGTTTTAACGTGGTCCGACGAATCTTAAATTCATCCCTTGGGATATAATGGTCGAGTTTGGATCTAAATTGATTTCGGGATGTTTCCAAAAAGCGAAGGTTGTTTGAAGACCAACTAATATATTAGCATTTCTTGGCATTCACTTCTTCCCAGCATCGAGACCTTTGAATGTGAGTCAGGAGATACTGATTTTACGTTAGATTACGACACGAAGTACAATCCCCATATTTTTGGTACAGCGATATTTTGTTTTGAGCTGATTTTAAAATAAACATAATATTTTTAGTACTTTTTGAAAACAAGATTTTGAAAAACTTGAAATTTTGTTACGAGATTTTAAAAAGCGATCATACTGACCCATCTGTGTATTCAATAATTCCAATTTTCTTATTTATAGCTAGAAAAAGGTCTTTTAATTTTTTTATACACTCTTATTTAAAATATTTGACACTTAAAATTTAAAGAGGGATAACTATGAACAGTTTTGATGGTTCAAGCACTTTAATGGATCGGATTTTTTCTGTCTGAATAGAAGCTCTCAAAAAATTGCACTGTACAACAGTTAACATATTTGTGGCGACCGTGGCCGAGTGCGTTAAAGTGCGTGAACCAATTGATGCAAATTTACGAGCCGCAAGTTCCGAATCCTCCACCAGACATATGGATCAATTTTTCTGATCAGTCGGCACCTCTCTGCAGATAATGGCAAACCTCAGAGAGTAAATAATGACATGTAAAGCTTCTTGAGAACATGCACATTAGGCGTTCGGAGTCGGCTTAAAACTAGTAGGTCCAGTTGTGTACAAACATTTAATACCACGCACAACACAATTTGATCATAAGAAGTTGGGCCAAAGTCCTTTCAAGTGCTGAAATGGCCAGTTTCTTTATTTTTTTTTTTTGTTTTTTTTTTTTTATAAACATATTTACTTTTCTTCGACAATGTACTTTAAAAATTTTCTCATTGTGGAGTTGTCTATTTATGGGTCAAACTAGTTTCTGTTGAGGTCATTAGCACCTTTATCCTGCCTATCGCTTGTTTCTTAACATCTTCCTGAAGCCATGTTGACCTTAAGAACTACCTAAATCACCAGAAAATAAATAAACTCACTCAAAATAAGTCAAAATAATCTTCCTCTTTAATCTTCCTGTTGCGATTAAAACTCAATTTTGGATACGCTTCGCTGCCTTTTTGAATTTGTTCTTTACTTTCAAAAGATCATCCTGGACTTGACCTAACAATATTGACTGAGTTCTTTTTTATTCCTTTAAACATTCCTTGAGCGCCATTTTAAAATCTCAATTAACCAATTAATTATAATTTCATTTCAATTGTTCTCATTATCTCGAACACGACTGTACTTATATTAAAATATTTTTTATTTCTTAGTGTGAGATTAAAAACGAGCACCGTAGATTGGGATTAAATATGAAATGTTGGTGGGGGTGTGTGCTCTTCTGACTAACCTATTCTAACATTCTATACATTTTCTTTCATTCTTTATTTTACTTCTTTCCTTCTTTCTTAATATTATTTTTTGTTCCTACTTGTTCCTACTGGTTCCCACTGTCTTCCTGCGACGCACAACCAACACTTACCAATTGCTTTGTTTTGATTATTTATATTAATGTGTGTTGTTGTAGCAGCTGCAGGCGTCTGTTGTTGCTGTTGCTGCTGTTGTTGCTGTTGGTGTGACGTAGCACCAACACTATTATTCGGACGATAGCTATAGAGGAACCCTGGCTGCACAATTGTTGTTCTTGTCGTTGCTGTTGCTATTGTTGGATGTTGTTGCTGCTGTTGCTGCTGAGCGGCAAGTGCTGATGTTGCTACACCTCCTCCAACACCACCACCACAACCAACAACACCACCACCACCGATGGCTACAACAACAGCAGCACCGCCCGCGCTTGTGGTATTATGTGGAATGCCAACTGTTGATGACGCTGTGGATGCTAACAATGATGTTGCTGCTGTAGCAGCTGCAACTGCTGCACCGCCGCTCGTGCCACTGCCGCCGTGTTGCGCCGCTGAACTTACACAAGAACCCGTCTTGCCACGTGAGCTGCGTCTCAAGGTTTGTAAAGAAGCGGCTTGGTGTGCGGGATGGTGCAAAGGTTGTGCGTGTTGGTTGTTGCTGGCAAAAGTTGTTGTTGTGCTGCTGGCGCTATGCTCAACAATGAGACCAGCTTCCAGATGTTGTGGATGATGATGCGACGCCGTTGCTTGAAAAGGAATCAGATGATGCTGTTGCGGATGGTGAGAATGTGGCTGCTGCTGTTGCTGCTGCTGATGATGATGATAGCGACCAGCTTGTTGTTGATGGTAGGCAACTGTTGCCGCTGTTGATCCTGTTGATTGATAGTGATTAAGATTTAGATTTAAAATTGCTGTTGAGGAGGAAGAGGATGAGGAGGCGGCAGCGACGGAACCAGCAACGGCAGCTGTTGTTGGGAATGTTTGATAGAAATGCAGTTGTGGATGTGGATGTGGGTGTGAATGTTGTAGTTGTTGTTGTTGATGTTGTTGTTGATGATGAAGATGATGTTGTTGCTGCTGCTGCTGCTGTTGCTGTTGCTGCGGATTAAAGAAATGCGCCCCCGGTGCTTGATGAAGTTGTGGCGGTAGTTGTTGTTGTTGCTGCTGCGGCAGATGAGAATGATGTGACGGTACTGCACTGTAATCGTTGCCTCCTCCGCCCCCACCACTACGTGCCAAACGTGCCCCCAGATTCGGGGCCCTGTTGTAACCCGTCGTCGTTGTTGTTGTTGTAATTGACTCGGCTGCTGCAATAAATTGATTGTGTTGAACGCGCTGCGGCTGTGACAGATTGTGACGTTGGCCGGAGCCAATGTGACCTTGATTATGTGACAAATAAAAACTACGTGTCCCAGTTATTGCTTCCGGTGGCACTCCCGTTATTGAGGAATTCAATGCTACGGATGATGATGACGTTGCAGAGCCCACCGTGTTGCTGCTGATGTTGTTTGTTGGATGAGGAGGAAGAGGAGGTGGTGGTTGTTTGCTCAAGTTGGTTGCACGTGCAAAATTCAGTTTTAAACGTTTGTTGGGTAAAACACCCAAATAGTGCGAAGTAGAAGAGGAGTGCAAGCGCGATGACGGCTGCGACTGAAGATCAGCGCCAAATGTTGACCTTGAACTCGAGCTGGGCTTTGTTGAAAAGTGCGATCTTCTTTTGGAGTTTGTTGTTGTGGTTGTTGTTGTTGTGTGAGATAGATCAGCAACTGACAAAATTATGATAAAAGAGTAACAACAACATCATCATCATCAACATCATCATCAACATCAACAACAAAGTTTGAAAGGTTGTTTTTTCAAAATTAAATTATTTTTTAAATTAAAATCAATGTAATTCCTCTTAATTAAAATATATTTATATAGTTTGGAATATACTATATTTAAAATGTCAACAACAACGATATCAAAAGTAATGAACGACAACAACGACAACTACAACTGCAACAACAGCAACGTGCATAATAAATAAACAATTTAAACATTAAAGTAAAGAAAACTGATCAAAAAGAAAATCAAGTGGCTTATTCCACTATTGGACAGAGCTGCCACCTCGAGCTTAATATAGCTTTTTTAATTATATAAAATGTGAATGTGTTTGTGGGGAGGTGTGTATATGTCGGTGACGTGTAAGTGTGGTAGGAAGAAAGTAAAGATTGTAGAGGTGGTAGGTAGGAACTTGAGGTTTAAAAACGAGATTCAATGAACCAATCTAAATAAAAAAAAAAAAAAAAACTAACTAAAATTTCAAAAACTCGAGTATTGAAAAGAAAAACAGAATGTAAAAGCACAGGAAACGTTGCCATATATTAAAAAAAAATGCGACAGCACTGAAAATGTTGATTTAAATTTTATGCTATTCCTCCTTCTCAAATTTAACTAGACAGTAAGTTTGGCGTCGGAAGAAGTTTAACACAATTAATACAAGATTAAATTAAATTATATAATCCGGCTACAACCGGCCAATAACTTTTAACTAAAGAAAAAAAATAGGCACTCAAAAATTATAAAAATTAAAAAAATCTTTGCAATTATTTGATAATGCGTTTAAGAATGGACGAAGGCGTTAGCTAGAAAGCGTTTTTTTTACTAAAGTAACGAGCAATATCTCTACAACGAAGGTAACCACCCTCAGAACTACTATGATACACTTGAGCCTCGAATTGCGAAAGAAAAGATCTCAGCTTATTATGAGTTATAAAAACAATAAGTATTTATTAAAATAATTATAAAATAAACACAAACAAATAACAAACTTAAATATTCTTCAAATTTCATAAAAAAAAAGAAAAACACAGTCTCTTCGGTTCATATAATAAACGAGAAAAACAATTTAATTTTTGTTAAATATAATGTACTGTACATTCAAAATATTATATCGACGATACTTGAAACGACGCAACTCGAGGCTTTAGTGTACTCGTATGACGCCTATTCGAAAATCTTCAAAAAGTGTAAATTATTTTTAAATTATTAAATGAAATAATTTAAAAGAATGCAAAATGAACATTTAAAACAAAAAATAAAATGGAAAGATACAGATAAATTTCCACATGGAGCAAATCATGATAGAGAATTTCATTTTGAAATTGGCGACTTTAATATTAAAAGCCTGTTTGAGAGTCCCAAAAACAATGAAATTATTTTGCAAGAATTAGCAGGGAAGAATCGTCACATGAGACCCCTTTAAAACGAGTTAAAAGAATCACTAAAAATGTAATTTTCAACTCAAGTTAACTCAACTAAAGGTGTGAATTAATATAACTTAACTGATGGGTTTTACGTTTTAATTGAGATGAACTTGGTTTCAACTCGTTTGTAACTGCAAACGGAAAATTCTTGAAGCCTTTAAATTACATAAGTCAAGAAGGTTTCCGGTGCGCTAAATACAAATCTGACCTCAGAATCGCTACATCACGTCAGATTTTTGAGATTTCCTAAGTTAAAGTGCAAGAAACACTGTTTTTCAACATATTTGAGGTTATAAATCTTATCGAGTTCAGTGAATGATTCTTTTATTTAGATTGCAAAAAATATCAATCACTGATGGTTTTTAATTTGAATAGAAAAATATATCGATCAGTGATTTGATTTTCATATCTAATGAAAAAAAAAAAAAATAAATAAAAAACAATATAATGCATCCTATTTTAATATAATCCAAAATAAAACCATTTTTGCATATTAAAGATGGCGACTTGAACGCACCACCTTCTAGTCGGAGAACTTATTCCCACTGACTGGGCTAAAAGCACAAACTTTCGTTGTGAAAATAGATATTAGAACAATGTCTAAGATGCTCAATCATGTCAATTAAGAATTCTATTGAACTTTTCCTTCTTGGTCATGCAATTGTGATTGGGGACGCGATGGCGGTTTTAAACTAGTTATTTTTACAATGACTTCTATTCTGTAGCAATAGACTTCTACAACTAGTAGAGCTGGGATGGTTAATAATGAGGGTTCTCGCATACGCTTATCTAAATTTGTTCCACGTTGAGTGTAATCTTCTTAGTAAACAGTGGCTTTCTCAGCTCACTGTCTTGATATTCACAGCTGTGACATGAGCTTCATTTAAGGGATTCCGGAAATTTACGAAAAAGGTATAATATACGTGTAAATTTTTCGAAAAAAAAAATTTTTTTGTTTAATGTGTTCTTTATAGTTTTAAGAATATACGTACACATTTTTAAATCGATATTTAAAAAAAACAGAAGTTATAACGGTTTTCGTTAACCTACATATGTCTAAGCTCCATACAAAGAAATAAAAAACTTTAAACGCTATTTCCTCGAAACTAGTTTTGTAAAAACGGTTCGACAGATAACTCGAAATCTATTGGTTCAATTTCAATGATTTTTTTTTTATTTTGTTCTTTATTTTGTCCTTTAGGCATTCTCCATAAATGAAAGTATCTATTTTTTTTTGTTTTTTTTTATATAAACAAAAAAGCGCGCGAAAAATTATCTATTTTTTGAACTTTTTACTTCAACTTCCGTCATAATTAAAAAAAACCCCCGGGGGTTTTGCGTAGGGGGGGTGCTTAATATATGGTCATGGCTTTAAAATGTCATTTGATTTTTTTTTTTCCGATACATGGAAAAGGCCATATCCATCGAACCGTTTTGGATGTCTTTTTTTCAATGCCATTTTCAGCGCCCTCTATATAAAAGGCAGAACTGTATTAAAAAAAAACAATATTTTCATACAGTATTTTTTATGTACAATAACCCGTATAAATTAAAAAAAAAATAATAACTTCTTATATCTAAAAAAATTTTTTGAAAACAGAAAATAGTTTTTGGTTGTTACACGTATATTAAACCTTAAGCTGTATTTTATTTTAGACCAAAATTTTTCTACATTATTAAAGAATAACTATTCAAGATATTTCCCTGACATTTTGGTCCAAAAATATTCGTTGATAAGTTAGAAAAGTGCAATGCCGCGAAGGAGCTTAAATTTGAAGTGAGCAAGATTGCTCAATAAAAACTCATCCGATTGCTATAAAATTTTTCACACTTACTTTAAGACTCATTAAGGGGACGCTTAGTCGTTAGATTCTTTTTTTGAATACATATTTTTTAATTTATAACCTAAAAGCTCAATTTTATGCACAAAAAAGTTAAATTTTCTTTCTGCGCCCGCCATTTTGGCAAAAATTAATATTAACCGCCCAAGAATTCTTAACTAAACCAGAAAAAATTGTTTGTATTTGAAGCAGTCTCCAGATATTTTGTTCAAAGCAAATTTAATGTCTTTCGCGGCATTGCACTTTTCTACCTTATCGACAAATATTTTTGGACGAAATGTCAGGGATATATATTGAATATTTATACTCTAGTAATGTAAAAAAAATTGTATGGGAAAAAACTCGCAAAAATGTACTCTTAATTATTTTTTCTAAAAATGTTAAAGATGGTACAGCCATAATTTTCAAGCTATCATCACGAAATTCGATGTTTAATTAAGGTTGTATCTAAAAAATAAAGATTAAGTTCGAAAATGAGCCAAAGATGAAAACCACACCTACCTCCCATTAAAAGTGACTTTATCAAAACGGTAAAATCTCTTTAAATTCCACAAAAATTAATATATGGACTTGAAATTTAAGCTTGAAATATATAATATACCCTCCCATACAAAGTAACGCAAAGTAAAGAAAAGCGAATATTTTCTGTTAACACTATGACGAAAATGTTTCTAAGACTTTGTATATACTTTGTTGGTTCGGTCATGAGGGTATTTTAATTTCGGCCTAGACGAAGATTATTTCTTAGTGGTTTTTTATAAAAATTATAATTTTCTATCGAAATTTTTACATTTTGGCTTAAATCTTGATACTTGTATGGTTTTGTGCCAATCTGATATCATAATTTGACAAAAAAATTAATCCAAGATGGTTTAAAGATGGCAGTCTGGAAATGGTATAATATAAAATAATATAAATAATATTATATTTTATAAATAATAAGATTATTAAAATTAATAAAATATACTATTATAAATATTAACATTAGCTTAGTTGTTTTTTAAGCATAAAAATTTGTAAATGAAATGTATAAATTATAATTGAATCTGTCAAAAGATGAATTCGAATGGCAAAAGGTTGAATTTAAAGTATCTAAGTCCTGTATAAACCTGTGTTATTCGGATATTGCCCAACTTATAACGTAGGAATAAAATTTATAGGAGATTGAATAAATATTTTCCATTTTCCAAATTTTCATGCTTCCTTCTTTAAGCAAAAAAAAAAATGAATGTTCGAAAACTTATAGAAGAAATGTTCATGATTGGGCCGAAGATGAAGCAAACAAATAATTTCGCGAATGATTTGTTTAATAATTGGGTTGATTATTAATGTCTCCCATATTCATAAAAAGAACCTTTATCTAGTAAAAAATTTAGATTGCTTGCTTATCAGTCATCTGGTAAAAATCGTATCTGAAAAAAAAATAAAAAATATTCTGGAATATAAAAACGAACATTTTCTTTTTATTATATTTTTCCTTTATTTATGGTCTTCCTATACAGCTTTGGCATTGCTTGTTTGAATTCTATACCTGCAGTTGCTTGTGATCAGTGAATATGTAGCATGTGTTGCGAAATTCTGCAGAAAGCTCGAAATTTGTAATGCGAAATTCTGTTTTGGCAGGATACAAAACGGTATTAAAACGATACAAGACAATGGTAACGGTTATGAGTAATTGTCCGTCCTGGCGGAGAGATAGATTTTATTCAACGCAAACAAAGTGGTGAAAAAATCTTGTTTCAATTGATCAAAGTCCATTGTCGAGCACAACAAACACATGGGGGTGAGGTCGATTTATCTGACCAAATTTCGCAACTATACGACATCAACAGCAATTCCATAAAGTGATGAAAAAAGGTATTTTGCAAACTTCTTCCGACACCTGTCTTAACGCCTGCATTGTATATATTAAGAAAAGCATCACTTGTCCAATCTGTCATACATTGATTTTGTTATTGCATTGACCGAGATGCCCAAGCAGAAAAACTCTGGACGCCATTTATAATCGAAATAATCGGATAATCGAAGCGTCAATTATGGTTTTATTGGCGATCACATGACCATGGAAGGCAAAATACGACGCCGATGCGTAAAGTGCTCAAAGGATGAGGTGGAAAGGTGGAAAGAACGACAGGCGTATTTTCTTTATATGCAAGACATGCAAGTTTTACTATGTTTCAAGTGTTTTACGCCATAGCATACTTTTTTTAAATCAATAGAAGTTATAAATTTTAACTAGTTAGTGTTTTTAATTATGAGTACTGCAGGGACATTATGTATGTATGTATGTAACAAATTTAAAATCAAAACCACCGATTGGGACTAAATATCCCAACGCCTCTGTTGGCGAAAACTGAAATTCTGGCTCAGTAAAATTGTTTTATTTTTTTCTAGTCTAAAAGGCCCACCCTGCACCAATATTTTATATAAAATATCTATGAAAGGGTTATGTTTTTTCGGTTTGAAAGGGTTAAGAGGTTCCCCGAGAGGCCTCATGACGCCATTAAATTTTTATTTTTAATTTTATCATGTGACCGTAAACCCCCACTTTACTGTGTCCTACCATACTATTGTTTCACGTAGTTATAATACCATGCAACGTTTTTGCAATGTTGGTGCATTTTTACTGAATTAAGCCGTTGTCTTCGTGGTGACGTGAAGACTTTTTTTACATTTTCGTTTTGAGGCCAAAAAACCATAATTTTTTTATGTTATAATATTTTCCGTTGCATAGCGCGTTATAATTACATGTAACAAATCTTGAAGTTTCGTTGCTCTCCACATCCCAATGGCGCTAATAATTTTTTTTTGTTTTACCATAAAGTCAATTAATTAGTCTTTCCTGTCATTCCGTGTCATTACTTTAATCGTAACACCTAAACTTATGTAGCAACAATTTATTATGCAACGCCGGTACATTTTGGAAAACGTTAAAATATATAAACAAACAAAACGTAATTTAAAAAAAAAGGGATTTGGATGTGACATGTACACACCCGTAGGTTTCGACGTGACAACGTATCTTTTTCCTCGTTTTTATTCTTATCCGTATTCTTTCCCTTGTCCCCATTATTTTCTTTATTCGTATGTTTCACCTCATATACGTCTAATTCCTTATCCTTATTTTTGCATAAATTCTTATGTTAATACATGTCAATATTCTTCTTCGTTTCTCGTCGCAATCCTTAGTTTTGTCCAAATTTTTGTTCTAATCTTTTTTTAAATCCTCGTCTGAATCCTTGTCGTAATCTTTGATCAAACCCTTATTTTCGTTCTTTCCCATTTCTTGTCTAAGTCCTCGTCCAAGTGCTTGTCCTAATCTTAACATTATTCTTGAACTTTATATTTGTAAATATGAATTCTGGCCCTCATCCTTTTTCTAATTATTATTCTAATCCTTGTTTGAATTTTGATCCTTGTTCTAATACGTATGTCTGTTTTAGTTTTGCTTTTTATTTTGCTTTTTTGTGGTACACTAACATTGCAAAAGCATTTAACGTGTTAATAAAAGAGCATTAACGTTATATCGAGCGGTTCCTTGCGAGGCCACATGACGCTATCGATTTTTTTTATTTTTTTATCATGTGACCGAAAACCTCACCTTTATTGTCGTTGTATAAAATTTACCGTAGCACCAATGGTCACGGAGTTATAATTCCATGCAACGTTTTCTCATTGTTTTTGCGTTTTTACTACATTAAGCGGTGGCCTCCATGTTGTGATGGCAAAAATGTTTGTTTTTATTTTCGTTATGAGTTTAAATAACTAACCTTTGCTATCGTTAAATAAAACTTACGATAGCACCTAATAACATGCAACACTATTGTATATTTGTTGCATTAGTTGGTACCTTTTGTTAAGAAAATAATAAGCCAAACGTAAATCGTCGGTCTGACAGATCAATGCGCGAGTATAAGAAGGTGAACGTGGTGCATATACTCACACCGAGTAATAATAAAGGGTGTTTTTTTTAGAGGTATAGAACTTCGAATTGAAATAAAACACAAGAAAATCGTTTTAATGTCCATCAATTTGGCTTTATTGGAAGGATAATTGTATGCCATTAATGTTTAAATATGATTTCGGGCATGTGGCCGCCGCGGCTGGCTCGAATAAAGCCAGTTCTACAGGTCCAATTTTCAACCACTTTTTCGAGCATATGGGGCCGTATGTCGGCAATAACGCCACGAATGTTGGCCTCCAAGTCCCCTAACATTTCTGGTTTGTTGGCGTAGACGAGCGACTTCACATATCCACAAAGAAAATAATCCAATGGTGTCAAATCACACGATCTTGGTGGCCAATTGACAGGTCCATTCCGCGAAATTATGCGCTCATCGAATGTTTCCTTCAATAAATCGATTGTGACGTGCGCTGTGTGGCATGTAGCGCCGTCTTGTTGGAACCACAACTCATCCACATTCATGCCATCCAATTCGGGAACAAAATAGTCGGTTATCATGGCTCTATACCGGTCTCCATTAACGGTAACTGACTCTCCAGCATTATTTCGGAAGAAGTATGGCCCAATGACTCCACCAGCCCATAGAGCACATCAAACAGTCAGTTTTTGTGGATGTAATGGCGTCTCAAGGATCTAATGTGGATTCTCTTCACTCCAAATGCGGCAATTTTTCTTGTTGACGTAGCCATTCAACCAAAAATGAGCCTCATCACTGAACAAAATTTTGCGATGAAAATCAGCATCGAGATCAATCTCATTTTCGGCCCATACACCAAAATCACGACGCATTGCATGGTCTCGCGGCTTTAATTCTTGCACAAGCTGGATCTTGTAAGGTCGCAAGTCAAGATCTTTGCGCAAAATCTTCCATAAAGTTGATGGACAAAGCTCCAATTGCTGTGCACGGTGGCGAATCGATTCATTCGGGTCCTCTTCAACATTTTGCTCTACAGTGGCAATTGTTTCTTCGGTGCGCACTGTTTGACGTCTCTGCGGATGCGTATTATCACATAGAGTAAACGTAGTGCGAAAACGACCCATGGTTAACCGAATTAATTGCTCTGATGGACGATTATGTCGACCATAAAATGGACGGAGCTTACGGTAAACTTCGCGAACTGAACCATTATTTTCGAAATAAATTTGCACGATTTGCAAGCGTTGTTCTTTTGTCAACCTGTTCATGATGAAATGGCAAACCAAACTGAACATAAATGACATTAGAGTTGCCAGATTTGACCACAAAATGCCAGTTTTATCTCTATTCGAAAAACAAACCCCTAAAAAAAACACCCTTTATAATGCAACGCCGTTGCATCATAGCTGCATTTTCAATCTTAGAGCGGCTCTCTCCACCGACTCATGACGTCATGAACTTTTTGTCTATTTTTGCCTTTACTGGGAGTTTAGTAAAAATTTAACTAATTTTTAGTTGCATTGCTTAAGTAATTCCCTTCGCGTCCTAAAGACATCTTTAATTTTGTTTTTATTTTTATCATAAAGTCAAAGAATTAACCTTTACTGTCGTAATTTTTATTTTTTCATAAAGTCAAAGAATTGACCTTTACTGTCGTATCACTATTTTTGTCATAGCACCTATACTCAGTGAGTAAGAATTCCATGCAACGTCGATGCATTTTGAAAAAACGCTTCTGACCTTTTTTGGAAACCTTAGCGGTAAAATGTAATGTTGTCATGTTAAAAAAAAAACAAAAAAACAAATAAACAAGCAAAACAAAAAAAAAAAACAAAAAACAAAATTAAAAGAAAAATATTCAAAACAAGAATTTGCTTATCTCAAAGTAAGGGGCATCGAACGGCCATCGAGATGTTCACCTCTGTTAGCGGTTAGCGAAATTTTTACCATGTACACATTTATTGCCCACAGTAACTAGCCTTACTTTTTCATATTTCTTTTTTATATAGCATCCATCTAAAACAACCTGTTTGAATATATTTTTTTTTATATATATCTTATGACAAATTCAACTAAGAGTCAATGCAAATTTATTGTTTAGCGTCATCTACCAATCCTGTTCATATTTTTTTTTTTTTTTTTAATTAGGCTACGTTGAACTTTTTCCAAAACAATGATTTTAGTTCAGTTCTGTTCTAAATCACCACAAGAGATGGTCCACACATTAAACGCATTAACAAAAGAAAAAAAAAAACAAAACGCTTTCAATCATCTACTTGAACACATAACTATTAATAGTGTCATAAAAAGATAAAAAAACAAAAACACAATCTGCGCTAACAAAATAAAAAACAATAACAAAAACAAAAACAAGATAAAAACTACTCTACTATTTGTTTTGGCCCTATTAATTATCAATGTTCGCTGTATTGCAAAGTTGTTGATCAATTACACTTACCTTCTTCTTCTTCTTCTTCCTCTGAATCTTCGGTGACTAATTGCTGGTCCTCCAAATCTTCTTCTTCCTCTGAATCTTCGGTGACTAATTGCTGGTCCTCCAAATCTTCGTCTTCTTCTTCCTCTTCTTCGTCGTCTTCGTCGTCGTCTTCGTCTTCTTCTATAACGTCGTCGTCGTTGTCTGTTGCGTCAGCGTCGTCTACAGCTTCACCGTCAACACCAGCTGTTTTGGTGTTGTTTGTAAATGAAAGTAAGTGATAGTTTCTAAGCAGATGATTAGTTTTTGTTGTTGTGTTTTTACGATATGCGCGTAATTTTTCAAAACGTGAAGAGTAAGCTGATCTTCCTGCTGCTGCAGATGTTGCTGCGGCTGCTGCCGAAGTTGACGAAGTCGAAGAAATGCTTGTGGCTACTGCAACTTTGTTGTGGCTGGCAGGCGCTGTTGTGGCTGTTGACGACGTTGATGAATTTGTTCTTGTGTTAAGTTTGGCTTTATTACCAACAACTGATAACGAGTGTCTCGAACTGTATGCCTGTTGTTGTTGTTGGTGCTGCTGTTGCCTGTGTTGCTTCTTATCAGTGCCACCAGCTATTGACTCAATGCGCTTAGAAGACGACGCAGCTGAGTTTTCGTAGTTTCTACTTTGTTTGGAATTTAATTTGGTTTTCTGCGCTGTGCTGTTTATATTCCGCGAGTGTGCTGCACGTTGTTGTTGATTATCGCTGTTATCGGAACTATAGTCAGCAGCGCCAGTTGATGTGTTAGTTGTTGTAGCTGCTGCTGTTATTGTTTTCGTAGCAAGTTTCTTTGACGTTGTTGAGTTGCGGCTGTGATTATGACTGAGTTGGCGAGTTTTTCGATAATAATTCAACAAGCTACTTTTACTGCGTTGCGGTGTCGCCGAGTCGATGCAATTGTTTACTGTTGTTGCTGTTGTATTAGTGTGATAGCTGCTTGATGGTACAACGGTATTGGTGTTTTGGTGAGCGTGCGATGAGTAGGCGAGAGCGTGTGAGCTGCTGCTGCTACTGCTGTGACGACTTGTGCTGGGCTCTTCGGGTGAGACGGTTTTTGAGCGTGTTCGCTGTGCTACGCAGTCACTAAAGAGGTCGTTAGTTGTTGTTGCTGCTGCTGCTCCAAGTGATGTTGATGACGCTGGTGATGATTTATTATTGTAGGGTGTAGTTGGTACGTTTTGATAACGTCGCTTCTTAAGTGGTGAACTTAAGTCAGTTGGATGATCGATAAACGCTGAAATGAAACGATTGTTAAGGAAAATATTTAAATTTTGACATGATTAAAAATTTTCCAATATTTTCAGTTTTGAATAAAAATTAAATGAAAATTTCAAAAATATAAATAGAAAAAAAAAAATAAGTGTTTGAATTCGTCTTAATTCTTCTCTGTAGACGGAGAATAATAAATAGAGTTGCCACCTAGGGTGTAAGAAAAATAATTTGGATATTCTTCTGAATTAAGCTTAAAACTTCCTATGATATCAACAAGCTTCATAAATTAAGTCAAATTTAGCAGTTATATAGCTGAAAAATTTATCAATTATAAACATTCAACTCAAATGGGACGCTTCGGTAGCACAAAAGTAACGTTGAACGGATTCCTTCTTGTTCTTCGTTTCTCATGTTTTTTTATTTTTTTATTAAAGAACAATGCAAAAATATCAAAACCCATTACTAAGAGTTGAATTTTTTTTTTGCCTGTGAAGTTTATGGAAAACTGCTGTGAGAAACGTACATAGAACGACAAAACGTTATAACACCGACCATTTTCGATGATTCCGATTCACTGATTTCAGTTTACTCACTTAGAGATTTTTTTAAGAGCTGTTTTCAGTTTACTCACCAAGAGCTTTTCACACATCGACTTCCTAATCTATCGCGTATTTTTTTAACCTTGAAAAAGTTGATAAGATGACGTAAAAGCTGGAAATTCTAATTCCAGTAAAATTTACAAGTTCAAATTTTAATATATTTTTTTATCGATATTTTCTTTTTCTTGATAGAAAGAATGTATTCGATATTTTTAGTATACTTTATGGACTTTGGAAATATTTTATTAGGATTTCCGAGTTTTTAGGATTTTTTTTCGGAAAATAACGGCTGTTTTCTCAAAGAAAATATGAAGAATATCCAATTTTATATCAAACAACATAGAGGATTTGAAACATAGGCTAAATACATTTAATGCTGCTTTAAACTCTGGTTAACTTAATCCAAGTCAATTTTAATAAAATTAGCCGTTTAAACTCGGTTTACTTAGTTTTTAAAGTTTTATACCAAATTTATACTAAAGTAAGTAAAAAACTTATTTAGAAATTGTGTTTTTATAAGTTTCAAACTGAAACAATGCCGGAGTAGTTGAACCCATTACCGCCGAAAGAACTGGCTGAACTTTTGAAATTGTTGAAAATATAGAAGCTACAAAAGGTAGACCATTTATTAGGTCATTTCAGTCCTTGAAAGGACTTTGACCTAGCTTCTTATGATAAATTGTTTGTACACAATTGACCGAGAACCGGACCTACAGGTTTAACGCCGAATCTGAACGGCGATGAACGGAATGTTCTTGTTCTCAAGAAGCTTTACATGGCATTTTGAATACTCTCTGAGGTTTGCCATTGTCTGCAGAAAGGTGGCGGCCGTACAGAAAAATCATTTTAATTCAAATAATTTTCTGTCGCTGATGGGATTCGAACCCGGGTTTCCAGGTTCGTTGACATAGAGGCCACGCACTTTAACCAACTACGCCACAAGGTAGACTGTTAGGTGGAAAATGTCGTTCTAGAGGTAAAAACCTCTCTCATTCCATTTTTTGGCTTAATTTCAACTAAACAAAGCCTCTTAGGAGATGCAAAACGGCATATAATGCGAATGTTTTGCATTTTATAGAGTTGGTCTGGAGTATTTCGTCACTACGTGGCAATCAAAGTACAGCCAGGGCTAATCCGGCGGTAATGGGTTAAATTTATCTGGTATTATACAATACTAGGATTAATATAATAGAAAAGAATATTGTAATAAATTTACTTTCCATAAAGGCGCATTAATATATCATTAAATTGGCGTATAGTTTAAAACTTACAAGTTTCTGAAAGAAAATCCGAAATTTACTATTCCTTTATTATAAGGATAATGTTAAGAAACTTTTCCCCATTTTTTTAATTACTATTTCTTCATTATGAAGATATTATTAACAAACTTTCCTATGTAATTTACATTTTTACAAGTTTTAATTTTTTAAAAAAATTTCAGTTTTTCTCTGACTCTTTTATCTTTTTGTTAAAGGACAATAAAGCAATAAAACCCAAAGGCTACATTCTATCTAAGTCTAACGAAGTTTATGAGTTCGTTGGAAGTTTATGTATTAGGGCCTGTTACTTAAAGGCCCTAAATATTTTTGTTCTTAATAAAGTAGGTACGTTGGAATGATAATGAGCGCAGAATTCAAACCTGACGAGATGAAAACTGTGTAGGCTGAAAAACTGAACGTAAATAAGTGAAACAAGAACTGAAAATATTAATCTTACAATTTTTGAGTATTTAAAACATAATTTATATTCACGATGAAGTAATGATTAAGTCATTCATTTGTCAAAGTACATATACGACATAAATATTGGATTGGGAAGAACAGAATTGTTCAATTACTAAAAAAGTTATTGTTAGGTGGAATGTTTTACTTAGTAATGCCTGTATATTTTACATACGTAAACTTGACTTTTGAAAGGGGTTTTACTTTGTAATCTTTGTTCTTCTTAAAGGTGTATTTTTTGTCAAGTATTGGAACTTGTTTTAAGAACTGTCTCTTGGGAAAAATATAATCATTTTTAATTTATGACATTATTCTCTATCCCTATCCGAACACTCGTCTCATGTAAAACAATGCTCGTTCGTGCTTTTGAATTTTCTAATTCGAACAGATAAGAGCTGACGAACTGGCGAACGACGCCGTAAACATTTGTGAAATTTGTATCCCCAAGGATCAACCAAATGACGTATTGAAAGGTCAAAACCAAACGAATACTTTTATGCTATCGTTGTGATGTGTTAGAGTTCTTATGAAGCAGCTTGGTGGTAAATTGGGTTTGGGAACATGAGCTCCAAAGTTTGGAGCTTATAGGATATCTGTCGATGAGTTGTGCAACAACTTTCTCAGGGTCTGCTAGCTCTAGAATATTTCTTAAGCCTCGCATGTGCTTTCACAACTCACTTCCATATCAACTCAACTTGCTCAAAATAAATAAAAAAAAACAATCGTTGCATGCGAAACTTGTTTAAGATATAAAAACATTTTTGCTTGAAATAAGAACAATAAATATATTTTTGAAAACACATTGATACAATAAAAAAACACATGTCTTTTTATACAAACAACTCAAAAAAGGCATTGCCCAGAAAAAAGCCCAAAAACTTATGAAATCTTTAAAGAAAATTGAAAAAATAACACAAAAATTCTACATTGATTGATATGGCAGTGCTAAATTTGACAACTGATTGTGTATAACAGTTTCAATGACGTAAGAAACTTGAGCTTGCCGTAAGGGTTGGCGAACAGCTTCGTTGGAGATACAAACTTCCATTTGTTTACGACTTCGTTCGCAGAGCAATCGATCGTTGAATGCTTCGTTAGGGATAGAAAATTAAGCTTTTAGTTTTTCTTTATTTTTTTTTTTTAATTTTTGGCAATTGATCAAAATTATGTTTTGCTCATATTTATCTAAAAAAATTAGCATGAAACATCGATTCACAACTGTAATACCTCTATCTATAATTCACTTACTGGGCTTGCTATTTATATTTCTGGCCTTGGCAACAGCTAATGGAAACACTTACCATCTGATGTTTCCATGGCATTTCCAACTTGTCATTGTTGAACATACCCTTCTTCAGAACATTTTGCCATTTGAGCGCGATTTGTGTTGTTTAAAGTAACTTGAAAAATTTATCTCGGGCAAAAAATTTAATTAACTCGTTAACATTTTCTTGCGTTAAATTTTTCATAACTTGATATCTTTATAATGTGGATTTACAAGCTAAAAATTCATCGCTGAAATCAATTCTTTGTACGGCGATAAAGCACCATCCTACAGCACTGTAAACAACTGGTATAACAAAATCAATCGTGGCCGATGTTCGCTCCAGGACGAATTCCGTGAAGGTCGTCCAAAATAAATCGGTTGCTGTGCCAGAACACATCGAGACTGTGTGTGAACTGATAAAGCAATATCGTCAAGTAACATACCACGAGATTTAAGAATCTTTGGGTATTTGTATGACAATCATCAATGAGATATTGATATTGCATGATCATTTGGCCGCAAAAAAGATTTGTTCGCGTTGGATGCCACATAATCTGACAAAAAAATAAGCTCAAAATGCATCAAAGGCTATGCATTACATCTACAAGTGAGGAATCATGGATTTATGCATATGAGGCCGAAATAAAACAGCAATTGACTGTATGGGTCTTTCAAAACGAGCTAAGTAAAACAAAAGTTGTTCGCAGAAGAAGCCGATTGAAGCAAATGGTTGCCTGCATCTTCGGCATTACCGGTAATGTGGCGAAAGTGACATTAGAGCAACCTAGAACGGCCAATCCTGAATGGTAGACGACAATTTGTTTGGCAAGTCATCGGAGAAATTCGGAAAAATTTGAAGAAGAGGCATATTATTCTGCATCATGATAATGCGAGCTCTCACACATCTGTCCAAAAAAGGACAGACAAAAGATCGAATTGGTATTTCATCGGCCATACAGCCCTGATCTGGCAACCAATGACTTTTTTTATTCCCGGAAATAAAAAATAAAAAATACGTGCTCAACGATTTTCGACACCCAAAGAAGCATTTAAAACGTTTCTTTTGGAGTTACCTCAATCGGAGTGGAAAAAGTGCTTAAAAAATTGGCTCAAAAGCATGCAAGTGTATTAATATCCAAGAAAATATTTGGAAGAACAATTAAACCAATTTCGATAATAAATAATAAAAATAATAAATTTGTTTGTTTTTTTTTTCATTATTAGGCCAGTTATATAAAGCCTCGTACAATGGCTCGTACAAAGTGAAAAAAATAAAGTCAAGAATTATATATTATTATGAATGGTCAGCCATTTTTTTGTGACATCACGTATGAGGTGAAAGACAGAACAAAACGGATTTTAACGTTAAAGAACTTAAAAGTGAAAGTATTAAACTTCTTATTCTCTAATAATAAAGGCCAAAACATTCTTAATAAAAAAAAAATAATTAAAAAATATATACGTTAAGAACTGTTTTGAAATATTTTCAGTACTACTTTTGAAAATAGAGTTGTATTATATGTGGGATGTTATTTGTCGTGTTTACTTCTTTTCTGAAAAGTGAGCTACGTCATTTGAGATGTTTGACAGCAGAAAAAATACATCTGAAGTTTTGCGCAAAAGGTGGCCAACCAGATTGGAGATAAAGTAAAATTTGAGCTTGAAGTAAACAAAAATTTTCTAATGGAAAAATTGCACGAGTATAGGGGGTGTAATCAAAGCACCGTTTGCCCATTTTGAAAATTTTTTTTCAAGAAAATTAGTTTAAAAAAATTATGGAAGTGGAAAAAAAACATGGAGAGGAAAAATAACGCCTTTTGAAAGAAATAATTCTGCGAAGTAGATTAAACTAGGCTAGGCGGTTTCAAAGATACTTAGAGGAAGCATATAAAAGCACTTTAAGCATGGAAGCTCGTATAAATAAGCACTTATGGGACGATTATAATTGGTAAAGAACCATTTTGTTCAGATGTGTTGAAGTTTAATTTAATTAAACATGATAGGTAGGACTGTGATCAAGACATTCTACTATCGCTCAATCATCCCCGTAGGCTATGGTCTGCGGAAAATGAAAATACAGCGGAGTTGGACATAAAAAATCCTATCATCCTATACAAATCCAAAATAACCTATTTAAACAAAAATCAAAAGCTTAATATAGCCTATAGCAGATTTTGTAAAATAACCCTACTTCCAATTTTGGTTTTGGGAAATAATCTTAAAATGTAAAGCTGTGCATCGAACCCCATCATTTTAAAAAATACCTCTTCAAGTTCAGCCAAAACCCTTTTAACATGCATTAATTGGTTATTTTCCCATGTAAGCCCTTTCAGTCACAGAAGCCACAGTAGGGGCAAGATTTTTGTTTTTTTTTAATTTGCTTTCATCTCATTCAATGATGTGAGTATTTTCACCCTGTTTTCATAACATTTGAGGGGTTGATTTAAGGTTTATTCAATTTGTTTTTAGTTTCATTAAATTTTTAGCATTAGATTCGCATTCAGTTGTCAACATAGAAAACGAAAAATTACACTTGCATGTCAAAAAAGAATTTCTGAGTTGCTTTGCTGAAAGGGTTAATTTTATAAGAAATGAAAACTGAAAATTGAGATCGTCTTCTCAATAAGGATATTTCTTTATTGTTCTTAAACTCTCAAAATTTTTTCTTTACTAGAATGATTTAAACCAACAAATTTCCGATACACAAATATGCTGAACACAAAACGGTCAAGAGATAGTAGTCATGTTCGTATCAAGTTAGCAGAAAACTTCTACGGAATGTATTATCTTCGAATTGGCTTATCTTGCATGAGATTCAGGAGATTTTTAAACTGGTTCAAGTAGTCATTGGATTTTAAATGGAATCTAAGGGCCAGCACTAGTTGCACTAACTTAGTTTAAAATTTTAATCTGGTTTTTCAAGTAATTTAAAAAGAAATTTAAACTAGATTTAAACGCCCAATATTGGTTGTTTAACTTAAGTTAACTTTTCTCATCAATTTGACTTGATATAAAAAATAAAAGAATAAAGAATAGGTAACGTTTTCTTTCTTTTCTCTTGTTTTACCTAAATTGTCAGAAATGGACAGATATGGGTTGCAAATAAAAATAACATTTCGTGCGAAAATAATTATCTAATAGATTTGCACACATTTCAGTTACCGCACAATTAGTAATATCAATATTTCCTATGAAGGTGAGCTGGCCAACATCATATGGGCCGATGCTAGTGCGTGGTGTATTAAAGGGTCCCTCTCGGAAATGGAAACATTCCCATGTATAAGCAGGAAACATTCATTAAAATGTAGGAAGCACTCCCTATCGTTCGACATTGGACAATTCATTAGACACTATGCCATTGGAGAAAAACCTCCTTGCTGTCTTAAAAATTAATGTGGAAACATTCATCTCCGCTTTCTTCAAAATGAATGTGGAAACATTTATCTCCATTATCTTGAAAATGAATGTGGAAATAACAAAAAATAAATAACAACTAAAATGGTAAGCCTGTTCGGAATTCGAACTTAGGACCTCTGGGGTGGCAGTCAAGCACGCTAACTTTTCGACTACCGAGGCTGCTTATTATTTGAGATTTTATTATTCGAAATAAATTTAAATTGAAATTGCCTCAAAACAAGCAAAAATTTCCACATGCATTCCGAAAGAAGCGGTTTGGAAACAACATCAATTTAAAATTACCCAAAAGTTTCCAAAAGATACGATGAGGAATGTTTTCCCAACACTTTTAATGCTACTGTTTCCACATACATTCTTAAGAAAGCGGTTTGGAAACAATATCAATTAAAAACTAACCACGACCCAAGGGGCAACGTGAAATTAAGCTCATACGGCAAGTGTTCACGTCACGTACAACAAAAGGAATTTCTTTCCGTATTTTGAATCCTCATTTCTAATCGAATTGACTGAGGTAAAGGCATTACATTTGCCTCAGATTCAAATTTAAATGTTTCTACGGCTTTCCAACACACTTAGAACATCCTTCATAAGTTTCAGTTGATTACTCTTTCCTTCCCACTTATCTATCACTCCACTTGAAAGGCAGACCTGACTGAATAGGTATTAACTACACTAGAAATCCTTGATTTAAAGCAATATAACAAAAAAATAAACGGCCGCATTTGGCTAAGAAAAAAAACTGCCATTCCACAATGACAACTTACCGGCGCACACGTCTGTAGTCGCAGTATCGATCTAAAAGGAGACTATAATAAATAATAATAAATAACTGGCCATTTGAGCCCTTGAAAGGACTTTGACCTATCTTTTTATGATCAATTGTGTTGTGCGTGTTATTAAGTTTGTACACAATTGACCGAGAATCGGACCTACAAGTTTAACGCCGACTCCGAACGGCGATGAACAGAATGTTCTCGTTCTCAAGAAGCTTTACATGGCATTTTGATTACTCTCTGAGGTTTGCCATTGTCTGTAGAGAGGTGGCGGCCGTACAGAAAAATTATTTTAATTCAAATAATTTTCTGTCGCTGCTGGGGTTCGAACCTGGGTCTCCAGGTTCGTTGACATAACGGCCACGCACTTTAACCAACTACGCCACGGACGCCACTAAAAGGAGACTATGTTGAGATATAAAGCTCTTTTTTACAGAAAAATTAAACGTATTATTCTAAAAGCCCCTGACTTATCAAATTGACCTTGTACTAGAAGGTAATATCTTGGAACTAGTTGACCATAGCAGACCATAGCATATATCCCTTAATAGTTAACTTATTGGGTGATGATTTTTTTTAAGGGGGGTATATATTTTTTCAACTGAAAGAAAAAATTTTATTTTTTGTAAGATGTAAAGGTTTTTTATAAGAATGGGGGGGGGGGGGGGGTATTGAATAAAAGCAAAGCACTCTTATCTTAATTTTCTTCTAGGTTAATACATTTTTGACACCTAAAGCTAATGGTTGACACCTAAATTAGTCCAAACGATTATTAAGAAAATGAAAAGCAAAAAAAAACTGAGATAAATTTATTTGAATACTTGCACAAATTGATCGCGTTTTCCAAATTTATTAATTGAACTTTGTCCCCAAATAAGCCTTTGACACCTACAAGCTAAACGTTATTGTGGCTAGCACTTCGGAGTAGTTGGTAAGCAACTTCATTATTATCATCCTCAAAATTAAAGTGGAAAAAAAATCAAAGTTAACTCTCTGAAAATTGTTGAAAACTTACATTTTGGTTTAAGACTTTCTTCAGTAAGAATTGAATGTTGTCGTTTCCGGTCACTGCGAACGACACTAGTTGACGTTGTGGGCGCTGAGAACGTGTTGTTGTTGGGAACGTTGTTGCTTGATATGCTACTTTTGACGTTATGCGTTAATAGTTTTCGATTTCTGCTAGTCGAGTTTTTGTTGTTGTTGGTTTTTGTAAATGTTGAATTGTTGCAAATTTGATTATTTTTTGTTGCTGTGGTTGTTGTTGTGGTGGTGGTCTTGCTGTTGTTTCTGTGAGATTGACTATTGTATTTGCCTTTTGTTAGCTGTTGCCGTTTTTGTTGGTGTTGTTGTTGCTGTTGCTGTTGATGCTGCTGCTGTGTCGGTTGATGTTGTTGCTGCAGTTGCCTGCCACGACGTGTCTTAGTCGCTGCTGTTATAGTTTTAATTGTTATTATGGGTGTTTTTGTTGCTGTTGTATTTGCTGTTGTTGTTGTTGATGTCGTAGTCGTACTGCCGTCGTGCCCCTCCGTCACTGCAGAGAGCGATTGACTGTTAACGGATTCGGCCATAGACGACACTTAACCGTTATTGCGATCTCACTAAACATGCCACCAACAACGCTTTGGTCCTTGTTTCTTGTCGCGAATATCCCGTTATTTGTATGAACTTGCTCAAGAGGTTCAATACAATACTTCAAATCTTTCCTCTCCTCCTTGTCGTCGTCGCCGTTCTTCAACGCAAACTCGACTGTTTATCGGTGGTAACGTTGTCAGCACCGTAACACAAAACTTAAGTTAGTTTCTCCTTATGTCGTTCGTGTTCTCCTTCTTCTTTTTCTCCGTTGAATATGCTCTTTCAAGCTGGTTCAAAACTGAATGAATTAGAGATAAACATTAATTAAAATTTTTATTATTCAAAATGTGGGAACATCTAATTTTTGTACACAATAAATTTACGATAAAATAGAAATAGAAATAAAAAAATCAAACATTGTTGACAATGTCGACTTGATGATTGGAAATTCAACTCAATCGATATTGATTGATTTCATTAAAATAAAAAAAAGAACACAAATAAAAGATAAGAATAAGAGAGAGAATGTCGCCATGATATGGTTTCGTTCATGTTTTCACGATTTAATTTAAAATTTTTGGAACTTTTAATTTCTTTTATACATGATATTGGGGCAACCTTCCCACTGAACACCAAACGAGGATTTAGCGAAAAGTGAGAGTTGTGCGAACGTTTTCAGATAGATATTAGGTGCGTTTTTTTGGCATCGCTATATGCGCTTAACAATATTTTTCATACAAAAAATTGCTTAGCTAAGACAGGATAATTATAGCCGCTTAGCGCATAGTCGCCGATAGAAACACTATTGCCAGATCAAGAAAATGATAGTCTACGTAATTTATTGGCATCACTTTTTGAAAAACAACCATGTTTATGGCCGTGTGCTATTCGGAAACTTTTCACTCGTGGTAGGAGTGAATTTACTGAGTTGAATACAATTTCTGTCTGTTGAAATAAAATTGTAATTTTTGCTGTGCCAAAAGGACGATTAAATTTTGACAACTAGAAATTATGACGTTTTAGATTTTGGTAGTGCATTAACACAAGAATTTAATTTAATTTGCGAAACTGTTAATATATATTGAAAATTACCAATTCTGGCTGCTATGCTGTCGCAAAAAACACAAAATTTTTAACTTCTTTACGACTCGCAAACTCACAAGTGTTTTTTTTTTAATTTGTGCTTGTGTCAAAAATTCTCTTTCCGATTGTCAAAATTTATACTAGCCCTTGGGGCTACATGAATTTTTGACAGTCATATTCACCTCACAAGTGCCAAATATTCTCTTTCAGACTGTCAAAATTTCATCATCCAAGTGAAAAGTTTTCGAATAGCACACGGCCTATGTCACAAAAAATAAAAAAAAAATCACAATGAAAAGTAAACAAAGCAACAATTGATAAAACATGTTCTATTTGCACAGAATGGCCAAGAATCTAGATTTATCTAGATTTATTTGGATAACGCAAAAAGAAAGACATTTCCATAAGATCATATTTAGAAAATTATATATAAAATTAAATAAGAAAAAATTTACAAATTCAAAAACTCTGTGTTTTGCTCAATAAAGCAAAATGCTGCTGGCTAGGTTCGGTACTTTAATCTCCATGTCAGCGATTGAATTTTGATGATGTGTTGATGATCCAAATAGATTTAGATGTATTTTTAAAATGTTGATTATTTCAAGAGATTCAATTAAAGTGCTGATTACTTCTTGTTAAAAATTGCTTTTGTTTTTTTATTGTGGAATTAATTGTTATTGTTTTTCTTGCGGGTTATTATTAAATTGGATGTTGTGGTTGTTGTTATTGTATTTGGCTATGCTCCACTTTTTTGACCTTGAGCAACTCAACGTCAAAGGTGAGTGTAGCGTTTGGCGGAATTACACCTGGATGTCCGCGACTGCCATAAGCATAATCTGGTGAGCAGATCAACTTGGCACGCTGGCCAACAGACAATTGGGCGACATCCTTATCCCAGCCGCGAATTACCTCGCCTTTGCCAATGGTGAACTTGAAAGGCCTTTGGCGATCACGCGATGAATCAAATTTCTTTCCATCAGCCAGAGTTCCGGTATAGTGCACAGAGACCACTTGTTCATTCTTGGGAAACGTGCTGCCGTCTCCTTCAAGCATTCAATTCAAGCATGACAGAAAGAAAATCAATGTGGACATTGACTTGGAAATGGAGTACCTCTTTGAGCCAATCAATGTGCCAGAGTCACCAGAAATGGAGCCTGAGATGCTTTGTACATCCACTGCTGCTAGAAGCATCAAAAGGAAGAGTTCTTGAGACATGGATTATGCAGAGACGAATTTGTTAGTATTATTACTTGAGTTTCCTCAGTGCTGTCCATTTTGAGCAGAAAATGTGTTTGATAAAAATAAACTTTGTCAATTTGTGCTTATAAATAATAATGTTCAATATTTGACAGTAACACGTAGTGCTGCCAAGTTTTGAAGAAAAAAGTTAAGCGAAATATTAAGCGCCGATGAGCGTTTTTTTGGACAAGCGTATATAGCGATGCCAAAAAAACACACCTATTATTATTTAAATGTTTTCGTTTGTAGTTTTTTTATTTGGTTTGCATCACATCAGAGGGTCGACGTCGATTTCAAGTTCGTTTGAGACATTCGCAGATCAATTTTTAAATCTAAATCGAAATTGAGTTCTAAAATGAGTCTGCAATTGAAACCGCAACTGAGACATAGATGATTTTTTGTTATATTCGTAAATAGACGATACTTTTAAGAAGACTTATAACAGAGTTGATATCTCCAGAACAGATTCTTAGATCTTCATGGCATTTTTTTTTATTAATAATATAAAATACTAGTACGTATTACAAATTCGAAGTTAGTATATAGAAAAGTCAAAACTAAGAACCCAAATCTGAAGCTTGTAATGAAAAGAAAGTGAAATAAAAATATGTAACAAGGATATATGTATGTCAATTTTTGAGCCGTGAGTTTCGAGGTTCAAATCCCAACAGACCCAGCAAATTTGTTCAATTCAAAAAATTGTTCTGATCGGTTATAACCTCCCTGCAAACAATGGAAAACCTCAGAGAGTGACCTTGGTAGTAGAGAAGGTAGCGTGTTCGACTGCTTTGGTCCTACGCTTTGCAATTTTCTATCCTCATTTCTGCTCAACTGAAATTGAAAACTCATTAATATTTACGACTTGAAGTTGTGGTTGGTGGTAGAAACCAAAAAATAGTATTTATTTTTTGTGGGATATTTCTTCATTATAGGGTCATAAAATCTGAAAGGTAAAAACATGGCAAGATTGACACATAGCCGGAGAATTCCAATGAATGAATTGACCACATGCTTGTTTTTTTTTCAAATACAATATTTGTGTGATTTCCCGGTATGTAGATAAATCAATGGATTCTTGCTTTCAACAGTAAAATTAGACGAAATGAACATTTTTTTATTAACAGGGAAAATTATCCCACAAAAAATAACTGTTATTGTTTCGCATAAAATAACTGGTATTTTAAAAATTTTATTTTTAAAGTCGAAATTTAAAACACAACCAAGTACCAACAAGGGGATATCCAGTGGATCATAATGGTGTCCTCCAAAATGTCCATTCCATGACTATTCCATCCACTTGTGGGTTTCTTTTGAAAAATGAGACCGTTACTGTTATTTACGGTCTCTGGTTTAGATTAGTCATCAGTAGTTATCATTGGCCAAATATTGATTTCTTAAGGGATGACACCTAAAATGATACCCATAGCAGTGATAACTTCTCTAAACTAAGTTCTATTTAGCTTAAATTTGTCACTCAATAGTTGTTGGGGGGGCCTTTAAATTTGATTCTAGAGAGAAAAACTAGAGAGAATAGAAAGAATTAAAAATAATTTAATTTTTTGTAAAATTAAGCCTTCATTTCAACAAGAAAATTAAGTTCAATGGAAACTATGACAATTCCCCATTTCAGCCAATTTATAGATTCTTTGCAAAAAAACAAAAAAAAACCCTGTTCATCTTTTAATGCTAGACACGAATCAAGCCAATTTTTCACACCGTCAATTAAGTCAAGAGTATTCCAAGAAGATTCTGCATCGATCAAAACCAGTGGTAGTCAGTAGAGGCAAGGTCTAGAGCAGTGGGGCCCAAGAAATTTTAACCGCGGGCCAATGCTTAAAAAAACAAAACAAAACACAAAATGTTGCTCATCGTTGCGTTTGGAAAAAAATCAAACAATACAAAAACAATTACAATGCAATAAAGTCACATGTCATGAAAAATTACTCGACACACAAGTAACGGGACAATCAGCTTCAGCATCGACATCATCGAGCGCGTTTTTATTTTAAAGTTTTTAGTTTTTAAAGTTCGCTGGAAAATGTGCTGAACACTGAACGAGTGCGGTTTGTGTTGCTGTTTTCAGTTCTTTGATTTTGGCTCATCGCAAAGACGTAATTTAGATAGAAAAAGTTTTGTATGAAGGGCCACGCGGGCCACTACGTGGGCATGTTTGGTCTAGAGAATACAGTGAATACGGCAAAAATTTGCATTCGCTATTTTTCAAATAGCTTTTAAACGGTCGAGCAACATAAGACCAAGCTTTGTGATTCTGCGAAATTATTTTGTCGTGTCTTTTGATAGCTTCTGGCCAGAATTTTTAGCTTCAAAACTTGATATGGTAGTTGAAGTTATAAGGAGTATTCTCCTTTAAACCCCGCTTTGAATTATATCGATATCTCGTTTTCTCTCGGAAATTTCGCAAATTGAAATCTATTTACGATATTTTGAAGAAAAATATATAGGTAGATATAATTGAAAATGGATTTTGGAAGTAAGGATTAGAACTTTTCATGTTTTATGGTTTAAAATGACCTTGTTTTATTTTATTTTAATTGACGAAAACCCGTGTTTATAACATTAAGGTTAGGTTATCACTAAATCCTGACGTTATAGAGCCATTCTGCATATTCGGATTCAGCATAAAAAAAAATTACTCGGAACTGCCCCTTATCCATATATGTAAGGAAAATATTGTGAGATATAATTTTAGATTTTTTTTATATAAACTTAAAAAAGGCGTCCCTTACATATAACTTATATTAGTTCAGAAAGTTATTTAAAAGGGGCAACGAGGGTGAGTTACCTTTGAAAGACATTTGATAAACAGACCCTCATTGTTCGAATTTTTTTTTCTAATGGAAAATATGACATATTTTAATATTTAAAGTAAAATATAAAAAAATTAGCTTTACGGACAGTTCAAGACGTGTTTGAGACAAATAAAATTATAATAAGCAAATAATAAAAAGATGCAGGTAAGGCACGTTTTCTTTTTTTTTCTTTTGTTTATTTTTTAATACAGACACTCAACCAAAAAGCAACAAATGAGAGAGAGAGAGAACGAGAGAGAGAGAGCGAGAGAGTACGGGTAGAGCTATGCGAAAAGGTTATCGAACACGATTCAAGCAAAATTATTGCAACAAATGCAGAAAGTTCAGTCAAAGCAGCCTATTAGGTACGTTTACAGCAAGCAAGCAACAACAATTAGAACAACAATAACAACAAAGGGACTATACAGAGGATACCGCACGGACGAGTTCAATGCAATATCAAATAAATAATGCACTCCATCGATGTAAAGAAACAAGAGAGTGTCCCGAAAAACGAGTTGAGTTTTCAGGTCAGTTTGAGCGGAAGTGGAGAGAACCTAAACTAGAGAGAAAGAACTTAAAACAAGCTACAAATTTAACCGTACAGTGTATCTGAGAGAGTGAGAGAATAAGCCCCTTTAACTAAATATAAAGAAAAACTTTTTATTTATCGCAGACTCAAACACACACAAACTTGCACACACAATTACACTGACACCCGGACGCATACAGGCACAAATTGAAATCAGCTGTTTTCAGTTTGTTTATATTTTGCTTATGAATTATTCGTGCTTAGGTACGACAATTTCCTTTATTTGTTCCTGCGTTGGTGCGATTATTAAATGTGTTATTTTTATATACAAATGTCTTATATATATGTATGAATATATTGCTACATATAAACATTTTTATTTTCAAATATTTTTCTACACTTCGCAGATACATAATGACGGTGAGGAGCAAGCACAGTATCTGGCAAGTGAGAGTCACGTTTTAATTTGAGCATATTTAAGCAGAGAGAGAGAGAGCAGTGAACGAATGTCACGACTTTGCTACATAGATACAAAATCGGACGTAGAACAAATCGAAAAGATACGAAATCACAGAGAATTTTAAGTAGAGTTAAAAATAATATAATGAAGTAGCACGAAGAAGAAGAAGTGGTGCTGCCCTTTTCGCTAAACGTACAGACAAATATCTGTATGTTCGTATATCATTATGTATGTATGACTTTATATCGTGTATCGTGTCACAAGTATACCCCTCGCTTATATGCACTTGTTGTGTGTGTATAAGTATAGGGCATGTAAATATGTGCATATGTAACTCATGACTACATTACGACAATTATATCTCAACTAAAACAAACAAATGTTCCGTCAATTAGCCAGTCAAAGCCATAAAATAAGTAAATTTTTTGGCAAAATATATCTTATTAACTTTACTTTTTACTCATGGGCACCCACTGTATTATTCTCATATCTCACGACCTTCAGGCTTTATTAACACAAAATAAACATTTTTAATTTTTCAACGTTTTTCTATTGAAAATTAAGTGAAAATTTGTTTTATTTCAATTTAGCTTCATGCACTGGCTCTGTAGCTCTGGCTGTTTGTTGAATATAATGCTACAAACATACAAATGTTTAAAGCCAAAATCAATTTTAATGATACTTTCCATATATTGTGTGACTACCATGTGTCCAACTTGAGGCTCACACGCATATCTATATTGTTTTATCTCAAAAAAAAGAAGAAAAAAACAAAAAAACCAGTCCATGTACGTTAGAATGAGTATGCTTAAAAGGCACTACCACTTGGCATCAAATAGTTTTAAATAATTTTGAGTTATTTTGTTGGAAACTGTTAAATTCGATTTGAACCCGTTTTTAAATTAAATACATAAGGAACAACCACTTAGTCAAGGCCAGAGCATGTCCAAGTAGCAGTTAAAATAAGAACATTTACTAACTGAATTAACGCATTTTCGTTAAAATGATCATTAGCACTTATTTCTTGCTCTGAAAAAACTCTGAAGAATTTCATTCCGAAAGAAATCGTACGTATTTAATTTAATCACTTAAGTGAAATATAAGAGAAAACGTAACAGTAGAACCACAAAATAATTCTAAATATTGCAAAGAGGTTCCTACTTCACATAAAGCAGTGAAACATACTTCTAGTTAATTTACAGAATTCTAAAGATTGTCCTTGAGACTTATTAATGGTAACGACGAATGCAGATGGAATCATTGTGATGAGAGGAATTAAAACGTCTTCGCCTTTGAATTATCCATTCAAAATTGTTGCTTCTCAATATTTTTTGACGGCAACCCTGGTGTCATTACCAAGTTTTGGTTGGTTGATGTTGCGAAGTATAATAATCGGTGGTCCAATTTTTAGCTGCAATACATTTGGTGGTATTCCAGGCAAATCAAGTGCGTTCAAACATTCTGTGAGACAATTCACCACATCATCCTGATTCATGATGGTATTCACTGCTTTGAATATCAACAATAGACCTGGTATTTCTTTTAAAATAGTCTCGTTAAAATCACTGACATCATGATGGATTCATGATGATATCCACTGATTTGAAAGTAAATAATGGACCTGCTGAATCTTCGAAGCAAATTTTCTTCAGGCATAAGGCCCATTTCGCACTAGGCGAATATGAAATAATCAAAACTATTGGGCCCCGCAAATGGGGCTCTGAAAGTCTCTAAGCGATTGTCGAGAAGCCTTGCATGCGCAGAAAGTGACTGTCTGTTGTGCATTATGGTCTGGTGGTGTCATTGGTCTGTATTTTTTTGGAAAACGATCAAGAAGAACCGTTACGGTTAATTCTTAGCGCTATGGCCGTATGTTAACCGATTTTTTTTTTTGCCTTAAATTGAAGATATGGATCTGGACGATATGTGGCTTCAACAAGATGGGTCCACAACCCACACAATAGTACCAAATGGAGCTTTTTACCAACAGAAATTTCCAGGATGACTTAGTTCGTGATTTAGCGATGTCAGTTGACCTACGAGATCGTGTGATTTGACACCTTTTTTGTGAGACTACGCAAAAGATCGTGTTTAGGTGAGTAAACCTCAAACTGTTGATCAATTAAAAACCAACATTCGTCAAGTGATGGCCGAGCAAGTTTTCGATTTGTGCACAAAAATCATTGAAAATTACCTTAAAAGGATTGAGTCCTGCAAAAACTACAAAATTTTTATATTTTATTAAAAATATTTATTAACTTCTAGAGTTTTTACCTCGGAAAACCGGTTTCTTTTAAAATTTGCACACCCAACTCCAGACTTGATTAGTATAGGGGAAATGCAACTTCGCCAATCTATCCCTTTTTAAAAAATTTTCAAACGATTGAATCCTAACACCATTTTCAACATCTAAATGCGGACAAAGAACTTCATGTCATGTCGAAAATATATCAACATAAATTGGAAAAAACCAAAGCTACTTAGATCGGCGGGTTTATTTTCTTATAACTTTGAAATAGAAATAAAATTAAATAACAAGTAAAAGGTCTACAAATCCGTTTTAATTAATGGAATATGATTTAAGCAATTATAGGAATATAAAATAAAATTTTACAATTTACTCTATAATTTTTTCAAAATGACGAACACAATATGGCGTCGAAGACTCACAAAATACTTGCAATTCGTCCCATTCCTATCTTGTTTGGGTAACCATTAAAGTATTCATTAGGTAGCGTTAAATCTTCGTTTAGTTATTCTTTTCCAAAAGCAAAGTATCCAAAATGACCTTGTGCTTATAGGATTTGTACAACTTAATCTTTTTATTTCCTTCTGTTTCTATTTGTAAGCTTTTATAAAATAGATTAAAGAATTTTTCGGTCAGCTTTGATCCGCCGTCTTAACTTCCCATCGACTTTATCAAAATACTGACTTGGAAATATGTCAGTAGTTAGAATTGCTGGTCAAATATTGTCCCAACACAATATTTGCATTAATTTCGTAGTTCGAACTGAATCTTGAACAAATATAAACAATTTAGATCGTTTGTTTAGGCATTAATTTTATTTTAATCCCTCAGTTGATCTCATTTGAGTAATCTCATCATTTTGTATTGATTCTCATTTGATATTTTGTGATCAACTTTAGAAATGTAAAGTAAAGGGTTATGCATCCAAAACAAAGAACATTTATAAAGTAACCACTAAAGAGCTGTACAAACCCTTCTATTAACAGTATTTGATTAGAACAGTGTACGCAGTGCAGTATATTTCAGTGTAGCATTGACATCGAACACAAATGTTCTTTAAGAAGCGAAGCCAACAAAACAAGCATTGTATATTTTGAAAGCTTTTCGTTGCTGTCGAAGCAGTGCTAGGGTTTTTATATGAAAAAAATATCAAGTAAAATCAACGAGAAATCTTAGCGAATACACCGAGTGCACCATGCATCACCATCGAAAAATTTGCAGCGATCATTTACAGTCTTCCAAGGGGCTCCAAAGTAAAGAGGGTTTCGTCGATAATATAATTTGAACTTAAGAAATTAGAAAAAGCGCCATATCTCGAAAACGAAGCAAGATAGACCAAATATAAGTGTTTTCGTCCTATCGTTCGGTTGATATGATAACCCTAAAAGTTAGAAAAAAAAGCCATATCTTGAAAATGCAACAAGGAACACTTAGAGGGGTCAGTCGATATGATAAACTTAAAAATAAGAAAAGACTCCATGTCTCGAAAATGAAGCATGATAGGCCGAAATAACATTGGTTTTGGGTGTTCTAAAGGGGAACTCGAACTCGAGACGTACAGGTAGAGGGTCAGTCGATATGATAACTTTAAATAGTTTTGAAGAACACCATGTCTTCAAAACAAAGCAAAATAGGCCAAAAATATCAGTTTTTACGGCACACGCGTAACGGTGTCGGCCGATAACATATTGCTATATTCTACTTCAGTTGGGATAATCTTCAGTTTTCTTTAATAGTTTTGATGTTATGTTGTTTGTTTGTCCTGAATTTAAGTGCATATCAAAAAATCTTCTTACTACACTGGTGGTTTTGAAGAGATGATTTTTGTTTCGGGCACTACTTTTTTTGTGACAAGCGTAGAGTATTAAATCAATGACAACTGTCAACAGCAAGCATGGAGGTTAAGTTATGGAGAAATCCACACTCGAGAAACACGTACAAATTGTGAAAATTCACTACAAAAATAGTTCAAATTTTGCAAAGACGCACAATAGATCGCGTAGTAGACAAAAATCCAAAATGTTCGTCTCGCAACCCAACAATATGGCTATCATTGTAGGGGAAATACTTCAAATAAAGTGGATCCAAATTATTACTCCACAAAAATAATGCTTGTGAATTTCATAACCGTTTAAAACCACTACTTTTAGATAATTTTATTGTTGTAGATTCTTTGTTTTTGAGCGTCTAGGAAAAAATATTATTGTAAGAAAATTTTTCAAATTATCAAAAGAACTTTATTTTTGGTTTTTATAAAAATTATGAGAGAAAAAACAGTTTTCATTATTTGAAAGAAGGTTAGGTTTTTCACAGAATTTTGAAAATGATCAAAAAATTTAAAAAATTATCCAATTGAGGAGTCAAACAAAAAATCCCGAGTCCGCATTCATATTAAAAAAAAATCGTTAAAACGTTTAATTTTCAGTATCTGTAAAAAATTAACCGTACTTTACCGATTCTTTGTGAAATCTCATTTTGAAAAATGGTCCAAAATTGCTATTTCACAGACATTTTGATTGTCATTGCATTCATTTACATTAAAAATATAAAATCATATTTCATTAAAATTAAAAAAAAGAGTAAAAAATGAGTGAGTCTTCTCTATCAATTTACGTGAAAAAATTCACCGACTTTTACAGATCGCTGAAAAAACTAATAAATTAACCAATTACAAATTCATATATAAAATTAATATAGGTCCAAGAAAGGTACCTCTAGGGTTTAATCGATTTTTTTGTACACATCTATTAGAATATTTTTTTAGTATTTTAACCGAGTTTTGTTAAGATCTTCTGTATGTACCTCCCATATAAAATCATGTAAATTATTATTATAGGTACAAGTGGGTTACTGACCTCTATGGTCAATACTATTTTGACCATTCAGCACACATTTATTAATAATTTTTCTTTTGTATGTTCCTTCCATTCATAAGTACAAAGTAGAGATACTCCTATCGACTGATCGATTTGAAATATTTTGAGATTTCCTTTTTTTAATAGCTTAAAAACCAAGCATACCAATTTTCAATATCAAAGAAGAATTCCACCTATTTTTGTACAACTTTTGTATGAGCTCAGTCTACTGTGAGACGATTCGAAACCCCGACACTTCTCCAAGATATTCCCATGCACCCACAACGGTGCACTATTTGCTGTGGACTTTAGGCTGGCGGTGTCATCGGGTCATTCTTCTTTGAAAATGCAGCTGGTACCGCAGTTACTGCGAATGGTGTCCAATATAGCGACACGTTCATCAATTATGCCAGAATGTTAAGAAAAAATTTCAAAAAAAGTGCTCGCTTGTGCAAGCAAGGTCGTGGCGGCCATTTAAGCGATATTATGCTCCATCAATAACCTCCATGTCTCTACTTTATCTATATATGTATATAAAAAGAAGTGTACGTTTGGTTGAAATCGCATCACTTCAGAACGGCTGGACCGATTTGGATAATTTTTTTTTAAATGTTCGTTTTCGTCCAAGTTAGGTTTTTAAAGAAAGAAAAATTGACCACGCCCACTTTTGCGCCCACTTTTTTTGATTTATCTAAAATCGGAAAACGGCTGGACCGATTTGGATAATTTTTTTTCAAATGTTCGTAGTAATCCAATTTAAGTTTTGTCGGAAAGAAAAATTGACCACGCCCACTTTTGCGCCCACTTTTTTCGATTTATCTAAAATCGGAAAACGGCTGGACCGATTTGGATAATTTTTTTTTCAAATGTTCGTAGTAATCCAATTTAAGTGTTTACTGAAAGAAAAATTGACCACGCCCACTTTTGCGCCCACTGTTTTGATATATATATCTAAAATCGCAGAACGCCTGCGCTAATTTTTTTTTTAAATGTTTGTAATCTATATATATAAAAATAAGTTGCATTGTGTATGAAATTGATGTTCTCTGTAATGCGTGAACCGATTTTGTTTCTGGAAATTTCCCATGAAAGCTGACGTCAATACGAAGGTTTTTTTTGTATAAACGGTCTTTGTATGTGTATTGGTTCATGAATTATAGGCATTTTAGTGAACTTTTACAAAATACAGGTGTGAAAAATTACAGATGCGCACATATGTTGTATATGGGGAAATATTTGCAAGGGAAATTGGAAATAAATGGAATATTGGAATAATTTGGCAAGTCTCACTTTAGTTCGCATTTGCGCGAAAAATATAGGCATTGTAAAAGTTTTCCATACCCCTTTTTTTCCATACCCCCTTTTACCGCCTACAAATCAATAAAAATGCTATATTTAAAACTTTTTTGGTCGTATTGGACTAAAATTTGGTAAATAAGTTCGTATGGTTACTGTCGGCAACTATACTTAAGCTGGGCGTGGACTAGCTATATATACGCCCAGTTTTTAGAAATCATTATTATTCCTGAGTTTTACATGTTTTGATAGTGGAACTTAATATGTAGACGGTATGGGCCCAAGAGGTAGTTATTATATATTTGAACGAGCATTAGACAAGGGGGAATTTGGTCACACAGGCCAAATTTATGATATCGAATTGCTTTGGAACTAAATGTCGTATGTAACTATGCAATAGACTTCTTAACTACTCATCCGATTAGCATGAAAATTTGTGCATAGAAGTTCTTTGGTACGTTGCGTGTTTGTGGGCTATCAATTTATATCCACCTTGAACACCAGAGGGCGCTGTAGTACAAATTTTTTACAAAACTGCCTAAAACTCACAAACCTCTTATGCGATTAGAATGAAAAGTGGTATACAGTGGTTTTCATGTAGGTTGAGTGTTTTGCTGCAATCTTTTTTGATCTATCTTGAACACCAGAGGGCGTTGTAGTAAAAATTTTTTGCAAAACCACCTAAAACTCCCAAACCGCTCATGCGATTAGAATAAAAATTGGTATATAGTAGTTCTCAGGTACGATGAGTTTTTTGACAGTATCTTCTTTGAACCACCTTGGACACCAGATGGTGCTGCATTACAAATTTTTTACAAAATCGCATATTTTTAGTTGTTACATATGCAAATATTTACAAAATATAAAATATTTCTTAAATTAAGTAAAATTAAAAATTTCCGTTAGTTTGACATCAAAAACCATGAACATATCTTGAAAACTATGAAAAATTTTACTACAACGACATATTTAATGCAACATCGTGCTCAAAATTGAGAAAAACACAATCAGAAATTTTATTTCAACTCTATTTTAAAATTGTAACATTTATAAGGAAAAGTTATTTTAATTTTTCGTAAAAATTAAAAACCATTTTTGTGATTAAAAAACAAGGCCAACCCCTTGATTTTTTTGAACAAAATTTTTTTTCCAATATTGTGTTTTTATATTTTTGAAAAAATAAACAAGCTAAAAAATTTATTTTTAAAAAAAAATTATCTTAGTATCTCTTACCAATCAAAAGTTATAGCCAATAATCTTTATCCAAAATATATATACAAAAAGCAAAACGCTGTCTGTGTGATGGCTGGAAACTTCAAAATTACTGAGCCGATAGAGCTGAAATTTCGGCAGTACATTTTTTTCAAGTACGAGATGGCTTAAATTTCTGTGACACCCCCTTTTACCGCCCACAAATCAATAAAAATGCTACGGTTTTTGTCAATTTGGCTACATTTTGATAATTTAGTTTGTATGATCACTGTCGGCAACTGTACTAAAACTCGGTAATGTGCATCTACTAGAAAACTGGGATGAGCATTATATAAGTTGGTGTTGCTCCGCTCATACAATTAAAATTTGTATTATCGAATTGCTTTGAAAGTAAAAGTAGCAGTACGTACATACAAACTCAAAATGGAGTTACTATTTGGTGATCTCCTGCTACTGGGAAACTGTAACGGGCAGTGGAAAATGACAGTGGTGTCAAACTATGAGTCTAAGAAACGTTTTGAATACACCTATTATGTGCCCATATAGTTGCAGGGTGCAGCAACGCGCGCCGGGAAAAAGCTAGTAATTCAATAAAATCTCACAGACAATTTAACAAAACAATGTGTTTTATTAAAAAATTAAAATGTCTGCGACTTTTGGGACCCACTCTTTACTTATATAATGGCTGACAGATGGCTTGCAAGTCATTTTTCTTACGCCTGTGCAGGGCTCTAGTAACCACCATGCAATCAAGCATATATTAAAAGGCACGCATGAGATGAGAGTTGGACAGCACTGCTTATTAAGTATTTCCGACGACTTATGGAGTGTATCTACATAATATGTAGTTATGTATAATTTAGCTACATGCTGTTAATACACACACTCCACACACACACAAACGTCGTATTATACATACAAACATACAATATAATCGTTGAAGCAGAATAAATATATTCAATAATAAAATTAACAAATTCAATATTATTGCAGTTTTACTTTTAAAATTTTGTGATTTTATAAGTTTTTCTTTTCGCTCCGAGCACACACATACACATACACACACTGATTATTCAATTAAAGATGAATACCCGTGATAGAGACACATTCAATATTGTTTAAAAAAAGATTGGAACTTAAAGTGAAAATTCAATAAAAACATAATAGAATAATATAAAGCACAATAACACAATGGTATCGAGCGAGAGGAAATACGAAGGAAAAAAAAAAAAGGAAAAGTAGAGGCAAAAAGAAAAACAAAAGAAAAACAAAAGAAAAACAAAAAAATAACAAAAAAAAAAACCTGGGCAAACGACTACGTTGAAGTCCATGCATAATGAACAACAAACCAAAGTGTTGTTGTTGTTGGTGTTGTTGTGGTGGTTTTCTTCAACCATGCATTCGATGCATTCGACTACTCAGTAAAACACTTCAACTTCAACTCTTCGTTGTATTTATTTGTACGATACCGAACGATACGATACGAAACCAAACCATACCATACCATACCGTACCATATCATAGGGGAAAAACAACAAAAATCATGCCCTGCACTGAACCAGCGTAACCAGGGTATGGGGAGCACTTTTCAAAAGAAGACGCATTAAAGAAAAAGAAATCTACGTACGACATACGTCATTGTGGCCCTTTTGCGTTGACGTTTTCGGCACTGCCAATTGACGCTATTAACTACTACGCAAAATTTATCAAAATGTAACCACAACGTAGTAGTTTATGTAGTACGTACAGCAAAAAAGAAATAAAAAAAAACTTACTAAAAAGCTATCAAGGTAAAACTAGCTCAATACAACAACCGTTCATACAAAGCGTATATTTATCAATAATATACCTACTATATAAATAATAATAAAAAAAATTAACTGGAAAACTGTTACTGCTTATTAAAGCTACGTTTGCACTATATTAAAGCTGTATACACATCATATACATGCTATAGCAGTAGAGTGTATAGTAGCATATAAATGTCGTATTTGTAGCACTGCAAAAACATCTGTTGTGTTAAGTTAAACGTAATATTTGCAATTCAAGTTAATTATTTTATTATGCTTCCAAAGCAAATTTGCAAATAGTACAACGTATCACGTATTATATTTTTTCTTGCGATTTTTGCTATTATATCATCGAAGTTTGAAAAGTCTGAAAATTTTCATTTATTTTCATGTGCTGAAATGCAAGAGAAGGTAGAGCTAGCTAAGTGGAAGAAAAAATAGAAACAATAAAAAACCTATTTTAACGTTGACTCTGAAAAAGTAGCAGCAAAATGTCGTCTATATTTCCTCGTCTCAATATACACACACCTTATTTCATTTTGTACATCCATTCGTCCATTTTTTTTTTTTTCTTTTTCTACTTCACAAGTATAGGTATATTTAACAATATTCTAATTTTCGTTGCTATTATTTTAATAAACTTTTGCGAAATTGCATTTTATCAACTATGTGATTAATTTTTCTTTTTTTTCAGTACTTTGTATGTACTCCAAAATATTTGAAGAAATCTCTTCGTTTTTTTATATAATATTTAGTTTTTTCCAAGTCTCTTTTGTAGTTAGTTGGTTTTTTTTTTCTTTCACTTGGTAGTGCAGAGTTTTTGACTACTTAGTTGTTTCCGCACGCAGTTCAAATTTTAGACTGACTACATACAGTGATTGAGTGAGTCGGTTTTGGTATCACGACTATCTAATAGCTTGCTTTGGAAACCTGTATGGGGCACATGACGAAGGTAGGTAGTTAGGTATATTAAGAGCAATGATTATAGAAACAGAGAGAGAGAGAGAGAGCGAGCGAGCTCGAATGAATTTTAACTTTGTTCAAATCTCTGGTCTGTTTGAGTGATTTTTTGCTCTGGGGTCGGTCGTTTGCTCGTTTAGTTAAAGAGTTTTGTGCTCGCTCATATTGGTGGTGGTTTCCACTTACAAAAACAACAACAACAGGGTTGTTAGACGACGACTTGCCTAGGCTCTTTATCTTTGGTGTTGTTTTTTTCTTCGTTTCTCGAAATTTCAAATTGTTTATGAATGTGTTTATAATTTATTTCTAAATAAAATAAGTTATAAACTCATATAACTTAAACTTTAACCTGTTATACTCAGCATTTTAAGTTCAACAAACTACTACGCAGTTTTTCTTTTATACTTTTTGAACGCATACAACACTTCATTTTTTGTAACAACTAATTCCACTCAATTTCTGTCACAGCAAATGCATTTAAATTTTTCTAGAAAAAAGCAACAATATACGTTGTTGTCAGTATGTATAAAACATGTGTTTGTACATACTGACAAAAAAAAAACCCAAAAAGGGTTCCTTGCTATCAAGTTATAGGCAATAACAAAGGTCATTGGTATACCCAAGCACTAGGTAAGCCAATTTATTTTTTCCATTTAATCCAAGTCGACCCTTATTGGAGCAATACATACCGCATACATGTATACATACATATATACATACACACGCACACATAATGCATGTGTTCATTGTTCTGATGGGTACCTGTTTGGAAATTCTAAACGAGCGCAGATCAGCTGATCATAAATATGTCTTTAGTCTCACAAGCATGTATTGGTTTAACAGCTGTTTCGAGTAGAATAGAAAAAAAAAGACTAAATAGTTCCAGCAGATAGAATATATAAAGAGTCTATTGTTAGTTCTGCAATTTATTCCTCTTATAAATTCAACTTACAAAAGATAAGATAAAAATATTCAGCGTCATGTTCAAAACAATGAATTAATTGATTTAAGAACTTGAAAACATACACGGGATGTTCGTATACCTACTCGAAGATTGCTACTTATATTTCTAACCTTGGTATCAGCAAGTGGCAACACTTACCATCCTTGGTTCAAGCCTAAAAAAAAAGAAAGATATCTTTGTGTATTAGTATGAGAAGCATCAATAAGATATTGCAGGATCATTTCGACGTAGCAAAGATTTCGATCCTACATAATCTGCCAAACGATCAAAAGAAGGCTCGTGTCGATTGGCACAAGGAAATGTTGAAAAAATACGATCAAGGTATATCAAAGGTTGTGAATAACATATACACAAATATAAATCAATTAACTGGCCATTTCAGCTCTTGAAAGGACTTTGACCGAACTTCTTATGGTCAAATTGTGTTGTGCGTGCTCTTAAATCTTTGAACACAATTTATAGAGAACTGGACCTACTAGTTTTATGCCGTTTCCGAACGGCTAATGTGCATGTTCTCAAGAAGCTTTACATGGCATTATTTACTCTCTGAGGTCTGCAAAGAGGTCACGACCGAACACAAAAATTAATTCAATTGAAAAAACTTTCTGTGTCAGATGGAAATTCAACCAAGGTTCTTTGGCGTATAGGTCACACACTCTACCCACTACGCGACGGCCACCACTGCAACATATACAAAGGTGACGAATTATTATGAATGCGTCTTCCAAGTCCAGCTAAATCCAGCAAAAGTTGTTCGCGGAAGAAGCACATCGAAGCAAATGGTTGTCGGTTTCTTCGGCATTACCGGTTATGTAGGGACAGTGGCAGTTGATCAACGTTCTAGGGTGTTCAAGATGCTGCCGGCCTCCAAGTAAAAATCTGATTGATTTTTTGCGTAAAAAAGCGACCATTAATGAAGCATGGACTCACTACTATACACAAGAATCGAAAGAGTGGGTAGGTATCAGGGGAAGTGCACCAAAGTGAGCGAAGACTCAACAAACAGACGTAAAGGTGATGGCGCCTGTTTTTTGGGATTCAAGTGGCATTTTGTTCATCGACTATTTGAGAAAAGGAAAAACAACCAACAGCGACTATTACTGTAAATTATTAGATCGATTGAAGAACGAAAGCGAAAGCCATTTATCGAAAAAAATCCGCTTTTTGCAAGACACATGCTTCAAATCCATCGAAACCATGGCCAAATTGCACGAGTTACGCTCCAAACTGCTTCCTTATCCCCTAGCGACTATTATCTGTTCCCAAACTTAAAAAAGGTGGCTCCAGGGAAGGAGATTTGCGACAAATGAACAGGTCGAATTGGAAACTGAAGCGTATTTTGGAGATCTAGAGGGACTACCCAGATACCTCCACATTTGGGCTTTTGCCACCAAAGTCATGAACGATGAGTGCAGATGTGTCGGTGTGTGTTAGTGCGTGTCGAGGTAAATCCCTTTTGCCCGGGGAGACTATCGCAGGGCTGGACCTTCGGGGAGTATGGTGCTGGCTGTGGTAGTTCAATATTGCGAACAAATCTGTGTGGAGTTGCGCTTAATCAACCGTCTCGATTAGATGGGTCTCGATTTCCACCAATATATGTGGATCGTGACCCAACTAATCATCCATAATTAGTGCTGTTGCGTTTCAACATTGGTTGCTATCCATACAGTACATTTAATAATTTAAATATACACTTAAGTATAGTGTGTAACCGTGTGTGTTGTGTTGAAACTACTATAACAGGGCGTTGGTCGCGTCTGGAGTCATGGAAGTGACGCCCAGGAGATGGTTGGATGGACGTTGTATTGGTATAAGGATGATACTTACGTCCTGAAGATTTATCTGTTGGGCATTAATTCCATGAATCTGGACTCCATTCCCATGGGGCAGCGTGAAATTAAGCCCATACGGCAGGTGTTCACGTTCAATACATTGGATTTTCAATCTGTGCGGTAGAATGGTTGACCACCGTGGTTTTTCCAAGCCCAAATGATGTCAATACTAGACTGTTCAATAAGTTTTCGCTCTAATTTTAATTAAGTTAATTAATTAATTCAAAGCGTAATTTGTTGAGTTTTGCCATTTCAAAAAATTTGAGTGCCCAACAATGTTGCATAATATTCCTCGTCTGTTATTGTTTTGCTTTTTTCAACAAAGTCCATCAATATTTTGTGAAATTTCCAAAAACCTTTCAGGCTGATTTTGGTGTCTTAGATCCCTTTGGAGCACTTCCACTTAGCCCCCAACCCATTATTTGGCTTGTTGACCCAATTCAAGTGTATAGTGGTGAATCCATGTTTCATCACATGTCACTAATCGACGCACAAAATCTTTGGGATCACGGTAAAACATGGCTAAATATTGCTTAAAATGACGGACTCGTAGACTTTATTGATCGATTGTGAACATACATCTTGCAACCAGCTTTTTCATACCCAAATGGTCATCTGTCTCACGCACTATCATTTTCGAATTGTCTAAAACGATATCACAGATTCTGTTGATCATTTCTGCAGTTACAACCTGCTATATTATTCTTCAATCCATTTCTTTGCATGCAGTTTTTTTTTTCATTAAAAATAATGCTTTATAAAAATTCAAGTGGTTAAAAAAAAAACAAAAGTTGTTTATTACAGATCACACAAGTTTATCACGATTAGTCATAATTTTGAAGCTATCATCACGAAATTCGATATTTATATTTAAAACATAAAGATCAAGTTAAAAAATGAGCCAAATCTGAAGAAAACCACGCATACCTCCCATACAAAGTGACTTTAAACTATGACGAAAATGTTTTTACAGATAAACATTTTAATGTCTGCTTAAGACTTTGAATAGACTTTGGTTCGTCCGTGGGAATTTTTAACTTCGGTCCAGTCGAACATTCAATATTCAGATATTCAATATTTTGTCAAAAATCATTATCAACTTTATAAAAAAAAGTTCTCTAATTTACTTCAAAGTATGGATAATAATGTGCTATAGTCAAATATATTATAAATGCATTCCTTATAAAAAAATAAAATAAAATAGCCCCCTTAATATACTCCATTCGCAGTACTCGGTGGGGTATAAATATTATATTTAGTAAGTTATTAAAAGCTTTTCTTGAAATTATTAACTGCTTTAATTTCTCTAATTGATAACATATCTTTAACGTTAATTGAAAAAAAAAGAATAAGCATTTAAAAAACCCTTACATTTATAATACTTTGCATTGAAAAACGTTCAACGAGTAAAGAATTTGCGACAATCTACGCACCCTGCTTTTAAGCAAATTGTTCGTTCATCCCTATGAATTAGTATGGGGCAGACTTTTGTTGAGACATACAAAGAACTTGTGAACTTCAGGTCCGCTCTACCACAACCACATCTGTTTCAGAAAAGCATAATTTTTCTCATCTTTTCACAATATAGGGGTTGGATATCGTTCCACATACTCAGCAGAAAACAATGTCTGGAACTTGTTTTTAGATTTCATGAATTATAATGAAGATAATGCTTCGCTGTGCTTTTACCCGCACCCTTTTTTTTCTTACTTAAGATTTTTAAGAAGAAAAGTCAGTTAAAAAAGTCGGATAAAAAGTAATTAAAAATTATTTATTTTTCTTTGATGATTAGTCATCAAACTAGACTTACTTTAAATTAAATATTCGAGGCATGAAGATATGAAATATAAATCGAAAAAAGCGAATCGTAAAAGAAAAAATAAGAGTAAAAAAAAGAAAATCAAAGTTATTGCAAATTTATTTGACAAAATTGCATTTTAAATCAGAAATCAAAACTGAACACTAACAAATGCGAACCCTATCTCAAGATACTGTAGCAGAGATTGCTTGAACAATACATTGCCGTTGAGGACATTTAAAAACTATTGTTTTTTTGATAATTCATACACTACTTTTTGGGAGTACAAAATAAATCCTTTTTCTGTGTGAAAGTTTTAGTTTAAATAGTTGTTAGTGTACTTTAAAAACTTTTGGTGTAGTATTTCTTTGTTTTGTTTTTCGAGTATGAATAACACCATTAATTATAAGATGAAGAAAATAACTTCGATTTATGTACTTTTTATACCATAAGTTTGTGAACTAAAGTACATAAAAAGAAATGCATTTTGTACACCAAAAGGTAGTACGTGCAAAGTGTTAAAAGAAGAAAATATTAAACCAGAAAAGTAATTTAATGTGAATCCTAAATAACCGCTGGGTACTAGGTGTGTATTTGCGAAAAAAGTCGGGTAAATATTCGGTGTATTTTTGGTGAATTAAAATAAATAATTAGAACCAAAACGATTTAGTTTTTATTTTTATTCGTCTTAAAAAAAAGTAGTAAATACCTAAAAAGTGTTAAATAAAAAAAAAAATAAATAACTGACCATTTCAGCCCTTGAAAGGACTTTGACCTAGCTTCTTATGATCAATTGTTTTGTGCGTGTTATTAAGTTTGTACACAATTGACCGAGAAATGGACCTACAGGCTTAAAGGCCTGACCAAAATAGACAGAACGAGACATAACGAGTAAGTTCGAACAAATGGAAGACAATGTTAAAACCCAAAATGCACATACGTAACTGATCGAAACTGAACGAAACATTGCGACGAGACGTTCTGTTCCGTAACCGAACTTTTAGCGTCTCAACTCGTCAACAACAGCTGTGCAAAGCAGTCTTCTTCTTGTTTCAGACGATTGGAGGTACTCGTTTCATTTTGGGTTAAATGTCAAAACGGACATAACGATTGCAAACGTTCGGCAAGTTGCAATCGTCTCGTTTCGTCTATTTTGGTCAGGCCTTAACGCCGACTCCGAACGGCGATGAACGAAAATGTTCTTATTCTCAAGAAGCTTTTACATGGCATTTTGATTACTCTCTAATTCAAATAATTTTCTGCCGCTGCTGGGGTTCGAACCTGGGTCGCCAGGTTCGTTGACATAGCGGCCACGCACTTTAACCAACTACGCCACGGACGCCTAAAAAGTGTTAATGACCCAAAAAAGTACTGTATTCAAATTTCAAAAATCCCGGTAAGGTATTTTTTCCAATAAGGAGTGTATTTTAAATACCAAAAGTGCATTTAGAGCATTGGATAGAAGTGTATTTTATCCACTTAAGTCAGTGTATTTCACCAGAAAGTAGTGAATGAAACGTGTGAATGTACACCAAAAAATAAGGCATTTTGTATACTACAAAGAGTTGCCTTTCTACCAGAACGTACAGTATAAAATTTGTCGAAAAAAAGTGGGCTGTATCGTGGTCACACCCTTAAGTTTTGCCTTGGCAGCAATATCAGCGTATATTTATCCTTGTCCTTATTCTTGTCTCTATCCTTTGCTTTGCTCCAAAACTTGTTCTTATGCTTATTCATACTTTTATTTAGCCTACTTCTTGTCCAAGCTTTTGTTATATTTTTTAATTCCAAGTTTCTGATCGTATTTTTGTTCGAATTCCTTTCCTTATCATCATGTCCTAAATGTTATCATTAGTATGCTCAAATCCTTGCTCTATTTCTTTTTTCATTTCTTGCAATAGTCCTTTTCCCAATCCTTGTCCAATTCAATGCTCATATCTCTGTCCAAATCTTTGTCCTGCTCCTTGATATTCCTGGTTCTAATCTTTTTCCAAATTCTTGCCCTCATCCTTTGTCTAGTCCACATCCCTAAACTAATCTTAATCGTTTTTTAATTTAATTTAATTTTCATTAATTTTCTATTTTTATTTTTACTTTTGCAGTTGGTACATTTAGATTACCTAAGGGGTTCCCTTAGAGGCCCCATGACGCCATAATTTGTTTTCCATCATTTAACCGAAAACCTCAGTATTACTGTCGTTCCATAAAAATTTACCATAGCGTCAATTTTCACGGAGTCATAATTCCATTCAACGTTTTTTCCATTTTGTTGCATTTTCACTGCATTAACCTCCGTAGTAACGAGACTCCAAATATTTTTTTTTCGCTATGAGGTTGAAAAACCAGAAAACCATGGTTGTATAATAAAATTTTTCATAGCACTTTTACTTAGCGCGTAATAATTCCATGCAACGCCGTTGCAGGATTGATGCATTTTCAATCTTGTAGCGGCTCTCTCGTAGCCTTATTACGTAGTGCATTTTTTGTCTACTATATTTAAAAAGCTCGGCGACGTCCTTAATTTGTGTTTATTATTTTTGTCATAAGTAAAAGAATTAACCTTTACTTCCGTTAAAAAGTAGGGCATTCTATTATGTAGAAGGAGTCTACGAGGGCATTTTGACAAGTTTCCGGCTTGATGAAGAAATAAAAAATTGAATTTTTAATGTTATATACGGGTATGGCCACCACTACATTTAAAGCTTCTGTGTTATTTCTGTGTTTGTCTTTTGTCTTTGATTTGTTGTTGCATTTTGTGTTGCTTGCCTTTGCTCTCAATTCTTGCTCTCAACGCTCTAAGAGCGCTCTCTGCCCATAGCTGGTTATATATCAACATATTCCCCTACAAGACATGTATTTTTCATAACGATGCTCTAAAGTCTTAAGTCAACGATCGAGTTCCTTAAAATACCCATAGACAGCATAGAAGATGACCTCGTTACTTACAAACATTTTTTGAAGGTATACCTTCAAAACTTCCATCTATAGATGCACAGATGATAGTCGCTGGGGCTAGGTTTAGTAAATAATGGAAATTCAATACGTTGATTTTAGCCATCGTCACGACTAAGGAATATGGCGATGCATTGTCATGGTGAAAGAAAACACTTTTCTTTACCAAATACTTACCCGTTGTAATAAGTCTGCGTAGCAGTAATCATTGTTAGTTCTACGCTTAGCAATGTAATCAATGAAAATAATTCTTACTCTGCCCGAAAAAACAGTCACCACAGCCTTATTCGCAGATAAAATTGTTTTGTTATATTTGATATCTGGTTGACCTGCTCTAGTCCATTGATTTGACTGTTAATTATTTTCAGGAGTATAATTATGGACAACAGTTATAAATCGACGCAAAGTAAAAGAATTTCCTTGTACAGTACCAAATGCTGGGATAAAACCATTTTCGAGCGTTAGCAGGCGCAGCACACACCTAATAAGAGCTTCATTACGCACAAATCTTGATGTAAAATATTGTAAACATATCAGTAGTGAAAAAAACTCCACTATTTTTGCATGAAATTGAAAGCATTATTTATCATAGTTATGACTTTTTTTGGCCGCCACAATTCGAGCACAACCGTTTTCGCTTGACGTTGTCATAAGTGACCCACTTTTTATCACCATTCACCATCCGCTTCAGAAATCGGTCTATGTTGTTGCGATTCAGCAGAGATTCGCAGATGGATTTCGGTCCATGAGGTTTGTACTCGTGTGGTACCCATACATCGAGCTTCTTTTTGTAACAGCCTTATTCAAGTCGTTCCAAACGGTTTTTTGTGCAATGTTTAGCTCCTGGCCAATCGAAACCGTGCTTACATGACGGTCTCACTCGACGATTTTATCGACATTTTCAACAATTGGACTTCCTGAGCGTGGTGCAACTTTGACATCCAAATTACCGGAACGAAATCGACGAAACCAAAATAGCGCGTGATTGGCTTTTACAGTATCAGGACCATAAACTTACTTATCTGGCGCTTACAACCGTAGGTCGGTTTTGGCCTCGTATAGGAAATTACGCCAGCCATTTCTGTTTCCAACTGGCGCTAGCAAGCAGCCAAGCGTAGTCAGGTTATCCAACACCTGATCCTTCCAACGAAGATGTGAGCGTCCTCTTCTGCGTTGACCACCATCGGGCACCGAATCGAATATTTTTCGGGAGCGTCGTTTTCCATACGCTCAACATGACCCAGCCAGCGGAGCAGCTCGATTTTAATACGCTTGACTATGTCAATGTCAGCGCACAGCTAATACAGCTCGTGGTTTCATCGAATTCGGTACTCGCCATTGACGCAGATTGGACCGAAGATTTTACGAAGGATTTTTCTCTCGAAGGCTCCCAAAGTCTTTTTATCAGAACTGCTCAACTTCCAGGTTTGTGCTGGATATAATAGGACGGGCATGATTAGTGACTTATAGAGCGTGAGTTTTGTTCGTCGAAAGAGGGCTCTGCTTCTCAATTGCCTACTCAGACCAAAGTAACACCTGTTGGCAAGAGTTATCCTTCGTTTTATCTCAATACTAACATCGTTGAAAGAGTAAATGCTGGATCCCAGGTAGACGAAGTCCTTAACAACCTCGAAGTAGATGTTGTCAACAGTGACGTGGTTTCCAAGACGCTGGGACTGTTTATTAGTTGACACTAGGTATTTCGTCTTATCTGCGTTCACTACAAGACCCATTCGACTCCACTCTTTCTGTTCTCGCTAATCTGGAGAATGCTGCACTGACTTCACGCGCATTATGGCCAATGATATCGATATCATCAGCATACGCCAGCAGCATACTTTTGTAGAATATCGTGCCACTGCGTCTCAAATCAGCAGCTCGGATGATCTACTCCATCATTAGGTTGAAAAAGTCGCACGATGAGGAATCACCTTGTCTGAAACCTCATTTGGTATGGAATGGAGGAGTTTTCAGCCGCCTACCTTGCGTTTTCGCCTTTATCGAAGAAAAACTGTAAAATATGAAGTATTTTCTCTTTGCTGATGTCCTACGTTGACGTGCGCTCAAACAACACTGAGTCACGCAATCACAAAACTGGCTGAGAAGTTTTTTTAGTACGAAATCTTATCTCTCTAACGCCATCTAGCATTACCCGATCGCACTTATACCAAGCGAGTTGCAGATTACTAAAGCCATCTAGTGGAAAAATAATGTATTTCTTTTTACTTTTGGATTTTCAGTTGGCAACCCAGTCGTCTCAAATATCTCACTAACTTTCAATTAACGATCTTCTTATAGAATTTTATGAATTTTCTCATAATTCATAATAATCAAATGGTGCGACCTTGTTAAAATTCAGAATTTACTCTTTGACGGTTGAATATAATGAAAAAGTGTTTCAGTGCTGTAGCCACTTCTTCGTTGATTAAAAGTATTGAGCTCTTCGAAGCTCAATAGGATGACTGCACGCTGCTTCATTTTCACACAAGCAACCAAAGAAGCATCTCTACAATAGGCTGCCAAACGTAAACTGCAAAGACCGAAAACAACCTTCGAATGTTCAAGCTGGTAAGGGACAATCTGCAAGCTGGTTAGGCACAGTACCATAGAATACGAGTAAAAAATGAGACCTCCTGGCGCCATTTCTGGATTAAGCAAGACCCATTTTCAAACCATCATCGTTTTTAATTCATCAGAAAGTAGGGTATTATTTGTCTAAGTGAAAAAAATACTCAGCACGAAAAAAATAAATATTTTTCTACAAATAAATATATAATAATTCATTACTATGGGGAATAATTGTGAAGGCGTAAGAAATACAAGTCCATACTGAGACGATTCTCTCTATACAGTTTTTGCAAACTGATTTTTGTTTCCAACACTGAGTGAGTTGTTCAATAACCTAATCACCTAACTTGTACAATATTGTAAGGTTTAAACTTGTTTGTTTATGGAAACGATAGTTCGAAAAATTGTAGTTTTGCTGTTTCACACACAAAATGAAAAATGTCTGTATCACATCTTTGTTTATTATATAGTATAGTTTGTTGAATTCTTTATATGTGAGTCTCACACAAAAATACACAATGAGATAAATATTTGAACAAAAATACTGCTGGCTGGCTGGCTAGCAATACGAATGAAGACCAAAATGAACGAGAATGTGCGTACAACAAACCAACTAGTCCATTGCCAAACCAGTTAAATATAAAGTAAAAATAATACACAATGACAAAACGCATGGCCAGGCAGAGAGAAAGAGAGAGAGAGAGAGGCAATCAAGAAAATGAGAGTGACAAGAGAGCAAAAGAAATAGTATTAGTAACCAAAACATTAACGCTCTGGTTGAGTTTAGAATGGAAACGAGTGGTTTGGCTCCCACAACGATTATGTATAAGACAATATTTTTGACTTTTTTCAATATATATAAGAAACAACTGAGAGTAGAGTTCAAAACAAGACTAGCTACAATGTACATGTGGAAGATGTAAACATTGAAAAACAGAGAACCACAAGGCAACAACAGCAAAAAAATAAAACATGAACACAAGAAAATCCAAACAACAATAATGATGAGCAGCAAATGCAGCAGAGCAAACTAAATAAAAAACAAAATTAAAAAATACCAAAATTTGGAGTCAACGGGAAATTGAGGACCCCAGCAGACAGGCGATGGAACCAACATTGGAAGCAGGTTTGTTTCATACTTTGTGCTTGCTTGCTTGCTCGTCGCTTTGAACCCGAGTTTAACTGCTGAGTTGCTGCTGTTTTGTTTTTGTTGTTGTCGTTGTTGTTGCTTTTGCTGTTGCTGTAGCTGTTGAGCGTATTGTGGTTACTGAGTCTGAGTCTGGAAATAAATGCTTGTCATGCAAAAATTCTTGTATTCGCTGAAGACCACTTTGAGGCAAAGAGGAGCCCCCATGAGCAACTTAAATTAGGACAAGGCAGGCAAACACGAATGGAGGTTTTTCGCAAAATACAGCAAATACAGCACGAAGGAAGAGCAAAACATAATCGTTTATCTGCTGTTACGGAAAAAGTATTTTGTTTTTTTTTTTGCAAACTCTTGTAATTATTAATCATTGTATGTATGTAATTGAGTTGTGTTGACAAAGACATGGTATAATAATACAAGGTAGCATTGACAGTTGCTTGGGAAATCATATACTGTCAAAAAATATACTCAAAAAGAGAGCGCTCACAATCCGCCATTGAAAACACAAGCAATGTTGAAAACGTTGAAGTGAAAAAAAACAACAACCACAGCAGCTGCTGATGTATTTCCACAAAAAACTGTTTTTGACAGTTTATGTTTTCCTGTTGAAGAGAAAATAAGCAGTTGTCAATGCTACCATGTATTATTATACCATGGACAAAGACAGTTCATTTTAAGAAATTACAATTATTGAGAGTAACTTGAAGTGACCATAAAATAGAAGAGTGTGAAATAAGAGACTCTTTTTTATTTATCACAGAACCTGGACACGACTGTATAGACTTCATCTAGACGAGTAACTAGCAAGTGATAAACTCGTTTTCCGCTCGTAAGACCTTCAAGTTGGAGAATTAAGCTTCTTCCGTGTTGTTTCATTTTGTACTTTGAAGATCTATGTTGTGAATGAAGCCAAATGTTGGTGTTGCTCAATTTTGCTCTACGGCACATTGCAGCACAACTGAATAAAAATGAGGACAAGGCTTAGTTCAACTGAAAACAGTCACATAATAAAAAATATTTTATCCTTAGACCCTTAAATTTTCTTCAATGCGGCACAAGATAGCCCCATATAAGGCACATTGCACCACATATTAATTTGAGCTATAAATCTAAAAGTGCAACGCTAACTTCATGCACACACTCCCATAAACTCGCCGAATAGGTCCAATTAGTCAGGAAACAGCCGCAGTTCCTCCACCAAACTTAATTTGCCTTTCATACCCTCTTTCGAGCGAAGTCCTCTATCCTTTTGACATAATTTCCTTCCAATTCATTTCACTTTTCTAGTTTTGTTTTCATCACTGAATTTGACTATTTGATGATGTTGCAATTAATTTCTTCTTGAAATAAGAGTCTCTTTGGCTTATTTAGAGCTGGGAAGATTATGACATAGACTTACTTAGAGAGTATTGTGGATTTCCTTAGATAATCTATCTAAACAAAAAATCTTTCTCAAGCGAAAATCTACTACATCTAACACCCAACCTAATAGAATGTCTTAAATACTCCATGTTCTCTGGAGAGCAGTTGTGAACTTGTTGCAGTCTTTACATATTGAGTTCAACAAAACGTTTGACAAAATATCTTACGCCTCAGCCTTCTTAACAGGATAATTTCCAGGACATTTCCTGGAAATTCTGTTTATTACATGAAAACTCTATTTATTACATGGAAATCCTTCCTTGAAAAATACCATCTATTATCATCTTTTGCTTTTTAAAAGTAGATTTTTTTGAACATATTCTGCTATGCCTCAAGATAGCCATATTGGTCCTTTTTAATTTGTGCGATGTAGAAGGTAACCGATTAAAGGTTAAAATCTTTCTGTTTATGCTGATGATATGAAAATCTATTGTCGCATACTATCGCCGACTGTTGCCGTCTTCAAGATAATTTATTCATTTTTCTAATTCTCTATCCAGTGTAAAATAAAGGCTGCTACTTAACACCAAAAATTGTCAAGCTATCGCATATCCTCAAAGGCGATTCCAAACTCCGCGAAGAACTTATTACATAGAGACTTGGGTATGATTTACTACCAGAAAGTTCATATTCGGTTACATACTATTACGTTCAAGATGCTGCCGGCCTAACAAAGAAAACACACGATTTTTGCCTAAATTATTGTTTGTTCTTCCACATAGTCCCCTTTCAGCTCGATACACTTATTCCAACGATTTTCTTACATTGTGATGCCCTTTGAATAGTAGGAATTTGCAAGATTTCCGAAATACGCTTCAGTTTTCAATTTGACCTGTTCAATCGTCGCAATTTCGTCTCTTAATCGGTTCAATAATTTACAATAATAGTCGCTGTTGATTGTTTTTCCTTTTCTACAGGTCGATGAACAGCCAATTGATTCCCATAAAACAGATGCCGACACCTTTCCGGCCGTTTGCTGAGTCTTCGCTCGCTATGTTGCACTTCCACTGGGACCTACCCAATCTTTTGCTGATTCTTTCGATTCTGGTGTATATTGGTTGATCCATATTGCATCCATCTTCACCATTTTACTCAATAAACAGTCGGATTTGGTTTAAATATGTCCAAAAATAGCTGGGAAGGGCGAACATATTGTTTATTATTGTTTATTACTGATTGTTAACCAACGTGTGGCACCCATCTTGCAGTCACCTTTTAAAATTGAAACCACCGTCCCACTTGATATGCCTACGGCTGTAGCTATCTCATGCACTTTCACTTTCGAATTGCCCAATACGAAATCGAATAGATTTTTCCAATACCTTCTGGAGTGGTCACTGTCCTTAGTGATCCCCCGGCGTGTCCATCTTTTGTGACGGAGCAGATTCACCATATTTATCGAGCTTTTCTTTTGTTTCTTTCACACTTTTGTTACGCAAAAAGTAAAGCTTAATCAAGGCACGGAATTATTCTTTATCCATTTTTATAACAATACCAATAGTTGTTTAATTTAGAACACTGTAACATCACTAATCATTGACAAATCGATCTGACAGTTATGGTGTGTTCATGTTAAGGTTGCCACCTGCAAAAATGTCATGCATTTGAAGAGTAGTAGAGCCGTCACGTTGAGACCGGCAGCATCTTGAACACTCTAGTATAGATAATGCCATTAGTAGTACCCAACTACCAAACCAACGTGTAACAAAAACTCTCTACATTACCTTTAAAAGGCCCATATAAATATAAGATCCATTCGAAGGAGCCGTACAAAAAGATTCAATTTACGCGATGTTGCCGGTCCCAAAAGCCTGAATCATTTACGTTATGCTGATCGTTTCATATCGATTAATATGCGAACTCTTAATAGTTGCCGATGGAGTTGTTGTTTATCAACTAAAAGGCGGAGCAATCTTAGGTCGGAGCCTCTCTTCCATCTTAACTTTCAATGCACCGACTATGGAAAAGGTTAACCTACATATAACAAGGATGCTTTATTTGACAAATAATATGATCAAGTTCGATTTTCATTTAGCAGATCAAATCTCCAAAATACACTTCTTCGCTCCAAAACCACATCTCTCCTCTTCATATTCTATTGTTAAAATTAAGATTTAACTTAATTTTGGTTTGTAAGTATTAAACTGTTTGTATATAGTTTATAAATAAATAAATAAACAAATAAATAATAAATTAATAAATAAATAAATAGATATTAAACTAAATAAGAAAAAGTAAATATATAATAAATAAATTAATAAATAAATAAATATATAAATAAATAAATAAATACATAAACAAATACATAAATAACTAAATAAATAAATAAATAAATAAATAAATAAATAAATACATAAACAAATAAATAAATAAATCAATAAAAAATAAATAAATTACACTGTGCGACACCAAAACATAACTGAAAAAACTCCAATGGTTTCTTATAGCCATTGTCGATATAAAAACTTTTAATTGTATGGGTGGTGCCACGCCCCTTGTCTAATGCTTGTTCGTTTTTTTCAGTCGAAGATCACGACTAAATAGGAAGTTCCTACCGAGTTTCATTGATTTGTGACTTATAGTTCAAAAGTTATACCGAAAATTTGGGCTGCTGAAAAGTACCACGCCCCTCTTTCAACGCCCATAAAATGTAACCAGTGGAATGGTACGTGTGATTTGAGGTCGAATACCGATTTCCAAGGCTTTGACCTATAACTCTAAAGCTATGCGATATCGAAAATTTAGGTTATATGAAATGTACCACGCCCACCATAGATATTCGGTGCATTTCTTCTCTCTACTCTTATTGCTTAAAAAATATTTTTAAAATCGGTTGAGAAACACTGGAGAAAATGGTTCTTAACTGTTCTGCCTACGCCTATTTATATATATATTTAGAATAAAAATGATCAATTTTATTTTTCAGGTGACCAAGAGGGTAGATATCATGACTACCGGGACACGAAGTTTTTACTCAAAAATATTTGATACATTTTTTGTGCCTGTGTGATACACTTTGATATAAGAAAAAAACATGAGTTTCTAGGTGTGGAGCTATTATACTAAAAGTTCTGATGCTCAATCAGTGATTTGCAATGTATGCGAGCGAGTATTGCAGTCGCATGGATTCACGAGTTCACTTCGTGCGCATCTAAAGATGCATTCAATTTTTCCAGAAGAACTACAAAGAAAACGCCAGTATGAAGAAAGGTAAGTACACGGTGGGATGCTGTAAGGCCAAAGGTTCAAGACCATATTGCCTTTTTAACATTATTGTAATGATAAGAAATCAAAAGCAATGTTTCATTTGCAGAAAGTCATTTTTTGCTTTATAACCGTAGCACTTAATTTTTTTAATTTTTCAAGTGAAAGCTAAATTCGGCATTATTACATTATTACAAATGTCGCATAACAACGAAACTAAGAATAGAATTACTATTGAGTGATGTCCTTCTACTACAGGGTTTTCCAATAAGAGGTGTTATTGTGAATCGTCCGCTATTGCAAATCGCTCACTTTTAAAGCTTTTATTCTTTGACATTTGACAAATAGAAACTGCGTCATTACTAAAAATGGAACGATACACGGTTCAACAACGCATTGAAATTATTAAAATTCACTACAAAAATGGCGCTACGTGCCACACAAGCAACGAAACCATTGATCTTTTACGGGAAAAGTTTCCGGACCGTGTTATCTCTCGAAGAGGTGATCGCAATTGGCCACCGAGATCTTGTGATTTAACACCTTGCGACTTCTTCCTTTGGGGCCACGTGAAAGATAAGGTCTACGCCAACAGTCCAGCATCGATTGAAGACCTCAAAGATGGAATTCGTGAGGCTATCGAGGACATAGGGCAGCCACTTTGCGATTTGGTTATGGAAAATTTCATGAAAAGGATATTGTCCTGTAAACGTAGTCGTGGTGGCCATTTGGCTGATGTTGTTTTTCATTATTAACGGCATACCTTCCTCTTTATTATGAAATAAACATCCGATCATTTGTTTAAAAAAATGGCATTTTTCTTTGAATACCAAAACAACACCTCTTATTGGAAAACCCTTCTGGGACGGGCATTTTAAGAGGCTCCGCTCATACAAGCTAAATTTTTAAGATCAAATAGCTTTGGAAGCAGAAGGAAACTGAATCTCAGAATGGAGCTTTTATTTTTTCTTTTTATTTTATCTTGCGTGTAGGAAAGCGTTTTATAGAAACCGTATTTTAGTACAGGGGTAGAAAAATACCCTTCTGGTCCAAAAAGGGTTAAGTACATTTCAGAGAGCTTACGTTTATAAAACGCGTTCAATGTCGTATTGAAAACTGACTGAAACAAGTAGTAGCATTTTTTCTGCATCTATGAATTACCCATTCAGAAAGCAATAAAAAATTTTTCACAAATTAATGGCCTAATTCTGTATCCCTATCCGAACACTCGTCTCGTGCAAAACACTGCTCGTTCGTGATTTTGAAATTTCTAATTCGAACAGATAACAGCTGACGAACTGGCGAACGATGCCGTAAAACAGTAACATTTTTGAAATTTGTATCTCTAACGATCAACCAAATGACGAATTGAAACGTCAAAATCACACGAATACTTTTATGCTATCGTTGTGATATGTTGGAGTTCTTATGAAGCAGCTAGAGGGTGAATTGGATTTAGGAATATACGCCCCAAAGTTGGGAGCTTGTAGGGTATCTGTCGATGAGTTGTGCAAGAACTTTCTCAGGGTCTGCTAGCTCTAGAATATTTCTTAAGCCTCGCATTCACCACATGTGCATTTACAACTCACTTCCATATCAACTCAACTTGCTCAAAATAAAAAAAAAAAAAACAATTTCTGCATGCATTTTATTTAAAGCACTTATCACTTCAATCAAACAATCACATAAAACTTCTTTAACATTTAAAAACATATTTGCTTGCAATATCAACAATAAATATATTTTTGAAATCACATAGATTCAATAAAAAAAACATGTCAAATATTTATAAACAACTCAAAAAAAAGCATTGCCAACAAACGAAAAAAAGCCCAAAAACTTTAGAAATCTTTACAGAAAATTGAAAAAATAACAGAAAACTTATATATTGGTTGATATGGCAGTGCTAAATTTGACAACTTATTGTGTATAACAGTTTCAATGACGTAAGAAACTTCAGCTTGCCGTAAGGGTTGGCGAGCAAGTTCGTTAGAGATACAGATTTCAATTAGAACACAACATCGTTCGCCAAGCACTCGTTAGTTGAGTCGCTCGTTAGGGATACAGAATTAGGCCATAAAATAAATAAATATGTAGTAACACAATATGTATTTCAAACTGGGTATCATTCGAATACTCGAAGAATTGAATTCTTCGAAGTTTTTCCTATTCGAATAGTAACATTCGAAGCTTCACCTCAAAAACTTCAGAGTTCCGAATTTTGCTTCGAAGCTTCGAATATTCGAATACTTCGAAGCTTCGAAAAAACCGAACATGAACAGCCCTAAAATAAGCCATACAAAAAATGGATACTAAAAATATCAATTGCTTTTTTTATGCATCTTCAAACACGCTCGAAATTCGGACTGCTAGACTGGAATACTGCCTTAAGGTCGCATTTTATACTATGTGGCAGTAGTTAGTTTCCTTTAACTCCTAAACTAAGTCAAATTTTAATATAAAACCTTTAATAAAATTCTTGCAAATTGAATGCTCTTTAAAATTGGGAAACATTGTTGCCTACTAATATTCACACAGGTAGTCAAAAACCCCCTTAAACTAAAAAAAAGTAGTATGTATATCTCGGAAACTCTGGACGATTTCATTACTTCTACAAACAAAATTTTCATCATCTATCCATAACTTCACAGCACATCATAATAATAAAAAACCTGCCCTTTTATCAAAAATCGCCATTGAACCTTCCTCCTAAATTAACTCCTCACTCAATAGGAGCAATAAATAAAGCAACTTCTGGAGTGTATTTTTGAAATCCTAGCGAATAAGGCAAAACTTATTCATCCAATTAATCGTAGAAATTTTTGTGAATACAATTGCAGTGTTATTAGCTTTCTTTTGTTTCTTTTCTGTGTGTTCTACTGCATTTTCGCCGTGTTTTTTGCATAGAATCAATTTTCGGTCAATATGTAAGGTAGATGTCATCAGTGTTTAAGAGACCACAACTCAATAAATGTAAAAGTGCATTACATAATCTACATTACTACATGAATAGCTTACTAGTCTAATAGCCTGTTGCTAATCGATTAATAGTCGATTACTATGTTTCTACTGCCTGCAAGGATGTTAAGATTCTTGATAACATGAACATTAGAGTGGGTCCAAACAAAAACAAAATTTTAAAGTCCTATTTTAAACTTTACGCTTCATTTGTCTCATAACATAATAACCATAATAATCTTTTTATTGTAACTACGATATTTGGTAACAAATCGTCAAGTGCACAACGAAGTTGAAATGATCAAAAATACTGACATAGATCTAACTTCTCAGGTTTCAATTATTGCACTAGACACCTACAATCGAAAATTTTTTAACATAAATTTAAAGATTTCAAAATATATGAAAATTTGTTTGAAGAAAGTATCTGCAAGAAAACACTTCATGTAATAAAGCAGCTTTAAAAACGAACACACAAACTCTAAGCAAATACAAATGAGTTGAATAAATTTTATTTATAAAGAAAATTGAGAAGTTTCAGATACAGACAGCTGGCAGTATTGAATGTATAGCGATGCCCTGGCGCACATTCACCTCCATGTGTATCAAATGCTCATCCTCGATGCCACACGACAATTCCAGTGTGGGCACCTGTAGAGACGAAAAGAATATCGCTGTTTTTTTGCAATCGACAGAACACGATGCTTCGATTTGTTCCTTTGCTTTGTCTTCGTCGTTTGGGTTCAATGCGCGTATCTCTAAATTTTTGTAACGCGTTGTTATTGTGGCCATTTCCGTTTCAGCTACCAAATTCATTTCACCATTCGATGTAGCATAGAATATGATGGTTGGTGAGAGATTCTTAATTTTATCGATGAGACCGCGCATTAGCCGATTCGATGGTACATTTAGTATAACCTTGGAGTTGGGTATATTTGGCACAGCATAGGCAGGCCAATCGCTGCGTGGTATGACAGCAACAGGTACATCGTGTACAACATGCCGCGACTGCTCTGAAGTTTGCGAGATCACATCCGACTCGATGGTTAGGCATGGAAATTGAATATTAGTCAATTTTATTTTACAGTAACGCGTATTGTGTCGCAACACAGCCAAAGCACGTCCCAAATTCAATGCGCTAACGGAGAGAACAATGTTTGGGTACGCTTCATTTGCACCCTCCATGGAGTACTCATCAAAGTACAATTTCGAATCGATTTCCACCCAGACCAACGGAGCAGCACTGCCAAATTCCTCGTTAGCTATAAAGTAGACTTTGTCTGCTGAGATTTTCATAACACATTCTTTGGACAGCTTGGAAAGAGTCAAGATAATATTTTGAAATTCTCGCATATACTGCAGATCCTTCATAACTGCTCGGAACTTCATTTCGTTGAATAAGTAGATACTTCTATGTGGACTTGCAGTGTTGAGTGGTGTGCAGTGTTTTATGACTGTGTACGCGCGTGTGGAGTTTTTATTTGTGTATTTCTGATCAAACCCTGTGCGTTTCGAGAGATAAGAACGAAAAGAAGAAAAATAAAAATATACAAAGTTGATTTCTTTTTAATGCTGGGCAGACAGTAAAGAAGAGTAGACACAGTAGACACAACTTCAAATGAAATAACTGAACTACAAGAAATTAAATTAATTGATTTAGGCTTATACAGGATTTAAAGAAATTGCACAAACGTTGTTGATTCTCATTTATTGGTTCTAAATACTTCGGAATTAAAGCAAAATCTTGCAGAATTGTTTTATTTTGGGCATGTATCACATTAAGTAACAAAAAAGGCCGTTGGTATTTTTTATAAAGTTATTTCAATATTTTTTTAATATCGGAATATTTCAATTTTTGGATTCAAAGGAGCTCAATTACAATGCTTTTATTTGATACTTGCCCACTCAGTAGTAAATATTTAATTTATGTTCTCGATACTATCAGTCAACTAATGTTATCGAAAAATTCGACTCATTCTTTTGATGTAGTTTTAAGAGGAATGAGAAAATTGTCCTTGTTTACGTAGGACAAAGTGACTTCTATCAAACGAATTATTGCACTTGATCGAGTGCATAGCACTTTACAAGAAATAAATAGTCCCTAACAATGATGTTGCCACCGTCATGCAATAAAATTGTTTTTTTTTTATAGATGTTGCCGTAACGACTTCCTTTCAGGTGAAGAATGTCAAAGAAATTTTTCTTTAAATTTTGCTAGTAAATCTTTACATCTCAGTCAAAGAAAGTTTTTTTTTTTTAGCATCATATCTAAACAAATTTATCTTTGTTTCATCACTGAAGAGTAGGTTTTGTCCGTTTTCGTTTAATATAAATGAAGTGAAATCTGATTCATCTGCTAACATTGCGTTGTCTAAGTAGGTTTAGATGGCTCAAACAATTTTATTTTTTTTAGTCTATAAATCGTTAGTAAAACCACTCAAAAATATGTTTCCAAAGTTTTAAATAAAAATTTCAATTCGTTCCAAAGTTATGAACGATTAAGTGAACGTCCCTCGTCAAGTAACGTAGCGTGTGGCATGCCGTAGTGTCATTTATGTACTTGGAAGGCAGGAAACTGTTGACATATGATCTCCTATTTCTTTTTCACTAGATACCTGGAATAGAAAGTACAAGAAGAAGTGACGTCTTGTAATTCAAGTGTCGATTTTAACATTATTTTAACACTGACCTTCGAAACGTGCGTTTCAAATTTAGAGACAAACTTTCAAAAGATCTGAAAAGGAGCATGGCACTTGTACGCCACGTAAAATATTTTCACGGAAACCAATATTATAATAGTAAATCAAGTAAATCTGGTGAATCAAGTAAATGTGGTGAATCAAGTAAATGTGGTGAATCAAGTAAATGTGGTTAATCAAGTAAATGTGGTGAATCAAGTAAATGTGGTGAATAAAGTAAATGTGATGAAAATGAAAAAAGTATTGGACCGTAAGAATTCACTGAGTTGAATACAATTTCTGTCCGTTGAAATAAAATTGTAATTTTTGCTGTGCCAAAAGGACGATGAAATTTTGACAACTAGAAATTTTGACGTTTTAGATTTTGGTAGTGTATTAGCGCAAATTTAATTTAATTTGCAAAATATTAATATATACTGAAAATTAACAGTATTTTACGCAAATATTTTCCACTTCTGGTTGTTATGCTGTCGGAAGAACAAAATTTTAACTTCTTTACGACTCACGAACTCACAACTGTTTTTTTTATACCCCCTACGTTAAAAAAACGTAAACGGGGTATATTAATTTTGTTACTCCGTTTGTAACGCCCATAAGGAGGCGTGGTAGGTATAGAAAAGTATATATATTATTGATCAGCATCACCACCCGAGTCAATTTAGCCAAGTCCGTCTGTCTGTCCGTCTGTGATTACGATTACAGCCGTAATATTCAAGCTATCATCACGAAATTCGATACTTAAGCTTGTATCTAAAATAGTATTCGAAATAAAGGTGAAGTTCGAAAATGAACCAAATTTGGTCATAACCATGCCTACCTCCCATACAAAGTGACTTTATCAAAACGGTAGAATCTCTTAGAATTCCACAAAAATTTATATATGAAATTGAAATTTCAATTGCATATGGGCGGGCTTTGATAATTAATATACACTCTGAGTATGAAATTCAACCAAATCGGATGAAAACCTCGCCTACCACCATAGGCGCCGGAAGCTCATTTCAACTGGGTGGGCAGTACAACTGGGGGAGCAGTACAACTGGGGGGGGGCAGAACATTTTTTATTACATACATTAAAAATGTCATTAAGACGAAAAAAACACATCAATAAAATATTACGAAAAGATTGATGTAAAAATAAGTTCGATAAAAGCACGTAAAACAAACAAAACATTTAAATTTAATATGAAACGAAAAAGTTGTTAGTTTATAGTTAAATTTATAACTTTAAACAACCACTTTATTTTTTCTGGTGCGAATTTGTACTAGTATGGACTCCACGGGTTAGAAACAAGTAAAAACAAATTTTTTCAAAACGAGAACAAAATCGGTGAAAGCAATAAACTTAAATATTTCCGAAATATTTCTTCCTATCCTTTCGAGAAATAAATTGTCGCATAATGTCTGATAAGCTTAATTCTTCCGTTTTTTCCTTGTGGATATGAAGAAGTGCCGCATGCGTGAGGCGTTCCTGCGTCATAGTTGATCGAATATATGTTTTAAGGCGGCGAAGGGCACTAAAAGAACGTTCAGAACCCGCTGCAGATGCTGGTACCGTCATTATCAAAGCAATAAATTTAACAACTTCGTTTAACAATTCTTATAACGAATGAGATTTTTTTTAAAATTGTGAGTTTAGAGCTTCACAGATTCACAGCTGATTCCAAAAATTCGATGTTTTGTTTTTTTATTTTTTTAGCTTTGAACCAAGGATTTCAGGTGGAATACCTATTCAGTCAAGTCTGCCTTGGTCAAGTCTTCGAAATGGGGTGATAGATTAGTGGGAAGGAAAAGGCAATCAAGTGAAACACGTGTAGGATGTTCTAAGCGTGGTGGAAAGCCAAAGAAACATGCAAATTTGAATCAGAGGCAAGTGTTATGCCTTTAAATTCCCCAAAACTAAATATATGGACTTGAAATTTTGCATATGAACTTTTATATATAAAATCTGTACTCTGTGTATGAAATTCAACCAAATCGAGTGAAAAACACACCCTCCCATACAAAGTGACTTTATCAAAAAACACAAGAGAATATTCTCTGTTAAAACTATGACAAAAATATTTTAACAAATAAACATTTTTTTGACTGCTTAAGACTTTGAATATACTTTGGTTCGGACGTGGGGGTATTTTAACTTCGACCCAGTCGAAAATCATTTCTTACTAGTTTTTTCTATTTTTGCTTGTGTCAAAAATTCTCTTGCCTATTATCAAAATTTATACACACCCCTGGAGCTATATGAATTTTTGACAGCCATATTCACCTCACAAGGGCCAAATATTCTCATTCAGACTGTCATAATTTCATCATTCGAATGAAAAGTTTCCGAATAGCACACGGCCATAGTGCAAAAAAACTTTCAAATGCCACTTGTGAAAATGTGATTGTTAATCCTCCACATTGTCAGGGAATTATTGAATTTTTTCACCGTATTCACAGCTTTGTCGGATATTCCTTTTTGTCGAAATTGCAAACGTGATATTAAATTTGAAGATATAAGAATATATGGGATATACGAAAACGTGGTCTCGGGTTCGTTGAAGTGTAGCTTATAAATTTTTTTTTAAGATTAGAATTATATAGAGTAAAATACGGTAATCATAACGGCAATGCAGATTCGACGTGGAGCCACGTGTAGAAAATAATGGAAACTCGACTCCGAAAAGTAAGGAAAAATAAAAAATTTAGCAAAAAAGAAAAATTGTCGGAGTCTCTAATGTAAATATTAAATATTTACTACTTCTTGGCCATTAGCAAGAAAGAAAGCAAGAATGGTAACTTACATATCATAAGGGAGTATGGGCACCACTACATTTCTGTGGCAATAAGACAGAGTAGCTTAAGTCCAAAAATATAGTTGTGAGTTATTTACATTTTTAAAAATCCTTTTTCTCATTTTTATATGTAAAATTTGTGTATGGTCATTAGAAAAATCGGCATAACTTTCTTTTTAAGAGTCGGATTTAAACAAGGGTAGGACACAATTGTGCACCTTGAAATGGTTAATAATAATATGTAGAATTTCAGTTTTTCGCTTATGTCGACTTAAGCTACTCTGTCATATTGCCACAGATTTAAAGCTTCTGTGTTGTTTCTGTGTTTGTCTTTTGTCTTTGATTTGTTGTTGCGTTTTGTGTTGCTACATAAGCCTTTGTTCTCAATTCTTGCTCTCAACGCTCCCAGAGCGCTCTCTGCCCATAGCTGATCATAAGTCATATCGACAGATGACAATTCAAAACATGATAATCCTGTATGGCGGTTCTACATACGGGCTGAAAGGGCGAATTTAACCCATCCCCTCTTGTAGAATTTTTTGTATGGGAAAATAATGAAAATAAAATAAGCCCTAAAAGCCGTTTCAGCCCCCTTGGGCAACAAAACTGTTAGCTTAGCCGCCTTCTGGCGAATCCTAGATCCACCTCGAATGATAATTATCCAGCGGGTGTGGAAACAAGCTAAAGCTCTTGGAACGACGCCTGATGCACATTCAACACCACTGCATCCTAATGTTCAGCAAGAAATTCTTCCAATATATAAAGATTTATTAATGGATGACTTATTAGAGTGATGGGAAGAATTGAAGATGAGCGGAAATGGCCTTTTTAATTTATTTATTTATTTTCTTTTTTAATGTGCAGTTTTAGCTTAAAAAGCTAATGACAAAAAAATGTTCAGGCCACTTTCAAGTAGTTTAGAAATTATATGGATCGCAAGTTGGGAGAATTAACTTTAAAACTTCTAATTTGTTTTTTTTTTTTAATTTTTTATAATTTTATATTTTTTTTATTTTTTTTTTTTTGCTTGTAACACAGGGGAGGATGCCAACCTGCCGAACAGGCCCACCTACTGAACACTGTCAGTTCTGACGTCTGTATAAATGTCAGCGCCAATATGTATAGCGTCGCAGTAACATCTCATTGAATATTCACTTTTGATAAATTATTAAGTTGCACGCGCGTGTTGCTTTATCCCCACGACCGTTGAAAAATAAAATATGCGAATAAAATTAAGCTGAGCAAATATATTTAAAATTTATTTAGTGAATTTTCCAGTGTTTTTTATCGATAAAAATGGTGATTATGAGTGGTATTCATAGTTTAATATTTATTTTTCACAATTCGACGAGCACTCAAACAATATTGTGAAATGGGGAAAATGTTATGCTACATGTCATGATGGCGTCACTGCCCATCTACTGAACAAAGTGTCGGTCCACCTACTGAACTGATTTTCGGATATCGTGCAAGCAAATGGTGCTTGGAATCAATTTAGTCTTTCTTTAATAAAATTATAAAATTTCAGAATGCCGTCGTCGAAAAAAAGTGAAAAGCAGAACGAATATAGATCCTCATGAGAGGTTTGCAACCATCAAAGAAGTTAAAATAGTCCCTAAACCACTCTATTGTTTAAAGTTCAGTCAGTCACTGTGAACCATTGAAAGAAAAAACTATAAATATGTAATCGCTCAAAAACCTTGTTTTTAAACTAGTGTTTTTACCTCATTTTCTAATTTTTACAGGAGTTTATATTAAGTTGTTCACTAGCTGGCCGATTTTTTTGGGGTCGATTTTCGAGACTTTTTCTAGATCGAATGCTAAAATTTTATTTTCCGAAAATTTTAAATTCCGTTTATAATTCTTGTTAGCTATTGAACTGAGCTTTCAAATGAAACCATGAGCTCTGAAAAATAATGTTTTAAAACAAAGTTATGGCCTTCAAACAAACCAAGTTCTGTAGATGGGCATCCTCGCCTATTATTGTTAAAACTATTTTTTTATTTTAAAAAAAGTTATAAAAATGGCATTTTGAACACCTCTAGAAATAGCAGTTTTCAATGTTTTTGAGAGAAGTTAGTAGCTTTTGAACCATGGATTTCAGGTATAATACCTATAACCTATAATAACTATACCTAAGTAGGAGGGAAGGGTCAATCAAGGGAAACATGTGAAGGATGTTCTAAGCATGGTGGAAAGCCGTAGAAACATGTTAATTTGAAACTGAAGCAAGTGTTATGCACTTACCTCAGTCATTTCAATTTATAAATAAAGCAATCTCATCCACAAACTTCTCTATCACCAACTACGACACAAGTCGTAAATATTGTTGAGTTTTCAATTTCAGTTGATTAGAAATGAGGTTAGATAATTGCAAATGCAAAAGATTATAGCGTAGGACCAAAGTATCAGGATTTATCTCTGTTTAAAATTGAGCGTCCCCAAAATGCCGATATAAGGAACTGAAAACAAGTTTTTCTCCATTAATGCAATTAGGTTCCTTTTTTCGGTAGCAATGCAAATGATAAAATAAATGGAAATGAAAATGATAAAATAAATGTAAACCAATTTATATTCCAAAGTTCTGGATATAGAATAAGCTATTTCCAATGTTTGATGATTCGCTTGGCTACAGTCTAGGACAATTTTAAGAACGTTAAAAAATATCAGAACTTTATCGAAAACAAAGAGTTCTCTAAACTTAATTGGAAGTCTTTAGTGTATATTGATCAAGTCCTTCAAGTGTTCTTGATGAAACAACTTGCTTCAAGGAATACACACATTTTTCAGAACTTAACATCATATGGAATCTACAAAAAATATTTCGCAATGAACAAAAATGTTTTAATTAAAAATAAAAATGTTTTATTTTTGATAACAATTTGGCTTAAATCATCTCGCATTATCAAAATCACAACCTCCAAGCTATTATTTTGTTTTTTTATTGAAATCCTTCTGCTAAATAATCACAGCAACTACCGCTGCAGCGCAGCTTGTATAAATTTTCATTCAAGGAAGGGTGCTCCATTGGGGGCGCCTTCGAAAAATCAATATGCATACAAATTTGACGACTCTTTTATAAACTCTTACTTAAATTAAACACTTCGAAATGTTCGCACAGTTTATCTTAAATTAAAAAACTTAAATTTAACTTATTTGCAATTAAATTCATGTAACTATAACTTTGATTTCGTTAGCAAAAAACGGTATCCCAAATTAACAAAAGCTGAAAAATCTATAAGGTCGACATTTTGTTTTTCTGTCAATCGCATTGGTGGACGACATCGTCTGCTACTAACGATGATGAAATAGGCAAATTTTCGCAGTGTAGACATCAATAAAACTACTAAAATTAATGCTTTTAGGTTATTTCATTTATGTTACTTACGTTTTCCAAAGTTTTTTGCATGTGTTTTCAGTATTTTTCTGTATTTTTTTGTGTTAATTCACAAAACTTATTAATTTAAAAATCTTCAACACGATATTTGTCACGAACCAAACCATCTGGATTCGCACTCAAATAAAAACTCAATTTAATTCAATCAGCATTGCCATACCATCATTTTAAGATAAATTCTTTTGGGACATGATTTCAAGCAAACAAATTTCAAGCACAAGCAGAGTTGCATGGAAAAGTCCTTTCGTAATAAAAAGGGTACGTTTTCATTTTGAGGGTATTACTTCTAGACAGCGCTAACAAGTTTACGAACACAATGAATCAATATTTTGTATACACTAATAGCCAATTCACACCTAATTTCGGCCAAAAAACACAAATAAGATGCGTAATGAGATCATTTCCCATAGAAATATTCCAACTCATTACAACTCATTTCAACAAAATGAGTAGCAAATGAGATAATTTCACGTTAAACACAGCTCTGAGCATATTAAACTGCTTTGTGAACATACCTTTCAAAGCAAAATGTAAGAAAAATTTGTACACAGAAAAATTTTATCAAAACAATATATGAAAATACAACAAAAACAACCGTCAAAAAAAATGGGATTTATAAGTGTGAACACTTTTTAAGGATATTCAAAGTTGCTCATTTGGCTTAGGTGTGAACGTAGTATAACACATTCATACTGTGTCATGTTATGTGAAACAAAGAAAATTATATGTGTTTGTTTATCTTGCTCTTTTACCATCAAAATATAATCGAAAAAATTTGAAAACAGTCAAAATAAAGTGAGCGGTGCAAATAAGTTTCCGAAAGAATAAAATAAAATTATGTAAAATAACAAAATATAAGTGAAATAATATAGTAAATAAGTGGTGTGAAAAAGCTGTGCTGTTTTTATTCTGTTGTTTTGAGTTTAATAAGTTTTCTTTTTTTATAGCATGTTCACATTGAGCTAAAATTAAGTAATTTCGAGCTTTTGTGTTATTTCGTCTGAAAGGATATAATTTTAATGGTAATTTTCCATACAATTGGTTAATTTCGAAATTACCTCAAACAAGCTAATTTCGTTGAAATTACTCACGAAATTAGGCCAATATTTACTTGCAACCCGGAAATCTGAAAATTGTGTGCATTGAACACAAACTTTTTTGACACAATAAGAATCTTGTTATCAAAAAGATTGTTGTTTTTAAATTGAATAAAAATAAACAAAACAGGTTGTTGATTTTTAATATTAAATCTTGGCGTTTTTTTTCATATGATTTATATCATTTATTACAGAATCTACACATTTTTCTGTATCTTCAAGCTCATTAAAATAAAATAGGACAACTCTTGAAATTTCCTCTGGATTCATGTATTGTATTCAAAAATTATACATGATAATAATTAATTGACAGCAAAAAAATCAAACATCAAACAAAATTATCAAAACCCATTGTGAACACTTTTTCACAATTTCGAAATTATCTCACGAAATTACTTAATTTTAGCTCAATGTGAACATGCTAAAAAAATAATTGGATAAAAAACTAAATAAATAAAATATAAGAAGTTGATAGTTTTAGCGACCTTTAATAGGTGCGTTTTTTTGGCATCGCTATACACGCTTAACAATATTTTCTCATACAAAAAATGCTTAGCTAAGACAGGATAATTATAGCCGCTTAGCTCATAGTCGCCGATAGAAACACTATTGCCAGATCAAGAAAATGATACTCTACATAATTTATTGGCATCACTTTTTGAAAAACAACCATGTTTATGTCACATTAAATAAAAAAATCACTATCAAAAGTAAACAAAGCAGCAAATAATAAATTTTATTCTATTTGCACAGAATGGCCAACTATGAGTGGTAAGATATCATTAAACTTATACGGCTATGTTGCTATTACAAAAAATTAAATTTTCATATATTCTAGCAGTAAACGCAAGAAATGGAGCAGTGAGGAGACCTTAGGATTCCTAAAATGCTACATGGCCAGAAAGGACGAATTCAAAGAAAAAATTTGCTTATACCAATATTCTGGAGGATATGATAGCACAAGGTGTAACGGTAAAATAATTTTCAATATTTGACAGTAACACGCAATGCTGCCAAGTTCTGAAGAAAAAAGTTAAGCGAAATATTAAGCGCCGATGAGCGTTTTTTTGGACAAGCGTATATAGCGATGCCAAAAAAATACACATAATGTTAGCAAAGGGTTTTTATTGACTGGCTTCAGGTCATAGAAATACAAAATGAAAATTCCCTGTACTTTTGATTCTTTTTTATTTTCCATATTTCGAATTGACAATGCAATTCATCATCAGGAAATCTGAAGAAACAAAACACGATTAAAATATTTAAGTTTCAAACAATTTTTACATAAATTTACACAATATAAAAGTCAAATTACCAATTCTTAGGTTTTTCAAATTAACGTATTTAATATAACACGGAGTATTTAAGACAAAATCCTAAAATATCTCCTATTGCATATTACCCCCTTGTTGCTTATTATGTGTCTGTAGCTGTGAGCGCAGTTCTCTGTGTTCATCTTGTAGTTAATGCGTATGTTGCTTGGAGTATGTGACAGAGCTGTAAGAGATTGAATAATTTCGGAATGCACACACTCTTAATGTATTCAAAAGCTGCATCAACCAGATTGCAATTTTATGGTTCTGTAGAGTAAATGAATTACAGTTGCACAATTCATCATTCTTTGAAGATGCTCTCCCAATGCTCTCTAAGGAATGGGACTTATGGAAATATCAATCCCATTCTTGTTGGCTTAAAAAATCTGATGAATGCACTCAGTGTTATCATTCTTTTCAACTCTGAAACACTGGACATTTTATTTACTACCATTAAATAGTACTAAATATAAAGCAGCATTTTGCATTTTTGTTGTCATTTGTTTTCTAGAATAATAAAGTGCTTATTAATAATTAATATTACTAACAATATGTATAAAAATTACCTTCTACAATTTGTTGTATATAATACTTTTTCTATCAGCCAATGGAAACCCATCACATTCATGCTCAACAGTCACACACGCATACACAAATACACACAAAACAACTTCAGACGCAAAAACAAATCTTTGCGGCTGAATACAAAATTTCAATTCGGCAGCCATCGGTGGCTTCATTCGTTAATATTTCAATTTAGTGTGCATTCTTTATGTTTTGCAATTCATGACTTGAAAAAAATTTTAATCAGCCTAAAGAGTTCACACTTTGAATGCTAGAAAAAAGATTTCAGCTTTTGAATTTTTAAACAAGAATATGAAAAGTGAAAATGAATTCACACTTTTACAGCTCCGGTGTGTGATATGTAGAGCATCTCGAGAGTGAGACCCCGAACAGAACCAAAGCGGTTGTCGGTTGTCGTGTGCGCTGTGCAACAAAATACATGAAAATCTCTGCAGCCACCAAAAATTAAATGGCCGTAGAAATCCGCGACGGAAAAATGCCAGAATAGAATCAATTCTATTTTTTTCTCTGACGGCTCGCGGATATCTCTTTGAGTGGCGTAAGTGTTGCCATATTTTAGCTAAGAATTGGCTATGTTCAGTGCTGTTTTTTTAGTTTTTAACATGAGCTGATGTTTCGTTTTGTGTGTGTGTGGTTGCATTTGTATCATTTCAAACACCAAAAATCAACGCTGATCCGACAACCCCTCCTATTCTGGACGTGTTCTCAGCGTATTTCTCTGAGGGAGGTCCGCCAACCGACAGCCGCTTTGGTTCTGTTCGGGCTCTTAGTCTTTTTGAGTAATTGTTTTCTCGTTGCAAGATTTCCACTTTGTCGGAGTTGGGAATATGACCCTCTTTTAAACAGTGCAAAGCAAGTGTTTTTGTTTTGGTTATTATTGTGCCCTGCTTTAATATCCGATTTGTGGGATGAAATCCGCGTTCTTAATTTTGATTAAGTTGTTCCAATGTATACCTTGTTGCATACATTAGTGCCGTCAGAATTACAAGTAATTTTGTAGATAAGTTTCATGACCACATGAGTTAATGATGTGGAATTGAGTTAATAACTAACATGTTTGGCCCAATATTTATGTTCTGTTTAAAAATCTACGAAAGGTTATAATATTCTATTAATTTTTTGTTACATTTATGCTGTTATAAGCTGATGCTTTATTAAGTACAATTGTGAATGCTCGTTTATTTTGTTATTGGAGAGCTCTTGTTTGTTACTTTTTTACTCTTTTGGACAAGAACTCTGGATCGTGAATACCCCTCTTTATTAATCAGATGGTGTGAATTCGGCATAACCGAACGTTTCCACCGCCCGAACGAACGAAGAAATCATCGCGAACAAATCGTCGCGATGAATTCTTCGTTCGGTCCAACTGTTTCCACTGCACGAACACAAGTTGCGAACATTGGTAAGTCGCCATCTTGTTCATTCGTGCAGTGGAAACACTTAAATTCAATGCTTGCGAGCATCAGCGTTGATCAATATTTGTTTATGCAAACGTACTAAATTTGATTAATTTTTACTACTTTTATGCCTTTTAATTTAGGTTTTATGTAAGTATTTATGTAAAGAATTTATTATATAAAGAATATTATATAAATCATTTGCTTATATAAAGTGCTAATAAAATAACAAAGTAAATTAAAGTTCTTTTGCGTTAAATTTTCAATATATTTTCTTTCTTTTTTGTTTTTCCTACGTTATTAACTACAATTTCAACAAATCTACTACCTATGCGCAAATAAGCACTAGATTCGCCCAAAAAGATCGAGCGTCGGCCGATCAGAGCGAACGAAGAAATCTTCGTTCGTTCGTGCTGGAAAAGTGTTTACACTGCGCGAATAGCGCTCGCGAGCATTTTGTAAAAAACCAATGTTCCGAACCTTGGTTCGGACCAAACTGTTTACACCGCCCGAACGAACGAAGAAATCATCGCGAACAAATCGTCGCGATGAATTCTTCGTTCGGTCCAACTGTTTCCACCGCACGAACACAAGTTGCGAACATTGGTAAGTCGCCATCTTGTTCGTTCGTGCAGTGGAAACACTTAAATTCAATGCTTGCGAGCATCAGCGTTGATCAATATTTGTTTATGCAAACGTACTAAATTTGATTAATTTTTACTACTTTTATGCCTTTTAATTTAGGTTTTATGTAAGTATTTATGTAAAGAATTTATTAAATAAAGAATATTATATAAATCATTTGCTTATATAAAGTGCTAAAAAAATAAGAAAGTAAATTAAAGTTCTTTTGCGTTAAATTTTCAATGTATTTTCTTTCTTTTTTGTTTTTCCTACGTTATTAACTACAATTTCAACAAATCTACTACCTATGCGCAAATAAGCACTAGATTCGCCCAAAAAGATCGAGCGTCGGCCGATCAGAGCGAACGAAGAAATCTTCGTTCGTTCGTGCTGGAAAAGTGTTTACACTGCGCGAATAGCGCTCGCGAGCATTTTGTAAAAAACCAATGTTCCGAACCTTGGTTCGGACCAAACTGGGGTCGAATTACAGCATCCGTGATCGAATGACTACTTTCGTATTTATACAGTTTGGCATGACAGCTTTCGCGAACGAGTGAAAGTTATCGTTTTTGGTTCGATGTATGTTGTAAACGAGCAAAGTTATCTAATTTTCGTATGATGGCTATCGTGAACGAGCATATGTTCGATGCGGTTCAATCGAAATGTCATTCGATTGATTTCCGGCAAACGAGTAGTCTGGATTTTGCTGCTTAAAAAAAATGTAAGAAAAGTTTAATATATAACTATTATAATTAATTACATTTCTTATTTACAGGACTAATGTAAATAAAATAAATGCCGTGCAAAAGGTCGAAATGGGTGAATTTATGGCTATCCACCCAGACTTGGCAAAAAATATGATACCAAGCAGCGTTCAAGGCAAAACAAAGGCCATCCAGCTTTGGGAAGAGTTGAGCGGAAAGCTTAATGCATGTGGCCCACCAATTAAGGATGCTAAGTCTTGGCGGAAAGTAAGTGATTTTTGATAAAAAATCATTTTTATAATTTACAACTCAATTTTATTTTTTGTAGGTGTTTGCTGATCAAAAATACTCAGTAAAGAAAAAGCTGTCGTTCAACAAATCCTCAAAAAAGCGTACAGGCGGAGGTCCTTACGAGGAAAAATTGCTAACCGCTACTGATGAGCTGCTTATGGAAGCAAGTGGTTTAGAAGCCACAGTTGAAGGTCTGTCTAGTGTTGCGCATTTTGGAAAGTTCTTTGCGACTGACGAAAATGAAATCAGTGAAGAGGTAGAATTTCTCGACGAAACTATGTTCGAGATAGCCTGTGAGCAAAATTTAGTTGAAACACCATCAGTTTCCACAAAAAATTCAAAAAACAAAAGAAAAGCACTACAGCAAAATAATAGTGATACAAAATTTGAATTTTTAAAAGAAAATGTTAAAGTTTATACCGATATGCAGCAAGACATATCATCAAAGATGGACAAATTAATTAATATTAATGAAAATATTTTAGAACTAAAAAAATCCAAGTTCAAAAAATACGTTGAGTTTAAAGAAAGAGATCTACAACTAAAAAAAGAAAACTTGGGAAAATTAGATCAATTAATTTGTCTCCAGGAGAGGATACTTAGACTTAAAGAAGATGAAGATTGTTTTAATAATATGCCTTAGAATTTATGGTTGTGATAGCAAACGTGATTTATTTTAAATCACATTTTGACATTTTTATTTTGAATTATGAATTCATTTTTTACTTTTAGTTTTTACAATGTGATCTCAATGTGAATTAATGTGATCAATATTAATGATAAATTCATATTTTTATAAGTATTTTATTATTTTTTTATTTAAATACTTTTGAAGTATTTTAATTAATTGATTTTTAGTTTTTTCAATGTGATATCATAAATAGCATATAAGGCTGTCCGTAGTCATAGTGCGTATATTTACGTAGTTGATAGTGGATCAATATCAATTTTAATATGTGTTTATAAAATGAAGAAACGAAATATATAATATGAAGTAAATAAAGATTTTTTGTTTCTGCTGTATTTGTTTTCAATAACACCACAAACAAAAATATCTCTAAAAATAAAAAAGTTGGCTGTACTAATAAAATTTTACGCATTAAAAACAATGCTGTTATCTATCTGCATAATTTATTGTGTTTTTTTTTGTGAATTAAGTGGAATCGATCTTGGTCGTTTATGTTTTAACAAAGTTTTTTTTTATTAATTGTTAATACATAAAGAAGTTTTGATAGAATTCCTTATTTTTTGGCCGACTTTGGTCAGATTACTTTCTCCTCCATTGTAATATTCGAAACTATCAGTTATGACATCAGGATGTTGGCAAGGTATAATTATATTGGCAGGAACTTTAAATTTTATGCAAATATTATGCAGTGCTGCACAACAATTGCCAAAAAGAGCAACTTTTTCTGGACTATACCGTCCTCTTTTCTCGTAACCCAGAATCTTCCAGCGTCCTTTTAATATCCCTATTGTTCTCTCAACTATACAGCGTGCTTTTGAGTGGATTTCATTAAACTTGGATTCAGCAGATCCTTCAGAAGGGTTTCTGTAAGGTGTGATGCACCAAGGTTCTAAGGGGTACCCAGAATCTCCTAAAAACAATTTAAATTTAATAAAGTTTTAGATCAAAAGAGTTGATGTGTACCCTTTTGAAAATTTTTAATTAATTTTTCAGCAAAGTTTAAAAGTACGAAAATAAAAAATCATTAAAAAGGTGTTGCAAAACACCATTGCTAAAAAAACTAAAAATGTATAGCTAAATTCTAAAAAATTTTAAATATTTTATTTACATCGGAACACAACACCAACAACTTTTTTAAGGTTTTTTGTTGACAAGACAAGCCATTGTCTTTTTAAGTATTACCTAAAAGCCAAGAATTCCTTAATGTATTATTATAATACTTCCCCTCCAAGTCCATTCTTTGGTCAGAGTGCTTCCAAACAAATGAGTCATGTGCTGCACCTCCGTATTTTGAATTTATTGCATTAATACGGTACTCATGATCACATATCTGTAATAAAATGGTGCTTTTTTTATATATAAATTAATCATTGAAAAACCTTACTATCATCACGTTCAAGCTATGGTATCCTTTCCTGTTAAAAAACATGTGCTCGTTATTGGTTGGTCTCTGCAATCCAATATGAGTACCGTCTATACAACCAATGACTGAAAGAAATAGATACATACATAACGATTATCATGGAAAAATTTACTCTCTATATATAAAGGTTTTAACCTCCAGGAATTTTATATTTCGTCAAGAAATATTCCTTACTGCTTGTCAGATTCACTGGAGAAAACCCAATTATCTTTGGACACAGTTTTCTTTGAATCTCCAATAAGACCCGGGACGCAACTTTTGAAACAGCGCTTTGGCTCAATCCTAAGCAGTAATCGTTGCCAACGGAGTGTTGATAGCTACCACTCGCCAGTAGTGTTAGTGTTGCTGCTAACTGGAGCTTAGGTGGCACATGTGTTGACATATGTCCCTCAAAGTTCAGCTCGGACAGTACATACACAAATGCTTCTTTCGATAGCCGGTAGCGTTTAACAAATCTGAAATACAATTAATATTAGGTTGTGTTACAGTCAATACTTTTTTTAGACTTACGCTGTTTGTGACAATGACAATGGATCACTACTATCCCTTAGTTTTCTCCTCATTAAACTTTCATTCACTATATTTTCCTCCTCTTCCGAGTCTGAGGAAGTCAAATAAAAGTAAATAAATGGAAGCATTTTTTGTTTTCGCTAAATAATCACAACAGAAAAAATCAATTACAATAGTTATATTTGTTTATAGTTTTATTGTTTTTGTTTTTATCTGTCAAATGGCAGTTTTTCGATATCAATCGAAATAAATTTCGATTTGTGTTCGATCGAATGCAGTCATACCAAAAAATAATCGAGACGGAATTTTATTCGATTCGACTGCTTGTTCGTTCACGGATGCTGTAATTCGACCCCTGTTTACACCGCCTGAACGAACGAAGAAATCTTCGTTCGTTCGGGCGGTGGAAACGCTCGGTAAGATATTGCAACAGTGCAGATTTAGGACACTACATATGAGAAGTTTCAATAAAAACGTTGTACAACACTTAATTTGGGACACTGAAATGTCATGCCGCGGGTGGAATTCCGACTTTATGACATATTTTGACAACTTTACGTTTCTATTTACATTCTTGTGATTTTTCAATCTTCAGCAAAGAAAACAAGGCAATAATAATAGTAAAATTTGTTAGTTAATTAGCTTAAATTAAAGAGCAATGCGTGTGATATTCCTTAAATTGTGATAAGCTACGTAAAAGACCCCAGTGTTAAGTTGATAAAATTCTTGCTACGTGACGTTGCTAAGTTTGATTGGCCCAAAGGCACGAAAGAAAGAATAACAAACAAAAAAGAATAACATCAGAAGCAGCACTTGAGTTAAGAATCATTCTTATCAGTTAATACCGTGGCAGTAGTTAACAAAAAAAAGGTTAAGTTAAAGAGGGCATTTGGAACTAACCAAATTTAAAGAAAAACAACCACGTTAACTTACAGTATATTTACACTTGTTCGCCACTTGGTTAATCTTGGAAAATGTGTGGCACCGGCATAAAAGAAACTTACAGCACACGCGCACTCATATTGGTTGGTGGTTATGGAACACGTCTGCGTCCGCTAACGCTGAGTACACCAAAGCCGCTGGTGGAATTTGCGAATAAACCAATTTTGCTACATCAGTTGGAGGCATTGGTTAGTGCGGGATGCACACAGGCAAGTGACAAGTTTTGCTTACTAATAAACTATAATTTTTTCATTGTTCAACATAATTTACAGGTAATTTTAGCGGTTTCTTACCGCGCGGAACAGATGGAAGCCGAACTTAAGACAGAGGCTGAAAAGCTGGGAGTTGAATTGATCTTCTCACATGAATCCGAGCCACTCGGCACTGCCGGCCCCTTGGCTTTGGCCAAAGATATACTCAGTGCCAGTGCCGATCCCTTCTTTGTGCTTAACTCAGATGTCATCTGTGATTTTCCATTCAAGCAGCTTGAACAGTTCCATCGGAATCATGGCAAGGAGGGCACTATTGTGGTAACCAAAGTAGAGGAACCTTCGAAATATGGCGTAGTTTTGTACGATGAACAAGGTTGCATTAAAAATTTCATCGAAAAACCACAAGAATTCGTTAGCAATAAAATAAATGCTGGCATCTATATATTTAATCCTTCGGTACTGGATCGCATCGAAGTGAAACCAACTTCAATAGAGAAGGAAATCTTTCCGGAAATGGCCAATCAAAAAGAGCTGTTTGCCATGGAGCTGGCAGGCTTTTGGATGGACATTGGACAGCCTAAAGACTTTCTAACAGGTGATTAAGTAGAGCATTTGACGTGTTTTTGCTTATCTATGAACAAAAAAAAAAAAATATATAAATATTGATTACGTTGGTCGCTGATTATGACTAAAACTTGGAAATTTTGAGCCATTAACTGCCAATGAAAAATTTTTTAAACCTTTTTTATTACATGATAAGGAAAAAAAAAAACAACATTTAAAGCTATCTGCAATGTTTCTTCCAAAAATGTTGATGCTTCTTGTTCTTATAGGTATGTGCCTTTATCTCACCTCATTGCGGCAGAAACAATCCTCTAAGCTCTATACTGGTGACGGTGTTGTGGGCAATGTTATCGTTGATCCTTCTGCAAAAATTGGTCTTGGCTGCCGCATAGGACCGAATGTCACAATAGGACCAGATGTTGTCATCGAAGATGGCGTTTGCATCAAACGCTCAACTATTATGAAGGGTGCTATTGTCAGATCCCATTCATGGCTAGATTCCTGCATTGTAGGCTGGCGTTCTATTGTTGGTCGTTGGGTGCGACTCGAGGGTATAACTGTGCTCGGTGAAGACGTTATTGTCAAAGATGAAATCTATATAAATGGCGGTCAAGTATTGCCCCATAAAAGCATAGCTGCCAGTGTGCCGGAGCCACAAATTATTATGTAAATACAAAATATTAAATTGCGTAGATGTGCGTGCTGTAGGGTATTGTTTGCTACATTTTATACACACTACTAAATTTATTAATAAATTTACCCTTGCTGCATATATTACATATATTTAAATAATTATTAAAAATGTACACATTTTGAAAGTAGCACCTTTGCTGTTCTATTAAATATTTCTATTATTTATAAGCAATTTTTTTATATAATTCATATATATATATATACATATAATTATAAACACGTTTTTTTAATAATATTCTTATTTCTATTTTATATTCTTATTTACAAACATTTCCAAGCAGCTTTTCTGTGCTCTAAAATAACTGTCTAAACATATTTTATACGCTTTTATTTTTAAAATTATTAGCAAACGTTTGTATTTCTTTTGTATTTAATCAAATCAACTATTTACTCTATGCAGCGCATATTTCACTATCTTCTAATCTTATAATTGTCATGGTTGTTTTATTTTCGTTTTGTTTAAAGCGCAAATAACATTTAAATACATTGTAAATAATAAATATGTACACAAACAAATTTATACAAAATTTATAACATGTGTAATATTTAGTTAAGAAATTATCACCTACAAGATATTCAATAAAAAACGCTTTTTTATAAAACTCGGAGTTGCTAACAAAGATATTGAAGCTAGAATTAATTTTTGTCCAATATGTGTTTGATATTTTTTTAATTTAAAAGCTGACATTTTTTAACTTGTACGAGCCCAAACCACTATTAATTCGTACAGCAAGCACTTTTATGCCAATGTAACATGTAAGGGTACATATTTTATTAAATAATATTGACAACACTATTAAATTTATACTTTTCTGAAAGTTTGTTTTATTATCTTTAATTTCATAAACAAATTTGTGCACATATCATGATAAAAAGTTTTGAAAACAGAAATTAACGGAAAGTCCATTTATTTTGATAAAAAAAATTTGACCACTATTAATTCGTACAGTGGAACATTTTCTAATTTAATACTGTGTAACGCCCCCTTTGCTTTTTAAAACAGCTTCTAATCGCTTTGGCATTGTATCTATAAATTTTTTACACTCTTCAGGGGTTATAGAGTCCCAACTTTCCTGAATGTTGGCTTTTAATCCGCTAAGAGTGCGTTGTGGGTCATTTCATCACTTCCTTTTCATGAGTGCCCACACGTTTTCGATTGGGTTAAAGTCCGGGCTAGATGATGGCCAGTACAGAACACTAATACCATTTTCTTGTAGCCATTTTTTTGTTTTTTTGGCTGTATGGGATGATGCACCGTCTTGTTGAAATACATATTCGCCACAGTCAGCTAGCTTTGGTACTGACGGAATGAGATGTTCTTCCAATATATTAATATATTTTTCTGCATTTACTGTTCCCTTAATAAAGTGAAGCTGACCGACACCCTTTGAGGACATATATCCCCACACCATAATGCTAGCTGGAAACTTTACAGTACGCTTTAAGCAGTCTTTATGATATGCCTCTGTGCTTTTCCGAATCACCCTTTTTCTGGCATCACCGACGCATACGTCAAACTTCGATTCGTCGCTAAATATAATGGTGTCCCATTGCCTTTGTACCCAAGAACGTCTTTCTTTTGCCCATAATAAACGTTTTTTCATTTGAAGTACAGTAAGTAAGGGCTTTTCTTTGGCCTAAAAAATTCAAGTTTCAATAAATGTTTTGGTATCACCAGTAGTAGAGTGTTAAACTTACTTTATAAACACCATAAGCTATATCTTTCATTTGCCGACGCGTCCATTCACGTTTAATGGTTTTTCCAATTCTTTCTGACCACTCTGAAGCTATGTATCTAATAGTGCCTCGACGATTTTTTTTAAGTATAACTTCTAAAGCTCTTTTGTCGCGAATCGTTATTTTGGAGACCCGGCCTCTGTTTGCAACGTTATTGCTACAATTCTCATTTTTTTTTGTATTTTTGAACAATACTTGATACTGTTGATCTGGGAAGCTTTAATTCAACCGATATTTTGCTATAGCTTTTTCCCGATTTGACTTTGTCAATAATTTATAATCGAATTTCTTCACAAACTGGCTTACCAAGTGCCATCGTTGAACAATTAATCAGAAATAAAAAGAAACAACACGAAAAAAATCGTGTTATTGTTCAATTGCATTTCTTTACTCTAATAAAACGGTAAATTTTCATTATTTGTTTACATTTTAATTTTCAGAGTTGTCTTTAGCTGAATTTATACACTGTACGAATTAATAGTGGTCAAATTTTTGTTATCAAAATAAATGGACTTTCCGTTAATTTCTGTTTTCAAAACTTTTTATCATGATATGTGCACATATTTGTTTATGAAATTAAAGACAATAAAACAAACTTTCAGAAAAGTATAAATTTTATAGTGTTATCAATATTATTTAATAAAATATGTACCCTTACATGTTACATTGGCATAAAAGTGCTTGCTGTACGAATTAATAGTGGTTAGGGCTCGTACACCCGTGCAAAAGTTATTTTTTTCGGGAAGATGTTCAGTCCTGATTACTGTACAAGTCTTTAAAGACTCGTCAAACTTTAAAAGTGTTTTGCGCACTGGGCGACCCCACACGTTAACGATCGGGAACTCATCAAAATTATACGCAAAGTAAAAGTGGACAAAAGAATAACATCCTCCCAGATTGTTGCTGAGGTCAAGGAAGTTGTAGTGGTACTACTAGAACAACTATATACCGCCTTTGTTTTCATTATTATTGATATTCTTTTCTTTCTTTCTCTACATTCCAAACGTCGAATCCATCAATACTTGCTGATCGAAACTAGGTCAACTTTTGAAGTGATGTCACAACTAATAGAATGCAATGCACTCACTGGTACGATGACTCAATGACTTGAGCACGTGCAAGCTCAGCATAATTATTGGTTGGTTTTGTGAACGAATTAAATAATTTGTAACTCAATTCAAATTTGAAAAATTTTGTGAAAATAAACAATAGGGAGGAGTTTTAGAAAAGGACGGAAAGTAAATCTGTGGCAATAAGGAAAAAAAACAAATCAAAATATCGTAAATACGGGATGTTTTATTTTCCTTACCTCATCTGCTTCCTGGAAGTTAATGAAACAATCGAGCATAGAACTTGTAGATACATGAATGACCTTTCATTTTGCACAAACACCAGATCGCCTTTTTACCGGGAACCAGACGAGGCAAGGAAAATAAAACATATTTTATATTTACGATATTTTGACTTATGTTGTATTTTCTTATTGCCACAGAAATATTTTTTTTTATATAAAAACCGACGATTTTCATTAATAAATACAGTCTTAAAACTCGACTTAAGGGGGGTTATATACCCAGAACTTTTTTTTCAAACATATTTTTTTTCTTTTCTTAAAGCTTCAAAAATATGTGGCTTCAAAAATAAAGCTTCAAAAAGTGGATATCTCAAAAAATAACAAAGTTATAGCCAGAGCATGGAGTGCTGGTCCTTATTTTCAAATGCGTTTTTCTCGAAACCATGTTTTCAAAGTCGGTGACCAACATTTCTCAAAACTCAGTGAACCGATCGTTTTGATTTTTTTGCAGGCCTATTTTATTTATAATAATCTCGTACTTGTCATTGGATTTTTTTCGTAGCTTCGTTCATTATTTATAGACAAAATAATGACGAATTTTTGGTTGAAAATCGTTAATTTACGTTTGGAAGTCCGCCATTTTGTGAAAACTCAATATTTCAAAATCGAATATGACAAGTATGAGTTTTAGGTATCTTGTTCAATAATATTTTTCGTTTTTTTGTTTCAGATGAATTTGGGAGGCGCAATCTTTTTCACTGTTTACCTTTTTCCCAGAGCGCTCTACAAAAAATGCTGTATCTACCTTAATATTAATTTCTTTTTAATAAAAAAACAATTAAACATACTCTTGAATGTGTATATTTTTAGATATAAAAACCCTTATTTAAAAATATCCCTTAGGTTTCCTTAAAAATTTCACAAAAATTACCTTTTTTCGGCCTCTGGATATATAGTCCCCCTTAAGAGTGGTTTTATTTCTCGTGGCATTCAGAGCGGCATTTTTGCCATAGCCAATAAACAGCCGAATTAGGCTTTAAAACTATTTTCCTTTTTTTATATATCCATAAACCCTACATGGTAATCCTGCCCAACTAATCCTGTACAACAGATCCAGCCGGTGAACCTTACAGAGTGTTTGGGACGGATGCTTGCCTGTTAACAGTTTGAAGAGTGCTACGCAACATTGGATATAACTCTCATGTTGCAGGACTTAAACCAAGAATATCTGCTATCAACCAAAAAAAGCGAATCGACTATGCGATGAAGTATAGAAGCAACCCTGCATCTAACAGGGACTAAGTGCTTTCAGGTTCAGATGAGAGCAAATTCAAGACTTTCGTGTGATGGCCGAATAAATGGCTGGCGAAAATTGAACACAGAATTGGAAGAAAATAATCTGGAACAAACAGCTAAACATGGCGGTAGAGGGGTCATGATATGGGATTGAATATCTGCTGGATGTATTGGCGAGCTGGTGTTCATCTTCGGCATAATGGAAAAAAAGTATTTAGATGAATAATTTTAAAGATCAATTTAAAAACGAGTTGGCTGTGTCGTGGACATATCCGTTGGTTTCGACGTGACAGCGTAGACTTTGTGCTCATCTTTATCCTAGTTTTTATATTTATCCTTATAATTGTCCTTATCCTTGCCCAAATTGTTGTTTTAACACAATTCTTAATTCCTGACCGATTTCTTGTTCGAATCCCTTTTCTTATCCTAGTCCGACATATTTTCTTTCCTATTCCGACATATTCTTGTGCTTAAACTTATCCTTTGCCTTTCCAAATCTGTGTTCTATTTCTTATCTCAATTCTTGTCCAAATGTCTTAATTTCTTATGTCTTAAACTTTGTCCAAATCCTTACCCTCATCCTTTTTTTAATCGTTGTCCTTATACATATCTAAACTCTTGTCCTAATATTAATTTTATTAATTAATTTGTGATTTTGCATTTGTGTGGTACATTTACATTTAGTGTCACACTATATATATCCATGCAACACTGAAGCACTCTAGGTTACTTTTAAGATTTTTCGAAAAAAAAATTATTTTTTTTGTTTAATATCGTCGTTGCGCATACAAAAAGGGCTATGTGTAAAATTTCGATTTTTTTTTTATTTTACCATTTAATAGCCATATGAATGCCCCATCTATTCACCAAATAGCTTCTTGATATTCTTATTGGTTCAGAAGTAAGCAAATGTGAAAGTTAGCCAGCTATGTGAAAATAGTATTGAAATTGTTAAAAAACAAAATTGTTTTTTTCGTCTCCTGAAAAATTGTTCAAAAACACATAACCTTTTTTGTATGCGCAACGACGATATGTTCTTTATAGTTTTAAGAATATACATACACATTTTTAAATCGATATTTTAAAAAAAACAGAAGTTATAAAGGTTTTCGTTAACCTATGTCTAAGCTTCATACAACAAATAAAAACCTTTAAGCTCGATTTCCTCGAAACTAGTTATTTTAAAACGGTTCGAAAGATAACTCGAAATCTATTGGTTCAATTTCAATGATTTTTTTCCTTTAAGCATCCCTCTTAAATTCAAGTATATATTTATTTTTTGTTTTTTTTTATATAAACAAAAAAGCCCGCGAATATGTATCTATTTTTCGAACTTTTACTTCAACTTCATAATTAAAAAAAAAGCGGGGGTCTTCCGTAGGGGGCATGCTTAATATAAGGTCTTTGCTTTAAAATGTCATTTGATTTTTTTGTTTCCGATACATGGGAAAGGCCATATGCATCGAACCGTTTTGGATGTCTTTTTTCAATGCCATTTTCAGCGCCCTCTATATAAAAGCTAGAACTGTATTTAAAAAAAAAATATTTTTATAAAGTATTTTTTATATACATAACCTGTAAAAATTTAAAAAAAATAATAGCTTCTTATACCTACAAAAATTTTTTGAAAACAGCTCCGGTTTTTGGTTGTTACACGTATATTATACCTTAAGCAGTTCTTGTGAAAACCTCAAGACGCCATTAATTTTTGTGTTATTTTTATCATGTGGTGGAAACCTGAGCTTTACTGTAGTTCCATTAAATTTACCGTAATGCCTTTAGTCACGGAGTTCTAATTCCATGCAACTTTTTTTTTTGTTATGAGGTCAAAGAACTATTTTTTGCTGTCGTAACAAAATAAACATTTTTCGTTAAATAAATTTTTTCTTTTACTTAGCGAGACATAATTCCATGTAACAATATTGGATTTTTGTTGTATAAGCTTCTATCTCCACGACCGGAAGCGGTCACGGAGTTATGTATAATTCCATGCAACTTTTTTTTGTTATGAGGTCAAATAACCATTTTTTGCTATCGTAAAATAACATTTTTCGTAAAATAAAATTTTTCTTCTACTAAGCGAAAAATAATTCCATGCAACAATATTGCATTTTTGTTGCATAAGCTTCTATCTCGCGATTAACGCATTTTCAAGCTTGGATTGCCTCTGTTCGCGGCCTAATGGCATCATGAATTGTTCGTCTTACGTGTTTTGTCGTATAGGCAAAGAACCAGCCTTTACTGATGTATAATAATTTTTACCTTAGTACCCATATATATCGTGTTATAATTACATGTAACAAATTTTCAGTTGCGTTGCTTAAGCAGCTCTCTTCGCGTCCCGACGACATCTTTAATTTTGTTTTTATATTTGTCATAAAGTCAAAGAATTAACTTTTACTGTTGTACCATTATTTTTGTCATAGCTACAATTTGTCAAGCTACAATTCCATGCAACGTCGATGCATTTCAAAAAAATGCCTTATTCAACTTTTTGGGAAAATGTAACGTAGTCACGTCAAAAATGCCGAAAAGCTCAATTTGTCGAATCATGTTACATCAAATAATTTCTCTTTCTCAATTTTCTTCCATTGAAGGAAGCCGTAGACAAATTATGTCCGAAGTTAATTATAGTGAAATTTAACAAGAAACATTTTTTATGTGTATTTGAACTCCTTATGCCTACCTGTAAGGATATTTTTTTTAACATTTTTATAATAGGATGTGCTTAGGGCAGTTTTTTTAGTGAATATTTCAACCCTCTACGACTTTCGTAAGGGTATTATTTGGAATAATTTTATGAATAGGATCAAATTTAACCCAGTAAACAGAGTGCTAAGTGGTTAAAATATTCTATTCCATAACGAACCGCGGGGTACGGGTCATAAACGTACTTTTATTGTGTTGTTTACAGTGGTTTGAAATTGTATTTCAGCAAAACAATGAAATCAAACATTTTCAGGCGATGATTTTTTTACGACTTACGTCGTGGATTGGCAAGAAAAGAATGCATCGATCAACTAAGTGTGACATTTGTTGATGAAGCACCACATCTAGTGACTGTAAAACGCTGTTTTAATGAGTTCGAGCGTGGTCGTCGTTCTCTCCACGATGAATGTAGTGAAGGTCGTCTAAGAACGGCTAGTGTGGCCGAAAACGTCGATGCTGTGCGAACTTTTAGAAGCAGACCGGCATGTGACATACCGTGAGATGGAGTCATCCTTGGGCATTAGTGGGACTAGCATACATTCGATTTTACATGAGCATTTAGGCGTCAGAAAAATTTATTTCCGTTGGATATCCCATAATTTGACGGTTGCTCAAAAAAGCTCATGTTAATTGATGCAAGGAAATGCTGAAAATATAGAGCGGAGTTAGTTCGAAACATGATGTCACCATAGGAATATTCAAATCATCGATCTTTAGGTCTCTTATGAGACCTAAAAAAAGCAGCAAAACCCTGTTTTGGGTCTTTCAAAGTGAGCAAAACCCGACAAAAGTTGACCGAGCAAATGGTTGCCAGTTTTTTTCAGAATAACCGGTCATGTCACAATTGCTCTTACCGGAGAACTTTTAATGTTGAATTGTACATAACCATTTGTTTGCCGGAAGTTTTAGAAGAATTGAGGAAAACCAAGCACAGAAGCAAGATCACTCCCATCACTCCTACACATCAGCTCAAGCAAGAGTTTTTGAGCACTCAAAACATGGAATTGATGGGTCATTCGCCTTATGTCATGTCCACACAGAGAGTTTCGTTTGAGTTTCCAGTACAAAGTTGAGTTTTGAGAGATTGCTGCAGCCTTGTCCTCAAGTGGAATTGATGGTGGATGTGAACAGTTGTGGTTGAACTCAAACATAATTCAAACTAAACTCCCTGTGAAGACACCCAGCGGGCTATGGAGTGCTCTTTAAGGGCTTCTTTGCAATACGAACAGCTCCGTCTATATTCCCATCTAAATTGTAATTTTAACATAACATGTCATTGGAAGGGAGCACTACTGCTCCATTCAGTGGCGGATCTACATACGGGCTGAAAGGGCTTTAGCCCCCCCCCCCCCCCTTGGAGAATTTTTTATATGGGAAAAAACGAAAAAGTCCAAAAAGACGTTTCAGCCCCCCCCCCATTGGCATACAAAAGTGTAGTTTCAGGCCCCCCTTTGGCAAATCCTAGATCCGCCACTGGCTTCATTGGTGCTTCAAACTATAGTGAGAGCATAGCACTCAATACTGTGTTTGTGCTCTGTTTGTGCTCCGAACTGCAGTGAAAGTAAAGTATTCAATTGCTCCTATAAGGCTCTCCAAAGCGTTATGTAGCAGGATCACTTGGACTTCTTCTTTTCCCGGCTTCACACAAAAACAGATCAGAAAAGAGTGCACTTTGAACGCTCTTGTTGGAAGCACTCCTATTTCGGCCCGTTGGGCATGGCATGAAAGTTCCGACTTGGCACCTCACATCACAAAAAACCCATTTTTTTGCGAAGGTTTTTCTACGTCCGAACAGGCCGTTGAGGCCTTAAAAAACCTGGCTTCGAAGGTACCAACTTCAGAGTAGTAGAAAAATAAACGCCGAAGAATTAATCTTAATCAAGACAATGCGAGTTTGTGGCGTTTTTGAGCGCTCAACACATCGAATTAATGAGTCATCCGCCATATAGTCCTAATTCGGCACTCAATAACTTTGTTTTGTTCGCGCACATCAAAACTGCGTTGACAACGATTTTTGACACCAAAAGAAGCTTAAAAATATGTTAAAATACGTTAAAAAAAATGTTTTGGAGGTGTCTCAAGCGGAATGAGACGGAATTTACGACAAATAGTTCAAAAGCATGGAGAATTTTATTAATCATAAAGCAGAATATTTTAAAAAAAAAAAATTCAGTCTTTATATTTATTCCCGAAAATTGACCTACGTAGTATACATATATTCTATAGTCATAATTTTCAGTAATCATCGATTCATTAACAAGGGAAAATCGACACATTTTTCTATAAAGCTTGCATAATTTCATTCAAGTAAAGTGTATCGATAAAATTTACCCAAACGTCTATTTTTAGCTCTCTTGAAAAAGTTGGTCTGGGAAGATAAGGTCCCTTTGCCTATGAAACATTAGATATTGTTCTTCATCTCAAGGGCTATACGAAGCTCATAAAGCATACATCAACATGAGGTGTAGGGTTGCAAAGGCTTATTATTTATCTGCAGTTTTGAAAGATATTGTATTTTACACACAGTCTTCATGTGTCTACTTTGTTATTCAATAAAAATTGAAGAAATTTTCAAACCATTGTTCATTTCATTCAAAATCAAATCCTGTACAAATCCATTGAATCATTCTCTAACTTTTGAAATTTGAAGCCAATTTCTTTATTGGGTTGTTCACAAATGATATTATAATCTAAGAAAAAGGGGAAAAAAATTGTGTCAATTCTATATGTCAAAATAATCGTAATTCTGACATAAAGGGTTGACCATGGGTTGGACCGAAGCCCGTTTTTATGCGAATATTTTCAAATATCAAAATATTAAATCTTCAGATGATCGAATTCAATATCGAAACAAATTCGAAGCTCTCACGACCTAGCCGATTTGTTCTTCTATTTGATATTTTTGTTGTTGTTTACCCTTAGCAACGTCCATGAAAACAAAACTTCAACCAAACAAAAAAAAAAAAAAACCACAACAAACAACAAAATTAAAGAAACCGTCCGGAAGTGCCGAATCCAAAATCCAAAAGTTAACAAAAAAACAATAAAATAACATGAATCCGAAGATACAAAAACTCCTCTGGCAAGACAAGGAGATTCGTTTCGATACACCAAATATGTAAGTAAGAATTTTGGTCACAATGACCACGTCAACATGGTACATTTTTGTTATTACAGACAGCACAAGTTACGCAATGGCGAACGGATATTGCATACCATTCATTACATCGAAGACTCCAAAGGCAATCCACGCGATTCTGGACGTTTGTTGGCCACAAGTTTGCGACTAATCTGGCACTCGTTGGTGCATAAGAAATTCAATATATGTATGTACTTGTATACAGTATACTGTATACATATATGTGTAACAGTTAGAATCTATATATATAAAAGAAAGTGTCCGAATGCGATGTAATCCCATAACTCGAGATCGGCCGAACCGATTTTGATGATTTATACTTTGTTGGAAAGGTTTTTTTTCAGTTCGGGTTTTAAAAAAAAAAAAGAAAAAAAAATCGAAAAAAGTGTAAAAAAATCAAAATTTCAAAATGTTTTATTTTTATCAAGGGCCTTCTTCTTTGACCCACCTTGGACACCAGATGGTGCTGTAGTACAAATTTTTTACAAAATCGCATATTTTTAGTTGTTTTCTTAGGTTACATGTGCAAATATTTACAAAATATAAAATATTTCTTAAATTTAGTAAAATTAAAAAAATTTCCGTTATTTTGATATCAAAAACATGAACATATCTTGAAAACTATGAAAAATTTTACTACAACGATATATTTAATGCAACATCGTTAAACAAAATTACGAAAAAAACAATCAGAAATTTAATTTTGCGACTTTCGAGTCAAATATCTCCGCTGCTTTTGTATACATTTTGTTAAATTTTTTTTTTGTCTTAAAGCTTCATCAAAGTACTATGAAAACCTTATTGCAAAAATACAGTTAGTTAAGTTTATATATTTTAACTATTTTTTTTAAAAAAGGTCTGAAATTTTGGAGTTTTCCTCACAAAAAGGCTCAAAGTTTGGTTTTGTTGTAAAAATAATTTAAATTCAAATTCGAAAATTTTTAGCTCTATTTAAAAGTTATAACATTTATAAGCAAAAGTTATGTAAATTTTACGCAAAAATTAAAAACCATTTTTGTGATTCAAAAAGCAAGGGTACCCCTAGAATTTTTCGAACAAAATTGTTTGTTTCCAATATTATGTTTTTATAATTTTGAAAAAATATACAAGCTAAAAACTTAATTTAATAGAAAAATGTATCTAAGTATCTCTTGCCAATCAAAAGTTATAGCCAATAACGTTTATCCAAAATATATATACAAAAAGCAAAACGCTGTCTGTGTGATGGCTGGAAACTTCTAAATTACTTAGCCGATAGAGCTGAAATTTTGGCAGTACATTTTTTTTCAAGTACGAGATGGTTTAAATTTCTGTCACACCCCCTTTTACTGCCCACAAATCTATAAAAATGCTATAATTCCTACGGTTTTCGTCGATTGGGCTACATTTTGGTAATTTAGTCTGTATGCTTACTGTCGGCAACTGTACTAAAACAGGGTAATGTCCATCTACTAGAAAACTGGGATGAGCATTATATAAGAGGGTGTGGCTCCGCCCATAAAGTTAAAATTTGTATTATCGAATAGCTTTGAAAGTAAAAGTAGCAATACTTACTTACAAACTCAAAATGGAGTTACTATTTGGTGATCTCCTGCTACTGGGAAACTGTAACGGGCAGTGGAAAATAACAGTGGTGTTAAACTATGAATCTAAGAAAAGTTTTGAATACACTATCGGAGAGACATCTCTAAGTAGCAATAACTTTGATAATCCCTTCATTCTGTATCACGAAAAAGCACACCAACGATAAGCAAGACATGATAAGCAATAGATTTTTTAATGCAAGAAAGTATTGCTGATCGTTTCTTTTTTGTCATTCGTGCCTCGTTTCGTGATAGTGAATAATGGGGTTAGAAAAGGCCTGTCTTGGATTGATGGACTAGTAGTAAAATATCTATTGCTTGTTGCATACTTTCAGGCTGACTTTTTTAATAGTTTACATATAAGTTTCATTTCGGTACGAACACATCCCTCTGGAAAATGCAAACACTCCCGGATATAAGCAGGAAACAGTCCATAGAATGTAGGAAGTATTCCCTTTCGTTAGACACTCCATTTCCTTTTTTATACACTATGTCATTAGAGGAAAACATTTCTCTCTGCTGTCTTTAAAGTGGATGTTAAAACATTCCTCTCCGCTTTCTTAAAAGTGAATGTGGAAACATTTCTCTCCATTGTTTTGAAAATGAATATGGAAACAACAACAAATAAATAACAACTAAAATGGTTAGCCTGGTTGAGATTCGAACCCGGGACCTATTGGGTGGCAGTCAAGCACGCTAATTTCGTGACTACCGAGGATGCTTATTATTGAAATTGCCCCAAAACAAGTAAAAGTTTCCACATGCATTCCTTAAGAAGCGGTTTGGAGACAACATCAATTTAAAACTACCTGAAATTTTCCAAAAGATACTATGAGGAATGTTTCCAAATCACTTCCATATGGAAGCCTTCCAATTTTTCCCAGAGGTATAAACCATCAAATGAATATCTGAACGAATAATGATAGACAGAAAATTGCCATTAAAGTTTTTATCTATATATTTTTTTTTTGTCTGTAGCTATTGGATATGGACGCATAGCTAACATCAATAGTCGCGAGGTCTTCTCCAAGATCCGTGGCACAACACAGGCACTCTATATTCTGGCCTTGGGCAGTAATGCGCGTTTAGAGTTTCTTTTCACAGATGTTTCTGGTGAAACGGCACGCAGATATGCTCCCATCTTTAGCGGTGTTTTCGATATATACCAGTAAGTTTTTATTGTATGATTATAAAGGAAGAAAGAAATAATACTACTTCAATTCTCCGCTAGGCTCTACCAAAGGACCTTTTTGTATCGCGAACTTAAACTACGCGGTGCCATTGTGCAGTCGGGTCAGGTGATTATTATGCCTCAGGAGCAAATGTACAGCACGGTACACGGCGTCTGGAATCTTTCAAGCGATCAGGGTAATCTGGGTGCATTTGTAGTGACGAATATTCGGCTCGTGTGGTTTGCCGACTCCAATGAAATGTTCAACATAAGTTTGCCCTATCTACAAATAGAAACCGTAAGTAAAAAATTTAATTAAGTATTTATATCTATCCATCTTCTATCTATCAGTCAGTTACTTTATATTTGAGCGAACATTAGACAAGGAGGAATTTGGCCACACAGGCCAAATTTATGATATCGAATTGCTTTGGAACTAAATTTCGTATAACAATGAAGGTCTTTCTACTGAAAAACCGGCACGGGCATTCGAAAATGGGGCGTGGCTCCACCCATATAAGCCAAATTTACGATACAGAATAGCTATAGAAGTAAAAGTCACAGAACATTGAAACTCAGAATGTAGATACCATTTGGTGATGTCCTTCTACTAGAAAAGGTGACACGCATTGGAGAAGGGGGTGTGTCTCCATCCATACAAGCCAAATTGATGACACAGAAAAGCTTTGGAAGTAAAAGACAAAGAACATAGAAGTAAGAATGAAGTTACTACTTGGTTATATCCTTCTACTGGGAAATGAAAAATGCAAAAAATTTACAATAGAGAACTATAGACTCCAAGCTGCTATAGACTCCAAAACTACTGAGCCGATTGAGCTCAAATTTGCGCAGTAACTATGGGGTCGTTCATAAATTACGTTACCAATTTAGTAGAGAGAGAGGTTTTAAAATATACTACGATAAGTAACGAATGGGAGGAGGGGTCTCAGATATAGTAATGTGGCCAAAAATATGAAAAAATTGAAATTAATACAACCCATTTCGTCCTTACATCTTCATGTTTGACCGTCTTAATTGACTGTTAACTATTGGCAAGTGTAGTAAGGGCATAATTTTCTTTTGCTTGCTTTTCGACAGTTACTTTTTCTATTATCTAATATTTTTTAATCAACTAATTTTTGTATTTCATATACTACGTTACTTTATGGGGGTGGAGGAGAGTGTTTTTGAAATTCACTACGAAGAGTACCGGACGGGGGTTAAAAAAACTGAAAATCGGTCACGTAATTTATGAACGACCCCATGGTAGAATTATAATTCTACCATGAACGACCCCTATGTTTCGAGTACGAGATGGTTTAGAAACGGTTTAGATAACGCTGAAGGCATTGCAACATTTTCCGGTACTTATTTAGATAAGGTGCAGTAAAGCGCACCGGGAAAAAGCTAGTACTTTATAAAAGAAAAGTAAATAAATTTATTTGTGGTCTCTTAATTGGATTATATAATAGACACATGGAGATTATCTTTCAGTGGTTATCTAGGCTTAGCTTGCATGTCTTAATAGTTTTTTCGAAAATTTCGATCCCTCTTTTGGGATCAATTGGGCCTCTATTTCGGCGATAGTGACATCAATGTTCGCTTTTGAGAGTGGGAATTGTTTGGGGATGGTTAGCATACCAGGTGTATACATTATTTGTTCACATTTCGCCAACTCTCAGTTAATTTATGAATACTATGCCAGAAAAACTGCTTGTATTTTGCGGCAAACTATTCGTCGAGCCATTTTCGTCGAAATCGTGAAGTGTTGCGCGAGCAAGTGCCCCATTGATGTGAAGAGGTGATAGTCAGATGACGCCAAGTCTAGTTAGAACGCTGGGTGCAGAAGGATGTCACATTTAAGCGATTTCAAGGTGTCTTTCACTAGATTTGTTGTGTGAGAAGGCGTGTTGTCGTAAAACAAAATCACTTTGCCATGTCTTTTGGCCCATTTCAGTCGTCTTTCGATTAATGCGTGGTTTAAATTAATCATTTGTTGGCGATAGCGTTGTGTATAAACGGTTTTGCTGGGCTTCAAGAGTTTATAATACACAATATCACTCTCGTCCCGCCAGAAACAGAGCATGGTCTTCTTGCCAAAGCGATTTGGTCTTGATGTTGAAGGACCGGCTTCATCAGATGAAAGCCATGATTTTTTCCGCTTTCAAAATAAATCCATTTTTCGTCACCCGTCACAATTCAATGCAAAAATGATTTCCTTTCATGGCGTTGAAGCAGCATTTGGTAAGTGACTGCGATTTTCCATTCGACGTTCATTCATATCGTGTGGTACCCATTTACCGAGTTATTTTGACCTTCCCTATTGCTTGTAAACGTCTACTGATGGATTCTGGCGCCACATGCAATACTTCTGCTAGTTGCTTTTGAATTTGAGTTGGGTCACCATCCAATAACTCCTGCAATTGATCGTCTTTGCATTTTTGTGGTCTACCAGAGCGCTCACTGTCTTTCACATTGAAATCACCACTTTTAAATTATCGAAACCATGTCTCACATGTTTTAATTGATGGAGCATGTTCACCATATGTTTCTACCAGCAAACGATGACTTTCAACAGCCTATTTCTTTTGATTAAATAAGAAAAGCAATGCGTGCCGCAAATGTTCTCTTTCAGGCACAAACCTCGACATGATCACTGAACGATAAAACAAAGACGCTACCCTGCAAACATTTTCTGAGTGCCTCAAAAAAATGACTCTAAAAAGAGTATTTCTTATGCGTGTATTATGAGAACGCAATAAAAAGACTTATAAAGGAGTCTTTGATATGATTCTAAAATGATTGGTCAAAAAAATGACTCTAAAAAGAGTATTTCTTATGCGTTTTTTATGAGTACGCAATAAAAAGACTCCTAAAGGAGTCTTTGATATGATTCTAGAATGGTTGTTCAAAAATAAGACTCAAAAAATAGTATTTTTTATGCGTGTTTTGTGAGTACGCAATAAAAAGACTCATAAAGAAGTCTTTTATATGATTGTAAAATGATTGCTCAGAAATAAGACTCTAAAAAGGGTATTTTTTATGCGTGTTTTATGAGTACGCAATAAAAAGACTCTAAAAGGAATCTTTGATATGATTGTAAAATGATTGCTCAGAAATCAGACTCTAAAAAGAGTATTTTCTTATGCGTGTTTTATGAGTACGCAATAAAAAGACTCATAAAGAAGTCTTTTATATGATTGTAAAATGACTTTAAATTTTTCTACTATTACTTTTTATTTGAAATGTTTAAAAAAAGATATTGTCATTTTTTTTATTTTTCAACTATCAAATATATTAAATAAATTTGAAGCTAAAATTATATTTCAACCTAAACGGATCATAATTACTTCTATGAGTTCTGAAAGAGTTCTCAGTATGAGTCTTTAGAGATTCCATTCCATGATTCTTAAATATGACTATCAAAAGTGTCTTAATTTTGAGTCCAAAAGACATTTATATGAGTTCTAAAAAAGTATTTGTTTAAAGTCTTTGTTATGAATCTTATAAAAGTATATAAAATGAGTCTTAGAATAGTCTAAATTTTGAGTCCAAAAAGACTCATTTATATGAGTTATAAAAGAGTCTTTATTATGAGTCTTTAAATAGTCTTTATTATGAGTCTTAAAAGAGTATTATATATGAGTCTTCAATGAGTCTTAATTTTGAGTCCAAAAACACCAATTTATTTGAGTTCTAAAAGAGTCTTTATTGTGAGTATTAAAAGAGTATTAAATATGATTCTTAAAAGAGTATTATATATAAGTCTTAAATGAGTCTTAATTTTGAGTCCAAAAACACCAATTTATATGAGTTCTAAAGGAGTCTTTATTGTGAGTCTTAAGAGTATTAAATATGATTCTTAAAAGAGTCTAAATTTTGAGTCTTAAATGAGGCATAAAGCAGTTATTATTGTGAATCATATTTTGAGGCCCGAAACCTACAAAAATGTACTCATAAAAGAGCGCATTATGACGATAAAAGCTCATTTATATGAGTCTTAAAAGACTCTTTTAAGAGTCATAATGTTTGCTGGGTAGTTTTTGATGGACTCAACTTGTGTGTGTTTGTAGTTAAAATGTCAGACGGACGAAATGACGGATGTGTCAAATTAATACGGTGCGTACTATTCGTTGGCGCCATCTCTTAGTTAAACCGGAAAGAAGTTATGCATACACCTGATAGACCTTACTCTTAATGTAACCTCAAAGGAAAAGTCTAACGGTGTTAAATCAAGATCTTGGTCGCCAATTGTTGTCTCCAATATGCGAAATTATTCGAACAGGGTAATTCGTGTGCAATTACTCGACTTTTTCGAGACTTGTATGACACGTAGCACCATCCTGTTGAAAGAAGATGTCTGTGTCCTTATACTCCATCTCCTACTGTACTCCATTGACTGTTAAGGCTCATCGGTCGTTATTATAGAAAAAGAAGAGCCCTATGACGCCTCCGATACACAATTCGCACCAAACAGTCACTCGTTATGAGTGCATTGGCATCGCCCTTTCGGATCCCCAGATGTGGAGATTTTCCTTACTACCGTAGCCGCCAATGTGAAAATTAACTTTGTCAGAAAAAAAGGATATTTTTGCAAAAATCACCATCACCTTGTTTTCCAGGACTCAATCAGAGAACGAACGACGCTGCTAATGGTCTGCCGATTGCAGTTCTTACGTTTAACTTGGGTTGTGAACCCACCTTTATTATTAGCAATAGGCAGGAAGTTTTAGACATTACTCTTGCCTCCGATAATATATCTAATAGAATCAAGAGAGAGTTTCAAAGAGGAGAGTTTCAAAAGAACATTCCTTCTCTGACCATAGATATATTCTATTTGACATAGATGACTTTGCTCCGAGATCACGTAGTTTCCGTAATCTCAAGCAAGTCAACTGGGATCTCTATACAGAAACACTAATGATAGAACTTCCTAACGGACCATCTTGTCTCCCCACTTGTAAAAACTCCTTAGATGACTTAGTAGACAAACTCACTGCGTCAATGAATAAAGCTCTTGACACTGCGTGCCCGCTCAAAACACCAAAAGGAAAGAAAAAGCCACCTTGGTGGGGCACTAAACTAGAAGAGCTCCGAATGAAGAGCAGAAAACTCTTCAATAAGGCAAAAGCCGCTAGATCCACAGATGCGTAAACAATCTACAAAATGGCTCTGAAAGAGTATAAAAAAGAATTACGCAAAGCTCAACTACAATCCTGGAGAAATTTTTGTGAAGAAATATCACAAACCTCCGAGGCGTCGAGACTTAGGAAAATTCTGGCATCTAGTCCACCTAACCCAAGCTTCATGAAAATAGAAGATGGAACCTGGACCACCAACAGTGAAGAATCTCTTAATATTTTGGTAGAAACTCACTTCCCGGGCTGTTCAAAGATAGGAAATGTTCCAACACAAGAGGTGCATTTTCCATCCGTTGACAACTCTCTACAAATAATTACACAATCGAAGCCATAGAGGCTTCAAACCGTTTAAGTCTCCAGGACTTGACGGCATAGCCCCAATTGAACTTCAAAAAACTTACGACATCATAAGCCAATGGCTTATGATAATCTAACAAAGCTGTCTTGACCTAGATCACATCCCAAAACAATGGTGACACTTTATAACCTAAGACAGGAAGAAGCTCGCACGTAAACCCAAAAGACCTTCGACCAATCAGTCTCTCATCTTTTCTTCTTAAAACTCTCGAGAGACTAATAGACATCTACTTGAGACAAAAATAGAAGTAAATCCTATCTCACCCACACAACACGCCTACACCAAGGGCAAATCTGTGGAAACGGCTCTCCACTCCATAGTATCTATCATTGAAAAGTCCCTTCATCAGAAGGAATATACAATGATAGCCTTCACTAACATAGAAGGTGCCTTTAACAATGTCAAGGCGGAGGCTATCACAAATGCGCTGACGGAGCTTAGGGTGGATTCTGCGCTGATAGCACTTATAAATCAAATGCTTGTAGGCAGGATTATAAGCGCGAGTCTCGGAGCAGCATCCACGCTAAGATCTGTACCAAGGGGAACACCTCAGGGAGGAGTTCTCTCGCCTCTACTCTGGAACCTAGTGGTAAATACCCCTGGTATCACAACGGGCCAAACTGGCCTAAGTGTGTCTCATAGGAGACAGCCACGTCAACCTAACCTAACCTACGTTTAACTTATGTAATTTATGTTAAATTTAACTTAATAGTTATGATATAAAAATGCCGGATTGTATTCAATGGGATTATTAAGGCAACCCGGTATTCAGATATTAAAACCCGATTATCTTGGGAATCTAAAAATCTGCGAGATTGCACTCTCTACTATATTTAAGAATTCTAGCAAAATATCATTAAAAACTTTTGTTTCAAATATTTTTGAAATAAAAGAGGTAATCTCTTAAGCCAGTTTTTTGCACTTAAATTTAAGATGGGTAACATCCCCTTAGGTAAAACCTATTGATTGAATTTTTATAATTTGATTGAAATTATATTGTTATAGGTTATAAGCTAAACCAGCTGCCAAAAGGCAAATAGAACTAAGGTCCCTTTGTCTTGTCAAGATAGAGTCAAAGTAACCGTCAATGGTGAGCGCTACAGGCAAATAATTCGCGACTTTTTGCTTCCCCACGTAAATATCAATCGTCTAAGTGCTAAATGGTTCCAGCAAGACGGTGCAATAAGCCAAACAGCGCGTAAAGTCATCACTTTATTAAGACGAACTTTTGGTGACCGAATCATATTAAGAAATGGGCCTGTTATTTAGCCACCTAGGTCATGTGATTTAACTTCTAACTTTAATTAGACTGCTTTTTGTAGGGGTAGGCGAAGTCGCTGGTCTATGCTGATAAATCAGCTACGACTGAACAGTTGGAAACCAATAAGAGGAGCGTTATTGGCGAGATAAGTTATGCTGGAAAAAGTGGTGCAAAATTGGACCAACAGGATGGTCTTCCTGAGCAGAGGTCGCGGTGGCCATATGCTCGAAATTGTGTTTAAAAAGTAAATGCCATAAATTTGTGTTTAAAAATAAAGCCAAAATATTGGACATTTCGTTAATTTTTCGGTTTTATTTGAAAGAAAAGTTCTATACCACTAAAAAAAATACCCTTTACACATCTTTGTGTCAGATTTAAAAATTTCAATTTTTGTAATTTTTGTCTTGGAAAAGAAAATAATAAGCTATGAAATAATACAATATCAATGGATCGAATTAACTCAGCATTGCGGAAAAAATACGTTATGGAAGCTGAGTGAGGTTATGGGTGGTACAAAATGTTTATTATATATCAATAATTGTTTCTTTTAGTTCTTTCTTAAAAATTTTGTTTACTGATTACTTCTAATTTATATAAAGTTTGCTTTGTATTTCATTCTTCCATTCGTTTAGGTGCGCATACGTGAGTCCAAATATGGCCCGGCACTAGTGGTGCACACCAGAGAAACAGGCGGTAGCTATGTGCTTGGCTTTCGCATCGATCCACCTGAAAGGCTGAATGAAATCTACAAGGAGCTCATCTCACTACATGCAATTTTCAGTGAAAGTCCAAACTTTGGCGTAATATATGAGCCTGACGCTCAAAGCGCGCTAGCACAGCAGCAGCAACAGCAAAGTGATGACTTTAAAATTGAAGACTTTGAGGAAATCGATGAGCGGCAGGAGCGTGAAATTAATAGTAAACTTAATGCTTATTTAGCAGCTGGCAGCACTGTTGCTACAAGCACAACGGCAGCAACACCACGTGAACCGGTCTACTGCAAAGAGCTGGGCTTTGCCATAGAGCGCATACGCGATGGTTTTGCACTAAAAGATTTGTGGGATGTCATGCCAACGAAAATGAGCAACACAGAATGAAAGTTCATTTTTTGTTTTTTATTTATAATTTTATTAATTAATTAATTAATTTTTAGTTTACTAATTAATAACACAGTGCGACACGAAAAAATAACTTAAAATATCGCAATGGTTTATAATAGTGGATGGTATATATATTATGCCCTCATACTCAGTTTTATCGGATTAGGTCAAATAAGAGAGAAATTCAAGGTCAAACTTCACCTTTAAGTCACAAATTTGTTCTTATAACTCTTAAACTAAATTCGAATTCTATGTAGTAACTGCATCTAAATATTTGCAATGGATCATTCTTTACATTTTGAGACCATTTTTTGCTCAAAAAGTTACGTAAGGGGTTTAATATTTTCTTCGAAAACAGGGCTTTTTAAAAAAAAATAAAATTTTCAATAGTTCAGTTACTATGTATTTGTCTTTAAAAACAATCAGATTTTGCTGAATTTTTGCATACACCTTAAGTAAAATAAAATAACCCACCTGTGAAAAGATCGCAACAATTACATGTGTGCATCCAAAGATATTCGGATTCAAAGATTACCAACGGTGGTAACTTCGTTAATGTAAGCTCTAGCGTAAAATCATTCAAAAGAAACTTACAGACCCAACAATTTTCTTCAAAACTGTCCTTAACATTTTAACCGAAAGAGTTACCGTTTTAAAGATATGCGCGTAAATGTGTAATTACAATATATATGAAAAATATATGAACTTGAGAAGAAATAGAAATAAAAAAAAAATTTTATTTTAACCGTTTTAATTTTTCATATACGTTGTAATTACACATTTACGCGCATATCTTTAAAACGGTAACTCTTTCGGTTAAAATGTTAAGGACAATTTTGAAGAAAATTGTTGGGTCTATAAGTTTCATTGAAATGATTTTACGCTAGGGCTTACATTAACAAAGTTACCACCGTTGGTAATCTTTGAATCCGAATATCTTTGGATGCACACATGTAATTGTTGTGATCTTTTCACAGGTGGGTTATTTTATTTTACTTAAGGTGTATCCAAAAATTCAGCAAAATCTGATTGTTTTTGAAGACAAAAACAAAGGAACTGAACTATTGAAAAATTTATTTTTTTTTAAAAAATCCCTGTTTTCGAAGAAAATATTAAACCCCTTACGTAACTTTTTGAGCAAAAAATGGTATCAAAATGTAAAGAATCATCCATTGTTAATATTTAGATGCAGTTACTACATAGAATTCGAATTTAGTTTAAGAGTTATAAGAAAAAATTTGTGACTTAAAGGTGAAGTTTGACCTTGAATTTCTCTCTTATTTGACCTAATCCGATAAAACTGAGTATGAGGGCATAATATATATACCATCCACTATTAGAAACCATTTAGATATTTGAGGTTATTCCAATTGACCCTTAAATTGTCGCACAGTGTAATCATACTTGGTTGTTGTTTTTTAAATATGTGCTCAGTTGTGTTTTTTTTTTCTTTCTTTTTTTAAATACATAGTATGTATGTAAGTCAATTAATTGAAGTTTTTCTTTTATGCAAAATTCACACAATCAATTAAAGCAAACTTTTAAATTTAGCAGCTTGCTTTTCTTATCTTCTTTTTTTTATATCTAGAAAGAAGTCACGTTATTATTTAAAAAATAACATTAATGTTTAATTATTTGCTTAAATATTTTAATTATATGCTTTAATAATAATTCTTATCACAACACACAGTTTATCGCTTTTCTACTACAAATACAATACAAATGATTTTTAGAGAAAATAAACGAATTCAGATTTATACACAAAACTGACTGCTTGATTGGAAGGACTGCAAGGATTTAGTTCGCTCAAAGGAGTTTGTTAGAAAAATAAACTTTTGAATAAACGATTTTAAAAAAGTCAAACTATATGCTTAGAAATGTCAAATTTATTATTTATATATATATATATTTATATTTATATATTTATTAAACTGGCTGCTTTTCATTTAGGAATGATGTTATATGCTTTAACTTATGTGCATAAAGTGAGCTTCGCTGATTTTTATTAATTTTTCAAAAAGATATGATGTGCCCAATGTAAGCTGACATATGCCGCATTGAAAAAATTAACTTTATGAGAAATTCTAAAATAGCGCCATAATTTGCTGGAGTTGTGCTGCAATGTAACGAAGAGACATTAACGAAATGGAGTAGTGGGAAATTTTAATCCCGTAGAAACACTTTTTCGAAATGTCGGTACTGCTTATATCTGACTTAAAATGGTGAATTAAGCAGCAATGCACTGAGCGACGAGCGATTAAGCGAAAAGATTTAAACATAGGAAATTCCACTGAGTAAGCGAACTTTTTAAGCGTCTGAGCAACTTCGCTTGACAATCAAACTTGGGATGAGCGATAAGCTGTAAAAATTGATAATCTCTGTTTTGTCACTCTAGGTTGCACTTCTCCCAGGAGCAAATACAATTATTGCAATGACATTCGTAGATATTGAAAGAATCTAGCTGGCTAGTTGCGTAGATTTTTATATAAATAATTAAATTCACCGTAGCACCATCTTTTTTGATTATTAGAATGAACACTAAAGCTGTTTTTTTCTGAACACACATAAATGTGATTCTCTGACAATAAAAAACGGCGAACTGCTCTTGACAACTGCATTTCAACCACGAATCGCTTAAGAGCGTCCACTCAGTCTTTGGACACTAGTCTCTCTCAGTCGCCCATACCTCAATCGCTCGTCTACCGGTGCGTGACCGAGCCCTAAGGATTTCCTTCCATTTGAAGATATATTAGCCGGGTGCAAAATATGTGCAAACATTTAAGCTATCATAAGTTTACAAGGATTAAAATCTGCTTTTTAGTCATAAGTTATCGATTTAAGGCGTTTTTGTGATGTTGAGAAATAATGCATTGGTGCGCTTTCTTATTGAGTTGAATCAGTATTGAACTGCTCTGATACACTTGATCTAACTTAATAAACGCAATTGTAAAGCAATTGTGTAGTTATTTGTTCATTCACTTACATTATAGTTCGTTGAGTCAAAAATGCTCAATAAATTGATGACCTCAATATTTTAATCAATATTTGATGAGATTTAAATTGCTTTAAACTAGTAATTTTTCAATATTTCTATGGCACAGTGCAGTACAACTCGAGCACATTACAGCACAATGTGCGAATTTCTGTTAGATATTAATGGTGTTGCTAACTTCACCACATGAAAAAATTTCACTTGCCATAAAAATCATACCATAAAAATACACATTCTTTGAATATGGCTTATAATAGAATACATCTGGCACATCACTCAATGCATAGTGGCGAAGCATACTTTATGTACATTTGTTTGTTTATATGTTTTTCTTTTTTTTTTTAAATATATACTTAAATTTAATGTAATACTTTTTGTGTTGTTTAGTTGATTGGGATAATTAAAAAAACTGTATGATACATTTAAGAAACGAAATCAGTATGAATAACAAGTTCTATAAAATAAATAATTAAAGCAGCATAAAATGGTTCAATTAAAGCTCGTCTAGTTTGGTCTAGAGAGGAGACTAATTCCTATTGTTGTACAATTGAAGTTAAGCAAAATAGACTTTTTATAGCAAAGATTATTCGTTAACAATTCTGTGTGATTTAATGAAAAGCTCTACACAAAATTATTATTCACAATTTTTTAGAGCAAAAAAATTGTTATTTTTGGTGGTTTGGAACGCTCTACCCACTGAACCATAAGCAAAGGTGTGCGTTTGAAACGTTTCAGGGTTGATATTTGTTCTTTTATAAATTTGTAATATTCAATGCAATTTTTTTATTCCAACAATTTCAAGTTTTTAAATATTCGTCAAATGATTTAATATCGTCAATGAAACTTTTTTTTATAATTAACGTGTTCGCAAAGGTATGATAATGTTCATTCTGTGCATTTTGTCAGTAATAATTTTTTTTTTCAAAATGATTATAAGATCCTTCACATACAATGCCGAAAACTTACTTTACTTTAAGTCTAAATTTAAAAAAAAAAAAATATACTTTTGGTTCAGAGGTTAGTTCTAGAATAAATCTGATTCAATTTTTGCTTATGTCTGGAATTTTAAACATGGCTCACGCTTCGGATTGGTTTAGATTTCCGATTTAATTACAGTGCATTAAGTTTTGAGTTAAAAATTCACAAAAAATAAAACGAAATTGCAAAAAACACTCATTTAGACACAGTTGAGAGAAGAGGACAAGTTATATTAAATATATATCCTTTACTCGGTAAAAATTTAAAATTGATTTTCATATAAAAAAAAAACAAAAACTCCAGAAATTGCACTAAAAAATTGAGCTGAGGTGAAATGAAACTTTTAATAAAATAAACTGAGTTGCACAAGAATTATTTTCAATGTTTGAGTCGAAAACTTAAAATAATTAAATTCGAATATTTGTTTGTTTTGTTTTTGTGCTGCACAAACTACTAATTTTGCTCTTATAGTTTTAAGAGTTTGCCATAAACTACGCACTAATTAAATAATTAAATTTTTTACAGTTCAGAGAGTTGCTATAAAGAAGTTATTTATTATTAATAATTTATCAGTTTTCGAATTCGCAAACGCTATGTTGAATGTTTTTGTTTTTTGTTATGTTTTTTTTTCTTTTTATACAACTAACTGTCTTACATTGTAAAAAAAATCCTAATAGTTTAACATACATTTAGAAAAATGCTTAATTTTTGTGTAGTTTGTATAAAAACTTAAATCTATACATGAAATGGCTTAAATTAACAAACAAAAAAAAAAAAAAAAACAAAAATAGTGAGGGTTAAAAGGATATCAAAAATATGTTTGAGAGTGAAAAAGTACGCTGCGTGGAATCATCACTTCCATCTTGTGTGTGTTGAACACTGCAAAGACGTTGGAAAAAATATTAGTTAATGTGTCTTATCACCCCAAAGCATCGCAGCAAATTCCCGATTCCAGCGCTAACGTGCCTGCCATTTCGCTTTATGCAATTTCAAATAGTGTTTCTTGAAATTTTGTGACTGAAATTTTTGTTGTTGTCTGCACTTCATTCAGCGTTTGAGATTTGGGTAACAAAACATTTAAAGTATAAATAAGCAGTTAAGCGGTCTTAGTGCTGCTGATCCAAGTTCAATTTTTGCTCCGACAGCTGCTTCAGACGCGAGCGCGTGAGCGGTGGTGAAAATAATGCCCAGGGCCGTTTTTGCTGTACAATGGGCGTGGGGCGTCGCGCAAGACAAGCAAAGCTATGCGACCCGATGCCAGCGCCTGTGCCTGTTGAGCGTTTAGACAACACACCAAGGCTTTCGTCTTTGGAAAGTCTGGCGCTCTTGCGCGGCGTTGGATTGCTGCTTTCGTTTGACAGTTTACGCTTGCGTGCTCGTCTCTGGGTAGCCGTATGTGTATTACTATTATGGCTTTGGTTTACGCCTAACTTGGATTTTGATTTCGATTTTGATTTGGTACCTTCAACGGCAGCGATAGATGAATTTGTTCTATTGCGTATGCTGCTTCTGGTTATGATGAGCTCCGTTGCCAAGTTCATTTGTTTGACGTTGACAAAAGGATTGCGTTTTTTGCGTAGGTTACGTTTGCTGAGTGCCACTTTAGACGCTTCACCGCTGGATTTGATAAATTCTACGCTGTCTTTTGGTTTTGTTCGACTGCGCGATGCTTTTGTGCTGCTTGATTTCTGCTTCGCGCTGTTAGTTTGCTTATTTTTCATGCTGGAGTTTATTTTCATTTTTGTCACCAGACAGACGAATGCAGATTGACGTGATGGTGTCGTGAAGATTGTGGTCAATAGAGTTGAACTGAAAGAAACAAATAAAAATTACTTAATTTAGACACACAAACTAGTAATAAGTGGAGAACACAGGCTTACATTTAATTTTGCAATAAATTTGAAATTTAGTAATTCCAAAAAAGAGCCTAGAAACAAAGAATTTTCGACAAAATTTTCTAAACTATTTCGAAGCTGATCTCAATGATTCCTTCGTTTAGCGAATAGAGAGAAATATTTTTGTTTGAAGAATTGAAGAGAAGTAGTTTTTGTAAAATGCACACATAAGGATGCGTTTTAGGGCGCAAGGACAGTAGTTGCTCTAATATGATTGGAAAAGTTTAACAAAGCCATGAAAGCAAGGTTGAGATTTAGATTTATTTTTGGATCTTATTTTCGAAAAATTTACCAAATTCCAAAACCATCGAAAATATTTTAAAATAAAAAACATCAACATCAATAATTATGTATAATAAGGTGATTCATAGCACTTCATTAGTTTGCTGATTGGTCAAAATAACGGTCAGGTTATTTTGTTACTTTAATTAAATTTTCTTTCAGATATTTCGTTTTTTTTTTAAAATCTTCATCGGCATAGTTCGTATTATGACAGTTGTAATGCGCATAATTTCCGGATCTAATGCGCAAAATTGTTCTTTTGCTCTCTAACGTTGGGAAATTTTTATTAAAGACGCTCTTTCTAAAAATATAGTTTACTTACATGAAATTCATTTTAAATAAATAAACTATGATTTTTAATATTTTTTTTTTCCTAAATCTTGTTCAAGGATTTTTTTTACATCATCCACAATGCCTATTTACTCTTTATAAGACAATTAGCTTTTTCCCGGCGCGCGTTGCTGCATCCTACAACTATATGGATACATAATAAGTATGTGTATTCAAAGCTTTTCTTAGACCCATAGTTTTCCAGTTACAGTTTTCCAGTAGCAGGACATCACCAAATAGTAACTAAAGAGCTGCATGAATGTATTCGATACAATAAAGTACATCGAGCATTGGAATGTCTTGTTCTCTATTTACTTTATTCTTTAAAGTATAAGCAAACATAATACAGCATTCTCTTACAAAAAAGTGCTCACTCTACAGCATTTGTTAGCCTCTCACCAAGATATGTACTTTCTTATTATTTTTAAATGCTTTATATATTCGATACGATCAAATCGAGACAATCAAATCAATGCAAAAAACAACGAGCACACTGAGTAAAACAACTATGTTATAGAGAAATAACAACATTCGATGTTTTTTTCTTTGATCTGATATGAAGCAGAAAAACCTTTTAAACACAAAACGATAACAATACACATTATTTGTGTGCAAGTTGTTGTTTTTTTTCGATTATTCTATATTCGTTTTATAAGTTAGATTTTTAATTTCATTATTAAATAATTTTAAAAAATAAGCATAAAATACACCAGTACTCAGTGTCTAGCACCAAGCATATCAACACATTTCAATTTTACTTTATATGTTCGCTTTGAAGAAGTTCTCGTTTGTCTTGTTTTCGATATGCTTTATGCTCATTTGTTCTTGGTCTCTATATTGTTAGTGTTTAAATGCTGTTAAAGATGAGAGTTGAATAGAGTGAGCATGCCAAAACAAACGAATGTCTTGCAAATTCACCCGTGCAGCTCTTTAATAGTAACTCCATTTTGAGTTTGTATGTAAGTACTGTTACTTTTATGTTACTGTACTGTATGGGCGGATCCACACCCCCTTATAAAATACTCATCCCAGTTTTCTAGTAGATTGATATTATCCCGTTTTAGTACAGTTGCCGACAGTGAGCATACAATCTAAATTACCAAATTTTAGTCTAATACCACCAAAACCTTCCGAGATATAGAATTTTTATTAATTTGTGAGCGGTAAAAGGGGTGTGGCGACTTATATTTAGTACATTTTCCGACAGCTAGCAAAAAATATGAACTACCAAATTTTAGTATAATACCACTAAAATCTTCTGATACATATATAGAATTTTTATTGATTTGTGGGAGTTAAAAAGGGGGTGTGGCAACCCAGTTTTAGTACAGTTGCCAACAGTGAACAAATTACAAACTAAATTACAAAATAAAGTACCAAATTGTAGTCTAATACCACCAAAACCCGCGTAAATATAGAATGTTTATTGATTTGTGGGCGCTAAAAGGAGGTGTGGCAAAAATACGAATCTAAATAGAAAAATAAATAACTGGCCATTTCAGCCCTTGAAAGGACTTTGACCTAGCTTCTTATGATCAATTGTGTTGTGCGTGTTATTAAGTTTGTACACAAATTGACCGAGAACCGGACCTACATGTTTAACGCCGACTCCGAACGGCGATGAACGGAATGTTCTTGTTCTCAAGAAGCTTTACATGGCATTTTGATTACTCTCTGAGGTTTGCCATTGTCTGCGGAGAGGTGGCGGCCGTACAGAAAAATTATTTTTAATTCAAATAATTTTCTGTCGCTGCTGGGGTTCGAACCTGGGTCTCCAGGTTCGTTGACATAGCGGCCACGCACTTTAACCAACTACGCCACGGACGCCACAAAATACGAATCTATCAAGCTCAAAATTTTAAAAACCGAGGACATCACCCAATAGTAATTTCATTCTGAGTTTTATTGCTATGCGACATTTATTTCCAAAGTTATTCGATATCATATTTTTTAATTATATGGGCGGTGCAACACCCCCTTGTCCAATTCTTGCTCAATTTTTCTAGTCGAAGGACGCGACTAAATAGTACGCTCTTACCAAGTTTCATTGATGTGTGACTTATAGCTTGAAAGTTATACCGAAAATTTGGTCTGCTGAAAAAGTGCCACGCCCCACGTCCAACGCCCATAAAATTTTACCTGTGGAACGGCACTTGTAAATTGAGGTAGAACACCGAATTCCGATACTAAGTGACCTATAATTTCAAAGCTATTCGCTATCGAAAAATTTTTTCCAAAACCTTCGCGTAACAATTACGAACAAACTCACAGAAGGAAGTATCCAATTTGGTCCAGTCGTTTTCAAGTTTGAAGCATCCGAACAAACCACGATGCATATACTCACAAACACATGTTCAAATGCCTATAACTCATGAACCAATACACATACAAAGACCGTTTATACATAAAAACCTTCGTATTGACGTCGCCTTCATGGGAAATTTCCAGAAACAAAGTCGGTTCACGCATTGCAGAGAACATCAATTTCATACACAATGCAACTTATTTTTATATATATAGATAACTCTTCTTAAAAAATAATAAATTGTAAAATAATTAAATTTTAAATAAAGATATTTAAGTATTTTTTTTAAATCGTTGAGGCGATGTCTATTTACTATTTTTACTTTAATGAAACAAAATGGCACCAGAGACGCAAAATTGTATACGAAGTAAGGAGTTTAAATTAGGAATCGTTGCACGTTTGCCTCGATTACCTAGTTTTCAGAATTACTCACAGAATACTTTTTTAAGTATTTTAAACATTTTTTTATTTTATTGTTTATGGTTTATTTTTGAATATATTTAAAAAAATTTTACAAATCCGTATGTTACTCCATCACTTCTGAACCGTTCCAATGGTGTTGTTGAAATTTTTACGATGAGTTCGACCAGTCATGGTACGGATTTTAAACTTATTTGTGCAATATCGGATAAGCGGCTCTCGAGATATTGCAAAAATAGTGGATGCCCTTTCGCCCATACGATTTCTCATATAAAATCACTAAAAAACAGTTTTTCTTTTAACCCGCCGTCAAAGAAGAGATTTTTTGTCACATCGCCAATGAGCTGGGATTGTCACATTCGAGGAAAAATATGTGTAGAAAATAAAAACTATATTTAAAAGAAATTTTTTTTTAATGTTTTTTATTAAGTCATTAATATATTTAGAATTTCTAATTTAGAATAATCTACTTAGAATTTCGCGGCAGTAAGGAGCCAAAAAGCTAAGCCTCGTATACATAAAAACAGCTCGGGTGTAATACACCCATGTTCATTAACGACGGGTTAAATAAAAATCAATGAAACTCGGCAAGATCGTACTATTTAGTCGTGTCTTTTGACTGGCAAAATTGAGTGAGCATTGGACAAGGGGACGTGGCACCGCCCGTACATTTAAAATTTATGGTATCGAATAGCTTTGGAATTAAATGCCGTATAACAATGAAACTCAGTATGATACCTTTTGGTAATGTCTACCTAATAAAAAACTGGCATGGGCATTGAATAAGGGGGTGTGGCTCCACTCATACAATTACAATTTTTGATATCAAATGGCTTTGGAAGTAAAAGTCCGGAACGTTTAAACTTAGAATGGAGTTACTATTTGGTGATGTTCTCTACTAGAAAACTGGGACGAGCATTAAACAAGAGTGTTTGGCTCTGTCCATAGAAGCCAAATTTTTGAGATCGAATAGCTTTGAAAGTAAAATTTACGGTATTTACATTGAAACTCAGAACGAACTTACTATTTGGTGATGTCCTGCTACTGGGAAACTGTAACGGGCAGTAGTGGAGAACGACAGTGCATATAGAGTGAGTTCCTAAATGCATTTATGCAAAGCATCAGTGAGTTTTTCCTTGAACTGCTGCTTACCAAATTCACCAAAACTGCGCAACCAAAGCGTGCTTGAAAATAACAATCTAGTTGCGCAGTTTTGGTGAATCTGGTAAGCCACAGTTCAAGGAAAAACACACTGATGCTTTGTATAAATGCATTTAGAAACTCACCCATACTTATTGTGTTCCCATATAGTTGCTGGGTGCAGCAACGCGCGCCGGGTGTCGCTAGTATTTTATAAAATTCATTTGTATTTCTTGGTTAACCATTTATTCTGACCAATTAACAATTTCCTCAAGATTAAAAAAAAAAAAAACTAAAAGAAAATTCAAAATGGTTCCACAAGAGACCTCAAAGGTCGGTGTCCAAGTTAATGGGTTATATTTTCAAAGACAGTCAAAAAGTAAATTTTGATGTAAAACTAGTAAGAAATGATCTTAGACTGGCCCGAAGTTAAAATATCCCACGTCCGAATCAAAATATATTCCAGGTTTGTGTTTATTTGTAAAAAAATCATAGTCATCATAGTTTTAACAGAAAATATTCGTTTTTGTTTTTTAATAAAGTGACTTTGTATGGGAGGTAGGTGTGGTTTTCATTCGAGTTGGTTGAATTTCATACTAAAAAAAAAAAAAAAAAAAATAAATAAATAATAGGTCATTTCAGCCCTTGAAAGGTCTTTTACCTAGCTTCTTATGATCAATTGTGTGTGTTATTAAGTTTGTACACAATTGACCGCGAACCGGACCTACAGGTTTAACGCCGACTCAGAACGCGATGAACGGAATGTTCTTGTTCTCAAGAAGCTTTACATGGCATTTTGATTACTCTCTGAGGTTTGCCATTGTCTGCGGAGAGGTGGCGGCCGTACAGAAAAATTATTTTATTCAAATAATTTTCTGTCGCTGCTGGGATTTGAACCCGGGTCTCCAGGTTCGTTGACATATAGGCCACGCACTTTAACCAACTACGTCACGGGCGCCACATATTTCATACTCAAGTGTATATTAAATAGCAAAGCTCATGTGCACAATTTCCAGTCCATATATTAATTTTTGATTAATTCTAAGAGATTTTACCGTTTCGACAAAGTCACTTTGTATTGGAGGTAGGTGTGGTTTTCATCCGATTTGGCTCTTTTTTGAACTTGACCTTTATTTTTTAGATAAAAGCTTAAATATTGAATTTCGTGATGTTAGCTTTAAAATTACGGCTGTAATCGTGATCAGACAGACGGACAGACAGACGGACATGGCTGAATCGACTCGGGGGTTATGCTGATCAAGAATATATTCACTTTTCTATATCTGCCACGCCTCCTTATGGGCGTTTCAAACGGAGTAACAAAATTAATATACCCTTTTTTACATTTTTTAAACGTGGGGGTATAAAAATGCATGTAAAAAAAAAGATGTGGCCATTTTAGTCTTTGAAAGTACCTTGATCGAGCTACTTATGAACTTATTGAGTTGTGCGTTTTATTAAATATTTGTGCACAAAGGATCAAGAACTGAACCCACTAGTTCTATCCCGACTCTGGACGTCGTATGTGCATTTACTCTCTGAGGTTTGCAAAACTCTGAGGAAAGGTGTTCATCCAATCCATCAGATATTTTTTTTTCAATTGAAAAATCAAATGAATTGGCCATTTTAGCCCGTGAAAGGAAATTGGTCGAGCTTCTTATGATCAAGTTGTGTTGTGTGTGTAACTAAATGTTTCTACACAAATGATTGAGAACTGGACCTACTAGTTTTATGTCCATCCCGAAAGACTAATTAACTTCTTTTTAAGAAGCTTTACATGACATTTACCTTCAAAATACCCGGAAATTCGCATACAAACAAATCGAGGTTAAGTTTTTGTCAACACATTTTTTTTTCTGTGTTCGAACATCTGTCATCTGGCGTCCGTGGCGGTGGTTAAAGTGCGTGGACTCTATGTCAACGAACCTGGAGACCCAGGTTCGAACCCCAGCAGCGACAGAAAATTATTTGAATTAAAATAATTTTTCTGTACAGCCGCCACCTCTCTGCAGACAATGGCAAACCTCAGAGAGTAATCAAAATGCCATGTAAAGCTTCTTGAGAACAAGAACATTCCGTTCATCGCGTTCTGAGTCGGCGTTAAACCTGTAGGTCCGGTTCGCGGTCAATTGTGTACAAACTTAATAACACACACAATTGATCATAAGAAGCTAGGTAAAAGACCTTTCAAGGGCTGAAATGACCTATTATTTATTTATTTTTTTTTTTTTTTTTTTTAGTATGAAATTCAACCAACTCGAATGAAAACCACACCTACCTCCCATACAAAGTCACTTTATTAAAAAACAAAAACGAATATTTTCTGTTAAAACTATGATGACTATGATTTTTTTACAAATAAACACAAACCTGGAATATATTTTGATTCGGACGTGGGATATTTTAACGTACGCTTGTCTTGAAAAACTTTAGTTAGCACTACGCAGCAAAATTTTCGTTGCTTTTGCTGTTTTGCTGAAAGCAATTTAAACCCTGATGTAAAGCTTCTTGAGAACAAGAACTTTTCGTTCATCGCCGTTCGGAGTCGGCGTTAAACCTGTAGGTCCAGTTCTCGGTCAATTGTGTACAAACTTAATAACACGCACAACACAATTGATCATAAGAAGCTAGGTCAAAGTCCTTTCAAGGGCTGAAATGACCAGTTATTTATTTATTTTTTTGACATCTATCATCTGGTGCTCAAATATCATATAAATAAGTCAAAGTTTGTTGCGTTCTGCGATTTTCGTAATGACGAATTTAGTTGAGCAAAGAGTTTGTCTGAAATTTTATGTTTCTTACAAAACATCGTGTGCGGAAGAAAGCGTTGAAAATGTGGAGAATTGTGGAGAAAGAACTCGTGGTTTCTTCACCACGATAACGTACAGGCTCACACATTTCATATTTTACGCGACTACTTCTCCAAAAACAACGTTCATACCGTTATGCCAGCTTCGTATTCACCCAAAACGGCTACTTGTAATTTTTTCTGTCCCCGTGATTCAAGTTACCACTTCGCAAAGAGCGTTTTGAGCTGAAGGTGATTCCAAAATCAGCCTTTGTATTGCATAATTTTGTATTACGAAAAAAAAAACACACCAATAATAAGCAAGACAAGAGAAGCACTACTTAATTCCATACAAAAAATTATTGCTTCTCATATTTTACTCATCGTTGGTGTGATTTTTCGTGATAAAAAATTATGTCATAAGTTTTGAAATGATTTCAGACATATGACCATCTCTGACCATAAATATCACTACATTTTTTGTACGTTTCACGAACTGGAAACCGATTTTCAAAATAAATTTGAACTTATGTGACATCAATCGAAATCGACTTTTCTTACCTTTAATTAAGGTTTATTTGAAAATTGAGTTATAAAAGAAAACAATTTGAAATTGAAGGAATATTGAAGCAGAATTGCTACAGCGGAGCATATAATATTCTTGCCTCAAAAAGTGAAATAATGCTTCAAACAAAGTATTTCCAAAAGTATATTCCATAGACTTTAGATGAAGAATCGTATGAACAGCAGGGTGAGCCCGGGTCTTCTTAGTTTAAAATTGCATTTACCTTAACCAATTCATATTCCTACCACCATCAACGACATCATTTAAATACAAAAATCGTGGTATGCAATAAACCCCTTCATTCGATTTAAAGGTTAAAGTTAAGGCGTAAGTACATGGCCTCGATCGGTATTAGAACCCAAGATAGTAAATGTTTGTATACAAATTATGGATACCTGCTAGTTTTATACCGACATTGAACGGATTATGTATGTGCATGTTCTTAAAACGCTGTATATGGCATTATTAACTGAAGAGAAGTAACGGCGGATTAAAAAAGTTAATTTCAATTGAAAAAATTTTCTGTGTCGAGCTTGGGATTCGAATCTCGGAACTTGCGGCTCGTAAAATTTGCATCGTACAACTCAAGCACTTTAACGAGATCGACCACGGTCGCAACTTATGCATTTGCATGGGAATAATTTTAAATGACTTAAATGATTATAAAATCTTATTATGATTATAAAATTGGAAGCTTTACTTTTTCAGATTAGAATTACATACATACTTTCAATGTAATTGATTTTTAAAATATATGTATGTAAAAGCATATAAACTTATAACTCAGAATTTGGTACGGAACATACTAGACAAGAGGATTCTCTACTCGCTTATTCTTTAACAGAAAGATGAAAAGTACAACGTGGGAGAGCAACCCAATTTTCAATAATCCATGAAATACCGTTTTCTTAATAGAGTAATATTTAATATCTTGTTTTGAAAGTAAAATTGTTTTCCTTAACAAAAGCAATTTTAGCATATTAATGCACAAAGCGAATTAAAATGTTCTTAATTTGGTTTAAAATCACAATTCAAAGTTTTTGTTCTATTCTTTTTCTTAGACTTACTTTGGTTTAGGCCGAAACTGCAAATAGCCTTCAGCTTCCAAGCTGGTTCCATCGCCCGCCGCATCGTAGCAGTCCAATTTTACTTTCGTTGCTAGACATGCTTTGGGCATCTTAAGGGAGGCGCCACGCGATTTACTATTACTGCAAGAAAAAAAATATTATGTATTATATATCAATATATTAATTTGATCCATACGCACCTCTTCCACGGCGTTGTGGGCGCCGTACGTATGGGCTTAAAATGGCACATTTCTGTCTGCAAACTGTCGGCGCTGCTAGCATTCACACGCTCTGCAGGAAAGCGATGCGTTACCGTGGGCGGGACGGTGTACAGATTAAGGTTCAGTACTGAACTGAGATGCGAGGGTATTTTTGAGATGAGCGCCTTGTGCACGGTTTCCTTAAGGAATTCTGTGCCACGATTAAGACGCACTGATAGTGTTTTCATTAGGGCGTTGGAGGTGCTCGTCGTTGTGCTGCTGCTACTGTTGGCGGTGGTGGCGGAGGTGTTATGATTGTTGCTGTTGTTGGTTGTGGTGGTGGTGTTGGTATGATGTTTATTGGTGGTGCTGTTGTCTAAAGTGGGTGGCGCCAGTTTAAGCGGCAGCGTCTTTGTGGAGATTGTTGTTCCTGTTCCTTGACAGTTGTTGGCTAAGACATGCCGTGCCGTCTTTAGGCCCAGACTGTTAGCAGCTATTTTGGTGCTGCTGCCTATGACGGTGTTGGCGCTGCTACTGCTGTTTGTAGAGTTGTTGTTGTTGGCCGAATGACATGACGACGTCTTTTTGGCATGCAGTACATATGCTGCAGTTTGACCAGGATTAGCTACAAGCATTATGAAGCCTGGTCTGTTGACAGCTGCGGCAACGATCTAGCAGGGAACATGCCCAGGTGAAAAACAGCACTTAATCTAAAGTGGAATAAAGCAGAAACACAAAAGAAAAGAGAAAACACAAAAATTAATAAAATTGAAATGCAAGCAAAAAAAACAACACTAGCCCTTTACATACATATATTGCACCAAGTTGTGAAAGATCAATTTTTGCCACCCTTCCACAACACTACTACGTTTAAATACGGTGCGCAAATACCGGAACCGGTTAACCAAATTTTTTAATTATTTCCGCACTTATTAGCTTCATCAAAATCTATTGGTTCATTCATAAAATTCAGTATTTCGTACTTTATTTTTTTTCTTTAAAAAAGTAAAATACTTTTACTATCTTAACGTAATCCTGCCGTCTTGTACACTTCCTTATTGGCTTTTCTTCTTTCGTCTTGAATCTGCTATTCTTTTAAATTGCCAAAAAAAAAAAAAGAAAAACAACAAAAAGTGCCACTCCATTGTTAAGCGTTCCACGCATAAATTTACATTTATTTCTTTAGTTTTTACCTTTTGCTCTGCTTTAATCAACGCTTGACTTCCTCTTGGAATTTGTTTATAATTTTATTTGTTTTTTTTGCATTGATTTTTGCTATATTTTATTTGTTACGTTCTTTCTTTTTTTGGAAACACACACAAATTCTTTTCTTCTTCGCATTAGCTTGTATCTTTTTACTTCGTTTCTTTTGAACCCAGTTTGACGTCGAAGGACAAGCAGAAGTTGTAGAAACTCGTAGATTTGCCGATACGTTCCACAAACGTTTGTGACAAACGTCAAAAAAATTCGCTACGTTCGTGCATCAGCTGGTCAACCACACGATAGTTTTTTTTGCAGATTTTGTCACAAATTTGTAACAGGGCTGCAATTAAAGCAAAATAAGTTTTTGAACTCTTCTAGCAAGCTTCGCGTTTCTTTAATCATTCTGAACGTTCTGAACAACGTAATATGTTTCCAATTGCAATTCCAAAATATTCCGGGTAACTTTGTTGGCAAAATTTTCAGTTAAGTAAAGGGGCTTATACATTGCCGAACGTGTTCGTCTAGCAAAATGGCGGGTCGAACGTGTTTGGAAAAGCTAGCATTAAAATTGAAGCAACCTGTGCGTCAAACAAGCGATTAAGTTTTGTTGCTTTTCGACATCATATTTTTATAGAAATTGGTGGCGCAGCAAGATGAAGTATAAGAAAAAGCGTGTGCTTTCACTATTTTAGCTCAGAAAAAAAAGAATAAATTGCTTTCTTCTTATTGATGCTGCTTTGTTGCATTTACGGAATGTCACTGGGTTTGAAGCTTATGTCCAAATTAAAAAACACGTTCGACAAGCAACCCTTGTTTGAAGGGTTAAAAAAATCATACATTTTTATTCAACATGACAGGTTTGGCGAACTGTCGAAAGAGCTTCTTAGCTTGCGAATTGATTCGAAAATGGCCGCCGTTCGACGAACAAGTTCGCTAATGTGTAATCCCTCTAAGACCTTAGTAGCTAATGGGACCACAATTAAAGTCATGCAAGACTGAGTCGATGAGTTGGTGTAGCGGCCAACGAAACAGTCTGTCTAGTCTGCTGTATTATTTGCTCTATACAGAGCCGTTGTTGTTGCAAGTTGCTTTCTTCATAAAAGTTAAGAAATCGATGTTTTTTCCATTATCCATTGGATTCAAAATAGTTTAAATTTTATATTACGTTTCCTTTTTATTACTGGTAAAACCATTATTTTCTTAAAAATTTGAAGTATTAAGGTGCTTAAAATATATTTCGATTTTAAAGCCTAAAGCCTTTAGTTTTATTACATTTGATATAAAAAATTTTATATATATCACGAATTCATTGTCAAATTGTGGTGCCCCAGAACTCGTAATCTCCCCAAAAAACTTTATTTTAAAATCGATCACTTCAGAAAAAATAAAATAAAAATTTTTTTTCAATAGATATTTCTATCGTGGCAGCCGTGGACGATTGCGCTTAAAAGTGCTTCAACCATTTGATGCCGATTCAAGACCAGATTCGAACCCCAGCTGACACAGAATATTTTTTCAATTGAATTTAGTTTTTCTCATCGGTCGTCATCAATGGCAATGGAAAGTTTCAGAAAGTAAATAATGCCATATATTTTTCTCTTCAGTTTTGTTATAAACATATTCAGCCTTAATCATAAACGCATTTTTGAGGCTGCGTAACTTTAAACAAGTTTTAAACAACAAAACGTTATTCATAACGACTTTGCTGTCTTAGGCAGCGTTGCTTACGAGCTGCGTAACTTAAACGCCAAAAATCTGCGTTTAAAGGCTGTGTATGTCTAACCTCACATTTTCAGCAATCAGACCGGAAATGGAGTGTAAACTAAATGATCTGTCAAAATAGTTAATTTTCAAAATAGATAATTGTAATTTCGGTTACATTTTTCCTAAATGTAAAAGATTATTGAAGTAGGGTTTGCATATTTTTGACATAACACTTGTTTAGTTACGCATTGAATATCAATTGATTATGAATAAAAATTTAAGCAAGGTTGCGTAGAGACTGCGTAAGGCCTTAAGCAGTGCGTAACTAAAC